>OX104120.1:57686217-59077454 GCA_944474755.1 Limnoperna fortunei
GGTGTGTTTTGTGTACAGAAAGTGATAACTAACCTTCATTCGCCAAGGACGATAGGAAACGCAATAAAAATCTACTATTTGCTGCGCAAATCAAAGCAATAGAAGAAGAAACTAAAAAGAACATGGGGACATATAAAAGGTTTAAAGGAAAGCGTTTTGTATTATAACTTACCTTTTCAAAGATTCCCATTGATTCCTTTGCTTTGTTGACAACCGGATATCTAAAATAACACAGAAATAAATTAAAGTTTACAATCCCGTACGTATCCGTTTTTATGGGTAGTCTGACCCCGAACCCGTGATAGCAAGGACATTTTATTATTTACGTTGGTATTCTACTAGATTTGTTCTAAATATCCTGCAGATCTTTAATCCTGTATTTCCTATTTATATTCAGGTCTTTATTTTTATGCTTAATGTATTTTTTATGTGCTGATGTGCTGTGCTTCAGAGTTTTTATGTACTGTGCTTAATATTTTAGGCTTGAGTATGTCCTAGTGCCTCTTACTAGTACGCATGCATATCTTTACATATTTATTTTAATTGTGCTATATTCTAACTCTGTTCTGGATTTTATGCTTTATTTCTGTTTTCTTTGTAAGTGTTGTGCTTAGTGCTAGTACCTGTCTTAACCTATTGCTTATGCATGTCTGGTCTTTTAATATTGTGCTTTATTACATGCAGCTTATTTTATATATCTCTAGTAAGTTCAATATGTCTCATTGTGTGTTATATGCATTGTGTTCTGTACTTTCTTACATGCTAACAGAGTTTAATATACTAGTGTGGTTTATGTGTCTAAGTGTGCTTAATATGTATTGATGAATCATGTATGTTGTTATTGTTAGTCGGTTAAAAGCTTTACAGAGCTTACCAATCGATCGATCGATCGATCGATCGATCGATCGATCAATCAATCAATCAATCAATCAATCAATCAATCAATCAATCAATCAATCAATCAATCAATCAATCAATCAATCAATCAATCAATCAATCAATCAATCAATCAATCAATCAATCAATCAATCAATCAATCAATCAATCAATCAATCAATCACTCACTCACTCACTCACTCACTCACTCACTCACTCACTCACTCACTCACTCACTCTATGTTGGTAGCCATGGACCTCGTGTTCAAATGCATCTGGTTACCAATCATAAAAAGTGCTTTCACCACTAATATCATCCTACCAAGTCGAGGGTTCTGAGTCCGCGTTCGCTCCATCCTCCCAAGTCTAGGGTTCTGAGTCCGCGTTTGCTCCATCATTATGATGATGGAGCGAACGCACTCAGAACCCTTGACGATGGAGCGGTGATGGAGCGCACGCAGATTAAGAACCCTAATGGACGATGGAGCGAACACGGACCCAAAACCCCTGACTTTGGAGGATGCACTTATATTAGATTTTTTGTTTACAAATGTGAAGTTATTTAAACAGCAGAAACAGTTTTCATGCCGTTATAAAGGGAACGTCGGTAAAGATTTTCAATTTCCGCTTCAATAATTTTGGATTGAACTGTTAGATTATAAATATAGATAGATTTAATAAATGAGTCCAATTTACTTGGTTTGTTGAATGGTGTTTTAACGCCACTTTTGTTAGCTAAATCATGGTGTCTAGTTTTCATTGTGGTAGGAAACTGGAGTTCCAGAAAAAACACTCGACCTTCAGTGGAAAGACTGGCAATCCTTGTCAATTAAGTTTTGAGTACTGCACACCTGCCCGATGAGAGACTACAACGTGCAACCTAATTGTTGACAGACTATGTGACCAATAGTAGATGTATAACTACATAAACCACTTAACTAAACCCATTTTGGAAATATGATTTTACATGATAAAAATAAATGACTATTCATATATTATACTTAAAGTTAAGAAATGTAAGAGTTTTTCTAGTAAAAAGTTAAATGTCATTTTATTCAGAGAATATATAACTGCTATTTCAATTCAGTAAAAAAACCAAACCAAGGACGCCGTATGATTCCCAAATTTTCCATTGTCAGGTCTCACAATGATGACGATGGGGTTTTTTATGTACTTCCCCATGAGGTTGGTTGAAGCCCAGTCTTAGGGATACATGAAGAACTCAAACTATGTCTTCAAACTATCCTGCTGCTATAGTTGGCCTTCTCCAGTACCCAGCCTGGGTAGAGGTATTATCCCACTCTCACTGTCTAGGAGGTCTTCCATCTCCAGAGTGTACTTCTGACAACTTTCTGACATTGTTTATCCAAAATAAATGCAGTTAACTTTAATTGTAATTTTAATTGTGTTTTGTTTTAGCTTATGTATGTGTATAATACCAATTCAGTTCCAGCAAAAATTACACAAAAACAGAAACCCTATATTTTTTAAATGAACAATGTGTATTAAAATGGTATTATTTGTGCTGCTAATAAAAGGGAGATAATTCAAGTACTTAAGAATATTTTTGTTTGTTTGAATGAGTTTAAATGCCATTTTCAGCCATTTTCAACTATATCATGGTGTATTGGTGATATGGGGTAGAAAAAGCCAGAGAACCTGGTGAAAACCTCCAACATTTGGCAGGAAAACTGACAATCCTTCTCAGTTAAGGTTGCAGTGAACCACACACCCTGTCCGCAGTAAGGCTTCGACATGCAACGTCGAAGTTATGCTTCAGCACACAATCTCAGTACAAACACAACAGTTTATTAACTGATAATTAACTACCTTTACCACATGGTCTAACCAAAGCCGCACTAAAGAATGTAAACAAACTATAAACTAAAGGTTTCAAACATTAACGTATCGGAATAATCTATATTTAAAAAATGTAATAATCCATTTCAAGTTTAGAAGAAGCATCTCAGTCATAGAAGAATGAAATGTAATATGATATCTATACATTAATTTAAGTTGTTTGTAAAGGTTGACAAGTTCTAAGTCCAGGAGTAAAATTGTGAAAAAGGAGTTTAAGGGTTGTTTTATATGCAAGTGTGACCAAGTTCTTTATACTAAAATTTGTTTGCTTGTTTGTTTGAATGGTGTTTAATGTCACTTTCAGACATTTCAATCCATTTCTCATCTATAGATATCATATATAACATCCAGCTTTTTGGGGGAGAGGAAGCTGAAGTACCTGAAGAAAATGCCCAACTTATGGTAGGAAAACATGGAATCCTTGTCATCAAGATTGGAGTCGAACAGTGAGACCTAAACCCGCAACCCGAGTGTTCCAAGTACCTTGACCACTCGGCCAACAATGGTCCCAATTGATAATAAAGATGTTTGTTTTTGAATATTTTTTAATATACTTTTCAGAGACATGGCATCCAGTTTTTATTTTGGAGGAAACTTAAGTACCCAGTGAAAATCATAAAAAACTTTTATGGGATACTATTTACGGGTAAATATGGTTAGTTCAGAACATTATTCCCTCAGTAAGGCTCGAACCTGGAACCTCCGTCTTGACAGACATTTGATAAATAGTAGATGACTAACTGCCTTAACAAATATTTCACTGAGACCCTTTATATACAATCGGAACATCTCTCGGCCATTTCCGTCAAATAACCGAGGTGATCCGATTGCCCTTATATAGTTTGACAAGAATTGTGTTCATTTATCGAAACCGAGTTCACAATATTTAGGATCATAGAATATAATTCGACTTGCACCAATAAGAAACACGCTTTCTTTTCATTTAACAATTAGACTAGCCTTAAGTGAATAATTAATGGTAGCGCCTTCTGACCTCTTGTGATGTATACACGTGTACAGGGGACAAATGTTGAGTTATGGAGACACAAGAATTCGCTCTATATAGATGGCATATGTGTATATGCAATATTTTTTTTTGTTTAATTGAATTGTGTTTAACACCAATTCCAGCAATTTTTCATTTACATCATGCAATTGTGGTTTATTGGCAGAGGAAGCCAGAATTCATGGAGAAAATCTACAACTTACAGCAGCAAAACTGACAATCCTTGTCAATTATGGTTAGAGTTGAGCACACCCTGACTGCAGGGAGAATCAATCCTGCAAACTCAGTGTTGACAGGCACGTGATTAACAGCAGACGAGTAACTAGCTTATTAAACTCTTGTTTTAGGTTATAGATTGTTAAGTGAAAATAATATCCATCTATATTAACATTATTGTGTTTTTAATGTATCATTGGGAGAAAATGGCGTCTAATCAAAAAGGGAGAGGGGGTGGGTAAGTAAAGGGTCCGTTAGCAGGTCAACAATTTTTTTTTATTTCTCCAAAACAGATAACGGTAAATTTAAAAATAATGATAACAGATAACAAAATTTACATGAGACAACAACAAAACAGTAAGTTCAAAATTTGAAAAAAAACAGATAACAGCAGAATCTCTGAGAAGACGATTGGCGAGAAAATGCATACATTAATCAGTGTTTCCATAGTAACTAGAATTGGCTCTTATTCCTCCCTTCATAGAAACACTCAATTACATGAAATCATCCTCCCAAGTCAGAACCCCTGACTTGGGAGGATGGTGAATAATATGAATAAACAGATAACAGAGAAAAACTCTGTTAAACAGTTAACGGTGTTCTGGCAATTAACAGCAAACATGGTTTTTCCCGAGAAACTTTGCATACGTAGATAAAAGGTAATCAGGCACCATATTCATACCATTTGCTGTTTATTTGTTTGTTTGAATGGAGTTTTACGCCAATTTCAGCAATTTTTCAGCTAAGTTATGGCGTCCAGTTTTTATTGGGGTAGGAAGCCGGAGTATCCTAAGATTTATTTTAGATTTCTCTGTATATATTAAGGCGGATCAACAAAATCGATTCAAGTATGAAGAAACTTAACAGCGATACACACATTTCGATGTCACAGTCTTGTCGTTTCTTCTGTAAATAGGCTTTAACTGTAAAACCGTAACGCGTTCAACCGGAAAACTAAAATCTTTGTTTTTTCAACTTGAGGTTAGGGTCAAAAACCCTGCTCGAACATCCAACGACTCAAACTCCAAAGGTCAGTGTGGAAACGCCTGTGATACTAGTAAATAGTACACGAAAAACTTCATTTACCTTTAGTATTGAGTGACCGAGTCCACAGGGCCGAAGTATAAATCAGCTTAAGACATTGACACGATGAAGTACCGAGATTTCCCAGTTAAATAAATTCCGGTAAATCGCATGTAACACCTTGTGACGTCAAAATGTATGTCCTTAACGAAGTCTCTAGCAAACTTGATGTTCAAGGACATTAAAAACAAAGTGCAAAGTTTTCAATGATGTATTAGATATTCGACAGTGTAATAAACAGGATAATCAATAGTGCATCGTGAATGTTTATAGTATGATCGCTCGAACCGAAACGCATTCAGTGCTTTATTTCTGCATTATTTACTGTGCAGAAGAGTTTGTGAGAAGAAGCCGTTGGTGTTTTTTCCATAGGGTCGTAAAAACACACACACACAAATCAAATATTACAGAAGACAATTTGAGATACATTTTGACAATATCACAATTATTTAGCTAAGCCATTTGTCAGAAAACAAATTTTGAAATTTCAGCCAATCAGAAAACATTAGCAGCCCTGCCTTCAATCAGTTCGAAAATCTAAAAATAATAATATCGAGGCTTAATTTCTACATAATTTATGTTCAATTTGTGGAACGGAATTTGAGAAGTATGTTTTTCACATATGCTCTATATATGTTAAACTATGTTCCATAGTAATTTCTATGTTGGATTTTGAATCGGCCCTAAAATCTCTCGTAGAGGACTATCTGAGGGACATTTCTCCAATATAACAAATGGCGTTTTGTTAGGAAATATGAAATTTCAGCCACTCAAAACGCAGCTATAATGTATTTCTAATTAGCTATAAAACAAAAAGTTATAAGAGAAATATTGAAAGCTTCATTTCTGCATACTTGGGTTTAAATGTGCAGAAAAGTTCCGAAGAAAAGGTGGTTTTTATGTTTCCCCGTTGTTCCTATGTTAAGCTGTGTTCCGTGGGGACGGCCATCTTGAATTTGGTCAACACAATATTTCAAATCACATATACAACTATAAGCGACATCACGTGACTTCTGTGACGTATTTTTGTCAGCCATATTGGATTTTCCACTCAATAGAAAATCAATGGGACGATTTAAAAAACGATATCTTGTTAAATAAATAAAATATATACGTTTTGCACATTTTTCCCAGTTCTACAGTCTCTTTTCCTTCGAACGATATAAATTTTATCAGTTTAAATTACTTGCAAAATACTTCCCATTTTGTTTGAAAAAAAACCTTATTTTCTGCCTTCTGGTTACATTGTTTCAATGGGAAATAGTCAATTATGCACCACTTCAGACGTAAATTGCATAAATACAGTTAGTATAAACTATGTTTTGCACATATATACAAAAAGTAGACACATTGATGTATTTAATTTTCACATTTTTAACACTTTAACTGATCTTCATACTTCCCATTTCATTTGAAATTCGCTCATTTTACAATTTTTAACATGGCCACATGGTTCAGACAAGGTACAGGGTTTTGTTGCATTTTAATGGTCTTATTATATTTTAGAAATTTGTAACATGTTTAACTTGGGTGTAAATATTTTAATAGTTAAACAAAAAAAAAAACTTGAAGAGTGTTTGACCTACAAAATACTGTAATTAGAAAAAAAACTAACTGCAATTACATTGTCTTGATTGAAAATGTGGTTATGAACTTTGTGATAAACATTTATAAAGTATTTATGTAAAAAATAATTACAAAAATATTCCCATTTTGGTCGCATTTTTATTAAATTATGAACTATAGTAGTAGTTTTTAGTATAAAAAAATGATGCCACGGGGAAACAACAAGAAACAAGGAACTCCATAAATGATAAAGATAAACAAATATAAGTATAAATAAAAAATGGAAAAAATTGGCAAATATTAATATGATAAAAAAAAACATACAATAATTTATTGAAAATAATAGCAGTTTGATATATTATAAAATTTTGGTGTTAATGATACACAACAGTCGTTCATTGATAAACAGAGTTATCGAACCTAATTATGACAGTAATAGTTGCATAAGGCCTTCTAAACGGTTTGTGAAATAATTTTTGACATTCAGTCAGTCAGAACGCATTTATGTCCCTGACATCCATGTTGAATTTCCAATTGGATAGAACAATTAAAAAATAATAAGATAATTATCAAAGCATTCAGATACATTTCTGCCATATTACACATCAATCTGAAGAAAAGAGATTGTTGAAATTTAGTCAATAAGAACGCATTAATGGCTCTGGCAGCCAAGTTGAGTTCCCAATTATCTCGATAAACTCGAAATATTTTTAGAACACCCCAAGTAATTTCAAAGAAGAAATGTGAAAAGTTAACGGCCAACGACGACGACGGACGGAAGTGATGAGAGTAGCTCACATTTGGTTCAGGTGAGCTCAAAACACAACAACAACATTTACTATTTATTTTCTATGAACAAAAAGGTAAATTGTTGTCTTCGAAATGTCAGGAAACGGACTAACTGCAGAATTTTGGCGTACTTGAGGTTACAGCTTCTTGAGGTCTTGAAAGGCTCCCTGATCCACTTTTCTAAGATAGAGGGGTCGTTTCGAGACCTTTTTTAAGTCGATCATAATGTTTTGCGTACACGACATTTTTTGCTGTATGTTTATCTACGCCCACAATGATTCACTTGATTTACGGCGAGTACAAATAAACTTTGTTTTCTGACATTGTACGAAAACGGTTTTTGTCCTAGAATACTAAATTACATTTTATACCAACAAAACATGCATGAAACAGAGCATTTATAGCCGACATCTTGCTTAAAATTTTTAGCCATAATGATATTAGTAACATGAAGTCGTTTGTTTGTTTTGTTGTTTGTTTGAATGGTGTTCAACGCAACATTCAGCAATTTTTCAGCTGTATCATGGAATCCGGTTTTTATTGGGGAGAAATCCGGAATACCCGGAGAAAACCCCCGACCTGCGGTAGGAAAACTGGCAATCCTTGTCAAGATTAGAGTCGAGTACACCCTGCCTGCAGTGAAAATCAAACCCGCAATCCCTTTTGTGACAGACCACGTGATAAATAGTAGACGAACTATCTAAACAACTTGGCCACCGAGGCCCCCCAAGTCGTAAACAAATACTCAAAAAAACTTTGTAATTAACAACTAAAAAAATAAAAACTTATATATTATAAAAACTTTTACTAGTATTTAAAAAAGATATTAAGGCTCGAAACACAGCTAATTTGTTTTTTTAGTTCTTGAGGCATCCTGCGCCAGTCAAACATGTCGCTACAAAATAACTGAAAAGTACAATGAGATGTTGTTACAATTCAAATGTTACAGTTTGAATAAGGTTCATATTTTTTTTCAGTTTATCCCCGTAAGATGTTTCGTCATAAGTTCACAGTTGGCTGATGCATAACATTTATAATCCTTGAAAAATATATTAAGTCAAATGTTATGTACACTACAACAAACTATTAATTAAATAAACATCTACCCGAATCCCGCATAGCGTCCTATAGACATTGGAAATGAATTGGCTAAACAGTCACTCTACCTTATAAAGAAAAGCCTTTCCTCTTCGATTTGCCACCAATAACTGATTAGTAGACTTGTCATAGTGGAGCACTTGTGGTAAGTAAAGTTCGTCCTCGCGAGACAATATTTGTCTGTGGCGTTGTCTATCAGGGGAGATAACAACAACATTGTGTGACGTGTACCCAGCGACATACACGTTACCAGCATTGTCAACAGAGATACCTAGTGGAAAACTCAGAACACTTTCATTTTTGAATTCCCATTGTATGGTACCATGGAGATCACAGCATGTCACGGTATGTGTTTCATGGTTTGTGTAGTAAAGTTTGTCACCAAAGGTAGTAACATACGCAAGAATTGAAACTTTCCTTCTAGTGATGTTACTAACGGATTTGTCAAACAGGTTTATCATCTGTATACCATATTCCGAGGCACAATAAATCAATGTGTTGTTCCTGCTTACTATGCCTGTATTGTAAAATTCCACTGGAAGAGTTTCCTTGACTTTTCTGCTTGCTACATCAATTATACTGATGTTATCCTTTCCACTAACAGCAATAGTATTGTTGTCATGGATATATGTTATACCATAGACCATGTTTGGTTGTAAACTGATGTCGAAATCTTGGGAACCGTCTGTGTTAAATCCCGTGACACACATTTTTGTGGCAATGGAAAACACCATTTTACCATCCGGTAACAACGTACAACCTCTTACATCATCTAACTTTGTATCTATAGTCACTTGTAACATAACTGATATATTGTCGATTGATTTATATTGAGCGGGAGCTATCACAATTTGAGCTTGTTTTTCTTTTTTACTCACAACCTCCAACTCACAAGAACTAGTACTAATTATTACTTCACCAAATTGTCGGATTTCTTGACAGATATTTTGTAAGACATTCATTTTGCACGACAAACTCACTCGATTCAGTTTGTTATTTGTTACAAGTGATGTGAAATATTCTTCTCTCTCTGTCATCTGTCGTTCCGTTTGTTTCATGACAAGGAATGTCTGGAGGTCTGATGCGTGCTGTTTTATGTTGCTAAGGTTTTTCTGGTACCCTATGATCTCTTTCTCGTTCTTTTCAATTGAATCCAGCAACTGACCAATCATCTTGCTCTCTTTACTTTCGGCTTCAAATAATTCCTTGATTATACTTTCTTGCAATTTGTCGAGGTGAGCATTGATTTTTATTCTTGTTTGTTGTATTTCTTTTTCAATCAATTTTCTTTCTTTTTTCAATGTGGACAAATTTGCTTGTCGGTCTTTTATAATTTTATTAATATTATCAACCATTTCAGTCATTGTTTGCTGAATGTCATGGAAACCATACGAGTTTTTTACACTTTGAACCATATCCTCTAACTGGATTAAATCTTGACATGTCTGGTGACCGGAAACGACACATTTCCGACAACATGGACAGTCGTGTTTTTTGCAGAATATTTTAATTTTTTCCTTATGTTTACTGCAGAATTCGCTGATTTCTAAAATATTTGTTGAAGCAGTCTCGTACTTACTCGCCATAGCAAAACCTTGATAAAAGAAATTTAATGTTATGAATTAAATAAAATGAATATTGGAGGAGTAAAGTACTGATAGCGCCATGCATGTGTAACAAATATGATCAAATATGCGTCCATTTGTCAGAGAGTTGTTTGGCGAGCACAAACATATTGTTATTCGTTCTTTGTTTTGATAAAATTGTGTGTAACCTACTTTGGTCGCATTGACAGAATCTATCATAAAATATTCTAACGTATTTTTAATGTTAAATGGTGTTTATCGCCAGTTTCAGTAATTGTTCGCTATATCGTGACCTCCAATTTGTATTGGGGAAGGAAGGCAGAGAAAACCCCGATTGTCGATCACGTGGGGGTAACTTCCTATATAAAGGTATACGTATATGTGCCAAAAATATGGGTAGGTTTTTTTGAAAATTTATATAAAAATGGGTATAGTTTTTAAAACAATCTTATATAAAAATGGGTATGCCTTTTAATCTTAATTAAAAAAAATCTGGTCTCATATAAATATGGGTCATGTTTTTATCCATTTTAATATAAATATGCCCCATATAATATAATAAAGTGTAATTTTAATAATGACATTGTGTTTTCTTCTTCACTATGTTATCATTTTGTGTATATAAATATGACCTTCTTTTAAGTTAACTGAATATAAATATGGGTTATGAAAATTGTTCATTTTATATAAATATGGGTCATGAAAATTGGAAATTTTATATAAATATGGGTATTGAATTCAAATAAAAAATGGCACATGCCCACTCTTAAATTTCCAATTTACCCCCCCCCCCCCCCCGTGCTGTCGATCTTTATCAATAAAGATTGGAGTCGAGCACACCTTGTCTGCAGATAAAATAGAACCTAAGTGTTAAAAGGCACGTGATTATTAGTAGATGACTACTTTAACCAATCGTCTACCGATTTCCTTTAATGATTAATACATTTTTATAATTGAGACATATCTATAACAAGACTACGTAGATCGATATCGAAATATATATTCATACTAATTATTATATGCATCTGTCCATTTGTTTACTCATTTAAATTTTGTTACGTTCAATTTGAAAAAAAACACACCATTACGTAGGGGTTTTTAGTTTGTCATAGAAAATTAGGGAGTTTGTAAACAAAAGAATATTTGCTCTAAATGTTACAAATTGTTATTGAATCATTCACTTATACGGAAGGGACAGGGATCACACCGAACAACCGACTTATATCATTTTGGTGAGAAGAAGTATGACACGATGAAGAAAGATATAAACAAGTTAAGACCTATACGTATACAGATGACTTTTTCCAAATCGCTACGTTTAAAACTCACTGTATCAAATATAGTGTAGTAAAACATTATTTGACATATATTTGTCCATTAACATATTCAATCGTTTTAACTAATGTTTTCATTTATTATCTGAAAATAGGTTCCAAAGGTACTGGCATCACAAATTTGAACAAATAAATGCAAAATTTACGCTTCTGCACAATATATTTCTGTATCAAGTGTTTTTGTTCAAAAGGACATATATCCAACGTTATTTCTGACCCCAAAATTATTCTTTTAACTGCAATTTATTAGGAGTTTGAATCATTTTTCTTTACGCATTTACTGCAAAAATGATACGGAAAAAAACCAGCTCATCTTTTTATAATGACACGATGAATAAAAGTTCCTTGACACGATTGAAAACCGCCACGTATTTCTTAAGTGATTAGTTTTATACTTCCACATGGGGCATTTCAATAACATTTTACAACTAATGTCTGTATATCATTGAATATTATACAAAAAGTCTACAATTGTTAATACAATAGGACTATGATGTATACATTCTTGACACTTATCACTAGACATGGAAAAAGGTAACAAGCAGTGGAGCAGCTTTGTAATTCATCTTAAAACCATAGTCAGTGAGGAATTAAACATAGAGTAAATGCTCTCATTTAGACAATCCCAGAGCAGGGCTTGAGCGGAAATCAGTGTTATATGTCGATAACGCTCTACATTTGAGTTCTCACCTATCAACAAATAACACATAACGAACAAGATTTTGTACACATATTTCATACTTGTACAAATAGTTCCTACTATGTCGACATTAAATAGTATATAACGGATCCATCTACTTGGTAGGTCATTATATTGATGTCAAACTTTTTTTAACAAATTATAAGGTATGAATTTAGGCAAACATTATCAAATGTGCTGCCTACAATCAGGAACCTATATACTAGTCCAGCTTCAATTTATAATAAAGACGAACAGCAAGATATTTAAGGTTAATTAGCGTACAAATGAGTTAAATCTCAAGAATTAATACATCATTTATAACTGTAACACGAATACTGCCTATGTATGGAACGCCATAGCTGCCTTATGAAGACGTTTTTCATTATGTGATGATACTTCTTCATTATGTGATGATACTTTGTCTTTATGTGATGATACTTTGTCATTATGTGATGATACTTCTTCATTATGTGATGATACTTTGTCATTATGTGATGATACTTTGTCATTATGTGATGATACTTCTTCGTTATGTGATGATACTGTGTCATTATGTGATGATATTTCCTCATTATGTGATGATACTTCTTCATTATGTGATTATACTTTGTCATTATGTGATGATACTTCATTATGTGATGATACTTTTTCATTATGTGATGATACTTCGTCATTATGTGATGGTACTTTTCCCGCCAAAAAACACAAACAATATGGCTGAACATAGTATTTCTGATGTATAAAAAATTAGGTCTTTCTCATTTGTATACGAACTTCGAGAGAGAACAAATCACACCAGATATTGTGTGCATGTTATCAGCAGAAGATCTAAAAACATTAGGAATAACGCAAACCACTGATATGATGAAACTTGAAAATTATTTTCAATCATAATTTATTCATATCATTATATTTTTTTATTATAAACTAGATATATTTTAAGTCTTTTGTTATCTTCTTATGTTAAGGTAGATTGGGGGGGGGGTCTAACTGAAGTTTGTCCATAAAATGGTGACAGTAAGCACATACCGAATACTTATTTTATTATTTATCGTATTTTTTTAATTTCTATTGGAATTTGACAAGGTTAGAATAAATGCATCTTATTTTACCATTTCCAAAAATTTAAATGGTGAAATCTCTTTTTATTTAGGTCTTTGAAAAATAAACGTTCTCACAAATTTAAGAAAAAATTATTGAGTAGACCTTTTAAGATAGGTGTAAATGTGAATTTTCCCTTTTGATTATATACTAAAAATACTCGATAATATGCATTTTTAAAGCCTCTTCCCCAGAAATCTTTAGTTCTATTATCAAAATTTAAAGTATTCGGTATGTGCTTACTGTCACCATTCTATGGACAAACTTCAGGTAGACCCCCATCTAGCTTAACATAAGAAGATAACAAAAGACTTAAAATATATCAAGCTTATAATTAAAAAAATTAATGATATAAATAAATTATGATTGAAAATAATTTTCAAGTTTCATCATATCAGTGGTTTGCGTTATTCCTAATGTTTTTAGATCTTCTGCTGATAACATGCACACAATATCTGGTGTGATTTGTTCTCTCTCGAAGTTCGTATACAAATGAGAAAGACTTAATTTTATTGGGGTCAGATCATTATTCCGACAACCCATTATTCCGACAGTCCAGTACTCCGACAGCCCATTGCTCCGACAACCCATTATTCCGACAACACATTACTCCGACAATGACAAAAACGTATAGTATTTGTATTTAATAAATAGGCTGTGGTACTACCTTTCCTCCGTCGCCCGATATAGTACGGGTTTGCACATTATGAAACTCGGTCAAAAAGGCAAAATGCACTTTATATTTATTCTCAAAGCTGAGACGGATCTAGAAATTTGTAAAAACCCAAGGGGGGGGGGGGGGAACCAATTTTGCCGAACATCTACACGAAAGAAACAACAAATTTCAGATGAGGGGGGCAAACACCGGAACACCCCCTGGATCCGCCACTGAAAAGGGGCTTTATTTTGCCCTTTTATTCCTGAAAATCATTAATTTTTCTTGCGGTATATTGTGAAATGTTTTTAATTTTTGTTTTAGTTTTGTTTGTTTTGTTAATTGTTGTTCTCTTTTGTTGTTCTTTTTTTTCGGAGAACCGGGGTGGGTGGGTGGGTGGTTACAGTATTACATTGAATATGGTTCAAAGGGCTTGCTTCTGGTATATGGGGTTGGAGTCAATATGCAACCTTGCAGAACATGTCAAACTAACTTTCATTTAACTGGGAATCTTATAAATATCTTGAGAAAACGAGATAATTCTATTGTTGGAACGGGGTGCTATCCTACAGGGAATTCGATTCAAAACGACCCCTACCAAAACGCCCCCACCAAAACGCCCCAATTTTCCAAAACGCCCCAATAAGCAATCAGTGTTCTTCATAAGGAAACACGGAACAGTCATATAAATAATGCCACTTTGAGGTTACATAATACAAGCTTGAATGCTTGTTTAAATTACATTAAGAAGATGTTTCATTCATCTCCGAATCTGATATTTACTATTATAATGTATATATGTACAATATAAATAAATAACGTTCACAAGTCATAACATATTGATCTTACACTTTCTCTCTCCAACTGAACCCAAAACTGTTATATAGTTGCCTCCCAGTCTGCCACCTGCGGATGGGACGTGCCGTTACTTGTCTTTGCTCAAATATTCCAACAAGATGTAATTCAAATTACCTAGGTGACAAATTCATTACGCCAGACGCGCGTTTCGTCTACTTAAGACGCACCAGTGGCGATTAACTCTAAATGCTTAAAGTATTTTTTCATTTAATTGGAGATGGAATATTGTGTATTCGAATTTGTCTTAGCGGAAAACGGGGGCGTTTTGACCTGCACCCTCCTAGAGGTTAATAAAAAGCAAAACCAACAAAAATAGACATAATCAATAAAGGTCTTCAGTGACGTTTGAGTACAATTGAATATATAGGTGTTCTTGCAACCTATACTTTACCTTCCCAATATAAAAACAGTATTTACCTGTTCCAGTTACAAAGAAGCAAAGGCGTAACAACGGGGCAATCGAATGTCATAAATCTGAAAAGGCCAAGACAAAATCTGTATGCATAAAATTATCACAAAAACAAATGACACAACATAGATCAACATACAAAAAAACACATATAATAATACCAAGTAAAAACTGCTTGTGATGCGTATGCCGGCCCCAGTAGTAGCTCATCACAGTTGCATCCCCATCTATTGACCTTTACAACATCGCATACCTATCAAGATGTTTGTTATAAAAACATGTCTTGATAAATAAGAATACGAGACATCTCGGACCGTAATAAGACAAGTCGGACCGTGTTATTCATATACGGTCCGAGTTGTCCTACACCTTATGGTCCGAGTTGTCCTATAATTTATGGTCCAAGAAATCTATATTGTCATGTAAATATAAAGTTTTTGTTTGTTATTGTAGCAGAACTGGACCCGAGAAACAGCCTTTTGTTGTTTAATATTTTAATGACAGTATAAGAAATAAATGCGGTCTGAGTTGTCTTATTTTCTACGGGCCGAGAGGTTCTTACTAGGGTCCGAGTTGTCACGATCCGAGTTGTTCGCGGTCCGAGTTGTCCGGTTACCATAAATAAATATATATATACGTTTTTTTCTTTGTCGGAGAAATGGGCTGTCGGAGTATTTGGTTGTCGGAGAAATGGGCTGCCGGTGTAATGGGCTGTCGGAGTAATGTTACGCACCCAATTTTTTAATACATTAGAAATACTCTGTTCAGCCATATTGTTTGTGTTTTTGGGGGGAAAAGTATCATCACATTATGACGAAGTATCATCACATAATGACAAAGTATCATCACATAATGACAAAATATCATCACATAATGAAGTATCATCACATAACGAAGAAGTATCATCACATAATGAAGAAGTATCATCACATAATGATAAAGTACCATCATATAATGACAAAGTATCATCACATAATGACAAAGTATCACCACATAATGACAAAGTATCATCACGTAATGAAGAAGTATCATCACATAATGACACAGTACCATCACATAATGACAAAGTATCATCACATAATGACAAAGTATCACCACGTAATGAAAAAGTATCATCACATAATGAAAAACGTCTTCATAAGGCAGCTATGGCGTTCCATACCTATGTCTAATAATTGTTAACATTATCGGTTGCAAATATTTTGAGATTTCCACAGTAATCTTTTACATAAAACCAGAAAAGGAAAACGTGTAAGACATGTAGTTACTAAGGACAATATTATATCATTCAAACAGACCGCGAGATTTACCTTCATTGACCGAATTGTACACAATTTTCATTGCGTATTACCCCTGTAGACACCTAAAGATACACAGAAAAGAATCAACCAAACTGAGAGAATACTTACACAAATGTACCCTGTTTTATTACAATTATTTATATTTATGGTTTAATTACCCGTTTTCTTTCATTGTTAATTCTAATAAATGAAAAATAAATAATGATAAACAATCAAACAAACACAATTCAAAACACTCTCCCTTTAACGATGTCATATAATATTGTCTTTATTTTTATGTCAACGCCCCAAATGCGAAGGCCACCTTCGCCTTTAGACGGTGACATAAAATTCAGTTTTGCAGAAAGTACGAACGTCGACATTTATTTTGTCACTCTTTTGGGTTTTCTTCAATCAAAATAGTTTGATGATTGATATGGTGATTTGTGCAAACGAATAGTACGTTATAGGCCGTTATCCGACAGAACCCTACTTCTTGTTGGCCGATGTGCATTACAATGATTTTAGTTTAAAATTTAACCCCTTCTGGAAATTGGAACGGTTCGATATGTGGCGATTCGTACTAATAGGCAGTAAGTTCTGCACAAATCTCACTGTCGACCCTCTACTTTCTGCTTGCAGCTTATACGTATTGAACAATTTCGTCAAACGTTTTCTCGTGTTTCGTTTATCGTACTGGTTGGATATTTCATATTATGGTGTATACTAATGGATTGTATACGATTAAAAACCCTGGTACTTATTTGTCAATCAAAACAAAATGCGAATCGACTTGTCAAAGTTCAAAGTCTAAGGTCTGCAAAGATGATAGGAGACCCATTGTCTAGTAATTATCTACCCACATGGCATATATGAAAAGCTTAGCCTACTTTAGCGAAGGTCGGGGTCTTCTCTGGGTACTCAGGCTTCCATTCCCATTAAAGACATCATACAGCTGATAAATTGCTGAAAGGAATTAAAACCATTCATACAAGCAAACAAACAGTCAAACAAATATTTTAAAAGTTATACCGGGCGTGAAGCATTGACTAAAAAGGTATTGATGTAATCTTGGTTTGGGGGGGGGTCACTTTTCGAAGTTAAATATCACGGACACGAAGCAGTCACTCAAAAGGCAATGATGTGACATGGGGGTCAAATTTTAAATTAAATATCAACATCTATGGCATGCGAAACATCGATAAGTTATAATCTACCCACATGCCGAATATCAAAAAGCCTACCTAAAAAAAGTTATATCCCGGACAAGATTTGTAATGGTTGCACGAACGAACACACAACAATATGTCGACCTTCTTTTGCCTCTTTTACCAAAAACCCAATATAAACCTCCTAAAAATGAAAAGTGTTATGTAACACTAAATAAAGCTATCTTACATATCCTTAACGTGTATTAGTATGCGATTTGCAGTGTCAAATAAATTTGGCTGAAAATATCAGTCTTAAAGGAGAAGAAAAGAAAAAAGAAGATGATGTAAATTACCAGACAAAAACAATATGTCTCCCATTTATATCTTCGTTTGGTATAGATAATAAAATAAGAGTTGCATACAAATACAAAGATAGTTTGGAAGCTTTTCTGCAAATGTTATTGTGTGTCGCAATTTGTTCATTTCATATTTTATGCACAGTAATCAAAATTAATTTTCCCCATCCTCCTCTTTATGCTTGATATTGACAAGAAAATAAAAAAATACATATATAATTGCGTTACGAACTCTTAAAGTGCATACTTATTCAATCGGTTAGCAGAATTTAATAGCTTATATACAAAGTCATATTTCTTGTTTTAATCATATCATTGAACTGATTTACATCGTATCGTAATTTCCCTGACAGTGCAATTAAAATCAAATTAATATTGTTAATGCATTATGTTAAAGATACATTTTTGGCATCAGGCGAAAGCCAAGGGAATATTCTTTATATTTAAACGGCCCATTTGAAATAAAATTATATCATAAAAGGTCATTTTAGCATTTTAATAAATATATCTGCATTTTTTCGTTTATTTTATAAGATAAGTTGGACAAAAAAAAAGCAAGAGCTTAAAGAACTGAATATATCTATTGCCAAATCTATGCTTAATCGTGTTTTAATATATTTTATTCGCTACAGTAAATTTAAAACATAAAAAATTTGAAAAACTTAACTACGTTTTCATCCCTTCTAACTTGTTTATATCTTTTTTTCATCGTGTCATACATCTTCTCACCAAAATGATATGATGATATAAGTCGGTTGATCGGTGTGGGGATTATGAAAATGAAACTATAAAGAATTTTTCAGCTCTATCTTTTACAAGACTTGACATGATACCTCTATTTAAAGGACCTCTTAAAGAATGCAATCAGTGAAGAATGATTATTTTTATACGTACTGGATAAAGGGGGGAATCGTATGTGTCACGCATGCACACAGTGCGTATGCATTTAGTTTTCTGCTAAATCATTTCGTGCCACAATAATAAAATGTATTTGTACTGAATGCTGAACAAAAAATTTAGTCGTACGTCACGAATTTAATACCCATGGGGGGTGTAACTTGGTATATATAGGGTAATACGGATGTGCGGCCCGAATGGGTCACTTTTTTACCTCTCCAAAATATATATGAAAGGGTACTTTGTCATTGAAAAATATATCATTGGGTATAGTTGTAAATATCTAAATATAACCATGCCTCAATTTTCATCTTGAGCATGTTAAGCCTATGTAAACCACAGTTATTTTACAAACAAAGTGTTCCATTTCACTTGATCATCTTGGTAGTGAATGGACTATTTTGTCAATGGGGATGTGCAGTAATAAAATATAGGAATATGTATGATTTAATAATTCAATATATGATTGGGTCCCGTTTAAAACATCCGTAAATATACGAATAGAGTGGGTTTTCAAATTTCCATCAGCAGACCTGTACCTATAAGTATCCTTAGTTTCCACCCCCCCGGTTAATAACATGGAAAACGAAAGTGCATCAGATTGCAGGTTTCAAATAAGCCAGGCGCAGAATAAACTTACATGTAAATGTAAACAAACCAACTTTAAAAACATTTTTATTTAAAAGTAAAAAATAAAATATTAAAAAATACCTTTTTATGTCAAAAATGTTGTAGCATATCTTCTACAAGGAAGCTAAATCACGTGATCAATTTTATTGGCTATAGGTAAGTATAAACAAACAGGTAAATAGTCTATATTAAGTGGATTTATTTACTATAGGTCACATTTATTTGTTTGGTCTTTTTTTAATTTTTTTTTAAAATTTTGTCAATTTGTGTAGTATTGTCATCATCAGGGTGGAATCCACAACAAGAAGGCTTGGATTCAGCGTTTTTTAAAGTACAAATATAAAAAGTATGTAGATACTACATGTACTATTTACGCATCTGGTCATTGAAGATCTATTATCTGATTGTTGATGGTTATTGTTTAACTGATAAATAAATAAATAAATAAATAAATAAATAAATAAATAAATAAATATATATATATATATATATATATATATATATAATACTTTAAAATAAAATAAGTAAATACAATTATTATAGTTTGCAATTTCCTAGCTTTATTATGAAAACACACGCATTGTCTTTACAATGAGTGGATGCGTTGTTTGCGAGTCGCACCCCAAACACTTTTTACAAAAAAGTATTGTTATGTTACTGAAAGTCTAAATATTTTTAGCCACTCTGGGAGTGGACCGACTCCCCGAATCTCCCCGCACCCTGTTGCCAAGAAATGCAGACGAACATGACACAAATTTATTAGATCCATCTTCTACGTTCTCTTCTCCTTCAAACTCAACAGATCAGTTTGAGCATCATGGTAATTCCTTGGCAATTAGTAAACAATTAATTTTAGATTTAAAACTGAAGTCTTGCTTATCATAGATTGCATCACAGTATAAAACATGAAATAATATGAAATCCAAGCTATTTTGGGACGGATTTAATGTTTTATTTTGTTCTCTGTGGTTTTGTTTTTGCGGGGGGGGGGGGGTGGGTGGGTGGGTGGGTGGTGGGTAATAACATAGGGATGGATCAAAGTAATAATGAGGTGTGGTGTCACTGAAAGGTATAACTTTGCTGGGGGCACAAATGCAACTGCTTCCACATCATTTTATAACCAAATAAAAAACGATAGATAGTCAAGAAAATTAAATATCTGCAAAACGGTCTTTCACGTTTTCCTTGTTTATTCGACGTCCATTCGGTTACTTTTCAACACCTTTCAATGCGCTACATATGATTGCAGACCATCTACTTTTGTGATTTACCTGTTGCTACGCACTGGTCTTGGTTGAAGCGTTTTTAATATAAGTAATTACAAAGTTCTTTTGGTCTTTTCTCGGGCTCTACATTCAACTTGTCTGTTTTAGCATCTTGTTTAATAACATTACTCATGCTGTGGTAAATTTAAGGGGACTCTCGCCATCTTGCTAATATTTCTATATTTGAAAACCATTTCTAGAAGGGAATGCGTTTTCTATGCTCCAACACCGGCAAATTTAAATGTCACACCAGAGTTGCAGGGGTTGATAAAGAAATAATTTATGAGGTGTATGATGTTATATACTCATTTATACATATGCTGGACCTTTATATTCGATTATTTTTCCACCGAGTGATAGCGAGGTGGAAAATATTAATATAAAGGCCCTGTCCATGTGTAAATTAGTAAAACATCATACCAAGAATGAATTATTACCATTCAAATATTTTTCGTTAGGGACTAGTAAATATTAATTGGTGAGTTGGGACCGGTACATTTTCAAATTATCATGTTCAAAAAGATGTTCTATCCCCTAAAATACAAAAAAAGTTTTGTCCTACAACAAATGTTATATTAAAAAGTGGGTGTCCTATCTAGCTGTATATGGTTACAATTCTGTATTTATGTTTGTTAAACAAATTAGTCGATTACACTTATGTTGGTTTTGAATTAAAACTTAATATTTTTTTCATTGAAGATATTGTTATGAACAAAATTTGTGTCCTATCAGTACTGTAAATAATAAAACTTACCGTGTATATGCAGGCAAAAAGTATGTGTGCATTTTGCACCGGTCCTAACACCCAATCAATATTGACTGGTCCCTTAGGATCAATGATTTCACAGGGGCCGCTATATTTTGTGAAGTTGAAATCTGTGTCTTTGCAAAATTATTACGAAATATTTTTGCCTGAGCATCAGTAATGTTTTGAACGACCATATACGGTCATTGAGGTTTATTTATCAATTAGAATTGACGAAATTCGCAAAATTTAGTATTACATTTTATAATTATTTCAAGACACTAAATTATTCTGAAGAGGATGGAGGGAATTTATATGTAGGCATAGATGATACTTGCATCTATCATATAAGACCATATTTTAAATAGTTCGATTACGGAACCACATATTTGAAATGACCTTTTATAATACTCAGTACTTAATGACAAAGGCACAAAAAAGGCACGAATAACATAAACACAGGATGTCAAACTGCACGAATAACATAATCGCAGGGTGATAATGGCACAAGAAACCGCAAGGTGACAAAGGCATAAAAAGGGCACGAATAAAATAAACGCATGGTGACAAATGGCACAAATAACATAAAGGCAGGGTGATAATGGCACGAATAACATATACACAGGATGACAAACTGCACGAATAACATAAACGCAGGGTGATAATGGCACAAATAACATAAAGGCAGGGTGATAATGGCACAAATAACATAACCACAGGATGATAATGGCACAAATAACATAAAGGCAGGGTGATAATGGCACAAATAACATAAAGGCAGGGTGACAATGGCACAAATAACATAACCACAGGATGATAATGGCACAAATAACATAAAGGCAGGGTGATAATGGCACAAATAACATAAAGGCAGGGTGACAATGGCACAAATAACATAAAGGCAGGGTGATAATGGCACAAATAACATAAAGGCAGGGTGATAATGGCACACATAACATAAAGGCAGGGTGATAATGGCACAAATAATATAAAGGCATGGTGACAATGGCACAAATAACATAAAGGCAGGGTGACAATGGCACAAATAACATAAAGGCAGGGTGACAATGGCACAAATAACATAAAGGCAGGGTGATAATGGCACACATAACATAAAGGCAGGGTGATAATGGCACAAATAACATAACCACAGGATGATAATGGCACAAATAACATAAAGGCAGGGTGATAATGGAACAAATAACATAAAGGCAGGGTGACAATGGCACAAATAACATAAAGGCAGGGTGATAATGGCACAAATAACATAAAGGCAGGGTGATAATGGCAAACATAACATAAAGGCAGGGTGATAATGGCACAAATAATATAAAGGCAGGGTGACAGTGGCACAAATAACATAAAGGCAGGGTGACAATGGCACAAATAACATAAAGGCAGGGTGACAATGGCACAAATAACATAAAGGCAGGGTGATAATGGCACACATAACATAAAGGCAGGGTGATAATGGCACAAATAACATACAGACAGGGTGACAATGGCACAAATAACATAAAGGCAGTGTGTCAATGGCACAAATAACATAAAGGCAGTGTGTCAATGGCACAAATAACATAAAGGCAGGGTGATAATGCCACAAATAACAGAAGCGCTGGAGCATATTCTGCTTCACTTGTGTCAAGAATAACATAAAAGCACTGCAACAACAAAATGTATTCGTACTGAATGCTGAAATAGAGCAGATTAATTTGTCACTAATATATATATATAATACCATTGAAAACGAAACTGCATTAGATGCTAGTTTGCTTGATTCAAATCAACTTATATGTAAAACGTGGAATAACAATTTATTAATAAATGATAGAAAGTCACAAAAATACAAATATTTTTAACGAATTAATACCATATATGTATAATTTAATAGCACATCTTATACGAGAAAGTTACATCACGTGACCTTTTTTATTGGCTATAGTGATAACTATAAACAGGAACCTATAAATCAACTTATATAGTTATATTAGTCCCAGCTATAAACAAACATGTAAAGATATCCGAAGTATAGTTTACTATAAGCATGTGGTATTGTTTAATATAAACACACCGTTTGCTTTCTAATTTGTAATGGTAAATATATCTGATGTTAAAAGTGCATAACAATTTATCAACTTATTAAGCCATTTTTATTAATTGAAATTTGCATATCAAGATGTGTTACCATAAACGTATTTTCTATTTTACATTGTTTTAAGTTGTGTAGAAATAAAAAAACGTAGAATGACAACATAGTATTCCAAGACCAAAGTACATGATTAAAAATTTACTAAACCATTAAAACAAGCAGAACAAATCGCGCTAGATCCATTTAAGAAACCATAACAGGTGCGTCAAAAGGGCAATCATCATATTTTTGCAAGCAACACCTGTCTTTGTAAATATTCAGATTCTAGTCACAAGAACAAGTTAAGAGAAATGATTCGACGATACCAAAGAGTGTTCATCAAACAATAAGTCAGCGACAGACAAAACTATGGTTAATCAAATCAAGGTGACAAACAAAACAAGCAGATGCACAACACAAATAAAAGAAACCAATTGACACGAACCCCACAAAAAACGGGAATGATTCGGGTGTTCCGGAAGGGTAAGCAATTCCTGCTCCACGCGTGGCATACGTCTATCAGACAGGTTACAATCAGTAATTGTGCCATATTCGGGAGTAGTCATAATCTAATAGCAGGAGAGAAAGTGGTTATGACAAACGCAACAAATCAATGGTCATTTGTCACACCGTAATGTCATCTAATCATTATGCCGACCGTAACATTTTCTAAGTGATGTCTTCATTCTTGTCACTGTGAGCCCCTGGTTTAGTAGCTTTTCTGTCAGCAGACACACTCTATCAAGAAAGTCTGGATATTAAGTACATGCTATTGTTAATAAACAAACAATAAATCAACAAGGAAAGAAATGGACTAATGGGAACATAATATTGGATAGAGACAGATAATTTAGCCTGTTGTAACGGTTAAAATTATTCTTGAAATCTCTTTTCTAATTCAACAAAGGGACCTTTATCAAGCTATTAGGCTGACATGCTCCAAACAAGTTACCCACTATATAGTCCTCGCCAGGCTTTCTGTATTGTAAGCCAAGCAATTTTTAAGCTGCATGTTCGTAGGTCTGCATATAACGGGAACCTGTTTTAAATATCTCATCATTTACCTTTGTCAGTATCATTATATATTGTCATCAAAATGATATGTGATTGTAGAAGGGTGCATTCCAGTTTTCCGATTCCCAGATTGCCGCGTCCAATTTGCCGATTCCCAGTTTGCGTTGCCTATTATTCAACCAATTAGAAACAATCAACAATTGTGTATAAAAGATTTATGGAGAATTATGTGTGTTTAGGAAAATTATGTAAATTACTTATATTAATTAAAAAATTCAATTTATTTAATTGACATAAAAAGAATTTAATTTTTTTACTTCTTAATTATCTGCTTGAGACGATATTTGTTTTGAACAATTCAATCTGATAATTTTCATTTCAGAAAAATCAAGTTAATTTTTAAGTCAATGAACTTTACCAACAAATCATGAACATAATGGGTACCTTGTGTGAATTTGAATAAAACTTCAATTATATTATGTAACTAGATTCATAGTGTCGACAAGTAACCAGACGCAGTTTGTTAACAAGTCATTTCCACGGGTTCATGCGATCCAAAATAGCGAAACCTATATTTAACATCCTTCCACTGCTAAATTAGATTT
This sequence comes from Limnoperna fortunei, assembly GCA_944474755.1. Taxonomy (NCBI): domain Eukaryota; kingdom Metazoa; phylum Mollusca; class Bivalvia; order Mytilida; family Modiolidae; genus Limnoperna; species Limnoperna fortunei. The sequence goes on from OX104120.1 coordinate 57,711,408, forward strand.
AAAAGGTAATAAGTGCAATCAGTTTATTTACAAACGTCTTAAAATAGTATAGGATTGACAGTTCGTTAAAATTATTTCAATGTAAGCTAAATGTGAGCTAAAACACAACAACATTGACTAATTACTTTCTATAAAAAGGTAAACTGTTGATCCTCGAAATTTCAGGAAACGGACTAACTGCAGCATTTTGTCGTACTTGAGGTTACAGCTTTTGAGGTCCCTAGAGCCTCCCTGAACTCTTCTAAGAATGGAAGGGTCACTTCGAAACCCTTTTAAGTCAATCATAATATTTTGCGTACACATTTTTTTGCTGTATGTGTAGCTACGCCTACAAGGATATCTGTTCACATGTTTTGCGGCGAGTACAAATACATTTTGTTTTCTGACATTGTACGAATAGTGTTTTTATCCGACAACACTAAATTACATTTTATACCAACAATAAATGAACGAAAAAGAGCATTTATAACCGATTTCTTGCTTGAAATTTTTAGCGATAATGATGTTTGTTTGTTTTGTTTCTTTGAATGGAGATTTACGCGCCACTTTCAGTAATTTTCAGCTGTATCGTGGCATCCGGTTTTTATTGGGTAGGAAGCTGGAGTACCCGGAGAAAACCCTCGACCTGCGGTAGGAAAACTTGCAATTCTTGTCAAGATTGGAGTCGGGTACACCCTGCCTGCAATGAAAATCTAGCCCGCAATATCTTTTTTGACAGACCACGTGATCAATAGTAGATGAACTACCTTAACCACTTGGCCACCGAGATCCCAAAGCCGTAAACAAATATTGAACTTGAGTTTTAACGTCCCACGCAGATTACCTAATACCCTTGGTATGGCGTAGACAAATATCGTATTCGATTGAAAAAAAATTGGGGTTCAAATATTAAAACAAAACTATCAATTTTATTATAAAAAACGTTTTAGCATTGTAGTGGTATTAGTGTTAGTATAAAAGACACAACTAGTGTGTTGTCGAAAATATAGCTTTATTGTGTGTTATTTTTTATGGATTTAATAGAAAATCGAACCATATGAATGAGGAAAAACCATATGTTTATATTAGCAAACCAACAACTCCTTCCATCCCGCCTCACCCCCCCCCCCCCAAAAAAAAAAACAAAACAAAAAACACAAAAAACTGTACACATAAAAAATAAAAACTTAGATATTATAAAAACTATTACTAGTACTTTGAAAAGGGTATTAAGGCTCGAAACACAGTTAATTTGTTTTTTATCTCTTGAGGCAACATGCGCCAGCCAAGAAAGTCGCTACAAAAAACTGATAAGTACAAGTTTTAATAAGGTTCATAATAGTTTTTCAATTTATCCCGGTTAGTTCTTTAGATGTTTCGTCATCAGTTCACATTGGTTGATTTATAACATTTATAATCCTTGACAAAATATATCAAGTAAAATGTTATGTAAACTATGTACAACAAACTATAAGTTAAATAAAAATCTACCCGAATCTTGCATATCGTTCTCTAGATATCGGAAATTAATTGGCTAAACCGTCACTTCAGCTTATAAAGAAAAGCTTTTCCTTTTTCATTTGCCACCAATAACTGATTAGTAGACCTGTCATAGTGGAGCACTTGTGGGTTGAAAAGACCGTCCTTGTCAGGCAATAGTTGTCTGTGTCGTTGTCCATCAGGGGAGATAACAACAACATTGTGAGACCAGTACCCGACGACATACACGTTACCAGCATTGTCGACAGAAATACCGTGTGGATAAATCAGAACACTTTCATCTTTGAATTCCCATTGTTTTGTACCATGGAGATCACAGCATATCACGGATTGTGTCTCGATGTTTGTATAGTAAAGTTTGTCACCAAAGGTAGTAATATATGCTCTCCAAGACAGTTCCCTTGTAACGATGTTACTAATGGATTTGTCAGACAGGTTTATCATCTGTATACCACGGTCCCCAGCACAGTAAATCAATGTGTTGTTCCTGCTTACTATGCCGTGATTGGCAGATTCTACTGGAATAGTTTCCTTGACTTTCCTGCTTTCCACATCAATTATACTGATGTAGTGTTTATCTCCAGTAACAGCAATAGTATTGTTGTCATGGATATATGTTATATCACAGACAACGTTTGGTTTTAAACTGATGTCGAAATCATGGGAACCGTCTGTGTTACATCCTGTGACACACCTTTTGTTGGCACAGGAAAACACCATTCTACCATCCGGTAACAACGTACAACCTGTTACATCATCTAACTTTATATCTATAGTCACTTGTAACATAACTGATATATTGTCGATTGATTTATATTGAGAGGGAGCTATCACAATTTGAGCTTGTTTTTCTTTTTTACTCACAACCTCTAACTCACAAGAACTAGTTCTAATTATTATTTCACCAAATTTTAGGATTTCTTGGCAGATATTCTGTAAGACATCATTCATTTTGCACGACAAACTTACTCGATTCAGTTTGTTATTTGTTACAAGTGATTTGAAATATTCTTCTTTCTCTGCCATCTGTCGTTCCATTTGTTTCATTGCCAGGAATGTCTGGAGGTCTGATGCGTGTTGTTTTATGTTGTTAAGGTTTTCCTGGTACCCTATGATCTCTTTCTCGTTCTTTTCAATTGAATCCAGCAACTGACAAATCATCTTACTCTGTTTAGTTTCGGCTTCAAACAATTCCTTCATTATACTCTCTTGCAATTTGTCGAGGTAAGCATTGATTTTTATTCTTGTTTGTTGTATTTCTTTTTCAATCAATTTTTTTTCTTCTTTCAAAGTGGACAAATTTGCTTGTCGGTCTTTTTTAATTTTATTAATATAATCAACCATGTCAGTCATTGTTTGCTGAATGTCATGGAAACCATACGAGTTTTTTTACATTTTGAACCATTTCCTCTAACTGAATTAAATCTTGACACGTCTTGTGATCGGAAACGACACATTTCTTACAACATGGACAGTCGTGTTTTTTGCAGTATATTTTAATTTTTTCCTTATGTTTACTGCAGAAATCGCTGATTTCTAAAACATTTGTGGAAGGTGTCTCGTACTTACTCGCCATAGCAAAACCTTGATAAAAGAAATTTAATGTTATGAATTAAATAAAATGAATATTGGTGGAGTAAAGTACTGATAGCGACCATGCTTGTGTAACCAGTATGCGTCCATTTGTCAGAGCGTTGTTGGCAAGCACAAACATATTGTTATTTGTTGTTTGTTTTTATAAAATTATCTGTAAACTTACTTTGGTCGTATTGATAGGATCTGTCATCAAATATCCTAAAGTATTTTTTTCTGTTAAATGGTGTTTAACGCCACTTTCAGTAATTGTTCATCTATATCGTGACCTCAAATTTGTATTGGGGAAGGAAGGCAGAGAAAACCCCGACTGTCAATCTTTATCAATAAAGATTAGAGTCGAGCACACCTTGTCTGCAGTTAAATTAGAATCTCAATGTTGCAAGGCACGTGATTATAAGTAGATGACTACTTTCCAATCGGCCACAGATTTCCGTTAATGTATAAGCAAACAACAAATTTGTATAATGGGGAAAAATGTATAAAACGACTACGAAGATCGATATCTAAATATACATTCATACTAATTATAAAATGCATCTGTTCATTTGTTTACTCATTTAAAATTTGTTACTTGACATAGGATACCTCCATTTAAAGGACCTCTTAAATAATGCAAGTAGTGAAGAATGATTATTTTATACGTACGTCACGTATACATTTACTTAAAACATTCACGGTAATTTTCTGCTTAACCATTTCGTGCCATAATAACAAAATGTATTCGTACTAAATGCTGAAAAAGAATATAGTCGTATGTCACGAATTTAATACTATGGAAAACGGAAGTGCATCAGATTGAAGTTTCAAATAAACTTTCATGTAAATGTGAAAAAAACAACTTATAAAAACATATTTATTTAAAGAAAGTCAAAAAAGACAAAATAAAAAAAAAAATACCTTTTTATGTCAAAATTTTATATCATATCTTCTACAAGGAAGCTAAATCACGTGATCAATTTTAAAGGCTATATGTAACTATAAACAAACAGGTAAATAGTCTATATTAAGTACATTCACGTGGAATTATTTACTATAGGTCACATTTGTTTTTTTGTCAATTTGTGTAGCAGTGTCATCATCCGGGTGGAAACCACAATAAGAAGGCTTGGATTCAAGGGTTTAATATAGTAACAATATAAAAAGTATGTAGATACTACTATTTACGCATCTGGATAGTGAAGATCTATTATCTCTTATTATAAAAAAACTTACATGTTAATGGTTATTGTTTAACTGATAAATAAATAAATAAATAAATAAATAAATAAATAAATAAATAAATAAATAAATAAATAAATAAATAAATAAATGAAAACAAAATAAACACAAACTACTTTAAAATAAGATAAGTAAATACAACTATTATAGTTTGCAATATTTACTGCTAAGCACCATTTTACACGGAATAACATTTCCTAGCTTTATTATGAAAACACGCACATGGTCTTTACAAGGAGTGTATGCGTTGGGTGCGAGTCGCACCCAAAACACTTTTTACATAAAAGTATTGCTATGTTACCGAAAGTCGAAATATTTTTAGCCAAATGTATTGTTTCACTTTCAATAGATGCAGACGGAAGACTATCATTTACGAAATATCAAACTACACATAGAAAACGCCTGAAGTACCCAAATGTTTACATATTTATTTAAACAATTTTCTAACATCTGGGAGTGGGCCGACTCCCTGAATTTCCCCGCACCCCTATAGCCAAGAAATGCAGACGCACATGACACAGATTTATTAATCCATCCTCCACATTCGCTTCCCATTCAAACTCCTAACCGTTCACTTTGCGCATCGCGGTAATTCCTTGGCAATTAGTAAACAATTAATTTCAGATTTAAAACTAGTCTTGCCTAGCATAGATTGCATCACAGTATGAAACATGTTTGAATATGAAATCCAAGCCATTCAGGGATGGATTTAATGTTTTATTTTGTTCTGTGTGTGTGTTTTTTTTTTTTTGGGGGGGGTGGGGGGTGGTGGGCAATAATATAGTGATGGATCAGAGTAATTATGATATGTGGTCACTGAAAGGTAAAGCTTTGTTGAGGCACAAATGCAACTGCTTCCACATCGTTTTATAACAAAATAAAAAAGGATAGATAGTCAAGAAAATTAAATATCCACAAAAACTGTGCCTTTACTGTTTCCTTGTTTATTCGACGTTCATCTGGTTACTTTTCTACACCTTTCAATGCACTACAATTGATTGCAGACCATCTGACTACTTTTGTGCGTCCACTTGATTTAACTATAGCCACGTACTGGTCTGGGTTGAAACTTTTTTAATATAAGTAATTACAAAGTTATTTTGGTCTTTTCTTGGGCTCTACATTTATCTTGTCTGTTTTTTCTAATTCTACAAGCATCTTGTTTTTACATTACTCATGCTGTGACAAATTTAAGGGGGCTTTCGTCACCACCTTGCTAATATTTTCTATATTTGAAAATCATTTTCTAGAAGGGAAGGCGTTTTCTATGCTTAAAAACTGCAGTAAAAAAATAAGTTAAAAAAATTAATTCCATTACACCGGCGAATTTAAAGGTCACACCGGAGTTACAATGGTTGATAAAGATATAATTCATGAGGGGAATGATGTGTACTAATTTACACATATGCTGGACCTTTATATTCGATTATTTTTTGCTGAGCGATATCGAGGTAGAAAATAATAATATAAAGGCCTAGTGTGTAAATTAGTAAAACATCAGACCAAGAATGAATATTTACAATTCTAATAATTAAGGTTTGACGTTATATAGCCGTCTTATTATGGACCAGTCAATATTAATAAGGGGGTTTGGACCGGTGCATTTCAAATTATCATGTTAAAAATAAAAAAAGTTGCTGTCCTACAACAGATATGTATTATTAAAAAGTGGGTATCATATCTGGTAAATAATTATATGGTTACAATTCTGTATTTATATTTGTTAAACAAATTAGTCGATTACAGTATGTTGGTTTTGAATTAAAACTTATTACTTTTTTTTCATTGAAGATATTGTTATAAACACAATTTGTGTCCTATTCAGTACTGGAAATAACAAACTTGGAGTCCCGTGTATATTCAGGCATAAAAAGTATGTGTCCTATTGCATTTTGCACCAGTCCCAACACCCAAATAAATATTGACCGGTCCCTTAGAATCAAGGATTTCACAGGGGCCGCGCTATATTGTAAAGCTGAAATCTGTGCCTTTGCAAAATTTTGCGAATGTGATCAAACGAAATATTTTGTCTGGGCATTAGTAATGTTTTCAACGACCATATACGGTCATTGAAGTTTATTTATCAATTAGAATTGACGAAATTAGCAAAATCCAGTGTTACATTGAATACTGTTTTCAAGACACTAATTATTCTGAAGAGGGTTCAGAGGATTTATCTGTAAACATGGATGATGCTTGTATCAATCATATAAGACCATATTTTATATGGTCCGTTTTTTGAACAGGAAGTTATAGAAAACATTTCTGAGCTTAAGAATACCAAAGCACCTGAAAATGATCGTATACTAAACTAATTTTAAATATTCAGCCCTCCCTTTTTGGTATCAGTTTATTGTAAGATATTTAATATTGTACTTGATACAGGTCTTATTCCTGAAGCATGGACTGTCGGAATTATTAAAACCATCTGTAAAAATAAAGGTTAGTCTTCAGGCCCTAACAATTACAGGGTCATTACTCTTATCAGCGGTTTAGAAAGCACTTAACTTCTATTATTAACTCGGGACTTAACGTCTTTGCAAAGGAGAGTTCATTGTTATCTGAGAGCAAAGCTAGATTTCGAGCAGGTTATTCTACTATCGACAATATTTTTGCACTTCAAACCCTCATCAATATTTATTTTTCTTCCGGTCAAAAATTATTTTGTACATTTATAGATTTTAAAAAGCATACGACACAGTATCTACATCAGATCTTTGGAAAAAATTACACGCAAATAATATAAAGGTAAATGCTTCAAAGTTACATGTATTCATAATATGAATAAAAATATAAAATCATGTGTGAAATATTTAAGCTCTCAATCTGATTATTTTCGTTGTCTTAAAGGTGTTAGACAGGGCGAAAATTTATTACAATTTTTATTTTCAATTTTTCTTTACGATTTAGATGATTATTTTCAAACTCCAGGATTAGACCCCTTAAAGCACTTTAAGCAAACACGCAAGGAAGGCCTAAACATATTTTTGACTTATTTGTAAATTTATATGTAGACGATACAGCCATCCTCGCCGAATCAAAAGAAAGTTTGCAAAAGTCACTTAATGTTTTTGTCTCAATAATGTAAGCTGTGGAAGCTTGAAGTAAATGTTAAAAAAAGAACAGTTATGGTTTTCAGTGAAAGAATTTCAAGAAAAAACTGAACTATATTTAAATAATGAACTTCTTGAAGCTGTTGATTGTTTTACTTACTCTTGGTGTTGTTTTCAAATTTTCAAATATTATGGAAAGAAAACACTTATAGATCAAGCTCATTAATCTATGTATTTTATGTCTAAGAGTAACAGAAACGAAGCTACTCCTGTTGACTTGCAACAAAAACTATTTGATTCAATGATTGAACCAATAATCTTGTTCGGCTCCGAAATATGGGGCTATGAAAATCTTATTGTTATTGAACGATTATATCTTAAGTTTTGTGAAAGGATACTAGGTGTTATAAACTAGCACCTAACTTTATTGTCTATGGGGAGCTGGGTCGATTTCCACTCAAAATAAGGTAAAGTTCAGAATGACTTCGTTCTGGTGCAAATTGGAAAATAATGAAAACAAATTAAGTAGTATTCTGTATAGACTTATGTTATGTATGAAACAGCAAGGATGATAATGACATAAATTGGATTAATTATGTTAAACACATTTATAATTCCTGTGGCCATGGTTATATTTTTATTAATCAAATCGGATTCTTTGATGAAAATTTAATTAAGCAAATTCTTCAGGATCAATGTATTTCTTCATGGTTTATAGATATGAACAATTCTTCTCCTGGCCAATTCTATGATTCCTTCAAAAGACAGCCTGAAATCGAAAAATACCTGTTACGATTGCCAAAATCGAATAGATTGTGGATAACAAAACTTAACAAAATTTAGATCTTCGAACATAAGAATCACATTTGAAACAGAAAGATGGAAAAATGTTAAAAAACACGAACGTAGCTGCTCCTTGCACAATGATGGTATTGGTGATGAATAACACTATCTTTTTATTTGTAAAAATATAGATGTACGGAAAATATATATTCCCCAGTTTTATACTCAAAATCCAAATTAAAAAAATGGTTGGCCTATACAAGGTTGTCAATATTCATTAAAAACGTTCTTATTTTTCATATATCATGTTGAATAATCTTGTTTGTATTCTATCGCCATGTATATATCTTTATATTTGTTGTATGACCTCATGTTTCACTTATTGTGCCTGAGTGTTAATACATCTTAATCTTAATCTAAACATAAGCCGGACACATCACATCCTGGTCCATGTGTGCTTCCTTCTCCATCCCCGCCTCCAACTCCGTCACAGTTTTATGAATGATTCAACAAAATTATGACTAAAGAAAACAGACGGGCGGAAAGACGGACAATAGTAAAACTTATAGCCCCTCTTCAACCAAGCAATACAGTTGCGAGAAATTAAAAGACAATAAACAATACTAGGTGTACTAACTATTTCCGATGGAAGTAGTAGAAGGACGACGGAAGTTGATTCCAATTATGCTAGATGCAAGAACGACATATTGCTACACTAAGGAGTAAGGGATATCAACATGGAAGGCGACTTTATTCACTGTCAACTAAGAATACTTTCCGTTTTCAAAATGTTGTACCGCCTAGATAGGAGTCTTGTGCCCTAGGGCTATGTGTAAATAGTTTAAACCATACAAAATAGTACTAGAAATTTAGAAAACAAGACCGTTTGTAATTACACTGATTTTAAATTTTGCTATTTACACGTTTGTGGATTAAAAAAGAAACTTATATTTCAGGATTTTAATGAACTATTTAAACCCATACCATATGTATATTCTTAGAATCAAAGCTTTCAGATATTGATATGTTAAATATCTTGATAAATGATTACTTATACTATACAAAAATAGAAAGAAATAAAAAACGCTTCAGGATGGAGTTGCAATTACAAGGCTAGTATTAAAGATTATATAAAAATTATTGGAAGTGAATTAGTAATGTGGTTTGAAATTTCTGGTGAAATATTACAAGTAAAAAGTAATGTACTATAGGATACATTTATGTTCCCCCTGAAAACCCTAAATATTCCAATTAAGAAGCATTTGATGAAAAAGGAAATTGATTTCAAGAATTGTCTAAAAAACGTTGCTAATGCACTTATTTGTGATTTTTATGCAAAAACAAGTGTATCCGCAATGATTTTACCAGATGATACTTTAGTTGGCATGTTCAGTATTGAAGATGATTCTTTCATCTGATATTGAAAACTTCATTATTTTGTCCTCTTGTACCGTTTGTGTTTGAGTTAATAAAGCATCGTTGTGTCTTCTTTGAACTGATGTAGGTTCATCATTAGCAAACCAAATAACTCCTCCCAACCGAAAAACACCCTCCAAAAAACAAAAATAAAAACACAAAACCAAAAACACAAAAAAACCAACAAACATTAAATAAATTATAAACTTAGATGTCATAGAAAAACTTTTATTTCAAAAAAGGCATTTAGGCTCGAACCACAGTTAGTACTGTTACATTCGTTTGTTCATTTATTTGTTTACGTTACTTGTGGCAACCTGCGCCAACCAAATATGTCGATGCAAAATAACTAAAAATAACGTGAAATAGTGTTACAGTTTTAAAATGATGCTTTTTTATTATTATAACAAATAATTTGTTTTTTTCAATTTATACCGGTTAGTTCGTTAGATGTGTCGTCATCAGTTCACAGTTAATTGAGACGATGACTATATCAATAAAATTAATAATATTCTTTTCAGCATGGAAGCGTGACAAATTGATTAAATTTACAAACTTGAAAATATATTAAGTCAAATGTAATGTAAACAGCAACAAACTATAAGTTAAATAAACATCTACCCGAATCTTGCATAACGTTCTCTAGACGTCCGAAATGAATTGGTAAAACCGTCACTCCAATTTATAAAGAAAAGCCATTCATTCTCAATTTGCAACCAACAACTGATTAGTAGAACTGTCATAGTGGAGCGCTTGTGGTAAGTCAAGACCATCCCTGCCAGACATAGTTGTCTGTGTCGTTGTCCATTAGGCGAGATAACAACAACATTTTGTGACGCGCACCCGATGACATACACGTTAGCCATATTGTCGACAGAGATACCTCCTGGACATCTCAAATCACTTTCATCTTTGAACTCCCATTGTGTTGTACCATGGAGATCACAGCATGTCACGGCATATGTGCCCCAGTTTGTGAAGCAAAGTTTTTCACCAAAGGTAGTAACATACGCAAACATAGACATTTTGCTTTTAACGATATTATTTACAGATTTATCAGACAGGTTCATCATCAGTATACCACGGTCCTCGGTACAGTAGATCAATGTGTTGCTCTGTATTGGCAGTTCCTACTGGAATAGTTTCCTTGACTTTCCTGCTTTCTACATCAATTATACTGATGGAGCGGTTAATTGCTCCAGTAAGAGCAATAGTAGTGTTGTCATGGATATATGTTTTATCGAAGGCATAGTTTGGTTGTAAACTGATGTCAAAGTTGTGGGAACCGTCTGTGTTAAATCCTCTTACACATTTTTGTTTGGAACAGGAAAATATCATTCTACCATCTGGCAACAACGCACAACCTCTTACATCATCTAATTTTATATCTATACTCACTTGTAAAATAACTGATATATTGTCGATTGATTGATATTGAGCGGGAGCTATCACAATTTGAGCTTGTTTTTCTTTTTTACTCACAATCTCTAGCTCACAAGAACTAGTACTAATTATTACTTCACCAAATTTTCGGATTTCTTGGCATATATTTTGTAAAACAACATTCATTGTGCATGACAAATTTACTCGATTCAGTTTGTTATTGTTACAAGTGATTTGAAATATTCATCTTTCTCTGCCATCTGTCGTTCCATTTGTTTCATGGCAAGGAATGTCTTGATGTCTGATGCGAGTTGTTTTGTGTTGATAAGGTTTTCCTGGTACCCTGTGATCTCTTTCTAGTTCTGTTCTATTGAATCCAGCAACTGGCCAATCATCTTTTTTGGCTCGGCTTCATACAATTCCTTCATCAAACCCTCTTGCAGTTTGTCGAGTTGATCGTTCATTTTTATTCTTGTTTGCTTATTTTTTTTCAATCAATTTTCTTTCTTCTTTCAATTCTGACAAATTTGCTTGGCGGTCTGTTTTTATTCTGTGAATATTATCAACCATGTCAGTCATTGTTTGCTGAATGTCATGAAAACCAAACGAGTTTATTACATTTTGAACCATATCATCTAACTGGAGTAAATCTTGACACGTCTGGTGACCAGAAACAACACATTTCCTACAACATGGACAGTCGTGCTTATTGTAGTATATCTGAAATTGTTCTCTCTGTTCGTTGCAGAATTCTCTGATTTCTAAAACATTTGTTGTCCAGTCCTTACTAGCCATTGCAAAGAACCTTGATAAAATAAATTTAAATGTTATAAATAAAATTAAATAGATACTACAGCAATAATTTTTTTCCATCACATAACGGTTATTGTTGGCTTTTTTCCATTGGCCTCAACCAATACATGTGGCATTCCATTTCCTATCATATTGGTTAGTGTGACAAAAATCTATTGTTTACAAATTGTGTCATATAGTAACAGGGGAATGAAACGGTTTATCTGTTAATAAATTTAAGAGAACACCCCTATTTTCAATAGAATGTAATATCTAGTGACACTTCCTGTCAACTTCCTGACAAACCTCAAATATTTACTTGGACTCTTCCAAATAGGTAGTATAAAAAGCAGTTGAGAAGCCGATTCAGCGTCAGTTTTCTGTGACCGTCGAAGTGAGAAGTTCTCTATTAAAACGGTAAGTAGCCCAGGACAACACTTGGAATTGTGAATTACAGTGGTTTGAAGGACATTTTGTTAATTCTTCAGGAACTGTGGGAATAAGAGTTAGTGCTACGTGGCAAAGTGATTCTTTTTTATTGGTGAAAGCGTAAAGAGGAGATTTCTATTAAATGTCCCCAGTGAATAGGATATAGTTTCACGTGTGACATTGTGCACTGTGTCTTAATAAAGGATAAGGTGTTGTATTTCTATTCCTGCATTGTGCTGATACATGGTGTTAGTGCATCATGTAATATTGTGCATTGTGTTATTCTGGTTGTGAAGTGTATTGTGCTACTTTCTTTGTGAACTGTGGATATAAATAATTCTATTGGAACTCTGTTTGAAAAATGGTGGATATTCTTTCAATTCATTTATTTTAATGTTGTTTAGAAATTGTTAATTCAACAAACGGAATCCCGATATATTTGGGCACGAACTCGTAACATTCGGTTGCACGTTACAAATTTGGTGGCAGCGTGGTGAGATTTTGTTTGTTTATTTAGTCTATATGCAGATTGTATAATTTGTAAATACAATCAAATTGCAATCGTTTTGTATATCGATTAGAAACAAAGTGTATACTTGCAGTGTCAGAGTCATTTTGTAAGGTAAGTAGTGTCTTTAACTAAGTCATGGCAGAGAATACCATTTATACTAAAATCGAAGACATAACTGATGCTATTGAAAAGCTTGAAAATAGTTTAAGACATAGTTTTACACATTCTACACCCAAAAACTTAACGAGTAAGAGATACTCAATGCAAAGCCAAGTTGATTCGGAATTAGTTAGCGGTGTCGACACACATATTGATAATTGCGAGAAGGAGAGTGATACAATAGTGTTTGGTGGGACATTTACGAACCACATGTCAAGACAACATAGCTCAGTATATAGAAAATGTTGGTGCCATTCAAGAAATGGAAAAGTCTATGAAAGCAATGTCAGACATGATTAAAGACCTGTCAAGTGAGATTGAGAAATTGAAAAACAAGAATAAGTCACGAACATTTGATTTGTTAAAGGTTAAATGTTATAATTGTGGGGAACACGGACACTTTAAAAGAAGTTGTCCTCAGCCACGAAAACGGCAATTTGGACAATATCTAAAGCAGGGGAAGCAACGTGATAGCGGTTCAACAAGAGGTATACATGGGAGAAAGAATCGTTCAAGATCACATGTTTCAATAATGGATGAAGCAGGTATGTATGTAGATGGGGTAGTTAATAAGCAAAAGTGCAAATTACTTGTTGATACGGGAGCGACATTAACAATCATTTCAAACAGAGCGCATAGTGCCTTATCCAACAAGAACAAACCTAATGTTGTGGCATCTGATCAAAAGATTGAATCGGCAAATAGTGGATTGTTAGTTCACTACGGCAAGAGTACATATGATATTAAAATCGGTGACAAAGTGTTTCAGACCGATGCCATTATAGGTGAAATAAAAGCGGATGGAATCTTAGGTTTAGATTTCCTTAGACAGCATGCATGTGTAGAGGATGTAGTGGCTGAAAAGCTTATTGTCGGTAATAATGAAATAGATATTATGTTTAATGGATCTTTTGGATGTTTCAGAATTGTTTCGTCTGAGACTATCAGTATTCCACTCGCATCAGAAATTCTAGTGAATGGAAAGCTGTGTATATCTCCAAATGATAAAATAAGTGATTTTGAAGGTCTTGTAGAATCAACAGAAAAGAATTTACAAAAGGACGGGCCTTTGATTGCAAGGACATTAGTCAAATCTGCTGAATATGTGCCAGTGTGTATAATGAATACAAAGCAGGAGGTGCAAGTAATATACCAAGGTTCTACCATCGGGAAACTTAGCAGAATTAATTCTGTTTGCAATATCACACAACCAGCGGTGACGATAAAGCTCCCTGAAAAGTTTCATAGTGACATGCAAACACTCTATGAAAGTGCTAGTAAGACATTGAATGACAGTCAATGTGATCTGGGTAAAACCAGTTTAGTGAAACACAAGATTAAGACCGGTAATGCCCAACCCCACAAAGAATCTCCCAGGCGCACTCCTGTGCACCTAAGACAAGAAATTGATAAAAGTATTGTTCAAATGCTAGAAAAGGGTGTCATTGAACCGTCCAACAGTCCTTGGGCGGCTGGTGTAGTTTTAGTTTAAAAGAAGGATGGGACATATCGTTTTTGTGTTGATTACCGGAGACTGAATAAGTGACAGTAAAGGATGCATATCCTCTCCCGAGAATCGACGATTCTCTTGAACAATTAGCTGTAAGTGCTTGGTTTTCCACGTTAGATTTATGTGCAGGATACTGGCAAGTCGAAGTGCATCCCGAAGACAAACATAAGACGGCTTTGCCACCAAACGAGGATTGTTTCAATTCAAAGTGATGCCATTCGGCCTATGTTGTGCACCAAGTACATTTGAAAGATTGATGGAAACAGTTCTGGCAGGATTGCAGTGGGACATCTGTCTTGTTTACCTAGATATGTTATTGTGACAGGTAAGACTTTCGATGATATGATGAAAAATCTAGATCGGGTATTCGAAAAACTCAAGTCAGCTGGGCTCAAGCTTAAAGCTTAAAAGTGCTGTTTATGTGCTAAGGAAGTTGAATTTCTGGGTCATATCATATCAGAACAAGGTGTTACAACAGACCCAAGGAAAATACAAGCTATAAAGGAGTGGCCGATTCCAACAACTGTCACAGAGGTCCGTTCATTTCTGGGACTATGCATATATTACAGGAGGTATATCAAAAATTTCGCAAGTGTGGCAAATGTTTACATTCTCTGACTGAGAAGGGTAGATCTTTCGTTTGGGATACAAAGTGTCAAGAGGCCTTTGAGAAATTAAAAAGCCACCTCACAAATACCCCTATTATAGCCCATCCTGATTTTACTATAGACTTCATTCTCGACACCGACGCTAGCGACGAAGCAATTGGTGCTGTTTTATCGCAAGTTAACAACAGTGGCTCTGAGGTTGTTATAGGTTATGCTAGCCGTGCTTTGAGCAAAAGTGAGCGACGGTATTGTGTGACAAGGAAAGAACTTCTAGCAGTTGTCCATTTTGTCAAGCATTATTAACATTATCTGTATGGGCGTCAATTTAAAAAATAAAAGCGGATGGAATCTTAGGTTTAGATTTCCTTAGACAGCATGCATGTGTAGAGGATGTAGTGGCTGAAAAGCTTATTGTCGGTAATAATGAAATAGATATTATGTTTAATGGATCTTTTGGATGTTTCAGAATTGTTTCGTCTGAGACTTTCAGTATTCCACCCGCATCAGAAATTCTAGTGAATGGAAAGCTGTGTATATCTCCAAATGATAAAATAAGTGATTTTGAAGGTCTTGTAGAATCAACAGAAAAGAATTTACAAAAGGACGGGCCTTTGATTGCAAGGACATTAGTCAAATCTGCTGAATATGTGCCAGTGTGTATGATGAATACAAAGCAGGAGGTGCAAGTAATATACCAAGGTTCTACCATCGGGAAACTTAGCAGAATTAATTCTGTTTGCAATATCACACAACCAGCGGTGACGATAAAGCTCCCTGAAAAGTTTCATAGTGACATGCAAACACTCTATGAAAGGGCTAGTAAGACATTGAATGACAGTCAATGTGATCTGGGTAAAACCAGTTTAGTGAAACACAAGATTAAGACCGGTAATGCCCAACCCCACAAAGAATCTCCCAGGCGCACTCCTGTGCACCTAAGACAAGAAATTGATAAAAGTATTGTTCAAATGCTAGAAAAGGGTGTCATTGAACCGTCCAACAGTCCTTGGGCGGCTGGTGTAGTTTTAGTTAAAAAGAAGGATGGGACATATCGTTTTTGTGTTGATTACCGGAGACTGAATAAGTGACAGTAAAGGATGCATATCCTCTCCCGAGAATCGACGATTCTCTTGAACAATTAGCTGTAAGTGCTTGGTTTTCCACGTTAGATTTATGTGCAGGATACTGGCAAGTCGAAGTGCATCCCGAAGACAAACATAAGACGGCTTTGCCACCAAACGAGGATTGTTTCAATTCAAAGTGATGCCATTCGGCCTATGTTGTGCACCAAGTACATTTGAAAGATTGATGGAAACAGTTCTGGCAGGATTGCAGTGGGACATCTGTCTTGTTTACCTAGATATGTTATTGTGACAGGTAAGACTTTCGATGATATGATGAAAAATCTAGATCGGGTATTCGAAAAACTCAAGTCAGCTGGGCTCAAAAGCTTAAAAGTGCTGTTTATGTGCTAAGGAAGTTGAATTTCTGGGTCATATCATATCAGAACAAGGTGTTACAACAGACCCAAGGAAAATACAAGCTATAAAGGAGTGGCCGATTCCAACAACTGTCACAGAGGTCCGTTCATTTCTGGGACTATGCATATATTACAGGAGGTATATCAAAAATTTCGCAAGTGTGGCAAATGTTTACATTCTCTGACTGAGAAGGGTAGATCTTTCGTTTGGGATACAAAGTGTCAAGAGGCCTTTGAGAAATTAAAAAGCCACCTCACAAATACCCCTATTATAGCCCATCCTGATTTTACTATAGACTTCATTCTCGACACCGACGCTAGCGACGAAGCAATTGGTGCTGTTTTATCGCAAGTTAACAACAGTGGCTCTGAGGTTGTTATAGGTTATGCTAGCCGTGCTTTGAGCAAAAGTGAGCGACGGTATTGTGTGACAAGGAAAGAACTTCTAGCAGTTGTCCATTTTGTCAAGCATTATTAACATTATCTGTATGGGCGTCAATTTAAAAAATAAAAGCGGATGGAATCTTAGGTTTAGATTTCCTTAGACAGCATGCATGTGTAGAGGATGTAGTGGCTGAAAAGCTTATTGTCGGTAATAATGAAATAGATATTATGTTTAATGGATCTTTTGGATGTTTCAGAATTGTTTCGTCTGAGACTTTCAGTATTCCACCCGCATCAGAAATTCTAGTGAATGGAAAGCTGTGTATATCTCCAAATGATAAAATAAGTGATTTTGAAGGTCTTGTAGAATCAACAGAAAAGAATTTACAAAAGGACGGGCCTTTGATTGCAAGGACATTAGTCAAATCTGCTGAATATGTGCCAGTGTGAATGATGAATACAAAGCAGGAGGTGCAAGTAATATACCAAGGTTCTACCATCGGGAAACTTAGCAGAATTAATTCTGTTTGCAATATCACACAACCAGCGGTGACGATAAAGCTCCCTGAAAAGTTTCATAGTGACATGCAAACACTCTATGAAAGTGCTAGTAAGACATTGAATGACAGTCAATGTGATCTGGGTAAAACCAGTTTAGTGAAACACAAGATTAAGACCGGTAATGCCCAACCCCACAAAGAATCTCCCAGGCGCACTCCTGTGCACCTAAGACAAGAAATTGATAAAAGTATTGTTCAAATGCTAGAAAAGGGTGTCATTGAACCGTCCAACAGTCCTTGGGCGGCTGGTGTAGTTTTAGTTAAAAAGAAGGATGGGACATATCGTTTTTGTGTTGATTACCGGAGACTGAATAAGTGACAGTAAAGGATGCATATCCTCTCCCGAGTATCGACGATTCTCTTGAACAATTAGCTGTAAGTGCTTGGTTTTCCACGTTAGATTTATGTGCAGGATACTGGCAAGTCGAAGTGCATCCCGAAGACAAACATAAGACGGCTTTGCCACCAAACGAGGATTGTTTCAATTCAAAGTGATGCCATTCGGCCTATGTTGTGCACCAAGTACATTTGAAAGATTGATGGAAACAGTTCTGGCAGGATTGCAGTGGGACATCTGTCTTGTTTACCTAGATATGTTATTGTGACAGGTAAGACTTTCGATGATATGATGAAAAATCTAGATCGGGTATTCGAAAAACTCAAGTCAGCTGGGCTCAAGCTTAAAGCTTAAAAGTGCTGTTTATGTGCTAAGGAAGTTGAATTTCTGGGTCATATCATATCAGAACAAGGTGTTACAACAGACCCAAGGAAAATACAAGCTATAAAGGAGTGGCCGATTCCAACAACTGTCACAGAGGTCCGTTCATTTCTGGGACTATGCATATATTACAGGAGGTATATCAAAAATTTCGCAAGTGTGGCAAATGTTTACATTCTCTGACTGAGAAGGGTAGATCTTTCGTTTGGGATACAAAGTGTCAAGAGGCCTTTGAGAAATTAAAAGCCACCTCACAAATACCCCTATTATAGCCCATCCTGATTTTACTATAGACTTCATTCTCGACACCGACGCTAGCGACGAAGCAATTGGTGCTGTTTTATCGCAAGTTAACAACAGTGGCTCTGAGGTTGTTATAGGTTATGCTAGCCGTGCTTTGAGCAAAAGTGAGCGACGGTATTGTGTGACAAGGAAAGAACTTCTAGCAGTTGTCCATTTTGTCAAGCATTATTAACATTATCTGTATGGGCGTCAATTTACAGTAAGACCGGATCATGGATCACTACGTTGGCTAATGCAATTTAAAAATCCGGAAGGACAGTTAGCAAGGTGGTTAGAGGTTCTAAGTGAGTTCGATATGAAGATAGAGCATAGATCTGGCAAACAGTATCGCAATGCCGATGCTTTAAGTAGAATTCCCTGTAAACAATGTTGGCACGAAACAACACCGGAAGAACTTCAGCGAAAAGAGGATGCAAAGGTTAGAACATTTGATGGAGATGAAAAGAAAACAACAATATGTGAAGGTACACAGAATGTGCTTGAGATCAAAGAATTAAACAATGACAAGGATATTTCCTATATCAAATATGAGATAAGCAGCGACCTAAGTTCAATGAATTGTCTGGAAAAGGTTTCGTTATCCGAAGTCTCCTGAGCCCATGGGACCTCCTTGAGATCAGAGAGGATATATTTTTTATCGAAATTATGTTGGTAGTAATGGACTATGTGACCAATCCCAAGTGGTTCTGCCATTGTCAGAAAGGAAAAATGTGTTGCAAAAATGGCATGATGACAAAACGTCGGGTCATTTAGGGGTTCGGAAAACTTTAGAGTACGCCAAAGATTCTATTGGCCAGGGTTACAAACTGATGTGCGAACTTATGTTAAAGGGTGTGACTTTTGTTGCAGAAAGAAACGTCCCATACCCTCAAAGCGGGCTCCGATGGAATTTTTTCAGGTTAGTTTCCAATGGAGAGAATAGCAACCGATACACTCGGAGATCTCCTAGAAACAGAAAGGGGAAATAAATACATCCTTGTTGTCTCAGATTACTTCTCGAAGTGGACGGAAAGCTTTGCAATGCCAAATATGGAGTCAGAAACAGTAGCCAAAATATTAGTTGAAGAGGTCGTAACAAGATTTGGTGTACCTTCATATATCCACTCGGACCAAGGTCGTCAATATGAGAGCAAATTATTCCAGGAAGTTTGTAGAGTCTTGAATGTCAAGAAGACTAGGACAACTCCATACCATCCTCAGTCGGATGGTATGGTGGAAAGATTCAACAGTACGCTTGCCAAAATGCTAAGCGCATACGTAAATGAAAATCATGATGACTGGGATGAGTACATACCTTACGTGATGATGGCATACCGCAGCGATGAACACGAGACCTCGGATAAACGCCAAACTACCTAATTCTGGGCAGAGAGGTCTCAACACCGGTGGATTTAATGTATGAAATGCCACAAGCAATCACAACCACGCCTACTGATAAATGGGTTTGGAGTATGAAAGAGAAAATTGTAAAAGCCCATTCCGCAGTGCGCGATAATACCGGTGTTGCTATGAAAAGACAAAAGCGCTATCATGATAGAAAACTTTCTTGGGAAAAATTTGAAGAAGGTGATGATGTGTATGTATTTTTCCCTGTTAGAAAATCCGGGTGTTCTGCAAAGTTTACATCTTTCTGGAGAGGTCCTTTTAAAATATTAGAACAGTGCTCGGATGTAACCTATCGTGTAAATTGTTGGCTTAGAAACAAATGTCAAGTAGTGCATATTGATAGAATACGTCGGAATCATTCTCAAATTTCAATGAAAATTAAAGGTCTAGTGCAAACGTTAATGTCTATTTCAATTTCAGGACTCAGTCTTATGTAATAAAATAATTACTACACTTAATTGAACTTGATCATATATTTGAATATTGAACTCTGTTTTAACTGTATGTTGTGTATTTTAATAAGTTTTTTTTACTTGTAGGAGGAGAGAAACAGGTTTATTAGAAAGACAGGGGAATGGACTAGCTGGAGTCACGTGACTGGTTGATAGTATCATGCAGATAGTTTTTGGAAACCCCAATCCTTATGGGTTTTGTCGCCCGTCATAAAATATAAGGCGTTTGTAAACACGTGAATATTTGTCCTGTTATTTTTGAAAAATGTAACAACTGGTGTAAATAACATAAGCGCAGGGTGGCAAATTTCACAAATAACAAACACATTGTGATAAATGACACAAATAACATAACGCGGGCTGATAAATGGCACAAATAACAAACACAGGGTGATAAATGGCAAAAATAATATAAACGCAGAGTCACAAAAGGCACAAATAACATCAACACAGGGTGATAAATGGCACAAATAACAAACACAGGGTGATAAATTGCACAAATAACATAAACGAAGGGTGACAAAGGGCACAAATAACATAAAGGCGGGGTTACAATGGCACAAATAACATAAAGTCAGGGTGATAAACGACACAAATAACATAAACGCAGGGTGACAAATGACACAAATAACATAAGCGAAGGGTGATAACGGAACGAATAACATAAAGGCAGGGTGACAATGGCACAAATAACTTAAACCAGGGGTGATAATGGCACAAATAACAACAAGACAGGGCGACAATCGCATAAATAACATAAGCGCAGGGTGATAACGGAACTAATAACATAAAGGCAGGGTGACAATGGCACAAATAACATAAACCAGGGGTTTTAATGGCACAAATAACAACAAGACAGGGCGACAATCGCATAAATAACATAAGGGCAGGGTCACAATGGCTAAAATAACATAAGAAGGGTAATAATGGCAAAAATAACAGAAGCGCTGGAGCATATTCTGCTTCACGTGTGGCACGAATAACATAAAATCATTGCAACAACAAAATGTACTCGTACTGAAGGCGGAAATAGAGCAGATTCATTTGTCACTAATATAAAACCATTGAAAACGAAAGTGCATTAGATGTTAAATTGCTTGATTCAACTTACATGTAAACGTAGAATAAAAATTTATTTATAAATGATATGTATTTAAAGAAAGTCACAAAAAGACAAAATATTTAACAAAAATTAATACCTTATATGTATAATTTAATAGCACATCTTCTACAAGAAAGTTACATCACGTGACCTTTTTTATTGGCTTAAGTGATAACTATAAACAGGAACCTATAAATCAACTTATATAGTCATATTAGTCCAAGCTATAAACAAACGTAAATATATTCAAAGTCTGCATGGTTTACTATAAGCATGTGGCATTGTTTAATATGAACGCACCGTTTGCTTTTTAGTTTGTAATAGTAATTATATCTGATATTAAAATTAACTAATTAAGCCATTATTAATTGAAATATGCCTATCATGATGTGTTACCAGGAACTTATTTCTATTTTACATTGTTTTACCTTGTGTAGAAATTAAACAAAAAACGTAGAATGACAAATGTACTAAACCATTAAAACAACCAGAAGAAATTATAACAGATGCGTCTACAAGACAATCATCACATTTTTGCAAGCAACACCTGTCTTTGTTCTCGTAAATATTCAGATTCTAGTCACAAAAAGTTAAAAGAAATGATTCGAAGATACCAAAAAGCATTCTTCAAACAATAAGCCAGCGACAAAACTATGGTGACCAAATTAAGGTGACAAACAAAACAAGCAGATCCACAAAAAAAAAACCCCCAGAAACCGGGTGACACGAACCCCACAAAAAATTATTCAGGTGCTCCGGAGGGGTAAGTAATTCCTGCTCCACGTGTGGGACACGTCTATCAGACAGGTTATAATCAGTTAATTCGCCATATTCGGGAGTAGTCATAATCTAATAACTGGTTATGACAAACGCAACAAATCAATGGTCATTTGTGACATAGTAATGTCATCTAAGCATTATGCCGACCGTAACATTTTCTAAGTGATGTCTTCATTCTTGTCACTGTGAACCCCTGGTTTAGTAGCTTTTCTGTCAGCAGACACCCTCTATCAAGAAAGTCTGGATATCAAATACATGCTATTGTTAATAAACAAACAATAAATCAACCAGGAAAGAAATGGACTAATGGGAACATAATACTAGAAAGAGACTGAGAATTTAGCCTGTTGTAACGGTAAAATTAGTCTTGAAATCTCTTTTTCTAATTCATCAAAGGGACCTATATCAAGCAATGGGGCTGACATGCTCCAAACAAGTTTAAACCCCACTATATCCTCGTCAGGCTTTCTGTATTGTAACATCTAAATACCCGCTAAAGTTGTTATATTTTACTAGTATACACGGTGTCTTTCATTACTAGAATAACAAAAATAATTGATTCAATGGGTATAAATTAAGATAAAGATGCTGGACATGCAAGTTTTTAAGCGAGCCATTTTTACGGAACTTGCCATTTTTCAATCTGATTAAAATCAGCTGTTATGTTCGCTCCGTATACTACGTTAAAGTACTATGCCACGGAGCGAACATAACAGCTGATTTTAATCAGATTGGCCATTTTTAAGCTGCATGTTCGTAAGTCTGCATATAACGGGAACCTGTTTTAAATGTCTCATTTACCCTTGGTCAGTATCATTATATATTGATATGTGATTGAAGAAGGGTGCATTTCAGTTTGCCGAATCCCAGTTTGCCGTTCCCTATTATTCAACCAACAAGGTGTGTAAAAGAATTTTATCGAGGATTATGTGTGTTTAGGAAAATTATGTAAATTAATTATATTAATTAAATAATTCAATAAATTTAATTGACATTAAAAGAATTTAATTTGTTAGTTAATTATCAGCTTGGGACGTTATTTGTTTCAATTCAATCTGATAATTTTCATTTGAGAAAAATCAGTTAATTTTTATCTTGCCAACAATTATGGATGCTTAGAAAATTTTAGCAAATTAATCACAAATACTTAAAATAATGGGTACATTGTGTGAACTTGAATACAACTTATATTATGTAAAAAGATTCATAGTGTGGACAAGTAACCAGGCACAGTCTGTTAACAAGCCATTTCCCTATTTCCACGGGTTCATGCGACGGTATCGTAACGAGTCGCCCCACTCTCGAGTCGCCCCATCACGAGTCGCCCCATATTAATAACGAGTCGCCCCACATTTAATAACGAGTCGCCCCACTCAGTAACGACTCACCCCACATATGTAAAATATATAATATAAGTTTATAAATTTAATATTTTTAAATATATTTAATTAAATTTATAGTATAATTTTTTTAATTTGCATATATTTTATTGCTAGGTGTTTTAATTGGCGGTGGATCTCTTGAGATTAAAGTGAACTCGTTTTCACTTCTTTAATTAATTGTGATAATTATAATTGAATATTTGCTTGTTTACAATCGTGATTAACTTTGATGGGATTAACAAATTTAAAAGATGAAAAGTTAACCGATGTAGTTAATATTATTATGAAGTGATTAATTGTCTTTAATGTCCAAATTGTCTGAGATTGGCATATGCCACAGATACTGGTTTTTGAACAAGATTATCGTAGCATGTACCTTCACTTTTTAATTGAAAAAAGACAAAAATTATTTACATAAAATTCCAGTAAAAAGATATTTTGCATCCAAATGATCAGAATTTTTACTGCTAGTATGCAGTAAGGTTTTTTCTTAAAGCGTATGTCTGTCCCCTTTACATATTAACTACAATGGGTTTTTTTTATGGTATCTTGTTAACTGTCTCGGTGTAGTTTGAATAATCAAGCAAGTTTGAAATTTTTTTAACAATAATACAACCTTTTTATAAACTTTTAGAAAACTGTTTTGAGTAGTATGTAAGATTTACAGTATTCTACACTTAAATTTACAGGCAGCATTTAATAGTTTTACATTTAGAGTACAATTTCGATTAATTAAACACCGAGCCGTACAATATACCCAAATTAAAAAATTTATACTATCATTGTATTTATTTATATTATAAAGTATTAAATATATAAATTTCTATTATAAATTTTATATTTTACATATGTGGGGCGAGTCGTTATTGAGTGGGGCGACTCGTTATTAAATGTGGGGCGACTCGTTATTAATATGGGGCGACTCGTGATGGGGCGACTCGAGAGTGGGGCGAGTCGTTATATATTCCATGCGACTCAAAATAGCGAAACCTATAGAGTTAGAAGATAAACATTATAAGTGCAATCATTTTATTTACAAACGACTTAAAATTGTATAGAATTGACAGTTCGTTAAATTATTTCAGTGTAAAAGACCATCTTTCTTAGATTTACTTTCTTCCACGATTTTGTCAATTTTAGACGATCTTATCATAAAGATCCGTGTCAAGATCAAAGTGAGTGATGTCCTGAAATTTGACCTCTTACACAAGCTTCATAAACCCAATTTCAATGGACATGTTTTTGTGCATGCAACTGACAAACACGTAATTTTTAGATGAAAGTCATTATCACGTGTTGACGTATCTTCTTTCAGCCAATCAAGTGTATAGTACTATACATTATTTATCTATATTAAGAATCCCAACAAAATGAGCAGAACAATCACAAACACAAAGTATACTATACATATGTGATATGTTAAGAAGAATAATTGGTATTGATTTTGAGAAAATAAATTAAACGTTGACAAGAATTGCCAGTTTTCTTACCGAAGTTTAGGGGGTTTTCTCCAGGTACACCTGCTTCCTCCCCCAACAAAAACGAGACTCCTTGCAATGCTAAACCTGAAAAATTGCTGAAAGTAGCGATAAACATTCAAATAAACAAAAAAAAAAATCTGTTGTGTATATCTTGTTGTTGACTTGATATATTTTTGTAAGAAGAAGTACCGTAGTTTTATTCTTTTTTATTTATATGACAATCATAATTGTTGTATGCCAATCTTATGATGGTTTGGGGTGCAGATGACAACGGCTCTGTATATGTCCTATGACTGAGGGAGAGGAAATTAGTTCTTTATTTTGATATTTGGCTGCACCCAACTGTAGCATGGACAGTGGATTTATTATTCAATGAAATTTTGATATTTGAGCAGTTTCATATAGAATTGATAAATAAAATTTAATAATTTAATTTGTTAAATGTATTGGCTATTTTTTAGCTGATTGTGTAAAGCCCATTTGTGGACTATTTTATGGGTGTTTGTGAGTTTCCTTTAGTATCCATGGGTGTTTCTAAATTTGCAAAAATTTTTATCTGAACATGACACCCAAAAATTTAATGTGATATAAATAAAATTATTTCGCTTATTTTAAGGGGTCTCTCATTACTCGATGAAAGTTGTTGCCTAAGTGAGAGAAAAAAATGTTAATAGTTTCTCCTATACGCAAATAATTAAGAGACCGTTGTCAAGGTCAAGGGCCCCGTCCTGGTGGTGGGTCAGTAGTGCCCTCTGAAGCCCAGGAGATTTAGGATATTAAAGCCAATTGTGTAAAACTTGACATTTTTTAGCATACATGTATAGTATTGTGTAATCAATCAAAAACTGTCTTTTTTGTCAAGGTTTAGGACATGAGCTGGGTACATGCCGCCATGGATCTGCATCTATTTTTGTGGCTAGGTGTGATACTGATATGCCATCTAAATAAAATAAAATTTATTAAACAATAAACGTTCGGTATTGATGGACAGTTTTTACAGATAAATTTAAGCGTTGATAATACACTCGTGTTTTCAAATTTCAATACACGGTCGGAACCTTGCAGTTGCAATTCTTGCGCTTTTTTTTAAAGTAAGAATTCTTGACCGGTAAAAGATATCTTCAATATGAACATTAGATTAGTTATCTAATAAACTTTTAATTTTTGTATATATCATGAAGATAATCTGCTATAGACTAGGATCTGAAAAAGGGGGGGGGAGGGGTTATGAGTTGTTTGGAAGAAATATTAATGTCAGCATCTGAAATTCAATTCTAAGAAGAGCCAGGTAACTTGTAATACACAAGTCTCTCTTTAATGGGCAAACATCAGCATGTTTCAAGTAATGAATGCAGTTCAATCATACTCCAGAAGACTGCGAAACTCCACTACATTTACTACTAATATAACATGGCATGACATAAACATACTAGTAAGCCATATTATATCTTTTTATAAAAAGACATTTAATGGGTCGGTCATCAAAGAAAACGGGTGTATGCAAGCACTTAGCTGGACTCATCTGTGATATGTGGGACTCATGAAAATTTTTTGGGACTCGCCATTCTCAAAAGTGATGAGTCCAGGACTCACCATGAAAAAATCCTACAAGTATCACTGAAATCTGTCATTTACTTCCCCTTTTTTTCTGTTATTGTCGCATGTCCACACCTTGACAATAGGAAGAGAAGGGAGCAGCTGAAAGTTTTAATTTTAATTAAATTGACTGATATTTAGATGCATTTGTTTGTTTGAATGTTGTTTAAATCCACTTTCAGCAATTTTTAAACTATATCTTGGCGTCCAGTTTTATTAGGGGAGGAAGCCAGAGTACTCAAAGAAAACCCCCGGCCTTTGGTAGGAAATTAAAACTGGCAATCCTGAAATGCTGAAAAATTGAAAACATAAAATGACTTGCTAACAACCATACATACATGTACATACATCCGTGGTCACAATATTTCCTCTTTATCTTACTTTATAATATAGCCGAAAACTTGATGAAAGGGGCATCAAACACAAAAAACAAACTTGTTCACCTCATCACATATTGTTTTTCTGTCAGTAGTTTACTCAAATCCAGTAGTTATACCCTCATATTTTTCCTTGCTGTTTGAACTGCCATCACTTTGCAACTGTGTTCCTGGCAAGGATCGTATAACTTCTGTAAGAAAAAGCCAAGTAAACTAAAGTTAATTTTAGTCATCTGTAGTTATAGATTTACTTTGTCACTGGCCACTTATTTAAAATAGGGATGAAATACAAGTATTATGAAACTATATCTTAAAAAAACTGTCAAGATTTACTAGTACCTACAAATAATGTAGAGTTGCTTCCCTTTGGCTGTCCAGGACAGCTTTCAATGCTTGTTGAAATGTACAAAGTCGGTGGCATATCTATTTTTGAAATCAGGTGGGTGCAGAGTTAATGCAGACAAAAAAGTAGTACAAGTGGTGTGGCCCCTGCCCCTCCCCCCAATTATACAATTATAGAATATTGAAAGGTGTAAAATATATTTAAGAAAGACAAATAGGCATAATTGATAATGAACATTGGAGGTTTTTTGATTTTTGATTAAGATTAGAAATTGATACAGGATTATAATAAGGTGTTTGTTTATTTGCATGTTTATTGTACATTGTTTTTGTGAGTTTTATGTTGGACACATGAAGCTTTCTACTTTGTCTTTTGATATTCCTCTTCTGATTTATTGGTACTTTTAGGCACCGATTAAGTAATATATTGATGAATAAACCAACATAAATGACATTTTGGTATACATATTTCGTCTGAAGGTTAGGGGCCTCAGTGGCCAAGTGGTTAAGGTATTAAGTTGATTATGTGGTCTGTCAACACTGACTCCAATCCTGACAAGGATTGCCAGTTTTCATACCAGAGGTTGGGGTTTTTCTTCCTCCCAAATAAAAACTGGACGCCATTTTATAGCTGAAAACTTGCTGAAAGTGGCATTAAACACCTTTCAATCAATCCATCAATCTGAAGGTTGGGGTTTAACACAAGATAAATCTGGCTTCCTCCCCCAATAAATATTATGGAACCAGGATACTTGATATAGCTGAAAAACTTACTGCTGAGTGGTACTAAACACCAAACCAAATAAAAATTTTATATCACATGTGTACACTATTATTTTTATTTTTTCTTAGATTTTTTTTATAAAACAACGGTCATTAAAGTGTTTTTGTTTATTTGTAGATAACTTTATGAAGAATGAACCTAGGCCTGCAGAAAGCTGCTAGCATTCATTATAGGAAGGACCATGCATACAGTTAAAATGGTAAATATTGTCAGAGAACTAAAGTACATAATAATATACAAAGAAAAACAAATATATTTTAAAATTGTATTATAACAAACAGGTTTTATTTAGAAGTTAGATTTAATTGTTTATTTTCATTTGCATGATGTTTAACACTTCACTGAATAAGTATGTTTTGGTTGATGAAGAAATAACCGTGTCTCAAGTTATCTCAATTATTATTTCTAAGAATCTTTCAGTCCATTTATATTATATGTATTAAATAACCACCAGTTTCAGTTGCATAGCTGAAGCTCGAAAGCTAAAGTTTCCATATTGTTTTGGCAAAAAAAATGTATTCAGGAAGAATTGTAATTGCATGTCGAAAATGCTTGGTCTTTGGAGCTTTCTTGGGGATTTTGTCCATGCTCAGGATCCCTACCAGGGCTTTGCCATGAACTTAATGGGGGCCTTGGGTGGCCCAGATCCCTCCCCAAGAAAAAGGGATCCACTTCATTCAGACCCCAGCTACCCTACTGATCTTACATAACAAATTTAAAAGTTCTATAATACATTAGTGTAAGGCAGGTCAGACTACAGTTTAAAAAAAAAACCAAATTGATGATTGTTGAGGTATTTCATATTTCTTCCATAGTACATTGATTTTTGTCATGTCTGGTAGCAGTTAAATATGTTTTTTCAATACTAGTATGTAAGTTTAAGCCTGACTTCGGTCTAGGTGTGCTGGACAATATAATTGAGAAGGATTACTATTTTTACTACCAAAGATCGATGTTTTTTGTCGTGTACATTTAAGCTTCCTCTTCAGTAAAAACTGGATGCCATGATGGAAAATTCCAGAAAGTGGTAGAACACATTCAACAAAAACGTCTTTACTTATACCTAGAATAATAATAAAAAAAAAAACTATTTCAAACAAAAAGCAAATAAACAAATACAGTTTTCATCAGAATGTTCTATTTTTAGCTGCAATTCATCCTTGCCAAATAACAAAAATATACATACAATACAACAATAAATTGTTTATTTCGCCTGCATGTAATTGACATGTTTTATTACAAAACAAAATCCCCTTATGTTCCCCCTTTTTTATAAAGAAGTACTACAATAAAAGTTATTTAAGTGATTCAACATCTGACCACTTCTATTTAATTATTGTCTTATGATTTTAAGCACTTCCTTTTAGTACCCTTTCACTGAAGATGTGCTTGATAAATTGTACTAGAGATTTCGTCGAGTCTTTAGTACAAAGGGATTAAGCGTCATTGTTTTAATATTTGCATTGTGTCGTGTCTGTTTGTCAAGTGGGTTGAATCGTCTTTCTTTATGTAAAGTAAACGCTGAAGCATGATTTCGCATTTTTAATGTTCGTGTCAATTTAGAAAAAAAAAATGTTTTACAGGTGTAAATACAGGTGTGAGTTATAGTATAAGTTTTAAAATGTACTTCAGCATGTTTAAGATACATACATGAACAGATACATATAATGACAATTAATATTTTATCTCATCCCATAATTTTATGGGCCTGTTAAGACAGAATATCCACACCCTTGTATTGTTTTTGTGGTATTGTGTAATTGTTTCTTATTAGGTAATGATGATTCTACTTTTCAGTATTATTGGTGCAAAAAAGGGGGAGGGTTAGGAATCCAATTAACTGCTTCAATTTGCCACATAAAAGTGGCTGTTCCAAAGCAGTTGTTTATGCTCTCATTTTTTCTCCTCTGTTGATTCTTTTTTATCAATTTTTATTGATTTGTTGTCCTGTCTGAGTAATTGATTGAAATGTACATACTGAAGTTTGTGTTAGGTATATATCTCCTATCTTAAACATGTAATATGGTATTTTAAATTTGTATTGGAGTTATTACCCTTTCTATATAGTTACTGCACTCCCTCTCTTCTTTCATCAGGAGAAAATTACTCAACAAAAGACTTCAAACATTTGTAGTCCTGTGAAATATCCCTCTTACTGGAGGACACCTTTTTAATAAGGCCACATTTTTAGTGCAGAAGGGGTGGTCTTACTGGAGTAAGATTACACTGAATCAGATATGAAAATTACATTTAGGTTTAGTATGACTTCAAAACACATTCTAACATGATGTCCTGTTTTAGCTACATGTATGTAAACAAACCAGTGTTAAAATTCCAATAAATTTAGTTGGCACATGCCTAAGCTGTGCCATACATATAAGACATCTCAAACTGACTAGGCTTAAAAAAACAGTGGAATCTCTAACTTTTAAAATGTCTTAAATGAGAAAACAATACAGAAACTTATTACTTTAAAAGACTTTTGATTAATTGATTAAAATGGTTGCTTGACACCCAGTCATCAGTATTTTAGTATTTCTATGATATGCAAGTGTTTAAAAGCTAAGCTGGTATAGCTCTATTGGTCCATGTCTTCAGGTGGCCTGTTTTGTTAAGGGTTTAGATTCATCAAGATACATGTGATATTACATTGGTGGACATTACATTCATCTTGGTTTTTATCTACCCTTTAAAATAGGTACTCAATGTCAAAAGAGTACTTAGGACGTTGAGGTAATTAGTCATCTAGTATTTATCATGTGTCTGTCAACACTGAGGCTGCTGGTTCTAGTCTCCATGTGGGGTGTGATAGGTTCCAATCTTAATTAAGAAAGATTGCCAATTCTTATTGACATTCAACAGTTTTCACCGGTATTCCAGCTTCTTCCCCCCCCCCCCCCCCCCCAATAAAAATTGGACACCACCATATTGCTGTTTCCATGTAACTATATACTTTGACCTGGGGCTTACACAGTTTTGTTGAGATTTTAACATTTTTTTTCCAGTATTGTGCCTAACTGAATTAAGATTTTCCCTGTCAGGTCCTGTGGTCAGGCACATTTCAGGACTGTTGTCAAGGTAACACTGTCATTGTGAATTTATCCTGACTGAGGGCAAATTGGTCGGACTCCAACTTTAATTGAGAAAGATTTGCCAGTTCTTTTCAGGCTTCCTCTGCTAATACAAACGAAAAATTACAATAGAATTGTTTCATTCACAAGAATACAATATGTACGGGTGTTTTAATAGAAATATTGTTTTAGCAGCTTAAATTTTGTTGCATCAAAATACATAAATTTGATAAAATATGTATCATACAAACACAACCATGCACAGTTTACTGTACTTATGTTTGTCAATTTGATGTTTGATGTCAGTTGCAGCAATTTTCATCTATATCATGTTGTTTAGTTTCAATCAGGGGGAGGATTTTTTGTTTGTTTGTTTGAATATTGGTTAACGCCACTTTCAGCAATTTTCAGCTATATCATGGTGTTAAGTTTTTATCAAGGGGAAGAAGCTTGAGTACCAGCTGACAAACCTTTACCTTCCGTGCAAAAACTGGCAATCCTTGCTGGTTAAGGTTAGAGTTGAGAACACCTTTCTGGTCTTGAACCTCCATCCTGAGTGTTGACATGCTTATGGCTATTTAAACATGAAGATAACTAGCTACCTAATCACTTGTTCACTAAGATCACTTTGATTATTATATATTTTGGAATTGGTCCAATACTGAAGGGTCTCGGATCTCAGTTGACGAGGGGTTAAGGTAGTTACTGGTATTCATCTACTATTGATTACATGCCTGTCAACACTGAGGTTGCCGGTTGGAGTGTGACTGCAGGCAGGGTGTGCTCGACTCCAATCTTAATTGACAAGAATTTCCAGTTTTCCTACCAAGGGTCAGGGATTTTCACAAAGTACTCCGGCTTCCTCCCCAAAAATAATCAGGACACCCTGATATATCTGAAAAATTGCTGAAATTTAAAACACAATTCAAAGAAAAAACATCTTGTCAATAATATCAACATAAGGAATTTCTATCATTTTTACATCAAGAACAATAACTTGGATTTGAACCATTCTATCAGTCTATTTAGGAGATAACTGTATTGTATTTGAAGATTTGCCAGCATCAATTGGTGATTTGATGGTCGTAAAATTGAGTTTATTGGCGACGCGTAAGCGGAGCCAGTAAACAGATATTTCTGACCATCAAATCACCAATTGATGCCGGCAAATCTTCAAATACAATACAGTTATCTCCATTCTACTGCTACGGCAATATAAAACAAAATTAACTGATTAAAATTGGAATTTTTTATTTGCCCGAAATAACGTCTGCGCTTGCGTTAAAATCTGACGGCATCAATCGTGGAATTGATGCCATGAAATTATTCACGTTATCCAATCAGAAATGACGTTACATCAAAAACTGCATTAGAATTCCTTTTAATATGTCATTTTTGAACATTTATGTCTGTATATAGAAACCTGTACATAAAAAGTTTTATAAAATTAATAAGAATACATTTGCAGAAAATAGCTCTGAATAACAAAGAATCTTTACTGAATTAGAATCATCTATATTTCATTGTAAGGTGTTTTCCTTATACCAAGTTTTCTGGATGTATCACCATATTGCTGAAAGTAAAAATATAAATCTATGTGGAGTAGAGGACTTCTTAGCATTCTCTTCAAAGTCTATAATTGGAAATGCATGTATTCTCAACTTGTAGACCAAAAAATATACTCCTGAAAAGAGTTGTAAAGTGCTCTGAAATTTTTGGTGTACTTATTTGTTACCAAAACAGACCTAATGATATGCATCCAAACTTAGACAATTTCCCACGATTCAAATTTAGCTTATTATTTTGTCATTCTACATCATATTACAAAAGGAGAGGAGTTCCTTTTGTGCGACTATTGTCCTCCATTTAATTCTACTCTCAATAGGTTCAACGGCACAAAATGAAATTATATTAAAAGGAAAATGGGAAATTTGGGGACCTAGTGTGAATGCAACAATACATCGGATAAACCTCTACATCTATGCAGTCATTTGTAAAATATCGACAGTATATTTTAAAAGCATAATGCCAATCTTTTTATTCTTGTCTATTTCATAGTTTTATTACAGGGAAATCATGAAGAAATCAATTTGTTCTCTTTCGTGAATCGACCTTTTTCGCTATTGTATCGTGAAGTGATATAACAATAGTCGACCCTAACAAAACTAATTCCCCTCATGAATATTGCATTAACATGTTTTGTTGTAACTTTACGTTCTATTTCAGAACTTTATTTAGTTATTCTTTTGTCAACTACTTCTATACGGCCCATGCATATTTTGGGAATCACAAAAGCGGATTATAAAAGATTTTTACTCAGTTAATTATTTTTTTCGCATTATTTAACTTCGAGTGTTCGGTCGAATGTCATGCAGCAAAATTGACGTGGAGAGTATGAAAAAACGACACACCTGATTACATATCGGCAGTGGTATTTTATTTCTATATGATAATACCTAATATTAGTATGGATTACTATTGTATTGTATTTAATGTTCCGACGAGTGTGTTAGGTTACTTCCCCTTATCTCCAGGTGTCCTTTGAATTTTGATACTGGTATGCCTTAATGGAACATTATCTTGTTACAGTCATGTCAGTTTTGTTGTACTTTACATTGCTGTTTCTACTTGATTGTTGACTTTCGAAATATATTAAACTAAGATATGTTTGTTGCAACTTATCACGTCTGTTGCCCATTTACCAAACAAAAAAGGGGGGAGTTATGCAAACTCATTTGAACACCTAAGCAATGTGTAACATGCATTTTACTAATAAATTAACTGGTATCAAAAATGTAAAACATTTTATTGTCAACTCTTTATCTGGTTAATTGAGTGATTGATTGATTGATTGATTAACTTTTAGCAAGCAATATTTAGGCTATATTCATGATTTGCTTTAACTGTTTAAAACAAGTACATATACTGGGCATTGATAAAAGTTTAAAAGAACCAAAACATTTTAAGTGGTTAATAAAGACAAGCGGAGCTGCTTTGTTTTGTTTGGCCTGACTATTGTAATTTATGGCATTACATCAAATGCTCCTCACACCCAAATAAAATTCATGTTTTTTCCTATTGTAAAATCTACTTGAAGACATCTCTTGAAAAAGCCAATTGGGGTTGGGAGAGGGGTGGCGGAGACTTTTACTGAATACATCTAATGTACACCATTTTAAATATCTACCTTTAAGATGGGAGGTTTCCTGCCCCACCCCCCACTCTGTATTTGAAATATATATACCAAATGTTGGCTTGTGCTCGTTCATCAATTTTAATGTTGTAAAATGTCAAATAAAGCCTTCTTATATTATTTACTTAAAAAACCAATTATTCTTTCAGCCTGACAAGAATAGAATCCATTTCTTCAGAGCAGACAATATGACAATTACAGAGAAAGAACATACCAACGTGTTTTCACTAGAAATAGTCATACAGTCCAGTACTACTGAAGAAAGACGACTCATTCTAGTATTGGTAAAGAAAAAACACCTGTCCTCTATTGGTCAGACAGGAGCAACCAGTCCTGTAGTTGTCAAGTAAGAACACGGGTCTAAAAGAAATTTAGTCCATTTTTTAGCTCACCTGACTCGAAGGGTCATGTGAGCTATTGCCATCACTTGGCGTCCGTCGTCATGCGTCGTCGTTAACTTTTCTTCAAAAATCTTCTCCTCCAAAACCACTGAAGGGATTGCTTTGAAACTTTGCACACATCATCAGTAAAATGTCCTCTACCAAGTTTGCCCAAATCATGGCCTCAGACCAACCAACATGGCCGCCATGGCTAAAAATAGAACAGGGGGTCAAAATACAGTTTTTTGCTTATAGTTCAAAAAGTATAACAGATACAGGAAAACCAAACGACTTTCCTTCTTCAGCATCTAAAGCTCTACAAAACACTCCATTGGGTCAAAGTTGTATGACGACTCCTTGTAGGAGTTATTGCCCTTTAATTGTCAAAATTGATGATTTTTGCCATTTTTGCCTCAAAATCTTAAAAATTATTAGAACAAGAGAAAAAGTTAGCATTGCTTAATTGTTCTGCTCTATGAGGGCTACAAAAATGACTGAAGGGTCAAGATTGTCTGATTAACCGTTTAAGAGTTATTCCCCTTGAACTGTTTTTTTTAATCGGTTTTAATTGATTTTTAAAAATCTTCTCCTCTGAAACAATTAAAAGTACTGCTTTGAAACTTTGTACACATCATCCGTCAAATGTCCTCAACCAAGTTTGTACCAACCATGGCTGCAGATTAACCAACATGGCCACCATGGCTAAAAATAGGACGGAGGGGGGGGGGGGTAAAATACAGTTTTTGGCTTATATTTAAAAAAGTTTAACAGATACAGGAAAACCGAAGAGACGTGCCTTCATCTGCATCAAAAGCTCTACGAAACACTCCATCGGGTTGAAGTTGTATGATGACTCCTTATAGGAGTTATTGCCCTTTAATTGTCCAAAATTGATTATTTTTGACATTTTTGCCTCAAAATCTTAAAAATTATTAGAACTAGAGAAAAAGTTAGCATTGCTTAATTATTCTGCTCTATGAGGGCTACAAAAATGATTTTAGGGTCAAGATTGTCTGATGAACCGTTTAGGAATTATTCTCCTTGAACATTTTTATGCCCCCGCGACGACATGTCGGGGCATTAAGTTTTACTCATGTCCGTCCGTCTCGCCGTCTGTACATCCGTACGAATTTCCGTCAAGCTTTTCTCAAAAACCGTACATCAGAACAATTTGAAATTTGGCAGGGTGGTTCAGTATCACAAGTTGTACGTCCTAAGTGACTTTCAGACCTTCCTGTTTGGGACTGGGTCGATATGAAAATGTGTTAACATGAGTATGAAAATTTCCGTCAAGCTTTTCTCAGAAACCGTACAGCAGAACAATTTGAAATTTGGCAGGGAGGTTCAGTATCACAAGTTGTACGTCCTAAGCGACTTTCAGACTGTCGGACATCTACTTCCTGTTTGTGACTGGGCCGATATAAAAATGTGTTAACATGAGTATGAAAATTTCTGTCAAGCTTTTCTCAGAAACCGTACTTCAGAACAATTTGAAATTTGGCATTGTGGTTCAGTATCACAAGTTGTACGTCCTAAGTGACTTTCAGACCTGTCAGACAACTACTTCCTGTTTGCGACTGGGCCGATATGAAAATGTGTTAACATGAGTATGAAAATTTCCGTCAAGCTTTTCTCAGAAACCGTACACAAGAACAATTTGAAATTTGGCAGGGTAGTTCAGTATCACAAGTTGTACATCCTAAGCGACTTTCAGACCTGTCGGACAACTACTTCCTGTTTTCGACCGGGCCGATTTGAAAATGTGTCAACACGAGTATGAAAATTTCCGTCAAGCTTTACTCAGAAACCGTACATTAGAACAATTTGAAATTTGGCAGGGTGGTTAAGTATCACTAGTTGTACGTCCTAAGCAACTTTCAGACCTGTTTGGGACTTCCTTTAGTGGGGGCATCCGTGTCCCATGGACACATTCTTCAATATTTTTAATAAAATTTTACTTGATTTAAAAAAATCTTCTCCTCTTTAACCAATGAAAAGACTGCTTTGAAACATTGCACACATCATCTTTAGGACGTCCTCTACCAAAATTGTGCAAATCATGACACCTGACTACCTACATAGCTACGTTGGCTTAAAATAGAAAAAATGAAAAAAGGGGGGGGGTGGGAGTCGAGAGAGTTTTCGACTGATAGTTAAAAAAGTATAACAGGTACAGCAAATTTGAAGTGAACCTCCCTTCTCCCTCTAAGCATCAAAAGCTCCTCCTTATAGGAGTTATTTCCCTTAAAAGGTCAAAATTAATGATTTTTGCAGAAGTGTTGGGCAATTCCTTATAGCAACAAAAAGCTGGATAAAAAAGGGTTGTTTGGTTTCAGGTTCAGGTGAGCGATACAGGCTCCTGGGAGCCTCTAGTTGTCAAGTAAAACAATGAAGCCTTGAGAATTGGACTCTGATAAGTTATACATTGGAATTACTTTATATGCTAAAATGTCTTAAATTGAATTTATAATTATTGTACAATGAATTGCAATCGATGGTCATATAATCTTTGATGTAAGTTTAAGGCTTTATGAATACAATATAATGCATATCTGCTTAATCATAGCCTCTAGTATTTACCATTGAAGAATAACAGGCCCTATTTTAATACATGTACTATTTTTCAAATTAACATTTTTCTTAAATCCTTGAATTTTTCCTGAAATTTAAATATTCCAGTAATCTGATTGGTTAATATTTGAGCTTAAGATGATTTGGTGACGTCCTTAAATTGAGATGTTTTTAACAAACTTTGGCAGGAAAACTGGCAATCATTGTCAATTAAGATTTGAGTTTGCCTAAAGTGAGGCTCAAGCCCCCAACTACTGTGTTATTTTCTTATACACTTAAATAAACTCGGTCAGCTAGGCAACTCGAATTCCTAAAACATGTTTTTTTTCTTAATACTGGGTACTGTGGATTGATTTCTATCCAGCTGTATAAATGCTAATAATATATTCCACCAATTAATGTATTCTAGAAAAACATGGTTTTCTCAATTTGTTCTATAAATTTGTATTCAGTGATCCCTCTATTATAAGACCACCCTGTAAAATGTGGCTTATATAAAGGTTTGGCCTCTGTTGAGGTGTATAGTGTGGCCTGCGATGAGGAGTGGTTTTTGTTGAAAGGATTGGATAAGTGGAGGGGGAGGTGTTTGTAAGTCTAAGCGGGATTGCATGCTCTTTTATTAGGTTAGGAAGTGACCTCTGTTAGAGCTGATCGTGTGGCTTTTGATGAGGGGTGGCTTTTGTCGAAGGGATAGTGTGGTCTTTGATTAAGAAGTTACATCTTTTAAGGAGGAAAAGTGTGAATTTTTATGAGGGAGTGGTTGAGGGGGATAGTGTGACCTTTGATGAGTGGTCTCTAATAGTGAAAGGGACGTTATAAGAGAGGGATTACTGGTATGAACAGGATATTGTATGGTATTTTTTTTTTCTATAGCAAGCCACAATGGCCTACTTTGGGACTTAAATGTAACACTTATTTTTTTGAAAGCAGTCTTATTCTTTAAAAATAATGGATTTTTATGTGCCATTAGAGGTAAAATTACTGCTATGCATTTTCTGGATCACAAATTTAGGATTTTATTGAAACGGTACGGTATTAAATTTTTGACAAATTACTGTGAATAAAAATTTATCTACTAAAAATTGTAACAGTTCATTTTATAGCCATGACTTTCATTTTTCTTTTGTTAAAAAACAGTATGGTTTACAATTTTATAACAATTTTGGATGTTTCTTGTCCTTGCAAGTCAGAATGATGGACATGAAATAACGCTTGTTTGTAATGAGACCCGGCTCATTAATATGACAGAACTCCTTATCTATGATATGATAATAGATTAGTTTGAGATTAATTACAATTTTTCACATTTTATACCCACATACATCCTTATAAATAAGTTGTAAATGGATTTTTTTGTCTCGGCAACAATACAAGGAGATGTATTGTTACAATTGTGAAAAACGACACTTTTGATTCGGGAAACCCGATACGACTTGTGATGCAACTCCGAAACAATTGTTTGATCGGCTGTCGTCAGTACAAGGTGGGCCATATTCGTAATCGAATTTGATCCATAACAACAAACAATCACGTACACCTCTGTTATATTTCCTGTCGATAAATAGAAAAATTATTTTTGTTGTCAACTCCCAAATTATCAATCTCTCTTGGTCTAGACAATAGAACTAGAGTGACATGTGGGACAATTGTTAAAACTAATAGCCCAATAAAAGCCGTTATCTGGTATATTTAACCTTGTCGATTGTATTTATCTTAATTCTGAGTATAATAGATTCGTTGATTATGCAGAAGGACGTTATATAAAATTGAATGATTATTTCGCTATTTACAATAAACACTGCAGTTAATAAACGTCAATCGCACAATGCCACACGGGAAAATTTTCCATCTGCCATTTAAATTTGATTATTT
The DNA here is from genome assembly GCA_944474755.1 of Limnoperna fortunei. Lineage (NCBI taxonomy): Eukaryota > Metazoa > Mollusca > Bivalvia > Mytilida > Modiolidae > Limnoperna > Limnoperna fortunei. Next base: position 57,750,559 of record OX104120.1, read on the forward strand.
AGTTTATGTATAGATATTTGTATAGAACACTATCATTAACATTTGGTCCTGATTTTAAAGCTTTTTTTAAACATTATAATGAAGTTATCTGTCTTTTTTAATAAAATTTAATTAACATGTTTTTGAAAGTACAAGTGTACAGGATTGTGGTCTACAACTGTACAGATCAACATTCTCAATGTGTATTGACCTGGTCCAACAGATTAAGTTAAAAATCTGATATTTACAATTGGTAAGACAAATTTAATCAAATTTTCTGCCCAAACCACCACTCAATACATGCAGGTTTATTAACATTTCTTGTGCAGGCTTAGTTCAGAAGTCTTTTGAAAGTTCGCCTGCTCCTGTCATTTTCAGCTATATCATTGGATCCAATTTTTATTGGAAAATAAAGCAGCATTACAAGTTGAAATCCCCAGTCCTTTTGTAGAAAACATGGCCCAGTAAACAAAGTGCACCCTTTTCCAAAATTAGACTGCAAGTCAATAACCAGGCCTTGACAAAACATTTATCAATATAAGATTAGTTAACTACGTAGACCAAAGGCCCTCTTTTACAAATCCAATCCATTGTGTTAAAAAAAAATCATTATACGTAGGTCTTTTTTTCTTTATTTGGATACAATTGATAATTTACTCATTTTTTTAGAATTATTGTCTACATCTAGTGTTCATTGAAGTTCGAGCTTTTTTAAGCAAGTTAGTACAACAATATCAATGACATTTCAATAGTTTCTTGTCATTTTGAGAAGTTCTTCTTAAACTTAGAAAGGGTTGAATTAAAAAAAGAAAATTAAATAGGAACGGTCTCACGACTCTCTTGAAAAAAATATGTTTTATTGTTGTCCTTTATACAAAGTTTAAATAATACCATTTTCTCGTTTTGGATAATTATACATATAAAAATGCTAATAATTATAATTTATGATATCCATAATGTCATAATGAACTGAAATATAGTTTAATTATTGCGTCTTATTTTTGTTTGTTGTTGATTTCTGAAATTAAGTTCCATTTCATTTACTTTCAGACAGGACATATTAAATTTTATTGTAAAATCTGTTGTACCGTCAGCAAGTCAAAGCCATACTAAGAAAGCCATTTAATAAAGTGAGTACAATGAAAAAATAGAGGTATTTTAAAGGCCTTAATTATTGGTACTTCTAAATCGTAATTTTAAAAATATCCAAATAACATTCTATGCTAATGAGCCTAATGGAAGATAATTTTAATGTTTATAAAGGTACCTACGTAAGTTTCCCCTTTGTAAAAGTTTTGGTTAGTTAAACATTGGTTAGTAATTGTGTATTTGTTACGATTTGTTTCCCTGATTACCCATCCATGGTATAATGACTTTAATTTTTTATCCATTTATAGTGTTAATAGTACACACAGAATTTCAACATTGAGTTTCTTATAATTATTATTCAGAAACTACAAAAGGGTATATCCTTATAGCGATGGGGAAATTTTCTTTCTAAAACCAACTTTTCATAAATTATAATTTATACACAAACTTGAATAATTCCTTTAGTGCATGAATATGTGTACTAAATATGGTTTCCATGACAACCTTGACTGTTTCCTATTTAAAATGCAGAGTGTTACTTGCCGCATGCATCAGTTTCAGTATTCTCTGTCCAACAGGCAGCACTACCGATGGTCTCTAGCGACAGCCTAGGAAGAACCAAACCTGGCTTCCCGGCTTCGTTCCACACGATGGCAATGTGTTGAACTTCGTCTCACAAGGCTGTGCTTGTCATGAAATTTAGTCTATTTTAAAAAAATATATATTTTTACTTTTATTCTTGAAGTTTAGTGATTTCAAATAAATGGTGTATATATTAATAAATACATCTTGGGGCTCCAAAGAGGAGTGGATTATTCTAACACCTGGCAACTAAATCATTTTAAATCTGTAATATATTGAAAAATTTTGCCAAGGTCCCTTCCCATTGGATCCCCTCTGAAAGTTCTATTGATTTAATAGGATTGATTGATTTTAATTCAGGGTTTTATTTTTATTTTATCATGTTGACAGGTACATTTATTTGGCTTCAACTTTCTGTTGACAAAACTTCTTTTTTTTAACAAAAAGTGGGAGGGGGGCAAGGGAAAGACTTAATTTGAATCAGATTAGTTTGGTCCAGAATACAAATTCTTATCTAAATATGGTCATTAGTCTGTTAGATATAGCCAACACAAGGAAAATTTATCTTTGGTTTTTGTTTATTCTTAGTATAAAATCCATTCCAGTTTATTTTTAGTATGAAATCCTGTCCTCCCCTGTACATTTTAATGGAATAGCCTTAACTGATAAGCTGGTTCCAAACAAGTTGTGAATCGAGTGCACCCTTTTCTGTTCTATCTTTTATTTCCTGTATATTTTAATAGCACCCATTACTGTTGAGTCTTTTCATCCTCTGTACACTTTATGGAATAGCCTTCATTGGTAAACTGGTTCCAAACAGGATATCAATCAAGTGCACCCTTTACTGTTCCTTCCTACCTCCCATGTATATTTTAATGTAATAGCCTTAAGTGGTTCCAAACAGTTTGTGAACCAAATGGACCCATTACTGTTCTGTCCTTTCCTCCCCTGTACATAAACGGTAAACTGGATCCAAACAAGTTTTGAATCAAGTGCACCCTCTACTGTTCTTACTTTTCCTCCCCTGTACATTTTAATTCAATAGACTTAACTAGTAAACTGGTTCCAAACAGGTTGTGAATCATGTGCACCTTTTATTGTATATTTTCCTCCAATGTACATTTTATGAAATAGCCTTAACTGGTAAACTGGATCCAAACAGGTTGTGAATCAAGTGACCCTTACTGTAATTATACAATTGAATGGAGTCACATCGAAGAGGTAGTACAATAAACACGTTGTATATTTAATGCATTTGAAGTCTGGTTTGACAAAAGACCAACAAAAAGAGATTTAATTATGATCAGCAGGAGTTTTAGTGGGCGGGAATATTGTAATTATCTGTAAAATGAACATGCATTTTATCAATGAGGAATTGGGCCTTAATAATAATTCTTGCATTCTGTTAGCTGCAGAAATCGGATAATAAAATGCTTGCCTATGTAATTTTACCTGCTGCACAGTCGAATTAAATTTGTGTAATATAATATTTTCATACAAGACAATTGTCAGACATCTTTTGTACATGTATGGTTATGATTTGTTCACCTATTGTATGTTGAACCCATTAATTATAATCCTGAGATTGTCAAGCTGTGTAGCATCAAGGTTTATATATGTTGTATAACATATTATGATGATGCAATATAAAAATATGAATTGTTTTTATACCCCGTAACACAAAGTTGCAGGGTATTATGTGATACCCTCTGTTTGGATATGATTGTCTTTCCGTCCATCTGTCTGACCGTCCATCCGTCTGTCAGTCCCCTGTCGGTTTCCAGATGATAACTTGAAAACATGTCAACAGATTTTGTTTGCACTTTGCACAGCTGTTAAGTACTTTAAAATGAAGATGAAGTTTGAGTTTCAGCACAATCCAATGTGTAGTTTTCAATTGAGGCCAATTCAAGAATTCTGAAGAGCCCAAAATCCATCAGATTGTTCCTATCTGTTTTAGTTTTTATGTTATAAGCCATTTTAAGTGATTTTACCATATGTTCTATTTTTAGTAGCAGTGGCCATTTTATTGGATGCATTCAAAATGAGGATGGTTTATATGCCATATATCATTCTTGCAAAGTTTAAGCCAAATTGGTTCAGTGGTTTCATAGGAGAAATTCATTAAGCAAGAAACATGATTTTTGACTCTTAAGGGGCATAACCCCTAAAAGGGGTCATCTGACAACTTCACCCCAATTGAGACTTTTGTAGACCTTTTTCTTCTGAAGAGCCTAAGATCCATCAGATTTTTCTTTCCTATCTGTTAATGTGATCTTTGGAAACGCCTCATTAAAACACAATTATGAAGGTCTGAACTGCAAGCTACTTTTACCCTGGCACATAAAAACATTTGCAGAAATTTCTGAATTTAATCCTAATTTCTTGTTTGCTTACAACCTTTTGTTGCGTTTTTTCAGGTTTACTTTTCTGACACTTAATGTTTAGCAATAATTACAATTAGGGATGATTTTTATAATCTGTTGTAATTCTCATGATAAAGGTAATTACCCATAATCCTTGATCATCCAATCAGAAGATTGCCTTTTGTATGTTTAACGGTTGGTCATTCTCTAACAAGGACATGAGGTCAATGATGTCAATTGGGATTTTAATTTCTATTTTAAAAATTAAAGAATAGAGTGATTGTCACGGTAAACTAAATTGAGTCCTTCAAATTTGTCAATTTGAAGAATTTACGACTGTATTAAGTCGTTGACAAATTTGATGAAATAATTGATAAGTGTCAAGTTATCCTTAGACGACTTCCTATATTGTTGTTTATACTAAAAATGACCGATTTAAATGGACACCAGGTACACATGTATAAATAGCAACTGTAAAATTAAGTTAACTGTGTAAGCTATTCCTTCTTGAAATGAAGGTAATAAAAAAATACAGAACACAGAGGAAACTGTCAAAAAAGTAAATCCACAAATAAAAGGCAGAGAAACCAGCAAACTCCAGAACTAACAACCAAAAATACAGTAACTAAAGCAAAGGTCCTAACTTGGTGCAGGTTTAGTTTTTGAATCTTCCTGTTCATTTGCAGTAAATGCATGGTCTAGCTACTAGACCCAGTTTGTTTAACAGTTTATTGTCTTTTGCATTGAAATAGTGAACATATTCAGGCTAGGTGGGGTGGGGGTGATGCATTGGAGGGGGGAGCAGAAAATAAAAATTGAATGGCACAGGTCTCAGAAAATAAAATATTTCATGCTCATTACAAATCATCATGAATAAATAAATGCCCAAAATAACGAGTTACAAATATTCAAAGCCCAATCATTGATCACAAAGCCTCCCCCTCCTCACCTGCTCTATTGGTAAAAGTGTTCTGTATTCAATAATTTTTGTTTACTCTTTGATAATCTTGGTCAGGCTGAGTGGTCTAGGTTGTTAGTCATGGACTGTTAATTAATCACTGGCATGTTACTCTACGGTTGTGAGTTTGAGCTAATTTTCTGCCAAACTTCCTCCTTCATCATCAAGGATTGTGACAGTATTCCTTATAATTTCAACTTTAGCCTAAATTGACAAGGATTGCTAATTTTCCTGCCAAATTTCAGCCACAATTGACAAGGATTGCTAATTTTCCTGTCAAACTTCAGCCACAATTTACAAGGATTGCTAATTTTCCTGCCAAACTTCAGCCATAATTGACAAAGATTGCTAATTTTCCTGCCAAACTTCAGCCTTAATTGTCAAATATTGCTAATTTTCCTGCCAAACTTCAGCCTTAATTGACAAGGATTGCTAATTTTCCTGCAAAACTTCAGCCTTAAGTGACAAGGATTGCTAATTTTTCTGCCAAACTTCAGCCTTAAGTGACAAGGATTGCTAATTTTTTTGCCAAACTTCAGCCACAATTGACAAGAAGTACTAATTTTTTCTGCCTAAATTCAGGTAGCTCACTTAATACTTTATAAAAGGATTCTTCAGCTTCACCGTCCCCAGCCCTAAATAATATCTGGTAACCATGATATACGGGTAGCTGATATATTACTAAACTAGCGAAGGTGTATAACAAACAATGCCTTCTGTTAAAGTTACGTACAACATCGAAATTGTTTTCGCAACAGGGAGATTTAAATTTTAACGATTGTTTGTTTTAGAATTAAAATGCAACAATAACCAGCCAAATTGTAAAGTCTTATGTATCATAACATTTTGGGGGCATCTTTGGGAACTTTAAGAATAAAATTATAAGCACTGTGTTTTTGATACAAATACATATTCTTTAAATTGCCCTTTTATCAAAAAGTAATAAACATTCAAAATTCTAGATTAAAGTTAGGAAATATTAAGAAATATTGGATAAATAATTTAAAAAAACCCCTGTGAACCTTTTTAGAGCAAACAAATGATTTTGTGTGGGTGTATTGTGGGTTGTATACACCCTATTGCAGATAGTTGTCAGATTTAACAGCCCAATTTTATGTTCCATTGTAAAATATTTCATCGTTTTTTTCAGCATTTAATCCACCCTTGTGTTTGTTTGGAAAGAAATATTGCATAAGATAAAACAGTTTTATTATTTTCGGTAAATAAAATTGATCGAATTATATTTTACGTGTCCTAAAATGTACCAATTTGTCAAATTAGGGGATTTTAATTGTCAATAGAATTTCTGAAAAACTATCAGTTTCTAAGGTTATTATAAAATAAGGTATTATATATAAACGAGTTTTGTTCTACCCATTTATGGTAAATATTCTATATTTTATTGTATTTATTTGGGGGTGAGGGGTTGGGTGGGGTGGTGGTTTGCCTTGGTTAGTTAAAGTTTCCAAATTATGACAGTGTTGCTACCCAATTAAATAATCGACACAATATACAGCTAAGTTAAATTTGCATTGTTTTTCAAGGGTGGGGTGGTGGGTGGCATCTTAAATTTCTGATTTTTTGAAATCCTAGACCAAATGAAATTTTGAGGTATTTTTGGAGACCACAACATAGATTGTAGCAATTTGATGAATTTCATTTGTGTCATTCCTGAGTTATGGCCCTTTATCACACTGAAAATAACAACTTTGTTGTTTTCCCATGTTAACTTGAGAAAGCCTTGACTAAATCAACAGTTTTGTGGACCTTGCAACACAGATTTGAGTTGGACTGATTTCACATTTGTCATTCATGTACGTCCCCTTGTAATGCTTTGGGTAATTTCCTCATGTGGGAGGGCAGATTTGTTCGGACATGTTTTTCTTGTCTTCTTTAAAATTTTTGTTCTGTAAAGATAGCTTACACTTATTACAATACAAGTGATGCATGGTTTTTATTGGGTTTATGTTACGTTTTTTTTCTGTTTTTTGGTGTCTGTTTTGTTTAATGAATGTTTGTCTGAATCTCCAGTTATAAATGCCTCTTGACTTTCAGCTCTTGTTGCTGGTTGTTTTTCTTGCTGTTAGATATTTAGATTTTTCTGGGTGACATATATATATGTTTAATGGAACACCACATGAAGATTTATATTGCATGGTTTGATCTGTTTAGTAGATCTTCTAATACTATTTATAGACATATTTAAAGACATAGGAAGCTTGATTTACCAACTCTGACAATTGCCCTAAACATGTTGAAATTCCTTACATTGTTCTCATCTTACAGAGAGTCAATTAACCATTACTTATGGTAATTTACGTGGATCAGATTTTTTTTAGATTTTTTATTGGTCTATTTTCATTATTTATGATATTCGGTAGCTTTTAAGAGTATGATTAATGACACTATGTCAATATTAAAAAATATGATTTTAAAGTAAAATTTCAATTGTTAGCTTGAAATGAACAATGGGCGCATGTTACACAATCAACGTATCAGATTCTGTATTGTAGATTTGACACCGTCAGCATGTGACCTAGTAAACGACAAACAATCGGTTATTGTTACTCATAAATGTCGTTTACAGTAGATAAACAGGTGTTGATTGCTGCAGAATGGATCTTTTTGTTATGGTGTGATTTACGACACCTATTACGTAGTTTTCAAGGCGATGGAAATAAAGAAATATTATTTGGTCCAAGATGTTTGCTAACGTTTGATTAAAAAAAAGAAAGAAATTAATGTTGTGTAGGGTGGCTGTTAAAACGAAATTAAATGATGGATAATGGGTCAGAAATTGTGTATTTGTCAAATAAATTAAGCACAGTTTAAACTTTTTTGAGTAAATTTTAAATTATATCTAAACATCAATATAATGTGAACCTTTATGATTGGCAGTGATCTATTTGTATAGATGAAATGTAAATGGCCCAGAATGTGATCAAACAGATTTTTTCAAGTTTGTTTTTTTTTCCATTGGTTTATTTTTTTAATATATGATTGTAAGTGTAGAAACCATCTGTAATCTGTTGTTTTGTTTGTTAGTTTGAATGGTGTTAAGCAATTTTTCAGCTATATTGTGGCGTCCAGTTTTTATTGAGAGAGATAGCCTGAGTCCTCAGAGAAAACCCCCGACCTTTTGTAGAAAAACAGGCAATCCTTGTCAGTTATGATTGAAGTCGAGCGCACCCTACCTGCAGTGAGACTGGAACCCCCAACCTCAGTGTCAACAGACAAATGATCAAGACTACATTAACCACTGAACCATCAAGGCCCTGCTATGAAAAGTTTCTATTATTCTGTGTAGTTGTAGTTATGGTTTTATGATGAGGGTTGGAATCCCTTTAAATTATGGAACCCTGCCATATAATGATTTATGTGACATTTTTAAGGTAGTGGTTAACTACCTCGTATTTGTTCTATATTGTTTGATAATTTTTTTTGGTTGTTCTATCTATGAAAAAAATTTTTTTTCTCTAAATAGGCCTAGTTTCATAAAACATCTCAGATTTGTGGATTTCCAGAACTAAAAAAGTGACCAAATATGATGAGTAGAAAATATAAATTGAGGTAAAACTGAAGAAATTGAGGAAATACTAAATGTTTGAATTTGAAAATTTCTGTCTATATAAATATTACAATTAAAATACAAAACTTTCATTTTTCAAAATGACGGTTCCATTGGCTTTGCATAAATGAAGAATTTTCTTGTCTGTGAAACTAGCAAATTTCCCATTAAATAGAAGTAGTCCCGGGGTACAATGCCTTCACCCAATCAAAGCAAAGCAAGCACCTTTTGACTTTATACAAGATCTTATGTTTGTAAAGTTCTTATTTTTGTTACAGGTTCAAAGGTCAGAGGTCAATGAAGGCCTCAATATCAACAAGTGAAAAGGACATCAAAGTGTTGAAATGTACTCGTGGATCAAGTGGCGGTATTTATGTAATATATATTAATATTCGGATTTTTTGTATTGACATACTAGCACTGCATTATACAACTCAATACAAATCAAGTTTTATTGAAAATCGCTGTCAAAATAACAATCGAAAACCCCTTTTCTGCTCAGCTTAGAGGTTTCATTTCAGTTCGAATCAATTTTGGAAAAAATATCTTGGATGACAACACTGTTTGATTGTAAAAAGTTCGATTATGTCAGTTTAAAATAAATTCTTTATAAGAATCTTTAAAAAAATTTGTGCATATTGCTCAACGTTATAATGTTTTATCATAATTTAATTGTACGTTCGGATATTATATAATCAAGTGATTTCTTTGTTAAACTCCATTGTAATATGATATTTTGTTGAGTTGGTCTCAAAGCTCAGCTTTATCGCCTGGCCTAGCTCATGTCATCTTAAGGGCTATTTGAGACATTTTCTACTTTGAGTCTATCTTTTCTGTTTTTGACTTTTCATCTTGGCCTCCAAAACCAGCATACAATGAATCTAGAACTTTATGTAATTGTTCGGTAGAAGATTTTTATCTTTTTGGTCTTTAATTTTTGGTCCAGATTCATTATTGTGAAGTATACTGAAAGACTGAGTTCAGTAGAAACATCTTCAAATTTGAGTGTATCTTCCCTGTTATTGACTTTTCTCATCTCAGCCTTCTCTAAAAAGAAATTTACACAAGTGTTCAATTGGTTTTTTTCTTCTTTCAATTTTCAGTCCAGTTCCACTATTGCAACTTTTATGGAAGTCAAATTTTCATAAAAGGTCTCACAATTTATTGGACCTCCTGCAAGATCCAGTTTCAAAACAAAAAAAACTAGGTTCATGAATAAGTGAGAGTTAAGTTGCCAGGAAGGACAAACTACTCAGAAATTCTCCCTTCATGTTATGACCCCACAGAAACCAATGCTATTTGATGACACATAAGAAAGTAGGTCTTTATAAACGAAAAAGTCCTTTTCTGCCCTCTATATAAGGCAGATATGATTGTGTTTTGGAGTCTCACTGCAGGTAGTGTGTGTTGGAGTCTCAATGCAGGTGGTGTGTGTTGGAATCTCACTGCAGGTAGCGTGTGATGAAGTCTCACTGCAGGTGGCTTGTGTTGGAGTCTCCCTGCAGGTAGCATGTGCCAGACTCCAATCTTAGGTGAAATATGACTTCTCATTTTTCCTTCCAAAGGTCAGGTTTTCACCAAGTACTCCAACTTCCTTTTCCAATAAAAACTGGATGCCACGATCAAGTTGAACAATTGCTCTAAGTGGCATTAAACACCATTCAAATAAACAAGCAATGATTAACAACTTTTTTTGATAGACGTATAAATTGCAGCAATTTTGGGTCTATATATGTACCTCATTTTACGATCGGTATGTTGAATGGGTTTGACTGTATTTAGTATAGAACTCTTGATTGAATGTTTAAATCAATATTTGTGTTGCAATTTCTTACTCTGATAGATTTTATATAAAGTCGTTGATTAACTGATCATGTTATTGAACCAAACATTAAACTACAGATAAACATCATATAATTACCGAATTACTCGACATTCTGATCAGATTTGACACAAAATATGATGAAATTGAGGTAAACGTGTGAGAGGGTTGGACCCTTTTCTAACAAAGTTGTTCGTGGAGAAAATTTGATAAATGTAGAAAGTCACAACGGGTTACTTGTAGTTATTTCATTTTTCTATTGACTACCGTCAAGACGTTTTTGCCACTTTGTTCCCATTTAAACATTATTATTAATGCCTTAAGTGGCATTTTCAATACTGATTGTTAGAAATGGGCCGAGATTTATTTTGTTCATTTTATTTTTCCCTGTGCACGTCTAATTGTGGTTATTTATGTCACATTAAAAATGCATTATTTTCAATTTATTATCTGAGTCTTCTAATACCCCATTTTGTTGAAATCTTTTAAAGGATTTATCAAAAGACCAATATGAAAAGATTTTTCATAAAAAGTGCTCGATTTGGAAAAGAAGATTGGTTTCTTTATGACAATACCCCGACTTTAGCTAAAGTATGAAATAAATGCAGTGAGATATTGCTTTTGTTCAACGCTTTGTTATACAACAAATTGTAGTATCATTTATATTGTTTCATTTTGATGTCGGAACTTTAATTAAGAATATGCTTCTAAATGGAAGTATTGAAGAACACAGAATAGAAGTTCTTAAAATGGAAAATGTACAATGAAGAAAGCGTCAATCATTTTATTATTTCATCTTAATTGAAATGTTAAATATATACAGAAAAAAAAGTTATATATATGGATTTAATACTAGAAAAATTGTGAACATTTTTTCTGTCTGACATGATGGACCTTTTGCAACTATGACATTACAAAATGTATAACCTCTCTGAACCTCAAAATATTTTCGTTATGTTGCTAAGTAGTACAGATTCATTATCAAACAGGATTTATACTTCATTGGGACCCATTGTCACGTCAAACCTTTTATATAAATTTATAGAAATTCATAACTCAATTTAAAAGGATTTCATCAGTTTAATTTTATTTTTTAATTTATTTTTCCTTTATGAATCATCTATCAGTAATTTTAATTCTTATAATAATAGTTTTGTCTGAATATAAATTTTCGATGTTCTATTTTACGAATTCTAACGCGCCTTGTCGACTCCTACATCGTTTGTTGATGTAATCAATTGATAATCGTGTGTTGATCAAAATGTATTTTACACTTGCATACATTAAAGATGGAGGGTTTGAGACCTATGCATTCAGCCTAACGCAGTGCCTTAATGTTTTATGTGATTGGTCCACACCAGTACTTTGTGGCATAGTATTTGTCCTTTCATGCTTATATTTGCTTTTTTTACATTTTGGTAATTAGTTGTTTTGTCTCTTAGTAATTAAATGAATTATAAAGTTTATGTTTTGTTTATCTCCTTATTAAATATAAAAAAGCTGCTGAAGGTTGGGGGTTTTCTCCTGGTACTCTGGCTTCTTCTCCAATAAAAACTGGACGCCATGATATAGCTGAAAAATTGCTTAAAGTGGCATTAAACAACATTTAAACAAACAAACAAACAAACATAGATATTAAAATCACAAAAAATTAAAGATTATTCCTAAAATTGTTAAAATCACACTTAGGTCTACACTTTAAAATTGCTGAAAGTTGTGTTAAACACCAATTGGAAAAACAAAGAAACAAATCATCCAAGAGCTACTGGTGCATAGACAAGCATGTCTTGTGAACAATCTTATCTTTTACTCAGAACATTAATATGTTAAAAAAAAAGTTTTAGTTAGATAATTTTTAAAATGAATGGTTAATGAATTCAGAAATCTTTTGTTATGTTCAAAGAAATAATTTTTTTTTAAGAGTTTGGTAATGTCCTGTGGTTAGGTAAGAGACATATAATTTCATAACCTTGATGACTAATCCCAGGGTATTTAGTGCCTAATCACTGATCATATTAGTAGCGAATGGTGCTTGTCACATGTAGAAGAGGAACTGCCAACCCTTCCGGAGCATCTGAGTTCGCTGCCAGTGGTGTTTGTGTTGCTGTGGAACAGGAACTGCCAACCCTTCCAGTGCATCTGTGTTTGCTGCCAGTGGTGTTTGTGTTGCTGTCTCTGACTCTTCCAGAGCATCCGAGTTCACAACCAGTGGTGTTTGTGTTGTTGTGGAACAGGAACTGCCAAGCCTTCCAGAGCATCTGAGTTCAATGCTTTTGCTGATTGTGTTGCTGTTGAACAGGAACTGCCAACCCTTCCGGAGCATTACTTAATTAAAATTAATTATACTGTGCACAAACAACCTAAAGAGACCATCTAAAAACCTTACCATGGTACATTCATGTTGCACAGTTAAGGTCAAAAGAACATAAGGTTGTTGTCACTTCACTTTGGAAACATCAGTGAAATTGAAAAGTCGTTAAAGGTCTACTATCTTTGCCGTTGCACAATTAATGAAATTCTCGACCTTGTAGGATTTTTTAATATCAGTTTAATAAACAATGATTGCCTTGTGAAAAAATCTGTCTGCCATTTGAAGTCGCACATAATTGATGTACTCTTGAACTCGAATGTTTGAACAAAAACTTGTGAACAGAAGCAGCCTTGTTCATTATACTGGTCTGATGTTTACAGTTCATTGTCAGTATATAGAAGAAACATTCCAACACAATGGGGTTTAGCTATGCTCATAGTCAAGATCAGTAAGAAAACGTAAGGTCAACGAGTGGCTGAAAGTATGTTAGCATATTTTATCAGCCTTGGTAAGGATTATAAATTTTTTACTTGTCTAATAAGCAAATAGATACAAGATTAAATTCCCCCCCCAAAAAAATGTATTTTTTTACAAATATGGGTGCACTATCAGTCAAATACAAAAATCTCTAGAGAAAGGAGAATTTGAATGAATCATAAATTAGGACATATATAGGACATTCAAGGAACCTGCAATTAAACTCATTAGACAACTAATATTAAAGTACTTGAAATTTTATTAAAAAATACTCTCAAACCCCCGTACTCGTATCAGAAGAGTTCCGATTCTTTACGTCAGTTTTAAGAGGATCTTGACAGGACAGAAAGGGGAGGAAGCTGTTTGTAGAATTGATGCATTTAAGATTATATCAAGCATAAAGAAGAACTTCCTGAGGTCTCAAGAGTTTTTAATTTTGTGGGTTTCCCCTGTTTCATCTATCATTTTAAGTTATTTAACATTATTACATTTGCCCACTGAAATGGTATTCATAGTATTGGGACTTTAAGCTATTCCATTATAAAACATAGGGTAGGGTAGGAAGCAATGCTTATTTAGATCTGTTCCATTACTGTAGGGTAGGAACGACTGTTATTTTGAGGTTTTAAATTGTCATACCACATATTTTCGCTTATAAGACAACTTTTTGGGAGGAATTTAAGCATTCCTGGGAAGGGGGGGGGGGGGGGGTTGTCTTGGAATGGTCAACCATTTTGGGGTAAAATTTTATCCGTATCTCAAAAGGTAGGTCGGAAAAAAAATTACCTTGCAATGGATTTTCATGATTCCCTTTCCAGAGGAATAGTAAAATTTCCCCAAAAGTGTCGCCTTATAGGTATGTACAGTAATCTTATGCACAGCAAAAGCTTGAACACTATTATCTGGGTTTTGGGTCCATTCAAGACCTTCAAGAAGTTGAAATAGACCTAAAGGTCAATGGCAGCTCATTGGTGAGGCACTTTATTATACAAAGTTCAAAAAAAAGTTTAGAGCATATTAAGGTGCATCGTTGGATCATTGCTTTCATTTGCTGCCTTTATATAAGGTCCTATTTTAAAAGCATAATGAATCCTTTATTTGTTCACTTATGAAATGTTAGGACTGGAATAAACACATTTTGACTTATGTTGAATAAAAAAAAATATCTTAATGTCACTGTGTTGAGTGTTAGACAATTATGTGATTACTTAATAAAAATAGAATTCTAATACTTGATATAAATGCTTAATATAATAATAATAAATAAATAAATATTTATGAAATAGTGTTAATTGATTGGACAAAAACATTTTTTATTTTTCTTGTGGAGATGCCCATTTTTGATTTTTATGGATTTGACATGTTGCTCTGTGCGTATTAATACACTCCTTGTTAAAAATTTGTTAAACTTGTTCATTGTTTTGTTTATTGAATTATTTCAGTTTCCTTTACTGAAACACCCAAAATTTATTTTGCAACCCAATAAAAAAATAAAAAATAATAACATTTGGCTGCTTACTCCATTGTTGAGTGGTTAAGGTAGTTTGTCACCTACAATTGTTCATTTTCATGAGATTAGGAGTCAAAGTCTGACTGCTGTGGAATTTTTAATGGTTAAACTCCTTCTTCTTCCCTTAAACTGGACATTATCATATAGTCAAAAAATGGTTAAAATTGGAATAAAAACTTCAAAGATAAACAAGCATTCCACTACTAAGGGTAGTAACTCCTGTTTGCGAACAAAGAATCATTTAGGAAAATAGATTATTTCGAATAACATTTGTAAGTATTTGGTAGAATGAGAGGAAACCACCATATTTAAACACCAAAAAAACAAATTATTTTTCATTCATAATGACCTTGACCTTGACACTGTAAGTGCCACAGTGTCATATCATCAAGGAAGTACTTGATGCCATAGTTGATTGCACTTATAAAACCTTATACATAAAAAATATTCCACTACTAAAGGGTAGAAACTCTTGTTTCCAAAAAAAGTGTCATTAAGGAAAATAGATCATTTAAGGTATCCGACCCATAATTGAAGTCACCGTTTAATTTTATTTTTAGACCAAGAAATGAAAATTTATTTACTCAATATATTACTAATAAATGATACAAAGTAAATATATTGTTTTACTTTGAGTCAATGTTAACAGTTTTGAGAAAAAAATTTAGTTGCTCAAATAGTAGTTCCGATGTTTGCCGAACATTACCGAGGTCTGCTCCATTGACAAACAATGGACATCCGGGACACCAAATATGATCACGTGGTCAATTATGGGTCGGATACCTTAATTAGAATTACATTCCTATGTATTTTAATATGATGAGAGAAAACCACCAAATGTAAACACCACAAAACAAATTATTTTTCATTCATAATGACCTTGACCTTGATGCTTAGTAAGTGCCACAATGTTGTATCCTCAAGGAAGTAGTTGATGCCAGCAGGTGATTGCACTTTTATATTTTAGGACTTGATAGAATTCTGTTTATTTTAAATTTTAGAATAATTTTCATAAAAGGCCTTATCTGTTGGGATCAAGAGCATTTTTTTCATGCTATGTTTTTTTTGTTGTTATTAAGACATTTCCGGGTAAACAAATTACCACATCAGAGAAAATTATGTGTATTTTTTGCTCCATAATATTTAAAGACTTTTTTGGTGGTTTTACTATTTAAAATTTTATCCAATCAGAAATATTAACAATTTGAAATTGTTGGAAATTTTTACAATAACATTTTTGTCATTGCAATAAATTGTAAAATGTCCGTATTTTTTTCTATTTAAGTGTATTGAAATTAAAATGTCAGTGCTATGGTCCATTAACAAATATTATTATAGTCAAACACCCTGTTTTGTTTTTCTTCAAATCATGTTTTTGGGGTTTTCTGCTGACACATCCTTAAGGGTAACATGTACTTTAATAAAATCAGAAAATTTGGTCAAAATATTCAAATTAAATTTTTAAAATTGTGTGATTTTGTTGTTAACACGAGAAAAGGTCTTGATATATTTTGATATATATGTGTGAGATGAGATGTTTACTCTTCCATAAAGGAAAAATTTTATAATAGTAAAAGCTTTATATGTTTAGTCCTATTTAGTAAGAGTAGCTAGCTTATTTAACAAGCTTAAAAAAATTTGGCTCTATTTTGAGTGGATTTATAAAAATCAGTCTGTTCACCATTTGCATATTCCTCGTTTATATGTGTCCTTTAACATGAGGCGGCCTTGGGCAAGTGGTTAAGGTAGTTAGTAACGTAGTCTGTCATCACTATGACTGCGGGTTCCAGTCTCACTGCGGGCAGAGTGTACTCGACTCCAATCTTAATTGACAAGAATAGCCAGGTTTCCTACAACAGGTTGGGGGTTTAATCCGGTACTCGGTCCTCCTCCCATATAGAAACTGGGTGCCATGATTTAGGCTGAAAAATTTATAAAATGTGGCATCAAACACCATTCAAACAAACAAAATCCTTTCACATGGCCTAACTCTTATGTTTTTGTTTTGGGCCATGGTGGTTTAGTTATCTAGGTAGTCGTGTAGACTGTTGAGCACTGGGGTGTTAACACGTAGGATTGTCAGTTATGTAATCAGATAAATAGTATACAATTACTGACTTTGATATAGGTTTCTATAAGGATTTCTGAACCAGAGAAAATGAAATATATACTGAGCCACTAGCCAAGCATCCTCACAAGTCAGGGTTTCTGTGTCCACATGTGTCCACACGAAACCCTGACAAACTTAGCCAGGAAAATCCCGGGCTAGAAGATTTTCATATGACGTCAAACCTTCAAAAAATCAACTTATGAAATTGCATGAAAGAAGCAAGTGTTTGGCAGTAGTTATTCTTACTCATTCTTGAGTGGGAAGAAAACTTAATGCAACTAATAAATAACGCGATAATAACAAACTATTAACACTACTGTACAAAATATACTGACTTTCACATGGTCTTTGCAACACATCCGTTTGGTTTATTTACAATCCACATCGGGATATCCCCTAACCAAGCCGCGAATGAAGGCGAGCTTTTGATTGGCTACACCAAGGTATGATGTAGCCAATCAAAATAGTGACTTCTAGCTCGGGAATTTCCTAGCTAAGTTTGTCAGGGTTTCGTGTGGACACATGTGGACACAGAAACCCTGACTTGTGAGGATGCTAGCCAAGGTGAATATACATTTTTGTGGGTCGAGAAATCCTGATAGTGATCACATTTTTTAAAGTACGTAATTGTTTTGTAGCAAGTTCGTGGCAATCTGCATCTTGATTTCAATCTTAATTGACAAGGATTACCAATTTTCCTAATAAAGATCCGGGCTTTCGCCTGGTACTTCTGTGTCCTCCCGTAAAAAACTGGGAAGCCATAAAGGTCCGGGCTTTCACCTGGTGCTTCTGTGTCCTACCCCATAAAAAACTTGGAAGCCATAAAGTTCTGGGTTTTCACCTGGTACTTCTGTGTCCTACCCTATAAAAAACTGGGAAGCCATAAAGTTCTGGGCTTTCACCTGGTATTTCTGTGTCCTACCCCATAAAAAACTGGGATGCCATGAAATAGCTAATAAATTTAATGAAAGTGGCATTAAACCCCATTCCAAAAACTATTATCATAACATCAAGAAATAGAAGATAAACCCTTACTGTTTACTATTTTCTTGTCAAATTGTACCAATATATTCTCTCAGATATAACAACATTGAGAATAATTATCAGATCCTGGTCCCTATACTGTTCATATGAGTGAAAAATGACTCAGGGGATTGAAATTTGACCCTTATGGATTTGAAGAAAAATGTGTCTGCTGCCACATGCACAAATAGGTGATTAATCATCAAACACAATTCATCTCACTAACTTATATAGAGGGCAATGTCATGATATCTTGAATGTGCAGAGGAAATATTGCCTGAAACATTTCCATTGTTGAAGACAATACCAATATCCTGAGTGCTGTCAAGTATTGTGACAATGGCCGCTATATAAGCAATTATTGTATTTATTCCTCGAAGAATTAAAAACCATTTCTGTTTGTTGATTTTAATGTGGGCCTCATGATGTATCTTTCTTAGGTATTTTTCAGGCTTAATGTACAGGTCGTTTGTTCTAAAAATGTGACATTTTTTCTTGATTAATTAAGTTTCATTGTATATGCTAATTTAGCATACTTTTTTAAGTGTAAAAAAACAGCATACAAACTTGACCCATTAAACAAGTAGTACTTTATAACGAGATGCAAAACAAATTACGTTATTGTTAGATTTCACGGTATTTACTGCATGCAAATTAAAATGTCCTCAGAAATGATCATTAGGTAAATTTGTAAATTTATAATCCTTTCGTATAATTTTCTGTACTTAAAAGTCCTTCATCTTTGTTTTGCAGTATCAATATAATGCTATTTAATGAGATTTTTCATATTAAATGTTGTATCAATAACATGATTTTTTAAATGTTTTATCAAATGTTTCTCCATCTATTATTGATATTCTTTATTCTTTACATTTTCATTATTCTAGTGTTGTTTCGTTTCGAACGTGAAATGAACAAGAAATGTCAATGGTACAAGCCTTTCGATTAATTGAATTCAAAGCTTAACTTTTTTGTAAATTTCAAATGAATTGTGATTGTTAGAAGGTGCTATTTCCGCGATATTTCAACAATTAATTGACTTTGCATGTCACGTAAAATCTCTGTCCCGTAATTAAAATCCAGATCAGTGCTAGTTGATTGAGTAATTATATTACCATTGTTAGCGCCCCTGCATCCAATAACTGTAGCAATTTATCTTAAAAACACACATTCTCCAACGTATTGTTCAACCTGATGCTTGGATTTAAAAGAGATTTAAATCAGCTGTCAATACTTTAGTGAGCATTTATAAAGAGGTTGCACTTCATCTCCAGTGGATTTCGCTTCCACATTAGACCCACCCAAGCACAGTGGAGGAAGGGTGAGGCTTAAGATGGAACTTTTCTGTTACAGAAGGCTTAATTCCCAAGCACAGTGGAGGAAGGGTGAGGCTTAAGGTGGAACTTTTCTGTTACAGAAGGCCGAATTCTTCATTCCTAATTATTACTCCATATTTTTCCTTTGCCAGTCAAAACTGTTTTCTCTTGTGTCCATTCTTTAGCCATTGATTTATTGTTTGTTAACTTGTTCTCGTCCTGAGTATAGCTGAAATATGTACTGCTTTGTGGTTGTTAAATCAATCAATCTAACTTTTCTACCTTCACAACCTTGGGAGTGGAAATGATGTTTCATTTGCTTTATCTATAATCAAACTCTGGAAGCCATAATATAGCTGCTGAAAAATTGCAGAAAGCTGAAAGTGGCGTTAAACATCATTCAAACAAACAAACAAGCAAACAAACAAGTAAGTATAATCCATTGATAAATAACAGAAAACATGTATGTTCACTTTAAAAAAAATAATTAAGAAATCAAAATAGAGTTGACATTGGCTGGCTGCCCAATGTGGACAGTAGAGTGGACATTGGCTGGATGCCAACTGTGGACAGTAGAGTGGACAACTGGCTGCCCACTGTGGACAGTAGAGTTGACATTGGCTGGCTGCCCAATGTGGACAGTAGAGTGGACATTGGCTGGCTGCCCAATGTGGACAGTAGAGTTGACATTGTCTGGCTGCCCAATGTGGACAGTAGAGTTGACGACTGGCTGCCCAATGTGGACAGTAGAGTGGATGACGGCTGGATGCCCACTGTGGACAGTAGAGAGGACATTGGCTGGCTGCCCACTGGACAGTAGAGAGGACATTGGCTGGATGCCCACTGTGGACAGTAGAATGGACCTTGGCTGGATGCCCACTGGACAGTAGAGTGGATGACTGGCTGCACAATGTGAATAATAGAGTGGGCATTGACTAGCTGCCATTTTAGACTGTAGAGTGGACTTTGGGTGGATGCCCACTGTGGACAATAGAGGTGACATTGTCTGGCTGCCCACTGTGGACAATAGAGTTGACATTGTCTTGCTGCCCACTGTGGACAGTAGAGTGGACATTGTCTTGCTGCCCACTGTGGACAATAGAGTTGACATTGTCTTGCTGCCCACTGTGGACAATAGAGGTGACATTGTCTGGCTGCCCACTGTGGACAATAGAGTTGACATTGTCTTGCTGCCCACTGTGGACGGTACAGAGGACATTGGCTGGATGCCCACTGTGTACAGTAGAAAGGACATCAGCTGGATGCCTACTGTGGACAGTAGAGTGGACGACTGACTATCCAATGTGGGCACTTGTAGTGTATTGCAAAATAAATATATTTTGTGCTGTTTACAACTGTAATGTCTGATGTATAGTTATCTCCCTTTGGTAATTGCTGCCTTGCTTGCTTAACCAACATTTATGTCATGTGAGACACTTGATGAATGGAGAAAGCTTGCAGAGGTCATAAAAGGTTAAATTCTTTACCCGAAATTCCACTGTTCCCAGTACAAGTAGTCATGAGTAGCTCAAGCTCGAGTCCAATGAGACAGGCATGCTGGACTCCTTAATTGACAAGAATCGCTAGTTTTACTACCAAAGGTTAGCAGTACTCGTAGGTAGCTTTGCCCACCTCTGCAGTAAAAACAGAACACCTTGGATATAAATTAAATTGCTAAAAGTAACATGGAAACTTATTCAAACTGATATTACCATTGGTTTCTTAATAGGGAGGTGCCCATTATGACATGATCTGTGATGATGTCGATCAATTGACATAGCCACCATGTGGGTGGAACCCTAGGCATTAAGAAATAGGACCCAACTCTCATCGGCCACCTAAAAATGGTGTCTCTAGTGTTCAGGACAGGCAGATACACATGTGTCAGATGAAGATGCCAGATCAAATGCTACAAGAATGTCAGGTTGCCTGTTAGTGCAGGAAACTGGGTAGCAAGTTTTTTGTGGAAACCAGAAATTCCAGTTTATTGACATTCATTTCTAACGAGCATATTTTTTGCTAATAGCATTAACAAATTGTCTATATTTAGCTTTCTGCACTTTTTCTCTGATTTACCAATATACAAGCGTTAATATCAACCTAGTATTCAGGTGTATTTTTAAATTTTTGAAAACTTTTATTCAAAACCAACATCTTAATTCTAATCCAATTGAAGCAGACAACATTTTTTCAACTTTAATTTTCAATTTTACTGTTATCCCACAGAGAAACCAGTCATGAACAAAATTTCCTTAAATGGATCGAGAGACATGTAGAATAATAAATTAATATTTTATTAACTCATTTTAAATGAAATTTTTTCCACCAATTTTGATATATTGTGTTGAATTCTAAAGATAGCCCCGTTGTTTTCAGAGTCGCACATAAGATTTGTTTATTACATTTTACTTAAACGGAATATAAATGGTCATGAATGTTTTCATATTGATTAAATTTTCAGTGGGTTTCTTTGAAGTTTAAAACTATTAATCATAAATATTATTTCTTAAATTGTATTTTTGGGCTATTATTAAGAAATGAATTGTTATCAGTTGTTGTATGCATCAGATATCGGGAATAGAGATTCAAAAATTGTTCTATTTCATCTAAAGGAATAGACAAAACATTAAATAATCGTAACGAGCCGTATTTTCTCACGTCGACAAATTTTTCTTGACCTATTGTACATCAATTCAAATAAGTTTTGTTTTCTGAGCATTTAGTATAAATACTTTGTTCTTTTGTAAAAAAAAATATTTTATGAAGTTAATAGGTTCTGTTCCGACAAGCGTGTTTTGATGTCTAACTATGTATAGGTTTAATGGGCATTAAAGTTTGTTTGTGTGGTTCGACTTGTATCGTTGCTTATGATTTATTGTGTGTTATTATCAAGTACGGAGAACAATGGCACACAAAAAACTACCCTCGTTATCTCGGTACATTACATCACAACTTTTCTCTTATGACTGGTACCTATATTTAAAGTTCTGACGTGGGTTGTTTGTTCTGAAAAAAAACTCAGTGAAACTGATCTCATAAATTGTAATGTTCGACAAAAAACTTTCACCATTTTATCTACATTATTGCCATTGACAAATCTCAAGTTTTTAAATAAATGTGCTAGAGTGAAGTTATATTTACAGTTGATCTTTTAAGAACAAATCTGTTGCAAAAAATTATAATTATTCAAATCTGTATCCATTTGTTATCAAAATTTATACTGCAGGAAACTATCAGTCTATTTTCTTCAAACTTTCTATGAAACTATGAAATACACCTACAAGGCAAAGTGTTTGAAAGATTGAATGGATACAAGTAAGATTACATTTTTTGTTTCTTGTTATTACACATCCTTTTTGTTTAACCCCATTTCCTGTCATGCACACCTGCCTGACATCTTAAGGCCATTTTAATCCAAATTTTGCATTAAAGTTCCTCAGGTGGTAACCTATTATCTTTACAACTAATTTTTACTCGACTTCAATCTTAATTGACAGTTTTTCTACCGCAGGTCGTGGGTCTCTCTAGGTACTGGCTTCCTCCCCCAATAAAAACTGGACGCCAAGTAAACAAACATACAAGATGGCCACCATTACCTAAAATAACAAATTTTCATTACTTGATCATTACTTTGAATGATAGTACATGTATAATGTAAAGGAGGTAGCGACAGGGATTTTAAAAAAATGTATACATTTAAAAGCTTTGCTGAATATGCAAATTTCTGGTAGTCCCATGTCCACAGTAAATAATTACTATGTTTTCGGAACTATAGGTCTGTGTGAAATGTGGAGTATAGACTTGTGAGGATTATGTCAGTGTGGACTATATGTCCATGGTCTATGGGAAATACTGGGACCATACTGTAATAGTTTACAGTGCTTGACCCACAGAGCTGTTAGCTCATGGATGCCCTCTTGTGGGCTTGGTGTCAAGTCATCCCCAGACCACAGTGTGCAACGTGTTTGGAGAATGTTACAGTCCTTGTATGCTTAAAACATCCTGCTCCTTGGATGTGAAACAAGCATCGAATCAATCAATCTGTGTGGAATATAGGTCAATGTGGACTAATTGTCATTTTGATTTAATAATTGAATAAAACAATAATTAAAATCTTCCCTAAAAATATCTGACCTGCTGGAACCTCTCTAAAAATATCTGACCTGCTGGAACCTCTCTAAAAATATCTGACTTGCTGGAACCTCTCTAAACATATCTAACCTGCTGGAACCTCTCTAAACATATCTGACCTGCTGGAACCTCTCTAAAAATATTTGACCTGCTGGAACCTCTCTAAAAATATCTGTCCTGCTGGAACCTCTCTAAAAATATCTGACCTGCTGGAACCTCTCTAAAAATATCTGACCTGCTGGAACCTCTCTAAAAATATTTGACCTGCTGGAACCTCTCTAAAAATATTTGACCTGCTGGAACCCTAGTAAGATAATGGTAACTGGACATATTATTCAGTAGCCCCTGAAAACTACAAAATTTCACAATTCTAGTACTCCAACAATACAGCAGTGAATTGATTGGTTGAATGCTTGCTAAGCAACCAGCCAGCAATATTTCAGCTATGTTCAGCTGTACTGCTTATTCAGATAATAAATCAATGAGTGAAAGGGATTTTGTAATGGAAAAGTATGGAATATTGGGTAATGACACAGTTTAGCCTTTCGTAGCAGTTACAAAGTCTACTCTTTTTTTTTTTTAAATCTATGAAAGGGATCTGTATGTTGAGTGTGGCAATCACTAAACACATCACCCACTGTAGTACATGGTAAGGCTTTCCTGACAAAATCTCAGTGAGAGGGTCTTCTTTATTCACCACCTTTGGTCTCACTAAGCGGCTCTGTTATCCCAGGACTAGGGTACTAAACTTAACATTTTTCAATTGTCACATTTACCAAGAAAGAAGTACACTATGAAATTACTCATACACATATTAAATTATTGTTTCAGTTGTCAACGTTACCATGGACCTCATTTTGTGGGAACATTATTGACATATACTCCCTTGTAATTTGTTTTCCCCTGTTTCTTGATTGAAATTTGAAACTGACAATCTTGAATAGTCAATCTCAAAAATTTTAGGTAAGGCAACATGCACATGTACTTAAATCATAAATAAACATGTTTTTAATCTTTTTTTTTTAATGTAAACTGTTATAATTTGGCATCATGTTGTTTGTACTGTTTATTGTTGTATGTAAATTAACTTCTATTGGCCTTGAAGAGAATAAATCAGTTGTTCTGTCAAAATCATTATCTCCCTTGTCTAAATTTTGCAATTTGATAATGGGAGATAACTCGGGTGATAAATGATAAAATTGTTTACTTTGATAGATTTTGATTGTGTGAAGTGTTATTTTATTTATCAGTTTTGTCTGTTGATTGAGTAATGTGATAAACTCGAATTGCAGATATTTTCATTTGCTATGGCAATTTTCCCTCCTTATTTAAAAAAAACTCAAACATTTTAAAAATGAAAACAACATGTCTTCTCCAAAAAACAGTTGGTCTTTGAACACATGTGGCCTCTGTTAAGGTTTGTTTTTGATCTGTTTTACAGACAATGACAGTTTTTTACTGTTTTCAAAATTTGGATGCTCAAGACAAGGATACTTTTAACAGGTATCTTAATTGACAAAGCTTTTGGCAATTAAAATAATTTTAGTTGTATTTTTAATATAATCGCCTCTGAAATATTAACATTCAATATTATCATTTTTATTAGTTTTTTTTTAAATAGCTTTTTATGTAATAAAGTTTATCTGTGCATTTTCATTATTTTTTGTGGTAATTAGTCAGATCATCGTGTGTGATCAGTGGTTCGTAAGGATCAATATCTTCACGTGTTTGTTCATTTCGTTGCTAATTAACAATATTTAAAATATCATTTAGTAAATGCTGACAACAAACAATTTAAAAAATAAAAATTATTTTAAAATATGCTCATTATCTTGAACTGACAACAATTTAAGAAAAAAAGTTATAATTAAAATTCTTTAGAATTAAGTTAAATTATTAAATTGGACATATTTTGTCGACAATCATATTTGATTTCGTCGTCAATTTCTTACAATTGTTGACATTGTATGTCAGAAATTAACAATTAAAAGGACAACAAAAGAGTTTTGTGTCTTGTTGAGTCCTTCGTAAAAGAACTAAAGACTATAAAATAATGATCAAAATAGTAACAATTTCACCTTGTTTCAGATAAATCTTTTCAAACGATCTAATGTAATGAACATAGGTCAATGTCAATTTCTAAATTATCCGTTGTTTAAACTAAGCCTCCACATGGCTGTTTGTTCAATTGCATGTAAATTTACTTATTGTCCTTTTCGTTAAATTAATAGTGTAATGCAACACCAAAATCAGGACGAAAAATTTTGATGAAAACTTTAAAATGACACTACAAAGAGCTAATGTCATTATGTCGCGATCAACGAAGGTTTGATGATATCTCGGAGTGTCATTGTAACGACTCCAGCCTTGAGCCACAGCCAGGCATGGGTATCGTAGGTGTAGAAAAAATGTCACGGAAAAAAGTCTAAAATTAAATCTGAAAGTAATCCCTCATATCAAAGGTTATCTTATAACACAATGTATATTGTATTTAAATGTTGATCCTTCTTTCACAGAAATAGACCATGTCAACATTGGGTAACTGATCTGTGCGTTAAACATCCTAGATCAACAATCGGAACAATAGAGACCGTAAGAGTACAGTGTCCTTAAGATGTTTTATGTCTAGTAATATGATATTAAATTAATCTTTTAATTTTTTCCGTTTTAATTAAGACAAATTTTATTATTTGGATAAAGAGAAATCAGTACCACCTACAAAACGAAAAATGGGAAGATCGGTTTCTTTATGATAGATTGAGCTATCTGTTTGTCTTGTCTGACGATTTTTGGTCCTCTATAGAACGGAGAGCTATTGAAGTTCTTGGAGTGGGACTCCTGGGCTGATAACAATATCAAATTTAAACAAACAGTTAAAAATCTTAATAGATTTTTTAATTGATTAATTATCATCAGATTTGTTTTATATAGAATTGATATCTATTTCACCTGAATGGTATTGTCAGGTATATTGAAATATAACTGAAACTTTACCCAATATGACATTGGTAGCGATATAAAGTTCTTGATTTCTTTAGTTATAGATTTCTGGAATCAGTTCAGTGATTTTAAATTTTATTTGCTTGTTTGTTTGGATGGTGTTTCACACCACTTTAAAAAAATTTTCAGCTATATCATGGCATCAACTTTTTACTGGAGGAAGAAGCCAGTGTACTCAGTGAAACCCCACCCCCAACCCTTTGTCATGAAAACTGGCAATCCTTGTCTTTTATGGTTGGAGTCTAGTACACTTTGTCCAACAGTATGGCTCGAACTCACAACCTCAGTGTTGACAGGTTGTAATCAGTAGTAGATAACTGCCATAAGTCCTGTATTAGGCATCATGCATCTAAAATATGTTTATGTTTTAATTGCACTGCAGTGAGTAAATTTAATAATTAAAAAAATGTGTAAAAGTAAACCAGATTGGTCTCCTGCTGTCCCTACAATAGTCTCTTAAAGCAGGTTTGACTTTTACAGATGGTCTCCTGCTGTCCCTACAATAGTCTCTTAAAGCAGGTTTGACTTTTACAGATGGTCTCCTGCTGTCCCTGTAATAGTCACTTGAAGCAGGTTTGACTGTTACAGATGGTTTCCTGCTGTCCATGTAATAGTCACTTAAAGCAGGTTTGACTGTTACAGATGGTTTCCTGCTGTCCATGTAATAGTCACTTAAAGCAGGTTTGACTGTTACAGATGGTCTTCTGCTGTCCATGTAATAGTCACTTAAAGCAGGTTTGACTGTTACAGATGGTTTCCTGCTGTCCATGTAATAGTCACTTAAAGCAGGTTTGACTGTTACAGATGGTCTTCTGCTGTCCATGTAATAGTCACTTAAAGCAGGTTTGACTGTTACAGATGGTCTCCTGCCGTCCTCTTAATAGTCACTTAAAGCAGGTTTGACTTTTACAGATGGTCTCCTGCTGTCCCTACAATAGTCTCTTAAAGCAGGTTTGACTTTTACAGATGGTCTCCTGCTGTCCCTGTAATAGTCACTTAAAGCAGGTTTGACTGTTACAGATGGTTTCCTGCTGTCCATGTAATAGTCACTTAAAGCAGGTTTGACTGTTACAGATGGTTTCCTGCTGTCCATGTAATAGTCACTTAAAGCAGGTTTGACTGTTACAGATGGTTTCCTGCTGTCCATGTAATAGTCACTTAAAGCAGGTTTGACTGTTACAGATGGTCTTCTGCTGTCCATGTAATAGTCACTTAAAGCAGGTTTGACTGTTACAGATGGTCTCCTGCTGTCCCTGTAATAGTCACTTTAACCAGGTTTGACTGTTACAGATGGTCTCCTGGGTCTCCTGCTGTCCCTGTGATAGTCCTTTAAAGCAGGTTTGACTGTTACAGATGGTCTCCTGCTGTCCCTGTGATAGTCACTTTAACCAGGTTTGACTGTTACAGATGGTCTTCTGCTGTCCCTGTAATAGTCACTTAAAGCAGGTTTGACTGTTACAGATGGTCTCCTGCTGTCCCTGTAATAGCCACTTAAAGCAGGTTTGACTGTTACAGATGGTCTCCTGCTGTCCCTACAATAGTCTAGCTCTTAAAGCAGGTTTGACTGTAACAGATGGTCCCCTGCTGTCCCTGTAATAGTCACTGAAAGCAGGTTTGACTGTTACAGATGGTCTCCTGCTGTCCCTGTAATAGTCTCTTAAAGCAGGTTTGACTGTTACAGATGGTCTCTTGCTGTCCCTGTAATAGTCTCAAAGCAGGTTTGACTGTGAAAGATGATTCCGATATTCAGGCTTCTTCATTCAGTAAAATATAGATCTAATGATATAGCTGAAAAATTGCTGCAAGTTACATTGAATCTGTTTTGAACAAATATCAACAAAACAATTTTTTTTTTTTTTAAAGTTCAGGTTAATGAAAAACCTGAAAACTGCTAAAGTACAGGATTTAAGGTTACGTCATCTACTATTTACTCTGGTTGAAATGTTGATGAATTGTATTATTGGCTTATTAGAATAAATATACATCAATATACATAAAACTTGTTTTAAACAAATCAAACAATGTAACTTCTGAATAACTCAGTGTAGTTGTTTTAGAAATGTTTGTCAATCTCCATGCAAAGGATTCTGGGTATCCTACACCAACCTCAATCACCTCAGCCATACCATTGGTTGACATTGTGAGAGATATCTCTCATGGCAGATAAGCTTCACGTACAAACATAGTAATTGCAATGTAAAACTGTATCAAAAGTGTATAAATAAACTATAAAAATAAAAAAGATCTTGTGTATTATTTTACAAAACATCATTCTTGTTTACAAACGTTACAAGCAGACGACAAATGTAGTCCCACAGTAAATGGGGAATGAGGTTTGGCAGAGAACATCACGTGTGTTATGTTCTCTGTGCCGGAAAATGAATGTCTGTATGCTATATATGTATATTGGAAGATGTAAGAGTACAGTAATCAATGTTGTATAATACTCATTATTTTGTTTAAGAGCCTTATTGAGTATTATACACAAGGCTTGGGTGCACATAACACAACATTGATTACTGCAGGGGCCTCAGTGGCTGAGTGGTTAAGGTAGTTCGTCTACTATTCATCACATGGTCTGTCAACACTGAGGTTGCGGGTTCGAGTCTCACTGCGGGCAGGATGTACTCAACTCCAATCCTAAATGACAAGGATTGCCAGTTTTCCTACCGAAGGTCCGGGGTTCTCTCCAGTTACTCCGGCTTCCTCCCCCTAATGAAAACTGGACGCCATGATATAACTGAAAAATTGCTAAAAGTGGCATAAAACATCATTCAAGCAAACAAACTGATTACTGCACACAACTAATTTTGATGACTGAATCACTTGTAAAAACATTGGCTTGGGTGGGTATAATACATCATTGCATGTAATACACTGCCAGTTACGGTACATGCATTGTCTTTTCTGCATGAATTTCGATCAAGTTTACACAGACTCAAGACTGTCAACTGGAAGTCTTAGAAAGACACTATTACAAAAATATCTGTCTTTGTTATTTCGTTTCAAAACCTCAGATCAGAGAAATTTCCTAAGGTGATCTTGCACAGACATATCTAAATGGATTTTATTAAAATTTATACAGAAGTTTAGCACTGATTGCATGACAATTGAATTCCATGAAGGATTGGATTAAAAAATGTGAGAGTTCTGGTTCTTGAAAATAAAGAAAACAAAATCAATTGGCCTTCAGGACATTTTGTATCCAATGCTTCATTGTATATTGCAGTAAATGTTTACATTTGACACATATTAATCCATATGTATAATTTTGTGCAGATATGTAAAGGTAAGAAATTCAGAAATGGACATGTAAGCAGTCCAACATAGCCATTAAATTTAGAAATGGACATGTAAGCAGTCCAACACTGCCATTAAATTTAGAAATGGACATGTAAACTGTCCAACACTGACATTAATGGACAGATTGTTATTATGCTAAAATTAGAAGCACATTTACAAGCAATTTATCATTTCGGAAAATAGGATGGACCATATTGAACATTTTACTGCCAATGGAATAGAATAGACTTTTGGACAGGGACAGAAAATTAAACTGTTTATAAAGACTACAATGTACTAAAAAAATCTGCAGAAATGGAAGGGGCAGATAAATAAGTGCTGAACCATGCATATACATTAGCTGGCATAATTTTTTTTTCAATCTTGACACAAAAGAGGGTACTTTCGGCCTGATTTGATGAAGTAAACATTTTTATACCCCCGCTTCAAAGAAGAGAAAGGATTACTGTTACCCTTGTCTGTCTGTACGTATGTCCGTTCATCACAGTTTTCTGAGCAACTATGGCATGCCAGAAGCCTGATATTTTGCATATTGCAAATCCTATAGTGTCATATGGTGTAAGACAATTTCATGCTCCTTGGTCATCTACTTCCTGTTTTTAGTGGGAGCATCACAAGTGAGCATTAGCTCACAGATACACTTCTGGTACTCAAACAACCTCATCTAATACAATGGATAACACATATTGCTGAAAGTATCACTTAATCTCTTCTTTGAGGGGCCTTTGTGCCCGAGATGGTAAGGTAGTTAGTCAGGTCAGATTAAGGTAGTTAGGTAGTTACTGTTGTCATCTACTGCTAATCTTTGGCATTTCAACACTGCAGCTGCAAGTATGAGACAGGCATTCATTGACTGCAATCTTAATTGACAAGGATTGCAAGTTTTCCTTGACAACAGTTATAATTTTTCACTGTGGCTTCTTGCCCACAATAAAAACAGGATTCAATGCTACAGATGAAAAATGTATGAAATTTATGTTGAACCCCTTTACAGAAAACAAATAAAACTAATTCTTTAAGTTTCTTAATCATTCTTCTAATCCCAGATTTGCTCATATTTGTTGCAGTTGACTATGTTTTTAAGAGGACAAATGCTTATATAACATGCCTATATTATTTCTATTATATTTCAGAAAGGTGTGTTGGAATAATTGAGATGACCTGGAATCACAAATTTCCAAACATTGAGATGACTTTGGGATCTGCAGCTCTCAAGCACAAACCTTTAGATGACTATGATCATATTACATCCAAGGCTAAATGTCATCTACAAGCAATCCCTGTCCAGATTGCAAGAATTCAGGTGACCATGAGTTTAATTTCATAGCTTCTGGATAAAAAATGTGTTTGATTTTTATAAAATGTCATTGAAAACTGAAGTTTAAAGAGCAAATTTTTTATGACCAGGGTGCTAGCACTCAAGATCCAAATTAAACCATAGAAATTTTATGTCCTAAAAAAAATGAAAATGGCTGTTAGAACGTTTGTTACAAGAGCAGTCGTACATCATTAATCAAACAAGATGAGGAGGGAGCCTCTGTGACAGAGTGGTTAAGGTAGTTCCGTCAACTATTGATCAAGTGCTGGTCAACACTTAGGTTGCTGGATTGAGTCTCACTGCAGACAGGGTGTGCTCGACTTTAATCTTAAATGACAAGGATTTCCAGTTTTCCTGCCAAAGGTTGGGAGTTTTCTTTGGATACTCCAGCTTCCTCCCCTTCTAAAATCTGGATGCCATGATATAGCTGAAAAAATTGTCTAAAGTGGCATTAAACACTATTCAATCAAAAATAAAACAAGATGACTAATGGTATACAGTGTTATTCTGCAAGTAAAAATAGGACAAAACATTACTCATAAAGTTTTTTCTGATATTCAGTTTTTTTTATATCAGATTTAGAAAATGGAAGTTGATTTAATTCATAATTCTCCATGATTGGGCTGTTTTATCATATTCCTGTGAAATTGTTTATTTTGCAGTGTCACGTATGCGTATGCGTACACTCTAAATGATCAATGTGATATAAAAAAGTAATATAAAAAATAGATTGGATGATCGTCCATTGTATCACTTTTAATACATTCTAAATTGGAGTATATGTGATGTCACATTATGTAATGCAATAAAAATCTCTGTAGAAATGTTTGGCTTTGCACTGTTTGAGAAATAATCTATACAGAATCATAAAAGGAAATGATTTCATAACTCATGAAAGTTGAAAATCACTTTATATCAACTCTCTTTATGTAATTTTTATGTAATAACAAGCTTGCTAGAGACTCGCTTGTTATAACCTTGACATTACATAATTGGAGTTGATATTTTGGTTTTTTAACACTCACAAATTATGAAACCTATAATTATTTATTTTAGGGCATTACATAAAGAAATTAATGTGCTTCTTATATGGAAATAAAAAAAATGCCTGCAATGGACATAAATTTTTTTTTTCAGGTTTTTTCATTGTATAATGAGCCTCTGACTCGAGAAAGATGATCGAGTTCATCATAATAAATTTTTTCTAAATAGAGCAATAATTCCAACTGTCCACAAAATTACTGTGGACTGTGGAAAGGACAATTTCTACCGTATATTTAAAAAAATAGTGTTTAACAACACTAATTAGCAATTCTCAATCCATATTATGGTGTCCAGTTTTTATTGCGGGAGAAAGTGGGAGTACCCACACTGCAAATCCCTGACCTTAGGTCAACAGTAGTGTAACAAGAATCATGTTGATTTATTTTCAAACATTAAAAAATTAACAAACAAAATTGTTTGTAGTAGATATAAATATATATTAGTTTTTGAATATTTAAATAAAATATATACTGCTAATAGACAAATGATATGAATGCTGTTTTATGTGTATAAAAATAATTAACTTCTCATCATACAAAAAATTACTTTTCTTTCATGGATCCAAAAACATGTGTTAACAAGGGTGGCATTTTTTTAACGCTAATCATTCAATTATGAAATATTGTTGAGCACTTGATGTAGTTAGCCATCAATGTCAAGAGATGTTTGTTTCATTTGATTTCACCTTTGACTAAAGGTTCTGGCAGGGACAGAGGCGTCCTTTCACATAAATCCTGCTCAAGATCGCATCTTTATAGTAATGTACCAGGAATTTTTGTGTTAAATTGCTTTTTTTATTCTTATACAAACAACAGTACATGTAACGAAATATACATCAACAAGCACCTGTCAGGTCTTTGAAGTTGTTGTTAATTTCGGTAACAGTGGGTATTTCTCAATCATATTTCAATCAGCCCTTTGTGTTGGCTTTTCAAGATTCTATTATCATAACAATCTAGATTCCATGATCGTTGGTTCTCTTGAATGGAACAACTGGCAAGGAACTCCTCGGCAGTCATCATGTTTTTGATATAAACAATTAATTTTTATTTGGGAGCTTTCAGATTTACAACTCTAACAGATCTCTGCATTATCAAAGCGAATTGTCATTACCATGGAATGAAGTTCTTTGTCTTATCACGATCTGTTATCTAATTCACCGAAATTGTTTTAGCCGTAAATTAGAATGAAAAAAGAGATGTTAGTAAAGCATTTGTGTTAATGTTATATTAATTTACTTTTCCATTAGTATTAAAACAAATATATCAATTTTTTCTTTTTAGATATCTTTCTTGTCGAACAATTTGGCATGAAATAAAGAGTTCCTGTGATCTTTGGATTCTTGTGGGGTAGCTGTCTTTGAACCTGGAACAGCTGTTTTTGTCTTGAGAAAATTGGTAAATTTTTTGTATCTAAAAATTGAATGGTGAATCACTTATAAATATAATAATAATCAATTTGTTTTATTTTTATGCCAAGATCTGTGATTGAACAGATCCACTTTAACAAATAATAATAATAATAATAATAATAATAATAATAATAATAATGATGATGAGCATTTTAATTCTTTCATTAAATTACAAATTTTAAAAATTGATAAGGAGGCATCTCATTCTATTTAACATTAGTGGATACTGGGCCCAGTTTCATAAAACATCTCCTCAACTCAAAAATTGACCAATCAGATTGCTTGAGTATTTAAATTTGAGGAAAAACCCAATTTGAGAAGTTTTATGAAATCCAGGCCAGGTAGTGGTTCTCAAGGCTTGACCATCAGAGCTATTTAACATATTCCCAGGTGGGGGTAAGGGCATCAGCATATTCCCAGGTTGGGGTAGGGGCAGAGAGTTGTCATGTTGTAATACAGAAAGCATCATATAGTGGGTACATGTTTGGAGAGTGTTGCGCTCCTGGCACAATACAGACCTCTGTTGTATATGTTGAAAATGACTAGTCAAATTTTAGCTGCCAAAAAATGCTAAATTGTCCGTCCTTACCTAATACTCCGTACATTTTTGAGAGGCAGTCCAAATTTTGCTCTTTGTAGGTCATCACCTTTACTTGTTAACATGTTCTTGCTCTGTCTGAATATAGATGAAATATTGCTCGCTGGGTGTCAATCAATCAATCAATCAATCAATCAATCAATCATTCATTCATTCATTCATTCATTCATTCATTCATTCATTCATTCATTCATTCAATCAATCAAGTAGTGAAAGTGACCTTAATGTAGCCGTATTTAAACAAATACATCAGTTTGCAAGTAGAACACACCCTTTTTGTAATTATTCAAAGCAGTAAATAAAGTGAATTATACGGAAACATTTCAGAATTTCAGCCCAATTTGAAAAATGTATGCTGCAGAATTTTCTAGCATGTAAAGAAAAAACTAGTTGCATTGACAGGAACTGAATGAAATGATAAAACAAATTTGTTATATTAACTATTGATGTGGATGGATGCCACAATATGAGTTTGAGGATGCCACATATGAACTTTTTAAAGGAACAATGCCACAAGATATACTATGTTCAGCTTTTGGCAAAATGCCATATATAGGCTAATTTTCATGAAGTCAGTGGACATCACTATGGCATAAACAGCAGTGTTTATTATAGGAGATGACATTTGATAACAAAGTATTGTTTACTTGTTTAAAGTGATTGCATTTTCATCTGATGAAATATTAAGTATAAACAACAAAACATAAGGAAGATAAAATAAATGGAATGATATTTGCATGTTTTAGTACTATTTTATGACCACGTTTCATCTGTGTATATTAGACTGCATTGATAGTCATTTTTATTTGTAGTGTGTGTGGTCGTCCTTTTGTTTGAAATATTCTCTGTGAAGTACAAAATGTTCCACAAGTGTTTTTCTTAAACAAATACTTTTCAAACAATACTTTGTCAAACAGTTTCTGAAAAGTATTTTAGAACCACTCGGCTGATTGTTTAATTTACAAACAATGTAAGGTGCCACTTAGTGAAAAAAGAACATACTTAAGACGATGTCCTTGATGGTCTTTTGTTTACTGTGCAAACAATTAAAGCACTTAGTTTAATCTTTTAGCTGTATAAGATTATGGTAAACAATCCAATTTCATTAATGAAAAATAAATTTCAAATGTTGCTTGCCGTTGAAATGGAGCTGTGTCGTTGTTTCTACGGTTATTTACCTGAAATGAACATTTACCTGAAATGAACTTGATTTTTACAGTTGTTGGACCATAAATAGCATCCATCATTATAATTTAAAAAAAGTTTCACTTTTAACTTTCAGCACAGAAAAAAATTAGGTTTTAATATGTTTTAATTGACTTTTTGATTATTGACTTATAATTGATAACCTTTTATTATGAAAAAATATCACATAGTAATACTATTGTTAGATGTATAGAAATCCGCTCCCCAGGACATTTTCAATGTTGAATTTCACGGCGGTTTGCTTTCCGTGCTTGGCTGAATCTTCGCCTACCCCAAAATCTACCCTAACTTTCACATCAATTTCAATTCCGGCACAATACAACTTTTTTCCCCGACACAGTTCATTAGTGCCTGACACATACGTTTTATTGTCATGTACTTAACAATATTTTATACTCGAACTAATTTTCATATTTCTTGACAACTTCATTATAGGACTGTGTGAGTATATTTTCCTAGACTTTTAATATATTTTAGATATTGCTAATTATTTCTATGATTCTATCGCGAAGTGGTGGAATGTCATTTTTTTTTAATCTTTACTTATTTTTTACATACAAATTATGCATTTTATATTAAAATGATGTTTTGATGAGCTGCAGGTATTAAATTTTGATGGCTATTGGATGTTTTATACTTTCTGTGATAAGAAGATTAAAAAGCTGTTGAAAATAGTGACACACAAAATAATGAACTCTAAAAAATTTCTAAAATCACCTAAAAATATTTAAAATTTAAGTTTAAAGAAAAAACTATTTTGGAAGGGTCTTTGGATATTCTAGTACATACAATGTGCCTATTTGAAGAACAAGTGAATTCCCAATGACAAAAATGTGTAAAATAAGAATTTATCGAAGAATAGAAAAGTATGTGTTGTTGTCAGATTGTATATATAATTGTATGATTGACATATTGCTCTGATAGCAAGATGTCTATTTCACACTGTTTTAGGTTTCCTAAAAAGATTTTTTTATTTAGCTTTAGTGACTATTTCATGGAACTTTCACCTTATAGACAGTCTTTATTAGCTGAATGTAGTACCTAAAGACTTGGAAAACCATAGGAATTTTAGAATAAAGAAATTTAATTATTATATTAATGTGAACTAAATGACTATTTGTGTCGTTTTCTCAAATGAATGACGACCAAAGCCACAAAATTTTCCCACCATTGAATTTCCAATATATACGTTGTTAAGTAAAACAGGTATAAAACAACAAAGGGCTGGCCCCAGCTGGAACCAGAAGCCCCAGCAGGTTCCAGGGGAGTACACAAAATGCGACATTGCATCACAATTAAATTAGCCCAACCGGTGCGAATGTAAAAAGTTTTAATCAAAACGTGTTATGATGGCCAATTCAATATACATTCTAATAAAACCATGGTATTTAGTCTTAATGAGATGGAGTGCACACGGTTAGAGAATTGATCTAAGATTATACGTCAAAGGCGCAAACAATTACGCTTTATCCTGGTGCATTTGTAAGCCATTTGTGACAAACAATGCCACAAAACACATGGTCTTTGCTTGAAATGATAACTTAATGTAAAATTTCAGAATAAATGTCTCCTGTTCTGATTTGTTCATTATTTACAATAAGTATAAAGATGTTGGGACAGACACATAGACTCCTGACTAAAAAACTTCCAGGGTTCAAACAACCAGTGTCAAACTCTTATCTGATCCATCTGTTTGTTAAAACTATTAAATATTAAATTGTACATTAAAAAAGATTGTGGTGCATTCACCTTTAAGTAGATAAGGAATCTAATAACGGCATGTGATATTTTTTTGAAATTTGTATTTCTTTTAAGTCCTGTGCTCTGCATACTTTGTAGAATAAATGCAAGACTATTGTTGCATGGTTCTTATGAAATAATAAAACATAATGTAATAAATAAGGAAAAGGTCATTATAGGGCAATTTTAAAAATGATGCAATAAGGATAAGGTTGTTAGTGCAGTATTTTAAAGAAATATTAAAAAAGAAAAGGTCATGATTTTGCATAATATTTACCAAGAAAAGGTCATTATTGCATACTTACCAAGAAAAGGCATTATTGCATGATATTTCCCAAGAAAAGGTGATTATTGCATGATATTTCCCAAGAAAGGTCATTAATGCATATTTCCCAAGAAAAGGTCATGATTACATGATATTTTTGAAGAAAAGTTGATTATCCCATGATATTTACCAAGAAAAGGACATTATTGCATGATATTTACAAAGAAAAGGTCATTATTGCATGATATTTAAACGAAAGACAGGCAGTATTTTAAAAGTCAAATGTTTTTTTTCAAAAGTTACCAGTAATCCTTTAAAGCAAAAAGAACAATTTGGCAGAAGCTGTTTATTTATTTCAGACATGTATTTAATCTCTTATACTGGTTTAAAAATATGTTTAGGTGATCTTTTGTCATGTGTAAATTTAATATGGAATCCTGAGTTGATATAGATATATGAACATCAATTTGAACACTTCATCAACCCTCTGCTGTGGCCTGTGGTGTGGTAGTTATTTGTATATAACTGGTTCGTCAAACTCCAGGATTCTGGGATTGAGAGTTTGACTCCGGAATTCAGAGTTTGACTCCGGGATTGAGAGTTGGTATTTGGGGTTGAGAGTTTGACTCCAGGGTTGAGAGTTTAAGCCTGACTCTGGGGAAAGTGTGCTTAACTCAAAAGGGGGGCAGTGTAATGTTCTCCAATTTTTATTATGACTTATTTTATATTCTTTAAGCTTTTACTGAATTCTTTATTTTGTGTTGTGCTATATCATCTTGCCTATTTGATAGTATATTTTATTTATTCTGTGATTACTTGCCTATTGTTTATTGCTCAGTGTTATTTAAGTGTGTTTCTGTCAACTTGACTTTTTGATAGTTCTTAGTATTATGTCAGTGTTATGTGTTTGTGTCACCTGGCCTATTTGTCAGTGTTCTCTGTTTGTGTCACCTTGCCTATTTGTCAATATTCTCTGCTTATGTCACCTTGCCTATGTTTTAGTGTTCTGTGTTTGTGTCACCTTGCCTATGTTTAAGTGTTCTGAATTTGTGTCACTTTGCCCATTTTTAGTGTTCTGTGTTTATGTCACCATGCCTAATTGTGAGTGTTTTGTGTTATTGTCACCTTGCTTTTCAGTTATGTGTATGTACTACTGACATGTCTATTTGTTAGTTATTTGTGTTTATGTCACCTTGCCTATTTATCAGTCTTTGTTGCTATGTCAGCTTGCCTATTTGTAAGTTCTGTGTTTGTACTGACTTGCCTATTTGTAAGTTCTGTGTTTGTACTGACTTGCCTATTTGTAAGTTCTGTGT
The DNA here is from genome assembly GCA_944474755.1 of Limnoperna fortunei. NCBI lineage: Eukaryota > Metazoa > Mollusca > Bivalvia > Mytilida > Modiolidae > Limnoperna > Limnoperna fortunei. The sequence continues at coordinate 57,789,002 of OX104120.1, forward strand.
TTGTACTGACTTGCCTATTTGTAAGTTCTGTGTTTGTACTGACTTGCCTATTTGTAAGTTCTGTGTTTGTACTGACTTGCCTATTTGTAAGTTCTGTGTTTGTACTGACTTGCCTATTTGTAAGTTCTGTGTTTGTACTGACTTGCCTATTTGTAAGTTCTGTGTTTGTACTGTTTGCCTATTTGTAAGTTCTGTGTTTGTACTGACTTGCCTATTTGTAAGTTCTGTGTTTGTACTGACTTGCCTATTTGTAAGTTCTGTGTTTGTACTGACTTGCCTATTTGTAAGTTCTGTGTTTGTACTGTTTGCCTATTTGTAAGTTCTGTGTTTGTACTGACTTGCCTATTTGTAAGTTCTGTGTTTGTACTGTTTGCCTATTTGTAAGTTCTGTGTTTGTACTGTTTGCCTATTTGTAAGTTCTGTGTTTGTACTGACTTGCCTATTTGTAAGTTCTGTGTTTGTACTGACTTGCCTATTTGTTAGTTCTAATGTTTTGTTTCCTTGCCTTTGTTTGTTCTGTGTTTGTGTTTCCTTGCCTATTTACCAGTCTTCTTTGCTTATATCACCTTGCTAATTTGTCAGTGCTGTGTTTGTATCACCTTGCTGATTTGTTTGTCTTCTGTGTTTTTTTTCACCTTGCCTATCTGTTAGTTTTCTATCCTTATGTCACCTTGCATTTGTTAGTTCTGTGTTTTTGTGTTACCTTGCCCATTTGTTAGTTTTCTATCCTTATCTCACCATGCATTATTTAGTTCTGTGTGTTTGTGTCACCTTACCTATTTGTCTGTGTTTCTGTCACATTGCCTATTTGTCAGTGTTTGTGTCAAATTGCCTATTTATCAATGTTTGTTTCACCTTGCCTAGTTGTCAGTGTTTGTGTCACATTGCCTATTTTTCAATGTTTGTGTCACATTGCCTATTTGTCAGTGTTTTTGTCACCTTACCTATTTGTCAGTGTTTGTGTCACCTTGCCTATTTGTCAGTGTTTGTGTCACATTGCCAATTTGTCAGTGTTTGTGTCACCATGCCTATTTGTCAGTGTTTGTGTCACCTTGCCTATTTGTCAATGTTTGTGTCACATTGCCTATTTGTCAGTGTTTGTGTCACCTCACCTTTTTGTCAGTGTTTGAGTCACTGTGCCTATTTGTCAGTGTTTGTGTCAAATTGCCTATTTGTCAATGTTTGTTTCACCTTGCCTATTTGTCAGTGTTTGTGTCACCTTGCCTATTTGTCAATTTTTGTGTCACATTGCCTATTTGTCAGTGTTTTTGTCACCTTACCTATTTGTCAGTGTTTGTGTCACCTTGCCTATTTGTCAGTGTTTGTGTCACATTGCCTATTTGTCTGTGTCACTGTCACATTGTCTATTTGTCAGTGTTTGTGTCAAATTGCCTATTTGTCAATGTTTGTTTCACCTTGCCTATTTGTCAGTGTTTGTTTCACCTTGCTTATTTGTCAATGTTTGTGTCACATTGCCTATTTGTCAGTGTTTTTGGCACCTTACCTATAAGTCAGTGTTTGTGTCACCTTGCCTATTTGTCAGTGTTTGTGTCACATTGCCTATTTGTCAGTGTTTGTGTCACTTTGCCTATTTGTCAGTGTTTGTGTCACATTGCCTACTTGTCAATGTTAGTGTCACCTTGCCTATTTGTCAGTGTTTGTGTCACATTGCCTATTTGTCAGTGTTTGTGTCACATTGCCTATTTGTCAGTGTTTGTGTCACCTTGCCTATTTGTCAGTGTTTGTGTCACATTGCCTATTTGTTAATGTTAGTGTCACCTTGCCTATTTGTCAGTGTTTGTGTCACATTGCCTATTTATCAGTGTTTGTGTCACCTTGCCTATTTGTCAGTGTTTGTTTCACATTGCCTATTTGTCAATGTTAGTGTCACCTTGCCTATTTGTCAGTGTTTGTATCACCTTGCCTATTTGTCAGTGTTTGTGTCACATTGCTTATTTGTCAATTTTAGTGTCACCTTGCCTATTTGTCAGTGTTTGTGTCACATTGCCTATTTGTCAATGTTAGTGTCACCTTGCCTATTTGTCAGTGTTTGTTTCACATTGCCTATTTGTCAATGTTAGTGTCACCTTGCCTATTTGTCAGTGTTTGTGTCACCTTGCCTATTTGTCAGTGTTTGTGTCACATTGCCAATTTGTCAGTGTTTGTGTCACCATGCCTATTTGTCAGTGTTTGTGTCACCTTGCCTATTTGTCAATGTTTGTGTCATATTGCCTATTTGTCAGTGTTTGTGTCACCTCACCTATTTGTCAGTGTTTGAGTCACTGTGCCTATTTGTCAGTGTTTGTGTCAAATTGCCTATTTGTCAATGTTTGTTTCACCTTGCCTATTTGTCAGTGTTTGTGTCACCTTGCCTATTTGTCAATTTTTGTGTCACATTGCCTATTTGTCAGTGTTTTTGTCACCTTACCTATTTGTCAGTGTTTGTGTCACCTTGCCTATTTGTCAGTGTTTGTGTCACATTGCCTATTTGTCTATGTCACTGTCACATTGCCTATTTGTCAGTGTTTGTGTCAAATTGCCTATTTGTCAGTGTTTGTTTCACCTTGCTTATTTGTCAATGTTTGTGTCACATTGCCTATTTGTCAGTGTTTTTGTCACCTTACCTATAAGTCAGTGTTTGTGTCACCTTGCCTATTTGTCAGTGTTTGTGTCACATTGCCTATTTGTCAGTGTTTGTGTCACCTTGCCTATTTGTCAGTGTTTGTGTCACATTGCCTACTTGTCAATGTTAGTGTCACCTTGCCTATTTGTCAGTGTTTGTGTCACATTGCCTATTTGTCAGTGTTTGTGTCACATTGCCTATTTGTCAGTGTTTGTGTCACCTTGCCTATTTGTCAGTGTTTGTGTCACATTGCCTATTTGTTAATGTTAGTGTCACCTTGCCTATTTGTCAGTGTTTGTGTCACATTGCCTATTTATCAGTGTTTGTGTCACCTTGCCTATTTGTCAGTGTTTGTTTCACATTGCCTATTTGTCAATGTTAGTGTCACCTTGCCTATTTGTCAGTGTTTGTATCACCTTGCCTATTTGTCAGTGTTTGTGTCACATTGCTTATTTGTCAATTTTAGTGTCACCTTGCCTATTTGTCAGTGTTTGTGTCACATTGCCTATTTGTCAATGTTAGTGTCACCTTGCCTATTTGTCAGTGTTTGTTTCACATTGCCTATTTGTCAATGTTAGTGTCACCTTGCCTATTTGTCAGTGTTTGTGTCACCTTGCCTATTTGTCAATGTTAGTGTCACCTTGCCTATTTGTCAGTGTTTGTGTCACCTTGCCTATTTGTCAGTGTTTGTGTCACATTGCTTATTTGTCAGTGTTTGTGTCACATTGCCTATTTGTCAATGTTTGTGTCACATTGCCTATTTGTCAATGTTTGTGTCACCTTGCCTATTTGTCAGTGTTTGTGTCACCTTGCCTACTTGTCACTGTTAGTGTCACCTTGCCTATTTGTCAGTGTTTGTGTCACATTGCCTATTTGTCAGTGGTTGTGTCACCTTGCCTATTTGTCAATGTTTGTGTCACATTGCCTATTTGTCAGTGGTTGTGTCACCTTGCCTATTTATCAGTGGTTGTGTCACCTTGCCTATTTATCAGTTGTTGTGTCACCTTGCCTATTTGTTTTTACTATGTGTTTATGTGTCATCTTGTTTTTTGTCAGTATTCAGTTGTTTTTTGTCAGTATTCAGTATTTGTTTAACCTTGCTTATGTCTGTTGGATATTTAATGTGTTTTAACACCATACCTATTGCTTGTTATTTTTTCAAAGGTGTGTTTACCCTTCTTTCAAATATATCATGGCATAGCTTTTATGCTTCCTGAAAGGGAGGACATATATTGGCCACTTATTTTCCCATATGTTCATCCTTCTTTTCTTTGTCATTGCATATTTGTATTATTTCCTTTAAAATTATTTCATTAATTTTAAACCCCAAAATATTGTGATATTTTAAAACTACAGTCTGATATAATGATGATCTATATATTGTGATATAATGCCCATACTTAAGAAAATATAATGACGATCTATATATTGTGATATAATGCCCACACTTAATAAGGCTGCACTATTCTTCCCTTGCTACTGCCAAGAGTGTACTTCGAAAAGCACCCACTAGTGATCATGAGCTCACAGTGCACACTGGTTAAATTTATATATTCGTGCTCTCCATTGGGAATTGGGAATATACTGTTTTCTGACTCCTACTTCCTGTTTTATGACTGTTTACCTTTTGAACATGGTAGTGTAAATTTACAGAGTGGGGTGTCATCAGGGTCTCATCAGGGATCATTAGGTCACATTATTACATGGGTAATTTGGAGGTAAAGGTTTTTCACCAGATGTTCTATTTAACTCCTGGCATGTTAAGAAGCGTCTGACCAAGGGCATTAAGTTGTCGGTGTAGGATGTAAAAACCTCCCCAAGTAAAGAAGCGTATCCAGGTTTTTCACCAGATGCTCTAGTTAACACTCCTGGCATGTTAAGGAGTAGCTGATCCAGGTATTTCACCAGATGCTCTAGTTAACACTCCTGGCATGTTAAGGAGAAGCGTATCCAGGTTTTTCACCAGTTGTTCTAGTTAACTCCTGGCATGTTAAGGAGTAGCTGATCCAGGTTTTTCACCAGTTGTTCTAGTTAACTCCTGGCATGTTAAGGAGTAGCTGATCCAGGTTTTTCACCAGTTGTTCTAGTTAACTCCTGGCATGTTAAGGAGTAGCTGATCCAGGTTTTTCACCAGATGCTCTAGTTAACACTCCTGGCATGTTAAGGAGTAGCTGATCCAGGTTTTTCACCAGATGCTCTAGTTAACACTCCTGGCATGTTAAGGAGAAGCTGATCCAGGTTTTTCACCAGTTGTTCTAGTTAACTCCTGGCATGTTAAGGAGAAGCTGATCCTTTAATATATCTATACAGTTACTGAAAATAGTTTTCATTATTATTCAAATAATTAAAAACATTCAAAAGCTGATTGATTTTGGGGAGTTAATTAATGGAGATGTACTGATATGTAATTTACTGATCCTTTTGCTTTCAGTCCCAATCATTTTGTCTTGTGCACAACATTTTGTTGTCCTTTACATAAATTGCTGGTGACCTAGTCTATAGTGTTACCTGTACAATCCTTTGATCTTTCATTTAATTTACAAATTCATATCTTTCATTTTTCATTGTGATTTTTGCTGCAGTTTTTCTTTGAAGACGAAAAGGATGATATATTTATCTAGAAAATCACAATAATGGTGGTTATTTACAGGTTTTTAAATGGAAAATTTGCAAAAGAAATTTGAATAAAATGTCTAGTGTCTTATTAATTAAATAAAATGTACTTTTATAGTACAATGCTGTTACTCACCTTTTGTATTAAAATAGAAAAATGTTTTGGGGCTCCATTAGGGAGTTACACAAAAACAATTTGTTCCTAATTTGATTATTAATAAATAAATATTTTGTGTTTAATCTTTAAAATATAATAATGTTATATATATTTTATTCGGCCTTGGAGTTGAACATTTAATCTACATCTTTGATGTGTTTATGTAATTTTGCCCCAAATGTGGTAATGAAAAAATTTCCTAATATAGCCCCTATCAACAGCCTTATTATTGAATAAAAATAATAAATACTTAAAGTATATTATTTGTGTACATATACAAGTAATTGTGCAATAATACAGGAAATAATTGAATGGTTTAATATGGTCAAAAGAAGTGGATTCTGAAGTGTCTTTGTAAAGTAGCTCTTATCGACACTACTCAATAACGCAAAATTTGAATTCCCATAATTCATTTAATAAGCTGCCAAAGAAAAATAGATCCGTAATGTCACAAAAGGCGAGACATTTTCCTCTGTTTTTCGGATAATTTGACGACAGCGTTGCCACTTGGTCACTTCAGGCACTTTGGTTAAGGGCGGGAAACCCTTGTTTTTTTTGTCGTTTCAATTGTAATTATTATGTTTTTCCTCTATTTTTGCCGAAAGAATGAAGTCTGAATAAAGTAAACAAAACTTGACATTAATTGATTATTTTTGGATTATGGCCAAAATAAAAAAAATGACGAACATATATATTACTTCTATATGAAACCTTACATTTGATAATAAGACAACTTAAATGCTTAATTGGTACTTGTTTTGACGGGCAGTTCTATCCTAAGTGTTTGAAAACCAATGAAATAGTTGCTAGATTGTTATCTTCCATTTTTCCGATAACTTTTTTTGAGGGGTAAGCTAGGTGGATTATTGGTAACACATTCAACCACAGGACTGTGGAAAAATGTTTGATACATAAAGATAGTTTCTTGGAGAAAATCTGCAACAATTGAAAACTGAAACCATATATATTTCTAATTATTTAATTGTTTCTCGTGAAACTGTATGGTCATGGAAGGGTTAAAAACAATATGCTTTTATGGATCCCAACTGTTTTGTTAAAGGGAAAGGGGAATGGGTAATAAAAAAATCTATCTGGATTTAATGAGTCTAAGAAGGATAGCTTAGAGCAATAGTTTATGCTGGTTTGTTTGTTTGATTGTTTAAAAGGTATTTTAAGCGATTTTTATACCCTTGCTTTGAAGAAGAGGGGGTATACTGTTTTACCCTTGTCTCGCCGTCCGTTCCTAACAAAAATTTCCATTGCAGTTTTCTAAGCACTATAGACTGCAGAAGCCTGATAATTTGCATATTGCTTTATCCTATATAAGTACCATATGGTGTGTAAGGATTTCATGCTCCTTGGTCATCTACTTCCTGTTTACTGAATACTTTTTTATCACTGGTGAGCATTATCTCACAGAAACGCTTGTTGGTTATTTTTCATCCATTTTTATTGGAGGAGGAAGCTGGAGTACCCAGTAAGAACCTTTGACCTTTACATCTCAATAATGTCATGCACACCTTGGGCTAGAACTCGGAACGCCTCCGTTGACATGCCAGTGATAAATAATACTGTAAATGGATGTAAGATTTGGTTGGAGGAGAGTTTCCATATGAATCATTTTGAAATAATGTGAGATTTCAGATCAGTTAATAAAAAGGGATATTATACCCCCAAAGGGTAAATTTATTCCCTTTAAGTACATTTAACTGTGCGATCAGATATTATGGGACTGTTCGTATACCAAAAGATGAGAGGAGCCTAGGACGCCATGTCGTATATGTAGTTATTGGTAACTGTGGGTTATTGGATTTAGTCACTGAGGTGTCAATTCAGGAGTTGTCAGTTTAAGTCTGATTGCTAGCAAAGTTTGCTCGATTCCAATTGGACTCCCATGGATTGCCCGTTTTCCTGTCAGAATACCACAGCTTTCTTCTGCAGTAAAAACTGGATGCTGTGACAAGCCTGAAAAATTGCTGAAAGTGTCATTAAACACCAAACAAACAAATAAAGCAGAAGTTGGTAGTCTTTTCTTACATATAATTTTATTGGTAAGTTTCCTTGGATGTTGTTGACGAATATTTTTCAATCTCTCTCATGACAAGATATCCGAAAATATCTGTCAATACATTTTGATGTAAGTAACATGCTGAGTGATTTACTTTTCTTTTTTCAAATTGCTTGACTTAAAATTGCATCAAGCACCATTCAAGTTAGAGCCTCTTTACCTTTCATTTTCAAAAAAAAAGTAGTCCTTATAATAAATTTGAATTAAAACAACCAAATGCTGAATGAAAACAAAGAATAAGTTAATTACTGAAAACATCACGTGGAATATCAAACCTCGTGCTTTCGTGCTCGTCAAAGTATTCCATGTGATATTGTCTCCACATCTAATGTAATCGCTTGTGTACAAAACACACATTAAAAATTAACTTCCTTTCAGACATTGTTAATAGGTGTGAATTGCTTAATATTTTAACACCTAATTAAAGTTTACCTTGTACATGCACTTAATGCGCAATTAATACTTACAAATTAGTCGTCTGCTATACATGTAGGTGTGCAAATTATAGGCAAGTCTGGTATAGAAATTTCTCACAGACTATAGCCCTCTTGGTATAAAGCTTGTTATTGTGTAATTATATTAATTATTTAAATGTGCAGGTTAAATAACAAAGGCCACAGGATTGTAACCAAAAGAATTAAGATAATTATATATTATAAGTATAAACTTATTATAATGAGCGTTTACGCTGAATTGTATTTATATGACAGAAAATTAAATCTTATTAAAATGGCAAAGTACATGTGTAGCTTAGAGATTTATTAGTCCAAACCTAGTAAATAGAATTGGGCTGTTGGTATGTGCATTTGTAGGTTTTAGTCTCCCTGTGGGCAGGGTGTACTTGACTAGAAATTTTAATTGACAAGGATTGCCAGTTTTCCTACCGCAGGTCTGGGTTCACTCCAAGTACTCCGGCTTCCTCCCCTAATAAAAACTGGATGCCATAATATAGCTGAAAAATTGGGGAAAGTGGCTTTAAACATCATTCAAACCAAGAAATACAAAGGTTGCTTGACTCCAGCCTTAATTAATAAGGATTGCCAGTTTTCCTGAACCAGTAAGTAGTACTGCAGCTTTGTCCCTCAATATAAACTGGCTGGGTGTGTCTTAAACCCCAATCTGGGCCTCAGTGGCCAAGTGGTTAAGGTAGTTCGTCTACAATTGATCATGTGGTCTGTCAACACTGAGATTGCAGGTTCGATTCTCACTGCAGGCAGGGTGTACTCAACTCCAATCTTAATTGACAAGGAATGCCAGTTTTCCTACCGCAGGTCGGGGTTTTCTCTGGGTACTCCTGCTTCCTCCACAAATAAAATGGCTGGGTCTGTCTTAAACCCCAAACAAACAAACAAATCAAATCTAATATGATATTTTTTTAATGACAAATGTATATGTTTATAATTAAAACAAAATGCATTGAATAGTTTTGATAGTAATAGTAAGTAGATGAAAGTTTGACAGACTGTTGGATACATCTAAAACCCACAAATACAGTTGCATGGCAGTATAATCGAAATATTCATAACATCTTAATGGTTATCCTCAATCGAATTAGTTTAGAAAACAAATTAGGAAATGGAAAAAGAAAATAAAATTATGATACGGTTATTTCGTCATCTATTGTTCGGTAACAATTTCATTTTACATTTTGAGCAAATCGAATGCCAAGACGATTTACTCTAATGAAAAGTATTTTTGTTAAGAACCGACTTAATGGAATCACTTCTTTGATAATCAGGTTCCTATTGTTGTTAAATTTTGTTTGCTCTGAAAACTATTGTTCACGGAGCGAGGACTATTGCATGGGCATTGTATACAATTTAGAAAAGACATAGCTTTGTATATTATCTGAAATAACGGGATCAATAGACATTTCCTTTGTTATCCGTAATGATATTTAGTCTCCATTTTGTATCCATGAATGGGTTCACAAATTCATCTTAGCCTTTGAGGAGAACATCGCAGTTTCATTAAGATAACAATACGCACTGAACTGTTAGGCGAAGGTTCGTTATTATAATAGCAGAATTAATATCTTTTACATTGAGACGTTGCATTATTTGCAAAAGGAAAAAAAAATCTTTCGCCTCCGATGGGTTTTAAATCAATGCGTTTTTTCGTTCCCCCAGTGTCAAATCAATAATTTGATGAAATTCCTAAACATCAATTGCTATTGTTGAATTTTCTTGATGACTAACGAGAAAAGCTTAAGAATTGTTCATTTGTGGTTTTGTCATGGTTAATAGCAAGAATGGCGTAACTTTTATTTTTCTGGTGAGATATTTGTTGATATTTGTTAGGTAACGCCTGTTCTTAAGTGATTTTTTTTTCTTTCATTCAGCAAACTTTTTGTGATTCAAAGTAATTAAAACTTTTAAATGAATAATTCAATTTAAAAAAATGGATTTTCATATCTAATATCAAAAGTTGCTTGGATAATATTTATCACATGTTACGTCGGTAATTAATCGGTGTACATTTCATTTGTATTAATTTGCATTTTTAATGTGAGATTATCCTATATTGATTATTTAATTATTTGATTATGTAACATCGTCATCTCTTGTTCTCAGGTACAGATGCCAGTTTAGACTTTGGTGACAAAAGAATAATTAAAGAAGCCATTAAGTCAAGGTAGGTAACTACGTAATTCCAGACATTCGTTTGAAATATGACAGTTAGGTCAAAGGAGCATAAATAAATACATTTTATTTTATTACAGTGCATGTTAAAATGCCAGTTTTTAATTGGTTTATTTAAGGATTAACATTCTATAATTGCTCAGCGAGTAACCATTTATTTTAATGTCACCTTCTTGTGCAAATGTAGCTACGGAACCATAGCTCTTTTTCTATTTGGCGGACCATCTATGTTCCCCCTCCCCTCCCCCCTAATAGTTATGTCACTTTCACTAAATATTAAAGACGTTACAAAAACTTGAATTAATTTATTGCCTAACCTGCAATCTGGTATAAGACCCATGGACATTTTTAAGAAATTATTTGAAGTCACATGTATACAAATCGTCTGTCGCACTGTATCTTGAAAATGCCTTTACAGATTTTCTTCAAACTGCGCATAGTTCATTGTTATGTATACTTGTTGGTAAATTTCTGATTTTTCACTATGGCGTTATGGGATATTTAGTTTTCAGACTCTTAGCTCAACTCAACACTGCTCTAATCAATTTTCTTGAAACTATGGGGAATTTTTTTTTCGGTAAATGTGAGCCTCCTATCTTTTGTTGGAAAAATTCAGGGTTTTTTTGTTATAGAGTTATGGGACTGTTAAAAGGGGGGATTTTTCAAAGAAAAGTTTTCCTACTCTTAAAAGCATTCATCAGTGTTTGTGCATTGTTGATTTTGACAGATGAAAGGTAAATTCAGTATTCTATGTTATAATGGTTATCTATGTAAATAATTTAGTAGAAGTTATCCTTAAGCTCTGTATAATACATTGTTTGCTTAGAAGATCATCTGATCAGCTTGGATGAGTATTATACATAAGAAGTTAAATTAATTGGATGGGTATTATATACAAATGGGTATTATACACAGATGGGTATTATAAACAAATGGGTATTATACACAGCCAATTACTGTAATCCACAGTTTTTTCAAAATTTTGATTAAATTTGCATTTTAATTATTTTGTTAAAAACTTAATAAAAAAAAATCTGAAGAAATCGTGTTGTTTTCAAAGTTAGACCATATTGAATTTAATTTTCAGATATTCTCAATGGTTTTATTTCTTTGAAGTGGAGCCTTTTTCTAAATACAGAACATTTAAGGAACAATTGCACCCAAAAATTTCCAATTTACCGTATAATAGCTCAAATTGACTTTAAGCTTAAGAAAAGAAGCTTATGTTAGATTTTGTTTGGTCAAATGGAATAAACGCTCCCATGATCAAATTTATTTCTGTGAAAATAAAAACAAAAAACGATTATTTCATTTATATGTAAATTACTGTTTGACACAATTCATTTCTTAGAATTGTTTTGTGACAGATTTTCGCTGAATTGTTTCATTTATTGCAAAAGCTGATGGACAGATCTTTTTTGGATGTCGCTGAATTTCTTATTGTCTTTGATTCATTGTGATGACAATAATTCCTATGTAAACTTTCACCTTGTTTTCATAAGAAATCAAGAAAAGAAAGCAGACGTCTGCAAAAACACAGAGTTTTATTGTGACAAATTTCTAAGACGAAGTTAGAAATTGTCAGCTATAGAATCATCCTATTGATGCTAGCGATGTAGCAAAAAATGGACGACTCAAAATAATCAGAAATAACAAAAGGTTACTTTATGGAAACCATATACGAAAAATCAGTTATGATCTCTCTAAAGAATAACCTCTAAAATCAATGAAAATAGATAAAGTGACATTTTTTTGTTATCGCAGTCAAGGAGTTAAGTCTCAATCACGTTTTGATCGTTGTCCTACGATTAAATTAATGTTTTTAAGGCCATTGTTATCTGCCAACGACAAACATAAGAATTATGATAAACTTTTGTTAAACGAAGGTGAATAGCACGAAATCCAAACAGACGAAGACTTTGTTTACACCACAACCTTTCTCGATTCTCCAAATAATGGCTACACCATACAACAGAAATAGCCGTGTCTCCAAGTCCCTAATCTGCTTGACTATTGTATAAGTTTAAGAGAGTTTTCCACAATAGCTTACAAATGAAAGTGTTTACCATTAACAAACATGATTGGAAGAAGAATGGGTTGAGATAACGACTGATCGTTGATGTATTGTATACCGGGGATAATAATAAGGATTAAGTCGGGTAGCGTTATCAGTTGTAACAAAGGGTTAGATAACTGACGCAGAGATGTATATTACCACATGATAATCACGGTTTCAACTTTTGTCTCTGATTTACTTGTTCATTGGGATTAAATTTTGTCAGGAAGTTTTACTGCATTTCTGCTGGAAGGATTTACATCAAATTTTGTAGGAGGCTGTTTTGTGCCAGAAATAAATAGGTAAAATATATGTTATCTTGAATAGGAAGTTTACTGTTGTCTCGAAGGATGAAATCATTGTTTGTTTGTCATTCATAAATTAGAATTGTGAAAATAAAGTTCAGTGTTAAGTTAATGAAAAATAGAGTCAAACTTTCTTTAATAGGCGAGACAAGGGAGAGCAAAAAGTGGTCTCATAGCACAGGCAGACTTTTTTTACAGTTTCATTTCAGTTCACAACAGAGGAGTACAAAATATAATATAAGAATGGATCTGCTTAATTAAGGTTGCCTCTTGAGCAGCTTTAATCTCTATCAATCTACCAACAAAAACAGTAGAATGAAAACTTTAGCTGATGCTGTTAATATTTACTAGTAGCTGGTGGATTGTTTATCTTTTTTCCCTTTTTCCTTGGGGGTAAGGATAGGGAAAAGGAGTGGGGGGGTGGCAGGCATTAATAGGGTTCATTAAGTCATTGGTTGTCATGTTGAGAATCTTTAATTTGACTGTTGAGATATTATTTTATGTGTGTAAGTTTATCAGTAAAAAATTAGTAGTATTTTAAAAATATTTGGAAATGGAGTGGGTTTGGCAAAGGGGTTGGAGTTAGATGGTAGGGGGTGGGGTGTCATAGCTGGTAATTGTAGTAAGTAAATGCCATTTTCTTTAACTTAAAAAAATATATTTAATTTACTAAGGGTTGTGTGCATGTGTATTCCTGATCGTCCCATTTGTGTATTTACATTGTATAAGTGGATTGACATGGAATTTACAAATGGCGTAGTATTGTATTTCTGATATTTTGAAGAATTTACAGTGACTTTACCCTAAGAAATTAAAAATTTTTTAATTGATTATTCAATTGTTTCAGTAATACATGTACCTTAAATACTAAAAACTATCCTCCCCACTGATAAAAAAAATGGATAAATTTATAAATATTTAATGTAATAATACTTGATTTAACAGTTCAGTCTTGCATTTGTGCAAAGATTTTGGAATGCACTATTTTAAATAGACTTTTATATTATTATATATTGTTTATTATTTTATTTAAGAAATTTCTGTTCAAATTCAGTTATTTGTCGTATTTGTCAAATTCAAACTTTTAAAATTATAATGAAGAGGAGGTAAAGTTATTATCTACATGCTTATCTCCCCTGATTAAGGTGGCAACATACAGTTTACTAATTTGTGTATTACAATGAACAAATCACCCAATATCAAGTACCCTTATGATAAGATATTGGCCTGAACTACTTGAGAGAGCTGTGATATCAAAGCCCTGTGTTAAGAGGTAGCAACCCAGAGTTCTGATTTTATCAGTATTTGATTTCGTGGTGTTCACCTTTGTAAGGAGGTGGAAGGAAATGGTACTACAATAAAAAGATAAGGCATGTCAACAGATTGTTGTAGAATTTAATTGATGGTTTTTTTTTACTGACATTGAAACCATGAGTTTATGTGGAACATTTATTTACAATTGAAAAAATAAAGTTGGAAATGTTGAAAAATAAAAAAAAATTTCAATAAAAAATGTTAAAAGACAAAATCTTTCAAAGTTTAAAATATTTACCTATCTACTATGTTAACTAATTTTCAATTGGTTATGTAGATTAAGTAGATGACCTTGCCCTTTGTGCATGCTTGGTATTTTTGTATGAGTTGTTTCCCTTTAAAAAATTTTTTTTGATCAGTTTTGTAGAAATATTTTCCCCTTTTATTCAGGTTAAGGTTCAATCCTCCATTGTTAAAATTAAGACATGGAGGTATTTGTGGCAGTGACATCATCACATGCAAAGTCAGTACTGTTGTTGAGCCCAATCACATGTTCTTAGAATAAATGATTCAATTAATTAACCTTTGACCTATGTGACCTCTTGTGAGTAATACTCATATGACCTTTTAACCTTATAACATTACCTAGAAACAAAAAAGATTTCATCACATCTTGTTTACCTTTTTTTCCCTTCTTTAATTAGCATCTTTATTTCTCAAACACGTTCATATATGAAAAGAAATCAGAGGATACCATTGGAATAAAAGCTGGGTTTTTTTCAAATGCATTGGTGTTTGAACGAAACCACTTCACTCACATGACGAGCCACATGTGTAGTTTGTCAGTTAGTTGGCAAATTCATACACTGATGAATTTCATAAATTTCTATATTCCTTATATTTCAACCATTTGAAAATAATGTTTATTAGCAAGCCCTTTATTTTATTGTACATTATACTTTGCCACATATATTCACACATAAGGTTCTTTCATCGAAAAATGTATGAAGATGCTGAACCAATCAAAAATGACCTAACAATCAATATTGGAATTAGTGAAGCATTATCTAAAAAAAAAAATTCAACAAAAACTTGGTACGTACAACAAACAATGAAACATCAGGTACCCCTCTGAACAAATGATGGATATTCAGGTGTTTCTACTTTTGCTTAATTTCATAATTAGCATATTTCCAGCTTCACACAGTGAACCTGTCCTGTTACTTATTGTCACCAACAATATGTTGCCAGTAATTAGATTACTCCAGAATGTCTGTTGCCAGTTGTGCAACAGATACCCCATAACTATCAACCAGTTCATGATGGGACAGCCTCAACTTGACTCATAGAAATACCTGCTTTATCAGTGTTTCAGCAAGCAACAATTAACTGTGTTGGATATCAATGTAGGATTTGGAGGTCCAGATATCTTACAGGCCGTGAGACATTTATATACCGGTAGTACATAACACACTTAAATGTATAAGGCTATGGACTGTCTAGAGTTTTCTTTATGTTCTTCGGCTTTCTCCCCAGTAAAAACTGGACACCAAAGTATAGCTGGAAAATCACGTAAAGTGACATTAAACACTATTTTAAACAAGCAAACATGTACAAGGTAAAATAAATATCTCTACAAACCATATTTTTTAACAGGGGTACGAGTTGCAGGACCAGTCCTCGTTTCAGACACTAGTTTTCTAGTATGCCTTTCTTAACTAAGTAACCCCTTGCTTTATCTGTTACTACAGGAAATGATATTATATCTGTATGATAATTTCCATTGTCATTGTTAAAGGTTATAGTTAAACCTGTAGATTTGAGACAACACACCCAGAATTCATTCAGAAATAAGTTAAGCTACAGTGCCACTTATTTTATTGCCATATTTTTGGTGGCTCTTTGTGCCACTTCACCCACTCTCTGTTTTTGTTTCTGAAAATCACTATATTTCTTTTTGGTGATACCTCTTTTGGCTTTTGCCATACCTCTTTACAATGCCAAATTTCTCCCTTTATTACTGTGTCATTGCAAGCAGCCAATAAAATAATAGGCTGGTTTCTGGTAACTGGGCAAACCTTAAGTCTTTTCTTGCAAGTTTCATAAAGCATGCTAATGTTGTTTCTCCTGAATAACCGAGATAAGGAAACTAAAACATTATTTTTTTAAATTTGTTGATCGACCCACAACATTTTATCTATTTCATTTGGTATTCTATTATTTTTATTCAAGGCAACCAGCAGACAAGATCTTGCAGCAAGCATCTCTGAAGTAACATTTTTTCTTTTCTTTCATGTCCAGATCAGAGTTGCACAAATTTGAGACCTAGAGACCTGAAAGATTGCCCATGGTTCTTATTGTGGACTATTTTGCAGGGGTATTTTGATCTACCCATAATGTTTTAAGGCTATTTCATTTATATTTTGAGTACCGAAATCTGGTTATCAACGTTATATTTGTCCATTTCATCTTCGATCTCATTTTGGACCCTTATGTAATTAATCTTTGCTCCTAGTCTTAAGTTTATTAGTCCACACTAGATTGGAAATAAGTGGATGAGTTTAACGAGTAACGAAATCAAATTTACCTAATTCTGTC
This sequence comes from Limnoperna fortunei, assembly GCA_944474755.1. Taxonomy (NCBI): domain Eukaryota; kingdom Metazoa; phylum Mollusca; class Bivalvia; order Mytilida; family Modiolidae; genus Limnoperna; species Limnoperna fortunei. The sequence goes on from OX104120.1 coordinate 57,805,318, forward strand.
TGTTTCAGAATAAATTGTAACATTTCGTATTGTTGACACTAAACCATTAATTTTGATTTCTGTTGAAAATTTAAATAAAGGAAAATATTTGTAGTCGAGGTACAGATTTTAATATTTGTCATCAAAAACACTGCTTGTCATCAAGGAGGGAGGTAGAATTTTCAATTGATATGAAAAATTGAATTAAACATAATTCAGTTTTGTATGAAGATGTCAAAAGCATGGTACGACATAGTATTGTTATGTATTTACATTTCAATTCATTTTTCTGGGCGTTAGAATATGTTGTCCTTGTCAAGGCATGCTCATAATGTGATTCTGAGGTCCTACCGAATTATTTGTGTTCATAATCCCAACTACAATCGGCTTTTGTTGTGTAAATTTTCGCAAAGTTGGCATGAGGACAATTTGTTTATTTTTATAAATATAATGCACGGAGAGTCTATTACGTTGTACGTTCCGAGCTGTATTATAAACATGATTATTTTTCAATTTCCCATGCTGAAAGGGACTCATGCTTTAAATCTGCATTGATATATTCACTGTGCACTGGCAGGAAACTTCTTATTCATATAACTGGATGCAATAAAATAAAACAAAATTCTAATTTGTTTTCATGCTTTAGAAACTTGTTCATCAAAAGCAAACATTGTTATGGGAGAGTTGATGTTCATTTATTTCAACAAATTAAATTTAGCTTAAATTCTGTTAAACGAATTCTCTATTTACTAGCTGTGCTATTGTACGGTGACTGCTGAGAGGAGGCATTGTCGACAAAATCAACCATGTACTAACGCAATGTTTGCATAGAAATTAAAACTGCCTTTATTAAAAGTAAAATTTATCAAAGACGTCTTTATTACCGATAGCAACAAGATCGGTAAAATTGCAAATGGACAATGAGATTTTTTAATGTTCATTGCATCCTTGTTTTTCCGTTGATAAAATCCGAACTTAATTGACCTAAATTTTGTCGCTCTGATCTTCAGCTCAAATAGACAATAAGAGAAAAGGCTTTTATCTAACAATTCAGGTATTATTTTTAATCAAAACTTTAGCTCAGCATCTAAATATTAATTAAATTCCTGCAAACACAGTTAAACAATTTCAACACAATGGACCCATCTAATAGCCGTCTATCACATTGTTTTCTGCAGTTCGTAGATACTTCCTAACGCAAGAGATAAATTAAAATATCTATCGATCATATGGCGAATAGAAATTAATTTGGTGATTAGTTGGGATTTTTAATAGTACAAGTTTTCTGTTTTATCAAGCTATTGTTCTTTGCTATGCTGTTTGTTCAGTCATGATCAAATATGGTGGTGCACCTAGTCCAGAGGTTTAATGTAAACTATCAATAATAGGATTTATCACATTCATTTATTAAGGGTATTGTTCCCTCGGAGAACAATTGAGGAATACTGTAATCCCTATACAAATCAAAATTGTCTACCGTGTGTATATAGCACAGTTGATTAATATGTGGAATTTTAATAGAGTGAAAAGCGATAAAGCAGGACTATAGTTTAACATTTTTTTAAGGTTCTGATATTGAATTCTGCAATTAATTTTTGTTTAAATGAGATGTACATTTCTGTCTGTACTCCTGGTTCTCAGTCATGGATTATTTAAATTAAAAGTGGGTTTACTTTTCTGGGTAATATAGATGTTTCTTTTTTTTTTAATTACTGCTATTTCATGTTGACGAATTCAGTGGGTCATGCTTACTCCACCAGTAAAAACTGGACACTATTATATATCGGAAAAATTTGCCTTAAAACCTCAAAAATTTTTACTAAACTAATTAAGTGAGATGGATAGTTTTTGTTTAGTACTTGTTCATTTACATAATTGCAGCAAAACACGTTTTCGTGCTAAAAGCCAAATTGTCCTCCATACTTGAGGGATTTTTCAAGCAGTAACGCAAAAAAAAAAACCAAAAAAAAAAACACCAAATCTTTTTGCAGACTTCCACAAATTTAAGTTAAAAATAATTGCCTGACCAAACAACTAATGCAATTTTGTTTAGACTTTAAATATTTTTGTGCCAGACATTTGGTAAGAAAACTTTAAAACTTTGCCTACTGAAGCATAATTTGCCTTTTTAGGCTCAATCTCAGTCAGACATGTGTCAGGTAGTTTTTGACTGAGACTTTTTTATAACTGAAAATTTCAATGACTTATTTTTATATAAAAGTAGCTGCTTTTACATCACTTAATTGTGTTATTTTTCCCTTTCCTCCAATTAGAAGATGGGACCTCACCTCAGTAGCAGAATTGTTAAGGTTGTTAGTCATCTAATATTGATCATGTGCTTGTCAACACTGAGGTTGTGGGTTCGAGTCTTACTGTGGGCAAGGTGTGCTCGACTCCAACCTTAAGTGACAAGGATTTCCAGTTTTCCTGCTGAAGGTCAGAGTTTTCAATGGGTACTCTGGCTTCATATGCCATGACACCATTACATTGTCAAAAAATTTGCTTAAAGTGGTGCTTAACCTCATTCAACCAATCAACCTATTAGAACAACAAGGAAATTTAATTCCTGAAATTCTTAGTTTGCCGGTCTTAATGAAATACATCCTGTCATCCATAATATAGCTGCTTGCTGGATGGTAAGCATCAATCAATCAATCAGTCAATCCACCCATCCATAAAATGCATAAAAATTAGTATGCCATGAATTTAATCACTCAACAGTTTAATAGTTGGTGCTTATTATATAACTGTTATATTTTAGCATGCTGCCCCTTTGTGTATAAAATATCAGTTTTTTTAACCATTATTATTATTATGAATATTATAAGAGTACTTCCAATTTAACATAATATGGCCTAGCCAAAAGTATACTTTTTGCACTTTTATAAATTTCAGTTTTCATTGACTCTACTGTAACGTCAGCCTATATTTTATGTAACAATTATACAAGGGGTTTATGCCAAGTATAGAAATCACTTATAGACTCGGTCATTGTGTGAAGTAGGTGAAATGAAAGACAATATACAATTGATTCATATTTAATTTGCTCCTTATGTAAATGGTACTTAAAGTGCCATTGCTGAGGGTATGAATGAGTAGGTATTGTTATCAGACTGCGCTACTTTGAGTTAAGGTTGCAATATACTGCAGCACACTTCCATACATGAGTTAAGGTAACAACACACACTGACACTGCAAGATATTTCCTTTCTTGACTGAAAGTAGCAGCATACTGCAGGAATAGCATATTTATTTTAAGGTAGCAACTGCATGGAATTTCTTCTTCACTTTAGGTAGCAACACACTGCAGAATACTTCTGTATTTAAGTTAAGGTTGCAACACATTGTAGGGAATTATTTCTTCACTTAAGGTAGCAACACACTGCAGGGAATTCCTTCTTCACTTAAGGTAGCAACACACTGCAGGACACTTCTGTATTTGAGGTAAGGTTGCAACACACTGCAGGGAATTCCTTCTTCACTTAAGGTAGCAACACACTGCAGGGAATTCCTTCTTCACTTAAGGTAGCAACACACTGCAGGACACTTCTGTATTTGAGGTAAGGTTGCAACACACTTCAGGGAATTCCTTCTTCACTTAAGGTTGCAACACACTGCAGGGAATTCCTTCTTAACTTATGGTCGCAACACACTGCAGGACACTTTTGTATTTGAGGTAAGTTTGCAACACACTGCAGGGAATTCCTTCTTCACTTAAGGTAGCAACACACTGCAGGGAATTCCTTCTTAACTTATGGTCGCAACACACTGCAGGACACTTTTGTATTTGAGGTAAGGTTGCAACACACTGCAGGGAATTCCTTCTTCACTTAAGGTTGCAACACACTGCAGGGAATTCCTTCTTAACTTATGGTCGCAACACACTGCAGGACACTTTTGTATTTGAGGTAAGGTTGCAACACACTGCAGGGAATTCCTTCTTCACTTAAGGTAGCAACACACTGCAGGGAATTCCTTCTTAACTTATGGTCGCAACACACTGCAGGACACTTTTGTATTTGAGGTAAGGTTGCAACACACTGCAGGGAATTCCTTCTTCACTTAAGGTTGCAACACACTGCAGGGAATTCCTTCTTCACTTAAGGTATCAACACACTGCAGAACACTTTTGTATTTGAGGTAAGGTTGCAACACACTGAATTCCTTCTTCACTGCAGGCAGGGTGTACTCAACTCCAATCTTAATTGACAAGGATTGCCAGTTTTCCTACCGCAGGTCGGGGGTTTTCTTCGGGTACTCCGGCTTCCTCCCCAATAAAAGCTGGACGCCATGATATAGCTGAAAAATTACTGAAAGTGGCGTTAAACACCATCAAACAAACAAATAAACAAACTAGGTCTGGTTATGTTAATTCTGCAAATAAAAAACTAAAATGTTTTTCCAGTATTACAAAACAAAGATGTTTTCTAATTCAACAAATAATAAAAGATATGTTGCCCCGTCTATAGCCTCGGTGTATATTTTCTGAGTCAGTAATTGTTTTAAGATCCGGAGTATGTACCAAAACAAAGACTTAAATTATGTATTGTAAATTTCTTTTTATTTTTTAACAAACAGATGCTTGTATTCCAAGTTTAAAAAAAAATATGAAAAGAACATAAATTATCGCACTAACAATGAGGGGTTTTACAACAATAAGTTAATGCTGGGCAAATTGAAAAAATCGGCTAACAAAAGATGAAATTGTTTTAAGTATTTGTTTAACGTGATGTTTTGTTCACAGGAAAAAATCCATTGATACATGTCAGACAATAACACCACAATTGTTATACAAACAATACTCCATTGTCAGTTTGCACTTTGCAGCATCCAACCAAGAACCGTAACTCATGTGCTGAAACACTGTTCAAATTTTATCTTTATAAGAGAGATGTCTGTTAATTGTGTGAGAGGATGTAATTCTTTACAGATGTTGTAAGTGATGCATGATTAATTTAGCGATGACTACTTAAGAATTGGATGAATAATTTTTTAAATGTTTGTTAATTGATTAAAGTTTTTTTTAATTGATAATTATGATTTTAACTATTAAAAATACTAATATTGTCAGTTAATAATTAAATATAACAAGTCAATCAATGATTATAAATATGAAGTTTTGTTTATTAATTTTAATATAATTGTTTGGGGAACTTGGATTTGTCAAGTTAACAATTTTAAATATGTGTATATAAGTATGAGCTTAGTGTAACAAAATTAAAATAAGTTAACTTTAAACTTTGAAATTATTCAAATCAGCAGTTTGCAAAAAAATGAAGAAAAAAGGATTTATGGAAATTTAAATAAACATGTTTATGGCCCAATAGAAATAACATTACTAATTTTGCCAATGCAGATATAATTTCTGTTGATATTAAGTTCTGGCCATATTGCCTAAGAAAAACTCTCTCCAACATAAGTTAGAACAGAAAATACTGTTTTTTTCACAATCAGTTCAATATTTTGTATGAATTTAAATAGGTAAACGGACAGAAAGTCACAGGACAAAAAGTCACAAAACACCTAGGACAAAAAGTCACAGGACAAAAAGTCACAATCAGTATTTTTTCTTTGGGGGACAAAAAGTCACAGGACAAAAAGTCACAGTTTATGTTATTGTATGTTACTAGTGTATATAAGGTATTTGTACATTGAGTTAGCTTCATTATCTGAAACCCTGTCATACTTCGTTGCTATACATATGTACATATCGTCCAATATTGGTAAGCTTTACTTGTGGTATATAATCTAGCTTTTTTGTGTTTTTTTAATTTGTTTCTGTTTTTTTTCTTCAGACTCATGTACATTTACTCACATTCCTTCAATTTCCATTAATTAAATAATACGTAATGATATTTTTAAACAACATCTGGTATTCATTACTCAGAATAAGAAGCCATAATTTCTATAAGGGGGTTGAAAGTTCTGTCAAAACATATATGACTCTTGTGGGTATACATGAAAGGTAGGATGTTATTCTTTCTTTTTAACTAAAACAACAAGCCAATTAGACAACCAATTAATTATAATAATTACTGATTAAAGTGGTGTTTATACAATAATTTACTTAAAATTTTTCAATAATTTTTCTCAGTTTTATTTTGAAATCCATGGTTTTTTCATAACAAAATACAAGGGAAAAATCAATTGTGACTTTTTGTCCTGTGACTTTTTGTCCTATACATTTTGTCAATGTACAAAATCTTAACTGTGACTTTTTTTCCTGTGACTTTTAGTCCGTGACTTTTTGTCTGTGACTTTTTGTCCTGTGACTTTCTGTCCTACATTCTTTAAATATATAGGGGGGGTGGGGTGGGGGGGGGTGGGGAGTTGTCAATTAAATTATTACAAAGTATATTAATCAATAATGAAACGTTGTACAACTTATCAAATAATGAAATCTCAAATAAGATAATGAAAAAAAAATCGGATTCAGCCTTTTAGTGAAATCCATGTTTGTTTTATGACATTATGAAATAAATTACTGCAAATGTTTTGCTTTAATCTGAAATAATTTACAGGTGTTGATTTCGTAAGTGCATACTGTACATAAAGATATTCCGGTAATTTACACCACTAAACATTTAGCAGGTGCTGCAGTTAAAGACGAGTACTTTTTAACGACTGTCTAAAATATTACATCATCATCCCATTTGTTAATAATTCTTCTTATAAGTTGACAATTGTAATTTTATACTTGAAAAAATATTTTTAAAATGTCTTCTCTGGACCTGTCTGTATCATAAATAAATACTAACAAACAATGCAACTGTGCTTATGTTTGTTTGCATTGCTTATAGGTATACCTTGTTTGTTGTTGTGAACATTAAGGAATACTCTATCTCAGTCTATAAGTCTCCTGCATTAATGTCATGTCACAATATTTATACCTTGAAATTAACATAATAATTAATGGGTCAAGTTAATAATATAGATTTTTATAGGTATGTAAGGAGTTCATAGGATAGACAGGTCTGAGTAATGGATTCCAACCTATTGTGTAAGTGTATGGAGCTAAGGAATCTAGGCAATGGATAACTTCATTCATAGTACAAGGCTCATTGGATAATGCTTGCATTTAGTAAAAATTAGCTATGGTCATTTTTATATCACTCCCATATAGATTTGCATTTTCCCTTTACCTGCCATTAAAGACCACCTGTCAGATGAGACCACTTATTGGTTTTGAGTGGTCTCTTTACAGGTGTCCTTCATGACAGTTGTCTGTATATCTGCTTCACTCAGGTGTTAAATTCGATGATCTAGCTAAGGTTTCATGGTTTTTAAAGATACTTAGCCTTTTCATCCAATAAAATAGTAGCATGCCAATGTATATAGGCACTCTGTCAAACTGGACCTGACATTTAGAGCCAGAATGAAGACTGTCAGTAAATTGTCCTTATGGTCCGGCACATCAAATTTTTCCACTCAATCACAAACACACTGTGTCTTGTAATTTGACCATTCAGTATCTTTAGGAAAGGTTTAAAAGAAAATTAAGCATGGAAAACAAGTCTCTGTTTCATAAAACTTCCAAAATTTTGTTTTTCCTCAAATTGAAAATTTCTGGCAATCTGGTTTGTCAATTTTTTAGGTTGGGAATAAATGGAGGATATACATAAATTTGGGATCTTTTATGAAACCAGATTCTGGAGAAACCAAGACATGTTAAAAAAAATCATCAATTAATATGCACAGACAACTAAAAAATTGTCCAGAAAACTAAAAAAAAAGTTCACAAAACATTTTTTAGGAATAGACATATAACACCAAACACCCAACAGAAGGTTGGCGGTTTTCTCCATGTACTCCTGCTTCCTCCCCCAATTTAAACTGAATTCCAGGATATAGCTGAAAAATTGGTGAAAGGCATTAAACACCATTAAAAAAAAACAAACCAGACACCAACAACACAAATTAAGATTCAGATTCAATAAATGTTGTTCTAAAAACTTAAATAGTTAATTATTTGCATTGTTTGCTGTGAATGAAACATTTTGTCAGTTTTTTTAAGCCAACAAATTCAGATTAGTTTGTGGTTTGATTTAACAAGACAGCGTTCAGTATCAGATCTATATCCTTCAAATAATAACACAATTTTATTCTTTAAAGGTGAAATAATTAAAAGTTTACACTCTGGGTTGTAAATGAAACATTGTCTAAAACTGAGGTTTTAAGAACATAAAAAATGCCTGATCAGTGTATAAAAATTCAACATCTGTGTATATTTCTTTCTTATGTAACAGATTATAGGTAATACATCATGGTAGAAGAGGAAAAAAATGACGTGATATAAATTTATCTTGTCTTTCTAATCTAAATACTGTCATACATCAAGGCGTAAAAATGGAAGAGTTTTCTCATAAAGTTGTCGAAGTAATTTAGTTTATTTCAATTGGTATAATGTGGCTAGGCTTGTTCAACAATAAATTCAGTCGACTGTAAAAACGTTACCGATGATATTGTGGCCAGATTTGGCATCAAATACAATGCGTATAAATCAGGAAGCAAATATCGCGGCTCAACAATAGAAACGATGCAGAATATCTGCTTGAGCGCTTCGTGTATTGGAATTCTCAAGCAGAATAATTCCAGATATTTTGTTTGTATGACGAATCAATCAGCGTGCATTGTATTCAAACAATTTACTAATTTCATTTACATTTATCAACGAGATTTGCGGCTGACTTCTACACTCAGCTACTTCACAATTTCTTATTGTTCATAAAGACGCAATTGCATCACAACTGCCTCACGAAGCCAATTTATGTAAATTATCTCTTTTGTATTCAAAATGAGCCCAATCCAGTATAAAGTCATCTATGTTTTCGAACGTTATTTTCAATGAGTTGATATATGATAGTTTTATATTAGTAAAAGGTGTAATCTATTTCATTTGATATTGAACATCTATGGCAATTGACGTGACCGATAGAGTCGTTTAACATTGATATAGGCACTTTTTATTATCCATACTGGGTAGAAATGAAAAAATGACAATGTACTTCTGTATAAATATTTTTGTTTCGGTTTTTAGCGTGTGACATTATAACAGACTTATTGTTAGGTGAACATCTCACGGTTACTCCAGAACCATAATTTCGCATAATTAGCTGTCATTTTGTTCATTGAGCGTTGTTATTAATGGCGTGGTCTACCTTAACCCCTGTCCTACCAGCAATATATCCATTAACATGGTTTCATAAATTTGAAAAAATGTTTGAATTGTTTTGTTTATATTGTTATGTATGGAAATGTGCGAGGATATAAATTATCTCGTTTATTTCTTTCATTTCCCATAAAGTAATCTTTTGTATTTTTTCTGTTTGATTATAATAAATTGACTTGTAATTTAAGCCAATTCAAACTTTGCCTTTTAAAACCCAACGGTATTCACATCTAAATTTATTTGCTCAACTCCTAAGTGGTTAGCCAAACTTTAAGTTCGGTCAATTAAATTTATATCAAGAAATATTGTCCGTCCTTAGCTATGATCACTGGTTAAAGGAGAACAATAGAAATTACAACACAATCTTCGATGTAATACGACACTCACTTAGACTAAACAGAGTTATTTACTTTAAAGGGTCGTACATCTATCTTTGACCCGAAGGTATTTACACGATATTAAACAACGTATGGTGTTAGGCTGTCTAGGGTGGAAACAGGGGCGGAGAACTGAAGAAACTTTGTAAATGACACTTAGAATAGTGTTTAATTAGTAACGCTCATGATGAGTGCTGCGTATAGCGTAAAATGAGATGTTCTTCTTAGCTATAAAGATGGATTGGAATTTTATGTCAGCCATGGGTAGGTCTTTTTTTTTTCATTTTTGTATTATCAAATATTTTTCAGTTCATTTTTATTGATTCAGGTTTTATGCTTTATCTCTAAATCCGTCTATAACGTCGAAAGCCTATTCACATATTTAACTTTTGTCAATATGTCAATGGAGAATGAAGGCATTGTTATCGAGCTATTTCTTACAAATTTATTTTATTGAATAAAGTGATAAAACTAATTTAAAGTAAATGATTTGGATTTGTTATCAAGCAGACAGAGACACGATTGATCGTGTAGTACCAGAAAATTGATATATTTCTTGCGCTTATTGTTAATATTTTATTTGTCCGAGATCGGGATGTACAATGCAAAGGAAATATCGGGTAGGAGTACAATTTCTTGTTTGTCACGATTTTATCCTTTGTTATTTAATGTCTTAATTTTGTTATGAGTTATATATTGCAAACAATTTGAATTTTATGGTTACTCTTCATATTTATAGTTAATATACTACTTTAAAATTACACTAATATATACCCTCTGTGGCTTATTTAATTGTCATTTAAACTTTATAATTTTTCCTGTACTTTTACATTAATATGCCTCTTATAACACTTTGAAATGGTTTAAATCAACTTCAATTTGAATGTTAAAAGCTTGTCTGTATATTTAGATATTAATCTTCAGACACAGTCTGTATATAGAATGTTAACATATTATTTTTTATTAATATTTGACTTGTTAAATTAAATATTATTGGTTATTATAGAAATAAATTTCTGTGATTGTCCCTTATCATTTTGTTTGGTGACAGATTTTACCGTAAAATTATTGATCGTGTTAAAATAGGGTTATTCTTTTTTCTGTAAATTGTCTATAAGAAACATCACACAACCTCAAAGAAGGGTGAACATTTTCATGCAGTCAACAGATATGTTATCATATTGTTTTGGTAGGAATATATTTTGGAATATAATTATGGAAGACTGTCAGAAAATATAAATTCCTAACAGACTTGAGAGGCATTCTCTCTTTTGGTTTAGACAAAAAAACCACAAGAAAGAATAAAGTATTGACAACAACACAGATTTTTCTTACCAAGTTTGAAATTAACATCATTTTCATACTTTATTCTGGCTAATCTAAACTGCTTAATATAAATTATGCCAAAATACAGCCTGGTTTTACTGGTACCATTTCAGAGAGTTCTCTTTAGCAGAGCATAGTAATAATCACAAAATATTGTTAACACAAATCTTATGAACAATCTGCTTGATTAATCATAAAATATTGTATTGCTTTATTTCTGATATCTTTTTATGTGGGCAAAAATGAAAATCCCACTTCTGCCACCAAAATTGGTATGCCCCTAAAATAGCCATCAGAAGACATTGACACAAATAGTGACTTAATAAGTAACAAATTGCAAGTGGCTTACCATCCTCGCCCAAAAGTTAAAAAACCTTTAAACTGAGTAAGCAAAGCATGAGGCTATCATATATACAATAATATTAAACCTGTTAATTTATTATTACCCTTAAGTGAAACAACATCATCATTCTTTTTTCTTGTATTGGCACAAACTCAGTTTTATCTACTTTAGAAAGTTAACCCATTTACCGTTTTCTCCAAAATTATGAATCTCATATCACCTGTTTTATGTCACTTTTAACTGGGTACTCCTGCTTCCATCTCCTATTAAAACTAAATGCCACAAAATAGCAGAAAATTTGGTCAGTGGCATGCAAATCCATTTTTATCATTTCACAGGACAAAAGAATTTTTAAAAGTGAATTTTTTACTTCAAAAATTGTTTCGAAAATATATATCATAAGCAAAACCTTTTTATGTCTTCAAGAAATTCTTCAAAGCATAAGCATCCTGTTTAAAATCTTTTTCATCAAAGGCCACACCTCCCTTTTGAGGTCTTTTTGGAGTAGCTTTATTATGGTGAAAATATAAAGTCACATAAAATCATATAAATTAATTGATAAAACAAGAACAAAAATATAAAAGAAAATTTATGAACAAAACATCTGTAAGTTTCAAAAGGCATAACAAATAAACAAGATATGCATCATAAAAGTAATATATTAGCCCATGTTAGATTTCACACATAAAGAGTCAATTTCTTTTATGTTTCTTGCAGATAGGATCTGATTTCGTCTCATAATGTCCACTCAGAATCAAATCGTCCATTTCAAGAAAGCATGAAAATGAGTTTGAGACACAAGACTCTGATAGTACCCCCAACTGGTTCCGAACTGGTTCCTTATCTATTATCTCTTTATTCCCTTATCACAAAACAATATCGCAAACACCTAGACTAGTTGTAAATTTTTGGGCCATTTACAACTCAACAGGGTTCCTTTCAAACTCTATCAAAATATCATGATTTAAATGAAACTGAATCTGTTATCTTTAACATTAGTAATTTACTTGTTCTCCTAACTTTTGTCTGTCTTTATATTAATTTTTATCACAGAGTTTTGACACTTTTTTCATCTGGAAGAAAATGTGCATGGTTTATTAGAATGTATCTTCAATAAATAACATAATATCTAGTATTTCAAAGGAGTTTATGAATTTTAAGCAATAGGAATTTGCCACAAAATAAACTTGATTTTTCTGAATTAAATATGTAGATTTTTGGGAAATTTTTGTTTAATATAAAAGATATCTGTGTAAAATGTAAACATTAGAATGTTTAATTTTAAGACTATTGAAACTTTCTCTATCAAGGCAGACAAAATATTAATTTAAAATTCAATATAGACTGAGTCTATGTAATTTTACATGTATGGTATTTTCTGATTTTCTGGTGATTTACTTAGAATATTTTATTCCTATTGGAAATAATTTGGTTTATATGTTTCACTTGTTAAATTTTGCAGCCATGACATTATAGGCGTCAATATCATGAATATAAGTGTCTGATGTCTGTCAATCAACTGTAATTTTAATTGGATCTTTTAAGAAATCATAAGATCTTTTAATAAGTAATAGAAATGATATTCTTTTGCATGATTTGAAAAATTGAAGAAATTGCCTATTGTACAAGATAGTTTTCTTTGCTCTGACGATTTTTAACTCTTGTTAAAAAAAATGCTGAATGAAGAAAAGTCTCATCATCCCATTTTTATGGCTTATTTGGTCTGTTGTACTTGACAATGGCCCTTATGACTGTTTTTCTACTTTGATGTACTGTTCTGTAAAGAAAATATAATGGATGACAAAATAAAATTTTATTCTTACTGAACAGCGGGACCATTATTAACAAATTTAATGTGTTTATGGAAAAATGTAGACAGGAGCCCTTTAACATCTTACTAGTAAAACGTAAAACTTGTGACTACCACAAAGAAAAAAGTAGAATTGATTTGTCATACTGCCTCGTTAAAATCAAATTGTTCAGCGTTTAAATCAACTTTTACCTCTTTTTGATTTACTTTCATTTTTTTTGTCAAGTTTAGGTAATGTATGTTTTCAAGTATTTATCACAAAAGACGTTTTAAAAATGCATAAATTTTATTAGTTTTGTAATAAAATGCTAAACATGGTTGAATTTTAAATATTTATGAAATAGACATACTTGCATTGTCGTAGATTAAATTGTCGAATGAGTGGATTCTTGATTTTAATGATTGCATTTTAACGAATCATCGTTGCTAATTACTTTAAAATTTTTTACCTGAATTTCTAATGTACGTTAAACTTTTTCTTTAAAGTAGACCTCCGAATTATTGGTTAAAAGATATTTTAAGCTCAGAGTCAAATGCACTTTACCGCATACTCAAACACAGACAACAATCAGATCGTAAATTGAAATGAAAATATTTTGGTCTTATTCTGTGTAGACGTTTACCAACAGAAAGAAAATCTCATACTATAACAATAGCTTTAATCGCACCGGTGTATTTTTCCGAGTTAAAATATTGGGATAAGTAATTTTTGCTGGTTGTTTAATCGATGCCATTGTTGTACTCATTGTTCCTAAACACCGGGTTCTGACTTTCGTTCAGTACTCCGTTTAAATTTAATTGTTCTGTAGAAAAGAATGTTTAGACAATTAATTTCCGCCTCTGGCTGTTTTCTTAAAGATTATTGGAACTACAAATTTAAACTTTGTATAAAAAAGAATAGATTTACTTATAACATGTGATATTGAATTTAAACATTAATTGTTAAGTTGGTAACATTGATCTGAAAAGAATATATTTATCTTATTTGAAAATAGCCTGTGGCCCCCCCCCTTACTGCTTAGATAGGAATTGAAGAGTTTAGGGGGCCTACTTCCTCTGTACCTCTTAACGTGTTTCAAGTTCAGACTTCTTGACATTATTTGTAATGTAGTAATATGGATCTGAAAATAATGATATATTTATTATATTTGAAAATAACCTTTCCCCCCCCCCCTGGGGGGGGGGGGGCAAAGGTTATTTTCAAATATAATAAATATATCATTCATCTACTACTGATCACATGGTTTGTCAACATTGAGGATGCGGGTTCAGTTCTCTGCCTGCCAAATGTAATCTACTTCAATTTTAATTGTCAGGGATTTCCGGTTTTTCTAGTGCAGGTCACGGGTTTTCTCCTGGTACTCTGGCTTCCTACCCCCAGTAAAAACTGTATGGCATAATATAGCTGCAGAATTGCTGAAAGTGGCATTCAACACCATTTAAACAAACAAAACAAATAAGATTGAACTGAAAGTGTTCGAAATACTGCTTTTATAATGTCCCTTACTGCTTCTTAGAATTAACTTGAAGAGAAAATGGGTCCTTTCCTTTGGACCTAAGGTATGACTGTGAGAAAGGGGGTCCTTTCCTTTGGACCTAAGGTATGACTTTGAGAAAGGGGGTCCTTTCCTTTGGACCTAAGATATGACTGTGAGAAAGGGGGTCCTTTCCTTTGGACCTAAGATATGACTTTAAGAAAGGGGGTCCTTTCCTTTGTACCTAAGGTATGACTGTGAGAAAGGGGGTCCTTTCCTTTGGACCTAAGGTATGACTATTGTGAGAAAAGGGGTCCTTTCCTTTGGACCTAAGATATGACTGTGAGAAAGGGGTCCTTTTCTTGTACCTAAGGTATGACTGTGAGAAAGGGGGTCCTTTCCTTTGGACCAAAGGTATGACTGTGAGAAAGGGGGTCCTTTTCTTGTACCTAAGGTATGACTGTGAGAAAGGGGGTCCTTTCCTTTGGACCAAAGGTATGACTGTGAGAAAGGGGGGTCCTTTCCTTTGGACCAAAGGTATGACTGTGAGAAAGGGGGTCCTTTTCTTGTACCTAAGGTATGACTGTGAGAAAGGGGGTCCTTTCCTTTGGACCAAAGGTATGACTGTGAGAAAGGGGGTCTTTTTCTTTGTACCTAAGGTATGGCTGTTTCTGTTCTGTCTTCTGGAAACATTGAACATTCTCGTGAAATACATTATGTCAGACAACTTGAGGAATAATTAACCTGACCAAAACCAACTTTTACTCTCAGTTCCTGGTTTCGGGAAGACTGCATGCTTTCACCATTATTGTCAAAAATAACAAGATAATTTAATGTGGTTGAAAACTTCTTGTGACAGGTAACTTTAAAGTCCCAAAACTCTTGCTACAGCTGATGTTTTTATAAAAAACTTTGTAAGGGGTATTTGGTCTAATGGATCTAAGTAATTTTACTATGTGTGACCTTTAACCCTATAATAGTTTTGATCCTACATGATAAAGATCCCAGACTCTTACTGAGTGGATACTGAAGCTTTCTCTGCTAAGTAGAAGTTATTTTCCACAATAAAGATAAAAATTTGTGAATAGTCATTTAATTTAATTTATTCAATCTTTAACTGATGCAGTTCTGGTCCGTTTTGTAAATGTTTTCTATATAGAAAGCTTTTATCCCTATTTGTCCATCCTAAGATCTTTCTTTTGTTTGCCGTCACCTTTTTTTGTACTTCACGCTGACTAGGCCTGACTTAAAATGCAACAGATACATGTTTTTGAATCTAATAAGTTTCAAGACACAGTTAGAAATTAAAAGTGTAATAAAGCTACCCAATATATAATAATAACGCTTTAGCCATTCAACCGCGACCATACGTCGCACACCATTGCCTTGATATAGATGTCATACCATTGTACTCTTCAATTTTTATGATAATTCAAAAAAAACTTTTGTCATTTCTTGTTTGTTAATTTTGAGTTTCAATAAATATTATTCCCACAGCACGTCGTGCGTCATAACGTTTGAAGCAACAGACTATAACGTATTGTTAAGGATAGTTTTAAACTGCGGATAGGCGTTGACTGGGAACCGAAATGATGGCATAATATAAAACTTAACAAAATAGCATTGTTTTAAAAGTCTTAAGAGTAAGTAAAATAGAGTAGAATTGTACATACGTTTTCTTTTGTCATAGAGTTCTTTTTGTAACTTTAACTAGTTACAGAAACAGAAACAAAAATAATCTTATTTTATATGCCTGCAATTTTAAGTATTTTAAGCACTGCTTATAGTTGACGTGTGTTTAACATAGAGCTGTTTTTTTTTGTTTTGTGAGATCTATTTACAGTAACAATTATGACAAGTTTATTTTTATCTTAACATTTAATTTTAATCATTTGTTTTTTAAGTAAAAGTTTTAATTGACCACTCAATAGTAATGTTGGTTTCTGGTACTCATTACTTATGAAATCATTGATAGTTGATATTTTATTGACATTCCGTGGGACAATAGTCAGGATGGCAATACTTATTAGAATACAGCACTGTTAAATGTATATGCTTCTAACATGTACATGTATAATGTAATTGTGTCTGTATTAAATTATCAGCAGTAAATTCCTCTTAGTTCCTCTCACCAATAAAAAGACTAGATGTCATGATATAGCTGGAAAATTGCTGAAAGTGTCATTAAACCCTATAAAAAAAGCAACAGGTTATAACAAACAAACTTTTCTACATATGTAACGAAACAAACAATTTTAATTTTTTTGGTTTGAAATTTCCATGTTCTAAGTCTAGGCAATCATTGCATCCCTGGGTGGAAAATAAGGTATGCCATATACTTTGGGTGCCCCACAAAAAATCAAAGGAAATGCAATTTTTCCCCAATTTTTAAATTATACAATGTAGCAATTTAAAAAAAAAAAATATATATACTTATATTTCTGCTATTTTAAGGTGTTACATATTAGAATGATTATTGTTCAATGAAAGACAAAATACTTTGTTAATTTTTTTCCAGTCTAGATCTCAATTAATTATGACAATCTGCATGGAATTTATTGTTATTTTTTTATTGATTTCTATTGATATTAGCGATATTATAATTGCTTATAGATTAACAGTGATCAGTTTAATCTCAAATAAAGTAGACTCTTTTTTTTTATGCCCAGGGGAGACAACTATAGAATCTAGTTGTTGTTCTGTTCACCTGTGAAGTCTGTTAAAATTCTGTCATAAACTGAACACTGCATGAAACAAAAATTGGTATTTTATGCATTTCTGAACTTTTAATAATGAAATAAGAAAAAATTATGCTTGTTCAAACAAGTTTAAGAATAAATAATTTCAAGAGTTAGTTTTGCTATTTCAGCTTTTATGTTATTTGAAATTTACAAAATGCCAGAAGTGAAGTCACCAACATCTTATTAAATCTTTTCAGTAGATTTTGATGCTATATTGGACAATCAAGATTTTTATTGTCTTCCTTTTGTTGTAATACAACTTTGTATAGATTTTCTGTTTGTAGGTTGTTTTAAAAATAAATTGAAAATGAATCACATAAATTTTAAAATAATACGTTTATGCTGGTGCCTGTCGACTTTGAGGTGAAATTTATGGTTAATATTTGTTTGTAGTTTTGAAATTTATTTGAATATTCTTTGTTAAGAAGGAACATTTCAATTGACGAATGACGTTTTTTAATTTGAAGAGGCATTTGTACCGATAAACTGGAAATCGATAAAGCAAAGTTATCTAATGTTCTACATTCTATTACGATGATTATACAAATTGAAAAATAAATTTATTTACAGTTTAAAAACAATTTGTACAAATTGCAAATCGGCAGTCTAATTTGAGCACGTCGTGTGACATGCCATTCCATGTAATGGCATGTTTTAGCATAAAGGGAAAAACACAATAAGACCATTTGTACCAGACAATGTGACATAAAATAGGAAGTTTCATTGCTTTTTACTTTAATATAGTGTCCTTAGACTCACAGGAATAGCTTTACGATCAAGTTTGATTGCGAGAGGCTTTTAATATCATCCACTTTGAATACAACTCAGTATAACTCTGCTCAATGATTTGCTTCTAATAGCATCGGGAAAATGGGATATATAAATGGCTTAATTGTTCTAAGTCATCTTGTTTTATGCTTTTTATGTTTTAATTACAAGCTTTTAAATAATTATTCTTGTTTAATTGAGCTTATTAAGGAAGGATTTTTCCACTTAAAACCAGTTTCTGGATTAATATTATAGAGAATTGAGAATTGTTTTTTTTTCCTATTTCACTGTCATGCCTACACAAAATGACATTTGTAGAAAATGCAGTTATTTCCCTTTACAATACATTTATGCCAAATTTAGATAAGTTTCTATTGAGTTAGTTACATAATAATTTCTTTTATATTTATATATCAAATAAGAATTTTGTTAACTTAATATAGATTTAAGAATATTAAAGTGGGTGGCTGTTTGTTTGGTTAATAATTAAGTTACTATGATGTTTAAATTCAATAAAAATATTGAAAGGGGATTAAACAGAGTTACTTCCCATGATTTGGAATATCTCTCTCATTGATGTCAGAATTGGTAAAATTTCACTTTAAACATATATCAATCGAATGGTAGGGTTTTCAGTCTGGAACTTTGGATTTGTCCATAGTAAAAAAAAAAAATGAAAGCCAATCATACAAGTAGAAAAATGCTGAAAGTGGCACTAAACCACATTCCAATAAATCATTTCAATTCTATATGATACTAAACTTAAAAATCTGTAAGCTCATTAATAAGTGAAAAAATGCTCAAAGTGGCAGAAAACTATTCCTACAAACAAACAAACATACAATACTTTACAAGATAAATTTTTAATAACAGAGTTATTTCCATTAATGTGAATTCAGTGAAAGTTTTTTGATATCATTTTAAGCTATTATTTGAAAATAAAAAAGCCAAAGTATGCAATTACATGTATCCAACATTTTCTTCAAATTACTTATTACATGCACGAATAAATTTGCATGTTTTATCAGGAAGATATGAAGAAATGCTTTAGTTATATGTGAGTCTCATCACATTTTAAGATTTAATCTGTGGCAAAAGTGCAACTGCATATGCCAAAGCATGAGATTATGGAAGTTATTATAAACTGAAATATTGTATTTCATAATAGGGCTTTGTGTTTTGACAGAACAGATGGGCGCTGTCTTACTCAAACTTCTACACAAACAATGAAAACGAATAATAGGTATTGGAATACGCGTAATAATGTGAATTTTGATTTGAAATGAACGCTTAGAATAATGACCGAAATAAACACAAAAGGAATTAGAATTTAATATGTAAAAATTGTATGAAAATTGATTAAATATTTGCATTTATATTGTGATCTCTTAAAGAAGAAAAATTTTGTACAATTTCGGCATAAAAATTGATAAGCAGAAAGATATAATAGCAGAATTCAGACCCTCGATCGAAGCTATTATACAAATTTGTATATTATATATTCTGTATTATTTTGATAAAACAATATTTGAAATAAAAGATACAACATTCTTGTTTGACACTAATAACATGAAAAAAAAGAGTTGTATATTGACATGAGTACTTGATGGACGTTAGAAACACTGGTATAGTTTTCCTTTCATTATAAAACACTTTCTGAATAATATAATTATCTTTAATCAAATTATCACCAGCTTATTAAACTAACACAAAAACCCCTATTAAATCCACACATTGCTTACACTACAAGGAACTCCCGTTGTTATACAAAATTACTTGTAAACAGGACGTATACTCAAAAGGACCTAATCACAACATACAGCCGAGCACAAAGGGGTCATTAATTAACTCCCCATTAGCGGTAATTATATTGTCCCAGACAAAAGACATTCCAAGCTTCTGTTCCTGCTGGGCTGCACTAGCTCCATAAACTGAAGTGCAGGTTCAATGAAAATAAACTTTCTTATGCCCAGTGTTTATATCTACCCATTGAAACAATAATCCTGACAGCTGTTGATTGCCAATATTCCCACAGTCACATAAGAGGCCTGGTAGGGGGTACGGTTAATCAAGGACACAATATATAATACACAATTTTTTTCTTACTGTGTTCTGTTTCCCCTTTTTTGGAGAAAGTGGCATTACCATTGTAATTTTTTCTTTTACTTTTCAAAGGCATGACAACATTTTTTCTACATTTTTTTATATTTTGTTCCCATGTTAAGTATGAAATTCTAACACACTTGTAAAACATTTTTTCTCTCTTCTCCTCTTTCTGGAATAAAGTGTCCTTGCCATCCTCATTTTGTAAATTGTGTATGTGTTTTTAACTGCATTTTAACTTTTTTTTTACATCTGTTTAAAAAAAAATTTTGTTGCTGTGGTTTATGAAGGAATCCTGAATTAATTACTTATAAGTTTATAACATGTTTATTATCCATTTTCTCCTCAAAGTGTCTGTACAATCATTGTTTTTTTCTCTTACATATTTTTTGTCATGTACTCTGATATGTATTATCAAACATTTTATATAAATGGATCAATAGTATATGTAATAAATTAAAATAATTAAATTAATTTGTGTTTGTTTTTTGGTATTATACATTTCGGTAAAATAAGTAAAAACTTATTTATTGAGACTTCTTTAGCATTTAAGCATGTATTAAAGGTTTAACTACAGTTTTGCTTATTTGCTTTAATAAGTGTTTTTATTATTTAAGAAAAAAATCAAAAATCAATATTAATTAATGATGTTTAGCTGTGTAGAATAAATTTGTTGTAAAAGTCTTTCTTCAAAAATTTTTAAAATATTATTTACATGTAATGCCACATTTAAAATTAATTAGTATCCAAGTTAAAATTAAAACCACAACTATATCATTATCATTTAAAGAGAACTTTTTTTTTGCAAACTTATAAACACCTGCCTAAAATTTCTGTTACAAAATATTTTGAAATGGATATACATGTCACGCTATTTAAATTAATTTAAAAAATCAACCAATCAGAAAGTTTTCCTGCATAATGACATCAGGAACAGTTAGCTAATTATGTGGCCATCTCATTACTTGGTAATTGTCTTCATATTATAATGCAGATCTCTCGCCCATCAACAGCTACTTCAAAATGTCATAAAATAGATAAAAGGGGAGATAAATCTATTTGTCTGACATAACTGGCATGCCTTTGTCAAGTTAAACTGTTACAGATGTTGATCCATTCGATTAACCCTAATTTAACACAGTTATAATCGTACTACTGGAACTCTAGCTGTGGTTAAAAGGGTTTTCTTGTTTGCTATGGGAAAAGTGGTTAAATCAAACGTGTAATTTGAAGAAACTTTTTCATTTTGGAATAGATTGGACATTTTTATTATTTGCAGCAAATTTCAAGGAGTAATTACTGCTTACAGCCCAATCACAAAATAAACGAATGATTACAATGTACAGTCAAACCTGTAATATATGACATTATAATAGGGTCACATAATACAGGTGGTCACTGTGTACAGGTTTCAGTGTAATTTACAATGTATAATATTAATACCCCATCTGATTATACACTTGAGGTCAAAAAAGGCTAAATTAATAGAATCACATGTTGTAAGAACAATTAGGATTGGGTGGGTATAATACATCAATGAGAATTATACCCGGTCATTTATGGTAATTAATTTGAAATGTACAGCAATGGGAAACTGAAATTGATGCCACATTAATTCTAAAGAATGATGATTGTTAAGGGACGGTTTGAATTTTTTTTTTATTATATGTCTGGGGTCTAAACAGTTAGATAGCTGTGGTAGATGTCCAAAACAAATCATGCAACAAATGCCACTACTTTTCAAGAATTAAACAGTTAGCCAACCATGCTGCATGAACAGCTTATACTCATGCTTATTCCTGCTCCTGTCTTCCTGTCTAAGCATTAAGAGTTTGCTCATCATGGTTGAGGTCCCGAAATCACTTATGCTGCCTTGCTTTACGTTGATGATTACGCATTGTTTTGGAATCTTTTGTAGGTAATTAGTAGCTATTCATTAGCTTCACTTGTAGCATTGCTAAAACAAATAAAAATCAAAACTTAAAACCAGCAGTCAAATACCTTCAGTGACATGAAAGAGGTGCGCAGCGGGAGAACTACTTTGTTGCGTGAATTTCTCGCTGGTTAATGGCTCTAATGATAGATCATTGTTGTAGATTGTTACATGGGGAATGTTTCTGCAGTGCTTTGTTTTTTGCTCTTAAACTGCGATAAAGACTGTTTGCTTGATGGAAATAATTATGGCTTAAGACAATGAATTTTTTGTGTTAATATTTTATAATGGGAGAAGCCTTTATTTATTAATCGTTTAAATCTGCTAATAGTTTGGATACAAATTAACTTACACCTGCAAAGAACTGGTCCCTTTTCTTAACTGAAGACAGGGAACCTCCTTTATTTTGACATGTGACTTATAATTTGCCAATAAATTTACTTATTTGTATTTTAGTCCAATAATTCCACTCAGATATAGCGTTTTCCTGGATAAAAGGAAAGTAAAAAAATATCATTGTATATAAGGCCAAATAATGAACTATTGATAACTCAAATAGTTGGTTAAGCTGAAAAAAAAACATGTGGCATTATAAATTTATATTTTGTTAAAAAAAGACGTTTTAGTGTATATTCAAATAACTAGTTCATATTTGAGTACAATTATTTCACCTCCAATATCTCGTATTCCTGGATAACTGGTATAAAGGCGAAACAATGAATCTTTAATAACTCAAATACTTGGTTAAGCTGAAATAAAATTTTGACAGGATAAGTTCAGTTTTTATGTATTCAGATAACTAGAATATCCCTTAAAATGAAAGTTCAGGTAGCATTTTATATATATAGCAATATTTGTGGTGTGGTATAAAAATGACTGCATGATGTGTTTGAAACACCTCATGCATGTTGTAAAACTAGTAGAGTGGTGCTTATATTGACAGTGCACTGCAGGTACATACATTAAATTTGATTGGTTGACTTGAGTGATGACATGATAAATAATCTATTACAACCCATTTGATTGGTTATTAAGGTGATGACATGATAAATTATCTGCTGTAGACAAAAGGCTGATGGGTATCAGGGATGATGATGTTTTGTGCAGCATATCCTACTACATGTATTTATCATAATATTTTGAGAACCAAGACAATGGGGAAGAAGCTTGGAAAAGAGTGTTTACTTAATTACTAATCCATGATCAATATTTTTATTAATTATGAAAATATTTATCTAAGTTTCTGTTTAGCTGTCTGTCTGGTATTGATGGGCAAGTCAATACTGATCTCTGTTTGATAATAAAAGGTCTGAGTTGAGAGCGATCAGAGCTTGTTAAGCTATTTTTAGCTATGCCATGGGAAAAAAAGCAAGACCTCATGTTAAGCAAACTTTCAAATGTCTGCTTTGCACTTGATCAGCATGCTACCAACTGTGCCATAGGCACTGTCTAAATTGAGAGAACTTCTGTAAAGTTGATAAAAGATTTCTTTATCACAACAACTATATTTCATTTTATGGACCATTTTGTGATTAAGCTTTAATACAATACTTGCACCAAATATTCATGGTACCTGTATATTGGAAAAACATCCTTCATGGCCAACTTTGATTCCCAAAATTCATCTAAAGTCACTACACTACAAGTCATCTTAATCACCATACAAAAAGTCACCTCAATCACCACACCACAATTCTCCTAAAATCACCACACCACAAGTCACCTAAATCACCACACCACAAGTCAGATAAAATCACCATACCACAAGTCAGATAAAATCACCATACCACAAGTCACTTAAAATCACCACACCACAAGTCACATAAAATCAACATACCACAAGTCACCTAAATTACCACACCAGAAGTCACCTAAATTACCACACCACAAGTCACATAAAATTACCACATTACAAGTCACCTCAGTTCACTACTCCACAAGTCACCAAAACTCCCTACACAAAAAGTCACCCCAAATCACCACACCACAATTTATTCCAAATCACCACACCACAAATCACCCCAAATCACCATACCACAAGTCACCCCAAATCACCATACCAGAAGTCACCCCAAATCACCATACCACAAGTCACACCAAATCACCATACCACAAGTCACCCTAATTCACCACACCACAAGTGACATAAAATCACCACATTACAAGTCACATAAAATCACTATTCCACAAGTCAGATAAAATCACCACACCACAAGTCAGGTAAAATCACCACACTACAAGTCACCCCAAATCATAATACCACAAGTCATCCTAAATCACCACACCACAAGTCACCCAAAATCACCACACCACAAGTCACCCCAAATCACCACACCACAAGTCACTCCAAATCACCACACCACAAGTCACCTCAAATCACCACACCACAAGTCAAATAAATCACCACACCACAAGTCACCCCAAATCACCATACCACAAGTCATCTCAAATCACCACACAACAAGTCACCCCAAATCACCATACCACAAGTCACCTCAAATCGCCACACCACAAGTCACCTCAAATCACCACACCACAAGTCACCTCAAATCACCACACCACAAGTCAAATAAATCACCACACCACAAGTCACCCCAAATCACCACACCACAAGTCACCTCAAATCACCACACCACAAGTCAAATAAATCACTACCCAACAACAGTTCCCCCCCCCCCCCCGAATCACCACAAGTCTGCATTCTTTTGGTTATATCTATATAGAATGTAGTTTTAACATGTAATTAATTTATATTTCCATAGAAATAAAATAAGACCACAAGGTTATCATGGAGGTATATTATTTAACCAAAGATCAGGGATATTTTATTTTTTTTATTTGACAATAACACATATTTCTAAGGATAGAGAGAAGTGATTATGTGAAGGATGTCATGTTGAAGCGTGCCTCCCCTCCTTGTATTTCCTCCTTATCTTTTCCTCGCAGACTACTGCTTCCATTGTAAAAAATTAAATGAGTATTTTATCAGGAATACTACAATTATTTATATTGCATGTGTCAGTGTAATCACCTTGTTGGAATCGTGGTTGAAATGTAAGTTCTCCAAAGTGGGGGCTGGGTGGGGGTGAGGGGGCCGGGGATAGGGGTCAATATAAATGAGTATTTTATCAGGAATACTACAATTATTCATGTTGCATGTGTCAGTGTAGTTAACTTGTTGGAATGTAAGTTCTGCACAGTAGGGGCTGGGTGGGGGTGAGGGGGTAGAGGGTGGGGGATGGGGGTCAATATAAATGAGGAATACTACAATTATTTATATTGCATGTGGCATTGTTATTACCATCTTGAAATGTTAGTTCTCCACAGTTGGTCGGGGGAGGGGTGTAGGGTGTGGGGGTCAATATGTATTAGTATCTGCTGTATGCCAGATGTTGCTGTAATGAAATTAATTTTTAATGCAAAATGTTTCCTTTTTTTCAACAAGAACACTGCTGTGGTAGATGAAATGTATGCAAGTACACATTTCCTTTCAAGTTGTTAAGAATGTTCTTTGATGGCAAAGAAACAAAAATAATAAATTAATTTATTTCTTAAATTGTAAGGAATTGGCTTTTCAACTAATTTAAAACAAATCATTTTGTTTTATTTTCCATACTATGACAATTGTTTTAAAAAAAAGATTGACAGAAAGAAAATTCTCATTAGACATGCCATTTGGACAAAACTCATACTTTCTAAATCAAGGCCATAGCTAGGGGTGCAATAGGAGCATGTGACCACCTTTTTGCCAAAAAATTCCCCCAAAACCTGACTTAAGAAAAAAAGGGATAAGATTTCATGACCTAGTGTAGATTTAAATATGAAAAGTCTTCTGGGGAGCTTCAACCTCCCTGGCCTCCTCCCCAAGGCTCTGCCTTAAGAGGTCCAGAGAAACCTCAGCTTTGTAAGGAAGTGCACCCACCAAACTTAAATCCTTAATAAAGGCCCGGTAAATAACAGTTAGGATTTGTATGTCTGGTTGTACAATTTTATACCAATTTTTCCTTTTAGATAAAAATATATTAGCATTTTGCTCAGACCTGACTGTGAGAAAATTTTATTTTTTGGTCTAAATAATTTTGAAATCTAACACATCCTTGACCTACATTTCGCTAATGATATGCATAATTACAAACTTTCATAATAACAAATCCCTTTGATCTTTCAAGTGTGGAACGAGATATTCCCTGCAGAATTCTGAGATCTGAATCTAATCAGTAAATAAACAAACAATGACAAAAAGTAAACAAACGGTATTGTTCTTGGGGACTTATCACCAGCAACACTTAAATGTCAAAGGATGACATTGGTTTTAGATCAAATCTGTAGCAGCTGTAATAGGATTAATTATTGGTGGCTTGTGATATTTGTCCAGTTTTAACCATGACCACTTGTATCCTGATATCTATATACAGATTCATCCGACACCTATATATCCTTATATCTAGATAAGGATGGGGCGGGGGGGGGGGGGGGGAGATTTAGGTGTCATTAGCTTTTGCAACATGTACATTTTAACCATGACCATTGTCAAAAATGAAAACGTGGCTTAACATTTTAAAAATGGTCAGATTTTGTGAGAACAGATGGATAGTAGATTCTTTTTTGTGAAATCAACCCCATTTTTACTTTTTTAAGAGCAAAACAATTTTTTTTCATATTAAATGAGTTTTATTAGAAAAAGAAGACTTGATGTGGTTTTTATAATATTAAAGAGGAGATAAGCCAAACATAAACTTCACAATTCAGTTAATGACTGAAATCCTTAACCCCCTACCTAATTCAGCATTTTTTTAAGCTGTTGCTGCTTTGGCCTAGCAAAAATATTGTTGATGATCAATAGACCCATGCATGAATTGATAGTAAACCTAAAATTTGGTCTGACCACAATTGACAGTTCAAGGCAAATCTGATGTTTCATGCTAATAATGGACAAGTTATAGAAATATATTGCATGTGAAATTGATTAGAGGAATTTAGGAGATAAGATTGTTCCATTGTTTCTCGCTGGACCGTGACAAGACAGGAGGCAGGGTGTATTATCATGCTCTCTTATCACATGTAATCAACATTCAGATTGTTAATTGCTGCCAATCTGAGTGGATTTTGATGTTAAATAAATTAGACTTGTTGTCTTTGTGTTTACTGTTGTAATCAAGAGGGAAGGAGATGAATGTATCTTTAATGAGCATTTATTTGTAATGGGAGGGATATGAAGGCTTGTTGCTGACATCCATTGTTTGAAAACATATTTTAATACATTTATTATGAGAAAAGAAATGATACTAAAAATATAATAAATTTTTAATGAATTTGATTTTTATTCATCTGTTTTTTGTTTTGGTGACTTTGATATTATTTTGATAAGGGACATGCAAACAGCACAAAATGGGATCACTTTTATAACTTAGTTTGGTTCAAAGAGATTTTTTTAGTATGCCCAGCCACCAAAAGTTAGGGGACATATCTTTTCGGTCTGTTCGTTTGTTCGTTTGCTTTTTTTATGGATATGACTTCAAATCATCATAAAACTTGGTACAGAGTTAAGACATGATGATATTTCTTCACTGTCAAAAATATTTAGGGCTGTGCAAAATATTTTTATTGAGCTTGGGAAAAGGGGGATGTTTACCAATATGTGCCAAGGGAGCATCAGTGTCCGAGAGACACATTTTTTTTATTACCAACATCAGCAATTATGAAATCATAATAAAATGATTGATTAATTAAATAATGCTTAATATCAAAGTAAAAATCATTTTCAGGATAAAATTATTTTGCCTATGTCATGTCCTGTGGTTTCTCCTGTGTTAGGAAGATGGATACATAAAATAAAAGGTCCACTTTTTATGAAACAAATAAAATCAGTTTTCTTTATACGGTTGATTGAGCTTCGAAAAAGGGGGGTGTTTAACAATATGTGCCAAGGGAGCACATTATGTACTTGTTTTTGTTTTTGT
Organism: Limnoperna fortunei; assembly: GCA_944474755.1. NCBI lineage: Eukaryota > Metazoa > Mollusca > Bivalvia > Mytilida > Modiolidae > Limnoperna > Limnoperna fortunei. The sequence continues at coordinate 57,833,302 of OX104120.1, forward strand.
CACAAATATATGTTTATATGACAATAAAGATATTATTATTATAATATGAATAAATTTTAAATTTTCTATCCATGAATCTTGCAACTTTTTTTTGTATTGTTATGTGTATTGGTTGTAAGGGTAGTACATAAATAAGTTTGCAGTGGTAAAATTCTTTATCCCACATTTTTTTTGTGTAAACTGTTGTTTTTACAGTGGAAGAAGTCATGAATAGATGGAGTTACTCCTTATCAGTTCTATTAAACAATGAGAGAAAAATCTCTGAGAATGTCATTCCTGGGGGCTTTTGAAACATTTAATATGGCGGTACAAATGTAGCGTAACTTCATTGTCAGTGATGTAGTCATTCCAAGCAGTCACATCTGACATAAGTCAACAATTTACTTCGTCCTTACAGTCTGGTTTAATCATAGATAAGACTTATTGTAAACAATCGTCTTCTTGTCTGATGTTTTTATAAGTAAAATGTTGGATTTCAAGATTTTTTTTTATTTCATTCTTTTTTGTGTGTGAACTTAAAAATTCCTTTTGTTTATACAACAGTCAAGGTTATTTATTTTAATGATAAAACTGGATTTGAATGAATGTGTTTCTCCTTTTCTCCCATTTTATGTTCCTTGTATATGCTATAAGCTGAGTTTTGTACTTTTAATGTTTAATTTGACTTTTTCACGATGCTTATTTAATTCAGTTTAGTATATTCATGTAATTAAATATTATATACATGTATTAAAGAGACCAGATATTTTTAACAAATAAAATATTTAAAATCTGATTTGGTGTGATTTTTCATATGATGACAAAGTTGAAACAGTGGACATTTTGGAAATATTTGTGTTAGTAGGTTTTAAATGATTGGTTTTGTTTGTTTGTTTTTTTTTCCACAATTTTTTTCTTCTCTAAATAAATGGAAATTGGGATCACGAATCAGACTTAAAATCAAATGCTAAAGACCAGGTTGTTGATCAATTTTTTTGTCATTTTGTTTTTATTTATTGGTGCCCAGAAGGTAAACATTGTCTTCATGGTTCATTGACTTCATTGGTAAATTCAAAGGAAGATGGTATTTGACCCCCATAAAGGTCATTACATTTGTTGATTATCAAGAGTGAAGCATTACTCTTTGGTCAGTCAATATAAGCAATGATTGTATGGTATTGGTTATAGCTTCCACTTGCAAATTAATTGGTCACAATTAAAACCCGTTTAAAGGGGCCATCTTGTATTCAGAAAGCCCCTGTAGGAAAGTACCATTTGTTTTTTAGGTCCCAAAAATGCTAAGTGTGTACTGATGAACCATGCTTTAGAGCCACCTGCTGCTAAAAGACATGACACTACATTGTCCCTATTTATGCACGTTAAACCAGTGTCTTGCAGTTATTTTTAAATATGTTAAATCTTGGGCCCTAATACTCCTTTGCACTTTTCATCAAGCTTATTTTAATGATCCACATAAATAGACTTTTAAAACAGGGTAAACTGGTATCCAAACTTGAACAATTTCTAGCTCGCTTGCATTGATTTCTATGGCCACTATCTTCCCTTGGCCCTGGCTTCAGTATACTCCATGACTGTACATCATAAAGATATTGGCACCCAGATATAAAACCGAAACTAACATCTGTCAATCAATTGACATTCTTTCCCATCTTTTTCTGTGATAAAATCTGATATTTTAGTTTAGGTATAGATTATCTGACATCATTTGTGTTATTATTGTGTGACATCACATCCGTAGTGTGTCAGATCAGATGAGATAATAATGATGAGGTGCTGTGAGATCGACAATTTTTTTATTGGGAATTATTAGAAAAATGTGACTTTGTAAATTTAGATTCTTCAGTCAGTGTTTTGAAAGGTGCTATGAATATGAAATGAAAATATACAAATATTGTCAAGTATCAAGTTTTATTATATTTTTTCTCCAATCTCCCAATTGAATAATTTGTTTACAAGCTTCCTGGTATCAGGTGGATTACGAATGTTTTTAAAGCTATTGTTTATTGAGAATTTTATCATATGACCCTGTCATAACAGGTGCAATAGTCTGTCTCTTTAAAGGCCACCCCTGCAGCACAGTTTCAATGCTTCAGTCAGTGTGCTTTTACAGAAATGTGCTATCATCAAATTTGGGGCCTCAGTTCTGGCAAAATTTTACTTTTGTTGGTTAATATATGTACCTTATTCTTTCTTTTTCTATTTTTGTTGAAAATAAATACCTTATTCTTTGAGGATCAAATTTTACTTTTGTTGGTAACTATAACCACTTTATTCTTTGAGGATGGAGTATGTTTAATTATAACTTGTATATACTATACATACCAGAAATGTGGTTTTCTTTTGATGTTGTGGTCTTTGTTATTGGGTGTTTATATGATAATCAGGGGTAAATAACCAGAAAAATTGTTATTTTTATAAAAATGGGGCAATCAGTATTGTATTGTAATGTTCTGGAGAATTCTACCATTTTTAATAGATAAATAAACATTACAAAATAAGACTTTGTTGGTATTGGACAAATTTTGTTTAATTTATTTTAGAATTCTGAGGTTGGTAAGTTCTAAACTACAGCATTTTAAAATAAATCCTAACATTTTATTTCTAGAATTTCGAGAGCATGTTATTTAAAGCTGAAACTCACACTTACCAAGTTAAATGTTTTGGAAACAGGCTGCCCTTTCTGGTTTTTGAAACAAAATATGGCATTCTCTAATGCTTTAAGTTTAAAATGGTTTTTTTTCTAAGAACAGAACCAAGTTTATTATCTTAGCTGAAAGTTTTAAATTTGTGATGATTTTTGTTTTGGTCAGAACATGTTAGGCTGTTAAATGTTTTGGAAACAGGCTGCCTTTTCTGGTTTTTGAAACAAAATATGGCATTCTCTAATGCTTTAAGTTTAAATTGTTTTTTTTTTCTAAGAACAGAACCAAGTTTATTATCTTAGCTGAAAGTTTTAAATTTGTGATGATTTTTGTTTTGGAACAGAACATGTTAGGCCGTGTTTACACCAGAGGAAAAAGATCGATCTTTTTGGGGATCGATTAAAAAAGCATCGATCTCTCTCTAATGTAAACACTTTAAATCGATTGCAATCGATTCCGCCTTGTGTAATCTGAACGCAAAACGGTTTAGATATTGATCGATTTAATTTGAATCGATTCTTCCTAGCTCTAGTGTAAACACGGTCTTACACTTACCAAGTTAAATGGCACCATTTGCTTGCATAAAACAATCATTAAAAAATAAAATAAATAAGACAATAAATGATTCATATGTAAGGAAAACATTAGACAAAATTACATCTTTTAATGAAAGTTCAAAGTTTTACTTATACAGTAAGTTGAAACACAAAATGGAACCAGAATATTACTTAACCTTCTTAAATAATTTTAAAATTAGACAATTATTTACGAAATTTAGGATGAGTGATCATTCCTTAGAAATTGAAATGGGGAGATATAAAAATATCCCAAGAGAAGAGAGAATATGTAAGAATTGTGATTTAAATGAAATAGGCGATGAACACCATTTTCTTCATCAATGTACTTCAAATGAAGTATTTAGAAACAGTCTTTTAAATAAAATTAACATAAATAATCAGGACTTTGCCAATTATAATAAAATAAATAAATCAATATTTTTATTAAATAACAAGTCAGAACTTTTGACAGAAATAGGAAACTTTTTGAAGCAATCTACTGAATTGCAAAAGATTGGGGTCCTAGTCAGTCAGGGGTAATGTATTGTATTAATAAAAACAAGTTTACTTCTGTATGTATATACGTTATATGGTCATATATTACATGTATGTATTTTGTTCTGTATTGTATTTGCTTGACCCGCATGGGTGTAATTTTTCAAATAAAGTTATCTTATCTTATCTAATACTTTAAGTTTAAATTGTTTTTTTTTCTAAGAACAGAACCAAGTTTATTATCTTAGCTTATCTTAAGTTTTAAATTTGTGATGATTTTTGTTTTGGAACAGGACATGTAGTTAATATGCACTTGTTACTGGTAAAGAACAATATGTTCTTATTTTCTCTTTACTAGAAGCTTATAATAATGTCATTGTTTTCAGAACGAGAACATTGTATTTCTTTATATAATGTGATTGTTTTTGGAAAAGAACATTGCATTCTTTTATGCCATGATATAAATCATAAATTAACTCATTACCTCTACGGAACATAAGTCGTAGTGTTTATAATAGTTGTCAGTCTTTCTCACAGCTGTTGATTCTGTTCAGATCAAAGAGGGATCATGTTTTAACAAAAACTGTTTTTCCTTTTGGTAACAGTAGTTGGGTACTTTTGTGATAAATATTGGAAGCTTAAGCTTATGGTGTATATAATCCTGAACAAGTCACCTGTTACTGTTATAGAGAAATGAAACTAATTTTCAGTATCACAATAAACTTTAGTTTTGATAATCATTTGTTCTCTTATCAGTAATGTGGAAATTGCTTGAACAGGTGAATTTCAGCAATTACAATTTTATGACATGCAGATTTTGCCCAAGTGTAGCATAATTGTAGAAAAATGTGCATCAAAAATAAGAATAATGGATTGTAAAAAGCAATAATTCAGAGTTTGGTTAGAAAAAAAGGGCTGGCATCTGGCAATTGTAATTCACCCTTTATTAACCAACAATTTTAGATGGCTATAAAACAGTAGTAGAAAATTGCTCTAGGTCAAAAAGTTAATGTATGATACAAAACTAAATGTAATCCATTGATTGTTTTATCAAATTTATATATATAGCGAGACTATCAGATACAGATCCCACAAATATCGAGAATTGCCATAAAATTTGCAAAAAATGTGAAGCCAATTTCCTAAGTGCTGACAACTAATAATTCCTCTTAACATCTTCACACTTCTTAAAGCTGAATGAAAATTATGAATTTGTAAAAAAAAAGAATTCATAAGCAGACAGAGAGTAAAAACCAAAAGAATTTTTCAAATTTTGATGTGAATGAAGTTACTTTACAATTACGTGCAAAATGTCAGCATATACATAGAGATAAAATCAATTTCGCAACAAAAAATGGAAATTGACAAAGCATCAGTTGTACAATTTCAACACAACTTCATTTGTCAATTTCTGTGACCATTGACCTACAAGCATTTAACTTTTGAAGTATTCTGCATGGAATGGTAGAGAATATCAGATCACGATTTTTTCTGGACTTTTGACGATTCGTAACTGGTGTAAATAAGCGATAAGTTTGACCCTTAGAAAGTGTTGCATCTGTTTACCTCAGTAATAAATGAATTTTTTATCCATGGGAACAATTTTGAACATGCTATTCATTTGTTTTGGTTTTTTTTCTGCCATTTAGTTCATTTGGAAATTTGAGAAAATTTTTAGAATTAATGTTTGTTTGTTCGATTAATGGTGTTTAATGCCTTTTTCAGCAATTTTTCAGCTATATTATGGCTTCCAATTTTTATTGGGGGAGGAAGCCGGAGTACCCGGAGAAAACCACGACCGGAAGGAAAACTGGTTTTTAGAATTAACTTGTACAAGGTCTTTTGACAGTTTGAATATTGACATATTAAGTTTATAAAGTTCTTTTCCCATAAATAAATCAAATGACTGAATTTGGAGCTTTTTTATTTATTTAGTTCTTTGCCATTGAGAAAAAAAAGGATATTATCTGTATTAGTTCTGGAGTAGCAAAATCTGCTCTTCATTGCAATATCAGCACTATTAAAAATGTTTCGAAAATGCTGTAATAAGAGTCAAATGCTTTTAGGCTTTTTTCAGATTGTAGCTTTATAAGTAAAACTACAAATTTTATTTTAGATTTTTATTTGTGTTTTTTTTAACTATATCAATTTAGATTAAAAAGTTTATTAAAAATTTGAAATGGGGACAGGTTTAATTTCATACTGATAAAAATGCCAGTTTTAGGTCACCAAGTTTGTCTCCTGATTTTTGTAGACTCCAGGACAGCTCAACATCATTTATTACTGTCAAGAAATTGAAAATTATTGGTTTAAAGTCTTAAAATATCAACATGAGACATGTTTTAATTAATGAAATACAGGAAATACGAGATTTTCAATTTTGTATGGCATTCCTCGTCTGATTAACAAGTGGGTTGCATAATTACCATTCAAATCTTTTAAATTAATTAAAACGAAATCTGTCCCTGTTTCTATTTAACATAATGCTGATTTTTGAAATTTTAATCCAGAAATCGTTAAAATTTATTCAGTAAACCTTTCGGCTAGCCAATTGTCAAATTGAGACACTGCATGAACTGGCACCAAGTTCATTATCGCACTAAAAGTCCTAAGTATGTTTAAAGATATACTCAATTAAGCAAGACATTGTAGTTTCTTTTCCCAGTAAAATTCTTATCATCACATTAACAAGAAACTCCTCTTTGTAGCGAAAATAATGTTAATGTATCACAACCTAAACTTCTCATTAGGGCGAATTAACGTAAGAATTGTGTTTACTACGTAGGCAGAAATAGACTAAAACTTAAGATATGAATTTAGCCCATTATTTACTCGGCTGGAGTGATATTAGTTATTTAATCTCAACACTTTAACAATTGTCTTAAGAGGGCGCCACCCTGTTTCCTTACTCATTACTGTGCCACTTGAGGATAGGTAGATCACATATAGACGTATTGTCAAACAATGTTCTCTCGAGAAACAAAAAGATTAAGAATTTGGCTTACATTAGGATAAGAGAAGGCTCCAACACAAATCACATTTCGTTAAGTGTTTAATTTTCTTGATCTACTTAACTGATATATCTATTGATAAAAGATTTCAACAGAGGTTTAATCTTTTGTTCTGTTGTTTGAGAGTTAGCTCCCATTATTGTCAAGGACTGAAGATTTTATAACAATAATAAAAATAAAAGGAAAGAATTTTCAAAAAGAAATTGACATCTTTGTGTTGAAGTCATTTTGACAATAGAGGAGAAGTTGGATTGAAGGCTCTTGAAATAGACATTAATTATAAAATAAATTTTGTTTATAATTTTTGATTGAGTATTGACAGTTATATGAATGTATGTATTTTATTTGATGAAGTTACTCAAAATATCTGAAATATTCTGTGTGAAAAAAGATTTTTAACCTGTGCGTGGTAATAAAAATATGAGTTAGAGGAATGTGAAGACTCCTGTTATGTTATTGTCTTTGGACTGTAAAAAACAGGATTGCTTTTATGAACTTTTGTTTTTGAAAAAAAAACTAATAAATTCTCTTCATATAAACTTTATGACTGGTGTTAATTTATATAGCATTTAATAGATATTTATTGCAGAGTTCTTAGAAGCAACATGTGACTCTGGGCATTTTGTTTTGAAGAAAACATAAAAAAAATTACTACTAACAATCAAAATAATATGTCCCTAATGTGTTTTCACAGTTCCCTAATCCTTCTCATATGGACTTTGTTATGCCCTATAGCCTTCTCTTTTGTTCATTTCATCAAATTGAAATATATCTCTGTGGAAGCATGTTCAACTAATTGTGATATAATACTGGCCCGATTCTGGTTTTAATAAAAGAATTTTTGTTTTAGATCCAGAATTTGATGGTTTCTCATTAACGAGGGTCGGATATTGTTTCGTTAAAAGAATGGTGTTAATTATTCTAAATAAAATGGAGGGGTTAAGTTGCCATATCTTTCCAGCGTTTAGAAAGAATATGAAAAATGTGCAAAAGAGAAATTAAGTTTGGGTTGTTAATATCTTTATAATGTGGATATATGCATCGTACAATAAAACTCTGCAGACTTATTTTTTTCATCAGGTTTCGTAAAAGCGCATGAATCAGTTTTGCATTAACCGTCCTCATGATGATCTACTGTTATGTTTACTAGTGGTTTACCTAGGATCATAGTTTCCATCCAATATTGTGGCTTTCTTTGACAATGAAAGTAGTTGTTGTGATGTAGCTGGTATTTTTGTTACCTATTTCAATTGATTGATTAATTGGTCCTTATAGTCCCATTATACAATCATTTATATTGCTGGGGTACGACACAAGTGTCTGCCCAATCAGATCATTGGCACAACCACAAGGACCATTTCATAAAAACAATTGGGCAAGCTTTCGGACACTCTGACCAATTCCATTTGGGCTGCTGTGACCATCAGAACAGTTGGATGCACTTCTAGCAGAACAATTGAATGGACTTTTAGCACTAACATGGGCCTTGAGGACAATAATACAATTAATAAAAGTGTTACAGGACTATCACTACAATTTCATGGGTTTCTGTGAACGGACCCCTACAATTACTAGAGGTGTTGTGGACTTCCTAATGATTGCAGGGCTTCATTAAACATCACACTAATTACATGGGCTTGTATGCTAACCTTCTATCTTTGTGAGATCATAAGATTACCAATATTCAATCATAATCCAGTTTTGTTGTGTTTCAATTCAAACTACCAAAGCATTTAAAATCTGCACACCTTCAATACGGTAATTAAATTGATCATCTAACTTGATAAATAGGAAATCATATTAATATTTATGATTCATAAGTGAAAAATCGGTGATAAAAGAGAAATAAATAATTAGTTACATGATAACATCAATCACAAATAGACATAGCATAGACTGGAGTCAAGACTGTCCCCAAGGCATGACATGTCGGGTATGTTACAATACCTAGTTTACATCAGAACAAGTAGTATATTATTATTTTGTGATAAAAAATATTGTATAAATTAATTTTTTGTTTGTACTAACAATTGTGTTTCTGACATTTAAAATTGAAAAAAAAGGATGGAATTATTAAAAAAATTTTAATCTGCAATTTTATTTATTATTGGTATAATTTAAGAAATCTGTAACAGTTTTTTTTTCATTTAGATTTTATTGATGTTGTACTTGTAATTATTTGATAAAAGAGCATGCATTCCATCTTGTTAGAAACCAAAAAAAAAAAAAAACAAACAAAAAGATCATTTTAAGTTTCATTTAATTAAAATTCTTTCATTTTATTAAAAGATTTATCAGACTTTTCTGTTAGCAACTTTACACATGTCTTATCAGTGATGTGAAAAACTAGCAGAAAATTAAAGACCATAAAACTCTAAATGCCTCTGAGAGATCTTTGTACTTAGTATAATGCCCTTTCTTCACAAAGTTCTCAGAGTCAGGGTTCCACATGGGTATCTTTCTGTAAATCTCTTTCTGATTTTGGTCTGAAAGAAAAAAAATCTATTAAACATTTCTTTCTAAGATATGTCAGACAGAAATAAACACAGCAACACAGTTTTATAATTAAAATTATTTTTATTGTTAATCTTCACCTACTTTGACCCCCATGGTTGCAGATTTTGAATTATATATAAACAATAATAAGATGCTGAGAGCAGTCTTGTCCATCACTCAACCAGCCGAGGGCTCTGATTGGCTGACAGCCAGGGAGGGGGTTTTGTCATATCACACAATACACATTCTCTGTAACAGCTTTTGTCTTTATGTTAATAACATCTTACAGGCAATTATCATTAGTTTTCAAAAGTTTGTTGGAAAATTTCAAAATGCTTGATGTCTATAATCCAGGCATGCGGTAAGTTGTATCTTTTTATTTTAATATTTTTATTATAATATTATTTAATTTTTTTTTATGGATTTTATAAAAGCTATTTTCATGTGCAACAGTTGGTTTTTTTTATTTATGTAGTTTTATTTGTATGTTTATTAATTAATTAATTTTTTAAAATAATTTTTGTAAAAGATATTAAAACTAATATATTCATTATTTGTATTGACATTTTGTTCTTCCTAGTTCCATAACTTTTGACAAGTATGTGACAAATACTTTAGCATTTTTACCGATCGAACAGGAAGACAATTTGTAAAAAATCTTAGTAACAAATGGGAAATTACTATTACAGTTTGTGTATTGGGTTTAACACCTCATCCGGCTATATCATGGCATCCACTTTTGGCTGGGGTAGGAAGCCAGTGTAACCAGTTAAAGCCCAAATGTTTGGCAAGAATTCTGGCCAGTTATTAAAATTAAAAACAATACAGCAAATAAAAGAGCAAAGATTGTAATATTTTCATTAAATTCTTTGGGAAATACATCAGAAATGCAGGTACATATATTTTCTTAACAGTCTGTTTGTGGGTAAGCAATAACAGCAGTTTTCAAATTTATGAAACTTCTTAGAACTTTTATACAAAGACTGAAAAACTTTGAACTGTTAGTTGAAGAAATATGTACTGCCATTTAGAACTTTTTTTATTGTTCTTCATTTTTCTTTGCACATGATGTAATAATTAATATGAATAATATTACGAAGCTGCAAAATATCAAAGAAATTACTTACCACGTTAAAAGGCGAACATAATCTTTATTCTCCATAACAAACACGTGCGATACCTTTTTGTCTTGTTTTGTTCACGAAATTTGATTATAATAAAAATTACTCCGTTAATTAAGTCCTTTGTAATGGGTTCATAATAAACTGTTTTCCTTTATTATAAGAGTTTAAGATGTAGCTGCATTATTAGGATCTTTTATGCGTTAATGAGTGTAACATTTGGCCCATCATCACTTCAAACCCTTAGACCTGATCACAGCAAAATAAATTACGAATAAAAACCAAGTGCAGATGTTTGTGTATAAACACAAAATTATATTACGCCTCTTAAGAATTGATACAAGTGAAGAAAAATCTGTAGCTTAGCCAAAGAATTAATTATGATCCTCGATTTTTTTTTCTTTGCTTGAAATATAGTAGGAAACTAATTTCAATACTGTTAAGAAATGGATGTGGTCAATTACAGAAATCGACATGTTTGTCAAGTGCTGACAGAAGAATATGAAAGCATTTTGTAGTGGTTTGTTCAGATATCTTTATTGTAAAACTGCAAATATTTGGGAAATCCAGCTTTAAAAGAAAAAGGATAAGTCAACATATATGAATATATATTTTGTTTTTAAAAACATATGATGTTTTGCTAATTGTCAATGTTTTCTTGATTTTTTTTCTATTTAAGAATTACAGTTTTTGAAGCTTTTTAAACAAATAAGACAATGTCCTTGAGTGTGTGATATTCAAGTCTGTACAAATATTTTAAAATTTAGCAATTTTTTTTTGCATATTTTAATCTCATGCGCAAATGAAAGATTGCAGTTTTTTCCCCACGATTACGAATCCTATTTGAATGAGGAACAAAAACATATGAAAACATTAAAAAACTATTTGAAATGAAAAAAAAAAATTATCTTCTGTTTTTCAAATCACTGTCTGCAGTGTCAATTTGCACATTTTCACACTTTGATAAGTATGTTTCCAAAATTGTCAGATGCCTGCCGATTCTTTTAGAGAAAAAAATTAATAATAGGAGACAGCAAAAAAAAATTCCACTTTTCTGAAAGATAAAGAGGCACTTTAGGGTAATCTACTTGAGGAGATAAGATATCGTCTAATTGATGTGGAGTGATTCGAAGTCTTGAAACTGATCCTGCAATTAGCCAAATAGTTTGCAAATGTTGCAGGCATTGTAAGAGTGAAATGAACCCACAAAAATTCAATTCAGGCCATGTCCCGGCTTTTGGGGAAATGTCAAATTTATCGTTGCTGAAATTGAGCAGAACCTACTTGCATGTCATAATTTTTTGGCATATGTAACACAATACATTTTTTCATAACAGTATCTGACAAGGATTTCAAAAAGATCTATTTTTCACTCTGATTGAAAACAATAATTCAAATTTTATCAAGAAAAACTTGAATGTTCACAGCTGCGTAAGAATTGTAATTTGTGGTGTTTCTGACAAGTGACTGACTGTAATGTTACAAATTATCATTCCAAACAAAGAACATAAGACCATCTTAAACTCCCAAGTTTTGAAATCAGAGAAATACACATAGAGATACAGTCTGCATACCATGTATCGACAGGTGCTTAGCACATGTCCAGAAGTAAACCTCAGAATGCAGTTCCATGCTGAAAGATTACAAAAAAGGGTTAGCTCAGACTCACAATCTTACATGGCTCAGATTGGGACTTGCCAGTATGAAATTCTTGTTGAAGCAATAATGATCTCAGTATTTGTTGTGGTTGTTAATTGAGATTTATACACTGGGGTTTGGGCTTGGCTGCTTGTTGGGGTGTAGTGGTTTCTGCAGCTTTGACAGTTTTAGTGGTCTAGGCAGCTTGGTGGGTTTCAGTGGTGTTCATCAGCTTGGTGGGTTTTAGTAGCCTCTGCAGCTTCATGAGTTTCAGTGGTCTTGGCAATTTTGTGGGTTTTAGTGGTCTTGGCAATTTTGTGGGTTTTAGTGGTTTTGGCAGCTTGGTGGGGTTTAGTGGTCTTGGCAGCTTGGTGGGGTTTTGGTGGTCTTGGCAGCTTGGTGGGGTTTAGTGGTCTTGGCAGCTTGGTGGGGTTTAGTGGTCTTGGCAGCTTGGTGGAGTTTAGTGGTCTTGGCAGCTTGGTGGGTTTTAGTGGTCTTGGCAGCTTGGTGGGGTTTAGTGGTCTATGCAGCTTGGTGTGTTTCATTGGTCTTGGCAACTTAGTGGGAGTTTAATGGTCTCTTCTGCATATTAGTTTAAGTGGTCTTTGCAGTATAATGGGTTTCAGTGACATTAGCTAATTAGGACCAGAATGAACCCTTGACTTTGTTTAAGTTTTTCTGATACAGGGATTTTGTAAGTACCTGTTGTACACAGGTTTATACTCAACAAAACCCATGTATACTATATGTGTATGACTTAATATTCTTGGTTCTGATGATTGTTTTTTTTTATTGGAGTTTAATGCCACACTTCAACCAATTGTTGGCATTCAGTTTTTATAAGGTAAAGAAGCCACAGTATGAAAACTTTGAAAATCCTTGACAGTTAACCATGGAATCCTGTCCAAAGTCAGATTCCAACTCACAATCTTAGTGTTTTACATGCCAGTGATCAGTAGTAGATGAATAACCATGTATAGATCACTTGGGTACTTGTTTTGATGAACCAAACCCAATCCTTATACTTATTTTGCAAAGCATGGGAGTTAAGTAAACACCAGAAATGCTTACGATATTAATAAATGAGTCATTTATCTAGGACCCTAAACTAGGGTAATCCAGATTCCTTGGCCCTTAATTCCTAGCCTTTGTCTCGCTAGAAAACAGAGAATACCAACCAAGTAGTATGCTTTTGTGCTTATTACCATGAATTTTTATATTGATATTTATCAACATACTTGACTGTAGTCTCCAAAATGTCACTGCGTCAGGTTCTGAGTAACCATTTGTTTCTTAAACTCGTACCTTTCTCCAACTCATCACTTTTGAGGAGAAGTTGTTAAAAAAATATTTATTGCACAAAACATTAAGATGAATGGCTCTTTTGTCTCCGATACTTTGTCAGGTCAATATTTCATTTATATTAGTAACGAAAGCTGATTACTATAATTATGGCTAATTTAGACTGTTCACCGGCACTGTTAGTCGCTGATGATATCCTTAACTACCACTCTCGGTAGCGATCACTGTACCAATATCTATAAACACTTCACGCAGATTGACGATCAAAAATCAATTAAGTCAGGCAGGTGATGGCCTATTGTGTAACTAGCAGAACAAAGCTTCGTTAACGAGAATTGACGATGGAATTGTTACGACAATATAATGAAGTAAATCAGAAGATTAGGTGTCCTTTAATCATATGTTGCAAACAAAAAGCTCTACGGAGACAAATTATTTCAAATAAAAAAGATGTTTTTGTCAATTAATCTCTTAATAATCTCATTCGTCCAATAATGAGTAACCAGTAGGAAGGGTTCTAGGTACAGAATTATGGAGTGTCGATAAGGACAATATCGGGGTTAAAATTGATTATTATATTCTGGCCACTTAGGCTTGCAGTACTAGATGAACGTATTAATAAATTAAATAGCAGTTGTCTCATAACATCCATTTCATACAAAAACCATGCAGATTTCGTTGATTTCAATTTTTCATGCAAGGTTCCATCGCAAGGGATGTCCTGCAAACAAAGTTTTCAGGAGTGAATCATATATTTACACTGGTTTCACTATGTGGCACAGGTCAAATTTTACCTAATGGTCTCGCAACTCGGGTTTCATGCTGAAGGATGGCCTTTACATGCAGGTTGTAATGACATGATTTTCTCCCTTGATGTCTGTATTGTCCTCTCAACACAGGGTTAAAAAATTGGCCTCTCAGTGCAAGTTTGTAATTAAAAATGACCTCTCAATACAAGTTTTAATGTGGAGAATGAAATGCAGGTTTCATTGTAAAGAATAAGCAATGTCATATTTATTATTTAAAGAGTTATGCCCTTTTAAAGTGTGGAATTGTGATCAATATCCAGATTTGATTATGTGCGAGATATAAATATTTCATGTTCTTTTGAAAATAATAATTTGTAGATAGCATATAAATTTGATCTGTATTTAAATGATTAAGCATGTTCATTGTTTTATTCAAATGCATTGTAAATCTTTGTGGAACAATATATGTAGTCAAATTCACCGTATTTCAAAGGTAGTTCTGAAATAAAAAGTATCGTTCAAATATTACACCATGTTAAACAAAGGTAAAGATACAGGTAATAACGATTTCTCCCTGATTAAGTTTTATCAGTGTATTGAGATATTTTACATTGCTCGAGGCGGGTAAGACACCAAAACAAAGGCTTTGTGGCCGTACCTTCAAAGTGGGTCGTAGTTTTATGACAATGGTATTTGTTATGTTATCTTGGTCCCATCAAAGAAAAGACAAAATGTTCGACAGAATACGATTAAACAAGGTACTGATAACAAAATCGTATATTTGTTGTATTTCCTTTGTCTTACAAAACAATAGGTGAATTTATTACTCTGGGTCGGTGTCTCCGACTTCCTTTAGTTTAACATAACATCTTTTTGTTTCAATGAGTTGACATAAGTTTTGTGTTCAGCTACAAAGGATTGCAGATGTTTGTATCTATGGTTTATGAAATATTTTTCTGAGGATATATTTATTAAATATTTTACCTCAATGCATTCAATGGAGGTGAAAATGATGCAAATGCCATCTTACAGATATGGTGAGTTTAAGCTACTGTTTTTTAATGGGGGGGGGGGGTGGGAAGAGGGTTGCTTGGAGGCAAAATGCATTTCATTCAATTTTTTTTTTTTTTTTTTTTTTTGGGGTTTTATATCTGTATATTGTATTCGTTTTTAAAAAAAATCAATTTATATCTTTTCATTAAATTTAAGTTATCTTCAAACTAAGGATCATTAAATTTCATTTTTATTGACTTTAAGATTTTACTGTAAAACAAATATATCATATTCCCCCAAAAATGTTTTCATGTGGAAATTCAAGATTACGATCGTGGGGTATTGAAAAGACAATACCATTTTAAGAAGTTTCATTTCAAATTGAATTTTTAGAAATGAACATCTAATACTCAGTTCATTGACTGGGTTCATTTTAAAATCACAGACATCAAGGTGAAATTCTACGGTCACCGAGATGATTTCATTTTTAATCGCAATGCAAATAAAGTCTCCAATGATAGCCATTGTTTGTCGTGTTTGCACACTCATTCTTGTAGGAAGTGTACAAACTTTGACTTTTATGCTTCTAGCTGTTCGTTTCTAATTGTGTGTTGATTTCTTAACAAAATTTTCTTGTAATCCATTTGTTTGTTTGTGGGAGGGTGTAATGTACGAGGTATTACAGTGACAGTTTAATGAGAGGTCATTATAGTGGTAGTTACCTTCAGGGTAGATCTGTCTGTTCATGATCTTTTGATGTCACTTACTACCTGGTGGTTTGCACCTTGTATTGTATAAAATTGTTTACCGCAATAATATGACTTGGTGACTTCAATTAATCATTTTGTCTTTCAAAGTATTATTTTTTTGTTTATATCCATTCTTTTTCTATTTTGCTCATTCATAAAAAATTTTCTGATCTTCTGATCCCATTTATGTATCTTTCTACAATTTCTTTTTTCTCTATGTTTGTCCCTTTTTATATTTACATATTTTTTAATATAAAGAATTATTATAATTGTTAAGTTATGAATTTTCATTGTTCATATATTTATTTTTTATATTTTCAAAAAAAGTTCAGTTGTAATAAGCTAATTAATTGCACTGAAATACTTGACAAAGAATCTGATTGTTTATCTGAGTCAGTGACTATGGAAATGGAATGAGAAAGTTCAAGATTAGATTTGATATCAGATGATCATCCCACTGCTGCCACCAACAAAAAAAAAAGGATTGAAGATAATTGAAACAGGAAAATGAGAAAAAAAACAAAAGAACATAATTGACCTATCCTTTGTTAAGAATTCCAATCTTAATTTCAAATGCAGGCATCCTTATTGTAATGACCACCAGGAATTTGAAATCTTTAAAGGCAACAAGTGCATCGTAATGCATTAGATTATTTCCAATTATTTTGGCAAAAGGTCGTATGTGAGTTTAAAGCTTCAGGCTTTGTGTTTCAAGCTTGATTGTCAATGGAGCACTTGTTTTCTCTAATTGGACATTTTTCTTCTTAAACTGTTGTTATTAATCGTAATTGTTCCTGTTAGCGACCAGTACACTCTGCACTTTGGTAGAATAATTAGTAATTTTCTCCCTCGTTTCTCTCATTGATTGGGTTCACTGGAGGAGAAAAATCAGATACTTGAATGTAACAATAGTGTTTTGTTATTTCAGGACAACAATGCCTTGTAATAAACACTGTATCATTTTTTATCATTGTTTACAAGAGTTCTATTGATACTGAATTCCAAGTGGTAAAGTGATACGGAACACCTTTCAATGATTGAAAAATGTAGATAACATGTTTGAAAGAGTTTTTCATGGGTGTTCTAACAATAGATTGGATACAACACCTGTGATAAAACAGTCCTTTGTTTTAGTCCCCTTTTGTTAAAAATGAAAGAAACTAGTTACTTTGTCGACTTATTTTCCAAAAAGGAATGCAAAATTCATCTTTTTCATACTATTTGTTTGAAATATTTGTACATTTGATGTTTTATATTCTACAAAACTGGAAATAGCAAAAATTCTTATTCTCTGCAAGCAGAAACATTATATATACCAATATATATTGTATATAATATCAGATCTGTAGATTTATTTAAGTTTAATATCTTTTTTGGATAGTGCATTAAACATTGTTTGGTGAAGAAAAAGAAATTTTACAATAATTATTTTCTAGTTTTTGAATAAATTTCTGGTACAAATGATAAACAAGATAACAATGTTAAGTAGACAAAAGAAATTTTTTAAAATCTTTTTTTAATGGATTAATTATCTACTGGTTACTTGTGTGGTCACAATCTATTTGTTGTCATTAGAAAATTGTGAGATGGTCCCCATGGTGTTACTGGTTCCCAGATATGGTTATGTCATTCCCTAATGATTAACTAACCACCTGGCATTCTCTAAACAATGATAGCCACTTGTACCCATTAGTAGGGGATCATCTGTTTAAATGTTTACTTGGATTCTCAATCAAATTTCAAGTCACATGACAGACTTGCCTGCTTTTGCAATTTATTCCTTTTTGAAGTTTCAAAAATGTCCCTCTGGAATGGAAACAAAAGAATCTTGAAGTCATTCCTTTGTGGCATTGGCAAAGAATGGGCTTGGCTTTGGTTTGGACCTGGAATAAATTTGTTTAAATTAAAAAATATTTAATAAAAGTTTCAATAAACACAAGCTAATAAATTTGATAATTTATTATAGAAAACCAAGTTGTAAAGTGAAGCTTTATTTAAATTGTAAATTTAAACTTTTGCTAGAAATACTTTTTTCATCAACTTTACCAATTTAAACCAATTGAGTAAGTTGTTATAAACATTCTATTTAAGGCTGGCTTACTGTCCTTATTTGATTTATGTCGTGTTTTATGAGCAGATCTGTGTAACAACTGAAAACTCAGAAACTGAAGTTTGTATTCATTATTTAACTTTTCACAGCAGGAAGGGAGTGCTCAACTCCAATCTCAGTTGAAAATTTCTTAATTTGCAGCAACTTCTCTGTCAGTATCCTAATTTCAGCACTGTTTATGACTTTTTGAAAATGGACAGGAACCAAGCCAGTTTGTCTTTGCCATCCTTTTGTATATGTCATTACAACAAAACTTGTTGGTAGCAGAGGCTAATGTGACTAAATGATGTTACCATGTTAGCACCCTAGGGTCCATTAAGAGGGGGTAATCTATTTTCCTTCACAGCCCCTGGAGATAAATGTCACTTCAAATAATGTGCAATTCACCTTTGCACAGGACTGCTTTGTACCAGATCTGACCTCAACCCTTTGTTTCAAAGAAGAAAATTAAGTTGGGAGAATTTAGACAGATACTCCACCTCTTGGCCAGGTTTAAAAATATTAATCATTTGTTGAAACTTGTGGGAGGCAAATAATTTACATGTTGTCTCTGTTTTGTGTTGTTTTCCCTTTGTTTATTGAGGTCATAGGTAGACATTGAAATTGATTTGAAATGTGTTTGGAGCTAAATACAGGTGATTGTAGACATTTTAAAAATATTTGTATATCTATAAACAAGTTGTTTATTTCAGTGCATGTTCTGCTAAAAGCAAGTTTTTTTGTCATGGACATGCACACAGTTATCCAAGTCCAAAGTAGCATCAAAGTAAAGTTCTGAAATATTTAATAAAACCAAGGAAAAAATGAAACCACAAGATAACAAAACAATTTACATTAATTAGACTAAAAACCCAAAGTTTAAAGTTGAAAACACAATTGTCACTGTTAAAAACTCATTATGCCATCAATTTGAAAAGTTTCCTGAGACTGATATGGAAGAAAAATTAAAGTTTAGCCTCATTTTAAAAGTTTTATAATAGATTTATTATATTTTGTTAAATTATGGGAATTGTGTAGAGGTTAAATGTGATAAATAAATTAATAAAAATTTCATCAACTTTATAAGATACAAAATATCCATTTTTCTTTTACAAAATTTTAATTTGCGAAGACAGTACTTCAACTGGTCTTTAAGTCACAGATTTATGCAATTTAATAAAAAGATAATAATAAAAATCATCACGTTTCCTTGTTAGTACCTTGTCACAGTGTTGATGTGTTATCTGTTTTTATGATCTGCCTTCTTATATCACTCCAGGTAACAGAAAATAAACACATGATTATGACCCTAATCATTTCCTCCAAAATAAAAAAAACACTTACAGCACAAAATCGTAATATTGTGTCATGTTCATATGTAATGAACTACCATATGAAGTGTATCATTCAATAAAAAAATCTGTTTTCATGCTTTTTTGTTAAGATGAAAGAAAATATGTTTTTGCTGGGAAACATGTTTTTTTTCTTCAGTATAATATATATTGTTTGAAAGTATAATTAAGAAAAATAATTTTCAGTCAGAATTTTTATGTTTTAAGTAATTATATAATTTGTATGTTTTTTTAATTAACTGTTTTCTCAATAATTTCTAAATAAATGACTAAATAAAATTAATACAGATATATTGTGTATTGTAATTTAATAAATGATATATTTGATTGATAAAACTAATTGTATTTCATCTTTTTTTAAATGTTTTATGTACAAAATTAATATTAATTTTATCTTATTCTTTTTCTAATGCAGATAAATGTAAGAGACAAATTTATATTAATTGTGAATGTAGAAAATACAGACTAGAATACACATATTGAAATCAAATCATTCTATGAATTAATTATGAAAATAAAAAAAATATATTTCTATGAATAATTAAAGGCATTACAATTTTCCATTCAATGAAATGTATTTTTATTTCAAAAAGTGAGAACAAGATGTTGTGCAACAATTCAAATATTAGCACAGATAAGTAAATATATTTTAATAGATTTCAACTAATTCATTTGTGTCTTCTTGGTGACATTTGACAATTCTCGCTTTCACTGTTTATTTTTCCTGTTGTCAAGAAAAGAAAATATTTTTCCTTCAAAGGGTAGACTCATCCATCACTTTGTAATACATATCCATCAGTGTACAATATTTGTAGTTAAAATTCAACAAAAAACCCTCGGAACCTTCTTGTTATTTGTCATAATATAGGTTAAGAACACCATTATGACAGATTAGCCATCCTTATGTTGTGAATTTTGCCGGAGGCAGTACCCGAGTTAAAAAAGGAAGCAATATAAATGTAATGGCATTAGACAAGGAGCTCTACTGTTACTTTTCCTTTTGTTGAAGTCACTTCCTATTTTTTTTGTTAAACAATATTGGATTCTCTACTACTTTAAGTGCTTTGCTGATTTGTGGATTGAAAAGGTATGCGATTTGAAATTAGAATATTTTTTTGTATTCTTTTAAATGTATTGTAAATACAGTTAATTGTTATGAAATGTTATGTAAATATTAAGATAAATTCATTGTTACTAGAAAAAAAAACAACATTATTTTCTTGGTAACAAATGCATTAAAAATAACATTACAAATATTAGGGTTAATATTAAGGTGACAATTAAAACTAAATACAACTAACTATAGAATAAAACTATGTTTGATGGGATAGATCCTTCAAGAACAAAGATGTACTTGCTATGACTTTATTATATATATATATATAACGTACTTAACTCAAATTCTTGTCCTTGAGAAAATATGCATTATGTATCAGAATTTGTACTCAAAAAGTTGTACCAAAATTGCACTTTTTAAACCATAAATATGACTCTTAGAGAATAAGAAAATGATAAATAATTTCAAGAATTGCAAGGTCGGGTTATCTTGAATTGCAGATTTTCAAACTAACAATCAGTGCCATTTTTCCAGACAACAACTCTATAAGTTTCTCATGTGTTTTAATCAGATAAATGAAATTTTTGAAGAGTAGCTGAAAAACAGAGTTGACAATTTTTAAATAATTGTTGTAAAAAATGAATTTCTGTGGATATAGAATGATAAGCTGGTGCAAAGTTTTGTTACTTATTCGTTTGCTCATCATGTGTGCGTTTGCGATTGAAGCAAAGTTATTGGTAATTTAATTTTACTGTAATTTAATGCTTTTAGTCGATACTGTTGAAAAATAGAGAAGAATATAATTTTTAAATTAAATGAATTGTAGCTAAAAATTTGAAAAGAAATTTTAAAACTAATTTAGGAAGTTCTTAATTGTGCAATTTTTAAATGTTTTAAATAAATCTGCTTTGTTAAATGTATAAATTTTATAGAAATAAAATTAGGCAGCTGGAAATTTATTGTTGCATTTGCAGTTTTTCTGGAAAAGGATATGCACTTGAGTTTTTGAAAGAAATAATTAAATTTTTTGTTTTTGTTTTTTCAGGAGTATGTCATCAAAACGAAAAAACACACCAACCAAACTGTCACAGGACAGCATTGTAAATGAACCAATCGCAGACAGCTTAAACAGTGACTGTAGCATCGACAGCGACGACGAACTTGAATCTAGATTCCAAATTGTGACAAAATCTGACAGTGAATCTGACTCCTGCTCTGACAAACCAACTAGCAAAAAACAGAGAATTTTACAAAGTGTTAAACGTGACTCAGATTCAGAGTCTGATCGCGAAACATCGCAACTTTCCAACGGTATTGGTAATTATACGACAACAAAGTCCAACTCAGGATCGCAGCGTAAATCTATGGACAGTGTGTTACGACGTCTGACATCACGGACAGAAATGGCCGAGTGTGATTTAGAAAATAACAACATGCATGAGCATCAACATGACGCAAAAGTTGAAGAAAGTTTAAAAGTGTTGTTAAGTGGGGGTGACAGCCTTAATGACAAAGAGAAACGTCTGAGTGAAATGATTGCACAGCTTCAGAGTCTGAAAGAAACCATTTCCAAGCAAAAACAGGTGAGTGCTGGTAATTTAAGTCTTTTTTTTTTCTGACTTGAAGGAAAAAATATATCAGGGAAAATTGTGTAGATTCTTTGTTAGAAATTTTTTTCTCTCTGCAGGGTTTATGCAGTTCTTTACATTGAAAGTAAAAATTCAGATAAAAAGCCAATGGTCAAAAGTTTGAAATCTAGTGAGTGGTTTCTTCTGCCAATACAAATTCCATTTGGATGCCATGATTTAGCTGAATAATTGCTGAAAATGGCATTAAACTCCATTTAAAAAAAAATTTAAATATGATATTTAAATGTCCTAAGGTCTTCAAATTACATGTTAATAACATTGATGGTGTCAGCCTTGGTGCAGCCACTGATATTAACGATTTGTAGTAAACTTCAGACGAAATGAACACGTTGTCTGGGAAACTGAAAAATTGGTGTGTTGAAAGTTGGTAGCAACCGATGAAAGGGTTGGAATGTCAAAACATTAACAATCTCTCAAATAAAATTGATAATCATCAGCTAAATAAAAGGAAAGAGGAAAAAAGGTGCAATTTTTATTGCTGTAATTTTCGTCCATTTAGCTAACCTGTAGTCTTTGATGCTTAATTGCCTGATCTATTGTACCAGATGAATAACTAAAAAATTGTTTATTGTTTTGACAAACTCAAGATGTTTCATCTAAGATAGCTGCTACATCCACAAGAATTAAAACTTCTGGTACTTGGCATTGTTGAAAGTATTCTTCTAAGACTTTATGGAAGCGCAAAACAAAACAAAGAAAATTGCAATCCTGTGTTGTTATCGTTTAACGAGACAGTTGTTTGGATAGCTTGTAGAAAAGATAATGAGTTCGTGAATTGGGGCTTGAGAGACGTTAAATGTTTAATTATTTGTTTTTCCGCTGCGATAATTGTATATTCCATTGTTGAGTTCTGGTACAGAGATAATTCAGTGCAGGCACCAGTCTAACAGCTCATTTCACAGTTTAATTTCCCATAAAGAAAACGTAAGCAGTTAATGGGAAGGAAAGGAGGCATATTTTTCACAAAAGTGCATCATGACAACGTTTATCTATTCCATGCTTACTCATTGTTATGGCGTTAAGTTAACAGTGGGTGCTGAACTTCTAAACAATTTATCGTGACTTTTTTTGACAAACCCTTTTTTAACCACAAAATATACATACTTTTTGTGTACAATTCACTCACTGAAAAAGTGTTTATCTTTTTCATTGTAAAAGGCGAATAATAATTCATTTAAATAGGGTGTATTTTTTTATAGACTGATTTACAGTACATGTATTGGTGCAAACATAATAATCGCGACAGATTGTTGTTAAATTTGATATAATAGTTATGGAGGATTTTTTTTTTCCTCTTTTTTTTTCTCCTGCAAAATGAGATTATATCTAGACTTATTTTTCTTTGTTGAAAAACATGAAATAAAAAATTATTTTTAGTGTTGCTTGCAGTTAAGAAATTATAGAGCCTGTTTTTTTAATACTTTTATTGTAAATCATGTTGATTTCTCTGCACTTAGAACAACAATTAAGTTAAAGTCATTAACGTAATGAAAATTGAATAAGATTAAAATTAATACAAATATCTCCTGACAAAGAGAAATTTGACGTTTATTTGAATATCATGTGCTGAGGCATGCAGAGCAAATTACGATTCTGTCTAATGCTAAATACAATATAGTCCCTGACGTTCAACAAGCCGCAGAACATTATCTCATAAAAAATCTTCCCAATATATTTAATTGTTCAGTCGAAAAGTTTAAAATACTCTACAACGACCACGTTTCCTGTTTCTGTAAACTTGAAAATGTTTTCTGAGTTCTTAAACTTCCTCTGTATGTACAAAGGGTGAATTATTGAAATGGATAATGGTGAAAATTAGCTAATATCTTTGCCTTAATTCACCTCACTTTCAAAAATTGCCAATCTTTAACCAAAAGTAATTTATATTAAGTTGTATATTGTCTTTAAGTGGACACAAATGGTTTCAAAATGGACTCATTAACAAAGAGCATTTGGGGTTTTATTGTCTTTGTAATGGCTTTTGGATCATTTGGGTTTTTATGTGCAGTAAATTTGACGAGATTTTTTTGTATTAAATGCAAAAGAAAACCTCAGCAGTTATAAATTGGAGAAAAAAATTAACGATTATTTTCCAGGCTAATGCTATTATTTGTCTCATTTAGTAAAAAGGGTTATAAAATTTATTCCATCCTGTATATTAATCTACAATTTACAGACAGGAATTACACAAGTCGTATATTACATGACGTGTTTCTGGTGAAAACAAAGGGGGATAATAAAGGTTCGAATGTTTCAGATTTTTACTAGTTTTTTATTTTAATTACGTTAACTTGTGCTGTTAATGACCTGTTACTACCTGTTTTTAGCTTTCAAGGGGTTAAAAATGGTATTTAATTTATATTCTTAGTATTGAGCAAATTATGACGCCCTATAGTGATCAGTCTGTCTGTCCGTGTGTCAGTCTGTCCAATACAAATCGTTTCCGAGCTATAATTTTTGTATTTTTTGAGGTAGGTTTTCGATATTTGGTATATTTGGTAGATAATATCAAGGCAATGTGTTGCATGTACCATGTTTGATGACCTTTGACTTTGAACTTTGACCTCAAGGTCAGCGGGGCCCACAGCAATACCATCTTACTGATATCTAGTATCGACTGTTTATAGTAATGTGAGTTCTCAGGTTTTACTTTTTTTTCATAATAAATTACTATAAGTTAAATGTAGTCTTCACAAGTTGTACTGCTTGCCCATGTTAATGAGTCACACTAAATTTGCACAAAATTTAGTGTTTTACTAAATACTGCTAATATATAGAAAGAGGATATAAAGTCACATGCAGAATTATATGCTCTGTTTTTTTTCCAGGATTCCTATACAGTTAATGGTACAGATGCCAGAAACGGTAAGAATTAAAGTATTCACAGTCTTTTTCTTTTATGCTTTAAATTATTTGACTAGTCTTTTGCAGACTTACTTAAAGATGAAAATCTCTACCTGATATTTGGCATATAAAAAACCAAACTATTTTTGTCCTGCTACTAATGCAATTTTTGGACAAACATGTTATGTCTGACTTATAACAGACTACTATAAAACTTTGCCTCTGGTCAGGCACATTTCAGGACGACTGTATTGCATTTTAATGATTTATTTCTCAGTTTAAATGATCTAACTGTCCGACCAAGAGCAATAGATTGTCTGAGTAGAGAGGTAAAATACTCGAGTCAAGTCAACATTCTCAACGTGTAACAGATTTTGGACTGTTCGCCTAAATCTGTTTTACTTCAGAGTGATTACTGAAAGTTGTTTTATTCTTTATTTAATGTAGACTTGTTCTAGCAGCCCAGACAAAGTAGGGATGTTACAATATGCTTCATATGGAGTTTGCCGAATAAAATGCCAATATACAGTAATTGGCAGTGTATAATACACATTGATGTATTATACCCACCCAATATAATGTTCTTAAAGGTTTCAGTTAGATTAAGGTATCCGGACCACAATTGACCCTGTGATCATATTTGGTGTCCCAGATGTCCCTTGATTTTCAACTAATCAGACCTCGGTAATGTTCGGAAAACATCGGAAATACTATTTGAATAACTAACTTTTTTTGCTCACAGCTGTTAACATAGAATCAAAATAAGACAGTATATTTAATTTGCAACATTAATCAACAATACGTTGATTTAATAAAAATGTATTTCTTAGTCGAAAAGTAAAATGTAATGGTAACTTCAATTATGGGTCGGATGCTTTAACCTTTAACCTATATGTGCTGTTGTGTATAATACTCTCCCAGGCTGATTATTTTATGGAGAAAAGTGAGAATTATACCATTCAACTGTTTACGGTAATGCCTTCATGTTTAAGTTACTCAATAGAAATACTTGGAATCCAATTTTTGTCATTTTGATTTTTGTTCTTAGTTTACTTAATGTATATCATTTTGAGGATTTTTTGCCAAATTTTTATGTAAAAAAAATTTGAATTGACTGTTTATTTTGAAGAATAACCGGAAAAAGCAGAAAACATTTTGAAACTCTTTTGAAAATGTTTTCTTTGATTTTTAAGTTTTATTATTATGTATTCTTTGTTAAATTGAACAATCAGCGTTTAGGAAGATATAACACTTGTGAATTGGACATGACTATTTCTTCCTCCTCTGTATTTCTTTATTGCTCTGTCTTTCATGTCAAGTTATTCTCCACAGAAACAAAGAAACAATGTTGTGGAATAACCATTATGTAGTTTTTGATATCAAGCATATTCTCCATGCAAAAGAAACGATTTCTTTGATTGTGATGTTTAAAAATTGTGTCGACAATACTTTTAAGTGTTATGGGTAGCTTCTAGTGTTATTTATAGTCTTAAAAAAGAAGATGTACGATTGGATTCTTAGAGCTAGGTATGAGGCTATCTCTGTGTCCCTTTGTTTTATGCAAACATTAAACACAATCTACAAACGACTTCTGATATAAGTATACAAATTTTGCAGCTCATTACAAAAAAAAATCATTCTTTGTTCTTCAATTTCTCATTTTGTTTGAGAAATTTTTGCACAGTGTGAAGATAACGCATTAGTTGTAAAACCATTTATATGTATGTTGATTCCAACTGGTTTTCTGAGATAATGTAACCCTTTTTTAGGTTCAGTATATAGCTAAAATAAAAAACAGTAAGGGAATTTTTCCATATCATTTAAAACAATAAATGCATAATGGAGTGTTATGATTGACTGATTGATCATTGATGATTGATACTGGAATTCACATCCCCCAAAAAAGCCTAGACAAAGGTTTGAGTGGCTATACCCCACTCTGGGGAACACAATTAACTGTGGTGGTATTAGACAATTTAAATCCTACAGGAATCCTGGGAAGGTTGAATGATAGTCCAAAGAATTTGATGGCATTTTAGTTATAATATTTAGCATTAGGAATTTAAAAAATTAAAATACAATTAGAAAGTTGTTCTGGGAAAAAGGCAAATGAATTAGTTTTTTTTTTTGATGATGATGATTGTTAATGCACAGATGTCTTTTGGAATATTTTGAAACACATGTTTGACCAGATTGAGAAAATTGCTTACCATAGTTTTCAGACTATAGGTCTAGACTTTTACTGTAAGTGATTACATTTCTCAGAAGCCTATGGAGTAAATGCCAGTTAGACCATTTAGACTTATAGTCTTTAAAATACGGTACATGATTACTGAAAAAATGATTGGATTAACAGTGTTGGTGTAAATGTCAGGGCTTGGATGTTTGTGTGGTTTGTTTTTATTATTTTTTTTTATTTTGCAAAAAATTCACTTGCAGCTGAGAATCAACAAATACCTTTTGTCTAATTATATATATGTAATACCAGATCTCTTTATGCAAATAGACTGTAAGTTGTTAAACTACTATTAACATGACCATTTTATATATATGCTACATTTTGTATGTTTGTAATTGAGACACTTGAACTTAATAAAAAGGTCACGCAGACAAAATTTGAGAAAAAAATATGGGGTTAACTGAAGAGGACATTTTTTCTTCCTGATATATGGGTGTTATAAAGATCTCTTGAGAATTAGACATGGAAATAAAACCTGCAAATGACTAAGGGACTTTTGGAAGGAACAACATATTTAATTAACGATGTACATTTGTTCCTGAATAATATTTCAAAATTTCCGGCTTCTATCGTCTAACTCTTCAGTTAGAGAGGTTTATAAGTGTGCACAATAAAAATGATATAATATTTAGATATTAAAAGCATCAATTTCATCTTCCTTAATTATAATTTGTTGTGTTATGTTTGTTAATGTAGAAAATGTATGTTTCTTCCCTGTACCTTTGTTTGTAAATTCTATGAAATTAATTTCCTTAATTTTCTATTGTTCTTAAAAATAATCAAGAATTAAGGAAATTAGATTTTTCTGTGTATGTTTGTTTCAATAAAAACTAGTCAAGATATGAGGAAATTTTACTTTAGGAAGTGCATATTTTGCACCATTTGGATAACAGATTTCTGTAAGGTATTGTGTAATTTTCTTTAAAACATGTAAATATTGTGACAATTTGTGTTTCATGTTTCATGAGCTTGTACAACATGGCATTACCTGTTTAAGGGTTGATGAGGGCAAAGGTCACTTCAAGGTAAAACAAGCTGTAGTTGGATTTTTTGGATGTGCAAAAATAAGGCAAAATATTAACAATCTTAATCATGGGATTAAATTATTTTAATTTTAAACTTTATTTTATTTTTGGACAGCATATGGTTATTTTCATTATTTTTTTCTTAATGCTTCATTACATCTTTATTTTTTTGTCTAGAATTCTAAGCTGTTAACTGTCTCATATGAATCAATTTCCAACACTTTTATAGTTTTTAATAGAACATGTACAGCTGAAATAATTATGTTAACGAATAATGTCGGATGATTTCTTGATTTTTTGTCAGTAGGTGTATTCTCTATTGTGAAGTTATTTTAGAATATTTAAATAGGAAATTTTGTAAACACCATCAATTTAAATCTAATTAAAGTAAATATGATATAATCTAAAGTTAGGACATGTTTGATCGTATATTTTCAAATTAAAGTTTTGCTGATACAATTGGTCGAAAATGTTTCCTTGTACACCACATAAGAACTTTGGGTTTTATTTGTCATTTAAATCATCAAGGTTTATCGTCAAAATCGGTGACAATTTAGATGAAATAAGACACAATAAATGCACATTGACGTACCAACACTCATTCGGAGGTCTTTCAGTGCATTTTTATAGATCCCGTTAAAGATTCCTCAGATAACAATGGAGTATCCTTATGCCGAGGTTAACAGTGGCATGACACGGGTGTGACCATAACAATGGCAGCACCTGACCAAAACTATTGTAGGAAAACCAACCCATTGTCAATTATTTTAGTACAATACAGTCGTGGTTTGTTCACAATGATGGTCGTATTGTTCCGTGCTTTGGACCCTCATCCGGATAATTTGTTCGAACTTTTTCACATTTTTCTCATCTAGACAAGAAACAAAGAGTGATTATAATAGAGTCTCAGTTTGATAAAAAATATTTTATTGTTTCATGTTTCTGATAATTCCTTTCACCCTTTCACCTGGAAGAAAAATGTATATTAGTAGACACAAAATAGTTACAATAAAGTTTTAATTAATTAAAAATTATTATTTTATTGTTTTGTGTTTTCAAGCATAGACTTGGAATAGTTCTATTCTTTCATGTCCAAGAAAAAATTTTGTCTTTTAGTAACAAGATTAATTTTACTTGGGATATTTCAAGAATAATATAAAATATCAAGATAATATATACCCCCCATATCTACGTATATAGCACCAAAGTTTGATTCAAGATTATTGTTTTCCTATACAGTTTGTATAAGGTGATCAATTTCACTACAAATAAAGATAACTCATATTTTTTCTTTTCATAAACAGAAAATTTAAACGTAATTTGACAGGAAGCACTATTATTTATCTTGTTTAAATGTTTAATAAACACTCCTTGTAAATAACAGAAGAAAAAAGGAAAGTTAAATAGCTATAGATCCTATGTAACTAAAATAAACAATTCTTGAAATGGATTTCACACCCAGGTTAATATCTGGGATGATAGTAAATATGGTGTATAGCACATGGTGTCATATCGACTTTTTAACACCTCAAGTTGCCCCCTACCCTCACATGTAAACAGCCAATGGTAAATCCATTATAATCAGTAAACAATTTATTGTTTGTCTGGACCCATCTGGATGACAATGTCCTTTATTTTATTTACTTTTTACAAATGACACCCCACTATTTCCTGTAGGTTTGGGAAATTGATTCAGGTTTAGGCAATAAAACATTTCTCTATTGTTCAATTGTCCTGCTTTGATTGGCTGACAATAAGTAAATCCATTTAAATACAGGTTAAGGCTCCCAGTTGTATCACATTATTTCACTGCTATTTCCATAGTGTACACTGGTTGAAGAAATATACATGGTACAGTAGAAATTAACAGGTTTAAGGAGAAATTGATATTCTATTTTGTAGAAATTAACATTTTATTTTACTTGTATGTTAAAAATAAGTCAACATGCTGTTTTTTGCTGTTAATAGTACAATTTAAGTGCAGTGTTAATATGTTTTTATTATATTTTATATTGTAAAATAATTGATTAAATAAACAAAAATCTTGTTATTTACAATATATGTACTCTATTAAGAAATATACAATAAATATGAAATGTCACAACTTTATGTTAAGTATTATTAAATTATACAGATCTGAGGGATTTAATAAAAAACAATAACATGCTGAGTTTTAAATGAATGGAATTATTTGTAGTGAAGTAGATTTACAAACAAATGATACACAATTCTAGTTAATGACATTTTACAGCTAAAACTGATATCCTGTAAAGATAGCAGTAACGAAAAAAACTACAAAAAAAATTAATGAACTTTCCTAATGGGAGATGAAATGAACATAATCAGGCTTTATCTAAACATATAAACAATGATGTCTTTCACACCCTCTGATTTGTAATTATTATTTTATCTTTTCCTCTGTGTTTACGTTTGTCAAAACACAAGTAAAATACGAATGATCTACCTTTATCTATAATTATAGCCAAAATTAGCCAATGAACTGCTTCAGCACTCGATTGCACCCGATGCCAGCGGTGCAAACATTTGTTTCGCTCGTCATCCGAGACACATTCTCCCTCATTCACGTCTTATCAGGGCTTTTTGTTCTCCAGTTTACACAAAGCCTGTTGCTTTGGATATTTAATTAAGGAGATTTTGTTCAAGTTGTACTCATTATTTTAGAGCCTTGTGTTATTCCCTGATATCGTGGGTCAGCATCACCCATGAGATGTCTGGATTTGTTTTGACATTTGGCATTTTTTTTGTTAATAATAATATAGGAAAAAAGTTTTGATCTGTAAACCATAGCTAAAAGTTGTGTTAAAACAAAAGTTGTACTTATTTTAGTTTCTGTAAGTTTTGTTCATAAACTTGTATAAATTGTAAATTTTAAATTTTAAAAGTTGGAAATTAATTTTCTTGTTTATTTATTCTGTAAATTCTACACATTGATTCAGATTCCAAAAGAAATTTTAAGAGGTTACAACACAAAAGAAGAAAAAAAAATCTGAAAACAAAAATGATTGACTTCATATCTGATGAAAACCATATGTGAAGATAAATATTTTTATTTCTAACAATTATCATTTTTCATCCAACAAGTTTCATTTCTGAGTTGTTATTTCTTTTCTTCTCTGGTTTCTAATAAAAAAGGGTAGAAACAAAGTTTGCAAAGTATAATAATGTAACATAAAACCATCAAGTACCTCGAAAAATGCCACAGGAAACCTTCTGCCTCTGTCAAAAATGGCATTGAGGCATTATCAGCAAATTTAACCTTGTCAATTTCAATAAGGCGTCAGTTTCTGATCTGACAAGGGGAATAAGTTCTGACATAATGAAGTAAAATGAAGCTTTTTATTGCCGGTTAATGTTTAGCTCATTAAGGCCTGGTCATTTCTAATAGTTGCAGAGCTTTTCACAGCAGAGGTACATGAAATGATGGTGAAATTGGAAACTTTTATGTTAAACAACTATTTGAGGCATTTTATATGCACACCAGTTATTTATCTTGATTTTTTTAAATATTTTTTTTACTTTTAAGATGGTACCTACTTATAAAGGGTACCTGTCTTGTTAATTTATACAAGTTGTCTCCCTTATGACCAAAGTATCTTCACAAATATTTACATTTTTGAAATCTCAAAAAGGGGTTTTATATTTACTTTATAGTACATTATACTTACCACATTAATATTTAATAAATATGTTATTAGTATCTAAAGATGATTATTTATTTTTTTAAATTATTTCAAAAATATTTTTCTCCTTTTCCACATTTACATGGAACAGAATGGATTATACAGGATTAAGACTACTGAATACAGTTTTTGATATCTCACTATGAAAAATCTACAAATTTTGGAAAATTACACTAATATAGTTAATAACAGATCTGGTCAGTTGTAAACCATGCATCCATTTAAATGTGCCTTTGTTTTATTTGGACTCTTAATTAGTTCAAGAAAATGACCCCTGGTCACTTCAGTGATTGATTAGGTGCTAGAAATCTAATCTCATTGTTTGTTTCTGGATAAACATCACTGCAAACAGAGCTCCCCTGGGGCAATGATAAGATGACCCCTGGGAGAACAGGTGCCCCCTGCCTGTCACCACTAAGAGAATTGATAGACTGCATTCTTTCTTGTATAAACAAAGAAGCATGTTTGTTTATGTCTAAAAGCTAGATTGTTAGGGATGAGAAAAGAAAAAAAATCACATTTTTGAAATGTGTATGATTCTCTTAAGATTTGTCCATAAATATTTGATTTGTAACAAAAATAATTTGGTCAAATTTTATAACATTTTACATAATTCTGAGGAAAGATTGAAACAATCTGTTTTTCTTTTATTTTTGAACAAAATTTAATCAGTAAAAAATAGCAAAATTTATTATGTTATTATGTCGTCAATGTTGTGCAATTACTTACCATATTCAGATTTTGAATAGGATTAAATTGCTTTTCGCTTTTAAATATAAAGTTGTTTTTTTTTTAATACATTTTGTTTTCTAAATACCATAGAGAAAGCATGAAATCAGATTCCAACAAAATATTTAAAACATTTTGATAATGGAATGATTTAATGATGTCTTATAGAAAAAAAATTATGTTAGAGAACATCTTTTGTCATTCAGAGCTATATTGTTACTGGTGATGTTAAGTAATTATCTATTCTTTTCAAACATTGATGTTTTCATTAAGTGTGACATTTTGACGCGTAATACAAATATGTTGACAATTATTACAATAAAATTAATCAATTTAGCACCTAACAATCGTACTGATTGATATTTAAGTATCTGCATTGATTTGTTATAGACAAATGCTCAAAATATTTGTTATTTTTCCACCAGTTACAAGAATTTATCTGCGGAAAAGGATCAATCAAAATTTGTGGCAGATTTGTAATTGATTATGACGACTCATCATATTTTACAAGTTCAATTGATTTGATAACAGACTAAGTCGACAATGTACATGCGTCTTTCTCCGACAGTTAATTCATCATTGTCCCTCAAATCTTGATCTCTGCTATTTGTTGACAAATATTTAGAGGAGTATTCAGAGGAATTATCTCCCCTAATTAAATTATTTCTAATTAGTAACAAAAAAATTGTTGTCGGCAGTTATAGTAAGGATTAAAACTGTATCGATTCTCCGTAATTAATTGAAAACGACATTGATTCATATGTTGCTATCTTTAATTATCTCGATTAATGAAGTGAAATTGACGTGACAAACGATGACAAAAGACAAACTCGGTGATTGGGGGTACATCACAATAGCAAATGATTAAAACATTTCGATCACTCATTTAGCGATAACATTACAAGAATGAGTTAGTAATCTGACAATGAGAAATGAGAGAGACAAAGAAAAATTTGAAACATTGATACAGGGTCGAATAGCTTCATTTGGCATAGCAGTCTTCCTGTAACCTCTGAAAATTGTGTTTTAGTATTGAATAATGATGTGCCAAGAGTTGATAAAATACGCCTGTTGTTTCCACGGATAACAGATAATATTCCTTTATTAGCGTACAATTTATCTTACGATATAATTCATTTTATGCCAAGAAAAAAGAATCGGTCTTTTCTATCGTAGCATATATATCGTAGAACAAATAAGAAATTTCGGCAGCTAAAATGTTATCGTGAAGGACTTATAAATTTAGTTTTCCTATATCTTATTTATGGAGAAAAGATAAAAATGAAATATGTTCACGCTAGCTTTATTTTGTTGTTGACTTAAGGAACAAAAATCTTTTAAATCTGAGATTGTCTTTGTTTTATTAAGTTGATCTTTTCTGATATAAATTTAAAACTTTATTATTATACTTTGTTTTTCCATAAATCATACATAAAAATAGATCTTTTTTTAAGGTGATATTCAAAATTGTTTGTAATTAATTTTTTAAGACATATTTTAGTTTTAAAAAATCCTCAAAATTTTTTTTTTTAAGTTTGTTATACAATCTATGCCTTTCTTCGTTATTGAAACAATTACATTCATGATTACAGATGTAGGAATATGTCAGTGTATTGTCCAGACCACTGTTGACCATGCGATTGAAACATTGAAATTACCTTAAGTTATGCTAAACAAAATGAGGTATTCACCTCTACTAAGAGGTCACTGTTGTTAAAAGACCATTATGTTCCCAAAGTGAGCAGTTCAAGCTGAGTAAAATGAGTTTTAATGGGTTTTTTTCTGTTGGCATTATGGCATATCTCATATTTTGCTGACTTTGCAATAATTTTAAAAACAATAAATTCCAAGAATTGTGTTTACAGGAAATGAATTATAAGTTCATTTCATTGAAATTGACCAGATACTATATTATTCCATGAAGAACAGTAGCAATTTAAAATGAGATTATTCAAAATAATTGGTCATTGTCAAGACTAATAAAAGCTTCAGAGTTCAACTTAAAACAAGGATCAATTAAACATAAATAAGACTAAGACCACACAGATCATGTTGAGATAAGGGGGAGATAATGACAGCATGTCATACATCAATCGCTTGTGGTTTTATGTAGAATTTTAATGCTGTTCATTTTGAAAAACCTGTCATCACTCATTCTTGTGCCATTCTGAAGATTTCATTCAGAGATTTAGAGAATAAAATGGGTCTTGATGGGAATTTAGTTTTACTACTGTTTCTGATACTTGGTGAAATTTATTGTTCTAAGTGCACTGGGAATGGGGTTATGAAGATTTTATCTGTCAGTTGTATACAAGATCATAAAATATTCTTTGAACTAAAAAAGAGTTATTAACAATGTATAAAGTCTGAACAAAGTTAACTGAAGACTCCTTTAATTACAATGAAAAAGGTAAAGAAAACCAAGTAGATATTGTGGTAATTCTGGTTTCAAATCAATCCTTATTGTTTGGTTAGTGTAGAGGAGTATTACAGCTTTAGATTAGGTACCAGTATAAACATTAGTTGTTTTGAGTTTTGTAAGAGCATATATTTATAACAGTTAAGAAAAAATCTTGTTATAATAAGAATAACACCATGAAAATAATTCACTTCCATGAATTTATTTCTGAATTTAAGTAAACATTTTATCTAAAGACAAAGAGAGGATAATATACCATTTAAATATCCAAATGTAGTATGATTATCCATTTTTTCTCTTATTTATGTCTACACAAGAATTGAAATTTTAAAAAATGGTTTTTATTCCTTTACAGTTCCTTCTTCCATAACATCTTCCCACCTGTCTTCCAAAAGTTCATCGCCTGTTACCATAGAGACCAAAAGGCATTCAGAATCCCCAAGGACTGTATCACCACCGTACAGGGTATCTCCCCATTCATCGCCAAGCATGAGACAACCAAGTCCCCAGACAAGTCCTTCACCTTTGTGGAACAACCCTGCCAGACAGGAAATACCACTCAACCTATCAAAGCCAAAACATGAGGTCAAAGAAGAATATGAACCACATCACCATGGCAACCATGGAAAATCTGGAAAGGTCATGACCCCTCCACCTGCTCACAATAACCACAGGAGGCAGACCACACCTTCCTCTCCACCTCCAGAAGCACCTCCTTCATTTATGGGACTGGGCTCGCCTTTTGGATTTCACCACTATAACCCGTTCTTGTTGAACCATATGACCTCTGGAGTGTTTACAAACTTCGCTGGACGTCCACCCATCTTCAATGGGAAACACTTAGACAAGGTATATATTGTTATGTATATTGACATCTTTTTTCATTGTACAAGTACTAGATATTTATATTTGAAACAGTTTAATTGAGGATTATTTTCAATTGCTGGTTAGATTATTGGATATAGAAGACTTTATGTTCAGCGTAAACCCACCCAAAGTCATCTATATCCAATAATCTAACCAAAAATTGAAAACAATTCTTATATTTTAATGGCAATACTATGAAAAGAAATAAGAAAAACAATATTTTACAAGTAGTAAATTAATATTTGCAATTCACAATTTTTAGTGTCGTCACTTGTTGTTTGCGGAAGAATCCATGTATTGTCAACGTCATCAATACTTTTAATTATGACGTCAACAATCAGTCACGTGCTGATATAGCAAGTTAGGTTATACGAAATGGATAATGTTACTCAACTGTTGAATATTTAAAAGAAAAGAAAATATTAGAGAATAAATGTAACATCTTTGAAATAATCCTTTTCTTTCCTGAAAATCACTTTATATATAAGTAATAATTTGTAATGCAAAAATTATTTGAACATTTGAAATTATTTGTAATTAATTATTCATAAACTGTGTAATATTATTGTAGACATATAAAAGAACTTTTGCAAAACGAATATAAAAATATTCAGTTGAAGGGAGATAACTCAAGAAAATTTTTTTAATTTTGTTTCTAGGAATCCTTGGTTCAGGATGCTCTTGCCAAGCAGTTGGCCCAGTCTGCTAGTACTCCAGTGTTCCCTGGATTTGCTGGCCTTCCTATGTTCGGTGGCAGCCATCTTGCTCAGATGCCACAGATGCCAGGGGTCAAAGAGAGGTCGGAGCCTCAAGACGATGATAGCCAGAACAGCAGTAATTATGTTCAACATCTTCAAAGTACGATTCTTCTGAAATTTATTTGGTTTAGATATTTTTTGTCCAAAATTTATAATTTATAATAAAAAAAGATCAACTCTATGAAGATTTCAGAAAAATTGCCTTTTAGAAGATATTCAGTTAATTTATACTGTTATTTACTGTAAATTTACAGTGTGTTTATTTATTTCATCCAACTTTTAGTATGCTGTTATTATTTTAGGATTTTTAATAAGTTTATTTTGGTACATATATTTAGAACTTAGTACAGTCAAAATGAAAAGAAAGTAAATCCAAAGCTGATTTTTAATTGAATAACTTAAAACTTGTGTAGTTTAAATCTTCTGTCTTATTTTTTTTTTATAATGATTTTAAATTTGAAAAGCAGATTGTTTTCTTTCTTCAGGTAAAATGTTTGGTGCCAAAATAATTCGTTCACCGAAAGACAAACCAGAGCCTGCCAAACCACATGTAAAACGTCCAATGAATGCTTTCATGGTTTGGGCCAGAGAAGAAAGAAGGAAAATTCTAAAAGCCTGTCCTGATATGCACAACTCTAACATAAGCAAAATTCTAGGTAAGGAACATAAGGTAGACATGATAAGCTTTAAATATGTTTTTTGCTGGGTTGATAAACAAATTTGGTTCCCTGGTTTTTTAAAACTGACTACCAGGAAGAGAATGATTTATTGAAATTGACATATACTGAAATATACAATGAAAACTCATCTCTCATCTGTGCTTTCAAATTGATTTCAAATATCAATTTACTTTTTTGATGTTAATTGCGCCTGTAATCGCAATGTTTGTTACCTCATGTGCTCCACCTGGTGTTCATATTTTTATATTGTTAATAAAATCTATTAAAGAATCCAGTTAGCTTAAGACTTATATACAAATTTCACCCAAAACAAAAACAATGCTTTCAGTCTCTTTCTGTTAATGTCTTCAGAGCTAAATGTAAACATGTTTGGCGATTTTTTTCCTTGTAAATTTCTTTCTGCTGATAATTAATTATTAGAAGTAAATTATGATAAATTACTTTAAAATGTTACGTAGGTTTTTCATTATTCTTGTTTGCACATCAAGGGAAAAAGCTCCTTTGAAGATCTTCCAAAAAAATAGTTTTTGGTGAAACAGCTGAAGAAAAGTATTTCATGAAATAGACAAAGTTATTGTGATGTTAATTTCAAAATAAAAATATGAAGATGATTTATTACGTACTTTTTATTTCTTAATAACTCTCCTTTGGAAACTTCATAGTTTTAATAATGTGATTGTAAATATGAGTATGATTAATTAGTCATTTTTTACAAGCTGTCTTAAAAATATATGCAATAAACTCATAAAATTATTGCTTATTGCAATATTATTATTGCCGTACAGTGCATAGTAAATGTATTGTTAAGCTTTTAGAATAGAAAGTCATTTTTGTTGAAAATGTCTGTTAGCATTGATTCTTGCCAAATTTTTGAAATTTATATATGTTTAGCCTTGCACTATACTAATATCTGATTGTATTCTAGAAATACATTAAGGGGTTTTCCAGGAAAAAAATGTACAGGGGGGTCGGAACACAGGTTATTTTTTTTCCTTGATAGGGGTGGGTTAAGGGTATTTCTATTTTGGTGGGTGTAGATACGTTCTTATTAAAATTATCACGGTTGTTGGTTGTTTTTTCTGTTTCTATTTCACCCAATGCGGTGCTTTCGGCGACGTCCTCGCAATTTTTGACTGACAATTTTGTTGGCATTAATGCAAGGGGAATAAACCATCATCATAAACCTTTGAAAGGTGGAGGGTACTTTAAATAAAAACATTTCTATTTTGTGCCTCAAAAAAAGTAAAATTTAGTGGTGGTACCCCATTTTTTGAGCTGAGTTCCGACCCCCCTGTACATTTTTTTCTGGAAAAGCCATAAGAAGTTAAAATAAAAAAAATAATTTCCCTTGATTCATTTTTTTCAGGAGCTAAATGGAAAGCTATGTCAAACTCAGAGAAGCAGCCATATTATGAAGAACAATCACGTCTCAGTAAACTGCATATGGAAGCACATCCTGATTACCGCTACAGGTATGACCAAGAACCTTATAATTTATTGAACATGAGATGTGTCATTGGTAGTCATAAGAGCAAACATACATTAAAAGTATCTCGGTTGTTGGTCCAATTTGAACATCTTGCACCTCCCTATCCCCTTTAAATGGAATATTCATACAATGCACAATGCAAAGAAATGAATTTGAACTGTCATTTAAATCACAAAACCATGGTATAATTTCTGTTGGTTTATGTTCAAAGGGAAATGACTCTATACAATATACTTCTACAACAAAGGAAAACAGTATTTCAATAAGTTTACCAAGTACTTTTTGAAGACAGTTTCTTATTGTGTTTTTTTTTCCCCTTTTTTAAGAGTTTTTTTTTCAATTTCTCATTGGTTATTGATTTATTTTACAGACCAAGACCTAAGAGGACTTGCATTGTTGATGGAAAAAAATTACGTATTTCTGAATACAAACAGTTAATGAGGTCACGTCGACAAGATATCAGACGAGTATGGTATGGAGATTCTGGAACTACTTACGTTGAAGGACTATTAAATAATGGTAATTGAACTGCATTGCAGACATTATTTTTTTCTGATTCAAAGAAGAATTCTTCTTACTTCAATATAGATATTACTATTATTGTTCTTATTTTATGGAGTGACCTCAATTGCCAAGTAGTTAAGGTAGTTAGACATCAAATATTGATCACATCCAGCTGTCGACATTGAAGTTGTAAATTTGAGTCTTACTGTGGGCATGGCACACTGTCCTCCAATCTTAATTGACAAGGATTTGCAGTTTATCTTTAAGAAGGTTGGGGATTTTCTCTGGGTACGAGAACTTCCTCCCCAATAAAAATTAGACACCACAATATAGCTGAACAATTGTTATAGCGTTCGGTTCCATTCAGCTGGGCACATGCCGGAGGTTTAGAGTTCGAGCTTGACTTCACCTAGGTTTTGCTACATGTCAACGGTAAACCAACAAACAACCATATAATTTTATCCAAATCGGTTGTCAGTTGACACACTTTGGTCAAGATCTGCTCGATAACAATCTTTATCAACAAGGGTTACTTGTTTGAAAATAAGGTGTTGACATCTTTCTGTGGTTCTCAATCAGTGCTGTAGCTTCTTTACCTTATAAAAGTGTCATTCTTGATATAGATGACCAAATTACTGCAAGTGAAATATACCGACATTAAAAACAAAAATAAACAAGTAAAATTATTAGATAAAATCGGTGATATATTAAAAATTCCTTTTAAACCTCTATTTTTTAAACATTTGAAAATATTTTTTTAGAAGTAACGTGATTGTTTTTTTTTTTTTTTAGAAGGAGGCACTTCATCAAGGTCACCATTTGACAATGGTAACCCAACAGTGAATGGATCTTCACCCTTTCACAACATTCATCATAACGATGAAAGTATTCATAATGGCGATGACACCATGGACAGTAGCGATGATGAATTCAGTGACAATATGGACGCTTCATCAGATATAAGCGGAGAAATGCCATCATCATATAATTCACCAAGTTTAAACAGTTCTCATGGACACATTAATTTGCAACAAGCTGCATCAACGTAGTGATGGTGTGATGTCATAATCAACTAACGGCAGCAGGGTCTCATATTTTTTTTGTTTTTGTTTTTTTTTATAAATTTATTATTAAGAGTGCTTGAAATAACCGTATAAACTATAGCATGTAGGTAGTGTCAAATACACAGTGACTTAAATAAGTTTATAAATAGTGTTGTTTTATTAACATATTAAAAATAAGTCCCTGTACACAATTGTTTGTTAAAAACAAAGACATATTAGTCTTTGCTTTCATCTAGAAATGTGAATTTTATAAATTTTTAAAAAATGTTTTCTTATTACCTCCCTTTAAGTATAATAACCCAAATTTTAATGAAAACAAAATTAGTGTTTTTGAATATCACATTATTGATGTAATAGAATATAATGTATGTTTTATTTAATTAGTAATTTTCCATCAGAGTCAATTCTGTGACTGTAGACACTTCCATGACAATTTTTTTTATTTTTATTTGGTGCTAGTTGTATATACATGTATGATCGTATGACTGTACACATGTTTGTTAATTATAGTTGTGTTAGTGCTTCTGTGTCATATTTCACCCATGCAGATCATTTTCTGTCATCTGCCATCACTTGGGATACATTTGTTTGGTTATAATGTTATAATAATTGTTCTATTGTAATTTTTCAAAAACTAGAATTTTGTCTTGCTGCTAAATTATGATTTTCAGATTTTTTTTTTAGATACACTCATTTTAGATTGTCTTAAAATTGCTAAATACAGTTCTGAATTGTTAAGCTTCTATGTCCTTGAATAAATATCATTGGTGAGATATTCTGATGACTATTTTATACTATGTTGCCATGACGACGTCCAGAAGGGACAAATTTTTTTATGTGTGGTGCAGTCATTGTGACACTGTCGTTTGATTTGTGGATTTTTCCAGTGTTATATTGGGTCCAATTTTTATATATATTTGAAAATATTACGCATGAATTTACTGTTGTAAAACACAGATATATTTTGTGTGAACTCAGGCAGATATCTGCTAAAAGTCCCATTGTATATACATCAAGACTTTTATAAGGGGAACCTTTTGTCTCATTGTTTGAACAAAGTTTAGTAATTATGCAAACTAGATTAGTCTAATTAGCATTTTGTGTATATCCCTTGTTTTGAATATCGGATCTAAAATTGTGTAAATTACAAATAAAAAACTAAATATACAGTTTTAGTC
The DNA here is from genome assembly GCA_944474755.1 of Limnoperna fortunei. Taxonomy (NCBI): domain Eukaryota; kingdom Metazoa; phylum Mollusca; class Bivalvia; order Mytilida; family Modiolidae; genus Limnoperna; species Limnoperna fortunei. Next base: position 57,874,699 of record OX104120.1, read on the forward strand.
AGTTTTATCTGAATGCTATTGGTCTTGATTATCTGACACTTTCAATTCCTGATATGCTTTTTTAAAAGGTGGGATGAAAGAATAGTATACATGGGACATATTCAATTTACCTTTATGATTCTGTAACAGTTTTATGCAAAGCCAATAATTTTTAGATAGGAAGCAAGGGGTACACAGAACATGCGCTTAATCTACATGACAAGATTGTGTACAGTTTAAATAGTAGTCTGTTAGTTTTTAAAATAATTTTTTTTCGTTAAATTTGTTATATATATTATAATTATATTAAAGTTAGAAATATTAATTTTATGTTATAACATTGCTCAGAGCTGCCATAGATTTACTTGCTAAGAGATGTGTGTTTATACAAAGTAATCCAACAATCCGTTTCTCATGATGTAGATTTTTTTCAAAGATATAAGTGTTGCCTCAATGATGAAGAATTTGAATAGAAAACAAAAAGAGGAGAGGGGCAGTACAGGAACCATTCTTTCTGTTTCTGGTACTAACATCTCTGATTTTCAGGTTTTCAATTTACAAATCTTTGAATTATTGATTCTCTTTTTCCTTCTTTATTTATTATTTTGTAATGTCTATGTACAAAGGAAGACAACTCTTACATTTTGCAGACAATTAGTAAGCTTAAGTCGTAACAAATCAGCTAAATTTTTACTGTAGAGGTTAATAAACTTGAGATTCGTGTTGCTTTGAAAGTATTTGTGGTCATTGCAAATTTTCCATCAGAGCTTGGAAATTTAAATTTAGATACCACCTCTGGTCTAGTTCCATGTGTATTTATATTCCATATTCAAACAAAATTCCTACTCGGATACACTGTAGTATCTTAGCAACCATTAGTTACCATGACATCCATTTTTGTTTATCTTTTTTTATTATTTATTTTGCGTTCTTTCTGTTACTGTTTTGTCTCATGTGTTTTAAAAATCTGAAAAGTCAGCAATTTCTATTTTATGGCAAGACAGAAAAAGTTTGTAGATTTATAAAGTTTTGTTGTCATATTTATTGTACATCTATATTGGTTCAAACTGAGAAATACTTATGTTTTTGCAGTAAGAATGCAAGAAGAACACATTAAGAATAAAATGTACATGTTTTTTGAGATAATTAACAAATTAGTTTTTTCTAGTCAAACATTTAAATAATGCATTTATCATATTTAGCAATACATTAATGTCCCTGTTTAATTGCTTTTATTTGCTTTAAGATTGGCAATAATAGTGCATCATGGTATCTTACAAGCGAGCATCATTTTTTAGGGAACTTTTGTCTGTAATCCTAAACATTGCGAAGTATTTACTAAACTTTTGTTTAGGAACTCTAACAAATTTGATACATACAAATATTTGGCTTGCATATTAAATCCTCAATGCCTGCCTCTCTATATAAACTTTTCGCTAGTCAATCTAGATTTTTCTGACAGATACCCATCCAACATCATTTAATAACTTTGATGAAGGAAATCATGATGAGAAAGGAAGACAACTCTTTGACTAAAATCAGCAAAATCATTTGATGACCAAAGTTTGGGTATACCATTATTCTATATATTACAATATAATGGGGTGTTCTATTTTTAGTCTGTCACATGATGAGTATTTTGATCTTGTCACATGACTTTTCTGGTGCCATTTTGTATTGAACCAGTTGCAACCTTGGCAGTTATTGCTGATACTAATTATTTGTTTTGCAAATTAGCTACAAAACAATTGTTAACAGTTACTTTGATTTTGTATGTCACATCAGATTATTATTAAATAATTAATAAACTTTTTTTAATTTACATGATAGTTTTTGTTTGTTTAGTTTAATACAAATATGTTGACATTTCTTCAAAATCAATTATATACGAGGAGATAAACCAACACAATTCTTACAATTCAATTAATCTCCAAAAGACAGAACAAAAAAATCATTGAAAACTAATTAAAAACAGAAAGGACAATTACAAGTTCATAAACTACTTGCCATTAATAGTCAATTTTGTGGCACTAAGGTTTAACCGACCTGTACCAGGGTCCTAAAAGCTCACTGCTTAATCCTAACCATACAGGCCTCAAGGTTCTTATTTGGGACATTGCTATGTTTGATATGTATCAATGACATCATGAACAGGTTGAATAATTCAGCTAAACTGTTTGCTGTCTATTCTGTGGATAACTTTTAGTTAAATGAACAAGAGATTTGGACTTAAAAGCTATAACAACTGAGCAGTATGTATATCAACTGGCACTGTGTATCTTCTGTGGAATCAAAATTTGTGACGCAGTATCGTGTACAGGCAACATAATACATCATACATGATGTAATTCAACTCTTATTTAATTGACACTGTATCTGCTTACAACAACAAAACTATGCCATTGTTACCTGTCTACAGACTGCCCGGTTACTTAAAGACACTATGTTACTTGTCCACAATATGCATCTGGTTACTTGTTAACAGACTGTTCCTGGTTACTTAAAGACACTATGTTACTTGTCCACAATATGCATCTGGTTACTTGTTAACAGACTGTTCCTGGTTACTTAAAGACACTATGTTACTTGTCCACAATATGCATCTGGTTACTTGTTAACAGACTGTTCCTGGTTACTTAAAGACACTATGTTACTTGTCCACAATATGCATCTGGTTACTTGTTAACAGACTGTTCCTGGTTACTTAATGACACTATGTTACTTGTCCACAATATGCATCTGGTTACTTGTTAACAGACTGTTCCTGGTTACTTAATGACACTATGTTACTTGTCCACAATATGCATCTGGTTACTTGTTAACAGACTGTTCCTGGTTACTTGTTAACAGACTGTTCCTGGTTACTTAAAGACACTATGTTACTTGTCCACAATATGCATCTGGTTACTTGTTAACAGACTGTTCCTGGTTACTTGTTAACAGACTGTTCCTGGTTACTTGTTAACAGACTGTTCCTGGTTACTTGTCCACAATATGAATCTAGTTACTGATGCACTATCTGATGGATTTATCTGTAAGTGTAAGAATACTTATCTCAATCTCAAATTAAGAAACAAAATATCTGTTGGCTCTTCTATACCTGCGGTTGTTTTAATCCATTGACGTGCATCCATTTTGATTGGACTTTTATCCTTTTTGAAGCACTGCACCACTTTTAAACCAAACTTCCATTAAAGAATTCTTTCAATAAAAATAACACACCCTCTAGAAAATATTTTTCTCCATCATTGAATAGCAAATCTTTTGATCTTTTTCCAAAAATATGGTTAAGTTTCAAATAGGGTTCATACACCTGGAACATTTAACACATACTATTGGCTTTCCTTTATAATTAATAGCAATTGACGAAGCTTTAATTAGGACATTTATCACAATTATTATACCTCCCGCAAACTTGTTTGGGGGGTATATAGGAATCACCCTGTCTGTCTGTCTGTCTGTCCGTCTGTCCACATCCCTTGTAAACGCAACTCCTCCTATACCGCTTGATGAAATTTAATGAAACTTAGCATAAAGGAAGTACATTATATGCAGATGTGCATGAAAGATTTTTTTTGACCTCGGATATCATTAAAGGGAGATAATTGGACTTGAAAAAAGGGGGGTATCCCTTTGTGAGCTTGCTCACAGTCCACACTTTTTTTCAATAGCCTTAATTTTTGTTCAAGATGGTTGCTGCTTTATATCTTAAACATTTGAACTGCGACTCATGAACGCTTTAAGTGTTGTGAGCTGGTACCATATTGGGAGGGTTCCCAGTGCTCGACCCGCAAAGCAGCACGGCGCGTCCCAAGATAACTGATAGGGAAGAACCTGTCATTGGTGGCAGTCAGGTCATTTTGTACGGAAAACTTGTAGTGTGTGACGTGTTTTGAAAGTGTAGGCTCATTATGACCGTTACAATAGGCTAAATTATCCGCTCCTACCCAATATTCGATACTGTCCAGGGGTAGACAAAATGTTATTCTCTTTTCCGCCTTGATGTATTGTTTGTTAATCTCGTCCTAAATATAGCCGAAATACTGCCTGGAAGTCAATCAATCAATCAATCAATCAATCAATCAATTAATCAATCAATCAGTCAATCAATTTATCAATCTTTAGAGGTAACAAATTTGATTAAAATGACTGGTTCTTGAACGCTTACATTTGTGGATATCAAACTTTTCGTTAAAGAAATTAAGTAGAAAATCTTTAAAATCGAGGAGAATCATAGAAAATATTGATTAGTTTGCTATTTGTTATGTTTTGTTTGACGGCGGATATGAATCCATTTTTTTGTTCGACAGTATATGAAAGTTTCTTTACAGTTAAATGAATATTATTCTGATAAATAAAATAAATTTAATATGAATAATTACCTTTCAATGATAGTAATATAACATGAGACGCACAAAATGGTATCGATCCCGGTCAAAAGTCAGACTCACGCTTGAAACTGCTCTTCACCCAATTATATCTATTTACTCATCGAATCAATTAACAATTGTTTTGTTTTATTTCCCTGAGTACTATACAGCAGAATAGAATACAGCATGAGGATAAAAAAGAACAACTTTAGCGGGGATTAAAATGTGATCATATAGAAAGCCTGAGTACTATAGTAGGTAACGTGTTTGGAGCATGTTATCCTCATTGCACGATAAAGGACCCTATTATGATTTCGTAAAAAAACACTTTAAGAGGCTAATTGTAACCGTTACAACAGTCTAAATTCCCCGTCTCTATCCAATAGTGTGTTCCCATTAGTCCATTCTTTTCCTTCGTGAATTATTGTTTGTTAACAAGAGTATGTATTTTCTAACCATATTTCCTTGATAGATGGTATCTGCTGACAGAAAAGCTATTTAACCATGGTTTTACAGTGACATGAATGAAGTCATCACTTACAAAAATTTACGCTCGCCGTAATAACTTAGTTGACCGTTACGAATATCTGTGTCACAAATGACCACTTATTTGTTGCGTTTGTCATAACCACTTTTCCTTCTTACTTGAACGATAGACGGGGTCCACGCGTGTTAGAGGGAGTTGCATACTCTTCCGGGGGACCTGTATCATCCCTGGTATTTAGCTGGGTTCGTGTAAGTAAGTTTTTATATTTTTTTCTTAAATTGTTCTCCTAATTAGGATGCAAACATTTACGAGTGATAAGACAACCGCGTGTTGCTTGTAAAAAATGCGATGATCGCCCATGTCGACCTGTTATGATTTCTTATACCGAGTTCGAGCGATTTTTTCTGCATGTTTTGGTGGTTTAGTAAATGTTTAATCATATACTTTGGCCTTGAAATATTCTGTTGGCATTCCTAGATTGTGTTCCATTTATACAAAGCAGACAAATATATAAAATAGAAATACGGTCGTGCTAACTCATTCTGGGAAACTGATAGGCAAATTTCTATTAATTAAATATAAATTTCACTGAAGTACCTTTATACAATAACTATATTTACCTATTACAACTGAAAAAACCTAATGTGACAATAGTAAACAATTCCATGTGCTTTTACTTACTATAGACTATTTATCTGTTTGTTTATAGTTACCTATATCCAATAAAATTGGTCACGTGATTTAGCTTCCTTGTAGAAAATATGCTATAAAAATTCTACATAAAAGGTATTTTTGTGAATATTTTGTCTTTTTTTTACTTTCTTTTAATAAATATTATGAATTTATAAATTACTATTTCACATTTACAAGTAAGTTTACTTGGAACCTACAATCTGATCCACTTTCGTTTCCCATGGTATTATATTCGTGACGTGCGACTAAATCCGTTCTTTTTCAGCATTCAGCATGTTCAGTACGAATACATTTGTTAATTGTGGCACGAAATGTTTTAGCAAACAATTGCCGCGAATGTTTTAAGTAAATGTATATGGGACACATACGGTTCCCTTTTTTCCAGTCATTCTTCTTTAAGAGGTCCCTTAAGTGGACAGACATGTAAATAGAGGTATCGTATGTTCAAGTCTTAGTTAATGAATGTGACGAAAAATGCTTAATAATTTCAAATTTCATAATCCCATTCATTTCGCTTAATGAAAATGATTTAATAACAAATTGATTCATTTGGAGCAAATATTCGTTTGTTTACACACTCCCCTAGGGAGCAGTCAATATTAAATGGGGGGTTGGGACTGGTGCAGTTCAAATTAGCATGTTTAAAAAAGACTTTGTCCTAACTCCTTAAAATACAAAAACGTTGTTGTCTCACATAAGATGTAATAAAAAAGTAGATATCATATATAGTGAATAGATATTATCTATTATGGAAAAAGTAGATATCATATATAGTGAATAGATATTATCTATTATGGACTTCTCCATCGTCGGAAAGCCACGTCCGATCGCGTTCTCGCTTTGCTACCTCTTACCGACCGTGGGCACACTTGTAGATATATTCTCCTTTTCATAAATATTTAATATCCTATTTTGATTGGTCTCTTGTACTTTCGGCGTGACAACTAATAATAAAGAGACATAACATACATAGTTTCGGTTAATAAATGTTTTATCCAATAAACGTAGTTCACATTGGCTAATTAAATTTAATGAATATTCATGAAAACGAGAAAATAACTACAAGTGTGCCCACGTTGGTAAGTGATAGCAAATTGAGAACGCGACCGGACGTGGGTTTCCGATGATGGGACTTCTCAAGAGGGAACTGTTTTCCTATAGCGTTGTCTGGTGAATATAGTGCACGAGCCGCAGGCAAAGGCACTATGATCCAGACAACACTATAGGAAAACAGTCTATAATATTTTAGTACATAACACAATATTGAAGGTATAGTAACAGGAATATATCAGTAGCCTTTATTAAACTATGGTAAATAGCAATCGTTTGTGAAAAAACAGATTTTGATAAAACAACAGAATCATACCTTAGTCACCACTTGGATTTTTAGAAAAAGACTCAACTAAAATTCAACTTTATAATTATAACAATAGTAAAGGAAATTAGCAAAAACAGTAATAATTGTAAATTATTTTCTGACAAGTCTAAAAATTAACTTGAATGTTTTTTTTTAATTGAATGACTTTCACAGTGGGTGAAGAATATTTTTTATCATTTACTGGTGATAATTTATCGTAACATTACAATTATCAAAATTAAAAACTTGATTATTTGTTGCATATGTTAAAAACCATAAACAATATAACGTGCGAAAATATAAAGGGAGATAACTCTGCTGAACTTCTAAAAAGCGCGGGAATTTATGGATCAAAAAAAGTTCCCGCGGGAAATCTTAGAGAAATGATTTCGATCTTTTATGTACTAAATTAATGGTTACAATGCAGTATTAATGTTTGGCAAACAAATTGTTCGATTACAGTATGTTGGTTTTGTATTGATTGATGGCATTCTTATGAAAAACAGTTGCTGTCCAATCAGTGCAAAAAAAAAAGAATATTGACCGTTCTTTAATGACGGACTAAAATCCCGCTAGTGATTTTTTTTTTCTAAACGGAACGGAGCAGAATTTAAAGGAAAAACCAAATCAAATGAATACATGCATTAAACAATTGGAATGAAGGTATATTTAGCCATCGACCTCCGTAGTCTTTTTACATATATATCCCCATTATGCGTATTGTTGTTTACTAATGCATTATGTGGCATCTGTGGCCAAGTGTTTAAGGTAGTCATCTACTAATAATCACTTTCCTTTTATCAAAGACTGTGGTTGCGAGTTAGAGTCTAACTTCGGCAGGGTGTGATCGACTAAAATCTGTATTGACAAGGATCGACGGTTTTCCTTCTAAAAGTCGGGGTCTTCTATGGCTTACTTCCCCAATACAAACTAGAGTCCGCGATATAGCTAAAAGAATTACTGAATTCTGCGATAAACACAATTTAACAAATCGCTATCAATACTTTACTTCAGATATTCATTTTATTTAATCATAACATTTAATTTTTTTATCAAGGCCTTGCTATGGCGAGTAAGTTCGAGACGCCTTCAATAAAAGTTTTAGAAATCAGCGAATTCTGCAGTGAACATAAAGAAAAATTTGAAATATACTACACAATGCACGACTGTCCATGTTGTAGAAAATGCGTTGCTTCCGATCATCAGAAATGTAAAGATTTAATCCAGTTAGAGGATATGGTTCAAAATGTTAAAAACTCGTATGGTTTCCATTACATTCAGCAAACAATGACTGACATGGTTGATAGTATTCAGAAAATTACAACAGAATGACAAGCAAATTTGTCCACATTGGTCAAAAGAAGAAAGAAAATTAATTGAAAAAGAAATAGAGCAAACAAGAATAAAAATCAATGCTCAACTCGACACATTGCAGGAAGGTATAATGTAGGAACTGTATGAAGCAGAGTATAAAGAGAGCAAGATGATTGGTTAATTGCTGGATTCAATAGAAAAGAACAAGAAGGAGGTCAATGAGTAACAGGAAAACATTATCAACATAAAACAACACGCATCAGACCTCCAGAATTCCTTTCCATGAAACAAATAGAACTACATGTAGCAAAGAAAGATAAATATTTCAAATCACTTCTAAGAAGTAATAAACTAAATCGAGTGAGTTTGTCGTGCAAAATAAATGATGCTTTACAAAAAATCCTCAAGGAAATCGAACAATTTGGGGAAGTAATAGTTAGTACTAGTTCTAATGAGTTAGGGATTGTTCGAAAAAAAGAAAAGCAAGTCCAAATTGTGATAGCTCCCGCTCCATCCAAGTCAATTGACAATATATCAGTTGCCGGATGGTAGAATGGTATTGTCCTGTTTCAAAACAGACCGTGTCAGAGGATTTAACAAAGATGCTTCTAAAGATCAAGACTTTGACATCAGTTTACAACCAAACTATGCCTTCGATATAACAATAATACACAACAACACTTTCTTTTGCTGTTACTTGAGGAGGTAAAGAATACGTCAGTATAATTGATGTAGAAAGCAGGAAAGTCAAGAAAACTATTCTAATGGGATCTGCCAATGACGGCATAGCAAGCAGGAACAACACATTGATCTACTGTACTCGTGACCGTGGTATACGGATGCTAAACCTGTCTGACAAATCTGTTAAAACAATCGTTAAAAGGAAAATGTCATTGTATGCGTACGTTGCTACCATCGGTCTTCCTCTTGGTCGTTTGTCTGTGGTGTCCATCTAAGGGCTGTCTGAGTAAGACTTGAGTTCTGCATTCGATAAACATGTCCAAGCCATCTGAAGCGCTTTTGTTTTATTTAATTGATAATGTTGGTGGACTCTGGATGTCTGGTCAAATGGTCCCACATTCAAATTGGTCCCAACCAATTTGTCCAAAGTCTTTGCCAATAGGTCCCACTCTTGGACAATTGGTCCCAACACTATTTTTTGTTTTGAATAGCAAGAAAAAAAAATAGTTATTGAAATTTAAGAAGCTCACAATACAAAAACAAATTATAATTTTTTCCAACTTTATGAATTTAATATACACATTTATAAAGTAATGACAAACGTCATTAAAAATATTTGAGTATTGTGCATTTTTTTAAATATAAAAGTTTGATAGTACAATAAACTGGTCTCATTTAGTTTCATTAGCAAATTAGCCATATCATTATTACTTTTTTTTATCGTCTGAAAACACAAGGTTTTCATTTGAATATAAAATTCATGGAGTAATAAATGCACTTGACAAACATCAAGCAGTTAAATGTTTACAGAACATTTACCCTTAAACCATATATTTGTATATTTTACTATTAAAAGGTTTGCCCACTGTCAGTTTTGAAGTCTTACAGAATCAATATCAGAGACACACATGATTATGACCAGTTTGTGAGGTAGAGGGGTACCACAACAATTAACGTCTTATGATGGGTCAGTTATAGCAAAACAAGTATGAAAGAAAAAGGTGAAGCTCTATAAAACACTTTTTTTCTCCATCATGTCCTCTGAATATGTTATCTGCACCAGACCATTTCGAGTGAAATACCATGCCATTACCGTTCAGGCTTTGTGATGTGGATTATGTAATTCTTCGATGCACAGAAGCTGGTAAGTATTATTTTTTATACTCGATTTCATATTTTACATTCTTTGACTATAATTATTTATTTTATTAACTTACTATATACAATTCATGCATTTGTCATTGTAAATTGCTTATTAAATTTACACCCCAAAGTATATTTTAGAGCAACTTTTGTTTTTGTTTAGCAAGAAATAATAAGTCAGTGAAATTTAAGAAGCTCACAATACAACACAAATTATAATTTTTTCAAATATATGAATTTAATACACACATTTATAAATAAAAGTAATGACAAACATCATTAAAAATATTTGAGTATTGTGCATTCTTTTTAAAATTTTATATTATAACAATTTTGTCTAATTTAGTTTCATTAGCAGCTTGGGCATATAGTTATTACTTTTTTAATCTACTTAAAACACACGGTTTTCGTTTTAATAAAAAAAAGGAGCTATAAATACACTTGACTGCCTTTGAATGTCATTATACAAAAATCAAGCATTACAATATTTTACCATTAAAATGTTATTCACTGTCCCTTTTGAGGTATAACAGAAACAATATCAAAGACGCACATGATTGTGACTTCAGCTTGGGAGGTAGGAGTGCAAAAAATAATGTCTTATGATAGGTCAGTTACAGCAAAACCAATCAAATTGAATCATTAAAAAAACAAATAAAAAGGACAAAGATGTAGCTCTAAATAAACCCTTTTTTTCTCCATCATGTCCTCCTCCTCTGAATGTGTTATCTGCACCAGACCAGTTCGAGTGAAACACCATGTCTTTACCGTTCCGGTCTTGTGTTGTGGATTTATGTAATTCTCAGATACACAGAAGATGTTGCACTAGTAAGTCTTATTTATTTTTTTATACTTGATACCATATGTTACATTTTTTTTACTATAATCAGTTATTTTATTAGCTTAAATGTTGTACAATAAGATTAAGGGACAGAATACCTTATTGATAATTACATACATGTCTTGTGTATTCTTACTCTTACATCACTATATAAAATTCATGCATTTTTTATTGTAAATTGCTTATTAGATTTAAAATATCTTACGACATGGTCATCAATGATACTTTTTTATTTGAAATAATGGTAAAATCAATTCATTTGTCTTCATAGTTTGTTAATTATTATTCAATTAACAAAGTTGTAAATAGCATGTTTCACTGTCTAATTGGCTAATTAGATTACCTGAATAATTCAATTTGTATTGCCTTTGAGTTTGCTAATTATATGGAAACTTATTTACTTTTATTTATTCAGTTGTATTATAAAGTGTATCCAATGATTATGTTAAGCACTACATTTTCCTTAAAAATTAGTATTATTTCAGCCTTAATATAGTCTTGTTAATTTCCTTTTTTTGTTGGTGTTCTATATCATTATCATGTTGTTGTCAAGCACTGCTTGTCTGTAAGTTCTATCTTTACTAGATATATGGGGCTTTGGCGTTTTTTTTATTTCATGAAACAAATGTAATTAGTTTCGTTTTTTTACTACAAATATATTTACTTTCTTATTTTACTAACATTTTATTGTAAATTTTTTTTTTCAGAAATTTTACAATACAACAGACTTTATATGTACTAATTGTGAACCTGTTGGTAAACCTCTACCTCCTGACAGCACCATTCCTGATTTTAGTTTGAAACTGGCTGCATCCATAGAAACTTCAGCCTCGCACATGTACGACACAGACAGCAGCGACGATGACAAACCAAGGGGATTGAGTTTTGAGTGATAAACTTATATATATTTAGAATGTTTTCCATAAGTTAAGATGATGGTCAGTGTGGTAGTATATGTGCAGAGAGAACGAATGTGTAAAAAGTCATATTTGTATGGTGAAAAGAGGTATGCAGAGTACTACCTTTGCATTTGTATAGAGAGAAAGAAGGTTGCATTTGTATATAAAGAACATTTAAGTAGCAAGTGAGAACAGTTTACTTTATGAAGTAAGAAAAACAGTTTGTATGCAAGAATGAAAGGGAAGGATAAATATATTATAGTCACATTTAATGTGAATAGTTACATTTACAGCCATATAATGACAGTTTTAACGTGCTATTTTATGTTTTGATTCATATCTAAGAAATGTCAGGTCAACAACCATGTAAAACAGATTCGTAGATCAATGAATTATCTCCCTCTCTGTAAGTTTATAGTGCATTTTATTGACTTAAATATGCAAAATTGTCTTATCATTAACTAGATAGTATTTTTATAATTATATTGCCTCCCTTATCTGCTAATATGTTTAAAATGCCAAGTTCGTCATATATTGTTTGTACATGTATATATGTTGTTATTATTTATATTCATAGCCCCTGTTGGGCTTGAATTAGTAAAGAATCTTAAATCTTGAATCTGTCTTGACCGTTGTTATTAACAGAACTTGTTTTTAATTTTATGCATAACTTTGAATTTTAAACACAAGATTTATTTTTTAAAACTTTTCTTAAATCTTAGATCTATCTTGACCGTTGTTATTAACAGAACTTGTTTTTAATTGTTTGCATAACTTTGAATTTCAAACACAAGATATTTTTTTTAATTTAAACTTTACGTTTGTTCTTATTAAACTATGCTTCAAAAGCACCTACACTTTATGGAGAATACTTTATCTTTTTTTCAAAAATACCAAGCTATTTGGTACAAGGGTTTGTCTTTAGTCCGTCTAAAAGTTGTTCCAATGATAAAAACAAATCTGATAGAAAAGAAACAATGTTGTTTTCCAATTCTATGAATCCAAACTATCTAGCTCTAAGAGTAGTTTGACAGCAAGTGACAAGCACATAGGATAACTTTTACCATTAGTGGAACGTGAAATGGACATGTCGAAACGTAATATTTAGTGTAACAAGCCTTTATGCGTTCAAATAAAACATAAATTAAGATAAAAATTGTACATCATGGTTTATACGAACCATTTTAGGTAGGCATGTGATGCGTGCAGACATTTTTTTTTATTCAAAGTTAGCCTGCTGTGTTAATTAGTACTAGTAAATATGCATGTCTTAGTACAAGAGTTCTTTACTCCGTGTCCAAAATAATGTGTTCAGATTCGGTAATATGTCTGCAATAATATGCTGTATTAAATATAAGTATAATTTTTCTTTGTGATTAAAATGCCCATCCGCACAACAACATAAAATAATAAATTATCTGTTTCAACATATGTATACATCCTTAGTACGACATTCTGTTTCAACATATGTATACATTCTTCGTGCGAAATTTCGATTTCCGGTAAACCCTTAAAAAGTATTAAAAAAATTCCTTATTACTAAGTGTCTTTGTTCATGCCAACAGTTTCACATCAAACAAATGTTTTACATTGCCCAAGAAACACGGTAAAGGATTTCTTTCACATCAACTAAGTAAGGAGTTCATTTTGAGGGTAAGTACAGTAAATCATACATGTGAATATATAACAGTCAGGGTAAATTAGATGAACACTGATTATTACTCTGTTCAGATCAAGTTGAATTCTCATACAATTATAACGATGTTATAAAAAGATGAAAACTATTGTACTGTGACCTTACAGTGATCAGATGTTCATAATTAGTAAAAGAAAAACTGTTATTGTTATTAGAAGACAAATGCCGTTATTTTCTAAAAGGAGTGTAAAATCCATTAATCCATTCCAATACTTATTCAAATCAGTAGTGTTTAACAAAGTAACAATTACACCTGACAAAAGGAATCCTCAACTAAGATGGGTTTTTTCTGAGCATATTCGTAATTCTGGGTGTTCTGAGCATATTTGTAAATCGGGCTTGTATATTTGTAATTCTGGTTGTCCTGAGTATATTTATAATTCTGGTTGTCCTGAGCATATTTGTAATTCTGGTTGTACTGAATATATTTGAAATTCAGGTTGTTCTGAGCATATTTGTAATTCTGGTTGTTCTGAGCATATTTGTAAATCGGGCTTGTATATTTGTAATTCTGGTTGTCCTGAGTATATTTGGAATTCTGGTTGTCCTGAGTATATTTGTAATTCTGGTTGTACTGAGTATGTTTGTAATTCTGGTTGTTCTGAGCATATTTATAATTCTGGTTGTTCTGAGTACATTTGTAATTCTGGTTGTTCTGAGTACATTTGTTATTCTGGTTGTCCTGAGTACCTATGTAATTCTGGTTGTCCTGAGTATATTTGTAATTCTTGTTTTCCTGAGTATATTTGTAATTCTTGTTGTCCTGAGTATATTTGGAATTCTAGTTGTTTTGAGTATATTTAAAATTCTGGTTGTCCTGAGTATATTTGTAATTCTAGTTGTTTCGAGTATATTTGTAATTCTGGTTGTCCTGAGTGTATTTGCAATCTGGTTTTCCTGAGTATAATTTGTAATTCTGGTTGGCCTGAGTATATTTGTAATTCTGGTTGTCCTGAGTATATTCGTAATTCTGGTTGTTTTGAGTATATTTGTAATTCTGGCTGTCCTGAGTAAATTTGTAATTCTAGTTGTTTTGAGTATATTTGTAATTCTGGTTGTTCTGAGTATATTTGTAATTCTAGTTTTTTTTAGTATATTTGAAATTCTGGTTGTCCTGAGTATATTCGTAATTCTTGTTTTCCTCAGTATATTTGTAATTCTAGTTGTTTCGAGTATATTTTTAATTCTTTTTGTTCTGAGTATATTTGTTAATTCTGGTTGTTCTGAGTATATTTGTAATTCTGGTGGTCCTGAGTATATTTGTAATTCTGGTTTTCCTGAGTGTTTTTGAAATAATGGTTTTCCTAAGTATATTTGTAATTCTGGTTGTCCTGAGTATATTTGTAATTCTGGTTTTGCTGAGTGCATTTGCAATCTGGTTTTCCTAAGTAAATTTGTAATTCTGGTTTTCCTAAGTAAATTTGTAATTCTGGTTTTCCTAAGTATATTTGTAATTCTGGTGGTCCTGAGTATTTTATTTTGTAATTTTGGTTTAAATGATTATATTTGTAATTCTGGTTGACCTCATTTAGGTTTGAATAAAGACAATAAACCCAATAAAACTACATTCTATTTTAAATTGATGCATTAATGTCAGTCTTACAGTCGGCGCTAAAACAAATCGACAGCGAGTCCGAATGTTCATTTTAAGGAGATCACTAGTTTGAATGTACTAATGTTAAAGCGGAATTTATAGTTATTTAAAGAAATTTAAAAATAGCCGTGCAATATAATTTTTTTCTAAATATAACCGTGCAACGTCATTTTTCTATCAGCCATTTTCAAAGAACCTTTCCGAATACAGCATGTTATGTGACAAGGTTTACACAAATCTAATTTTTCAAAAAATATCAATGAATAACATAAAGCGATATACAATACTCACTCATTGTAAAGCCTATAAAGAGTCAGACTGAATTTAGGCAGATTCTGACAAATTTCGCTAGTTAAGAAAAAGTAAATACAATTCAATATAAAAACGAATCTGTTGAGACTATTTTTAGAGAAATTGTGTATAAACTATGATACTTGGTGCACCGTAATGGGAAGATATAACACCACGAGCACTAATCGTGTCAGCAGTTCTAAGTAGTCTCTACAGATTATAATAGGCTGTTGTTTTCATAAGTGTCTCAAGAGGTTTTTTTATTATAAACACCCAGTATCACTTTAATGTTGTCACGATTTTACAACAAAAAAGCTCTGTTCGCCTTAAAAAAAAACTAAATGGAGAGATTAAATGCAAACACAAAACACAATGCACCACTTACATTTGAAGAAGGAGGTATGAATTTGTAAACAAGGAAGAACTTGAACACAATCGCATTAAAAAAAATATTTTAAAAGCTGCATTGTAATATATAGTTTATTCAATGCATTAGCCATTAACGACCATAACTGAATCGCAGTCAAATTTCATACTCGTGTTGGTTCCGATGCAGGGACTGGGACCAAACTGGTAGGGTTTCCAGTGCTTGACCCGGTGATATGCTCAGCTCGTCGTCAGGGCGGTGGGTTAGGCATTACTCTTGTTGGAACTGTCATGTAATAATACGGAACAAATGCAGCCGTAACGTAAACGACTGGACATGGAAAAACGCAAATCTAAAATTTTTTAGGAGTGTAAACTAAAGTTTGTAATAAATCGTGAAAAAAGTGTAAAAATGTGTTCGTAACAAACCGGACTAGACATGGTTGAATGCATAGCTATTTCACAATACATAAAAAATGAGAAAATCGAAAAATGGCACAAATTAAAATTAAGAAAAAACAAAAATCATTCCTGTTTTAGTGGAAGAAACAACTTACCAAATACAGCTTCTTTGCTGATTTGTACAGAAATTCAGATTTATGATTACGCCATCATACTTATAATGATGTAATATTATGATGCGGAAAACTGATGACGTACACAATTTTTGGCAGCCAACGCTGATGCCAAATTTCAGGAAAATAAGTTTTGAAGGTCCATTAGACCTCATCTTGCTTTCCTCTTACAATTTACATCGCACTTTCTGGAAAAATCTTATTTAAAATTTTAGTTTCCAATTAATCGAGTATCGTGGTTGCTCAAAGGACGGATAAAGGTTTTTTTATCTAAAAATAAAAAATAATATTTTTTATTGACACTTTCTTTATTCGTTATAGGTCTCAAACCCAAAAAGATAATTACCGGACAATAAAAACCCCTCAAAACGAGCGCTACGTCTAAATAATTTATGTTCAATCTTACAAATTATCGATTAATCGCAAAAGGGCCATGATGGACGACTGAATGAGGAAGTTACTTATCTACTATTTATTATGTACTTGTTAACACTGAGGTTGCGTGTTAGAGCCTTACTGCAGGCAGTGTGTGCTCGACTCCAGACTTAATTGATTGACATTTTTCCTTTCGCAGGTGGGTGGTTTCACCGACTATTCCGGCTTGCTCCTGAATAAAAACTGGATACCATGAAATAGCAGAAAAATTGCTGCAAGTGGCGCTAAACAACTAGCAACAACCGAAATACAAAGTATTCTTCCTACGCTTTTTTGCTTCTTTATTTTCGTCGGAGACTAGTTGTATAATTTTACATCTGGTTCTGAACTTTTCACATCTATTTGCGTATTTAAAAATAGCTTTTGCACTCTTATAGCAGGAACCACATTATACGCTTCTAAGAGGCAGGTACCGTCGTCAATGCTTATGTGGTCAAACACACGATTTCACTGCCATACTGCTTTAATAATAAATATTTTATTGATAGGTAATGGACTTGTACCGTTAAGACGACAGAACAGTAGCAATCAATTGAATTTAACAAGATGGCTGGTAAGACAGCTTATTTATATAATACACAAAAAGATAAGAAAAAGAAGTACAACTATCATGTTTTGTTTGGCTTCAATTTAATGATTATCCAAAGAGCCACCACACTCCAAGTAACTGGATAGAATGAGTATTGGAGGTGAAAATTTGAGGAGCATCCAATTCCTGGAGTGTGAAACCATGGCTATAGAAAACTGGGTGGGGTGGTGGGCAAAACATCAATACGTTAGAACCAAAACCTTTTCCTAACTATAATCCCAGTCATAACTGGGACGAAGGTAAAGAATCACTTTCAATCCAAAACCTGACTGCGTTTCGAAGAATGATTTAAATTGGTATATCTCGTGACTTCTCGTGTGATGTCACTTAGGATAAATGATTATCCAAAGAGCCACCACACTCCAAGTAACTGGATAGAATGAGTATTGGAGGTGAAAATTTGATACGCAACGACACCCCCATGTTGTCTGAAACTAAATCGGTTGCATTTACCACAAGAAACCCCAAAACTTAAAATTCTCGAAACTCACCAAAACTTATTAAAATAAACTTGCAACTCGGCACTTAATACACTCAACTTTCAGTCAAATCTTTACGAATGAGCCTTTAACAACATAACAAAGAAATACAATGTATGTTAACCCATGCATATTAACGCTAGCAAATTCAAACTAAAAGTTTACATTTTAGATAAGTATTCGGTACATTTACTCCACAATCATGCAAATGCACGTTCTACTGAGCACCAGCGGACAGACGCCAAGTAATGACAAATCCAGATAAAACACTTATAACACAAAAACTTTATTACAAAATGAAATACAAAGGAGATTACAAATTATGAACGTTTCTAGTCATGTTTACCACATTGAAAATAAGTCCAGTATATCACTGAAACGCAGATGGCAGTTTGCTTACATCCCCCAACTCCGCATAAATATTGGAAGCATTTTTGGAATTTCGAGCAACCTCTTTAAACAATGATGCAACTGTGTTGTTCGTAAATGTATTAACCCTTGAATACCTCTCGTAGCTTTTCCGGGAAAACCAACCTACATGGCTCATTATTTCTTCACAAGACCCGAAACCTGATACAGCTAAAGTGATTGCGCACCCACCCCTAAGTGAATGTAGGGTCTCACCCTCATCAATATTCAACGTTTTAAGATAAAGCTTGAGCCTTCCATACATTGTAGAGTGAGATACTGGTGATTCCAAAACCTTCTTCTTATTCCTGTCCAGGATTCTAAAAAGATACCCAACCGAAAGATCCACTCCCAATTCTTTAGCACCAGTAACGTATTTATCGAGAGCAAAGACTGGGCAAATAGAATGATCTTCCATCCTCATGACATGAAATTCATTAACCTTACCGTTACCCAAGGTTTTCCCAATAGTGTGCGTAATAAGCAAACCCGAGTTATCTTGCAAACGCTTATACTCTTGCGACAGAGACTGACCTAAATCCGAAGCCCTGTCACCGCCAAAAAATTGAAGCTTAAAGAAGGCTTGGTCCCTGAGAAAAATAAATTTACTAGCTGGACTATCAGCCTTCACAATCTGCGTATCAATGTGGAGTGCAATTTTGTACAACTTATCGTAAAATAAAGGCTTAGCCTGCTTGACAACCCTATGTGATAAAGCCTGTTCCCGTTTTACCGCAGTAACATATTTTGCAACTTTTGAACTGCAAGCCGGATTCCCGAAAGAAAGCTCATCATTCCATTTATCGCCCCTACCGTAACTCTGAAAAACTGACTTAAGTTGACTGACCATAGTTTGAACTGTTCCTGATGCCAAGCGTAAAGGACAATTGCAGTTTTGCGAACTTAACTTTGACAAATTTGGACAGTTAATTTCATGGACTGAAGTCTTGCCCATGGTATCTTTAAAAACAAGGAATTTTCTTACATCCTCTGGACAAGCAGTACAAACTGATTTAGAATAATAAAGAAGAAACTTAGAAAAATCTTTCTCTAATGCAGATTTCTTACTGCCATAAGGGGTATCTTCAACCAAATTATCCAAATATCTTAAGCGTTTGTCTATCACATAATCAAATGTTCCTAAAGACTGTGTGGGAGTGAAACAAAACTTCAATCCACAAGACTGACAAAATTTTGAACCTTCGTCATTTGGATATGCACAAGATGGACAGGGAACTGCTGGTTTCCAAACTCGTGGGATTCCATAAGCAACCTAAAATTAGAAATTTAACCGTGCTGCAAAAAGGTTAAAGCTCAACTTATATGGCTGATAACCATTTTTAGAAGGCGATTCAATGACTCCAATATCCCCAATTTTCCCAAGAACTACAAAATCTTCTACAAATGACCACATTTTAGGCCATCAAGAAGGCAAAACAGTGAATTCAGGGAACACAAAAGTGCACATCTTGGGTTTCTGATCAAACAGCAACTGTAAAACTGGAGATACCAGACAAAAAGGGGGGTAAACATAGGGATTGTCATCCGAAGCAAAATCTTGCGCAAACACGTTCACCGGAGACAAGGACGGGCAGGGGTAGGGAGTAAAATGCTTTAAAGGATTTCCTTTGATGTCACGCATTACATTAGAATCAAGGGCCATAAGATCAATGGAATGTGGGCCAAATTTTTCCTGTAAAATTTCCCATGATTTAACAGATAACCTACAATCTTGAAGACTCAATAGCCTAGAGCCAGAATCCGCAGGATTCATATCAGTGGGTATATACTGCAAATGCAAATCAATGTTCTTCTTTTGGCACAAAACAAAAATAGACTTCATTATATCGTTTAATTCACTGCATCTTCCACCTTCCCTTTCCCATGATGCAACAACAGCCTGATTGTCAACTAACGCATCCACCCTATGATTAGCAAATTTATCGACTAAAGACAGGAGGGTTTTATACAAAGCGTCCGCTTCTTTTAAATGAATAGGACGAGTATCATTTTGATCAAAGAAATCCCCAAGCTTGTTTTCCTGATTAACAATTGCAGCCCAACGGAAAGCAGAAGCATCAGTAGCCAACACAACCTGCAGATGTTTTTCACTTCGCCAGGGGACAAAACCTTCCCAACTATCAAGGAACTCCCAATGTGCAATTTCCTCCCTTAATTTCCCTTTAACTTGTATCATTCTACTATTTTTTATTGCTCTCCCAATTGCTAAGTTTGCTTCACGGGTGTACAACTTGGCTGCCGGTACAGCCAACATAAATGAGATGCATTTACCCGTAAAACGCTGAAGACATTTTAAAGAAATTGATTTCTTAACCAGGATAGTAGTTCTAAGTTCAGCAAATGATTTCTTCTTCTTATACGGTAGGACAAAAGCCTGTCGAATTGAATCAATAAGCATACCGAGAAAGATCAGTACCTGACGAGGTTCAAACACGGATTTACCGAGACCAATAAAATAGCCCAATCTAACAAGGACCTCACATACTATATAAAGAGATCTGTATGCTCTTGCTATAGAAGATTCATAATGGGTTTGAGCTTGAAAAAACTGAAGAATAAGTCTATCATCTATATATTGTAGACAAGGAACGCCAAGTTTCCTACAATAACCAGTCGCAACCAGTCCCGTACTGTGATAAATGTAGGCACTTGCCTTGAACCCGAAAGGGATTGTATTGTACACAAAATACCACCCCCCAAACTGAACACCAAAATATTTTCTAGAACTTTCACTCAGAAATATATGATCATATCCAGATTTGTCATCCACAGACGTCATGAAGGAATCTTTTTCGACTAATCTAGGGACTTCCTTTAAAGTATCCAGTAAAAAAGGTTTGTCTACAATCCAAAGGTTCAAAAACCTTTCATCATGACATAAACGTGGTTTTGTTTCTTCTATTGTAAGAGGCATAACTAAGTGTGGAGGATCGATTAAACCTACCCTCCCCCAGACAGACATGGAACCATTTCTTACTCTATCAAGTAAAGTGTTCTGAATAAACTCAATATGGTCTTGACAAATTGGAGAGTTTTGGAAAAACATCGAAGGGGGTTTGTCTGAATCAAACGACCGCCCTTTAAAATTACCTTGGAAATGCCTAAAAAACTTTTCAACGTTCACCCCATTTGTTAACCAGTCTAAGACTTCTTCATTTGCGCCTATAGATTTCCACATGTCAAAATTCTTATGCAAATTGCCAGCCTTAAAAAACTGTGGGTTTTTAAATGGTAAATGTTCTAAATCAAAATCACAATTCTCAGACACTTTCTCTGCATTGTGAAACTGAAATGGAGGCTGAAGAACTTCTCTGTAGTTTACAAAATTTTCATCAGCTGTGTTCGTTTCAAAGTCATCTTTGGTAGGATCAAAAGAAATGTTCAACTCCCATTCAGGAATATCAGTTTTACAAACGAATCCTTTACACCTTTGTACAATTCCCTAAAAAGAAAATACAGAGAAAAAAGTTCTCCAACCCCCATTCCGCGTGACTTAACGCCACTAAGGATTAGATTCCCTGGAATGGAAATTAGAAAACTAACAATACGTTCAAAAAACTAAAAAGTTTTAAAGTATTCTAAACTTTGTAAAATGACTTCAGAAATTGAAGGTATACTATTCTTTTTTCAACTTCGGGCAAGCATTAACATGATGACCGTTTTCTTTGCAAAAGAAACATGCACCTCTACCAACAGATTTCCTAGAAAACCTGGGTCGATACCCCTGTGGCTGAAACGACTGACCACTGAATGGAAACCCTTGAAACAGACTATGCTGCACAGTAGGGCCATTGAAATGAGGTACACCGACAGGGCCACTAAATAGATAAGGAGGACAAGGGTAGGGAAAATACTGCTGACCTAAAACCCCAACCCCAGGATTGCAAACTTTGCCATCAGGTTTCAAATCTTCCCTATTTTCACGTTTACAAGATTTTTGCCAATCTGCAATGGTCGCAGAAATTTTTTTATCCTCAGACGACCCTAGTAGCTTTAAACATAGTCCACATATATCATCATGTGTTTCAAATTGTTTGCATGCCTGCAAGGCTTTATTATAAAAATCAGTTTCAGGATGATTGGCCTTGAGAGCGCTCTCAACTAATACCTCCATGGCGGCAATAAGGACACTAGCAGGTGTCAATTTGGGTCTTCCTGCCATTGCTCGGACGTTTTTTAATGCCTCTGCTACCTTCTCATTATCTTGATGGGCTTTCATACTATCAAAATTGCTTTCAATCTGTTTAAGCCTCCCTTCAATGTCTAACGTATTAGAATTACTTGCAGACGTAATGGTACTAACCGGAGCTGGAGTTACCGCAACAGCCGCGGCTGGACCTGACCTTCCAGAAGCAGATGTCGAAGGGCCTACAAAACGACATTAGTATATGTTACACGATACAACTCGGTATACTAATATACAATACATGTATCACAAATCTATAACTCATTCACAACATACAAGTGTAAAAGCAACAAATGCATATTCAAGTATAAATGTCGGGACGACATAAATGCCCCGCCGATGAATTATCCAAACTATTAAATTGTAGCTGGAACAAATTCTAGTAACAGATAAGTTTACAAGTCTTACGAGGATTCGAATTGCAGTCTTTCTAGAAATCAACTTAAATTTGAAAACAAAATATGCGACTATAACATACAATGGTTAAATATACGCATCATTTTAGCAATCGAATTCTAAAATGGCTAACAGTATACTACCGATCATACCTCATTAGTACACTTTTGGTTAAACAAAATAATGTCAAAATGTTCATAACAAGACATCCCTAAAGAAGAATAAACGTAATGATCGCAGGAACATAATTATTCTCAAAGTCAAGGTGACACTAAATGGTAAAATACTACCTGAAATTTAACAAAATTGACCCTGACTTGGCGCAGGTATTTAAAATGGTCGACAAATTAAATCAACAGCGGGAAAAGGCAGAAAAATTAATGACAATAGCATTCCAGACGTTTCACTAAACACAATATACCCGTTTACCTTGCTCTGCAGCATCTAAAGCCGATCCTTTCGGTCCCCCGACCAAATTAGACATCAAAATGGCTTTATGCATCAACTGCTGAGCATTTTCAAGGGTTAACTGTTTTCCCGCCAGGACAATTACATCCTTTAAAGCCTCTCCTGTCAGTTTTTTAAACTCCGCTGACAATTCATCTAAAGAGTAATTTTCTAGGGGATGACCCTTTTTTAATCTTGCTAGGTTCTCCGTAGCCACGTCTGTTTCCAAAGACTTAAATTCTAAGATCAAAGGCAGTAAACCTTTTCCCACCAAAGTGTGTCTCGGTTTTAAGATAAGGTGTGCTTCGGTCATCTACAAGTAAATCAAAATGACATCTACATTTATTTACACACAATTACAAATAACCTTTGTCAGAGATCAACACTGTCTCGAGCGTTTTAAATCAATACTTATTCGAGAACTCCTTAATCAAACAGGTTTTCTTAATTAGGCCACCTTACAGGTAAATCTATTACATAATAAACTATGGACGTAAACGAAACATAGCAACTTCAGAAAAAATATAACAGACGACCATAAAGTTCAGCGGCCATTTCTACCACACGCTAAACTAGTTCCAATTCTTCATTAAACTGCACAATTATACCTCAAACTCTCCTACTAAGAAAATTAAAATAACCAACAGACAACACCGTCCGTAACAACAAATTCAAAACTTTACCGACGGACGGCAACATCCTTACTCCAAAATTAAAATTAAGCAACGAACAGCACAATCCGTATTAAAAAATAAATATAACCGACGGACGACACCATCCGTACTTCAATATAAAAATTAACCAACGGACGACACCATCCGTACTTCAATATAAAAATTAACCAACGGACGACACCATCCGTACTTCAAAATTAAACTTTAACTTACGGACGACACCATCCGTATTCCATTTTTTTTTTTTAAATTAACCAAACGGACACCATGCCGTAAACTAAAAGTTTTATCCAAAAGGACGCCACCGTCCAAGCATAAATTGAAATAAAAGTAAAATATACTTACATTAAATAATAGGTGAAGTCGTTAACCATGCAAGAATTGCACGTGGCCGTTCAGTACCGCGAACTGAAGAAGAGGACAGGAGAGCGTCTGTCCTCGCCGACTGCGTTTCGAAGAATGATTTAAATTGGTATATCTCGTGACTTCTCGTGTGATGTCACTTAGGATAAAAATGTAGTCTATCTGCGCGTGCTTTTTTAACTTATAGACGTGTCGTTTTTAGCCTTATATAATTAAATATTCGTTGGTATTTTGTCAAATAATCTCATGTTATCTTTTTAGTACCTCATCAGCTAGACATCATTTATACTACTTTTGCTGTACATCAACCTGTCACGATATCTGCCGTAGTATAACATTACATTGTATAGCCATTACAAGCCAATACTAATTACTAAAATCCAATTCGAAATCCATAACTTCATCACGTGTTATATTAGTCCCCATAAGATCGTAAAATTTTCCCTTATTTTATCCTCTAGATAAGATATAAAGGATATAACACCGGTGAGAGGGCAAGAGGGAAATCTCAGACACCCAAATGAAAAGATTTATTTTGGTCTCCAACTCGGCTAAGCCTCGTTGGAGACCAAAAGAACTCTTTAAAGCGGGTGTCTGAGATTTCTCACTAATTCGTTCAAAAGACTCCGTTGCTGTAATGTTGAAAGATGTCGACAAATAGAGTTATCTACCCTGAACGAATTCTCCAGTGTACATTTATTGTGTCAACGTGTTTGTTTTGATGTGCACTGCTATCATATTGTGGCATAAATAGGGTCATAGAAGCTCAGATATGTTGTTTTCATGTAAATATTTAAAAAGGCCAAGTAAACTAACACAACTAAAGCAAATA
The DNA here is from genome assembly GCA_944474755.1 of Limnoperna fortunei. NCBI lineage: Eukaryota > Metazoa > Mollusca > Bivalvia > Mytilida > Modiolidae > Limnoperna > Limnoperna fortunei. The sequence goes on from OX104120.1 coordinate 57,899,815, forward strand.
TTTTATTATTTTTATTGCTGAACCGACGGCTGACGTTACAATACATTTTTGCGCGAAAAGGACCGTGAAATTCTTATCTCACCCAGGGCTGAGACAAGGATATTTCAACCGACTAAAAATAGGTACCACGCTGTCTCATTAGTGAGAAAAAAAGCTTCAAAAATTAACGCTGTAAATTCGCATGAAAATCACAAAGTTCATTTTGTAAACAGGAGTTGATATATATATATATATATATATATATATATATATATATATATATATATATATATATATATATATATATATATATATATATATATATATATATATATATATATATATATGCAAACGTCTAAGTATTGTGAAAACCATATAATATATCTATCCAGCGTATTTCTGAAGCATCAGAAATACTGGGTTAATATCAAATATTTATATATACGTCTACAAATAAAGCCCAACACTGTAGATTTAGATTTTTAACACTGTCAAAGTTTTGCTTACCCTCGGCGGGATTCGAACTCACACCGTTGTGACACTGTGGCACCAATTCGCCTGCACCAATGTTGAAATACAATCAAATGTTGGGCATATATAAATAGACAATTTTATATATATATATATATATATATATATATATATATATATATATATATATATATATATATATATATAATATAAATAAATAAATAAATAAATATATATATATATATATAGCATGTTTTCCTACCGAATGTCGAGGGTTTTATCCGGGCACTCCGATAATAAAAACTGGACGCCATGCTATAGCTGAAAAATTGCTAAAAGTGGCGTTAAACATCACTCAAACAAACAAACAATACAATACATGTTTATTATAGCTTATTATTACATGAATATAATTTTGCGTGTTTTTGATTGGTGTATATACAACTTTGGTTTCACGATAAATCGCAACAGTACTAAATTTAAATAAAAACGGGCTTAAACTGGTCAAAAACAGGTCAGTATTGGATTCCGCTTGACTACTGTGCAGCGGAATCCAGTATTGACCTGGTTCTTACCAGTTTAAGCCTGTTTTTCATAACTGTTCCAACATAACAATAATTTTCAATGTTAGTGGTCATCGAATCATCTATAATTATAAAATATACTGTTAAAAAATGTAAGAATAAAATAAAGGACGTTTTAGACTCCTTTACAATATTTGAAATGTTATGAAACTGGAATTTCAGGATTAGTAACCAGCATTACATCAATTACAAAATGTACGAATCCTTTGTTTTTCTGATGAAGGAACATGGTGATTTTATTCATGTAATAAAACAGTTACTGACCTTGATATGCGGTCGCTATCAGCATTTCTTAGCCCTCAAAAATGTATATTCGCCGAGTCGTACATTTTTTCTTGTTGATAAATCCTGATAGCGACCTATATCAAAGCCATTAATTGTATATTATCTTGTCAAAACAGCAAGTCCTGAAAAGTGTGTCTAGGCGACATTGATGTCTCGCTTGGTACATTTTGTTCGACCAGGCGTGAAATATTGTGTGCATCCCTACAGAATTTAGCCAATGAGGAGACCTGATAAAAAGATTTCATAAAAAAGCTTGAAAGCGACTGGAAATCTGATGTGGGTCGGACAAACAAATTATGTGTCCCCCACTTTCTTTGGCTGGACATAACAAATATTTAGCGCATTCAGCGCATTCAAATATGAGATATACATGTTAAAATATCAAAATAATAGCAGTCAATAAAAAAGCCCAGATATCGAGACCAGTTGCTTCCTTTTCATACAGATATTGGGGCGGCCGAGTGGTTAAGGTAGTTAGTAAACTACTATTGATCACCTGGTCTGTTATCACTGAGATTGATGGTATGAGTCTCACTGCTGGCAGGAGGCACTCTATTCCAATCTTATTTGACAGGGATTGTCAGTTTTCCTATCGTAGGTCGGGTGATTTCTCCCGACACTCCGGCTTCCTCCCCCAATAAAAACTGGACACCATGATATAGCTGAAAAATTGCTGAAAATGGTGTTAAACACCATTCAAACAAACAAAAATACAGATATTAATGTCAAAATGTCACATATCGTTATATCTTTAGCCATTGACGACGTCGGTTTTTAAATTTTCTGATGCTTTTTTATTCACAGTTTGACATTTCATTACGTGCAATGTCTTTACAATTGTACCACTTCTTGAATCGGCATGTTGTGGGACCAGAAGAAGCGGTTAAAACGAGACGATTGATGTGCACGGTTTCAGATAATGTAAAACGTGATGACAAATTCACCATAATAACAAGTGGAAGTATTGGAGAAGGACTTTCAATGGAAGGTAGTGATTGGGATACTATGATTGTTTTAAAAAAACATATCGTACACGAAAACACAGATAATATCAAACTTGACCTCAATAAATTTAACTTAATCATGGAAATGCATGACACAAAACCAGGTTATACTCAACTACGAGCCGTAAATTATAATTTGTTTATGGAAAAACTATTTGAACAAAGAGGCAATTCATGGTACATGTCCAGTGAGCTGTTCAAACTATCCTTTTTAAATGACTGGGATAGTAGATCTAGATTTCCATTACCATTTAAAATTCATGGACCATGTTTATCAGACGTAGATGAAACTATGGATAATGCATTTTGTTTTCACAATCCACATTGGGTACAAGCCGCTGAAAATTGGATAAGCAGGGGACTTGCATCATGGCCGAGTACTGACGTCAAATCAGATATAATTGACCATGGGGTTCTTCTTGTACCGATTGGCTGCAAAGGATCTGTTAATGAAAGACTAGAATGGCGCATTTCATTTTCCGTTGCCGAGAAGCTGTTGATATACTCATTTAGTCATACACAATTAATTTGTTATGCGTTGATGAAAATATTACTAAAGGATATAATAAACAGTAATATCAATTGTAAAAATCTACTTTGCTCATATTTTATCAAAACAATTATATTCTGGGTGTCCGAGGAAACACCAGTAACAGAATGGAGACCAGAAAATCTCATACAATGTTTCATGAGCTGTTTTAGAAGGTTGCTATACTGTGTAGAATACTCAATGTGTCCTCATTACTTTATTCCAATCAATAATATGTTTGAAAATAAAATAGAAAAGCAGTCGCGGAAAATTTTACTGGAACATTTAAACACATTATTTAGTTTCGGTTGGCGTTGTGTGCTTTTCTCTGAACAATTAAACGATTTCACGATCTATTCTAATGCATTGCCGAGCACATCAGAAATAAAAAGCACACAATTTCGACTTTTTAGTCTGTTTTACGAGTTTTATCATTTACTTAGGTTTCACGACGTTATACCCGAATCGTACAGAAGATGCATTCGAATATTTAATGTCTACAAGTCTTCCGTTATCAAATTGACGCACCTATCCTTCATGAGTGAAAGTTGTACAAGAATTGAGAAAAGTACTGCTACTCCTTCCGATATAAACAAAAAGATGTACTCTCAACGCCGGGAACAATTGGCGTACCTTTTACAAAGTATATACTATGATGCTGTATCTGGTTGGATACATTTAGCGGCATTTTTCTACAAAACAAAACAATACAGCAATGCTCTGTATATACTGTCTTATGCAATGAAAAAGTGCACACCAGAGAAAGTGTACAAACCGAGAGGCAGTCTATCACAAATTCAAGCAAACTTCATCACATCCACAACTTTGCAAAAACTTGGAAAATTGCGTGTTTTGAAGCTTGTAGCCATGTTTAGGCTAATATTTTTTGAAGATTCTGCATTCCATCTACCAGAGGAATTGGCCTTGGACTTTATGGGATGCATGATTTTTCCTCCAGTTGCATTTGCTCATTTCCTTTGTGTTTTGTGCCATTATCATCTCAATGATATACAACAATGTTACACGTTTATCAGATATTTACAGCTAATTATTGATGAAGAATATTTCATCACAGATCCACACGATACAGAACAAAGCTACTACCTACTTGGAGTGGCTCTACAGTTAGTTAGATGGACAGATTTGGCTAAAAGTGCTTTTACGAATGCCTTTCAATGCAACACACAGCATACGCAAATTAAAAGGGCAGCAGTAAAGCGACTTCTGATGATGCATGCATTTAAAAAGGAGTGAATGAAGATTCCTAATTATACTGTTTGACTCATTAATTCTGTTGTTTGTTCCTTTTTCTTTCCTTAAAAGTTTGCTGTAAATATATAAAAGCTATTTGTTCCAATGACAGGTTTATTATTGATAAGTATACTTTGCTTTGTGTAAAAAATCGAGCGATGCGCATGGGTATCAGTCATATTGATCAAAATAAAGAATATTATTGTTGTTCACAAAATCGTTTTTAGTTTTATGCTAATTTGGGTTAGCAAATTGTAATAATTGATTGGCATTCTCCAAATCAGTTACCCTACCAATGTTCCACGTCAGGCTTTTTGCTGAAAAATCAAATGAGAGTGCTTCACCTATCCCCCTTGGGTACGCCCTGAGCAACTCTATTGGTCGAACCCTCCGAATTTGTCAATGCAAAGGGATAGGGATGGGACTATAGCTGAAAATTAAATTGACAGAAAAGAAATTACATATACATATAAACAGATGATTAAAAACACAACCAACGATAGATTAAAGAGTACCTTGTGCAGAGTTACAAGAAGTTTCTTAAAACTTAACTCATAACTTGGAAATGACGATACATTGTTGCATTTAAAATTAGTTAAATTCATTTGAACCTTGATTTTTGGACACTTAAGAAGTGGATTTCATTATGTATTTTATTTTTAAAACAAAATTTAATATCTTCTACTAAGTAATTAATTAGGCGGCCATGCCTGACGTAAGTAATTAATTAGGCAGCCATGCCTAGCGTAAGTAATTAATTATGGAGCCATGCCTGACGTAAGTAATAAATTACGCTGCCATGCCTGGCGTAAGTAGTAAATTAGGCAGCCAATATCTGGTGTAAGTAATAAATTAGGCGGTCGTGCCTGGCGTAAGTAATAAATTAGGCAGCCATGCCCGGCGTAAGAAATTAATTAATCAGCTATGCCAGTCGTAAGCAATCAATTAGGCGGCCATGCCTGTCGTAAGCAATTAATTAGGCAGCCATGCCTGGCGTAAGTAATACATTAGGCAGCCATGCCTTCATGGTGTAAGTAGTAAATTAGACAGCCATGCGTGGCGTACGTAATAAATTAGGCAGCCATGCCTGGCGTAAGTAATAAATTAGGCAGCCATGCCTGGCGTAAGTGATTCATTTGCAGCCATGCATGGCGTAAGTAATAAATTAGGCGGTCGTGCCTGGCGTAAGCAATATATTAAGCAGCCGTGCCTGGTGTAAGTAATAAATAAGGCGACCATGCCTGGCGTCAAGTAATTAATTAGGCAGCCGTACCTGGAGTCCTATTTATTAAAGGCAAGATTCAATGAGTCCAACGGTTTCAAAATTCTTCTAAACACATTCTTGTACGGAACTTGTTGTGCACATGTGCACAAAGATATTAAGTTTTACATTTGATATGATATTGAATTTTCTATGGTTACAAATCCTGCCAAATCATTAATGATGGCCTGACTATTTAACTGGTACATATGGCTTTCATAAAATTCAAATGCGCTAAATATCAACACTAGATTTTTCCCGTTACTATAGTTTTTATTTATAGTGGGGAAAAGAGAAACGGAAAGACTGTAATACTGTTCCTTTTTCAACACAGATAACCTTATGAATAATATTGAAAACAAACGTCTTGGGGATCAACATTTTATTATATGGTACGCTTATCTTTAATCACGTCTTAATACTAATAAATCTTGACTTCTAAGTGACGTAAATGTTGGAAGAATAATGCGTGAATAATACAAGAGTATTACAGTAATTGCAAGAAAACCAAATGGGCGATGTTAGACGGGACAATTTTATTCAGAAAGAAAGCGAACCCTACTAAAAACCAGATGAATCCAGGTACTCCTGACGAGTCAGCAACTCCTGCTCCATACAGGCATCCATCGTATTGCTCACTTTAAAATCCGGTATTCAGTCATATCCGTGTATAGTCATAATCCAGTAAGAAGGAGGGATCCGACAATCGGAACAAATAAATGGTCATTTGTGACACAGATATTCCTGCCAAGTAAGTAATGATGGCGACCGTAAAATTTTCTAAGTGATGATTTCAATCTAGCTTTTCTGTCAGCAGACACCCTTGTCAAGGAAATCTGATAGGAAATACAGGCTCTTGAGTACCTGATCAATTGGGAGATGTTTACTCCATATGCTAACTCAAAAATATACGTTTGTGTTTTTTACGATGACATTTTAAAGATTCATATCATGTTCAACATAAAACAGATACACTCATGTACAATCGAAATAATAATACAGAGAATAATTAGAGAATTAAGTTTATAAAATAAAAAATTTAGCTCTATTACCATTACCAGCAAACCAGTCATATGACGGACCTACAACTAATTCTTTCCAATCTCAAATGCCTTGTAACCAGTTAATTTATAAAAAAAATTGTCAAAAGTTGTTTATACGACAAAACTAAATAAGCTACTTTCATAATATATTACTATCTTTTACGATAGTGTACTATAATCAAATACATGTACGGTATGATCAAGTACATGTATGGTACGATCAAGTACATGTATGGTACGATCAAGTACATGTATGGTACGATCAAGCACATGTACATGTATGGTACAATCAAGTACATGTATGGTACGATCAAGTACATGTATGGTACGATCAAGTACATGTATGGTACGATCAAGCACATGTATGGTACAATCAAACACATGTATGGTACAATCAAGTACATGTATGGTACAATCAAGCACATGTATGGTACAATCAAGCACATGTATGGTACAATCAAGTACTGTATATATTGAAAATTAATGTTATAATTCCTAAAGGCATGGTAAATAAGCACATGTATGGTACAATCAAGTACTGTATATATTGAAAATTAATGTTATAATTCCTAAAGGCATGGTAAATACAAATAATATACTGTAGATAGTAAAATTCTCCTTATTTTTAAAGTTTCATATTCTAATTTGCATGTACGAATATGTGAATATTATCGTTTTAATGAAAAATCATTTTTGTCTTGCTAATTTTAATGACTATCAAAATCTAATTTTCTTGTTTTAAGGAATCATTGCATATCTCAATTTTCAAACCTTTTCCAGTAAATTTAACGTAATTTTTAAACGAACTACAGCATGGCGCCTTAATTGAGACAACTTATTTAATGGCTGCCAAATACGCAAAACCACGACACTTACTTGAAATGAAAACTGTACTGTTTTTTCAGGGTATCTATTTTAATATTTCGATATATTACCCTTCTGCATTATTACTTGTCCGCAACAACGAGGAAGGCTTTTATAAAGTCTCTGTATCTAAATAAGGGGTGTTTCTTTCTAGACACGTAACAATTTATGTAAAGTCTATTTTGTATTTAGTTTTTCAACGAAGCCATATATTTTTAATGGGACTCAAATCTAGTGATTGACGAGGCCAGTTCAACTGTAGGAGTTGATTTTGTCTTTTTCATTCCTACACAGCCCTATGGTAAAATTCAGCGTGTTTTGATGGAGGTTTTTTGCCTGATATATATAAATGCTTATCGCGTATGGTCGAGCTTATTATGCTCCTTTTGTAGATTCAAACAAGTATATTTTTGGATTAATGATTATTTCCTCAAAATATTCAGCGTTTGATAGTGCGATTTTCCATAGTAAATTTTGACCTAAATTAGAACAGAAGTGTAATTGAGGTCCAATAGATATTGTGTATTCGAAACCCTTCAGGCTTTGTCATTTGCAGTTGACGCTGGAACGCCGACGAACGTTTGTAAACTATATTAGATCCCTGTATAAACAAAAATGGCTGACTTACAATGTAAAATTTTCTTAGCAAAAGTCAAGGACGATTTGTGACATGTAAACTACAAAGGCATAGTGTTAAATATGGACCGATTATCGTGGATAACTTGTTTCTACTGAATTTTTGTAATACAAATGTACAATATGGAGGGGTGGACAAGTCGGGGTACCTTTCTCCCTTAAAAATAATAATATAGCGTTTTCTTAACTACAATAATTGTTTTTATGGTCTCTTGTTAACTGTCTGCAGTAGAATACAGGATGAGAATAAAATAGAACAGCTTTAGCCTAAATCAAAATTTTACAATAAAGAAAGCGAGACGATAGTAGGTATCATGTTTGTAGCATGTTATCCAAGGACCCCTTAACGACTTCGAAAAAGACACTTCAAGGCTAATTGTAACCGTTACAACAGACTAAATTCTCTGGCCTTATCCAATATTACGTTACTATTAGACCATTCGTTTCCTTGTTTAATTATTGTTTGTCAACACTTTCATGTATTTTCCTATCCAGATTTTCTGGATGGAGTGTGTCTGCTAACAGAAACGCAATTTAGCCAGGGGCTCACAGTGGAAAGAATGGTCATCATTTAAAAAATGAATGGCTTAGTTTACCGTTACGGAATATCTGTATCACAACATATAAGGGTGGTGCATAGGAGCTAAAAACTATAGGATATTGTATATAAAAGCTAAGAGAGGCATTTGTTGTCTGTAATTGGCAAAATGCATAAGTGCTGTAAAATTTAACACAGTGCACAGCTGCAAAATATATAAAAACCGATATGATAAGTTAAAAATTAAAACGTATGTCATTAAGAGACAAGCACTATATATCATTTATTTGTTGCGTTTGTCGTAACCTCTTTTCCTCCTTCTTACGTTTACCCCCGGAAATGACTAATTACCGGATTTTAACCTGAGCGATAAACTGCTGCCACGCGTGGAGCAGCATTGCTCTTCATAAGGATGTCCGGTATTTCGTGAGGTTCGTGTCACTCAGTTTTTGGTTTTTGTATTGTGTGTCTGCTTGTTTAACCGTGGTTTTGTCTGTCCATCACTTCTTGTTTAATGCTTGAATGCGAGTCAGTCTCTTCGATTGTTTAATTGCTTTTTCTTAACTGGTTCTCTGGATTAGAATGCAAATATTTACGGGTAAAAAGACAGTCAGGTGTTGCTTACAAAAATGCCCTTGTTGACCTGTTATGATTTTTTATAAGGAGATCGCGCGTTTTGTTCTGCTTGTTTTAATAGTTTGTAAATTTTTAATCATGTACTTTAGCATTGGATTATCCTGTCAGCATTCTAAGATTTTGTTTCATTTCTCCACAGCATACAACAATGCAAAATAGAAATACGTTCATGTTAACAGATTACAAAAAAAAAATAAAATGTGATAATGATAAACAATACCATATTTTATTATAGTACATATAGTCCATCCCCATTGATAAAAAGTCCATTCAGTACCAACATGTTTACGACATCGTAAGACATTTGTTTGATTGATTTATTAAACAACATATGGGTATTTCGTTTGATCAAGTGATGTTAATGGAACACAATTTGTAAAATCACAGTGGTTTAAGTAGGCGTAAGATGAGAATTGAGACGTGGATATATTAAGATAATTTATAACTACCCAATGATATATTTTTCAATAAAAATGCTACCTTTTCATATATTTTGGGGAGATACAAAAATAACCCTTTCGGTCCGCACATACGCATTACCCTATATATACAAGTTACCTCCCGTGGGAGCAGGACAACTGACCCCCGGACAACTGCCCCCTGGACAATTGCCCCCGGACAACTGCCCCCGGACAATTGCCCCTCTAGGACAATTGCCCCCTAGGACTATTGCCCCCCATGTTTTTTTTAGTATATTTGTTAGAATATAGATGTAATCCTCATAGCTGAGCTTTTGATGATCTCTCTTTGACTCTTAAGAATTCCTTGTTTTAAATATGCTCACCTTAATTTTAAGTAATATATGTTTTTTTTTAAATTATCCAAGAAAATTCCATATTCCTAATTTATTATTATTTTTTTAATACATATTTCTATGGGACAATAGATGGGGGCAATTGTCCTAGGGGGGCAGTTGTCCTAGGGGGCAATGGTCCAGGGGGCAGTTATCCGGGGGGCAGTTGTCCTAGACCCACCTCCCGTATTTAAATGGACAGACATCAAAATGGAGGTATCATATGTTCAAGTCTTCGTAAATGATAGTGACGAAAAATGAATAATAGTTTCACTATACAAGTCCTCACGCTTAAAGAAAAAGATTTAATAACAAATGGATTCATTTGGGCAAACCCAGCGGGCACAACAACGTTGTTTCAACATTGAATCAACGTCCGACTTCAACGTTGAATCAACATTGACAAGTAGGTTGGATTTGAAAATTGAATTGACGTTGAAAATATGACGTTGATTCAACGTCGGGATTTCAACGTTGAAATGATGCTGAAAATTGGTTGAATTCTGGTCAGTGCACGTTGTAATAAGGTTGAATTATGGCTAGTGTATGTTGAATTAAGGTTGAATTTTGTCAGTGTTTGTTGAATTGAGGTTGAATTCTGTCCTTGTCATCCTTTCAATTCATGGTTTCTGTGTCCACGAAACAAGACTTGTGAGGATGGGTCCTTGTATGTTAAATGTTGGTTGATAATAGGCTGAATTTAGTTTAAAAGTGATTGAAATACATATACTGTGCAAATAATAATAGTTTTTTAATCCTATAATACTATTTTACTATTTCACTAGTTATGACAGAAGTTAAACACAAGTGCTACAGGTCAAAATGAAATACCCTTTATATTGGCTAACAAAAGGTCAAATACAAGGAAAGAAATTGATTATTTATTAAGAGCAATTAATTACTTATAAAATTACAATAACAAAAAAGAATTGTATTTGTCTTTTGAATGTTCCAGTCTATATCCAAAAAAGGAATTTCCAAGTAATATACCTAGTCCCAAACGTTATGTCTAAAATCACTGGAATTACTAGTCCATTTATAAGCAAGGTTGAATCCAGTAATGTTCTATTGTAATGAAGTATTAAAAAATCAAACAGCTTCACATGGATGCATATCCTTTATATATATCCTAAGCAAACATTTTGTAGACCATAGAATGTTCTGTAATTTTGTAGATTACTATTTCTTGTTTAACGGTTATTGTCTATATGGTCCAATCCATTTTTTTTCTGTAAACACCACCTGTCTTGTTGATAGCACATTTTAAAAATCTTGTACAGTTATCAAACAACATTGATTCCTTGTACTCTTTGTGAGTTCTTATCACAGCATCTGAAATAAGAGAAACATTATTTATAATTCTCAAAATTCAAAATTGAAGTTAAATACAGGCTTCCAGCACTCTCCCAGTTGCTTATTTGGTAGTATCTTTATAGTAATAAATATAATAAATGGGTAACAAATACTAAATGATATGTTATCAGAAGTTTTTTTGCAGAGCAATTCATGTTAATTGGTTTTTTATTTTTTTATTTTCTGGAAATGTCCACTGAAATAAAAGATATGTTTTAATTTAAACTAAATATAGGTATAATATGATAAACAAATCTTCTAATGACTGGAGAACATTTTGTTAAGCACTTATGTTGGCTACAATGCCAACAGTGTACATAAAGACAATACCAACCTGTTATTTATGGAGAATCGATTCCCTACATGTTCAACAGCAAACTTGTTTTCCCCTTTATGGCTTGAAATTCACCAGACTCGATACTTTAGTTTATTTGTAGGATATCTGCAAAGAAGTGTAAAAGCAAGATTTTAAATACATGTGTACATGCTTATACATTGAGAATGTGCATAATGTTACTGTACAGGTACAGTTAATGTGTGAGTGGAGCACATCTTATTTATATAGAAATATTTGTATATCAACTGAAAATGTAACATCTATAATTTTCTCAAAAAGAGGGGAGGGGGGGGGGAATCAACACGATTTTCCACTTGTACCCCTTATTGTATTGTACGAGTATTGTAAATGTATATATATGTATTATACGAGTATTATAAATTTATTCATTATTAACTTGTATTATTACGATTTTTTTGGTTAAATAGTACGTTTTTATTAATTTTTATAAGGTTTTGTATTTTAGAAAATATGTATTTAAAGCTGTTTTGTACTTTATGAAGTATTGTTTTGTGTGTAAAAAAGTAAAATGGTAATGGTTTTTAATGTGTTTTATTATTTTTAGTGTGTTATATATTGCTATAGTGTGTAACTGTATTGATTTTATTGCTTTATTATAATAAAATATATAACAAATACAAATACTGTTGTAATAACAAATTATTTATTTAATCAGTAACAAAATGAAACAGCAACAAATTTACATTAACAGTTATATTTGCTTAAACAGTTTTTACACAGGGTACTGTTCGGAAATGTGTTTGCAGATGTTGTTGAACGCTTGTTCTGAGTCTTGGCCAAAGCGGTCTCTCCACATTCTTTCGTCGAGGTAGGACGGTAGCATGTCTTGTTTAGTGTTTAACGCCTTTCATCACTTTAAATTTGTACTTGGTCCTGGCCCAATAGGATTCTATGTTCTGTGTGTGCTTACCGGTCTCTGGGTCCACAAAGTTGACAGAATGGTTTACAGTCTGATGGTCGAGTTGGAGTTTTTTCTGGATGCTGCTTTATGCTCTCCATTGTTCTGAGTGGATGATGCTGCCAGGTCTAACAACTCTTTGAATGATGGGTAGTAGTGTAGCAGCATCTCTCTTTTCAACCATCTCGATGTACGTTATGGCGGGTTTAGTTGATGTATCAGCAATGCCGAATACACATGCTTCTTTGTGTGGTCTACGCCCTCTGTTGTACTTGAAATTTGTTGTAAATATCAAAAAACCGAATTAATATAAATGAAATGTATTTTAGTGCTATTATTGTTATTTAATATATATTTTATATTAAGAAATAAAGTGTTGAAATTCAAGTTTTTGTTTTGGTTTCTCATTTCTCAATTACACTCACAATAAACCTTGACATACCTTGATATAGTATAAAAACGCATGCGCGGCTGAGTGTTCCGGTTTGAATGCCGCGAAAATTTAAAAACCACACAATGAACATATTATATTATATGTAAAAAAAAAGTAGAAAGCACAATAAAACCAGGCTGGTAAACGAGATGAAGGATCTCCCCTCCTCTGATTTATTTGCTTTGTTTTTATGTTTAACTCTATTCAAGCTAATCAAGGGGAAGCATGAATTAATTAATTTAACTATTTTACTTGTAACAGGAGGGGTTACAGAATAGTTTTTGAGTGAAAATTGTTTGGTCTTGTTTTACTTATGTTGCTGCTGATACAGGTAAAGTATTTAAAATTTAAACTTTAAAACTCCCAATTTAAATTGGTTGTTGTTGGGGGGAGTTTTCGTCCTACACCGACAACTTAAAGCCCTTGGTCGGACGGTAATTTTACATTGGTGTGTGGCCAAGTTATAAAATAAATCCTATTATTCGAAAAGGTGACTTTCTTACTTGTAGTTTACAAAAAATATTCCTAAAAAAAAATTTAGACCTTAACTTTTCAGTTTATAAGTACTTTAGGCTTTAGCTTAAACTTTTGGAAAAAAACTGCCTAATTTTAAGTAATTAGACCAGATGGGTAGAGCAGTTTCCGCAAAAATGGAAAAAGTATCTCCCTTTAAAATGACAAAGAAAACCAATTGTAACGGCAGGCACGCTGTATATAAATACAGAAAAACAGGCACGTAAATTGCACCCTACCTTAAGTAGTCTGTAAAGACTGTGGCTCTTGTAATGGAAAAGCGCCTAAATGAAAAATTCACGGCCTTATATACGAAAAAAGTTGTTGATCTGCTAAAAATAGTACGCTCAATCAAAAGTACTTTAGCAAAATTTAAGCCAATTAAAATAAAGTTAACAAAGCTTCTATGAGAAAGAGGCTTTACAAAGTAACGTAAAGATGGTCCCATAGCAAGTAAAGAAAAAGCCCGAGTATCCGAAAAACTCGGAACACACACTGGTTGAATTTTACAAATTTCCCTACAGGACCAGTAGAAATTACGAAAACACGAGAAAACATCGAAGCACTGAAAAATATCTCAAAAATATGAGAAACTAAGTTAATAAACAGGCAAAAACCCCAAAATATGAGATAATCTGAATGTATAAAAACTGAAATCTGCCACATTCCCCCCACCTTAAAACCAAGTATATCATATTTGGTTTTAAAGTTACCTATGAGTATGAATATGCAATTTAATTATAAAAAAATAATAAAACACAATACATAACACCAATTATAGTCCAAAGTCCTTAATTGGTACAGCAACAAACTGAAACTCTCCTTTTTTATCCATCCTCATCTCGACATCCATGTCCCTTGGGATTTCCTCCCCTAACTGAATGATGTACTCTCCTGATCCTGATGTTAATACAGTGGCAGTGATTGGTACGTCTACGACCTCCTCCTGACATCAGTTCTGATTCTTGTTGGAAGCAACATCCCTCTAGGTGATAAGTAACCTGAATTCTGTATGAACTTGCTTTCTGTTCCAGATGTTTTCCGGGTTGCGTAAAGTTCACCGTAACGATGACTCCTAATTAGGTGAATTAGATTCGAGCGCTCCTGATAGTTTTGTGGACATGCTGGGCACGGAAACACCTTTACCATAGACTTGTGTGTCTTCCTCCAGTGTCTTTGATAATGTGGTAGCGTTCGAAATGGCTTATCCACAGGACAATTTATGACAGGACAACTAAACCCAGGAGTAAACACTGGTCGTTCCATTCTGAAAAATATTTGCAAGGTGTAAGTCATCTTTGAAAATGAAATCTTGCTTTATCCACCACATAATGTGAAATTACAACATCAGTTTTGTTTGTTGCATGTACATATAATTGCAGTGACATAATATGTATATATGCAGTACTCAGAAACGTGTCAGGTTCCACAATCAAGACCTATAATTACGTCATAAACAAAAATCACAAACCTGTCTTATTTTTCCTCCACAAACGTGTCCGGTTTAGATTCCGTAAAACTATTCATAACCTAACGTCACAATAGAAATTTTGTAACGTCATAACGTCATTACTGTAAATAACGTCATTATAATAGTTTTGAAAAGTCGTTCAAATTTGAAGATGGCCGAGACTATACCGGACGAAGGATTTTCTTTTTTAAAAAGAAGAAAACCCATCTCAAAAGACACAAACCCGGAGGCGTTTTGGGTTAACATTGACAGAATTATTAACATTACAAAGCTAAAGAATGAAAATACAAAATGGTGAGCCGTGAAATTATCGCAGAAAGTAGGAACAGATGAGCGATGGACAAAGAAAGTCATCTCTGAATATTTTTATGACGAGAAATCTGATATTGTTTTCAAGAGAAGTACTTGGATACCCTTCATCGTAAATGCTTACGCAAGGAAGATCTAATACAATTAATAAAAAATGAACAATCCACGGACCATCGAAAGTCTCAAACCATATACGAAACCATAAGGCACACTGCTTATCCAGTGGTAAGAGAAAATAAGTTCTCTTTGACCAGTACATTGATTGTCAAAGCTGTAAAAGTGTAGTCTCGTTGCCCAAAACTACATAACTAGTTAGAGTTTCTTGAATAGAAATACGTAACATCTGTATGTTTATTTATAACTTTATATGGCCCTATCCAACCTAAACCTAATTTCAAATTTGCTGTGGGAGGATACCATCTCCAAACGAAATCATTTATTTAAAAAAAACTTTGTTTTATGCCCCTATCATAATTTAACTTCTATCTTTTAGCAGCTTTTTGTAAATTATCTCTTGCAAAGTTAAATGTAACTTCAAGGGTAGGATTTAGCCACTCAACATATTCAATTGGGCATTCAATTTCATTTGAATTTGGATTTCTTGCTATTAGATCAAGGGGAAAAGACATCTCCCTGCTGAACATCATTTTGAAGGGCGAAATTCCTGTACTATCATCTTCACTGGATCTGTAAGGCATGAGTAAATAAGGCAAATGATCATCCCAGTCATTCCTTTGTTTATTCACGAATGATTTTAACATAGTTTGAAGAGTTTTATTGAACCTTTCAACTAGACCATCACTTTGTGGTCTATAAGGATTAGTCCTAGTCTTTTCTACTCCTCATTTTAAGCAAGAATTTTGAAACAATTCTGATTCAAATTCTCTACCTCGGTCGGAATGTAATTGTTTAGGCATACCAAATCTACAGAAAAATTATGTTACAAGTTTATTTGTTTGTTTGTTTGTTTTGATGGTGTTTAACGCCACTTTCAGCAATTTTTCAGCTATATCATGGCGTCCAGTTTTTATTGGGGGAGGAAGCCGGAGTACCCGGAGAAAACCCCCGACCTTCGGTAGGAAAACTGGCAATCCTTGTCAATTAAGATTGGAGTTGAGTACACCCTGCCTGCAGTGAGAATCGAACCCGCAATCTCAGTGTTGACAGACCACGTGATTAATAGTAGACGAACTACCTTAACCACTCGGCCACCGAGGCCCCCTACAAGTTTATCAGCAACTGTTAAAGCACTATGATTAGGTACTGTATAGGCTTCACACCATTTGGTGAAATAGTCACATAAAACTATAATATATTCATTTCCATCATTTGTTACAGGGCACGGACCTACAATGTCAACACCTACTCTATCAAGAGGAAACCCTACTTTGGATTGTTGAAGTGGAAATCTACCTAACCCAGGGCCAGGTTTAACCTTTGCACAGACTGAACAACTTTTAACCCATGAAGAAATATCTGAGGTCATACAGGGCCAATAAAAACGTGTTTTAACTGAATTTATTGTTTTATCTCTTCCTAAATGACCAGAAATTCTGTTATCATGAAGGTTTTTCATAATTGCATTTCTTATCTCTTTTGGTGCTATCATGACTAACTGTTCTTCTTTTTTAAGATACAAAATGTTATCTTTAACTTCTAAGAGTTCCCAAAGACTCCATAAATTTTTAACTTCATATGAACAATCAGAAACTATTTCTTTATTAGGTTTAGTTTGAAACTGATCTTTCATTTCAATGATCTTTTTAATGTTTTAATCTTTTTCCTGCCAAGATTTTATTTCTTCATATGTCCATGTCATTAACCAGTTTGAATTTTCAACTTCATTATTTTCAGAAGGGTTTACTTCAACTTCTGTATGTGAGTTTACTGTTTCAGCTTTATCCTGACTGTCATTAATTATAGAGAAAATGTTTTCTGTCTTAACTTTTACTTTATTATCACACTGAGGACAACTTTGTCTTTTACACAGACGGTATGGTTTCCTGGAAAGGGCATCTGCATTTAAATACTGATGTTAAATACTAAGGTGTTCTATTACGTAATCGTATGTGTTAAGAACAGAGATCCATCTGGATACCATACCTCTGGATTTTTAAGCGAAATCAAAGAGGCATGATCTCTTCTGATCTTAAATTTTTGTCCTGACAAATAGTGTCTAAAATGTTTAACAAAAGTTACTACAGCTAAAAATTCCCTATAAGTTGTACAGTATTTTCTTTGAGAGTCACTTAACATCTTGCTTGCATAAGCAATAACTTTTTCTTGACCATCAATTACTTGAGATAAAACAGCACCTATACCGTGACCACTAGCATCGGTATCTAAAATCATAAGACCATCTTCAGAAGGGTAACTCAAAATTGGAGCTGACACTATTTTTGCTTTAAGTTTTCAAAAGCTTCTTGACATTCATTTGACCAGATAAACTTAACCCCTTTCTTAGTTAAATTGGTAAGGGTGGAGGCGGTTTCTGAAAAATCAGGGATGAACCTTCTGTAATACCCTGCTAAACCAAGAAAGCTGTTAACTTCATTAACATTTTGAGGGATTGGCCAATTTTGTACTGCTTCAATTTTAGATGGGTCACATGAAATGCCATGTTCTGAAACGACATGTCCGAGAAATAGAACTTCCTATTGAAACAAAGAACATTTCTTAGCTTTCAGTTTTAAATTATGTGATAACTTAATCACTTGAAATAAAACTTAAATAGTTTCTACTATTTATTAAGTACATCTAAACGGTCAAACATACAATTACAGACTGATGTAAACCCTAACCTTATGAAGATTCTAAAATATGTGTAAGTGCGTATTAACCTTACTCTGACCTTTATCTAAACATAAAATTCCCACACTCAAGATATTTATCATCACTAGATAATTAATTATAATAATGTCTCTTCTATAGAATGATAATGCTGACTTTTTCAACGTTTATCTAACTGTCAATTGCTACAAATTAGCTTGCCTAAATTAAAAAAAAAATTCTAAATTTTCCATGGCTTTCTCAAAAGTTGGACCAAAAATAATGACATCATCTAAATAACATAGACATCTTTCCCATTGATAAACTTTTAAAACAATGTCCATTAATCTTTCAAAACAACTTGAAGCATTACAAAGCCTAAAAGGCATAACCTTGAATTGAAATAACCCTCTATGCTAACTGAAAGCAGTTTTGGGTCCATCTTTTTCATCTACAGCACATTGCCAATAACCTGAAGCTAAATCTATGGTTGAAAACCACTTATTCCCTCCCAAGAAATCAAGAGACGTATCTATTCGGGGCAAAGGATATGCATCATTACGGGTTAAGCTATTTATCTTTCTGTAATCAATACAAAATCTCCAAGTCTGGTCTTTTTTAAGACACAAAAGAACAGGGCTAGACCATGGACTATAACTAGGTTCTATAATATCATCTTTTAACATTTTCTCAATTTCTTTATCTATTATGTCTTTCTGTTTTATAGGAACCCTACGTGGAGGAATCTTAACAGGCTTAGCATCCCCTGTGTCAATTGTATGCTTTACTATATCTGTTCTTCCTAATTTACCATCAGGTTCTTAAAATATGTCTTGATATTTTTTATTAGGTCTCTAATTTTATCTTTCTCTTTATCTGACACTTTTGGTGAAACTTTATCAAGTAAACATTGTTAATATTCTGGTAATTCCTTTGTTTCAGATTTCCCTAGCTTTATAGGTTCTGAAATTTCATTGACATGCTAAATATTCCCTACTACTTTATATCCTTTCAAAATCATTTCTGTGTTCCTACAATTAATGGCTGATATAAAAACCTTAGTCTTTTCTGCATTTACAACTGCATAAGAAACTTTAATGCCATGATTAGCAAGTTGAAGATTAGGTTCTATTAACATCTTGTCTTGCCTCATTTCTTTTGGAACTGTGACTTGAATTATTGACTCAGAATTTGGGGGTAAGACTGGTTTTTTTTAAGCTTAATCAAAACACAATTTTTCCTCTCTCCTCTGTGTATCCATAATGTAGGTCTACCAGGGATAGTTAAACTTGGAGTTTTCATATCAATATTGCTTGAATGGACTATATCCCGACCTATAATACCTTGAAGTTCATATAAATCAGTTACTGTGAAGAAGTGTTCAAAACTCTCACCTTGTATTGTGAATGGAATTTTAACTTTTCCATACATTTTCATAATATCTCCTCCAGCTGATTTAAAGTTAAAGGGATCTAATCCAGGGACAGTTTTATCGAGTTTTAATTTTTCTAAGTATTTTCTTGAAATGAAACTAACTGGTGACCCATTATAAACAAGAAGATCTAATTTCTTTTTATTGACAGTACATCTTGCAAAAACTCTTTCATGTATAACTGTATTTACAATAACTGTAGGCCTATTATCTAATTCTGGGACTGAGATTTCGGCCCCTGACCCAGCCCATCTTTGTTTAAATCTTTGTTAGCATTAGCCTTATCTGAATTTTGATTTTGTTTACTTCTACAGTTCTTTGCATAATGCCCTATTTTGTGACACTTATGACAAGTGGGGGTGGAACATTTTGAACTATCATGTCCAAATCTTGAGCATCTTGAAAAATCTTTCAGGTATTACTTTACTGAAAGTTTGTATTTTATTTCTAAATCTTGAAAGCATTGCATCAATGTCTTGGTAAGATTTGCCACCTCGTCATTTTGTTTCTCTTCTTTAGCAGGTTTTTCGCTTTTTCGAATTGCATTGCCTGTTTGTTCAATTTGCGACTCTTTCGGTTTACGAACGTCACGTGAAGAACCGACAAAAGCCTCGTATTCTATTGCAATCGCAATTGCATCGTCTAATGAATTCGGGTGTGAAAATTGAACACGTTTTTGAAGTTCAAAGTTATCAAGTCCTTTGACAAATTGGTCGATTGCCAAGTCTTCAGTTTTATCATGATCAGGATAAGCTAACCGAACTAACCGTCTAAGCGCGTAGCCAAAATCCGACAAGCTTTCATTTTTGTTTCTTACACGAGTGTTGAATTCTACTCTATACGCTGTGGTTCGTTCTCTGGGTGCAAATCGTCGTGTTAACATTTCTTTGAGCAGTGAGTAATTATTAAGGTCTTCATAGCTCGCGTCGCCTAACAATTTTTGTGCGGACCTTCTAAGACTCATGCCTAACTGCTGTGCCTTTTCATATTCGTTCCAGCCGTTCCAGTGAGCCGTTTGTTCGAAATGAACAATGTAATCTCTCCAATCTACACTTCTGCCGTCAAATTTATCTGGCTCTTTTTCACGTCTCATTGTTGTGCGCGAGTCATTGAAGGAAACTTGTCTTCGCGATTGAGGAAAACTGCTTTCGTCATATGCTCTGACCTTACTGCTGGTAATATCAGCTGCGTGATCCGACGGCCTACAGAGAACTGTCTTGTTTGTATTTAAACTAGATCGGTCTCTATTAAAATTCGGTCGCGGCAAATTGAACTGTTTTGTATCGCGGTCTGTTAAATTAGAGTCTTCGCTCTGTATGTTGGCGGTGCTCCCTTATACGATGGCGGTGCTCCAAAATCAAGCTTACGTCTTATGTCACTTTTGGTCGGTTGTGGGGTTCTAAGTTCTCTGCTGAGCATTTCAGCTGATTCCTCAGATACCCTAGAGTTAGGCATATGGTTTGCATTAAGACAGGCGCCTACTATCGCGTTTTCTCTAAAACACGGAATCAGAAGACCAGCTTCTGTGTTGGGTTTTCCAACTCTTCCACTAGGACCTTTTTGTGGTGGTTTTTCGTCTGTAAATAGACGGTAACTACCACGGATGCGTAAATCCGCGTCTTTATTTGACTTCACATTTGTGGATTCGCGTGGCAAATCATACTGACGTTCTTTCCTACTACCTATCGGACTGACTTGAAGTGAATCTAGAGTGTAACCATTTTTTTATCACTTTTTTCTTGTCTTTAAAAGTCTTCTATATTGTTTATCTGAGCCCCTAAGTCTTCATATCTTATCTTCATTTCAGGAATATCCTGATAAAGAAGCTTTTCAGCCATTTTAATAATTCAAAAATCTACCTATGTTAAATAAAATAGATCCCTAACATCTATAAAAGGGAAAACAATTACAAAAAGAAAAATTAACCCTAATTAGCAGAAGTTTTTGAGTGAAAATTGCTTGGTCTTGTTTTACTTATGTTGTTGCTGTTCAGCTTTTTAAGAAGTAAATCCAGCCAAAACAACCCAGCCTAAATGAACCAAACGACCATTTTATTAACCTTGACATGAAAATCTATGAACGGACACCAAGTGGTTTTGTTTGCCAAGTGACTCTTTTAGGGACCTGCATCTCTGCCAACGTAAGTAATACAAAATAAAGTTTTGATAGTTTAATAAATAATATTTACATCAGTTTCTTATGAAAACATCAAGATACTTTAAACAGGTAATTTAAAAGTATTTAAAATTTAAACTTTAAACCTCCCAATTTAAATTGGTTTGTGGCATTTCCAAGTTATAAAATAAATCCTATTATTCGAAAAGGTGACTTTCTTACTTGTAGTTTACAAAAATTATTCCTAAAACAAAATTTAGACCTTAACTTTTCAGTTTATAAGTGCTTTACGCAGCGGTGTTAAGGCGAATTTCTTGAATTTCTTGTTTTTTGCATGTTGATATACATCTACACTTTCAATGGTTATAAACTGAAATATTTTCTTTTATGATTTGATCTTTTGGAGTCAACTGTATGCAAGTATGATGTATTTGCAATTGTAATCATTGAAACTGAAAATAATGAAAGTGAAAGTAATCACTTGACCTTACAAACAAAACAACATAAAGAACTTGGTTCCCGAAAGTCTTCGTTGAAGATCTACTTAGAAAAATTCACTGAAAATATTGTTAAACTCGGGAAAGAATATACTTTTATAAAAATGCTGCCCAAACATCTTATTTCAAGTCATTCGCGTATAAAATATAATATTTGTGTCAATCAAGACGGAATATCACCTTTCCGTCATGTTTAAAACAATCGCATCGCATTTAAATCATATAACAATTTATTTGTGCAGTGCATTCTTAAAAGCTTAGAATCGCCACTTTAATACTATAAAGAAATCAAGCATAAATGTTGAAGACTTCAACGAAGACTTTTGAGTTGTAATTACAAACATTTTATTTCAACGTTGCACCTGACGTAAATGGAAACCAGAAAAACACTCCAATGATCAAGATTTTAATTACCGAAGTATTCTGGTCCAACTATGAAAACTTGAATTTGTAATAAATTCTGCGCGAACATCTGAACGATCCTATTAAATTATGACTTAATTCGTTTCAAAGCAGTATTTTTTGCTAAATGCTACTTTTCCAAGCTTTTCTTTAAATTAAAGCCGATATTTACTTCTTACTATGACTATCGAAATACCGTTGTTCTGTGATTGTAGGTGGACTGCACACAACTTTGTCACAAGCTTAAACTCAAAGTCTCAATAAAACAGTTTAACACACAACTTCTTGGTTTAGAGGTATCGGAGTATAGCAGATAAGGTTACAGTAAAATGCATATTCAATAAAAAGTGTGGGGAAAAGGGGGAGGGGCCATTTCCAACCATCAAATCACTAATTAATGCTAAAAAAAACACTTCCAATACATTACTATTATCTTCATTCTACATGGATCTGACTTGCCATAAAACATGAATCCCAGAAATGAGACATCTGCATGTGCCTGCATTCATGTCAAACAGCTGTACTATGGAATTATTTGCATTAATTAGTTAGAATCCACATTACATCCATTGAAAAGTGTTGCATTATACTAAACAAGAAACATATTTATCGAGTTGAAAGACTTGAGGTCCAGTGACATCAACACACTAAAATGCAATTGTTTTTAAAATCTTTTTAAATACAACTTTGTTAGTCGTTTCACAATAGGTTGATAGCATGGATGTTTATAACTTCAACTTGAGAAATGGGTGTCGCCACATCCTTGGATCCAAATAATATTCAACACATAGTCTTTGTGACAGTAAAAATGGTTTAAATATGGTTTTGATCCAAGCATGGTGTACTTACTTTGGTAATAAACTTCCTTAGGAGTTCTCTTTTTCATCCACAATAGATAACTATATTGACAATAGAATTATAATTTAAAGCCTTTTTGCGACTTTTAGAAATAATATGTAAATAGGTGTGACCGATCAGGTGAGCGATCCCCTTCAAAATTGATCCTATGCAGTGATAGTCTATACTAACTTAGTCTCCCTGTTTTGAAGTTTTCTATAGTATAATATGTTTTACCTTGCTTTGATGTAGATTGTTAACTAATTCATCTGCAAGTTTTATGTTATGTGCACCCACCCCCCTTTAGGCCAGGAGATAAAATAATATCAAATTATTAACTTGAAAAGTTATGTGTACATCCAATATCTACCTAAAAAAGGATAAATCCAACCATCCCTGGGGGCCTCAGAGACCAATAAATAAAATAGTTGGGTCTACCATTGATCACATGGTCTGTCAACCATGATGTTGTAAGTTCAAGTCTCACTGCTCTGGCTGGGTGCACTTGACTGCAATCATTATCTTATATGACATTGATTGCTAGTTTTCCTACCGAATATCTGGTTTTTTACCAGGTACTACAGCTACCTCCTCCAATGTTAACTAGATGTCATGATATAGCTGAAAAATTGCTGTCAGTGGTGAACTGGCGATAAACATTGAACAAACAAACCCTGCTATAGATCATTTTATTTCATTAATGCCATAAAGGGAGAAGCAAGTAGGAGATTCCTGTCACTGTTGTTGGGGATGGTACTAATGTCACACCTGTAAATTTTCTGGAACACTGAGTTTGAAGATTAGACTTTCAATGTAGGCAATGCTCAACTGCTATTTTAGTTGAAAATGATTGAAAGTTTTCCTACAAAAGGTCAGGTACTCCAGCATCCTCCTCCAATAAAAACTGTACGCCATGAGAAAGTTGAAAAATTGCTGGAAGTGGCATTAAACGCCATTCGAACATAAATTTTTTGGTCCAAAGATAAGTCAGAGACAGTGATTTCATGCCTTGTCAATACACGGGTGATATTTTAACTATGTTTTTAGATAAGATTTTATTACGTTAACCATAACCAGCTATCATATACATGTGAAGATATGTGGCTACAAAATAAATCATTAAATATTTTCCATATTTCCAAATTAACAATGTAACTTCAATGACGATATCTTCAGAGTAGACCCGTGTGTGTAGATCATGAATCACTAAAATCAAGCTTTCAACTATAATCCTCACTTTAAAAAAACAAGAAGGAACTAAACTTCTTGGTGAAAAACTGATTTTTCACCCATGGACTGTATTACAATCCAAAGAATGACAAGTTTTAAAGTATAAAAATCACACCTTGCATTTGTGAGGCATTTTAAACAGCAAAATAAAAATAATTTAAATTCAGTCGTTAAAATTAGCACTGTACTGATGGACCACAACTGATATCCCAGTGATCTGGTAACTTTCTAGTTTTGGGAAAAATTGTCTCGTAAATTTTCTTGTAGATTTATTGTTTTTAAGCATATAATAGAAACAACAGCTGATTAATGATCAGTTATTAACTGTGAGCCTGGTTAAACTATCTCTGTACATTGCACTTGGTTTAGAACAGTAAAAACTAGATATCAGTGTCAGAGATGGAATCCATCTCTGTGGGTCCAGCTGACCTTGAGGTCAAGGTGAAAGGTCATCAACCATGGTATGCGACACATTGTGTTGATATTATCTAACCACATACCAAAATATTAAAATCCTACCTCGAAAGATGAAAAAGTTATAGCTCGGACACGATAAGTTTCGGACGGACAGACTGATAATGCCCATTGGCCCTAATAAAAATAAAAACCTCAAAATAAAGCTTTGTCACTGGCTTCTAATTCATTTCACGGATTTTTATCTTTCAGTGTGAACTTATTCAGTTGCCTTGATTACAGTAGTGTAATGTATTTTTTTAAACATTTTGGACAAAATTTTAGAATGGTATTGTTTAATTTGATTTAATTTAATTTAAAAAAACTACTACTTGAAAATAATTTTGTTTAAAAAAATCAAATCGTAGAATGTGTCCATGGGACACAGATGCCTCTGCTAAATGAAGTCACAAACAGGAAGTAGTTGTCCGGCAGGTCTGAAAGTCGCTTAGGACGAACAACTTGTGATGCTCAACCACCCTGCCAAATTTCAAATTGTTCTTATGTACTGACGGACATGAGTAAAACTTAATGCCCCCCCCCCCCCCCCGACAAGTCGTCCCAGGGGCATAAAAATGTGCATCACACAATTTAGATTCTTTTTGAAAAACTGTGGTAGCCCTGAAAAGGGCCAATTTGACACATTGTTCATTCTCTTATCTATGTTGCTGCTGTCAAACTGCGTGGCCAATTGTCCAGTCCAACAATCAGTTTCAGTATTTGTATTCCCAACTTTATATATGCAAAGGTTCTGCAAGCAAGTGACTATAATTCCAGGGTTGATAATTCTGTGTCTTGCTTCTGAAAAATATACAGTTAAGATTTAACAATAAAATCATAACATTATTAATCAAATGTACAAGCTGAACAAGAGCAATTTGTTAAAAGAACACACTTTTTCGTTTTAATTAAATTAAAATACAATTAGAACATAATAATGTGTGAAAATTATCATGGTACAGTACAGTAGTACCAGCCTCTATACTTGTGTAAACAGGGACAATTAAAAGTAAAAATATGACAGGAACTACTTGCTAACTATAGTAGACTGGTTAGACTTATAAATTTATTATTCACATTTTCAACCTAATTAAAATTTAATCTTTCACTTGCTACCCCCCTTTTGTTATTGGTCGCTAACACAGCAGGTGCAAGATTTAATTTTAAGTAGATTGTCACATTTTTTATTGTGGCAGGGGCCCTAAATGGTTTTTCTTTGTACTTGTTTTGTGCTTAACACATAATTTTGATAATATATGATGATACAAAATTGTTATTTTGACATCCCAGACTTTTCTGGTTATTCAGGATGAATTGAGACTAATTGACAGATCAGGAACAAAAAGTGTTACAGGATAATACAGATATAGATGTTCAAACTATTCTAAAATTTCTTCTTATCCTTTGGATTGAATGTTTGCTGTGTGTAAATAAAGTATATTTTAATATCATTGTTAAAAGGGACAAGTTTAAAACAAGTTATTGTGGAGAGTTTCTTTTAGCAGGAACTGTTCATTTAACTATTAAGATCAACAGAACTACATGTGTATGACCTCATTTTATAAAATTGATAAATTTTTAGCTTTACTCGAGATAGAACCTTTGTAAGCAAGCTCACAATACCCCACACGTTCCCATTACATCAAGGTGGTATTTTGTATTTAAATTGGTATATTGAAGTTTCATGAAAATCCATGAAAAAATGAAAGCGCTATCGAGGCAACAACATTGAATATACATGTACATGAAAGTTAATCACCAAGTCCCCCTTGACGAATTTCCCTATAATCAATCCCATCCAAGCACCTACTATAAGTAACACTTTCCCAAATTTTAATGAAAATCCATGAAGAAATGAAAGCGCTATCCAGGCGACAACATTGAATATACATGTGCATGAAAGTTTCAAGATCAAGTCACCCTCCCAAAAATATGGTTCCCCCTTGACAAATTTCCCTAAAAATCAATCCCATCCAAGCACCTACTATAAGTAACAATTTCCCAAAGTTTCATGAAATTCCATGAGGAAATGAAAGTGCTATCCAGGCAACAACATTGAATATATATGTACATGAAAGTACACTAAGCCCCCTCCTAAAAATATGATCCCCCTGAACGAAATTCGCTGAAAATCAATCGCATTCAAGCACCTAATATAAGTAACAATTTCCCAAATTTTAATGAAAATCCACGAAGAAATGAAAGCGCTATCCAGGCGACAACATTGAATATATATGTACATGAAAGTTGACCAAGTCACCCTCCCAAAAATATGGTCCCCCTGGACAAAATTCCATGAAAACCAATCCCATCCAAGCACCTTCTATAGGCAACAATTTCCCAAAGTTTCATTAAAATCCAAAAATCCATTTTGAAATGATAGCGCTATTCAGACGACAACAGCATGACACACGGACGGACTGACGGGTCAAAAACATTATACCCACGGCATCTTCATTGCGTGGGGTATAATTATTTCAGTACACCACCAAGATGCAGTATTTTACTGTACATCAATACAAAATATTTCTCTTGGGGGACAAGGCACATAATATTCAAAGTTAATTGAAATGTATTTCCAACGATAAAATTCTTATTCCAACAGTTTGAATCTCTTAGGAAAAAAAAGGGTGGGGAGGGGGGCTTCCAATAACATTAAGTTAAGATTAGAACAATTTCTTAAAATTTGTTGAACAAATGAACAAAACATCTTTAGGTGTAGGACCATCAATGGTGTAGGATCCAGTTCAGAGGTTAGATTTATAGTACACTATATAGAATGTAAAACAAGTGGATATTTTTGGAAAGCTGATATTTAAAGGAAACTCGAGAATGAATGAAGTTTTAGTGGATATAATTGAACATAAAAAATGTTTAGAGTCAATTAAGGACATGCGCTATTTTTGGAGTGAAAGTAGATTTGTAGACCATAGTAGTACACATGAGCTTCTGGTATAGGGTATATGTTCGTTCTTATGTTAAGTGTTATTTTGACAGAATGCCGACATTGTTGGAATAAAGAGTCACATTATTATAATATTTGAAATTAAGGTAAATTGTCTAGGAAAAGTCAAAATAATCAAATTTATTATAGCCAAAGTGGTGGAAAAACATCAGTGGTCTTGCCCCAGCCTTGCCTATGATTGCATGTAGTGATATTTGTTGAGAGTAAATAAAATATTGAATCTTAGATTTTTAATCTTTTTACATGCCATAAATGTTATTAAATGTTATTTAAATCTGGGAATTTATTGTTGAAAAACCAGTACCAACCTTACATGTAATTGTGTAACATGCATACATGTAGATAGAAAGCAACCACGAGATTTAGGGGGTCTAGGAAGGGACTTAAATATTAGGTATATAAATTGCTTGTTTTGTTTGAATGTTGTTTAATGCCACTTTCATCAATTATCAAAAACTTACTACCATCAATATCTGTTGAAGTTAATTTATTTTTAGGCCTTCACTGTTTGAAAAAATAGTTGACAAATTTTTTGTTCATTTTATTGTAAAAATATACCTTAAATAAAACCTCTACAAAAAAAAATTGATGGAACTTTTTGCACCTAACTGATACATAAAAAAGCCTAAATTGGTCAAGACTGATTTATAACATTACATGTCATATTAAGACTAATCGACACTTTTTCAACCATCTCAGGCCGATTGAAACAAGAGACTAGTTAGAACTCAGTCTTTTTAGATGGATTAGCTAGAAAATTTATGAGACTAGGTCAAGACGCGTTCAGTCTTTTCAGACTGGTCAAGATTGTTTCAGACAACACGAGACAAGTCAAGACTGGGTCAAGTTCAGGTCAAGACTATATTAATTCAGATATGAGACCATGCGAGGCTGGGTCTAGTTCAGGTTGAAACTCATTCAAGCCTTTCAGACTGGTCGCAACTAGTTCGGACAATAACGAGATGTCGAGTACAGAGAAGACTATTTCTGACCTTTCAGTTGAGTCAGACTTATGTCAAGTCATGACCATGTCGGGCTGGTCAAATAAATATAATTATGTGAATTTTCAAACTTTTCCTGTTTTGTAGTAAAGATAATTTCCACTCAAATGGGAGGAATCGGGTCAAGTCGCCCCAAGACAACTCACCAACAGTTCCAGACAAGGCTCCCACTGTGTTTGGTTGTTGTTTATTAATATTATATGGATTTTTTTATTAGTGTGTATTTTTTAAATAAAACTGATTGGGCGAGTTCAACTAGTTTGGTTTATTGTTGTATGTTAATTGTACATGTTAAGGTTTAACGTTATGTAACTAAACATAACATGCACTGACTAAGATTTCCATTTATATTATTCGGCCACAAAGGATGAAACTCTCTTTGCCACCTGATATTGGAAAAATACCATGCGATCCAATACCTCAATATTGCTGGGATAAAATTAGCAAATACTAATTAACTACTATATAATATTCAATTAACAGCAGATAAACTGTCGATATGATATATTTTGCTGAACCAGTCCAATACAGAATTAACTAGTCCAATATTGGTATATTGGCCTGAGATTTGGACTAGTTAATCAATAGATATCATTACATGATGATTTTAGTTATTGGTCCTTGGCCATCTTTTGGCTGTGGCATGGTCAATACAGTTAACCCTTGGACCAGTAACTCGGCCAATACAAAAATCATCACCTAATAATATCATATTATCTAATATTTGCCACACTTTCTTGCTTAGTAAGTTCGCAATTTTTGAAGCCACGTGCTAAAAATTAAAAACCATACGGTCAGACACATATCGATTTACATAATACAAGGATCGATGATTGACTATTGCTAGCATTCAAAAAATCAATAATTGAATGTCAATCAGCATTGAAACAATATTACTCCAATCTATAAGATGGCATTACTTACCATTTATCGTCAACATCTTCTATTTGTCGCAAAATACTCGCCACTCTTTTACCTGCAACAAGTGCTCTGCCAAATGACTTCACGCTTCTAATTGAAATCGACTGATTGCCGATTGGTCGATTTCCATAAATGGGCGGAGCGAAATCGCGACTATTGCTGGTGATAAAAACTTGTCATCTCATTAAACATTATTGGTACACCGTATAATTTTAGTAAAAATTAACTTAAGAGTAATTCATATAATCATACACAATTGAAATTTCACTGTTTTGGATTCATCTAAAATTGACTTTACAAAATATATCTATAGACGCTGAACGTAGTTGGCCGCCATATTGTGCATAATCAGACATCGCAAAAGGGGGATAACTCCAACTTAAAAAATGGGACTGAAAGTGCCTTAATATCGCTGCGTAGGCTTTAGCTTAACATTTTGGAAAGAGCTGCCTAATTTTAAGTAATACGACCAGATGGGTAGAGCAGTTTCCATAAAAATGGAAAAATTATCTCCCTTTAAAAATTACAAAAAACCCCATTATCAGGAAGGCACGCTGTATATAAATACAGACAAACAGGCACGTAAGTTGCACCCTACCTTAAGTAGTCTGTAAAGACTGTGGCTCTTGTAATGGAAAAGCGCTAATGAAAAATTCACGGCCTTATATACGAAAAAAGTTGTTGATCTGCTAAAAATAGTACGCTCAATCAACAGTACTTTAACAAAATTTAAGCCAATTAAAATAAAGTTAACAAAGCTTCTATGAGAAATAGGCTTTACAAAGTAACGTAAAGATGCTCCCATAGCAAGTAAAGAAAAAGCCCGAGTATCCGAAAAACTCGGAACACACACTGGTTGAATTTAACAAAATTCCGTACAGGACCAGTATAAATTACGAAAACACGAGAAAACATCGAAGCACTGAAAAATATCTCAAAAATATGAGAAACTAAGTTAATAAACAGGTAAAAAACAAAAAATATGAGATAATCTGAATGTATTAAAACTGAAATCTGCCACAGACTACACTATATATTGTTTCTTTTATGTTATTTCGAACGTTGAAACACTGACCTCAATTCGGTATCAGGACACTTCGGCATCTGGACAGTTCGGCACCTGGACATTTCGACACCGTGTTTGGACACTTCGGCACTTGGAAATTTCGGCACCTAGACAGTTCGGCACCGTGTTTGGACACTTCGGCACCCTGATTTGGACACTTCGGCACTTGTTAAAATAATATATGTTATATAGTATGTAGACGATCTTTCTTTAATCATTTGATGTATTTCACATGTATATGTGTTAACATTCATACTAATTGTATAAGTAAATACACATAATATATTAAAAAAAACAATAATACTGTTTAATTCTTCATATTTAATTGATAAAGCTAGTGTAACATAACAATTGACATAAATTATGATAAAACATAAAAAGCACTACTACAAAACATTAAGATTTTTGTTCTTTAAATAAAGCACTAAACTAAATATTTCAGTGTGCTGTTGGTCCATTAAAGAATTTTTACTGTGCTGGTGGTCCGTATATTAATCCACACCGCCTGAAATAGAAGGATGAAAAATAGAAATAATGAACGATATAATACTTCAGCTTTTATCTTGATCGCTATGTGAGAACCAGGATCCCCTGGGTGGACGTGGACCTTGAGACCTGGGCGGTAAGTATCACCATCTGAGATAACTGTAGCTGGGCATGTAAGGGTCTTTGAACGCTTGGAACACCGCCATAAAATATGGTCGCCTGTCTGTTTCTTCACTGTGTAACTGAAACCATCGCTGTCAACCAATTTTCTTCTACCCCGTGTGCTGCCGTCGTCAACTATATGGTACTGTTTTGATGGATTCAAGTCTTGTGGCACTTTTTGTAAGGGATCCTCTAAAATTGAGTTCTCTACTACTGCCTCAGGTACGTTGAATGGGACGTCAACAACTATCGATTTTTCCGGTTCATCCGTCTCCATTTGGCATTGGCAGCAAATCCAATCCAGTTGCAGGGTACCCTTTACTGCCTGTCTGTATTGGTCTCTTGTAATGCCACTGTTACAAGTACGATGCTGCCATCGTTGGCACTGCTCACACTGAAGAGCTTCCTGGCGAGGACGAACTTGTTGGTCACAATGTGTACAGTTATCAGACATATTTCGAATGATACATGATTGTCCATCGCTTTCATTTTTATTTCAAATGTTAGCTTGAGTTGTTTATTCAAGAATTTCTCAAGCTACCTCTTAAGTTTGGATAGATTAATTGTTTTTCGTCTTTACCAGAATACATCAAAAGTACAATTAGTAAATGTTGTAAAAACAAACACAATCGTAAGTAATCATTATTATGCGGTGTTTTTGATGTGTCTGATGGATTCATCATTTACTTTTTGAAGGCCAATAATTAAAAACTGATTAAAACTTATTACTAATTATACTTTATACATTGGTTATAATTACCATACTGATTATTAACTATACTTTATACATTGGTTATAATTACCATAATTACATAAATTATTATGTCAATTGTACTTCATATTTTATATATTAGGGAACGTAACACTTCATCTCTATTTTAAAATAAATAAATAAGTGACAATATAAATAAATATTTTATTGACATAAATTTACGGAGGTGCCGAAGTGTCCAATCATCAGGTGCCGAAATGACCAAGTGCCGAACTTTCACGGTGCCGAAGTGTCCAAATGTATAGGTGCCGAACCGTCCAGGTGCCGAAGTGTCTAGAATTCCTCAATTCAACGTTGCTTCAACGTCGGACATACAACGTTGAAGTCGGCGATCTGAATATAACGTTGGTTCAACGTTGTCATTTCAACGTTGAAACCATCAACGTTGATTCAACGTTGAATTTAAATTGTTCAACGTTGCGACCAAATTTCAACATTTTTTCAACGTTGATTCAACCACGGGAATTTGATCCCATATCATTTGGGGCGAAAATATTGCCAGAAAACGAAAAAAAGTATTGTCGCGAACGAAGTGAGCGAAGGAGTCTTACGCAAAAATAAACAATTCTTACCCCCTACCTTTGTTGTTGAGTTCACTTTGGAAATTTGCACTGCCAACATGATTGTAGGTATTCTACGTACTCACGGACATTTATTCTTTAAGATTGTGACATCGATTCCTGTAATAGATCCATATTTTTGCGACCGCGAAACTTTTTCTTGGACTGAATCACTTTCTTTACTTCAGGGAATCGACCATTTACGACGGTGGCGCAGTAAATTTTCTTTAATTAATGGGG
The DNA here is from genome assembly GCA_944474755.1 of Limnoperna fortunei. Lineage (NCBI taxonomy): Eukaryota > Metazoa > Mollusca > Bivalvia > Mytilida > Modiolidae > Limnoperna > Limnoperna fortunei. Next base: position 57,932,932 of record OX104120.1, read on the forward strand.
TAAACGGTAAAAATTAAAACTTTGCTTTGTATGTAAATGAAATAATATTTAAATCCTAATTTTAAATATTTTTTGTAAAATTGAGTTTTAATAAAATTGTTTACATTTCTAGCACGTGTGTTGATAAAGGGACGTAACCCAATGACATAAGCCATGTGCTCTTTCTCTTGCAATTTCCGGATAATTTTTCTCTGGTTCTGACTTCGTGTTTTACTTTTGCATTTACTGCGCCACTGTCCTAAATGGTTGATTCCCTGAAGTAAAGAAAGTGATTGTCCCAAGAAAAAGTTTTGCGGTCGCTAAAAATATGGATCTATTAAAGGAATCAATGTCACAATCTTAAAGAATAAATGTCCGTGAGTACGTAGAATACCTACAATCATGTTGGCAGTGCACATTTCCAAAGTGAACTCAACAACAAAGGTAGGGGGGTAGGAATTATTTATTTTTGCGTTAGACTCCTTCGCTCACTTTGTTCGCGACAATACTTTTTTTTCGTTTTCTGGCAATATTTCGCCCCAAATGATATGGGGTCAAATTCCTGTGATTCAACGTTGAGTGCCTGCTGGGAATGTTCTTTTGTTTACAAACTGCCTTTTCGAAATGGATCGAAACAAATCTAAAGGAGTATCCAAATGAATACATGTATTGAATAATTAGAATTCTAATATGGCTTCCTTCATACACTTTGAGAACACATTAGGGTTCTAATAAGCATAAAGCATGGTGTGACGTGACAATTAGAATTCTGACTGCAATATTTCAAACTTTAACAATGCAGTTTTGTTAGCTCACCTGACCCAAAGGGTCATGTGAGCTATTGCCGTCACTTGGCGTCCGTCGTCCGTCCGTCGTCCGTCGTCCGTCCGTCGTCCGTCGTCTGTCCGTCCGTCGTCCGTCGTCTGTCCGTTCAACTTTTCAAAAATCTTCTTCTCTGAAACCACTTGACAGAATGCAACCAAACTTGGTATGGTTGTTGCTTAGCATGTCCCTTTACCAAACTATCGTTTGGATTTTTGATTCGTAAAAAAAAACATGGCCGCCATGGCTAAAAATAGAACAGGGGGGTCAAAATACAGTTTTTGGCTTATAGTTCAAAATTTATAACAGATACAGGAAAACTGAAGAGAACCTTCCTTCTTCAGCATCAAAAGCTCTACAAAAACACTCCATTGGGTCAAAGTCGTATGATGACTCCTTGTAGGAGTTATTGCCCTTTAAATTGTCGAATATTGATGATTTTTTGCCATTTTTTGCCTAAAAATCTTGAAAATTATTAGAACTAGAGAAAAAAGTTAGCATTGTTTTAATTGTTCTGCTCTATGAGAGCTACAAAAAATGGCTTTAGTGTCAAGATTGTCCTGATTAACTGTTTTAGGAGTTTATTCCCATTGAACTGTTTTTTTTAATCCGTTTTTAATTGATCTTTAAAAATCTTCTCCTCTGAAAACCACTGAAAGTACTGCTTTGAAACTTTGTACACATTATCCCTTCAAATGTCCTCAACCACGTTTGCACAAACCATGGCCGCAGATTAACCAACATGGCTGCCATGGCTTAAAAAATAGAAATGGGGGGGTGGGGGGGGTCCAAAATACAGTTTTTGGCTTATAGTTCAAAAAAAGTATGACAGATACAGGAAAAACCGAAGAGACATGCCTTCATCAGCATCGAAAGCTCTACAAAAACACTCCATTGGGTCGAAGTTGTTATGTTGACCCCCTTGTAGGACTTATTGCCCTTTAATTGTCGAAATTGATTTATTTTTGCCATTTTTTTGCCTCAAAAATCTTGAAAATTCTTTGAACTAGAGAAAAAAGTTAGCATTGCTTAATTGTTTCTGCTCTATGAGGGCTACAAAAATGACTTAAGGGTCAAGATTGTCTGATTAACCGTTTAGGAATTATTCTCCTTGAACATTTTTTTAATGAATTTTAATTGATTTTAAAAATCTTCTCTTCTTTAACCAATGAAAGGACTGCTTTGAAACATTGCACACATCATCTTTAGGATGTCCTCTACCAAAATTGTGCAAATCATGACAGCTGACTACCTACATAGCTACGTTGGGCTTAAAATAGAAAAAGGGGGGGGGGGGGGGGGGGGGGGGGGGTTTTTTGAGAGTTTTTTGCTGATAGTTAAAAAAGTATAACATTTACAACAAATTTCAAGTGAATCTCCCTCCTAAACATCAAAAGCTCCTCCTTATAGGAGTTATTTCTCTTAAAAGGTCAAAATTAATGACTTTTGCAGAGGTGTTGGGCAATTCCTTATAGGAAAGAAAGCTGGATAAAAAGGGGTTGTTTGGTTTCAGGTTCAGGTGAGCGATACAGGCTCCTGGGAGCCTCTAGTTAAGATTTCTCAATATTTTCTGGTTAAAAGGTACACGTATATTTCAATAAATATATGTTTATGCCAATAATATTTGCTTTTACATACTGTTTGAAGAGATATCTCATTAGTTTAAAAAAATGTATCACCATTGAAAGCGTCCTCTTAGAGCCGCTTCAAATTTTTAAATTATTTGTTAGACATATTAGAATCGAAATAGATTATTGCAATTGGGCTCTATGCGCTATCGCTCGGTATAAAATATTGACAAATATAAGGTCTGACCATGTTCTAATTCGCATAGAGCCCGCTCGCAATAATCTATTTCTTAATTAATGTATATTTAGACATCGAATTCCATAGTCTTTTTATAGATATATCCCTATTACACGAATTTGTTGTTTACTAATACATTAAGGGACATCGGTGGCCGAGTGGTTAAGGTAGTAAGCTACTAATAGCACGTGCCTTTCATCACTGTGGTTGCGAGTGCGAGTCTAACTGCGGGCAGGGTGTGCTCGACTCCAATCTAGATTGACAAGGATCGACAGTTTTCCTACTGAAAGTCGGGGTTGTCTCTGGCTTCCTTCCGCATACAAACTAGAGGCCGTGATATAGCTAAAAATTACTGACAGTTGCATTAAACACCATTTAACAAACAAAAACTAATACTTTAAGATAATTTTTGACAGATTCTTTCAATACGACAAAAAAGGTTTACAAACAATTTTATTAACAGAAACAACGAATAGCAATATTTGTGTTCTTAACTCACTGACAAATGGACGCATTATTGTTAAACAAACATGGTCGCTATCAATACTTTAATTCAAATATTTATTTTATTTTAAATTAATTCATAGATCATTTCTTTTATCAAGGTCCTGCTATGGAGAGTAAGTACGAGACGCCTTTAATTAATGTTTCAGCAATCAGCGAATTCTGCAGTGAACATACAGAAAAATTGAAAATATACTGCAAAAAGCACGACTGTCCATGTTGTAGGAAATGTGTTGTTTCCTGTCACCATACTTGTCAAGATTTAACCCAGTTAGATGATATGGTTCAAAATGTTAAAAACTCGTTTGGTTTCCATGACATTCAGCAAACAATGACTGATATGGTTGATAATATTCAGAAAATTAAAAAAGATCGCCAAGCAAATTTGTCAACATTGAAAAAAGAAAGGCAATTGATTGAAAAAGAAATAGAGCAAACAAGAATTACAATCAATGCTCAATTTGACAAATTGCAAGAAGATATAATGAAGGAACTATATGAAGCCGAGTCTAAAGAGAGCCAGATGATTGGTCAGTTGCTGGACTCAATTGAAAAAAAACCAGAAGGAGATCATAGAATACCAGGAAAACCTTATCAACATAAAACAACACGCATCAGACCTTCAGGCATTCCTTGCCATGAAACAAATGGAACGACAGATGGCAGAGAAAGACGAATATTTCACATCACTTGTAACAAATAACAAACTAAATCGAGTGAGTTTGTCGTACAAAATGAATGATGCTTTACAAAAAATCTTCAAAGAAATCACACAATTTGGGGAAGTAATGATCAATACTAGTTCTTATGAGTTAGAGGTTGTGAGAAGAAAAGAAAAACAACCTCAAATTGTGATAGCTCAGGCTCCATATAAGTCAATCGATAATATATCAGTTACTTTACAAGTGACAATAGATACAGAGTTAGACGATATCACAGGTTGTGCGCTGTTTCCAGATGGTAGAATGATGTTTTCCTGTTTCAATTTAACACGTGTCAGAGGATTTAACAAAGATGGTTCAAAAGATAAAAACTTTGACATAAGTTTACAAACAAACGCTGCCGTTGATATAACATATATTCATGACAACAATACTATTGCTGTAACTGGAGGAGGATGTAGCCATTACATCAGTATAATTGATTTAGAAAGCAGGAGAGTCAAGGAAACAATTCCAGTGGGATCTGCCAATCATGGCATAGTAAACAGGAACAACACATTGATTTACTGTGCTGGGGACTGTGGTATACAGATGATACACCTGTCTGACAAATCCGTTAGTAACATCGTTCCAAGGCAAATGTCACAGTTTGCGTATATTACTACCTTTGGTGACAAACTTTACTACACAAACACTGACACACAAACCGTGACATGCTGTGATCTCCATGGTACAATACAATGGGAATTCAACGATGAAAGTGTTCTGTATTATCCACTAGGTATCTCTGTTGACAATGCTGGTAATGTGTATGTCGTTGGGTACTTGTCTGACAATGTTGTTGTTATCTCCCCTGATGGACAACGTCACAGACAACTTTTGTCTGCCGATGATGGTCTTGATGGACCAAAAGTGATTCACTCTGACAGGTCTACTAATCAGTTATTGGTGGCAAATTACAGAGGAAAGGCTTTTCTTTATAAATTTGAGTGACAGTTTAGCAAATTTATTTCCGACGTCTAGAGAAAGTTGTGCAAGATTCGGGTAGATGTTTATTTAACTTGTTGTAGTGTACATAACATTTGACCTGATATATTTTTAATGTTTATAAATGTTATAAATCAACCATTCAACTGTGGAAAACTAATCGGGATATATATAAAAAATATGAAATTATTTGTTATGATATATAATCAATTACCGCATCATATAAACATTTGAATTGTAACAATGTAATGGTACTTTTCGTTATTTTTTAGCGACATATTTGCCTCAGGAAATATATACAAGTTAAAATATAAACGACCGCAACGGCAACAGTACATCTTCGCTAGCCAAGTGTTACGATCATGTCATAGGGTGAAGGTAGGGGGGACCTGATTGTAGGGTGAAGAGAGGAGACTTGGCAAGAGAAGATGGTACTACGGTGAAGAGAGGGGACTTGACCGTAACACTAGCCTAGCGAAGATGGTACTAGGATGAAAAGAGGTGGGACCTGATCGTAACACTAGACTAGCGAAGATGGTAACAACACTACCTGTGGTTCGAGCCTAATACCTTTTTTAAAATACACTAATAATTTTTTTAGGAGAGTGGGGTTGAGTTGTTGGTTTGCTGACGATGAACTTACCTCAGTTAAACATTTTGTTTTCCACCCAAATATTTATAATCAAATTTGGCCAGCAATGAATTATTTCTTCATTTTTTTTTCAGAAAAGATCTTTTAAATATATTGTATCTGAAAATGTTTAATTTTTATAATTTAAATCAAGATAAGTAGATAAGACATGATTTAAACCGAAAACTGATTGAACTGCAAAACTTAGGATCACACCAGACTATCTTAATATACTGTCATATTAATATTACATGATTTTACATTTGTATTTTGTTCTTTAAAATTGTTCTTTTAGTTATTCTGTATTATTTGTTTGCTTTGATCCACGTGACTGTAAAACAGCAATAGAGTTATTATTTAGAAGGTAAAGTGGCTATGTAAGAATTCTGTAACTACTTATAGAAACTCTTCTAAATTGTGTTATTCTAGATACAAACAGGCACCCAGTCACCGGTTGTAGTTTTCTACATCCAGGGAGCAGTAGTTCACCTATAACTATGTTAAGGACGAGAACAAGTTAAAAAACAATAAAAACAATTCGGGCCAAAATTTTGAATGCCACTGGAAAAGTATGGGGTATGGGTAGGGGAGGAAAATTTGGTATTTGCACGTTTCAGCCATACTTTTTTTCGTCCATAGTAAATGTCGTCCACAGTACACATCTACCCCAGACGTTTCGCCCACTAACTCACTCTGTTCTCACACCATTCATTTATTCATACACATATATCACTCTCACGTCATGCATTCATTTATTAAAAACATTTATTTTAGACATGATACTATACGAATACGAATACGAATTTTATTAGCCAATTAAGGGCATTCACAAATACAAACACATATATAATAAAAGATAAATGACATAATATGAAGTTATGACAGATAGTTAACTTTTATTCGCTGTCTGATTCTGCATTCGAGTCTGGGAGGTCTTCTGGGGATGGTACTGCTGGAGAGTACAGATGGCCGACGGCTCTCAGGAAGTCAGAGGTGGACATATGTTGCTCCTGTAGCTTGTCCCAGTACTCGTTGAGGCGACCATGCAGGGAGCGGTAATTGGTTGTCTGGTATCTGCTAAGTTGCTGCTCGCTGATGAGGTTGAGCTGCATGTTGACTGTCTCTGCCTCCAACTGCTTTCTGACGATCTTGAAAGTACCGTCCACATACCAGCGTCGGGCACTCTTAAGTATCTCTAGTTGTGTCGGGGAAGCAAACATTATGTGCCTGGCTGTGTCTACTCCGAGGTCACCTATCAAAAACTGGTCAATCTGAAGAAACTCTATTAATCTGGAAAATACAAAGTACAGAATAGTTAAGAATATAGGTCTGTTTAATGAAGTAGTTAAATGTGTGTTTCATAACTCAATATATTTATGAATACCATGTTTGATTCATTTGGAATTGCTTATTGCAGTTTAGTTGTGCTGTACATATTATTATTTTATGCAATGATATATATTGTGTGTGTGTGTGTGTGTGTGTGTTTCTAACTTTCATAAATACCTCAAAGTCAAGGCTTGTAGGTTCTGCAGGTCGCTGGTTCTATCTTCTGCGGCTGGCGGCTTTTGATAAGTTATATGGTTTGGGTAAGTTGAAATCACCAGGTTCTCATCTGCTGTTCAACGTTGCTCTGCCAAGACCTGTAATAAAATAATGGTTGTGCATACATGGAAAGGGAAGAAGAAGAAAGTTAATGAAATAAAATATATAGTAATACATGTACATCGTTAAAGTATGTAAAGAACTTGTGCATCTTCATCTTCTTATTTAAATATATACTAGTATTTACACTTTGGTTGATTATTTTATTTTATTATTAACTTACAGCAACTTTGATCTTTGTCTTTTTGGCTACACCAGGATCACTTGGAAGGGACAAGAAAATAAACAGATGTTAAAAACGAAATCCAAAACTTGAGAAACAAGAACCTAAAAACCGAGGATGAGTCCAGGTTCACTAAACTCCTACTTCACGCATGGCATCAGTTACATTATTCGGGTTATAAAATACGGTAACCGGTCATTTCGGGGAATGGGGGTAATCATAATACAGTTAGGAGTGAAAGTGGTATAAGCAAAACCGAACACATCAATGGTCATTTGTAACACAGTGGCATTAAAATGGGAGGGAAATGCGTTTTTTTCTGACTGCGTCGAAATTATATTCAGTTTTATGTAGTTTTTTACTCGTGAGCGTAATTCTGTTTCTTGATTAGTCGAAAACCTATGGGACCGGGTTGTTCGGAGGAGTGTAATAAGATAAAAATGCGCCTATAAATCCTGGTTATTATCGATCGAATTTTTAGATTTTGTTGTCTTATGCTTATGTAATTATTTATTGGGCATTTTAAGTATTAAATATGGAAGCCCGTACGGGACACGGAAAAAAATAATTTATAAGTTGTGCGCACGAGTTTCAAATCTTGTGGGCACAAGTAACTAAATTGTGCGCACGAGTTTATAATCTCAATAACCCGATTTGTGACTTTTTAAGGGGCATACCCACAAAAGTGGTCATCTGATGACTTCGACCCAATGTAGGCTTTGATAGAGCTTCTTGAAATGAACATCTAAGCAATGAGCAGCTTTTCTATAGCTGCAATATATGGCAAAATCATTAAAAACGTGATTTTTAACCTTTAAAGTGTCATAAACTTTATAAGGGGTCATCTGACAACTTCGACCCAATAGAGGCTTGAAGCACTTAATGAGCTGAAGATTTAAGAAAGCAACTGCTTTTCTCTATCTTCAATAGTTTTCATTCTATAAGGGAAAAGCATGAAAAACTAAATGTTTACCTTTAAAGGCCCATAACTACTAAAAGAGCTCACAAGGCAACTTCGCCCCAGTGGAGACTTTTTGATTCTGGAGAGCCTATGATACATCAGATTTTCCCTATCTGTTCTAGGTTCTAAGTTATAAGCCATTTTTTGTGATTTTACCAAATGTTCCGTTTTTAGTAACAGCGGCCATGTTTTATTGGATCGATTCAAAATGATGATCGTTTGTTGCCAGCATGTCATATATCATTCCTGCAAGTTTCAGTCTTGTGGTTGTAGAGAAGATTTTTTAAATTATTAACGGACGACGACGGATGCACAGTGATGGCATAAGCTCAAATGGCAATTTGCGGAATCATACCGATTTTAAAATCGTGCGCACAAGATAGTAATTCGTGCGCTAAAGTTAGTAACTCATTCGTACAAGATTTAAAACTCCCGCGCTCAAGTTAGTGACTCGAAGTTAGTATAACAAGCGTTTATGCGCTCTAATAAAACATAAATTAAATAGACGAAACATAATTATTATACGTCATGGTTTTATACGACCCATTTTAGGTAGGCACGTGATGCTTGCAGAAAAATATTTTATTCAAAGTTATCCTGCTGTGTTAAGTAGTACTAGTAAATATTTAATATGTTTTAGTACCAGAGTTCTTTACTCGTGTCCAAAATAATGTACTGTATTACCTATAAATATATGTTTTCTTTGTGTTTAAAATGCACATCCCAAGAACAAAATAAAATAATAAATTATCTGTTTCAACATATGTATACGTCCTTTGTACGACGTTTCGATTTCAGGTAAACCTTTAAAAAGTATTGAAAAAATTTCCTTATTCCTAAGTGTCTTTGCTCATGCCAACAGTTTCACATCAAATAGATGTTTTACGTTGCCCAAGAAACACGGTAAAGGATTTCTTTAACATCAACTAAGTTAGAAGTTCATTTTGGGGGTAAGTACCGTAAATCATACATGTGAACATATAACTGTCAGTGACTTAGATGATTATATGGTTAACAATTAATGTTAGATTTCTGCTGTTTGATATATTAGATGAAAACTTTGATTATTACTCTGTTAAGATCAAGTTGAATTCTTATACAAGTATAACGCTGTTATAAAAAAGATTAAAACTATTGTACTGGGACCTTACAGTGATCAGATCATAATTAATACCCAGTAAAAGAAAAACTGTTATTGTTATTAGAAGACAATTGCGGTTATTTTATAAAAGGAGTTTAAATCCATTAATCCATTCCAACACGTATTTAAATCAATTGTTTTTAACACAGTAATTATTATATCTGACAAAAGGAAACCTTAACTAAGATGGGGTTTTATTCTGAGTTTATTTGTAATTATGGTAGTTCTGAGTGTATTTGTAATTCTGGTTTTCCTAAGTATAATTGTAATTATGATTGTCCTAAGTATAATTGTAATTATGATTGTCCTAAGTATAATTGTAGTTCTTGTTGTTCTAAGTTTATTTTTAATTATGGTTGTCCTGAGTATATTTGTAATTATGGTTGTCCTAAGTATATTTGTAATTCTGGTTCCCTGAGTATATTTGTAGTTCTTGTTTTCCTGAGTATATTTGTAATTCTGGTTGTCATCAGTATATTTGTAGTTCTGGTTTTCCTTAGTATATTTGTAATTCTGGTGGTCCTGAGTATTTTAGTTTGTAATTTTGGTTTTAATGATTATATTTGTAGTTCTGATTGACCTCATGTAGGTCTGAATAAAGACAACAGACCCAATATAACTACATTCTATTTTAAATTGATGCATTAATGTCAGTCTTTCAGTCGGCGCTAAAACAAATTGACAGGTCCGAATGTTCACTTTCTGGAGATCACTAGTTATAATGTAGTCATGTTACAGACTACATCGTTTTTTATACGTGTGATGTCGCTTATCACTTAAATTTTAAATCGTATAATATACCTTATGAGGAAACCATTCAGTTTCTTATATATGCTGTTGGTACACCTTACCATATAACAGACGTCTGACGGAGAACAATATTTTCAATCAGTTCATCTCCGTCCGTATGAATAAATCAGGCTAAGCAATCACATATAAAACATTTACTTTTTTGTTTTTGGTTTAATGTCACTTCAAGCTATTTTTCAGCTATATTATGGCGTCCAGTTTTGATTGAGGAAGTTTGCCGGAGTACCAAGTGAAAGAGCCCGGCAGTAAAACTGACAATCCTTGTCTAGTAGGTCAGAGTCGAACACATCCTGCCCACGCCACAGTAAGGTCGAACCCGCAACCTCAGTGTCGACAGGCATGTGATCAATAGTATATGGCTAACTACTTTAACCACTCTGTCATCAGCGTCATGTTCTAGCATCTGTCTCCAGATCCAAATACCAATACTGACTTTAAAATGTAAAAGGGGGAGGGGGAGTAAACAAACAAATACCACGAGGTAAACAGATTATTTCTGCCAATACTTACTGCGTGGCAAATGTAACCATTCTTCATCATTCATTTTCCCCCGACCTTTTCGCGGATATAAACTTTCGCGATTGTAACGTCCTTGCGAAAACCACGAAAGCTTATCTCACGCGAATTTAATTTATTTGCAGTATTAGGGAACTAAAGGAACAATTTAATAAGCAAAAATATGAACAAGTTTAATAAGGATTTTAATGAATGACGTAATAAAACGCACGCGGCTAGTTCCAGTCAAAGTGGGTTTAAAGCGGAATTCCTAATTATTTAAAGAAATTTAAAAATAGCCGTGCAATATCATGTTTTCTAAATATAACCGTGCAACGTCATTCTTCTATCATCCGTTTTCAAAGAAATTTTGCAAATATAGCATGTCATGTGACAGGATTTACACAAATCAAATTAAAAAAAAATATCAATGAATAACATAAAGCGATATACAAAACTCACTCATTGTAAAACATATAGAGAGTCAGACGGAATTTAGGCTAATTCTGACAAATTTCACTAGTCAAGAAAAAGTAAATACAATTCAATATAAAAACTAATCTGTTGAGACTTTTAAAGTTTTTAGAGAAATTGTGTATAAACTATGATACACGGTGCACCGTAATGGGAAGATATAGCACCAAGAGCACTAATCGTGTCAGCAGTTCTAAGTAGTCTCTAGAGATTATAATAGGCTGTTGTTTTCATAAGTGTCTCAAGAGGTTCTTTTAATATAAACACCCAGTACCACTTTAATTTTGTCACGATTTTACAACACAAAAAGCTATGTTCGCCTTTAAAAAACTAAATAGTCAGATTAAATGCTAACACAATACACAATGCACCACTTACATTTGAACAGGGAAGTCTGAATTTGCAAACAAGGAAGAACTTGAACACAATCGCATTTAAGAAAACAAAAATATTTCAAAAGATGCATTGTAATATAAAGTTTATTCATTGCATTAGCCATTTCATGCTCGTGTTGGTGCCGATGCAGGGACTGGGACCAAACTGGTTTCCAGCGCTTGACCCAGTGATATGCTCAGATCGTCGTCAGGGCGGTGGATAGGCTAGGCATTACTCTTGTTGGAACTTTCAGGTAATAATACGGAAAAAATGCAGCAGTAACATAAACGACTGGACATAGAAAAACGTAAATTTAAATTTTTAGAGGAGTGTAAACTAAAAGTTGTAATAAATCGTGAAAAAAGTGTAAAAATGTGTTCGTAACAAACAGGACTAGACATGGTTGAATGTATAGCTATTTCACAATACATAAAACAAAATATTAGAAAATTGCAAAATGGCAAAAATTAAAATTAAGAAAACACGCATTCCTGGAAAAGTTTTTATTTTTTCAATTTAAAAGTTTTAGTGGAAGGCTTCCTAGGTCTCAAACCCAAAAAAGATAATTAATCGACACTAAAAATCCCACAAAACGAGCGCTATGTCTAAATAATGTATGTTCAATCTTGCAAATTATCAATTAATCGCAAAAGCGCCTTGATGGACGACTGATTGAGGAAGTTACTTATCTACTATTGATTATGTACTTGTCAACACTGAGGTTGCGTGTTAGAGCCTTACTGCGGGCAGTGTGTGCGCAACTCCAGACTTAATTGATACGGATTGCCATTTTTTCCATTCGCAGGTGGGTAGTTTCACCGAGTATTCCGGCTTGCTCCTGAATAAAAACTGGAAGGCATAAAATAGAAGAAAAATTGCTGCGTTAAACCACTAGCAAAAACCGAAATACAAATTATTCTTCTTAAGCTTTTTTGCTTCTTTATTTTCGTCGGAAACTAGTTGTATATTTTTTACATCTTGTTCTGAACTTTTCACATCTATTTGCGTATTTAAAAATAGCTTTTGCACTCTTATTGCAAGAGCAGCATTATATGCTCCTCAGAGGCAGGTACCGTCATCAATGTTTATGTGGTCAATCACACGGCTTCACTGCCTTACTGATTTAATAATAAATATTTTATTGATAGGTAATGGACTTGTACCGTTAAGACTACAGAACAGTAGAAATCAATTGAATTTAGCAAGATGGCTGGTAAGACAAGTTATTTATATAATATACAAAAAGATTAGAAAAAGGAAAACAATTATCATGTTTTGTTTGGCTTCAATTTAAAAACGTAGTCTATATGCACGTGTTTGATTGTTGCTTTTTTAACTTATAGACGTGTCGTTTTTAGCATTATATAATTAAACATTCGTTGGCATTTTGTCAAATCATCTCATGTTATCTTTTAAGCACCTCATCAGCTAGACATCATTTATATTACTTTTGCTGTACGTCAACCTGTCACGATATCTGCCGTAGTATAACATTACACTGCGTAGCCATTACAAGCCAATCCTCACTACTAAAATCCAACTATAATGTAATAACTTCATCACGTGTTATATAAGTCACCAAACTAAGATCATAACATTTTCTCTTATTTTAGCCTCTAGATAAGATATAAAACATCTAACACCGGTGAGAGGGCAAGACGGGAATTCTCAGACACCTAAGTGAACAGATTTCTGGTCGCCAAAGAGGCTCTGCGGAGTTGGAGACCAAAAGAAATCTTTTACGCGGGGTCTGAGATTTTCCCTTCTTGCCCTACCACCGGTGTTTGATTCTATTTCTCACTAATTCGTTAAAACAATACTCAGGTGCTCTTATGTTGGAAGATGTCAACAAATAGAGTCATCTACCCTGAACGTAATCTCCAGTGTACATTTGTTGCGTCAACGTGTTTGTTTTGATGTGCACCGCTATCATATTGTGGCATAAATTGGGTCAAGGAAGCTCAGATATTATGTTGTTAATATTTAAAGAGGCCTAGTAAACTAATTCAAGTAAATCAAATATTTTCTTATTTTTATTGCTAAATCGGCAGTTGACTTCACAACACATTTTTACCGCAAAAGGACCGTGAAATTCTTATCTCACCCGGGGTTGAGAAAAGGATATCTCAACCGGCTAAAAATAGGTACCACGCTGTCTCATTAGTAAGAAAAAAAGTTTCAAAAATTAATGCTGTACATTCGCATGAAATCACTAGGTTCATTTTGTAAACAGGAGCTGAGATATATATAACATGTTTTCCTACCGAAAGGCTGGGGTTTTATCCAGGCACTCCGGCAATAAAAACTGGACACCATACTATAGCTGATGAATTGCTACAAGTGACGTTTAACATCACTCAAACAAACAAACAATATAATACATGTTTATTATAGCTTATTATTAGATCAATTGAATTTTGCCTGTTTTAAATTAATCTATATAAAACTTTGGAGTCATGATAAATCGCAACAGTACTGCAATTACATAAAAACAGGCTTAAACTGGTCAAAACTAGGTTAATATTGGATTCCGCTTGACTAATGTGCAGCGGAATCTAATATTGAGCTGGTTTTTAAGCCTGTTTTTCATAACTGTTCCAACATAACTATAAATTTCATTGTTAGTGGTCATTGGATGATCTGTAATTATAATATATACTGTTAAAAAAATTTAAGAATAAAATAATTGACTTTTTATACTCTTTTCAATATTTGAAATGTGATTAAACTGGAGATCTGATAAAAAGATTTCATAAAAGCTTTAAAGCGACTGTAAATCTGCTGTAGGTTGGACAAACGAACATCCAAACAAATTATGTGTCACCCAACTTTCTTTGGCTGAAAATAACAAACATTTATGTTAAAATATTAAAATAATAGCAGTCAATAAAAAGGCGCAGATATCTAGAGACCAGTTGCTTGCCTTTTCATACAGATATATTTAGATGCTGAGTGGTTAAGGTAGTTAGTTATCTATTATTGATCACCTGGTCTGTCAACACTGAGGTTGATGGTTTGAGTCTGACTGCTGGCAGGATGCACTTGATTCCAATCTTAATTGACAAGGATTGTCATTTTTCCTATCGCAGGTCGGTTGTTTTCTCCCGACATTCCGGCTTCCTCCCCCAATAAAAACTGGGCACCATGATGTAGCTGAAAATTTGCTCAAACAAACAAATATATATATATTAATGTCAAAACGTCACATATCGTTATAAGTGTAGCCATTGACAATGTCGGTTTTTAATTTTTCTGTGGCTTTTTTCACAGTTTGACATTTCATTGCGTGCGATGTCTTTACAATTGTACAATTTCCTGAGTCAGCGTATTCTGGGACCAGAAGAAGCGGTGAAAACGAGACGATTGATGTGCACGATATCAGATAATTTAAAACATAATGACAAGTCCGCCATAATAACAAGTGGAAGTATTGGAGAAGGACTATATATGAAAGGTAGTGATTGGGATACAATGTTTGTTTTAAAATATTGTATCGTACACGAAAACGCAGATAATGTCAAACTTGACCTAAATAAATTGAACTTAATCATGGAAATGCATGACACAAAACCAGGTTATACTCAACTAAGAGCCGTAGAGTTTTATGTTGGTATGGATGAATTATTTGTACAAAGAGGCAATTCATGGTACATGTCCAGTGAACTGTTCAAACTATTCTTTCTAAAAGATTGGTACAATCAATCTCAATTACCTAATAGAATTCATGGACCATGTATATCAAACTTAGCGGAAAGTAGGGATCATGCATACTGTTTACACAATCCACATTGGATACAAGCCGCTGAAAATTGGATAAGCACGGGACTTACATCATGGCCGAGTAGTGACGTCAAATCAGATATAATTTACCATGGGGTTCTACTTGTACCGATTGGCTGTAAAGGATCTGTTAACGAAACACTGGAATGGCGCATTTCATTTTCCGTTGCCGAGAAGCTGTTGATATACTCATTTAGTCATACACAATTACTGTGTTATGCTCTGATGAAAATATTACTTAAGGATGTAATAAACAGTAATATCAATTGTAAAAATCTACTTTGCTCATATTTTATCAAAACAATTATATTCTGGGTGTCCGAGGAAACACCAGTGACAGAATGGAGACCAGAAAATCTCATACAATGTTTCATGAGCTGTTTTAGAAGGTTGCTGTACTGTGTAGAATACTCAATGTGTCCTCATTACTTTATTCCAATCAATAATATGTTTGAAAATAGAATAGAAAAGCAGTCGCGGAAAATGTTACTGGAACATCTAAACACATTATTTAGTTTCGGTTGGCGCTGTGTGCTTTTCTCTGAACAATTAAAAAATTTCACGACCTATTCAAATACATCGCCGAGCTCATCAGAAATAAAAAATACACAATTTCGACTTTGCATGATGTGTTGTGACTTTTATCATCGCCTTAGGTTTTACGACATTTTACCTGAATCGTACAGACGATGTATTCGAATATTTAATGTCTACAAGTCTTCCGTTATCAAATTGATGCACCTAACCTTCATGAGCGAAAGCTGTACAAAAATTAAGCAAAGTGCAGCTACTCCTTCCGAAATAAACAAAAAGATGTACTCTCAACGCCGGGAACAATTGGCGTACCTTTTACAAAGTATACACTATGATGCTGTATCCGGTTGGATTCATTTAGCCGCATTTTTCTACAAAGTAAAACAGTACAGCAATGCTCTGTATATACTGTCTTATGCAATGAAAAAGTGCACACCAGAGAAAGTGTACAGACAGACAGAAAGACTATCACAAATTCAAGTAAACTTCATCACATCCACAACTTTGCAAACACTTGGAAAATTTCGTGTTTTGAAACTTGTAGCCCTGTCTACGCTAATATTTTTTTCAAAATTCTGCATTCCTTCTACCACAGGAATTGGCATTTGACTTTGTGGGAGCCGCGTTTTTTCCTCCAGTTGCATTTGTTCATTTTCTTTGTTTTTTGTGTCATTATCATCTTAATGATATACAACAATGTTGCACGTTTATCAGATATTTACAGCTAATTATGGACGAAAAATATTTCATCACAGATTCAAACGATACAGAACAAAGCTACTACCTACTTGGAGGGGCTCTACAGTTAGTTAGATGGACAGATTTGGCTAAACGTGCTTTAATGAATGCCATTCAATGCAAGCCACATCATACGCCAATTAAAAGTGCAGCAGTAAAGCGGCTTTCGATGATGCATGCATTTGAAAAGGAATGAATGATTATTCTTTATTAAACTGTTTGACTAATTAATTTTGTTGTTTGTTCCTTTTTCTGTCCATAAAATTTTGCTGTAAATATACACAAACTATTTGTTCCAACGACAGGCTTATTATTGATAAGTATACTTTGCTTTGTGTAAAAAATCGAGCGATGCGCATTGGTATCGGTCATATTTATCAAAATAAAGAATATTATTGTTGTTCACAAAATCGTTGCATCAATTTATATTGTTATATTTAAAAATGTTACCATTACAAGTATTGGTTGTTGTTAATATACCTAGTGGTTAATAATAATAACTTTATTGTCATATAAACACATAAACATTAATTGTCACACATATGATCAATTACAAATATAGAAATGATTAAAAACACAACAAACGACAGATTAAAGAGTCTAACTAAACTCTTACCTTGGACCTGACGATAATTTGTTGCATGTAAAATCAGTTAAATTCATAGTTTTACAGGTTCTTCTAATATACATTCTCTTAAACATTTTCCCTTTTGAACCTTGATTTTTTGACATTTTTAAGAAGTGGATTTCATTATGTATTGATTTTTAAAACTAAATTTAATATCTTCTACTAAGTAATTAATTAGGAGGCCATGTCTGGGCGTAAGTAAAAAAATTAGGCAGCCATGCCGGGCGTAAGCAATTAATTAGGCAGCCATGCCTGGCGCAAGTAATTAATTAGGCAGCCATGCCTGGCGTAAGTAATAAATTAGGCAGCCATGCCTGGCGTAAGAAATAAATAAGGCAGCAATGCCTAGAATAAGTAATAAATAAGGCGGCCATGCCTGGCGTAAGTAAATAATTAGGCGGCCATGCCTGGCGTAAGTAATTAATTAGGCAGCAATGCCTGGCGCAAGTAATTAATTAGGCAGCCATGCCTGGCGTAAGTAATAAATTAAGCAGCCATGCCTGGCGTAAGTAATAAATAAGGCAGCCATGCCTAGAATAAGTAATAAATTAGGCGGCCATGCCTGGCGTAAGTAATTAATTAGGCAGCCATTCCTGGCGCAAGCAATTAATCAAGCAGCCATGCCTGATGTAAGTAATAAATAAGGCAGACATGCCTGGCGAAAGTAATAAATTAGGCAGCCATGCCTCATGTAAGTAATAAATTAGGCAGCCATGCCTGGCGCAAGTAATAAGTTAGGCAGCTATGCCTGGCGAAGTGATAAATTAGGCGGCCGTGCCTGGCGTAAGTGATGAATTAGGCAGCCATGTCTGGCGTAAGTAATAAATTAGGCAGCCATGCCAGGCGTAAGTAATTAATTAGGCAGCCATGTCTGGCGTAAGTAATAAATTAGGCGGCCGTGTTCGATGCAAGTAATTAATTAGGCAGCCGTGCCTGGCGTAAAGAATAAATTAGGCGGCTATGCCTGGCGTAAGTAGTTAAATAGTCAGCCATTCCTAGGGTTAGTAATAAATAAGGCAGCCATGCCTGGCGTAAGTAATAAATTAGGCATCCATGCCTGGGGTAAGTAATAAATAAAGCAGCCATGCCTGGCGAAAGTAATAAATTAGGCAGCCATGCCTGGCGTAAGTAATTAATTAGGTAGCCATGCCTGGCGTAAGTAATAAATTAGGCGGCAGTGTTCGGCGTAAGTAATAAATTAGGCCGCCGTGTCTGGCATAAGTAATAAATTAGGCGACCATGCATGGCGAAGGTAATTAATTAGGCGGCCATGCCTGGCGTAAGAAATAAATTAGGCAGCCATGCCTGGCGTAAGTAATAAATAAGGCAGCCATGCCTGTCGCAAGCAATAAATTGGGCAGCTATGCCTGGTGTAAGTAATAAATTAGTCGGCCGTGCCCGGCGTAAGCGATAAATTAGGAAGCCATGCCTGGGGCGTAAGTAATAAATTATGCAGCCATGCCTGGCGTAAGTAATTAATTAGGCAGCCATGCCTGGCGTAAGTAATAAATAAGGCAGCCATGTCTGGCGAAAGTAATAAATTAGGCAGCCATGCCTGATGTAAATAATAAATTAGGCGGCCATGCCTGGCGTAAGTAATTAATTAGGCAGCCATGCCTGGCGTAAGTAAGTAATTAGGCAACCATGCCTGGCGTAAGTAATTAATTAGGCAGCCATGCCTGGCGTAAGTAATAATTTAGGCGGCCGTGTTCTGCGAAAGTAATTAATTAGGCAGCAGTGCCTGGCGTAAGTAATAAATTAGGCGGCCATGCCTGGCGTAAGTAATAAATTAGGCAGCCATGGTTGGTGTAAGTAATAAATTAGGCAGCCATGCCTGTCGCAAGCAATAAATTAGTTAGCTATGCCTGGCGTAAGTAATAAATTAGGCGGCCGTGCCTGGCGTAAGGTATAAATTAGACAGCCATGCCTGGCGTGAGTAATAAATTAGGCAGCCATGCCTGGCGTAAGTAATAATTTTGGCGCCGTGTTCGGCGAGAGTAATTAAATAGTCAGTCGTGCCTGGCGTAAGTGATAAATTAGGCGGCCATGCCTAGCGTAAGTAATTAATTAGGCAGTCGTGCCTGGCATAAGTAATAAATTAGGCAGCCATGCCTGGCGTAAGTAATAAATTAGGCAGCCATGCCTGTCGCAACCAATAAATTAGGCAGCTATGCATGGTGTAAGTAATAAATTAGGCTGCCGTGCCTGGCGTAAGTGATAAATTAGGCAACCATGCCTGGCGTCAGTAATTAATTAGGCAGCCGTGCCTGGCGTAAGTAATAAATTAGGCGGCCATGCCTGGCGTAAGTAATAAATTAGGCAGCCATGCCTGTCGCAACCAATAAATTAGGTAGTTATGCCTGGTGTAAGTAATAAATTAGGCGGCCGTGCCTGGCGTAAGTGATAAATTAGGCAACCATGCCTGGCGTAAGTAATAAATTAGGCAGCCAAGCCTGGCGTAAGTAATTAATTAGGCAGCCATGCCTGGCGTAAGCAATAAATTAGGCGGCCGTGTTCGGCGTAAGTAATTAATTAGGCAGCGTGCCTGGTGTAAGTAATAAATTAGGCGGCCATGCCTGGCGTAAGGAATTAAATAGGCAGCCGTGCCTGGCGTAAGTAGTAAATTAGGCGGCCGTGTTCGGCGTATGTAATTAATTAGGCGGCCTGACTTGCTTAAGTAATAAATTAGGCGGCCATGCCTGGCGTAAGTAATTAATTAGGCAGCCATGCCTGGTGTAAGTAATAAATTAGGCAGCAATGCCTGGTGTAAGTAATAAATTAGGCAGCCATGCCTGTCGAAAGCAATAAATTAGGCAGCTATGCCTGGCGTAAGTAATAAATTAGGCGGCCGTGCCTGACGTAAGTGATAAATAAGGCAGCCATGCCTGGGGCGTAAGTAATAAATTAGGCAGCCATGCCTGGCGTAAGTAATAAATTAGGCAGCCATGGCTGGCGTATGTAATAAATTAGGCGGCCGTGTTCGGCGTAAGTAATTAATTAGGCAGCCGTGCCTGACGTAAGTAATAAATTAGGCAGCCATGCCTGGCGTAAGTAATTAATTAGGCAGCCATGCCTGGCGTAAGCAATAAATTAGGCGGCCGTGTTCGGCGTATGTAATTAATTAGGCGGCCTGACTTGCTTAAGTAATAAATTAGGCGGCCATGCCTGGCGTAAGTAATTAATTAGGCAGCCATGCCTGGTGTAAGTAATAAATTAGGCAGCAATGCCTGGTGTAAGTAATAAATTAGGCAGCCATGCCTGTCGAAAGCAATTAAGTAGGCAGCTATGCCTGGCGTAAGTAATAAATTAGGCGGCCGTGCCTGACGTAAGTGATAAATAAGGCAGCCATGCCTGGGGCGTAAGTAATAAATTAGGCAGCCATGCCTGGCGTAAGTAATAAATTAGGCAGCCATGGCTGGCGTAAGTAATTAATTAGGCAGCCGTGCCTGGCGTAAGTAATTAATTAGGCGGCCATGCCTGGCGAAAGTAATTGATTAGGCAGCCATGCCTGGCGTAAGTAATAAATTAGAAGGCCGTGTTCCTCGTAAGTAATAAATTAGGCAGCCTTGCCTGGCGTAAGTAATAAATTAAGAGGCCATGCCTGGCGTAAGTAATTAATTAGACAGCCGTGCTTGGAGTCCTATTTATTAAATGCAAAAATCAACGAGTCCAACGGTATCAAAATTGTTGTTAGCACATTCTTGGACGGAATTTGTTGTGCACAAAGATATTAAATTATACATTTGATATGATACTGAATTTTCTATGGTCACAAATCCTGCCAAATCATTAATGATGGCCTGACAATTTGACTGGTACGTATTGTTTTCATAAAATTCAAATGCTCTAAATATCAACACCAGATAATTCCCGTTACTATATTCTGTATTTATAGTGGGGGGAAAAGAAACGGAAAGACTGTAATAATGTTCCTCTCTTAACACAGATAACCTTATTACTAATATTGAAAACAAACGTCTTGGGGATCAACATTTTATTATAAGGAACTCTTATCTTTAATCACGTTTTAATACTAATAAATCTTGACTTATAAGTGACGTAAATATTAGAAGAATAATGCGTGAATAATACAAGAGTATTACAGAAATTGCAAGAAAACAAAATGCGGGTTGTTAGATGGGACTTATTTATTTAGAAAATTGTTCTACAATGGATCCAAATATTCTACGTTTATCCAATACTTTTCCAACATTGGAATACAGAAGTAATATTAAAAAAGAAACAGGGGCTACTATATTTCACGTACACATGCGTCAGAAATATCTTCTTCACGTCACACTTAAGTTAAAAGTTACAGATTGGATCGCAAATTAGCAAATTTTTAATTTTCAATTTATTTAAGTTCTGAAGCTTTATTAAAACTTTACCACTTTCATTGAGGAAAATTGAAAAAAAACTGTTGAATGTCGATTCCTCTAAGAAAAATGAATCGAAGATACCGAGGAGATTCAGGAAAAGATAAGTCAAGAAAAACAAAACCATGATTAAATATGAAGGAAGAACAAAGAGAAAAAATAAACAGACACACAATACAAAAAAAAGAAAGTGAACCCTACTAAAAACCAGATGAATCCAGTTACTCCTGATGAGTCAGCAACTCCTGCTCCATACATGCAAACGTCATATCGCTTACTCTAAAATCCGGTATTTAGTCGTATCCATGGATAGTCATAATCCAGTAAGAAGGAGGGATCCGACAAACGGAACAAATAAATAGTCATTTGTGACACAGACATTCCGGCCAAGTAAGTAATGATGGCGACCGTAAAATTTTCTAAGTGATGACTTCAATCTAGCTTTTCTGTCTGCAGACACCTTTGTCAAGGAAATCTTATAGGAAATACAAGCTCTTGAGTACCTGATCAATGGGTAGAGATGTTTACTCCATATGCTCTCCCTTGAATGTTTGCTGATAGCAATAACAAATGTAATCATTATATCCTAGATCCTCTGACAACTTCTAATCAATTGAGAATTTTGTAGGGCTTAATGTGCTAAATGTTTAAGCAATCAACAGATATTCTCTATCTACAATAGTTTTCATTCCATTAAGCAAAAACATGAACAAATGCTATTTGTTACCTTTAATGGGTCAAAAACCTTATAAGTGGTCATATGACAACTTAATTCGACTCGAAAGAGACTTTTGTAGAGTTAGATGACCTGAATGCTTAAGCAATTTAAAATTCTGAACAAAAAGTCGTGGTCATTCTATAAGCAAAGGCAATTTTTTTTACCTTTTAAGGGGAACAACCTCTAAATAGGGTCCTCTGACGGCTACGGTCCAAAGGAGAATTTTTTTAGAGTTTAATGAGCTGAACATGTAAGCAAGCAACAACTTTTCTATCTGCAATAGTTTTCATACAATAAGCAAAAAACATCACTTTTTTAACTTAAATAAAGGGGCTCAAAGTTATCAGATGACTACAGTCCAAACTGAGACTTTCTATGAGCTTCTTCAGCTGAACATTTAAGCAAGCAACACCTAATTTTTGTTTCTGCAATAGTTTTCATTCAATAAGAAAAGAAACCAATTTTTTACCTTAAAGGGGCAAAACCCTTAAAATGGGTTATCTGACTACACACCAACGGAGACCTTTGTAGAGCTTTAGCTGAATATTTCAGCAAGCAACAGCTTTTCTCTATCTGCAATAGTTTTCATTCTAAAAGGTAAACACATTAAAAAAACGTGATTTTAGACTTTGAAGGGACATAACCCTTACAAGGGGTCATCTGACAACTCCGACCTAATGGCGACGTTTGTAGAACTTTTGATTCTGAACAGCATAAGATCCATCAGATTTTTCATATCCGTTATAGTTTTTGAGTTATAAACCATTTTAGGTGATTTTACCATATGTTCTATTTCAGTAACAGCGGCCATGTTTTCATTGGATTCATTCAAAACGATGATCCTTTGTTGCCAAATCCATATATAATTCTTGCAAAGTTTAAGTCAAATTGGTCTAGTGGTTTCAGAAGAGATTTTTAAAATTGTTTACGGACGACAGACGACGGACGCATAGTGATGGCATAAGCTTACATGGCCTTTGGCCAGGCGAGTTAAAAACTTGAATTGTTTTGGCCAAGTGGTGTCAGAGAAGAAGATTGTTTAGAGTGTTCACCACGGACAGACGACAGATGACAGACACCTAGTGATTAGGTGATGACAAAATGTATAGGGGAGTGATTGCCGCTATTAAGAAAGACTTACCGCATATATTGTAGAATGGAAAAAAAATTGTGGTTGCAATTTATTTCTTTACTGGTGTTTTCTGTAAATAATTGTAGTATCTTTCAATTAAATCAACGATTTGCACTTATGAAATGATTTTCAGGTACACATTAAATAGATATATTTGTACTATTATGTCTCCCTATATTTCTTACTTTTTCCTTTCTCCGCCTCCATTCTCCTTTCTCACACCCCGTTGCTCCTTTCTCCACCCCTTTGCTCCTTTATCCCTCTCTTTTCTCCCTACCCCCAACAACCCTGTTCTCCACCTCATATATAGATGTATAGTGAAGAAAATAATTATTTGTTGGAGTCATTTGCAAGACATAAACTATTCCATTATATCGGAAAACACCAATTTTAAAACATGGACTTTAATCTTACAACTTTAGCACTGGACTGTGTATTTATTATTATTTAATGAATAATTTACTATATGGCAAGTGAACGAAAGCAAAATGTTCATGTTAATAGTGAAATTTCTAATCAGGACATCGTAAAATCGTTATAGCCTCAGGGGATACCTCAGGGTTCTGTTCTTGGACCATGCTATTATATATATATATATATATATATATATATATATATATATATTTATTTATTTATTTATTTATCTCAATGACGTAATAGACAACTTGATTTTTTGTGTTTGAATGTTGTTTTAACGCCACTTTCAGCAATTTCTCAGTTATATCATCTGATTTGTCGTTCAAATTAAACCCAATAAATTGACTTACTGGCTATTAAATTAATACACGAATTTTTTCTTGTATACACATATTTATGTGTTTACAATAAATCTTACTGTTTACATTTTTGAACTCATTTAACACAGAAGTACAATGTCATGTCCGTAAGAATGTACATGTTGTTTCAAGAGAACTATCGACCGTCTTTACTAGAATGGTGTCTTACGTACGAAAACCTCCAAACAATGAATTTTCCTCGGTTTCCATGTAGTTAAGGTAGTTAGTCCACTATTGATCGCGTGGTCTGTCAGCACTGAGGTTTGCGGGTTCGAGTCTTATTGCGTGCAGGGTGAACTCGACGCCAATCTTAATTGACAAAGGATTGCCAGTTTTCCTACCTACGGTAAGGGTTTTCCCCGGCTTCCTTTCGATCCAATAAAAACTTGACGACATGATATAGCTGCAAAATTTCTGAAAATGGTGTTAAACAAAATTCAAACAAACACAAAGGAACCAAACAGTAAAGCGTGCTGACTGCTATTTCGAGTTCATAGCATTTATTATTGTATTGTTGATAAAACCGTGTCCGATCCCTACATCGGATTCAAAGACAACAATATGTTTTAAAGTGTCAATCCATCTATCATCCAACTCTGGTCACTATTTACCCAAATAATCGTTCACGATGTCACATTTTAAAATAATTTGAATTCTAAACTCGATTTAAGGCAAGCATCACAAAATGGTGGAATATCGTTACGTTGTCGAATTTGTACTTGTATATTTAATTGTTTTTACAATGGATCTTACTGTTTACACTTTTGAACTCTCTCAAAGATCGTAAAAGTTATGTTGTGTATTCTCATGTTGTAAATCCGTTATCTCATATCTTTATATTTACAAAGCAAGCATTTGAATCAAACCTTATGAGATTAGAATTCCCAGTTTTCTTAGCGAAGGCGGGGTTTTGCAGATGGAACTTCGACCCCTTTAAAAACCTGACACCATAGTATTGCTAAACAAATTGCTCAAACAAATAACATGTCTTATATTTGGATCTTGGCCTCAGAATGAACATATGTTTCCTTCCTTACAAATGTAGAAAGACCATCAATTTTCGTTCACTCCTAAAAACGATATTTTGCACAGTAGAGATTTTTGCGGTTTGAAATTAAATCAATGTAGATGTTCATCACTTAATATTAAACTGGTCTTGCATACTAATTAAAATTCGCTCAAAAAGCAATAACTATACTAATTTTCTGAAATTGACAGTCACTAAAGCATATGTTTAAAGTGTTCTTTTGCGAACTTTTTCAAGATCAAATGTTCATTTACCTGTCAATAACGAGCGACTACGGATGTGCGGCGAACTTCTAAAATTGCTACAGGTTTGTTGTATCATTATATTATTTGTTTTATTGGATTAGACGTTTACAGTATTAGTTTTGAATTCGATAATAACAATCGTTTAATTAATTAAAGATCAACTGTTCGGTTGAACATTTGAGGGTCTTTCCACATTAATTTAATTTTGTATTACGTGATGACATTCAAAATAATCAACTTTTTGTGAAATGTTATAATTTTGCTATAAATATTTAAAAAAAATTATTTTGTATTATTTGCTACAGATTGGCATTCCAAGAGAGATAACTCTTATAAAATGTTGATGCAACTTTTCACCGCATGTCTTAATTTACTCGTAATTTTTAATAGAACATTTTAGGAAGAAAATCAGTTCAATATCCTTGAAAATAGCAAAGGTCAAAAACTAGTACGTGACCTTTACCCATGCAACTTTTCAAGGTCAAAGGGCATGTGGGTCTATGCTGAAGACCCCATGCCTCTATCATTAATAGTTAATGAGTTACATGTGAAAAACCAATAAATTACATATATAATGGGAGATAACTCCTATAAAATGAAGTCAAATTACTTCGCTCAAAATGTGGCAAAGTTGCCTCTTGCTAAGGCGCACATTTTCACCTCAATAAGTGTTTATTTATCTTTTACCGTTTCAAAGGAGTAGCGGACACAAGCAAATATCAAAATTTAGAACGTGACCTTCACCTTTGACCTTGTGTCCGTTTTCAGGGTCAAAGGTCATGAGGGTCTATGGTGAAGACCCCAGGCCTCTATCTCTTTTAGTTCTAGAGATTTGTTTGAATATCGCTTAAAACTTTTCTTTAAAGGGAAATAACTCCTATAAGATGACGTCAGATCCCTTCAATCAATCTGTCCCAAAGTTGCGCAAGGATAGAAGACACATTTTGGTAAAGGTTTGGTGTTGCTATCTTTTTTGGTTTAGGAGGAGTAGCAGGAACAAGCTTTTTAGTAAAAGGGGAGATAACTCCATAAAGGAAAAGGGTGCGGTCAGTCAGGGTGAACTGCGAAAGCGCAATGGGTAACCGATATCAGATATAAAATATCAAAGCGACATGTCGCGAAGTGAAAAAACCAGACATCGAAAACAGTTGGCGGAAGAAAAGAGAAAATAATAATAATAATAATAATTAAAGATCAACTGTTCGGTTGAACATTTGAGGGTCTTTCCACATTAATTTTAATTTTGTATTACATGATGACATTCAAAATAATCAACTTTTTGCGAAATGTTATAATTTTGCTATAAATATTAAAAAAAAAAAAAATTATTTTGTATTATTTTCTACAGATTGGCATTCTAAGAGAGATAACTCTTATAAAATTTTGATTCAACTTTTCACGGCATGTCTTAATTTACTCGTAATTATTAATAGAACATTTTAGGAAGAAAATCATTTCAATATCTTTGAAAATAGCAAGGGTCAAAAACTAGTACGTGACCTTGACCCATGCAAGTTTTCAAGGTCAAATGGCATGAGGGTCTATGGTGAAGACCCCATGCCTCTATCATTAATAGTTAATGAGTTACATGTGAAAAACCAATAAGTTACATATATAATGGGAGATAACTCTTATAAGATGACTTCAAATCCTTATCCTGTAATGTGACAAAGTTGTTCCTTAAGAGATCAATATTTTGCACTCTTTGGTTTCCCTCTATCATTAATAGTTAATGAGTTACATGTGAAAAACCAATAAGTTACATATATAATGAGAGATAACTCCTATAAGATGACTTCAAATCATTTTCCTGTAAATGTGACAAGGTTGCTCCTTTAGGAGATCAACATTTTGCACTCTTTAGTTTCCATCTATCATTAATAGTTAATGAGTTACATGTGAAAAACCAATAAGTTACATATATAATGGGAGATAACTCCTATAAGACGACTTCAAATCCTTTTCCTGTAAATGTTACAAGGTTGCTCCTTGAAGAGATCAACATTTTGCACTCTTTGGTTTCCATCTATCATTAATAGCTAATGAGTTACATGTGAAAAACCAATAAATTACATATATAATGGGAGATAACTCCTATAAGATGACTTCAAATCCTTTTCCTGTAAATGTGACAAGGTTGCTCCTTGAAGAGATCAACATTTTGCACTCTTTGGTTTCCATCTATCATTAATAGCTAATGAGTTACAAGTGAAAAACCAATAAGTTACATATATAATGGGAGATAACTCCTATAAAATGACTTCAAATCCTTTTCCTGTAAATGTGATAAGGTTGCTCCTTTAAGAGATCAACATTTTGCACTCTTTGGTTTCCATCTATCATTAATAGTTAATAAGTTACTTATGAAAAACCAATAAGTTACATATATAATGGGAGATAACTCCTATAAAATGAAGTCAAATCCTTTTTCTGTAAATGTGACAAAGTTGCTCCTTTAAAAGATCAACATTTTGCACTCTTTAGTTTCCCTATATCATTTAAAGGTAATGAGTTACATGTGAAAAACCAATAAATTACATATATAATGGGAGATAACTCCTATAAAATGAAGTCAAATTACTTCGCTCAAAATGTGGCAAAGTTGCGTCTTGCTAAGGCGCACATTTTCACCTCAATAAGTGTTTATTTATCTTTTACCGTTTCAAAGGAGTAGCGCACACAACCAAATATCAAAATTTAGAACGTGACCTTGACCTTTGACCTTGTGTCCGTTTTCAAGTTCAAAGGTCATGAGGGTCTATGGTGAAGACCCCAGGCCTCTATCTCTTTTACTTCTTGAGATTTGTTTGAATATCGCTTAAAACTTTTCTTTAAAGGGAGATAACTCCTATAAGATGACGTCAGATCCCTTCAATCAATCTGTCCCAAAGTTGCGCAAGGATATAAGACACATTTTGGTAAAGGTTTGGTGTTGCTATCTTTTTTGGTTTAGGAGGAGTAGCAGGAACAAACTTTTTAGTAAAAGGGGAGATAACTCCATAAAGGAAAAGGGTGCGGTCAGTCAGGGTGAACTGCGAAAGCGCAATGGGTAACCGATATCAGATATAAAATATCAAAGCGACATGTCGCGAAGTGAAAAAACCAGACATCGAAAACAGTTGGCGGAAGAAAAGAGAAAATAATAATAATAATAATCAGAACAATAACTATAGGTCTTTCCACAGAAAGGTGGAAAGACCTAATAATCAGAACAATAACTATAGGTCTTTCCACAGAAAGGTGGAAAGACCTAATTAAAACAAAACTAACGAGAAACAAAAGAAAACAATCTCTCATTAGGTTATTTGTTCACATGATTGTGGTAGAAAACATCTAGTAATATGAATTAAATTGTTCACATGGCATGAATATGACATCGAGTATTGGATTTACATTTATAATAAAAGCAAGCATCGCCTAATGTTACTTGTTTACCAATCTTAAAATGACATCTAATCTGGGATATATGCTATCGATCTACTACTTTCCTTTTGGGCATGTTTTTTCCTTGTATTTTGCATAAAATAACAAAACCAATTTTAGATAATTTGTTAAATCTATCTAAATCAGATGTCCGTATTCGTCTCTGTGGGTACGCTGACCTTGAGGTCAAAGTTCAAGGGCAAATGTCATCTACCATGGTATCCGACACATCGCGTTGACATTATCTACCAACGTACCAAATATCAAAAGCCTATTTCCAAAGACAAAAACGTTATTGGCCGGACACTATCTCTTACAGACGTACGGACTGACGGACAGACTGATCATTTTAGTGTGCCCGCCACACAGTGATGGGGCCCTAATCTTAACTTTAAATGGAAATACAGAATTAATTGAGATTAAAATTGCATCACAAACGAAATTACATCAAGAACGCTCGTAATTAAACAACATTTACGTAGCACCTGCATATAGACTTTATGAATGTCAGTTCACCTGATGTTCAAGAGCCTTTGCATCCTATAATCAGAGTATACATTTATGTACAAACAATTTAAATACCGCGAAGCCATCATGTATAAAATGACAACGGCTTTACAGTATACAGTTATTTCATGCATGTTGAGGGAACATTCAAATTATTGCTTCGAGGTGCTGGGGATGATTTGAAAACTGTCGAGAGCAGCAGTTCCCAAGTCATCTCCATCACCGAGGAGCAATAATTTGATAATATTCTATTCACTTATAATAACTGTCAGTTTGTTATTTCATGGTAACTATAAGTTTACAAGTACACAATCTGTGATCATTCCCATAATACTTGGCAAAGTACATGTATTTCGATGTGGGTAAAGGGATGTTTCCCGGGGTGGGGGGGGGGGGCTCGGTGGCCAAGTGGTTAAGGTAGTCCGTCTACTATTGATCACGTGGTCTGTCAGCACTGAGATTACTTGAAAAAAAATAAGCTTGGAAGACTTTTTTATTTGTGGATAACTTAGATAATCTCGAAATAAACATGAAAATGATTATTAGTTAACCTTTATCAGTGTATTCAATAAGAATAAAATACTTTTTTAAAATGTGAAATCAATTGATCAATTAGTTTGTTTTTTTAATATTATTTTATAGAGGCTAAAAAACAATAAATATGAGAGGAGCTAAATTCCTTGTGTGGCAGAGGTGAATTCTGACATAGGAACGTAAGTAGCCTCTGTTTCAGAGATTGCGAGCCTTACTCTCACTGGTAAATACAAACGCATCGGGTTCGGATTAATTTTGGCGGATACGAATTTTTTAACCGGTTGGTGTCGCATAATTACAGGTCCGGGTTAGCCCGGACCCGTACTGTTAACATTTTGGGTCCGATTTCAATCGATTTTTTTCTATCGTTAAAGGTCCGGGTGTAACGAAATATTAATATTAAAAATACGATGCAGTATAGTTAATATGGGTTGCGGTATCGGTCTAGCCGTTTTGTACCATGTCAAATTCGTATTCAATTTTACCATTCCGTACCAAGATTTTGTCAGTTTGATCCATGCCTTATGACTTATTCGTACAATTTTTCTATTTTGACATATACCGTTCTGTACCATACCATGATATAACCGTGTTACTTGATTATTTTCATATTTTAAATACTAGTATTGATAAGTTTAGGAGTTTGAGGTATTAGTATATAACCAAAATAAAAGAAATATACAGGAATTTAAGAATTTAACAAGATAGAGAAGACGTTGTAATGTGAATAATAAAATGAAAATATGGTTGATTGTTTAAACAATGATTTTCAATTGTTCATGTAGATGGAATAGCAAGCCATGTTTCACTCAATGAAGAGTCCACCCAAATGATAGATTTGACAGTTGTTTTGGATTTTCCTTGACATGTAATAGGGCTAAGCCAAGTTTCACTTAATTGAGAGTCCATCAAAATAATTATTATAACAATCATTATCACTCTTTATTACCTATCCATGACTTAAACTTCAGCTCATGTCCAAATATGATGAATTCCTAGTGGTTTTAGAACGAACGCTAGTAAACAATTTTCACAAATAGAAAATATCACAAAAGTACTAATTTGTGTCCGATTTTTTATATTGCATACAATGTATTTTTGTATATCTTATTAATATCATTCCGGACTCAGCAATCCTTGATATTTGCTGTCACTTTCGTAGTGTAAGTGATTGGACTAAATTATGTACCTAGGTAATCATACTATAATCATGATAATTTGTTTGTTGAATTAGGTCTCATACCACTTTCAGCATTCAGCAGAACTCACAGCTTCCGGAGCAAAACTGGCAATAGTTGAGAATTAAGTTGGAGTCGATCGCTCCCTACCCAACTCACAACCCCAGTATTGACACTCCTTTTATCTAAGATGGATTGCTTTATTTCGGCCCCAGAGGACCACTATTGTCATAAAAAAGTGTCAACTTCACTGAATGCACCCCTATAAATATCTGATAAATAGATTTGAATAAAATGTTTATGTAAATGTTCATGGCTATTAGAAATGTTTATTTTATTTATTTGCTTGGCTTCGTCACAAGATTTTTTATTGCAGTAATCAGAAAGACGTAACAAACTTGATATGTAATATCTATTTTTCTCCAGTATTTCTTGATAGTCATTACGCAAAAGTTTTCATCATACGTAAGTGATAGCTACTAAAAATGAGTGATAAAATTGTGTATAATGACGGAAATGATGTTCCTCGTTATTATAACTACATCCTGTTGATTGTCAAGTAGCTTCAAGTACTTTCAACTTTCTACGCGGTAAAACAGAAAAAGCGTAAATCTTTCATTTGTGCTACCATCATATAAAGGAGAGTTGTGTTCTTAACAACCTATACAAATTACAGGTAACTTTTTTATTCCTTCATAGACAAATGTTTAAACACGATATTATTTGCTATGGACTAGGAGAGGGTCCCATTTCCGCGGACTGCAAAAAAGTTTGTTTTAACCCATAAATGCCCATAGTTTAATTATTTATAATACATTTCTGTTGACGCAAAAAAAAATCGGCCTATCATATTCATGTCTGAAATTGATGTCGCCATGTTAAAAATTGCAAAAAGAATTTTTCGAATTTAAAAAAGTATGAAGATCAGCAATTAAAGTGTTAATACTATGAAATTAAATGAACTTTTAAATGTGTCTGGTATTTGTATATAGGTGCAAAACATAGTTTATACCAAATGTATTTATACAATTCACGTATGAAGTGCTGCAGGATTAGCTGTTTTGCATTGAAACAATGTAAATCACATAGAGGAAAATATAGTGCTATTCTAACGAATTGGGAAGTAGTTTGCACGCAATTTAAACTGCTTAAATGTATATAATTTGAAAGATAAGAGACCGTGGATCCAGAAACAATGTGCAAAACAACAATATTTGTATTTATTGTACAAGATATCGACTATTTTCTTATCGCCTTTATTTATTCCTTAAAATCCAACAGTGCGTCCAAAT
Source organism: Limnoperna fortunei (assembly GCA_944474755.1). Lineage (NCBI taxonomy): Eukaryota > Metazoa > Mollusca > Bivalvia > Mytilida > Modiolidae > Limnoperna > Limnoperna fortunei. Next base: position 57,965,295 of record OX104120.1, read on the forward strand.
ACGTCACACAAGTGACGATGTCGCACGAGCAAACGATATACTTCCTTAGCAGGTGGCTGGTAATCCATACGACCTTAGATCCTGGGTTCGAGCCGCGTGACATGAAGTTATTTCATGCTTTACTCCCAACTAAAAAAGAATATTATGGATATGATTGTAAAAAAAGTGGGGGGGGGGGGGGTGGGGGGGCTCTGCTTTCCTGCAGGTTAATAAAGCTATTTATTTGAACTATTTGAAGGGAGATCAAAAATATAGTTTTGTGATCATAAGAAACCAAATTACAGCTACATGTATGCAATTTTTGGGTTGCTCTAAACAGAGAATTAGAAAATGCCAGGTTAAAACATTCTTAAAGAATTATACTATAATATTTACATTACGTATTTCTTTCATAGATATTCTAGATTTCTATTGGTTCAAACCGTTTCAGATGACTTAGAATCATTCTTTGCATTTTTCAATGAAACCGGTAGCCATAAAGAGCACGCGCTTCCTTGACGACATCCACAGTAAAGAAACAACGTGGAGTAATTTAAATCAACAAAAATACATTGTGCACGATTTCAATCAGGAGCCCGACATTTTTCAAATGAAATAAAATGTAAATGTAATCTCGTGAATTCTGGGGGTATCCAGAAAAAACAGAAATCAAATTGTGGATTCTTTATTGTTGATTAATTATTATAGTTTATTCTCATACAGCCAATAATACAATTGGTACAGAGAAGATAACAATAAAGAAAGATAACAATATACTATATACAATATATAGAAACAAATAGAAACAAGATTACGGTTACATGACAGGTAAGCCAGGGGCGCCGACATAATCATTTATAATATTAATGAACTTGACAAGATTTCTAAGAAGAGACTTTCTGTTGCTGGACATCAATTCTGAATACTTATGAACATTGTGTTTTTCACGTAGTAATTTGGAACGAACTTTTTACGTTGTTCTGAAAGAGCGGTGCATTCAAATATATAATGATATTCATCTCCTAATTTGTTACTATCACATATATGACAAAAACGATTTTCTCTTTCAGTATTTTTCCATCTACCAGTTTCTATTGGTAAATGGTGATTTGTTGTTCTAAATCGGCATAACTTTATACCGTCAGCAAAATTTAAGACATTTAAATAATTTTCGAATTCCAATTTTGTTTTATACATTCTATAGTTTAGTGCTTTAGTTGAATGAAACATAAGTGAATGCCAGTTTTGTGCAAACTGGTCTGTTAACCGTTGTTTTACTATGTATTTTAGCCAGTCATTACTGAGGAATTGTTCTGTTTCCCAAATTAGTGAAAAACAACACTCATTTAAAATAGCTTTAACACAGTTAATCCAAGAATAATGCATAATATGGTTTTCATTCAATTTCCGGGTAAAACGATACAATATTGAAGACACTTTGATTGTTTGCCATTTACAAGTTTTGACCAGAAAGATACAATCCGTACCTTGATATCAATATCAATAGGAAGTCTACCAAGTTCCCCATATATCATATAGTTTGGTGTCGAAGACTTTAAATTCAACAGAAGTTTACCAAATTTTTAATGTACTCTTTCTAAAACCTCATTTTTACCAAAGCCCCAGATTTCACAGCCATAAAGAAGAATAGGTTTAACCATTTTATCAAATAAATCTAAAAGAATTTTTTAGTGGTAATTTAAATAATCGCCCTAGTTTAAGAACTTCGTACATAGCTTTCAACCCTTTATCTGCTAGAAGTTTCTTTGTAGCATCAAAACTACATGTTTTTGTAAAAATGACCCCTAGACAGTTAAATTTTTTTGACTATTTCTATTTCAGTATTTTGATAAAAAAATTTAATATTTGGACTTAGTTTACCTAATCCAAATACCATAACCTTTGTTTTATCGACATTGACCTTTAGCTTCCATATATTACAATAATCATAAAAAGCATTTAATTGAACTTGAAGATTCTCGGCAGATTCAGCTAGTAAAACAGTATCATCAGCATAAAGCAAGAGGAAAATCATCAGATATACATTAAGTTCATGTTCTATATCATTTGTTACACTGTTTAACCCAATTATATTTTTTGTTTTCAGAAAATCTTCCAAATCATTTAAAAACATTGTAAACAGAAAGGGGGACAAATTTTCTCCCTGTCGTATGCCCAATTCACAGTTGAAATATTCTGATGTATTATTGTTTAATGATATACAAGACTTTATATGTGAATACATGTTAAATATAACATTATATATCTTGCCGTATATATTGTTAAGTAACAACTTATGAAACAGACCATCTCGCCATACTGTATCGAAGGCTTTCTCGAAGTCTATGAAAGCACAATACATCTTTTTCTTTTTTGACTTTAAAATTTGGAACAAGAAGAAAATAGCAAAGATATTATCCATTGTAGAGTAGTTTTGACGAAAACCACTCTGATTTTCTTTAATAATATTATAATCTTCAGAAAAACTTGTTAGTCTTGCATTCAAAATAGCAGTAAATAATTTACCCAGGCAACTGACAATTGTTATTGGCCTATAATTTCTGGGATCTGTTGGATCTCCTTTTTTCTTATATATAGGTTTAATTATACCTATTAGCCAGCGATTAGGTAGAATTCCGGTATCGAAAATTAAATTAAAAAGTTTTTCGTAGATATGAATAAACCGGTTTGAAGTAGATTTAATATACTCATTAACAATTTCATCAGCACCACAAGCTTTGTCATTTTTAAGATTTTTAATACAATTAAGAATTTCTTCTTGGGAAATATAATCATTTATAAATTCATTTGTTATATTTGGGATCTCGTAATTGAAAATCGGTTGTTGTTCTTCTAAATTCGCCATGTTTAAGTTTTTGAAAAATTCGTAGAGGGTTTCTATATTAATATTTTGATTTTTTTGTCGATTATTTCCACGTAATATTTTCCAGAAATATTTGGGATTTCTCTCCGATTCTCGTTGTAAGGAGTGTGAAAGTTTTGTACAATAGTTTTTATACTTTGCGTTCAAGACTTTTTTATAATTCTTTTCTGCATTATTCATATTTGACCTATTTTGCATGGTGTTGTTTGATTTGTATTGTTTTTTTAATTTACGAAAATTCTGTCTAGCTGTTTTGCAATCTTTATCAAACCAAGGTTTGTTATTTTCTGTATTACGTTTTTGCGGGCTTCTTCTAAGGTGTGTTGGGCTATATTTTCCAAAGGTTTTTGACGCTGATTCAATAAAAATATTTCCGAAGTCGTTTAATAATTCATCAATTAAATCATTGTTTAGGTTAGTTATTCTCTCGGTACAGCATATTTCAAGTTTTTGTTCAAAATTAACTAATGAGATTTCATCTATGTCATTATGAAAGTCTATGACTTTTTCATTATCCCAAGGTTTTACTTTAAATTTATTTGTAAACGTTTTGGTAACATCATCAGGGATGACATTTTCTATAAAGATGTTAGACAAAGATAAATACAGCGGTGCGTGGACGTCCGAGAGTAATGTATTAGTATCTAGAACATCAAAGTCTGAAATAAATTTAAGGAATTCTGGACTGCTTATACAATAATCTACGACACTGGCATTCTTACATGTAAATTTGCCGATGTTTTTATCATTTCCAACCCTACCATTAACTATAAACATGTTATTTCCTTTACAAAAGTTTAGCAATAAATTTCCGTATCTGTTTTTCACTTTATCCATGCTCCCTCTAACAAGTGGTATCTTTAAGTCATTTAATATATAACAAAAATCATTAACAAATTCCTGAAGATATTCATCTATGTGTCTACTTTCTTCTATTTTAACAAAATCTTCATTATTAGAGGTCCTTGTATTAAAATCCCCCATAAGACAAATGTATTTTGACTTATTCAAAAACAAATGATACTCGTGTTCTATTTCACTAAAAGCATCTTCTGAGGAATACCTGGTGTATTCAGGTGGTACATACACTACCCCAAAATTAATAAAGAAATCGGGTACACAATAGAACCCTGTAAAACAATTTAAAATCATAAATACTATATCAAGATATAGCATGACTAGTACATGGTCATGCAAACAATGGACTTTTTAAATGAAATTACAATAAATTACTATGATTGTGTCTCCATTTCATTATCCAAACAAAATATATCAACTACGTAATTGAAAGAAAACAAGCTGCATAATTATTAAGCAAGCTTTTCAACAGCTTTATAAGAGAACATTACACATGCAAAAATAGCATTTGCAGTACTAGCAGTATAGAATATAAAAATTCAAGCAAACAACAACAATGCATCAAAGCAAATACAATAACGAGCTTACCTCACATTGTTTGGTGTGAAGGCCACAGACGTGTGTAAACAATGTGCATATCAGTTCAGGTGTTGAATCTTTGTATAAGCCTAAAAACTAAATTTGCCATAATAACTATTGTGCCATATTGGACAACATTCAACATGTATTACAGAAAAACATCCTATAATTGATATTCAGTTTGCTATAATAAAATATATTATTTACAGTAAGTTTTACACTTTTAATTTATTAGTTTTATTAGTCAGTCAATTAACTAACCGATTAACCATGCAAATATTACCTTACTGACAATTAATAGGGAATTATGAACTCCAAAAACAATAGGAAATTGTAACTGGATAGAAATTCTATGCAGAGACTCAAAAATGTCTGCCTGATCTATCAGAGCCAAAAATCATTTATGTGAAGAACAATATCCGGATCCGTATTTAATAATATGCCACATTGTAAAAATAGAAACATGGCTCAATATTTGTTTTAAAAAGAAACATAACGTCAATCGTCCGGAACGCCTTTGGTTGTAAAAGTACGCAGACATTTCTGTAAATCACGTGGTTGGCTAATAAGCATTACAATACAATAAACTTTATGCAATTAATTACTTAGGTCGCTATCAGGATTTATCAGCCAGAAAAAATGTAATATTCACGAGCTAGACGAGCTGAAGATACATTTTTGAGGGCTGAGAAATCCTGATAGCGACCGTATATCAAAGTCAGTAATTGTTTAATTACATGAATAAAATCACCATCTTCCTTCATCAGAAAAACAGAGGATGGTTACATTTTGTAATTATTGTAATGCTTGTTACCCTTAATGTTTTCTGTTAAAACTGCATTTTGATATTGATTTGCTGATAATCTAGAAATGATAGTTTCATCGCATTTTAAATATTGAAAAGAGTATAAAAAAGCTATTTTTTATTCTTACATTTGTTAACAGTATATTGTATAATTACAGATGATTCAATCACCATTAACATTGACATTTATAGTTATGTTGAAACAGTTATGAAAAACAGGCTTAAACTGGTAAAAAATAGGTCAATATTGGATTCCGCTGCACAGTAGTCAAGTGGAATCCAATATTGACCTGGTTTTGACCAGTTTAAACCTGTTTTATGTAATTTTAATACTGTTGCTATTTATCGTGACCAGAAAGTTGTTCTTAGACCAAACAAAAACACGCAAAATTGTGTTCATGTAATAATAACATTATAGCAGATTTAGGCATAGAAATAGAAAATATCAGGTTACAATATGTATGGTCTAGTAAGGCGTTTTGAGGGAAATGTGTTTTCGATGACTTTTTTAGTTATGCTTATCATGCGCATGACTACTTCCGTGTTTATATATAACGCATAAACCATAACATGTCACGTTTGACATATGAGTTACAACTTTGAATTATTATGCCTTCTAAAAAGGGAAGAACACCTTTCTTTTATCCTGTGTCATTTTCAGCCATTTTTTTACGCCCTTTTTTGCTTGGCTACAAATTTAAACAGTTCTCATTATTTAATCACTTTAAACTTTAACTTGATTTGTCGTCTGCAACTCTCGGTAGCCACGTGAAATGGTTAGCTCAGAATCACGTGACATTAGGATTTACCATTGAAATTTGAGGGTTTATTGGAGACGTGTTTTTATTTAAAAATTGCAAATAAGAAGTTCATCAAATTCCAAATAGCCATAACTTATATCAAGTTAAAAGCTTTGAATTTTAGTTTTATGTAACTTACCTAGTTAATCGTAGTAAACACTGCATATATTTGTAAAGACAATAAGTAAAATAATCGTTTTTTTGTCTGAGTTTTTTCCATGTTTTGTAGACTCACTTCAAACGTATGAAGTAAATGGTCACTATAAATCTTGCCTTCTAGACCCTCACGTGGTGTCAGAAATATGTACTAAATAAAAAGTTACTTAAATATGAAATCTATGCAGAGCTTTATCTCAGGTTCGAATAAATGATGTGTTTCACTATATAGAGCCTCAAATTCTTGTGTACTACGTCATCTCGATAATCCACGAAAACGCCTTACGTTTATTCCATATACCATATTTACACTATGTTCAATCAAGTATGTCTTTCAGCGGCGGATGCATAAATTGTGGCTAGGGGGGAGAACGAAATTCGGCAAGGGGTCTGGTGACCGCCCAAGGTCCCCAGCGGGTCCAGGGAGAGATAGGGGTGAAGTACCACAGAAGCTGATGAAATTTAAGCAATTGAGAGGGTGTTGAGGACTAAAAATTTCAACCTTTTCAGGACTTTCTGGCGTGTGTTATTACAAACCACCATTACAATGTAATGATTTGCTTATTTAAAAACAAAAAAGGTCAACTGAAACTAGTGTTTGGGCACGATAAACAATTACAATAGCTATGCACTAAATTTATTATCTGCGTCTTTTTAACACACTCTCGCTCGCTCTTTCTTTTCTTTCTCTTTCTTTCCTTCCTTTTTCGCAAACTGTTTTTTCTCCTTTTTTAGGTGAGGGGGGATAAAGTCAACTAAGGTATGCACACACTTGTTTGAATTGCTGTATACTCAACAGCAATGTCTTTTCTAGTTGTCCCGAGTCTATTGCCAGGACATATTCATGGCAAATGATTTAATTGTGTTGGTGGTGCTTTTATTTTAAGATTATTTTAAGATAATTCTAATATGATTGCATATTTAGAAATACGTCTATTTGATTGGTCGAGATTACTTCCGGTTGAGGTTTTTAACGAAATTTATTTTTTTAAATGAAGTTTACTCGATTTATTTTTCGATAAATGACGTTGACCGAACTATTTTTAGCGTAACCAATGTAAACAAAAATGGCGACATTCAATATCGACGGTGATGACAAATTATTTGTATGATAAATTGACGTTAATGATTTGTTAAATTTAAAACTATTCTTGTGTTCGAAAAGAAAATAAAGTTATAGTTAAAACTTTGTTGTATTTATTAAAATCAAAAATGGTTTTTGAATAACATTTGGTAGATAATTATCAACAAAATATTCATACGTTAGGTCGACGATCCCTGCTACCAATATACACAACAAACATGGAATTGAGAATAGCTTAATAGAAAATTAATTAATGTAATTATAAGGATTGAACACCCTTTTCAATCGATTTTCAATGAAACATAGCATAAAGGTCATTCGGACTTGTATTTGTTTGTGAGTGAGTTGGTCTTGTTACTATACCGATAAATCGATTGAAAACGGTTTCAATACTATAATATTTAGATTTCTAATTAATTTAGGGCGTGTGTTATTGACAAACGTCTTCCGAACATTATTTCTGCAGTGTCTTTAACATGTGGTTTTCTCAATTTTTTTTCCTGTTGGAATATTTATTTAACAATAGTAAAGTTCCATTTTAAACACATTGCTAGGTAATTGTTTTTAGGATAATGACACTGACATCTAACACTGTTGACGTACGTACCACTACCCGAATGCAAGTTTAACACTTTTTACAAGTTAATTTTATTGATACTTCTTGTATTCCTTAGTGCTTAGTTTTATTAACCTTATTTGCTTTAATATTGATACACATTTTCAATTATATTCTGGAAGAAATCAAATCAACGAACAATGGAGTTAATTAAGGATAAGGGCATTAGAGATCAGGAGTCTTTAATGTGCAAGGAACATGGCATTCTCCAGACTACTCTCTAAATATGGTCCGCAGCCATGTTGTCCGTATTTTTAACATGACAACTCCGATGAGAGGGCATCCCCTATGTTGTGATGTAATTTTAACAAAATTTTATAAATCTTTGGGAAAACAATTAGTAACATCTTGATGTAGGTAAACAGAAAAACGAAGAAAGTAATCAGCACCAGGTTAACTTAACATTGCTATCTCGAAATTAGAACAAACTTGTCAGAAGATATTTTTACGACACGTTGGGACCTGAGCCAAATATCAACACCTCCAAACAACCAATCAGATTCATAATTAACAAAAATGTTGTGTAAAAGTACATAACCAATGAAAAATATGTTATATAATCATTAGCTAATTTATTATGAAAAATTTAATAATTGCTAAAATTACGTTGCAAATAAAATAAATTTTAGAACATTATAATATTAAATGAAATAACAAATAAAGCGCAAAAGAAATTCAAAATTTATAACAAGAATAATTTGGAAAAATAAGTAAAGTGTAGTTGCGCCAGGTATACAGTAAACCTCACCTTCACAGAATGGATGCCCAAAAACAGTCAACAGTCTGAAGGCCAGAATGACTCAGTCGGGACTATAAAACAAAAGATCCGAATGAGTAGGCTGATTTTCGGCTGTTGAAGTTTCTGTGGTCATCCTTGTGAGATATATTTTATTTTCATTTATAGTGCCTCTCGTAGTCAAGCTAGACCCCACCATTAATATACATACCAGTAAGGAACACATAATTAATACAAACAGCATATGACGTACCTCGTCCCTAATATGGTTGGGCCATCCAGAAAGTTCAAATTCTCCATCATAACAATTGGTGCGAGAACCGAACTAAACTTAATTGCAGAAGATTCAAAATCGCTATAAAAATGTCATAAAATGAGGTGCAACTTTCATATACAATGAAGAAATTGGCCACGCCACTAAACTTTTCCGAACCACATAAGTACTTTACAAGATCAAAAGTAACTAAAGACGACTTATCAAAAGAACTAATCCAGCCATCAGCTTGGTCCGCAACTTTTTCGCAAACTGGAACTATCACTCCAAAACCCAGTGCACCTCTAGAACAACCGAAAAGACGTCTCAGTGCAAACTTTGGCAAACTTTCATTGTTAGGCCAGCCGAAATCCAATTTCGTAGGAACGGAACCAAATCCGTCCGATATTTCGTTTAAAGTACCAGAGACAAAAACATCTACGCCTGCTCTATCAATATTAACCAATCCAATCAAATCAACTGAGCAATTGCTTCATTTTAAATTACCGCATGAAAGCTCTGGAACAATTCCACGAAAGCCACTTGAAACTAAAGACGAACAAACGTTTTCGCATGATTATATAAATACAGGAGATATTACAAATTTCGATGCTCGAACTGACAATAGCAACAATATCACCGATAGTCCTCAAATAGTGAAAAAGACAGATATCGTTGAAAAATCAAAAGACAATAGTACTAATTTAAATAGATCATTATTTAATTGTGTTAACATGTCTTCAGTTTTAAAATTAGAAAAATTTCAAGGTGATAGTTCACAAAATGTAAATGCATGGTTGTCAAAATTTACACAATGGTGTCAATTTTATGAATTACCTGATGATAAGAGGGCAAGTTCTTTTTCATTTCAATTAGAAGGTCATGCAAAAATATGGTATGACACTCTATCCGAAAGGATCAAGCAAAATTATGCCGCATTAATTGAACCATTCAAATTAAGATTTCAACGTCATTCCACAACATTAAATTTATCAATCTTACAATGCATGCAAGAAAAAGGGGAATCTGTTAATAGCTACTTAAGTAGATTATCTAAATTGGCTACTAACAACAACATTACAGAATCAATTTTAATGGCAATAGCAATGAACGGATTGAACTCCGATATTAAAACATTTGTCATTACAAAAGAGCCCAAAACATTCGAAGAATTAAGACATAGCGCAAAATTAGCAGAAACAGCCGTATCCTCAAAAATCAATGAAATTCAATCCTCTTATGAAAAAGTTCTTTCAGAAATCAAATCGCTTAAAAATGAATTAAAATCTGTCAACACCATACATGAGAATCAACCTAAAAAGGATACTGATCAAAATATCATGGCAACAAGTCCAACCCCACCAACACAAAAAGTTATTTACCAAGAAATTATACCAAACCAAAGTGCATCTTATCCAACATCTGAAAGAAGAAAATTTTACCCTCAAAATTTTCAACCACAATATCCACCGAATTACATGGTAAATTACCCAAGTCGACCACCTTTTCAATATATGCCGAGACCCACCTCTTTTTCAAGTAGAAATCCAAGGGGATTCAATAGAATACAAAACCGGGATTTTCAAAATACGAGAATGTTTAATCCAAGCAATCCGCGACAAACCATACCATCGCAACGCAATCGTGTCCAAAATACAGTATGCTCATACTGTAACGGCTTTTGTACAACACGCGAACAGTGTCCGGCTAGTTACGTAAACTGCCACATATGTGGTAAACTCGGTCATTTCTCGAGAGCATGCCAAGCCGCGCGTCGTGATATACAATAGGGAAGCGCGCCTGTCCGAGGTATTGACTCGGATAGGCAAAGCACGATTGTTGAAAAAGTCACATTCATTACACCAATGCAAAAATGTTTAGTACCCGTTCGTTTAAAACAATGCAAATTAAGATCCTTATTGGACAGTGGATCTTCAATATCTGCTATGAGTCAAAATTTATTTGAAAAGTAACGATTCCCAAATGCCTCACTTCAAAATCCATCAATATCACAAATAAAAGGGGCAGGTGGAACAAAACATCAGGTTACTGGTCAAATTGATGCGAAATTCCATATAGGGGGACTTAAAATATCCCATACTTTTCTAATAATACCAGAACTACAAGAACCAATGATATAAGGCACTGATTTCCTTGCTAAAAATAAAGCGTGTTTAGATTGGGATTCTAATACGTTATCACTTCAAGATAGAGCAATCAGTGTAAATATAATCAGACTTGCACAAGGATTAGCCAGAATATCAAAAACTACTCGTATAGAACCAAAAACATCAAGAAATATCAAAGTAAGATTATCTAAAACTAAATTAAATGAAACTGTCTTACTTGAACCAAATTCTAAACTATATTCTCGAAACATTTATCCAGCAAAATGTTTGGTGCAAAATAACTTTAAAAACACTTTTGTTCAAGTAATGAATATCTCTGATAAAGCAGTCACTTTACAGGCAGGATTAATTATAGCAACAGTCAGCGAAATAGATCAAAATAACATTAAGAACATAGACGATATAAACCACACGATAAAGCAATCAACATCCACTAACGCAGAGGTCAATCACATAGATAAGGTTATGCAAGATCCTATTGACTTTGATCTAAGTTCATCAGCACTAAATAGCGAACAACAAACTAGGTTAAAACAATTTCTTAATAATAACAGAGATATATTTGCAACCTCATTAAAAGAATTAGGCAAAACAAATGTTTTTGAACATAAAATAGAATTAACTGACAACAGGCCGATAACTTGTCGTCCGTATAGAACTACACCAGCCGCTAAAAAGGAAATTGATAAACAAGTAAATGAAATTTTAGATCATGATATAATAGAACCATCAACTTCTGAATACAGTTTCCCAGTAGTTCTCGTAAAGAAAAAGACAGGTGACTTTCGATTTGCCGTTGATTATAGAAAACTTAATGCAATTACGCATGCAATGACCTTTCCCATGCCAAGAGTTGAAGATGTAACAGACACAATTGGTCAATCAAAACCATCCTTTATTTCAGTGGTTGATTGTAGTCAAGGGTTTTGGCAATTACCACTGGACCTTGAATCGAGACCGAAAACTGCATTCATAACCCACGACAACCTTTATCAATTTAAAAGATTACCATATGGAATAATGAATGCAAGTTTTTCTTTTCAAATGGCAATGAATAAAGTCTTAAGAGGGTTAACATGGAAACATTGTCTAGTATACATTGATGATATAATTCATTTGAACAACATTTAGAACATTTAAATGCTGTTTTTCAAAGATAAAGACAAGCAAATTTTACCTTAAAACCAAGCAAATGTAGTTTTGCAAAATCCGAAGTGTTGTATCTAGGTCACATAATTTCAAAAAATGGTATAAAAGTTGACCCGTCAAAAGTCAAAGTAGTAAAAACTTTTCCAATACCAAACAATCAACATGACATTCGGAGTTATTTGGGATTAACAAACTATTTCAAGAAATTTATCAAAAATTATTCTATGATAGCAGCTCCACTTCATCGACTTTTGACAAAAGATGCAAAATTTAAATGGACTGACGATTGTCAGGAATCTTTTGATACATTAAAACAAGCATTAATAACTGCTCCAATTCTTCAATATCCAGACTTTGATAAAGAATTTATAATTGCTTGTGATGCATCTTCTCAAGCAGTAGGATATATTTTATTACAGAAAGGTGATGATAATAAAGAACATGCGATAGCATACGGCGGTAGAGCTTTAACACAAGCAGAACGAAATTACTCTGTTACTGAACAAGAATTATTAGCACTTATATCAGCAGTTTCCTACTTTCACACATACTTGGCTAATAATAAATTCACTGTGTATACAGATCATAAGGCCTTGACCTGGTTAAAGTCAATTAAACATACTAACAGTCGTCTTATCAGATGGGCTTTACGATTACAAGAATATAACTTTGAAGTTATTCATAAACCAGGATTTAAAAATCAACATGCTGATGCGTTATCAAGAAGAAAATACGAAGTTAATGAAAATAATAATAACAGCAAAACAGATGTAAAACAATCTACATTAACAAATAAAATCATAGAAGAAAGAAACATTAACGTGGTTCAAAATGAAATTGACAATAAAGATAAAAGTAATTGTGTAAACAAAATTAAAGAAAATAAAGATATAACAGAAATTACATTTCAATACTCAGATAATGAATCAATCTTTCCTATTAACAACAACAATGATAATAACCAGGAAATACAAGAAAATAATGTAATTCATGATATAGGGTTAAAACAACAAAATTGTCCATATTTCAAAGATATATATAAATATATTGAAGATGATAGTCTCCCAGATGACTCAAAAAGAGCCAGAGCAATCCCATATGAAGCATCACAATATGAATTAATAGATGGAGTTTTATATCATTTATTTCAATCTAGAGCAAAACAAAAAGCTAAAAAGGAAGAAATTACGTTACAAGTAGCCTTGCCAGAAGAATTACAAAATGACGTATTGTTATCGTATCACGACTCAAAAGCAGGGGGTTGCCATTTAGGTGTTCAAAGAACATTTCAAGCTATAAAAGCGCGTTATTACTTTCCCCGCATGTATTCTCGTGTATACAATTACGTGACGTCATGTGAAGTGTGTCAAAAAGTTAAAAGAGACCCTAGTGCTCGAAATGCACCTTTGCATCCTCTACCAATCGCAGAGGCTTTTCATAGGTGGCATATGGATATTTTAGAAGGATTACCAAAAACAAAAGAAGGATATCAATATATACTATTAGTGGTAGACAGCTTGACACATTGGTCAGAAGCTACCATTGAAAACCCAAGATGCAAAACAGATAGCAAATGCTTTATATAGAGAAATTTTTACGCGATACGGGGCACCACGAACTCTAATTTCAGACCGTGGTAGAAATTTCATGTCAAATGTTGTAAACGCATTATGCGAAATTTTTCAAGTTACTAGGCATTATACAAGTTCATATCACCCTCAAACCAATTCTGCGTGTGAAAGGGTAAATTCAACCCTTGCACAATCTTTAAGAGCATATTGTTCAGAAGAACAAGAAAATTGGAATGACATATTGCCCAGTATTATGATGGCATTTAGGATGAGTCCTGTAACACAATCTACAGGGTATTCACCTTATTACACATTATTTGGCAAAGAAATGACATTACCAATTGATACCTCTAATACCAACATTAAAAATAGATAAGGCTCCCAAAGATTATATTGATGAATTAATAAAGAAAGTCAAAGTTATTCAGTTAAAAGCACAAGAAAATATGAGACAGGCACAAATTAAAAGCAAAGAATATTATGACAAAACGGTCCGGGAACCAACATTCAAAGTCGGAGATCATGTTCATTTAAAAGTAACAAAAGTAACTCCGGGGAAGAAAAAGAAATTGGAACCCAAGTGGATAGGACCTTATTACATTGTCGAAGCAGGACCCAATAATACCTACAAAATACGCAACGTACATACTCACAAATTAGTTAGGTCAATGGTCCATGCTAACAGATTAAGGCATTACAAAGACCCCAGAAATTATCGCCCTGTTGAAAATGAAGAAAATAACCAAGAAATATTATTAATAATCAGAATAATAACAATACACAGCCCAATAATATCAATGAAAATGATGAACAAGAAAATAATGATGATAATGATATCGAAAATGATGCTTCACAAAATCAAAACAAAAATAAACATAGAAAGTCTGATAATTGGCATTTAGTACGCAGATTACTTAAATCAAAACTAATATCAGGCAAACGACATTATCTAGTTGAATGGGATGATGGTTCAACGCCTACATGGGAGCCAAGTAATAACATTTCAAATCCATTAAAACAAGCATTTCACATAAATAAAACTCAAAATAGAAGACGAAAACGACGTTATTAATCATCTTAAGACAACAGTAATAATAAAATAAAACACAATTAAAATAAAATAAAATAAAATAAAAATAAAATAAAATAAAATAAAATAAAATAAAATAAAATAAAATAAAATAAAATAAAATAAAATAAAATAAAATAAAATAAAATAAAATAAAATAAAATAAAATAAAATAAAATAAAATAAAAATAAAATAAAATAAAATAAAATAAAATAAAATTAAAACTGTGAGTTACCCTAAAGACCTTTCGAAGCATTTTGGTGTAATTTGTTCGTAAGTAAGTATACATGCTTCCATATAGCAAAATTTTTCCATTCCCTGTTTTGACCGGCCAAACAAATTACCCAACTTCTTGTCTATTTTAGGTATGGCTAGCAAAATGAGTGTACTTCTTCGAACTATTGCACTGACACTTCTTCTGTCATGGTCAATGGGTGACGAACAAAGACTAAACTATGGAATTATTTTTCGAAAACAATCTGATATCAATTTTGCAACAGATCAATGGACTAACACATTCGAAATTGAGTTGCAATTGAACCCTAATATACATACCTCTAGACAATATTGTCAAAGTCATGCAGATTGTATTATAATTAATCAACTACTTATGCAAGTAGACTATATACGAACAAACGTTAAACATCATATTATTGAAACCAATGAGTTATTGATAAAGTTAATACCTCAAATTAGGAACAGCACTAGGAGCGGTAGAGCACTTTTACCATTTATTGGGGACATTGCTAGTTCATTATTTGGAGTAGCCACCACAAATGATGTTCAAAAAGTTGTAAATCATGTTAATTTGTTAACCAGGGAAACAAACAAAGTAATGAAGGCACTAGCACAATATGCTGGGGACTTCGATTCATTTTTAACGCATTCAGACGTAAGGATAAATAACATAATGGAAGGATTAATATTGAATCGATATCAAATTACAACGATTCAACACGAATTGACGAACTTAACATCTAGTTTTCAATTCTATTTCAAAAAGTATATTGAAATTTTAACCGCTGCAACTGAAGAGGCCAGAATAATGGAAAACTATTTGATAGACATACGGGTAGGATTGGCAGATTTAGCAGAAGGAAGATTATCCCCATTTATTTTATCACCTGCTGCCCTATCGAATGCAATAAGTGGAATACAATCATTGTTAAATGATAAATTTCCGGGATATAAACTATTAACAACAGATATCAGATACTATTATCAAAATGCTAAATTTTATGTCGTTAGAAATGCAACTACATTGTATTTATCGGTAGATTTTCCCGTCACAACAAATCTAAAAACGTTCATTACTTATCAAATTCTATCTTTTGTAGTACCTTTAAATGAGACAACCAATCATGGTACATTATTATTAGACATCCCAGATTATTTTCTGATAACACATGACCATAAATTCTTTACAACAATGTCCAAGCAAACAATTAATCAATGTAAGGGATCGAATCCAATGCACTGCACATCCAAACCAAAATTCAGGGCGACTGAACCCACTCAATCTGAATGTATTTTGGATTTGTACTTTGATAATAAAACTAGAGTAAAAGATAATTGTAATTTCAGATTCATTCATAACGCAATCAAACCACATATTTTGGAAATTACTCCGAATAAAATACTAATATATTGAATACAAACTCTCACATTACAATGTAACACATCAAACACATCAGAAGCAGGTTGTGACTTCTGTATTATGACGGTTCCATGTCATTGTGCAATAAGTACGCCAATTGCACATTTTGCGGCACACGTTTCTAACTGTCAATATAATCCACGATTTACAAAAGTACATCCCATAAATCTTGCTCTATTACAAGAATTTTTTCACTCGTCTAAAATTAATCAAATCTTAGGCAATACTACTTTTCCAGATCCACTTGAATATAGTGTCCCAAACTTTACTATTTACCAACATAAAATGGAAGATATTATAGCAGCAGATACGAAATCACACTTAAGTTTAAAGAAAATGGTATCAAGGGCAAAACAACAATCAACAATTTACTCTAACTTAGCAGACTCGATTTTAGATGGTGAAATAGATTTAACAAAACCGTGGCCAACTCTTAACGATATATTATCACTCGTGGCAATAATTCTTACAACGTTAAACACGATCGCGACAGTCTGGTTAGTATACAAATTTAAAATAATCGCAGCGGCACTCGCAGTTCACAACCCCGTGAAAGCTATTAATCCTTTAATTTTTTAATATCCCACGACATCCGCAACACTCAATGCCAACTGGACAGATATATTACGGGATAATATTAAATGGGATCATATAATATTCGCCGTCTTGATCTTAACGCTTCTGTCTATTTCTTTCGTCGTTTTCTATTTCAAACGCGATTCTCCGCACACTATTACATGCTTGGAAATAACTAATGGTCTACAGTGCATGATGATACCTATTTTACACTTACCTTTATGTCCAACATATTTTCATTTCCAATTACCTCCAATTATTGATAATCTCCAAATCAAAGGATTTATGAAGCCGATTTTGCATATTAATTGGCCAGGTTTTATCATCATTAACAGAAGCAGGAACCACTCCATGAATATAAAATCAATGATAAAATTATCTCCTTGGACTGCATATAAACTTCGACAAATTTTCAAACAAGAGTTTTGTGCCTATATTATTATCCTCCATCATAATGTTAAATATCCCTTACAAGACACACAAAACAAAGTTAACGAAGGTACAGCGAATATTACTCTCCCCAATGCCTCTATGACCTTAACCAATATCCCTCCTCACTACTCAATGTATCCATCTTTATCAGAAATGTAATCGGTCAGCAGTTATATATATACATCAAGATAATTAATACCAACTGTCTAAGAAAGTTGATTCTGTAAATACTTACTAATAAACATAAACAAAGAATTAGAGACTAGAATAAATTAAATAAATTCGCAATCAAATCCTTATATGGTCACATAAATAAAACTTTCATGTATGGAAATCCTTTGTAAATTTGAGGAATTCACAATCAAACTAAAGCAAGGCGAACAAATATTCTATCAGTAGCAAAACTTTAGTAACTGCACGCTCTAAAAAAAAAAAAAAAAAAAAAAAAAAGGTATTGAAAAGTATATAAATATTTCATTGGTGTTTGTTAAGTTAGCACGACTGAAATTCGTCTCCAGACTTACAAAAATGCATTATATCATTGTATAAAATTCATGTCTATAAATACATTGTAAATATGTTAAGTTATATTTTATCATGTATTATTTTGATACATTGAAAAATTGACAATAATAAAGCATGTGTGAAAACTTTATTATTAAGTAGCATGTAAGAGGACAATAAATTAGAATTTAAATAGGACGATATTATTGCGAATCAAAATTCCGTCGATATTACAACGTTGGATTTGCGTCCATATAACAACGTTGGATGCGGGAACATATATGAGGAACAGTGAAATTGTGAACGGTCATACATGTGTATGTGGAAATTTAGAAAATTAAGGAATAGTGCGGTTACAATGTATTGGAAAAATATATGAAATAAAGTGAAGTGAATATATGTGAAGTGAAATAAATTAATCTGCGATAGTGCAGAATTCATGTGGGATTATAGATTCTGTGTGTGTATGATTTATTATTTATTATTGTTACTTATTAATAATTCATTGAATCATCTAACTATTTATCACCTAAAAAAAAAATATATATATATATATTTATCAATATCATTTTCTTCCTATTTATATTTATTGATATTGTTGATTTTTTTGATTATGTATTTGAATATGTATTAATGAAATATTATGATGTACTTGATTATTGATCACATTTTAACTTAACCAAACATATAACAAGCTAACAAAAGTAAAACAACCAATATAAACTAACGGTGTTAGTTTAAGCTAAACGGGGAGGATTGTTGTGATGTAATTTTAACAAAATTTTATAAATCTTTAGGAAAACAATTAGTAACATCTTGATGTAGGTAAACAGAAAAACTAAGAAAGTAATCAGCACCAGGTTAACTTAACATTGCTATCTCGAAATTAGAACAAACTTGTCAGAAGATATTTTTACGACACGTTGGGACCTGAGCCAAATATCAACACCTCCAAACAACCAATCAGATTCATAATTAACAAAAATGTTGTGTAAAAGTACATAACCAATGAAAAATATGTTATATAATCATTAGCTAATTTATTATGAAAAATTTTATAATTGCTAAAATTACGTTGCAAATAAAATAAATTTTAGAACATTAAAAATATTAAATGAAATAACAAATAAAGCGCAAAAGAAATTCAAAATTTATAACAAGAATAATTTGGAAAAATAAGTAAAGTGTAGTTGCGCCAGGTATACAGTAAACCTCACCTTCACAGAATGGATGCCCAAAAACAGTCAACAGTCTGAAGGCCAGAATGACTCAGTCGGGACTATACAACAAAAGATCCGAGTGAGTAGGCTGATTTTCGGCTGTTGAAGTTTCTGTGGTCATCCTAGTGATATATTTTATTTTCATTTATAGTGCCTCTCGTAGTCAAGCTAGACCCCACCATTAATATACATACCAGTAAGGAACACATAATTAATATAAACAGATTATGACGGAATCGGTCCTTTGTACACGAACAAATAAAAAGGGCGAATTCACGTCATAACACCTATCCTTCAAATCGGCATGTGCCGTAATAAAAGATAAATTTTTCCTGTGAGGACCATAAAATGAGGAAAACACAATTAGCTTTTGAATTAAAGGGGAGTACAACGAAAAGTATCGATAGTAGGAGGGGAAGATATTGGGATCATTGAGGAATTGGGAATTACTGACACCTGTGCACCATCTAATGTTTGGCGGATCTTATACGATAACGTAACCCGGAGTCCATATGATTTCTTAATATTTCCGGTTAAGGAGCACACCGGAATGATCCAACGGGGGCGTACATCAATATTTTATCCGAATATTTCATTTTATGCCTTGCTGAACTACGAATTAAGCCTAATCAACTCACAAATAAAAAAATTATAACTATCTCGTAATTAAGAGATAATAATAATAATTATTACATGAATAGAATTTTGCGTGTTTTTGATTGGTCTAAAAACAACTTTCCGGTCACGATAAATCGCAACAGTACTAAAATTAA
This sequence comes from Limnoperna fortunei, assembly GCA_944474755.1. Classification (NCBI taxonomy): domain Eukaryota; kingdom Metazoa; phylum Mollusca; class Bivalvia; order Mytilida; family Modiolidae; genus Limnoperna; species Limnoperna fortunei. The sequence goes on from OX104120.1 coordinate 57,985,126, forward strand.
ATAAAATGTTTGTACGCTACACGATTCCGCTGCATAGTAGTCAAGCGGAATCCGATATCGACCTGGTTTTTATGTTTTAGCCAATCAGAATAGCCGTCTTAATAAATTCATTCGTCCAGTAAAATCGATGGTATTAATTGTACACAATTCATTGACGTCAGCTATACATACATCGTGCGTGTCAACAACAATGGGAGAAACGTCGGAAACGTCCGTATATTGATTCATTTATACTCTTCTCAATATTGGAAATTGGGATTTCAGAATTATCAGCAAAATTGATATCAAAATGCAGCATTAAATAAAAGATATTAAGGGTGACTAGCATTACACAATTACAAAATGTAAGCAGGTGCTCCAGTAGAAAAGGCATCCTCAGTTTTTCTGATCAAGGGAGATTGTGGTTTTATTCATGTAATAAAACAATTAATGACTTTGATATACGGTCGCTATCAGGATTTAAATCCTGATAGTGACCTATATCAAAGTCATTAATTGTATAATAATAATAATTTCAAAATGACGAGATAACTGTTTTGCTTGTACAAAAAAAATTGTTATGTCGTTATTACGACAGATAATTATCTCTGAATTACTTGACAAATATCTCGTTATGAAGACTTCTATAATTATCTCGTAATAACGAGATAGTTATCTCGTAAAACGAAATAATTTCTCGTAATAACGAGATAACTGTTCGTGAGTTTGTAGTTTGTTAATGTATTAGTCTTGTCTAAACATTATATTATTTTAGATAATGTTTTAAAATTTAGCAATATTTTGATAATCCTGTCAGGTTAAGGGAAAACAAAAGCGTTAATTTATCTTTGTTACTTTTGTTACTACTGACACTTAGGGCTGATAACCCATATCAAGATTACCAGTGCTACTCTTGCAAGTTACTTCCGCTTCTATCAGAGGTCTCGCGTGAAATTATCTTGTTTTAACTTTATTGACATGGATATGACAGATTATCAGTTGATTAATGTAGAAAGTTTACTTGTTTACTGTTCTTTTATTTATTATTATAGTATTTAAGACGATTATCATAGTATTTATAAATGTGTTTTCTTTGATAATTGACAGATTATATCCCGGGGTTTTAATGACTGCCATTACGGTTATCCGTGAGTCGTTCTTACAGACCGGTGCTATATAACCAGTCGTTTTTTGAAGACTATTCTCAATACATTTATTAACCAGTTAGCAGAATATGAAAAAGAAAAAAATCTCAAAAGGGACGCAAACTTTAGCTCATTAATGTCATAATTTTTTGTCCTTATATATATTGTAAATCATACTATATAAAAAATAAAACTAGGAATATTGAAAGGTTGGAAACTGGAAGCTTGAAGTAGAGAACTTTTCAACATTTCTCTGAAATTCACGATTAATTATTCAAATCTATGATAAACCGATCAAAGCCATAATGGATTGTCAAATCCGCAATGGACCGTGTATAACCATAACCGATTAATCTATAATAGACCAGCATTAATACATAAGATATGATGATACAAATCAACCTGTTTAGTACTTATAAATACAAACTATTTAATACAAGTTTTTTCTTAAAAAAACCCATTTTTAGGAAGTATATTTTAAAGTAATACATTAGCTTAAAAAATATTAGTTCTTTGGCCAAGACTGATACCTTAAAAAGCCACAAAAATCGTGAATAGTAATTAAGTAACTCATTATTTCTAGATAAGTGTTGTCCTTATAAACAATAGTTTTTTTTAAACAAAAAGTTGGCTTGTAATCTATGTCACGAAGTCCAGTGAAGGCCGGGGCGTGGAGTACACTGTGAGTATCCCTGAACTTTGGCCTGAAATAAGCGAAGAAACACCAAAGTGACATAGTGAAAATCAAATTGTGCAGTCTAAAACAAAAAAATACAAAGCCATGGGACACGTACACAACAACAAACACAGAAAAAAAAACAACACACAAACGATAGTCAGCAACACTTACTCTAAACAAAATGAAAAACGTTAATCCTTGACAATTAAGGTTGTAGGCGAATGAACCCTGCCTGCAGTAGGTCTCGAAATCGTATTGATAGGCACGTTATCAAAGAAGATTTATTGATAAAATATATTTAAAAGATCATGTAGGATCGAAAACCTGATGGCTGCGACAAGAAAAAAATTATTTACGACATGCCATTAAACCTTGTTTAACCCACCATTTTGTTTGAAATGCCTGTACCATATGAGGACCATTGCAGTAATTGCTTCATTTATGGTTGTTGGATCTCGAGTTTGCCACTTTCGTAGACTTTAATTTGTGGATTGTATAGTGGATCCTAGTGGTGTTCTGCTGATCGATAAAAGTCCCAAATAGTTTGATTTGCCATCGAAATGTGATTAATCGATTAAGATTGCCAAAAAACCGATTATCTATAAAAATTATTGTTCCCACTTTTTATGAACTTTTAAACGGTGCTTTGCTTCTTGAACATCAAAACTTATGTCCATATAAACCATAAATATAAACCAGGTCAGTTGCCATAATGTTTCTTCCATTTAATATGTTTACTATTCAAATTAGATTTAAAATTGATTCATCTGTATTGATATGAAAGAGAGTCAAGTATAACGTTTATAATGATTTTTGTCTAGTGTTGGATCGAATTGTGGAGATTTCGGCTTTTATAACAACCTTACACCTTAGACCTGGTCTATTTTAGACATGTCAGCTATATTCAGAATGAGAATAAGTTGATTCTGAAAATTTCAAATATAGAAGAGAGTTAATTAAGTAAATCACACTGGTAATTATTTTAACAAACAAATGATGACAGGTTACGTACGGTCCAATCTTAAAAGTGTTTGCTTTGACAGTTAATATCCAAAGAAGGTCTAATTAAGGCCTAATTGCCCTATGAACACCTTTGTCGATTTTACATCAATAACACTTCAAGATGTGATGGTTTTCTCACAATAATGTCACATGATTATTTTATAAATCACCGGTAAGTTTTACCCAGTATACCATGATTGCAAATGTCATGTTCACAGAATAATACATGGAAAAATACGTATCCTATTCCATATCACCACAAAGAATCAAATAACAGCCTTGCAGGTCTTGAGGCAACTTAATAAACTGAGACGTTTCGAGAAAGGAACGATATGCAATGCGATACAGATTAAGCCATACGATACGGGTATCCGATACAGGGTAGGTCAGGTCTATAACTCCGGATAAAGGCGAAAGTAAAGGTCCTTTACTGAATATACACAACTCTTTTATTAAGTACTAAATATGATAAAGAGGTATAATTATTGGTTTGGAAATACTGCCCGATGATCGTACAGTCCAGTTTTTACATTTTTTACGTATTATATAATTGTACGGTAAGCCTGACCGCAGACCAATTGGTATAGTGTTTTGAACGATAAAGATCACTTATATATACAGTCCGCCAAAAGTTAAGCATCACCTAAATATTTTATTAAATAATTTTATTACAAAACGATTCATTCAGCATCTGATGCATTTATGCAATGCTTTCAAACAATACCTTTATAAAACATACAGGTAAGATGTCAATAATTAGAGTTTTAAAGTGTAAAAACCGGTTTCAAAAACTTGTCTCGCTTCAAATTAACAGACTGACTTTGAATCAAATAGGCTTGTCCAATTGCACGTGGATATTGTGGTTAGTTATTATCTTTTAAAGACTTTTCAACATGGTAAGACGAAAATTAAGTATCGCCGAACGCTGGCAAGTAATTGGAATGAAAAATGCAGGAAAGAGTAACCGCCAAATAGCAGCCAATTTTGGGGTGAACAACTCTGTTATTAGCAGACTTGTTGCGAGGCATAGACAGACAGGGTCAATCGAGGACCGCCCAAGATCTGGAAGACCCCGTAAAACAACCACTAGAGAGGACCGCTTCCTTGCTCGTCAAGCCAGATTGCACCCCTTTTCAACAGCAGGCCAGTTACGAGGAATGTGGCCTACTGGTGGTCAAATCAGTGACAGAACAGTTATTCGGAGGCTTCACAGATCTCGTTTACGTGCACGCAGGCCTTTGAAACGACCAGAACTGACAAGAAGGCTCCGCCAAGCACGAATGGAGTGGGCAAGACATCATCGTCACTGGAATCTAAGAAGCTGGAGGCGTATTCATTGGTCAGATGAAAGCCGCTTTCTGTTGAAGCCTTTTGACGGTCGGATACGTGTTTGGCGGCACAGGAATACAACGTTGGATAGAAACCATATTGTAGGAACAACTGCATTCGGTGGTGGCGGCGTTACCGTATGGGGATGCTTTTCACATGATTGCAAGCTCCATTTACAGATTCCCAACGGTACATTGAATGGTCTGAAATACCGCGATGACATCTTGGATGGTCACGTTAGGCCACATTTTGACAACCATGCTCTTGCAGACAGACCAATGTTTCAAGACGATAACGCTCGACCCCATCGAGCCCGTGTTGTGAGGGACATTATTGAAACAGAAGCCATTGACATACTTCCATGGCCAGCCATGTCACCGGACATGAATCCGATTGAGCATCTGTGGGACTTTATTGGGCGATAAATCAATCAACGGAACCCAAGATGCCAAAATGTTTGAGAATTAGAAGTCGCTCTTGTGGAAGAATGGCAGAGATTTCCACAGTACAGACTTAGGCGTTTGGTTGCTGGAATGAGGCGGCGTGTTGAACATTTACACCGGAAGCGTGGAGGTTATACCCGATATTGATGGAAAATACGCCAAACGACAGTCCATTTGTTACTCTTTCACCTCAGGACATGTTGAATGACTGTAATTTTGTAAACAATGAAAAATTTTGTGTCAAACTAAAACTTAAAATCACCTATTGTTTTGTTGTTTTTTGGCCTATTTTCTGTGATCATTATTAGACCACTGGAATTTAATTTTACAATTTGGGGATTTAAATAAAGAATTTTACAGGTTCAAATTTCCTAATGATATATACATTTTCATACAAATTAAACATTTTCTCATTTGTTTATGTTATTGAAAAAACATTAGATCCGGAAAAGTAGGTGATGCTTAACTTATGGCGGACTGTATAGATAAAAACAAAAGTAGCCATTGTGTAGCCGTCTATAATCATATACTAATAATCATACTATTCTTGTTGCGGTTAAAATTTGTTCTTGTGGGTTCATCAATTTTCCTTATTGATTGTTTGTAAATTTGTTTTTGTCCTGAATATACATGTAGCTGAAATATAGCTCTCTTGACGAAAAGCATTCAATATTTTTTTGAAGCCGTAAATATATACATAATAACTACACGAATTCCTTTAAGCGCTTTAAATAAGAAAACGACTACACAAAGCAAATGCCTGTAGCATCTTATAATGAAGCTGTGCCATCCTTCTAGTGATAAGTCGTCCTTCGTCCATCGCTTTGGTAGTGGTTCCTTAGTTGTGTGTTTGTCTCAACCCAGTGGGTGGTAACGTAGTCGGGCAGTCAACGGCGATGTGTTTGCTGTCGTGACGGGTTCTTCCAATGCGTGAAACCAGACGGCGAACTAGTTGGTGGATGGATGGTTCTTCTCTGTAGTTGGTTACAAGTCATGTGTTCTGTATCTTGCGCCATAAACACTGCGTATAGTGAAAAAAGCCTTTTATAGAGATTCCAGGGAAGACTGTTCTAGCGCCATTTTGGAAACAGATTCATAGTCAATGAAGAAAGTCGTTGGCTGTAATTGAATCTGGCGTTAGGCAGTCTTTAGTAGTTGGAAAAATCTGTTGTAGATGATCTCTGACATGCCCGGGGAGTATCAGTCAATCACTTAGTAGTTGGAAAAATCTGTTGTAGATGACCTCTGACATGCCCGGGGAGTATCAGTCAATCACTTAGTAGTTGGAAAAATCTGTTGTAGATGACCTCTGACATGCCCGGGGAGTATCAGTCAATCACTTAGTAGTTGGAAAAATCTGTTGTAGATGACCTCTGACATGCCCGGTGAGTATCAGTCAATCACCAATTACTTATTAATTAATCAATGGTAATTGCAGGAATAATTTACCAAATTAATATAATTATATATAAGAATTTGAATAATTCATTTAATATTCTTTTACTGTGTAATAAAATAGAAAAGGTTTTATTTAAAAAAAAATATTCTTAACTCTTTTATTTTCTATTGACTAATAAGATTAATTTATGATCATTTTAAATCTTTAAATTCTTAACATTTTCTTGTATAGACTGCAGAGTCAACATCTTTTTGAGGATTCGAATAATTCGTGTATTTGGTATATAGTTAGTATAAAATTGTAAAGACCTTAGCCAATATGTATTTAAAGGTCAAAGGTCAAAGGTCGAGATCATAATTGGAGTTATTTTCTTTCTTTTCAAGAATGTCTAAATATTATAACTGTGTCCCGCGTAATGTTAGGACTAAGCCCAGCAAAAGAAGGCATATTAACCCTGTAGTGAAATGCTACTTTAGAAAGGAATTTTTTATATTACACAAATCACAAAAGATGACAAATTGTGCAATAAATGTATGCCCAAATACTACAATGCAGAGAATACGTAAACTACAATAGGTAGTAACCTCAAGAAATTGACTCTGATCTAGATTTCAGCGTGCACACCAAAAACCCCTCAAACTTCAAACTGTGTGGTCAGTTCTCCTTCAGTTTCTTTATGTAAACCAAGCACTTCAAGAAGTCGCGCTAGATGTTTTGCGTGTAAAAAACGGGGTTCTAAACTGTTTGTTCCGTCTTAAGCTGAAAGATTTAAAGCGTTTATGGATGGTCAGATTTTAATTCCAGCAGGAGCAAGAGGTTGTCGTCAGCATTTAAACGGTAATAAAGTGCTTAAGTCACAATCATACATTAATATCAATACTCAATTGAATACAACTACAAACTGGACCTTTTTTGGTTAAACTACTCAACCATTGAGAAAGGCTTGTATTTGATCTCATAACACAAAGGACTTTGAAGATATAAATGATGAAGGATGTAAGAAACTAACTTGTATATCATATCAACAGTTTGATTATGTATCTTTTCATATTATAATCCATGTTAAAAAATCTTCATCAAGAACTCCCGAGAATCAATTGGTAATTTTTTTAATGTAGCTGAAATGTGTCTTTGGAAACAGGATGTTTTCAACTGTTTGCAAGAAAAATGTTTCAATCATTCGCACAGCCATTCATACAGTTCTCCAAGCAAACACTAGATCAGTTGTACCGGTGCATTTGGGATTTGAATCACTTAAAGGAGAAATGATCATGAAATACACACCATGCCACTAGCAAAGACTTGACTTGATGAGGCAGAAGGAAGTGTCATTATGTTTCAAATGGGACTTACATATACATTCAATTAAGTAACAATGTTTCATTCCAAAGACGTTCATACAGTATTCATTTAAAAAGACTATTTGTAAAGCCAATGGTGAAAGTGACTAAAACTGGATATTTGGTTGCCATCCATGGTCCATACCTTGCTAAAACCAATGATGCAGCCAAATTATCCAAGATGGCCGCTGAGCAGTCAACAGCTTGAAAAGTGGTTCAGCAGTCTTTTGCAGTTTTTCATGATTTAATGTACTCCTTGTGTAATGAAAATTGTTCTGATGGTTCCTGAAAGTGTTCCTTAAATGTGGATATAACTTTTGGATGAAAATATTCCTTTTTGTGATTGCACAAGACAATTTTTGATTTTTCTATTCAGATCTTTATTTTTACAATTGTGCCAAAATGCATGGAGGTAATAAAACAAATACAGCTGGATCTAAACCTGGACAATCTACTAGTTGTGAATACAGTTCAGACACTACTAAGTGCAAAGTTGGATTCAACAAAGGAAAAACCCCTAAGAAAGGCAGGACACACTCACAGTTGTCAAATGACTCTCATAATGATTCAAATATCTCTAACAATATGTTTGATTTAGACTTTTCAGGACTTGAGAATTTACAAAGGGATATTCAGGATATTAAATCCAACCTTCAAGGGGTAACGAAGATTAGTGACCTTAACGAAGCTACAAAGGATCTAGTAAGAAGTAGTGACTTGGAAGCTGTGGTAGTGAACATTGTTAACAAACTGCTCAATAACTATGAAAGGAAAATTGAGGAGAAGTTTGACATAGAAATTGCCAAAGTGAAAACTGAGATGCAAGAAAAGATTGATGCACTATTACTGGAAAATGAAACCATGAAGCAGCAATTAGAAATAGTAAAACAACAGACTTCTAAAGTAAGAATAGACTCCAATAGAGTGGAAAACATGACTAGACATGCTTTAACAAGGACGAATTACAACGAACAATACTCACGAAAAAACAACATCAAGGTTTTCAACATGAAATGGAAAGAAAAACAAAACTTGAGAGAAGACTTTATTGAGTTGGTTAAAAATGATTTGAACGTGGAGTTGAACCCAAGAGATGTTGTGGCCATTCATCGCATTCCTTCTAGTAAACCAGGAGATAAACCTGTTATTGTGAGACTTTTTAGCAGCGATGTGAAAAAGAAAGTTATGAGGGAAAAAAAGAACTTAAAAAATAGACTAGTGTTCATTGACGATATTACCAAACAAAATTATGAACTAATGAAGCGGCTTCGAGAATCTCATAGGTTTGAATCTGTGTGGTATTTTAATTCTAGTGTCTATGTACGAACAAATGAACATTTGCAATTGAAATTTGACTTTTATGATGATATTGATCTAAGAATCAGACAAGGACATTAAGGTATTGTAAGACTTTTTTCTTTATGTTGTTTATGTTATATATACAGGTTCTGAGTATATAGAGATGGTTGAAACAAAATAGCAGAAATATTAAACATTTTTATTTTACCAAAGATTCAAATTTAACCTTATTTTTCTAGATATACTGAATATACTGAATATAGCTGTATATTATGTAATAGGAACTAGAAGAAAATATCAATATCTTTTTTTAACTACAGTACAGATACTATATGCTTGTAAACACAAGATTATGATTACTTAATTATGAGGTGAAAAAATACTTATACATGTATCCAATTATTACAGGTATATATAGGAAAGCAATGTTATTATCATGGATTATGTAGTCAATATATAGTGAATAGTATTCACTACTTTACATGTTAATACACATAATAGCCCTTGAGCCTGAGAGTATATATGTTTCCTTTTCTTTTTTAATGTGTTTTTTTTTACCTACTACTACTACATGTAAAATCTTCACATCTACCAATTATAATGAGATTTCGCAAAATTTGTGCAATGTACAAGTGAATACAGCTCAGCAATTTTTTTTTTTTTTGTATTTCATTGTAAGATTTTCAGCAAATATTGTGTACTCACCACACAATATAGCAATTCCAATTGAAATTTTTCTATGAGTGATTGTTATGTTTAGTTAATACACATGATTTAGTGTAAATACTTGTGTTAACTGTAAAAACTGCTAAACTATATGTATTTTAGGATGTTGATAATTCTTGATACTTATTACACATGCCATTTCTTTTTTCTGTCTCTACAATCTTTTCTCTACACTCAACTTTTTTTCTGTTTTATATTGGTATTATCTGGTGAACTAGTACTGCGCTTGATTGTTTTGGAATGGTGGTTGTCCTGTTTTAACATTATTCACATGAATGTTATGATACTGAAATTATTGTGCATGGGTACTTCAAATATTATTACATAAATGACTAATTTAAAAATTTTGTCAGTAAATTGTCAAGGATTGGGAGATCAGAGTAAATGCAGAGATGTTTTTAACTATATAAAATCAAAGCAATGTAATATTTACTGTCTACAGGATACCCATTTTACTAATGACATAGAAAAATCTGTTAGATCATTGTGGGGCTATGATTGTTATTTTAGTTCTTTTAGATCAAACTCTAGGGGTATCTGTGTTCTATTTAATAACAACTTTGAATTTAAAATATCAAAGGAAAAATGTGATGAAAGAGGGAACTTCCTTGCTTTAGACCTGCATACTAATAATCTTAAGTTAACATTAGTTACAATATATGGACCAAATACTGACAATCCAAACTTTTATACTGATATAATGTCAGTCATTGATGACTTTGGAAATGAAAAATTTGTAATTTGTGGTGATTTTAATCTTGTACTAAAACCAGATATTGACTGTTATAACTATTTACATGTAAACAATAAAAGAGCAAGGGAAAACCTCCTTGAAATTATTGAAGAAAGAAATCTTATTGATCCTTATAGAGAATTAAACCCAGATTCCAGACGTTATACATGGAGAAAGAAAACACCTTTTAAACAGGCAAGGTTAGACTTTTTTCTGATTACAGACAGTATGCTTAATAACTTGAGCAATTGTACAATTGACCCCAGTTATCGTTCCGATCACTCTATGATAACCCTTTTTCTAGAATTTAACCAGTTTACAAAAGGCAAAGGCCTGTGGAAATTCAACAATTCTTTGTTATATGAGAAGGAATACATTGATATTGTTAAAAAGAAAATATTTGAAGTAAAACAACAGTATGCCGCTTTAGTATATAACCCCGCACAATTTCATTCAATAGAGGATCAGGATCTACATTTGATTATTAATGTCCAACTTTTTCTAGAAACGCTGCTAATAGAAATAAGAGGTAAAACTATTTCATTTTCTAGTTTTTTTAAGAAACAAAAACAAAGAAAAATTGATAATCTTGTGAATGAAATATTCCAGCTCGAAACTTATGTTAATGAAGAAAATTTAGACACGTTGGAATGTAAAAAACTAGAATTAGAAAATTTGAGAAAGGAAATATTAAAAGGTAATTTAGTTAGATCACGAGCACAATGGATCGAAGAGGGAGAAAAACCTACAAAATACTTTTGCGGATTAGAATCTAGAAATTATACTAATAAAATTATACAAAAAATTGAAAAGGAAAACGGAAATATAATCACAGATCAAAAAGATATTTTAAATGAGATACAGAATTATTACGAAAATTTATACAAAAATAATGACATAGAAGGTGGGTGTAAACCAGAAGATATTGTTGAAGGCTTAGGTGGGATGGATGTCAGAAAATTAAATATACAGGAAAAAAACAGTCTGGAAGGTTTAATTACAATTCCAGAGGCTGGTGAAATCTTAAAAAAAAAATGAAAAATAATAAAAGTCTAGGGTCTGATGGTTTTACAGCAGAATTTTTTAAGTTCTTTTGGAAAGATCTGAGGGTCTTTATTGTGGGTTCTCTAAATTATGGGTATGAAATAGGTACTTTATCAATTACACAAAGACAGGGTATAATAACATGCCTACCAAAGGGAGATAACTCCAGACATTTACTGAAAAATTGGAGACCTATATCCCTCTTAAACACTATTTACAAAATAGGTTCAGGAGTCATTGCTAATAGAATTAAAAATGTTCTTCCAACACTGATAAGTTCTGATCAAACTGGTTTTATTTCTGGAAGGTATATTGGAGAAAACATTAGATTACTGTTTGACATAATGGAGTTTACAGAAACACATGAAATTCCAGGATTATTTTTACTTATAGATTTTGAAAAGGCTTTTGATTCTCTTTCCTGGTCATTTATTAGAAATGTTCTTTACTACTTTAATTTTGGAGAAACAATATTAAACTGGGTGCATGTCTTTTATAAAAATATCAAATCTGCTGTAATTCAAGGAGGTAACCTATCACATGTTTTTGAGATTGGAAGAGGCTGTCGACAAGGGGACCCCCTCTCCCCTTACTTATTTATTCTCTGTGCAGAAATTATGGCATTAAAAATTAAAGGAAATAAAAAAATAAAAGGAATTAAAGTGTGCCAAAAAGAACATCAACTTTCGCAATTCGCTGATGACACATCTATTATTCTAGATGGTTCATCTGAATCATTATCAGAAACACTTGAAGAACTGGATTGGTTTGCTAAAATATCAGGCTTGAAAATCAATTTTTCTAAAACACAAGTTATCTGGTTTGGTAGTAAAAAGTATTCTACAGAAATTCTATGTGAAAATCGGCAACTGTCATGGGGGAAATCTACTTTTAAGGTATTGGGTGTAAATTTTGACGTTGACCTTACAAAGATAATGATAATTAACTATGAACCTTATGTCCAAAAAATGAAATGCCTAATTCATCAATGGAACAAAAGAATTCTTACTCCAATAGGGAAAATAACTGTTGTTAAGTCTCTTATTCTTCCATTGCTGAATCAGCTATTTATTACTTTACCAAATCCTAATAAAGAAACTATACACGAAATTGAATGCATGTTATTAGATTTTGTTTGGAAATCACCTTTGAGTAAAGTTAGAAAAGAAGTAGTCGAAAATGAGTTCGGGGATGGTGGGTTAAGAATGATTAATGTAAAGAATTTCATAATGGCATTAAAAACAACTTGGATAAGAAGATTTGTGTTAAGTGACAGTAAGTGGCAGAGTATTGTAAACTCATGTATAGATTTTGAAAAACGTTTTTCATGTGGAATAACATATATAGACAAAACTATTAATAAAATTACCAACGAATTTTGGAAGGATGTGCTGATTTCATGGAAATGTATAATTGAAAAAGATCAAGAGATCAATAAAAGCTGGAATGATTACTTGTCAACACCGATTTGGTTAAATAAACATATACAAATTGAAAATATAGCTGTATTTTATCAAGATTGGTTTAAAAGGGCATAAGATATATAAATGATCTTGTTGATGAGGAAGGTAAATATTACACATTTGAAAAAATTTCAGAGATATTTAATATTAAGGTAAATTTCATGACATTTAATAGTATTATTAGTTGCCTTAAAGATATGTCAAAGTTGTACTGTTTCAAGGTGCTGGAAAAAAGAAAATTATGTAACCCTTTAATTCCAAATACATTAAGGATTATTTTGAATAATAAAAAGGGATCAAAGGATATATATAATGTACTTAATAGAAATAACATCATTCCAACAGCACAAGAAAAATTAACAAAAATTTACAAACTTTCTCATGATCAGTGGCACAAAATATATATGCTTCCATTTGTTGTCACAAAAAACACAAAATTACAATGGTTACAATTCAGAGTTAACCACAATATACTGGTTACAAATCATATCTTAGGAAAAATTAAGATTCTTGATAGCCAAACATGCAGTTTTTGTCATAACCAAGACGAAACTATAGAACACATTTTATGGGACTGTCCCACGATTCAGAAGTTCCTTATTGAAATCGAAAGTTGGTTCAAAGATAAGAATGTCTCAGATTTTCAGTCTTTTTCTAAAACACAAATTCGTTTTGGTGATACAGAAAATGCTTGCAGAGGGAATGCTTTTAACTTTATACTACTAATAATTAAACATTACATATACACTCAAAGATGTCTAAAAAAAGTCTATCTTTATGTGTATTCAAAACTAAACTTAAAGACATGTATCAAACTGAAAAGATAATATCAGTGAAAAAACAAATATTCAATGAATTTCAATCAAATTGGAGGAAATTTGAAGTATTGTTTACCGATATTTATCACCATAAGTTATAGTTCTCAATGCTTCAATAAAAACCTCATTGTCACTGGAAATTTATTATATCCCGCTTTAATGTACTCTAAGATTCACTTTTGCAAAGTATATTCAAATCACTTTATGACCAGGACATCCACTCCGCCCCCACCCCCAACCAGACATCAAGCCAGTACTTCATCTCTTTCCAATTTTCTTTTTTTTTAAGAAATTGTAAACATTACAGGTATTCCAAATGTGTAACAAAAATCTTGTTTTTGTTTGTACTTTTTTTTTCTTTTTTTGTCTTTTAAATCTCTCCTCTCTCTACAACTATTTCTCTCTCTCTACATATATATATAAAAACCATTGTCATATTACATACAGGATAATTGTGGTAATTGAATACTGACAAATAGCTCATAACAAATGTACTATTATCAATTTGTGTAAACTGTTTATATGTCATGTTGTGCTATACCATTTATGTAACTCTGTATGTAACTGATGATGGAAAAAAAATAATAAAAAAAAAATGATGCAGCCATATTAAATCATATGCTTCAAGGTTTAATTTAACAAGGTGTCATTTTTGTGGTTGATCCTGGCTTCATTGGCTATTTAGAAATTGTAGAAAGAAAAAATGCTGGTAACCTGTATGATAGTTTCTAAATGATGAACATTTTCAAATGACATTTTCAAAATGTATTATATTTGGCCAAGCAATTGTCTGGATGGTTACACATTTCTTGTCTATATTTAAATTGCCAACGCTAATACTATATTTATGTACAATTGACTTACCTTCCAAAACATTTTGTATGGATTTGAGATAAAATGGGTAGTCAACACAGCTAATGCCAGAATAAGGAGTTTTAAGTATTTAGCACGTTCTTCGTCTTCAAGTCATAGCGAAGCCTTCAATATGGAGCAAAAGCTTACACCTCACAGCACGTTCAGGAAGACCCTTAGAAATGGCTTAAGTAAAATTCTTTGCTAAAGATAATGCTATACCTTTGCATTCAAGCACAAAATTTTGGGGTAATCAACATATTAAAGGCGATAAGAGCGAAAAAGTAAATAATCATGTTTATACTAAAAAATACGCATTCTAAAATATTAGATATATTAAATTAGATTTTAGTACATTCTTTCGCAGATCCATCATAGATATTGGTGGTAAAGGAAACGCAAATTATGCAAATTCATTTAACAGATATCAACATTTTCCTTACTTGCGAAGACAGACGTCACGAGAAAAGCGATGTCAAAGAATATATTGCCTAACATTAGCAACGTAACACTGACCCTATGGCATTAAACGCAATTTAAAACAGTGGCCCGAAATTGGTTCATGTCCCAAAACGATGGTAGAAAAAACGTTAAACTGTTTAAAGTATTGCCCTATCCTGGTATACAGCTACGGCTCCATTTTGTAGTTCTTTCTTGAGAAGAAATTTTATGTATTTTTCAGTATTAAACGTCTATAACTGATATTCATACATTAATATTTTTTTATCGGTATACTCAGCTGATAACAAATCTTAATCCTGTATTATTGCGTAAATTGTAGCATTCATATTAATCGCTATGTATGTGTTATTGAAATTAATTTATCCTCTATTTGAAATAAATTTGAAAACTAATATTTAACCCACTTAACATTTCAATCTACAAGATGTATGAAAAGGCAGTCAAAGTTGAACAATCATGTCTATGCACCAATCTTTTAATTCATTTTTAGTTAGATGGTAAACAAGAGCGTTTTTTTCGCACATACTTCCTACTGATTCCAATAAGCACCAACCTAACTTCTATTTAATGTGTCTGTATTATTTTATAAGTTTAGCTTTTTTCATCTACATCGAATGAGTGTATCCATTTTCTTCCTATCCTGTATACCTGTGTCCTTGAACCTCAGTCTTGGTCTTCCTTGGTTTTGCTTGCCCCTGACAACTGAGAAAAAATAAGCCGCCAAGAAAGGCGCTCATGACCCATTGTC
The DNA here is from genome assembly GCA_944474755.1 of Limnoperna fortunei. NCBI lineage: Eukaryota > Metazoa > Mollusca > Bivalvia > Mytilida > Modiolidae > Limnoperna > Limnoperna fortunei. The sequence goes on from OX104120.1 coordinate 58,000,587, forward strand.
TCTATTTGTCAAAGCCATCTCAGATTTATATAAAATAACACAATCAGCATGTAATATCCCTGTAATCATTACAATATCTTCAATTGTGCTCGATAGTCTTGTCTCAGCACCTTATAACAAAGCAGCCAGCACTTTTGATCTACAGACTTTTTATTGGATATTAATTGATGCATGATGGTTACTCCATAGCCTCAGGTTTCTAAACACATCGCTTGCATATCCTCATGTCATGCTTTGTTACTGATAGTTCTGCCACAATTCTTCAATGTTCACTTGTATAAAGGTTTATTTCCTATACAGATGTCTTCTGGCTGTGATTCTGTAACAAGAAGAAGAAACTTTGGTGTTTGATAGAGGCACTCCGCCTTTTTGATTCTGATTTTAAGACTAACTTGCTGGTTGAAAACCTGTCAGCAAGAGATTGCATATCGTCTGGACGTTGAGCAGCAATGTCCCTGTCGTCGACACAAAGTAATCACTTTACTAGCGTACGTGATGCTTTTCTCTTTGTTTTGAAATGTGCTACATTGAACTGGTTTGCTTCCCGCCTTGTTTGATTGTAAACTCCTTCTGATCAATCTTTAAAGGCTACTTCCAACATAGTAGACAATTACAATTGAAAATAGTGTTTTTGGAAGTACACATCTTTGCTCTACACCATAGCTTAATAGCTTACTGATAAGCCTTTCAATTCTAAACCACATTAGCCCGTATGACTGTATGTAGGGTCTCAATAATATCAATAAATTAATGTCTACAACCGAGCTTCTTGACCAATTGCCAAAGAACATCCATTAACACTGTATCACATGTCTGTTTGAAGTCCATGTAAAGCGGCATGTTCTGTTCTGTAAAATTCTCCTGTATTTCTTTTAAGCAGAGCACCATGGCCGTAGTACTTCTTCCACTTCTAAATCCAGATTCATTGAGTGAGATGTATGTGTTTATTCGATTTCAGAAGAACACGTTAAAAATTCTTGATATCGATGAATTGGATAAACCTGTGTAGTTATAGCCGACATTATCTCATTTATGTCTGGTGGTTCGTGAAAACAACGAACAACTGGTTGCTTCTTTATCGTTTCCCTTACTTTAACGGCAAGGTTGTTTAAGTGATAATAATCTGTTCATAATTTTGTCTTTCTCTTGCAGAATTGTTGTATTATCCAGACCACATAGTTTATTTGAATCTCTTTTGCCTTCTCTTCCCACCTCACGGGTGTAATTTTGAAGTTTGCTATCAGCTTTTCCAACTTATCAAGTAGCATAATTTGTTTTAACAGTTTAACGCGTAGTTAAAACTCGTACAACTCAAATAGTTTTGAAAAATTCTAAATTCGAAGTAACAATGTCATACTGTAGTATCCCATGTGGTTGATGAAAATCTGAATGTCGAGGAAAGACAACTTGAACAATATATAATGTTCACAAAGAAAAATTTATTTTCCTTGCCGGTATCAAAAATTTAATTTTGTAAAATGACATACATATGAGTAATTTTTCAGATTTTGACAAAATACATACTTAATTTTAGATAAATAGAAATATAATGTATCCAAATGGAAATACGAATGTCACGTTCATGCAAATGTGCAAAAATGTAGCGATTAATGTTTGTGTTTGTACAGTCTGCTACAAAAAAATTTAAATTAATTATAATTTATGATACATACTTCCGAGGCAACAAATTGACATAATACATACTGATGGAACTTGTTTTTAGTCAAATCTACTGGTGGAATATAATTACTTGATATTAGTATATTTTACACGGGATGATAAAGTAAGGAACGCGACGGAGTGAATCCAGAGCATTTGATTTGTGCTTCGTAGTAAATTTTAAGTGTTCTTCGGGGATTTGAGTTTCTTTCAGTGTTTAGTAAATAAGCTATTTATTATTATTACATTTAGGAATGGAACTAGTTTTTATCATTATACGCAGCAATTACACAAAAATTGTTCAATAATAAACATAAAATAACGGACACTCTTAAACACAATTATTTATCTATTTCATACTAGACAGTCACAAAACGAGCCGAGAGGAGACGAAAGCGGGCGATATAAACACTGTTCTCCTAACACATGACGCATTAATTATGATCCTTGGAAAAACATAGTGCGTTTTGGTTGAGACTGGTTGCTTATGTAAGTATACATAGAAAGTATTGGGTTATATATTACGTTTAATATTGCAGGCTTCAAATTTTATGAAACTGTAAATACTGTATCTGAAAGTGTGGGGTTTTCAGGGCTCTATCCACAAAGCTGCTCATTGCGTTCCCATGTGACGGATAGCGTAAACCACTCGTTGGCATGACAGAGCAAGGTCATGACACGATAAAGTCCCCTTGTTATCAGAAATTGTAATGCAATATAGTATTATAAACAGTAATCCTGTATTGTATCTGAAACTGTTATAGTATTGAATCACAAATAGTTATACATCATTGTATCAGAAACCGTAATACAATTCAGTTCCAATTCATGATGTGGTATTTTATGAATAAAACTAAAGTAATCAGGAAAACAGCAATCCAACGCGAAAATAACCAGTATTAAACAAACACTATTGATTATAAATCTACGATACAATGGTCGCAGGTGCTATGCTAGCCGCGAAGGACTGTCAAGTTTTATACATGGAATTATTTAGGCATTTCTAAATTTATTGAATATAGTAGACTAAACACTCGGATTGCAAGAATTCTGACTACCCTGAAGGTGACATTATTAAATTTACCGGGTTCCCTTGGGGAACCGATTGAATTGATTCACGAGAGACCACGTTGTTTGGTCATCATTCAAACTGTTCCAAGGGCTGACCACCAATATGACATTACATACGTGGGGGTGTTGTGCTATTTTTTAATGTTGTATAGTGCAACTAATTTATTTTCCATGTGTAAAACAGTAATTGAGAAGAAAGAACAATGTTTAATCGTTCTTTCGCATTAATCGATTATTACCGTACAATTGAATCAGTCGATTATAAACGGCTAATGTAAACACTTGTTAGTCAAATGAGACGTAAGTAGGTGCAACGATCCATTTGGGGGGGGGGGGTTGATTTTAAATGACTAGGTATGATATTTTAAACACAACTATAATAATTGTTAGCAAATTAAAGCAGGATATCGAAAACAAAGGCGAGCTTTCTTTTAAATGAACAACAGAATAAAAAAGAATAATGAAATCATTCACATCAATAGAGGAAAAAACTTTTTTTTTTATTTGGGGGTATTTTGTTACAATTTGAAGTTTTGTTTTTAAAAGGACCAAATGAAACAGTTTTGAATTCTTGATTTTTTCTAATTTTGTCTGTAAGTATTTTTTTCACTCGATTAATATATGCTATTATAAAAATGCATGTTAATAATTTTGCAATAAAAAGTACATAGAGGGTTGGGGTCGATTTTTCAATATGTTGTATGTGTCGGATTTGTTTTTATTTAAAGAGCTTTAAGTAACTTTTTTCTAGCAGCTTTACAGCATTAGTAATATAAAGAAGGGGTGAAAATTAATAGATTTTCGATAGTTAGATACATACGCTTCATCTAATTTTGGTGGTGTTTTTTCTTCAACTTGTCATTTAATGGCTGATAGAGATGTAGTGGATCTTTTATAAAAATCGGTTTTCAAGGTTTAATGAGTCAAGACGTGGCTAGATTTTTTATTTGCGTCGTTTTCTGATGATTTTTATGAGATTGTTTTATTGTATAGAACAATAGCGAAGGAAACCGACCGAACAACAAGAGCCGAAAGTCAAGGGACAATTAAAAATCCGGGTATAGACAAACATAAACAGCGCAACACAAAAACCGAAAACACACAAAAAAAAAACAGAAAGAAAGTAACCCGAACCCAATAAACACATGGGTGCACTCAGGTGCCCCGGACGAGAAAGCAGTACCTGCCTCTAATAAGACACCCATCGAGTTACTCATTGTCATGTCTATTTACACTGTTGCTATTCTTCATATCCAAATAAAAGTTAGTTTGAAGAAATTAATCCATCATTTCTTTTATACAAATATGTGGAATTCACAGGTACTAGTATTCAGCTGTATTTAGAAATAAATCCTGCCTTGATCAATCCACACTGATTCTATTAAAAGTATAAAACTATATTATCAAGATGTTGGATTTTTGTATCGATAACAGAGTTCGTGTTTTCAAACAGAGAGTTGGCATACCAATAGGTACCATATCTTCTCCACTCTTCATCTTCAAATGAAACAACTTTAACTCCTTTCACGACCGAGTACTACTACGCAACATGGGGGTATATTAATAGAATTATAATCTAAACACATCTTTAGACATATTTGAATAATTTTTTATTTTTGGATCGCAAACAGTATAATGTCTGTGTACAAAGAAGACAACTGTTACATTTTTCTGGACAAAGCTGCTAGAAGTAAGCTGGTTTAAAAAAATCTTACCAACGATGAAAGCCTTATTTATAATTTTCAAAAATTTATGTTTTTTTTAATGATAATTAATATGAGGTTCTCTTTGCTTTTAAAGTATACTGTGGTCTTTGCGAAATCGGAGCATATAAAACTAAATTTACATACGACTTCTTGTCTAGTTCCATGAGCATTTATACTCATATTTTAAACAAAATTCCTTCTCGGATTCACTATAATATCCCAGAAACCAGAAGTAACAATGACTTCCATTTTCCTCTATCTGTTTTAATATATATATATATATACACATTCCCATTTGTTACTGTTTGTCTCGTTTGTTTTTAAATTCTGTAAAGTCACCAAATGCAATTATATTTTATGGCAAAACAAAGAAGATTGCAGACTTATAAAGTTTTGTGGACATATTTATTTTATAATTGGTTCAAACTGATAATTGCTTATTTTGTTTGCAGTAAGAATCCAAGAAGAACACATTTAGAATAAAATTTACATGTTTATTAAGATAATTAACACATTAGTTTTTTCTAGTTAACCATTTACATAATACATTTATCATATTTAGCAATACATTATTATCCCTGTTAGATTGCTTTTTTTGCTTCAAGATTGGCAAGAATAGTGCATCATGGTATCTTAATATCGAACTTTTGCATATAATTCTTAAAGGTTTACTAAACTTTTGTTTAGAACCTCGTACACATTTGATGAATACAAATATTTGGCTTGCATATTAAATCCTCAAGGCCTCCATATATAAACTGTTTGCTAGTCAATATAGATTTTTCTGACAGATACACATCCAAGATCATTTAATAACTTTGCTGACAGGAAATGATGAGAAAGGTTGACGACTCTTTGAATAAAATCAACAAAATCATTTGATGACCAAAGTTTGGGTATACCATTATTCTTATATATTACAATGTAATGGTTGTGTTTTATTTTTAGTCTGTCACATGATCAGTATTTAGATCACATGACTTTTCTTGTGCCATTTTGTATTGAACCAGTTGCAACCTTGACAGTTATTGCTGATACTAATTATTTGCTTTGCAAATTAGCTACAAAACAATTGTTAACAGTTACTTTGATTTTGTATGTCACATCAGATTATTATTAAATTATTTAATAAACTTTTTTTTAATTGACAGATAGTTTTTGTTAGTTTTCTTTAATACCAAAATTTCTTCAAAATCAAATATATAAGAGGAGACAAACCAACACAAATCTTACAATTAAATTAAACACAAAAAGACAGAACGTTATATCACTAAACTAACGAAAAACAAATAACAACGGGCAATTCCAAGGGTGTAAACTACGTAATGATAGTCAGTTATGTGGCAACAGGGTTGAACAGGACTGTACATCTGTCATTCAATTTAATTTACACTGTATGCGTTTATCTGCCTAAAACAACAAAGCTGGTAGTATTTGGTTAGCTTTCTAAAACGAGAACAAATAATAACAATTCTGCCTCTGTGAAAAATATTATTACATTTTAAAACCCAACTAAGTATTATTTTGGTAAATATGTATGTGCATTATTACTGGGACTAGTATTATAGGTTCCTGATTATTACGGGGAAAACAGGGCCATTCCCAACATGTTTTCAAATTAAAACATTTAGAGTTTGTTAAAAGTCACTCCAAACCAGTTTTAATACATTTAATTTAGTTACACTTAATTATTTGTACCCTCAGCTTTGCCCCATCTATTACAGCCATTTTCTGCCATTATTGCAAACCTTGGACATATAACGGAGCCATTATAAAAACACCCATTAATTAATATTGTAACAATACACAAAATGTTTTTGCAGAACAATAGTGACACAATATTCTCTTATTTAATGCTGTGTAAAACACAATATAAACAATACACAAATTTAAAAAAAATATATTAATATTAAAATACTTATTGCATGTCTAATTGATGATTCAAAAATATAATCCAAATGTGTTGCCAGTTACACATTATTTCTTCCATTTGGTTACACACGGTACATACTGAGCCTGGAATCATTTCTACACTATGTCTAATTACTGGTAACACAATGCATATGTATACTTCTTAGCAGACTGTGTCTGGTTACTTGTCCACACTATACATCTGGTTACTTGTTAACACTGTGCTAGCTACTTTTCACACTATGCATCTGTATACTTGATTACTTCCTATCAGACTGCTGGCTACTTGTCACACTATGCATCTGGTTAGGTGTTAACAGACTGTGCCAGGCTACTTGTCCACACTATACATCTGGTTACGTGTTAACGCTATGCTGGCTACTTGTCACACTATGCATCTGTATACTTCTTAGCGTTGTGCCTTGTTACTTCTTAACACTGTGCTGGCTACTTGTCTACACTATGCATCTGGTTACTTGTTAACATACTGTACTGGGTACTTATCACACTATGCATCTGGTTACTTGTAAACAGACTGTGCTGGGTACTTTTCACACTATGCATGGCTACTTGTTAACAGATTGTGCCTGGCTACTTGTCCACACTATGCATCTGGTTACTTGTTTACAGACTGTGCTTGGTACTTTTCACACTATGCATCTGGTTACTTGTTAACAGATTGTGCTGGGTACTTTTCACACAATGCATCTGGTTAATTGTTAACATACTGTGCCTGGCTACTTGCCCATACTATGCATCTGGTTACTTGTTAACAGACTGCTGAGTACCTGTCACACTATGTATCTGGTTACTTGTTAACAGACTGCGCTGCGTACCTGTCACACTATGCATCTGGTTACTTGTTAACAGACTGTGCCTAGCTACTTGTCCACACTATACATCTTGTTACGTGTTAACAGACTGTTCCAGGTTACATATCCCCACTATGCATCTGGTTACTTGTTAACAGACTGTGCCTGGTTACTTTTCCACATTATGCATCTCGTTACTTGCTAACAGAGTGTACCTGGGTACATAACTACACTATCCATCATGTTACTTGTTAGCAGACTGTGCCTTGTAACTTGTCCACACTATGCATCTCGTTACTTGTTAACAGAGTGTGCCTGGTTACATATCCATACTGTGCATCTGGTTACTTGCTAACAGACTGTGCCTGGCTTCTTGTCCACACTATGCATCTGGTTACGTGTTAGCAGTTTGTGTCATTTTACATATCCACACTATACATCTGGTTACTTGTTAACAGACTGTGCCTGGTTTCTTGTCCACAATATGCATCTGGTTACGTGTTAAACGATTGTGCCTGGTTACCTGTCCCACTATATGCATCTGGTTATTTGTTGACAGAGTGTACTGTTCATGGATACTTGTCCACACCATGCATCTGGTTATTTATTACTAAAGTTTTATTAAAATATACCCAAAATACCAATTGTAAAGGATTAAATAAATTATGATCAACAGAAAAGTAGCAATATCAACTGGTTTATTAGTAATACATGTATAATGTTCTTTAATTATAACTTTCACACTATCTGTTGGTTTATATGTAAGTGTTTGGAAACTTACTCGCTGAAAAACTGCTAAAGAGTATTTTAATTTTCAAGACTGTTGGCTTTTCTATACTGGCGGTTTTTTAAATAAGTTGATTTGTCTCGATTTTGATTTGATTATTTTCTTTCTGAAATATTGCACTACTTTTAAAACAAACTTCAATTAAAGAATTCTTTCAACATTGTATTCATTAGTTATCACACCCTCTATCAAACTAAACTTGTTTTATATGATTGATTGAATGGCGGAAACTCCGACATTTCTACAAAAATATTACTCAAATTTAATATAGGCATAAAACGCCCGGAAAGTTTAACACATACTACTGTTTTTTCTATGTCATTAATTAGCAACTAACGAAATTCCATTTAACTAAACTGTGTGGTTGATTCTCGACGCACAGAGCAGTCATGCGCGTCCCCGGATGGTGGATAGTTGAGACCCTTTCGTTGGAGCTTGTCAAGTCTTATTACGAAAGGCCTGGCAGTGGAACGTTGTGGGTGACGTGTTTGGAGAGTGCCACGTTTCTGATAAAGATCCAATTTGTAGATTTCGAAAAAGAGTAAAGCTAAATTCTACGCCCCTACCCAATACTGCATAGATTTTCCAGTGGCTGTCAAAATTCCCTACGTAACTTCCCACCCTTTTTCCGTTGAATTATTGTTTGTTAACTTAATCTCGTCCTGAATATAGCTTAAATACTGTTCACTGGAAATCAATCAATCAATCAATCAATCAATCAATCAATCAATCAATCAATCAATCAATCAATCAATCAATCAATCAATGTCTTTGTGGGTACCAATTTTCGTGGTTTGATTAAAACGACAGGCTCGTAAATTCATAAATTCGTGGATTTCAAACTTCGAGGTATATACAAGTTCCTTTACAGTTCTCCGTCCCTATCTGATATTTGTTTCAAATTATTCCATTCCATATCCATTATTTCCTTGGTAGAGTGTGTCTGCTGACCGAAAAGCTATTTAACAAGGAGTTAAATGTGGTAAGAATGTATTTGTGGGTTGAAGAATGAAGTCATCACTAACAAAATTTTATGGTCGACATAATGACTTAGTTGACCGTTACGGAATATCTGTGTCATAAAATGACTATTTATTTGCTGCGTTTGTCATAACCACTTCCCTCATGCTTATGACCACCCCCGGATATTATAATTAACGGATTTTAACCTGAAGGATAGACTGTTGCCACGCGTGGAGCAGGAGTTGCATATTCCGGAGGACCTGGATCATCGCCGGTCCGGTATTTAGGGGGGCGCTCATGTCACTCAGTTGTGGGGTAATTTTTCTGTTCATTACTTATTGTTTATTGAATATAAATCGGTATGTTAAAAATGATTCTTTTGCTTAACTTGTTCTAGTAAATAGAATGCAATAGCTTACGAGATAGTAATGTGTTGCTTGCAAAAATGCGATGATTGCCCATGTCGACCTGTTATGATTTCTTATACCGAGTTCGCGCGATTTGTTCTGCTTGTTTTAATGGCTTTGTAAATTTGGTCGTGGATTATTCTGTCAGCATTCTAAGATTATTTTTTTTTCATTTCTACACAACATAAAGCAATGTAAAAGAAAAATACGTTCATGTCAACACATGCTTGGAAACTGATAGGCAAACTTCAATTAATTTAATGGCGTTATTTTCTTATAAAAGTCATTGAATCACTTTTATACCATAGCTATATTTACATTTACAAAAAAACGTGAAAATAGTAACACGTGCTGGTACTTATTATAGACTATTTACCTGTTTATTTATAGGTACCCAAAATCTATTAAAATTGGGCACGTGATTTAGCTTCCTTCTAGAAGGTCTGCTATAAAAATTATACATAAAAGGTATACTTTTTATATTTTTTGCCTTTTTTGACTTTCTTTTAATAAATATTATGTATTTTTAAATTGTTACTTCACATTTACATGCAAGCTTGTTTGAAACCTGCAATCTGATCCACTTTCATTTTCTATGGTATTATATTTGTGACGTACGAAAATCTGTTCCTTTTTAGCATTCAGTACGAATACATTTATTTATTACGGCACGAAATGGTTTAGCAGACAATTGTCGCAAATGCTTTAAGTAAATGTATATGGGACACATACGATTCCCCCTTTTATCCAGTACGTATAAAATAATCATACTTCCTTTAAGTAAACAGGCATGTAAATAGAGGTCTCCTTGCTATGTTCAAGTCTTCGTAAGTGATATTGAGGAAAGTGGTTTATAGTTTCATATTTTATAATTAAACTCACTTCGCTTTCAGAAAATGATTTAATAACAGTTTGATTTATCTGAAGCAAATATTCTTTTGTTTACAAACTCATTTATTTTTGTATGACGATCCCCAGTATAGACTGTCCCTCCAAGGACTAGCCTTTCGCAGGAAATGGTATTTTTGAAACAGAACGAACCAAAATTTAAGAGTAACTAAATGAATACATGTATTGAATAATAAAAATGAATGTATATTTAGACATCTATCTCGTAGTCTATTTTTATAGATTTATCCTCATTATCCGAATTTGTTGTTTACTAATGCATTAAGAGACGTCGGTTGCCGAGCGGTTAAGGTAATCATTTACTAATAAGCACGTGCCTTTCATCACTGTGGTTGCGAGTTCGAGTCTAACTGCGGGCAGGGTGTGCTTGACTCCAATCTTTATTGACAAGAATCGACAGTTTTCCCACTGAAACTCGGGGTTTTCTATGGCTTCCTTCCCCAATACAAACTAGAGGCCACGATATAGCTAAAAACCTACTGAAAGTTGAGTTAACACCATTTAACGAACAAAAACTAATACTTTAGGATAATTTTTGACATATTCTTTCAATACGACAAAAAAAGATTTACAAACAATTTTATTAAAACAAACAACGAATAACAATATTTTTGTTCTTAACTCACTTACAAATGGGCGCATTATTGTTAAACAAACATGGCCGCTATCAATACTTTAATTCAAATATTAATTTTATTAAATTCATAGATAAATTTCTTTTATCAAGGTCCTGCTATGGCGAGTAAGTACGAGACGCGATTTAACTAATGTTTTAGAAATCAGCGAATTCTGCAGTGAACATAAAGAAAAATTGAAAATATACTGCAAACAGCACGAATATCCATGTTGAAGGAAATGTGTTGTTTCCGATCACCAAACGTGTCAAGATTTAATCCAGTTAGAGGATATGGTTCGAAATGTTAAAAACTCGTACGGCTTCCATGACTTTCAGCAAACAATGACTGACATGGTTGAAAATATTCATAAAATTAAAAACGACCGACAAGCACATTTGTCTACATTGAAAAAAGAAAGGAAATAGATTGAAAAAGAAATAGAACAAACGAGAATTACAATCAATGCTCAATTTGACAAATTGCAAGAAGATATAATAAAGGAACTATATGAAGCCGAGTCTAAAGAGAGCCATATGATTGGTCAGTTGCTGGAATCAATAGAAAATAACGAGAAGGAGATCATAGGTTACCAGGAGAACCTGATCAACATAAAACAACACGCATCTGATCTCCAGACATTCCTTGCCATGAAACAAATGGAATGTCAGGTGGAACAGAAAGATAAATATTTCACCTCACTTGTAACAAATAACAAACTAAATCGAGTGAGGTTGTCGTACAAAATGAATGATGCTTTACAAAAAATCTTCAAAGAAATCACACAATTTGGGGAAGTAATGATTAATACTAGTTCTTATGAGTTAGAGGTTGTGAGAAGAAAAGAAACGCAAGCTCAAATTGTGATAGCTCCTGCTCCATATAACTCAATCGACAATATATCAGTTACATTACAAGTTACTATAGATACAGTTAGAGGATATCACAGGTTGTGCGATGTTACCAGATAGAGTGGTAGAGTGATGTTTTCCTGTTTCAAGGCAACACGTGTCAGAGGATTTAACAGAGATGGTTCGCAAGATAAAAACTTTGACATAAGTTTACAAACAAACGCTGCCGTTGATATAACATATATCCGTGACAACAATACTATTGCTGTTACAGTAGGAGGACGTAGCCATTACATCAATATAATTGATTTAGAAAGCAGGAGAGTCAAGGAAACAATTCCAGTAGGATCTGCCAATCATGGCATAGTAAGCAGAAACAACACATTGATTTACTGTGCTCTGGGCCGTGGTATACAGATGATAAACCTGTCTGACAAATCCGTTAGTAACATCGTTCCAAGGCAAATGTCACTGTTTGCGTATATTACTACCTTTGGTGACACAAACTTTGGCACACATACCGTGACATGCTGTGATCTCCATGGTACAATACAATGGGAATTCAAAGATGAAAGTGTTTTGAATTTTCCATATGGTATCTCATTATCCGAAAAAAAGAGTTTCTATATAAACTATAAACTAAATTGCTTTGTATGTTAAGAAAGTATATAAATTTAGTGGTAGGATATCATTTAATATAAACATGCATACACCATTGATACAATTATACACAAGAAACTACTAAAATACAATTAAAATAACAAAAAAGCAAAAAGCATCAATCTCATTTCTGTTCAATGCAATATTTAACATTGATAGCATGTGCTGAAAGGAAAATATCAAGATTGCTACAGGTAAATGTACATAACTCCAGATTAATAGATAAAATTAAGTACATGTCTGAATAAACAGTATGTAAAAATGCACAATATGTCTATCAATCCTGTAAACGTTTATTGAAATCATCTTATCTTTTGCCTTCCGAATGAAGTTATACTCATTTTTAAACATGTAAACTCAGCTACCGCCAAATTTTGCGGTTCTTACTTAAAAGCTTGTCCCGATAACGCAGTCTATCACATATTGATGTGTCATGTCTTAGTTGTTTTCTATTCTTAATTTAATTTGGATAGATGACACTAATTCTTCCGTGCCTTACAATTTGAATTGGATATCTGGTATCCCCGTACGGGTTGTAAATTCACATGTTATATGGCCCAAACCCACAAGTGGTATGTTTTAAAGGAACATACATTTCAAAGACATCCTCCATGCTCCATGACTATTGAGTGTTTATTTTACGTCTATATGATTGACTTCCACCTCCCACAAACTGAAACAGGCAGACTTCTGGTGGTTATTCTGTGATTTTGGTTCTATAGCGCTGAAACCGCCCAATTTTAACTGTCTTATGTTCACTGTTATGTTTCACTCAATTTTGATCGAGTATATACATCAAATGTGCTATTGAACTGCAAAACAATATCTTTGCAGTACGTTCTAAGTACACTAAGATATATGCCATCAATAAACTGAATCTGTAAGCGGTCATAATATTGTGTTACAGAGGAATGAACACATGAACATGGGATTATGCTATTATTGTATGTTGTGTTAATAATGTTCCATGGACAACAACAAAGTTCGTTCTGTCGTGCATATTTGCCGGGGGATTCACCAGAATGTCATTCTGGATTTCTCTCTCAATCAAACTAGACGCCATGATCCAGATAAAAATGTTGAAAGTGGCGTCACAAGTAGAAATGAACAAAGCATATGCGTCTATTTATTAAATGGCTTATCGGCAGTTATTGCTAATATACAATTTTCCGCATATATATGACCAATTAGGATAATTTAATCTTGAAAGTTCTTATTTTACCGACATATGTAAATAAATAAGTTAACAGTATTGCTGAAGACAAATTTTCTTACTAAAAATGAGAGACGTTTATTATTTTCATATCCTTCATATTATTACAGGAAACATTCATATTAAAATACAAGATTTTCTTAAGTTAAAGGTCCAGTGTACCCCAAGAGTAACGATGGACTCTTGTTGATGAACTAATTTAATAAAATGAAAATATATAATTTAAAATATAAAAATACACTGTGCTGAGATTACTAAACTTGAGTCTTATACCATTTCGTTTAAAATTTCAGTATATTTCAATAATTTGAAGCTTTCCAAAGATACCTTCTTTGGATAAACCGAAGGTCCAGGTTGTCTCCGGCGTCCTACCTCAATAAAAGCTAGAGGCCATGATATAGCTGAAAATTGCTCAATTTGGGGCTAAACCTCATTCATTTGAAAAAAAAAGTATTTTGATAAGAGCACAATAAAATTAACAGATCGTTACATTTAATGTAGGCAACGTTTTAATTGTAATATCATACCATAAATATAGCAGCAAAAGGTCATTTTAAATAAACCAGATTATTCAAGATGGCGACTTCCAGTGGTAGAACTTAGGTTTCACAGAGGTTATTATTCAACGATTCATTGTCTTATAATTACATATTTGTTTGCATAAACATATTTAGCATATCCGAAATAAAAGAGTTTCTATATAAAATATAACTAAATTGATTTGTATGTTAAGAAAGTACATTCATTAAGTGGTAGGATATCATTTAATATAAACATGCATACAACATTGATACAATTATACACAAGAAACTACTAAAATACATTTAAAATAACAAAAAAGCAAAAAGCATCAATCTCATTTCTGTTCAATGCAATATTTAACATTGATAGCATGTGCTGAAAGGAAAAAAAAGATTGCTACAGGTAAATGTACATAACTGCAGAATAATAGATAAAATTAAGTAAATGTCTGAATAAACAGTATGTACAAATGTACAATATGTCTATCAATCCTGCAAACGTTTATTGAAATCATCTTATCTTTTGCCTTTCATTCCTTTTCGCATGAAGTTATACCCATTTTTAAACATGCAAACTCAGCTACCGCCAAATTTTGCGGTTCTTACTTAAAAGCTTGATATGTCATGTCTTAGTTTTTTTCTATTCGTATTTTAATTTGGATAGATGACACTAATTCTTCCGTGCCTTAGAATTAGAATTGGATATCTGGTATGCCCGTACGGGTTGTAAATTCTCATGTTATATGGCCCAAACCCACAAGTGGTATGTTATAAAGGAACATACATTTCAAAGACATCCTCCATGCTCCATGACTATTGAGTGTTTATTTTACGTCTATATCATTGAATTCCACCTCCCACAAACTGAAACAGGTAGACTTCCGGTGGTTATTCTGTGATTTTGGTTCTATAGCGCTCAAAACTGTGAACATCAGTGATCAGAAATAGAACACTTGATAAAGACAGGGTGTTCAATAACAGAACAGATAAGGGCATGTGTGATAAAATTTATTACATCAATACATAGAAGTATTTTGGAAATGCTTATAAATTAACTTTAAATTAATTAAAAGAGCGTCATTGCCACTGCAAATAATTTTATTCACTGAAACATTTGTTTGTAGAAACGAGACTAAGAACACAAAGGTAACTTGGAATACTAGATATTCTAAAGGCATTTTAATGTTACCATTATGTTTTTTTTAAATGCATCAAAACAATAAAAAAATAAACATCAAATTCGATACCCGTGAAATTTAACATAAAGTATTAAAATTTATTAAACGCTCGAATGTAAACATTTTAAAAACAGACAGACGTTAAAGCCTTGGTTACAACTTGGACACTATGTGTAAAGATGAACACATCTTAAACATAAAGGCTTACATTTTTGCACACTATGCGTGTATAATTTTAGGCAAACTTGTTGGTCGTTTAGACAACTGATTGCCACACTTAATTGTTTACTGTTTACCCCCCCCCCCCAATTTCAACTGTCTTATGTCCACTGTTATCTTTCACTCAATTTTGGTCGAGTATATACATCGAATGTGATATTGAACTGCAACACAATATCTTTGCAGTACGTTCTGAGTACACTAAGAAATATGCCATCAATAAACTGAATCTATATTCGGTCATAATATTGTGCTACAGAGGAATGAACACGGGATTATGATATTATAGTATATTGTGTTAATAATGTTCCATAGACAACAACAAAGTTCGTTCTGTCATGCATGTTTTCCGGGGGTTTCACCAGAATTGTATTCTGGATTTCTCCCTCAATTAAACTAGACGCCATGATCCAGCTAAAAATGTTGAAAGTGGCGACACACGTAGAAATGAACAAAGCATATGCGTGTATTTATTAAATGGCTTATCTGCAGCTATTGCTAATATACAATTTTCCGCATATATATGCCCAATGAGGATAATTTAATCTTGAAAGTTCTTATTTTACCGACAACCCAATTCTGTCAAGTTGAAAATATGAGTTGCCGATAAATAAGTTTTAAAGGATGATAGGGAAGATAACGTCATTGCTAATCGGTCAACACAAGGAAATTTGTACAAGAAGTATTAAGATTACGCGACCGTTTTTTGAAAGAAATTATACGACATTATGTTGGGAAATTTAAAGTGTTAAGGTATGTTCATAATTATTTTAAGGATAAGCTTGACATTAGGTGACAATAGTGATGTTGTAACAAGCATAACAAAAACCGAAAGTATATAGGATGTATCAATAAACTGCTACTGTCCAAATAATTAAGCATTCTTGTTTAGTTTTTTTATAGTTTGGCCCCACAAAGTTCGTTTCCTCATGCATGTTTAGTTTCCACCGGATGATTATCTCAATTAAAACTGCACGCCATTGATTCTGCTGGAAAATGGCATCAAACTAAAAAACCAACATGCATGTTTTCTGGAGTTTTAGCTGGTCATGAAAACTCCGGATTATTCCCTCGCCATGATGCAACTGAAAAAATGGTTAAAAGTGGATTCTAACTAACGTTCTAACCAAGAAAAAGCAATGCAGGTGTGCTTTTGTTTAAAAAATATCTAAAACGCAATGATTGGTAAGGTACAATCTTCCTCGCATGTATGACCAATGTGAATCTAATTATATGTATGTATTCTGGTTGTTGCTTCTCGAGTTTGTTGGTATCTTGAACTTTGATTTGTTGATAGTCTTTTTAAAATGTTTCCTTCATGTTCGGTATATTACCTTCATATAATCTGTAAATTTCATCTTGTTACCAGCAACATATATTTACGGAGAAAGAAATGTGTTAAGGATAAAAGGGTAATCATAAATTATTATGATTAAAAGAGTTTTCAGAAAAAATATAAAATAACCTTTTTTTAATTGGTCAAGAAAGGAAGTAAGTTTTCACAGAACTATCCGATTACACTGCCAATTTATTGAAAGAAATCATTTGACATGAAGGTTGAAACATAACAGTGTTAATGTATGTTCATAATTGTTTAAAATATAAATAAAATGTCATCAAAGATACCAAGCTTAATTTAATTTACTACGACAGACGCGCGTTTAGTCTAATCAAGACGCATCAGTGGCGCTCAAACCCAAACAATATATAAAATCCAAATGATTAAAATGTTGTAGAACTTTTATCACCAAAAATTCCTTTTCATACGAAATTGCTATATTTTAGGAATATGTTCTCTCTTCTCGATAATAATTGTTGGAAGTCAAAATGTTTGCTTGACAGTTATTGTACAAATGTAACATAAATGTCACAATTTAAAATAAATATTGCATTTTATCAATTATGGGACTAGTTGTACATATTTTGAGAAAGTCCCTCCATTTTTGGTAACTGCACTAGTTACATAATCTACCACGATTTAGACAGACTTTTTGTCATTTTGGTAACATGACAGTCATATTTACCTATATATACTTTTTCCTGAAGTCGAATTGACTTTCAGCATTCATTTGTTGATCACGGAGATTCGATAATTACGCCAAACCTTGCCGATGATCGTGTCTGTTGCAACAGTTGCTTCATCGCTGCCAGCCATCGAATCCAGTTGCGACCTGCGATGCGATTGGATAATTAAAGTAATGCAAATATTAGTTTTATATATTTTTTTTATTTTAAGACATGTAAAACTGTATAATTTTATTATGTTTGTTAGGAAATACATGTGAAACTTATTTTAAAATGATATATTTATTATCGATTGAAATCGATGCATTCCATCGGTTACAGTCATCGTTATGCACACTTGACCCGGTAAGCGTCAGCCCTGCTGCACAGGTGCACTGCGTACTCCGTACACGTGCGTTGCGTACAGTTATGCAGCGCGAGAAGTATAAATAGGGTACAAAACGCTAAATCGACGTCCCTTGCACGCCACTCTTTTTCTGAGGCAGCTTGACCACTGCAAAATATTGCCAATTACAGTAAGAAAAATTTATATTTATTTATTATAATTTTTAAAGGCAAAATAATACTAGTAATGTATCTAGTAATTTGTCTTGTTAAAAATTAAAGATATAATATTACATTTAAAATGGTAAAAGAATAGATAAATAAATAGTACTAGAAATGTCTCTAGTGCATTTGTCAATCTCTTAGGAAATATTGGAAAAATAATTAAACTTTGCTAATATTCAATACTACATTTTTGTTTAACTTAGGATTACTGTTATACACTAAATTAGCACGTACATATCTTGTGCATTAAAATTTACAAATAAAACAGGAGTAGGTATACAATTAAAATAGAGACATACACTCCAGCGCGGGGTCAGCTAGCATTCTTGTCTCTAAATTTCTTTAAAACATATACAAGATAACCCTCTAGCACCGGGTCAGCTAGCACATATTCTAGTATTATTCATTCAGTTTAGAAGTAGGTATAAAATAAAAAAGAGACATAAACTCTAGCACGGGTCAGCTAGCATCCTTGTCTCTTTATATTCCTTTAAAACATATACAAGATAACGATCTAGCACTTGGTCAGCTAGCACACTTACACATACACTCTAGCACAGGGTCAGCTAGCATTCTTGTCTCTTTAAAACATATACAAGGTAACGCTTAGCACGGGGTCGGCTAGCACACCTTCTTGTATAATCAAATTCATTATGGGTTTAGGTATAAAATAAGAATAAAAAAGGCATACACTCTAGCACGCGGTCAGCTAGCATACTTGTCTCTTTAAATTTCTTTAAAACATGTATACAAGATAACGCTCTAGCACGGGGTCAGCTAGCACACTTTCTTGTATAATAAAATTCGTTCAGCTTAGTAGACATTAAATAATATAGATAAATACACTCTAGCACGGGGTCAGGTAGCATTCTTGTCTCTTTTAATTTCTATAAAACGTATACAAGATAAAGCTCTTTCTTGTATAATACAATTAATTATAAGTTTAGGTACAAATTTAAGAAAAAGCAGGGACATACACTCTGGTTGTGTATTTATACCATAAATTAATTATTAAATTGTTTACATAGTTCATGTTAAGAAAACAAACCAGCCATATCATATCTATATGTCAATAGTTTTAATCATTCTAAAATTAAGAAATAATTCACGGAGGCTGTAGTTTCTCATTGTTTCACAAACGGGTGGCCATTTATGACGTATTATTTTATCCCTATCGACAGCGATGGATAAAATAACGATATAAATGGTCACCCCCTTGTAAAACAATGATAAATCACTGCCTCCGTTAAATGATATCGACGTACCTATAGAAAGGGGTTAATGTGTTTTGGGCATTTTGACACGATTGTTAACTGTTGTTTAGAAAACAAACCAACTGTTAACTGTTTTTCAACCATTAGCGATTATCTGGACATTGTTGTTAACTGTTATAATAAAAATTAAAACCCTGTTTGCTGTTAATATTCAGAATACTGTTAACTGTTTTACAGTTTTTTCTCTCTGGTTTTTCGATTTTTAAATTCACTGTTTTCTGGGTTTTTTTCATGTAAATTGTGGTTTTCTGTTATTCTTATTTAAATTTATTGTTATTTGTTTTTGTAATAATAAAAAATGTTAACCTGTTAATGACCCCCTCTTATCCCCCCGGGACAGGCACATTTCAATTAATGGCTTAATAAGGTTTTACATGTTATTTATTCACTTTTAACATCAGATATCTTTACTATTACAAATTAAAAAAGAAACGAAGTGTTAATATTAAACAATACCACATGCTTATGGTAAACTAGACTTAATATTTGTTTATAGTTATCAATATCCAATAAAATTTGTCATGTGATGTATTTTCGCTATTAAATTCTACATATAAGGTATTTTAAAAAATATTTGTCTTTTTTTTCTGACTTTCTTTAAATACATATCATCAGTATTAATAAATTGCTATTCTTCGTTTACATATAAGTTGATTTGAATTATGCAATCTAACATCTACTGCACTTTCGTTTTCAATGGTATTATTTGTGACAAATGAATGTGCTCTATTTCCGCATTCAGTACGAATACATTTTGTTGTTGCAGTGATTTTATGTTATTCCTGCCACAAGTCAAGCAGGATATGCTCCAGCGTTTATTTGTACCATTATCACCCTGCGTTTATGTTATTCATGCCATTATCACCCTGCCTTTCTGTTATTTGTGCCATTGTCACCGTACGTTTATGTTATTTGTGCGTTTGTGGCCCTGCGTTTATGTTATTTTTGCCATTGTCAGCCTGCGTGTATGTATTTGTGCCATTTTTACCCTGCCTTTATGTTATTTGTGCCATTGTCACCATTTGTTTATGTTATTCGTGCCAGTATCAGCCTGCCTTTATGTCACTTGTGCCATTATCGCCTCGTTTATGTTATTTGTGCCAATGTCGCCCTGTCTTGTTGATGTTATTCGTGCCATTATCACCCTGCCTTAAGTTGATTTGTGCCATTGTCGCCCTGTCTTGATGTTATTTGTGCCATTATGACCCTTCGCTTATGTTATTTGTGTCATTATCACCCTGCCTTTATGTTATACGTGCCATTTGTCACCATTTTTTTTAATGCTTTTTGAGCCATTTGTCACCCTGCGTTTATGTTATTTGTGCTATTGTCACCCTGCTTTTATGTTTGTTTGTTTGAATGGTGTTTTACGCCACTTTCAGCAATTTTTCAGCTATTTCATAGCGTCCAGTTTTTATTGGGGGAGGAAGCCGGAGTACCCGGAGAAACTCCGACCTTCGGTCTGAAAACTGGCAATTCTTGTCAATTAAGATTGAAGTCAAGTACACCCTGCCCGCAGTGAGACTCGAACCCACAACCTGAGTGTTGATAGACCACGTGATCAATAGTAGACGAACTACCTTAACCACTCGGCCACTGAGGCCCCTGCTTTTATGTTATTTGTGCCATTGTCGCCCTGTCTTGATGTTATTTGTGCCATTAATCATCCTGCATTTATGTTATTCGTGCCATTATGACCCTGTCGTTATGTTATTTGTGCCATCTGTCACCCTGCGTTTATATTATTTGTGCCATTCTCACCCTGCGATTATGTCATTCGTTCCATTATCGCCCTGCCTTTATGTTATTTGTGCCAATGTCGCCCTGTGTTGATGTTTTTTTGTACCATTTGTCACCCTGCCTTTGTTATTTTTGCGAGTCACCCGGCGTTTATGTCTTTCGTGCTATTATCACCCTGCTTTTATGTTATTTGTGCCATTGTTGCCATGTCTTGATGTTATTTGTGCCATTGTCACCCTGTGTTTATGTTATTCGTACCATTATCAACCTCTTTATGTCTTTCGTGCCATTATCACCCTGCCTTTATGTAATTTGTGCCATTGTTGCAATGTCTTGATGTTAGTTGTGATATTTGTCACCATGCGTTTATGTTATTTGTATCATTTGTCACCCTGCCTTTATGTAATTTGTGCAATCGTTGCCATGTTTACATGTTATTTGTATCATTGTCTACCAGTCTTGATGTTATTTGTGCCATGTCACCATGCGTTTGTTATTTGTGCTTAATCACCCTGTCTTGATGTCATTCGTGCGATTATTACCCTGCCTTTATGTAATTTGTGCCATTGTTGCAATGTTTATATGTTATTTGTGTCATTTGTCAACCTGCCTTTATGTTATTTGTGCCATTGACGCCATGTCGATGCTATTTGTGCCATTTGTCACCCTGCGTTTATGTTATTTGTGCCATTATCACCCTGTCTTTATATTATTTGCGCCATTATCGTCCTGTCTTTATGTTATTTGTGCCACTGTCATCCTACGTTTATGTTATTTGTGCCATTGACGCCCTGTCTTGATGTTATTCGTGCCATGATCACCCTGCCTTCATGTTATTTGCGCCATTATCGTCCTGTCTTTATGTTATTTGTGCCATTGTCGCCCTGCCTTTATGTTATTTGTGCCATTGTCGCCCTATCTTGATGTTATTTGTATCATTATCACCCCTCGCTTATGTTATTTGTGCCATTATCACTCTACGTTTATGTTATTTGTGTCATTTGTCACCCTGCCTTTGTGTTATTTGTGCCATTGTCACCATGCGTTTATGTTATTTATATCATTTGTCACCCCGCCTTTATGTTATTTGTGTCATTTGTCACCTTGCCTTTATGTTATTCGTGCCATTATCACCCTGCCTTTATGTTATTTGGCGTATTGAATTTGTCACCTTGGTAATTTTAATTACATCTTGTTGGAATATTTGAGCAAAGCCAAGTAACAGCGCGTCAGCGGGTGGCGGACGGTGAAGCAAAATATAGAAGTTGTTGGAGTGAGAAAGTTTAAGATCAATATGTTATGACTTGTTTACGTTATTTATTTATATTGACACTCAATGACTAAGGCCATTCGTTGGTCAGTCTGTGCCTATATATATATTCTATAAAATAAATATATTAATAAATACGAATAAATTTTCGACCAACTGATGGCCTTCTTCAGTGTCAATATCAATCTATAAATAAATGATAAAATTTGGTTATTGGCACATCAGCATCCAGTGGTGACGTAATCGGGTCTGATCTGATTTTATTGATCTTGAACTTTCTCAGATCACAGCTATTAATCATCACATAGGGAGTACTGTACAGTTGTTAGTTGTATAAACCATATAATCTTGAACTTCTTGATATTCATGAATTTATTATTTATTGATATTTAGAATGATATTTATTTTTTTTGTTTATTCCATTGGGGTGTACAGAGCAGAGCTCTTTAATCCAGAATCTCTCTCAGGCCTCCCGTTCAGAGTCTCGCCACTTACAATTCTGCTCGATAATTAGGATTTGTATTTGATCAAAATCCTTTGGAGTGTGGTCGGGCAGTCTGAAGTGTTGGCTTACGGGCAGAAACTGTTTCTTAGTTAGGTCACTTCTATGACCATTCAGTCGTTTGTGGAATGGCTGTTTGGACTCGCCAACATATTGTAAGCCACAGATGGGGCACTCAAGAATGTAAATGACATTTGAGCTTTTGCAGTTAACAGTAGTGAATATTTTGTACTGTTTATCTGTTACTTTGCTGTTAAATGTAGACAAGGGTTCCATATGTTTGCAACATTTGCAGCGTTTGTCACCACAAGACTGACTTCTGCCAGCGGCATTGCTGGGCTTTGCAATCTCTGCTCGTACCAATAAGTTGCGGAGACTGTTGGGTTGTTTAAACGCAACCATGGGGGGCTCTGGAAAGATTCTTGACAACCTGGGATTTTTTTTCAATAAATTTCAAATGGTGCTCATCGTGTTTTTCAAACAAGGGTTTCCCTAGTCTCCTTTTAAACGAATCATCGGTGGAACAGATTCTTCCGAGTCTAAGAGCTTGACTATAAGGAATGCTCTTTGTCACATGAGGAGGATGACAACTACTAGGTAAAAGGTATTGGTTGGTGTATGTTGGTTTGGAATACAGGTCAGTGGACAGCTCATCATTTGCGGATAAGGAGCTGAAAGCATCGAGGAAAGATATACGAGATTTTGAGATTTCATTAGTAAATTTGATAGAGGGATGGATGGTATTGGCACGTGAGACAAAGTTTTGTAATCCCTCATCAGTATGTATCCACTTCATATCAACATCATCAATAAACCTATACCAAGATAGTGGTTTTTCAATAGACATTTGGAGAAGTTCTTTCTCCAATTTACCCATAAATATGTTAGCATATGATGGAGCCATTTTAGTTCCCATAGCTGTTCCATTTATTTGCAAGAAATGGTCTGCATTAAAAGTGTTGTTCTTTTTTAGCACCAATGTCATCATTGTGACTAAACATTCAGTCGGAGGATCTTTGACTGAACGACTTTCCCAGACCTCTCTGCATGCTTCTATGCCATTTGCATGAGGAATGTTAGTGTAGAGAGATGTGACATCCATAGTGACGAGCGTGGTACCCGGTGGAAGGGGATTTAGAGTTGCCATCTTTTGTAGATAATCAGTGGTGTCCTTCGCGAATGATGGGAGTGATTCAACATGTGGTCGAAGATGGTAATCCACGAATTCAGATATTTTTTCTGTCGGGTGGCCGTTAGCTGATACGATAGGTCTACCGTGGTTGTTAGGTTTGTGAATTTTAGGGAGAAGGTAGAATCTGCCGGCTTTTGGCTTGTCTGGTGTTAGATATTGGGGAGTTTTATCATCAATATAGCCTAGAGTGTTCATTGTGGTTAATTCCTTAGCTATTTCATCACTGAATTTCTTTCTGGGTCCTCTTCTAATTTCATATAAAACCGGCCATTATTCAGTTGACGTTCAGCCTCTCGAATATAGGCAGATTTGTCCATAACCGCAACTGCACTACCCTTGTATGCTAGTTTGATGACTATTTCTACATTTGAAGTTTCTAAGGCCAGTTCGTTCGTCAGGAGAGAGATTGTCAAAATTGTTAGTATAAGATTCAACTGTGCGCTAATTACTTCTGTTTTAACGTTGTCTAGAAATGACTCTAAAGTTGTGTTCTTACTAGGTTTGGGGACCCGTTCACTTTTTTGACAAATCTATATTTGGTATCTCCTTCTATGTCACTATTGGAGTTCACCTCATAATCTTCCTCTTCTTTCTAGGAAGCAAAATGTTCTTTAATTCTTAAGCTTCTAGCAAAATTATCCAATTCCTGGGATAGTTTAGTGCTGTTGACAGGACCAGGAACTGGACAGAAATTTAAACCCTTTGCTAGTAAAGATGTTTCACTTTCTGTAAGATGGTGACTAGAGAGGTTAACAACAGTGTTGGAATCGTTGTTGGTTGAATGTGATTTCTGTTTGAAGTGTCTAATGCGTCTCTTTATCTGTTATGGTAATGTGGTATTCTGTTGGTTAGGAATACCATCGCGATTAAATTTCCGCCGTTGACGTTTAGAGAAGGTGCAACTTTGGATGGTGGTGATGTCATTTAGACGCTTAAGAATGTTGTCATATTCTTTTATCTGTCACTTTTTCTGACATATTTTCATGGAATTTTCAAGATCAGATGATAGTTTAAGTAGATGTTCTTCGCAGTGATTTTTCATAAGGGTCAGCAGGCGTTTTGAACAGTGAAACAGAGTCTGATCCCATTTTCTATAAAAGGTGTTAGAATCACTGCCAGGTGTTTGAGGTAAGAGTTTGATATTAGATAGGTGATGGTGAGTTTTCACTTGTTTTTGTTTAAGTACTCTCAGATGTTTAAAGTATTCTTCATATGACATTATAAAAAATGAAGTAATGTTCTTCGTGTGACATTATAAAAGATGGAATAATGTAAGTCCACTGGGATCGTGTAAATACACAATACAGGTAGCACTAAATATAATATAAAAAGTCTAAAGGAAGCTACCAACCAGTACACTTAATAAGTATCGGATCGCCAACATGACGATACAGCATAAAAAAAATAATATATAAGTCTAGAGGATTATGCAACGATACAAATATAGAGATTTTTCTACATGACGATACAGCATAAAAAAAATACATAAGTCTAGATGATTATGCAACGATACAAATATAGAGATGTTTCTACTATTAATAAATATGACAAAATTTTCGAGGGAGAGTTCTGTAAGAGTAAATGCATTAGCTGTTGCCTACATTATTGTATACACCTAAAGAAAGGCTTGTATCTCCTTATTAACAGATCTCCAAGATCAGCTTTACCCATGGTTTCATTGTATCGTATCTGTGGACTACCTCTGGAGCTAGTATTCTTTTGCCGTTGCTCCTTTGATTTCTATATTTGCTTAATATATTAATATTATAGTCAATTTTGCTTTCATTTTCCACATTATTCAATATAGATTTCATAATCCTATTTTCGAATCTTCGGGTTTTTTTAATTTTTAATGTCATGCTTGTACAGGTATTTAAAATGTAAGGTTTTGTGTGACATCCGAAACACAATTGTTGGAGCTTCAATAAATTGTATTTATTACCATGCGTTTTGTGTTTTATGCCGCGGGACAGCATGTCAGGCATTAAGTTTTACCAATGTCTGTACGTCCAGAAAATTTCCGTCAATTATTTCTCTGCATTTGTAAAACGGAAATGTTTGATATGGTGATTCGGTATGGTAATTGGTACTAATATGCTGTATATTGTAAGCGCTTTTCAGGCCTTTGGACCCCTACTTCCTGTTATAGGCGGCTCATCCGTATACATTTGATTTATTTATTTTTTATAAGGTGTGTTTTAATGAAAAAATGTAATAAGATTTAATAGCACTTAACACCTGTGCAAAGTTAAAAACAAAATCTTTTGACGCGTTTTCAAGGTATTACCTGGCAATCACCGGGCACGGACAGACGGAAGGACCGACACTCGTATCCATTCGGATGGTATCACGTTATTCCCCGCCACTTTGTGTGGCGAGGTATACAAAACCTTATATTTTTAAAGGTGCTGTTAAGCATATGAACTTTGATAACGAATAGGTAGATTTTAGTATTGATTAGTACAGAATGAAAATTAAACACAGTTCTTAATTTATTTTCTTGGTAATAAGACAAAAAGTCTATTATATTGTTATGAAACATCTTTTCTACGACTGAAATATTGCATTTTTATCAGTATATTCTCATCGTATAGTACAAAATCATTCCCAATTGTAAGTTTTTAACATTTTCATAATTTGTTAACTCCTATTCTTAACCTTATGACTACATTTCTTATAGACTATTTAAACACTGTATATTTAATTCTCTTATTATCATCCTTATACATCTGGCCCGTTTTCCTACAGTTAAAGGTATGGGTGCTTTCAACCCATGTCTCTTGAAAGTCATGGCATTGTTCTAGACTGATAAAATTGAGAACTCTATAGGGTCCCAAAGTGCTGAGCCATAATTGATGACTTACTAAACTAAAGTGATAAATAGCTTGGTAAAAATGCTATGTTGAAAATCACATTTAAAAATAAGTAGTCCAATGGTCTACTAACTGATTCAGCAACAGCATTTACGATTACAATGTAATAAAAAAAATCATTCAGTTATAAACATTAGCATTAGTAACTAGATATAAACTCAAAACCTTCTTCATTATCTTGAATTCATAATGAGATCTAGACAAAGATGGATTTTGACAATGTATAAGCTTAAATGTATTATGATTTACTTTCAAATTATTACTATTACATCATACCCCTAAAAGGTAATTAAATTTTCTGTGTTTTCTGATAATAATACTATGCCTTCCGAATATAATAAAATAACTATCTTCTCAACATTTATATTTATACCGACATTCAACTCTTTTACATCATCAATTAATTAATACTAATTTTAAGCATAACATTTGGTACATCACACCGTTGTTTTAAACCAGTATCAACACTAAACAAATCAGTAGTACTACCGTTTAAACGTACACAACATTCATAATTTGAATCAAACCTAAATCAATCAGTTTATTAAACAATAATGACCTATCTGTTGTGTCATGTGTCTTTTCAAAGTCTGTAAAAGAGACGACAGTTGACAATTTACATTTTCCTCTATGCGCCTTTTGATAAGAAAACCTTTCTATTCATCACTAATTATCTCCCTTTCTTCTAGGTATTTTAAATGCTACAATAAAGCTAAAGTAATGTCTCTATATGATATTAGGCCTCTAGGATCAGAGGTCGAACATTTGTGTATAAGATTTATAATACCTTTATTTCAAGTATTAGAATTTAACTAGATTTTAAACATATATCAATCAATTTTGTCAAAGTACTAATAACCGTAGCATTTTTACAGATTTAATCATAAATTCTACACATGGACTTTAACCATTCTTTGCGTTCATGATACTATTGTATACTTCATCAAAGCTAATTGTCTTATCTAATAAATCACATTTCATGTTGTTAAATCTCAAAAATATAATTTACTACACAACCCATAATGTCGCTTGATTTAACAAATTATAAAACAGACTTTCCAGTGGTTCAGTACAGTCAATATATATACTGTCAGTGACATTGCCGTCAGGAAGGACTACTTTCTTTGTAACAGAAGACTGTCTTTCATTTCCTAATTTTAAATTCCAATTTTCCGAAATTGTTTACTGTCACTATTGTTAATATTTAGCAAACCATCTCGAAATCGACCCCAATAATGATGTTTAGTTTGTTGTAAAAGTTCGTAGTGCGGTTTTACTGTCTATTTGATTGCACAATGTAAATACTGGCTCTCGGTAATACATATCTCATTCCATTTTAACGTCAAGTCATCTGATCACCACCGTGTTTTCTCTTTGAAAAAAAAAAACTTTTAGGAATTACATAACGATTGGTGACATGTCTTTGTCGTGAGTTAACAGGGATTTTTGTTTGTTTGTTTGAATGTTGTTTAACTCTACTTTCAGCAATTTTTCAGCTTTATCATGGCGTCCAGTTTTTATTGGAGGAGGAAGCCGGAGAACACGGAGAAAACCCCGACCTTCGGTAGGAAAACTGCCAATCCTTGTCAAGTAAGATTAGAGTCGAACGCACCCTGCCCGCAGCGAGGCTCGAAACCGCAATCTCAGTGTTGACAGACCACGTGATCAATAGTAGACGAAATACCTTAACCACTCGGCCACCAAGGCGTCCAGAGTTAACGAGGAAAATAATATATTCGTAATAAATATCAAAAATACAAGTTTAGATTTAATGAATCAACAATACAATAAGTAAAAATAATCTGAAAGACAAAAATGTACATTCACATTCGTACTAGTAAAACCCCTAGGCAACAATTAGCCTCATATGATCATGTGCAATTTCATCAATACAAAAATAATAATGGGCTTGATTTAGGTAAACACTTTTCTATTAATCAATTGGTTAGGATGCATTAATTGAAACGCCCATATAGAAATAGCATTACAAATTTAAAACAATACCCCACGGACTAAACAGGAAAAACTGAGTCATTTAAATTTGTAGTTTTTGTATTGAATGATCTTTTATCATAGCTAAGATGCATTAACTTGAAAACTGCATATTGGTTAAAATGATCACAACGTTTAAACAGATAAACTAATATTTAAATTCATTAAAATAAATAAATAAATAAATTTAAATTCACTAACCAAAAATCATCTTGTATAATTTTAATGCACTGAAATTAAATCAAGTCAAATCTAACATAAACATTTGTAAGATGTGAGTGGCTACCACAGTTATTTAAATTAAAACTAGCTAACAAATTTCGAGAAATCGACCACTGCTAAATTGCTTTCATTGGTGTAACTATACATTTTGTTTTTCTATCTCTGACATCTACGTAAGAAGCTATCGCCATGCCTATGCATCCGGTTGGATTTGCTCTCATAGTTGTATTATCCTCAACCACGTAAATACAAGCTCCAGAATCTCCTGGTTCAAACCTAAAATTATCCAATGACAACTGGTGGTAAAAGCGAACAAAATATCTTTTGTGCTGAATAGCTGTGCCAAGGGCACGTACGATCGCCTTTTGAAAGTGTACATCAGATGGTGTGTACATAGGCTTTGGATTTTCAGCCTTAATCTTTTCAATTTGTGTTTCCAAGTTTTCCCATTGTGGAACAACCCCGTGTTCCAACTTAAATTTCCCGAATGTCTCTTCGTCAGCATCGTAATCTTCATATGCTATCAGTCCCTCAGAATACCCAGTTGCACCACCAACAGCTCTTACCGTCATGGTTTCATTAAAGGTGCGATGGGTAATATAATTATCATTCAAGAATGGACTTGTCATACCTACAATGAAATGATTGACTTTGCAACAAAGAACAACAATTCCATTAAATTGTAAACATATCAACAAATAACTATTATAGGGTGTATGCAAAGTTCTCATTTACTTGTATTATTCTGATATCATAGACTGTACCACAGCTTTTGATCATCGTACGCAATATTGTTTAGATTGATCTTTACAACACTTTCAGCAGCAATTTTTCAGCTATATCATGGCGTATGTAAATTTTGTAGAGTTTTATCAATATGATTCAGGTATACTTATCACCAAACCCCATTTCGCTACATAATATTAATATAAACTAATTTCAAAGTTCAATCATGCACAGTAATCAAAAGAACGCAATATACATAAATGCACATTTTTTTCATAATAATGTCTTTAAGTATAGAGGTTACACTTTGAAACAATATTTAACTTAATATCTTTGATTTCAAACCATTATAATAAAATGAGATGCAAATATTCCATGCAAAAAGATGTGACGCCCCTTTTAATATTCCTTTTTTCAGAATAAAACAATATATATTGAAAAAAAATATGTGGCTGGTCTACATCAATGCTTGCAAATTATTTTAACGGCAAATTAGGTAGAATCCCTTATAAAGGTTAAGCAGAACTTGATCGCTATTATTTGCAGGAAAAATCTAATAAAATGAAACATTAAACAGCTATTGAGATACTTTGTAAATTGCTTGATTGGGTTTAAATGGTATAGCCGGATTTGCGGATAAAAGGAAGTAAAAATCGCAAAAGTCAAGAATGGCCGGTTTGCAAAGCATGTGCCTTACTAAATATGAAATGGTTTATAATTTGTTGGAAGAAGGTTGGGTCTGTGTAAACAATGTAGGAGGAATTGATAACACAAAATATGTCTTCTGCAAATGTTCTGAAAAATTACTAAGTTCCCCAGTCTGGTAAAAAAAGAAAAAAATACTTAAACACTTCTATAATAGCAGGTGCACAACTTCTATAAATGTGCAATCTTTCTGTGAAGTTTTAGAGATCTGGGTTGGAAACTGAATGAGGAGGAGTTGATTACACAACATAGGTACTGTCGTCTGCAAATGTTATGAAAAGTTCCCAAGGTTGGAAAATTAGGAAAAAAACCTGGAACACTTCCATAATAGCAGATGCACAACTTCAATACATGTGCAAACTTTCTGTGAGGTTTCAGAGATCTGGGTTGAAAACTGTAGGAGCAGTTGATTACACAAAATAGATACCCTATTTTCCCGGCCCTCCAACCGGAAAGCCCACTCGCCCACCCGACTTCCCCATCCTATAACCTGGGTTTGCACTTATGTGCACCTTTTTTAAATGTTTTCCCAACAGATTTAAAAAAAATGAGTGCTTGTGCATAGACACAGACACCGATACAGTATCACAGATATTATTGATATGTGTCTGTCATTATTTGTAGTCAACACATAAATAAAATTCGCATGAAATAATTTGAAATATTTAGTTTCCTAAATATTGATCTGATTCAATGTCTTACCTTACTAATTCCATGAATCTCCAAAACTTAATTTTCTGGGTGTTTGATCTCGTATCGTGCAAATGTTTTTCAGTGTTACAATAGCTCAGAAATGTAACACGTGAATACGGTTTCATCGATTTGTAAACCTATACAAATTTAAGGTGAATATTAATTTTTTCATTTTAAAGAGTGTCAAGAATTAATTAAATTGCTCTTTCTGTAACATTCAAATGCTAGTTGTTAGTATTGTTACAATTATGCATATTTTACAACAATAATTATCTCAAAGTATAACAGTTTTACATTTACAAAATAGCATTAAATACATTCATAGCTTAACGAGGTGTGACACAGGCTTTGTAGCTGAAGTATTATCTTTACATATTTCACAACTGTCAACTAGTATATCTCTGTTCAGTCTTATAACAGCGGCATCTACACTGGTTTTGTCTTTGTTTTCTTATTCAAAAGCATCATGTACAACATAACTACAAGCAACAGAAGTATCATTTTCAAGACGGCAAAATGTTTCTAACTCTGTCTTGTGCTTATCTCTTTTACTGCCAACTAACAAAGTTTCTCTATCATATACCACATGGGCACATGTCAAAAGGGTGGGTTTACCACGATATTTCACGAATCCATCTAAAGTACCGTATGAGGCTACTGTAGGTTCCGTACCAATTCTTTGTCCTACAACAGTTTTTGCAAAAACATGAAATGCCATTCATTAACATTAGTATCATGCCTTTGACAACACAGTTGTACATATTCTGGGTTTACTGACGAAATGTACGTCATAGCGAGTTTAGTGTGTTTGAGGAAAAAACTCTCAACAATGTCGGAATTAAGTGAATGGACTTTTTGCAAGTTGCATGTGATTTTTGAAAAATGCTCAGTTTCAGCACTATCATGTGCTTCCATCGACTGACTTTCTCGGAAACTGACACTCTGCAGAACTTGAATTCCTAGATATTCTTCAGGGAGAGCATCTAAATCATGTTCTGTCTTAACAACTATTACAGGTTCTTTTGAACAGATAGATGAGCAACCCTTTTTAAGACATTTACAATAATAACCAGCCCAAATATCGATTGCCATTCCCATTAAATTTCCCACTTGGCTTTGGGCAACATAGTGTTTAACAAGATACCAACTCGTTGCCATGCCGATACTGGGCAACTGATTATTCATAGCAAGTTTAAAATTATCTACGATATGAATGGACGGAGCACTTCGTGCAAGCATGAATCGAAAAAGAATAGCACGCTCTGAATCTTCAAGCCTTAACTGTGGTGTCTTCATCTGCTTATAAATCATTTCAAACTCTTCTATAGATTTTGTCCCTCGACATTCGTTATTCGCATTTGTATACTCTGAAAGTAAATAGGTTTGTTTGTTTGTTTGATATTGTTTAACGCCATTTTCAGCAATTTTTAGCTATATCATGGCGTCCAGTTTTTATTGGGGAGGAAGCCGGAGTTCCCGGAGAAAACCCCAGACCTGCAGTAGGAAAACTGGCAATCCTCGTCAATTAAGATTGGAGTCGAGTGCACCTTCCCGCAGTAGACTCGAACCGGCAACCTGAGTGTTGACAGACCACGTGATCAATAGTAGACGAACTACCTTAACCACTCGTCCACCGAGGCCCCCTAAAGTAAATATGTAAATTGTTTTATTTTGTTTTATTATGTAGACGATGAATATCCAGAAATACGAATAATATAAGCTCGAGTCTCTTGGAGATGTTAGTGAAATAAGTGTTTAATATTTGCAATCCTGATCGGTTGAACTTTATTTTGAATCATATTTATACGTTAGCAGGTATCTGGTTACATTGATTTTATTAAGCTACGGCACATTGTTTTATAGGCAGAGAAGGTAGATAAATCACGTGGTCTATCAACACTAAGGTTGAGGGTTCGAGTCTCACTGCGGGCAGGGTGCACTTGACTCCAATCTTAATTGACAAAGATTGCCAGTTTTTCGACCGAAGTTCGGGGGTTCTCTCCTGGTACTCCGGCTTCCTCTCCCAATAAAAACTGGACGCCATGATATAGCTGAAAAATTTTTGAAAGTGGCGCTAAACCTCATTCAAAACAAAACAAAAATCTATAACGAGAAACTTAATGCCTGCTGTTTAATGGTAAGGGAAACGATCCAAAAGGAGATAGATATAAAGAAAAGCCCAACATTGTGAAACACGTGACCTCGACATTGTCCCGGAATACACAACGTCTACTTTTAGGCACTTTAAATGTGATAAATTGATGAACAAATAACAAGAAAAAATGTTGAATTTTAGCAAAAAACTATCTGTTTGTTACGTCTCAAACTTCAAGGTTTCACATTTCGTCTGTATTCTATGATCATTTATTACATTAAGTTCATATTTGTCGTCACACAAAATTGTTTACTTGTAGAACCATTCTATAAAGGAAAAGTCTATGGTTTCATGAAAATAAGAAAAACCAACTTAAGGTGAAAACATGTTAAATTGTTGTGTTTTATTTCCATGTGCATTGTTTCTGAATGGTTTTAGAAATTATCAAAGCAATTACTTCACTACAAGATAATACAGTACTGTGATGTCAAAAATCCTATATACTGTTGTGAAAATCATCTACCGGTAGGATTCGAATGCACAACCTCTGGGTCTGAAGTCAGCACTCTAAACGATAAAGTTAAGAGAGTACTTTTTAGCGCAACCAATTAGGGCTGCATTTATACCTGATATTACACTTCAATACAGCAACTATTTGTGTTTTCCTTTTAATAGTCGATATCATTTCATCTGTTTGATTTGCACAATATGGTGAGAACCTATTAAATGTATACAAGAGGAATTAGCTATACGAGAGGGATAATAGTAACTACGTCAAGATACATTGTGTATGTAATACAATTTCCTAAATAAGATTGAATTATTCAATAAAGTAGCTTCATTAGATCAATACCAAGTAAACCATGAATTAGACAAGAACTCAACTCCGAGCTTCAGTAGGAAAATTGGTACACGTAATTAAAGTAGTAAATTTTTTTCTCAGTTCTTGCAAGATAAAATTTTGGTAATTTTTTGACAATTTAACAGTTTTACATTCATTGCTTTAGAAATTGCATGTACTAGTAAAAGTGGGATCGTCTCAAAATGTTCTAACTAGTTGAAAAAGGAATAGTTCCTGGATATATATGGCATATTTGTTTATTTATTCTCTAGACTAGATCAATGCTGGTCATTGTAAGAAACCGTAGTATGTTCAACTAAGACCAAAACATTTATTACCGTTATGCCTATATCTGAGATGATTTTGTTGTGGATTTTTTTCTGAAAGTACATCAAGGTTATTTTTTTGCATGGATTGTGGTATTTCTTATTGAAACTAACTGAAAGAGATATTCAAAAAGAAAGATTGTCTAATTAACACTATAGAAATTGCTTAGACAGCACTTTTTGCATCTGTTCTATATACACATAATATAACAAACCACAAAAAAAACACAGGAAAGTGTTCTCCAGTTTTTTTTTCATTTTAACGTTGTTTCAGTATGGTCATCTTTACTTTTCACTATGAATTGGTCATATTTATGTGCATGAAATTAAATTGTGATAAAAATATTAGGTAAAAAATAAGGATAACAATTTTAAACTCTACTGCGAGTTTGAATCAATTTCCCCAATTTTGTGTCATCACAATGAAAACCTTTGCTGAAAACTACATGCTCTAAAAAATTACTGAATTTACGGCAACAATTAAGCAAATTAATAGAATGCGCCCTAAATTTTTTCAATGTTTTACAAAATATGCACAAATTATCCTCATATGTTGATGTAATGTAATGTAAACGTGATTATTATGCAAATGATTTTACAAAACCTGGTCAACTGAAGTTATGTAAAGGCATAACTTAGGGTCAAAATATCCAAATAAAAGGAGAAACCACACTTCCTTTATTTAAGAAGGATTTTTGTGGAATTTAGTGCTATCAACAACCTTTGCCAGAAATATGCATTGCACCAAATTTAATGTATAAAACTATTTAAATTGAAATTTATTTATTTGTACTTGTTTAATACTTTTCTTTTCTAACAGCATCATCTGGTTAGTTTGAAGACAAGCCACATTTTTGTGCATAAAAGCATATAAATACATAAAATACATATCTATGATACAGTTCATCGTTTGTGTGTTTGAATGAAGCTGAACGAAACTTTCTTTCAGCAATCCGTTAAGATTTAAATCGAACACACCCAACTCGCAGTGAGAATGGAACCTTCAACATCAGTGTTGGGACGCATGTGTTTTACATGATAGTTATAAAATAAAAGAATTAAATGCTAAGACACGATGAAAGTTATCTAAAAATTATATGAAAAAATAAGAAGAGAAATTCATGGCAAGTGTAAAAACATTCTACAACAACAACTATGAACTTTGTCTGAACTGTGAAATTTGACAAAAGGCGAAACTTACTTGAACATGCAATTGTTGGGAACTTGTATTGTTTGGACAGTAAATATTACCGTGTAGTGTTCTTATCAAATGTATTTATTGGTTTTTGTAACCCGTAATTGTAATCCTTTAAAAATATTTCACAAATCTTGAAATAAGACAACAATAAGCCAGTTATATATAGTCGTGGTAGTCTGTTTCCGTAATAAAACTGACGAGCTCTTTATATATTTAGTTTCTAAATTATCTGAGAGAGCCTAACAAGATCTTGATATCGATTGTATTGATGTTATATTTAGTAAGCGCTGCTTTAAGTTTTATTCTTGCGTTATTAAAATTTACACAGTGCAAAATGACATGTTCGATGTCTTCTTTGGTGTTGCATGCACTGCAGAGCGGGGATAAATTTTTGATATGTTACCCCATTCGACCCGGTAGAAGGGTCGTACCAAGCCTGAGCATAGGTAAAGTTTTTGCATGGTTTCGATTTACTAAATAGAAAGTTCAAAAGTAAAGTCATAACATCATCAGAAATGTATTAAATATATTGCCATAATGCCACAAAACCAGTATGTTTGCTTCCCTATTTCTTACTCAAATTCTATTTTTTTGTTATCGTATTGAAGTCAATCTAGCCTGAATTTGCCTCAAAACAGGCTTCAGAATGTTCTTCTAAATTATACAATTTTAATGGAATATTAATCAATTCCTTTTCAAACAAAATAATGTCATATTTATTTTAAACATATAACTAATTGTAGCATTACCAGTCAATAAATTAATGCCGCAAACTCTTACATTGCATTCTAATAAATGCTTACGGGCATGTCTGTCATAAAAGATAGCATTACATTTTGAACAGGCTTTTTCATTTGTTTCCATTTTAAATACCATCTATGTAGTTATATCTAACACAATGGCTTGCTCAGATTTGCTTGATGTATAAACAAACTGTTAAATCTAAGAGTAGCGACTTCACTAGTTTGTGAGCACCTTTTCTCCCAATGCAAGGAACAGCGGTTTCACTGATTCATGTGCACACTCCTATTAAGAAAAAGAAGTTCAATGTTTAGTGTTCACGCTTTCTCCTAGGTATCGCAGCTCATTAACCAAATACATTAAGCATGTCATTGTAACTTAATCGTTTCAATAAGAAAAAGAACATCAGAAAGAACATTACCTCCAAACTAATCAATTTTTCTAATGAAATATATTTTGACTATTCTTAAACTAGAACAAACTGTTGATACATGTAAGTATACAATTTCAATTCAGTGACTACAGCCTTTAAATTAAATAATTAATTTGATAATTTTCGAAGAAGGCAGACAACCTTTCACTTCTATGGCATTTTTAGCCATGTATGAAAACAAAGGATCTTTCTTTATTTTTATTTTTTCGCAAGGAACAATCGTTTCTTCTCTAAATGCTTCTAGTCTTGATGACCAGGAGTCGATTTCACAAAAATTCGTAAGTGCAAAATCTATCGTAAGTGTTTGAAGATCAAAGGGAAATCCATTGTGACGTCAGCACTTACGATGTATTTTACACTTACGACTTTTTGTGAAAAGCACTGCAGTTCCAGTCCTAGTTTGATTTATTTATCTGTATATGAAATGAAACACAAAATTGAAATAAGCAAAATATTTTATAACTACAGCCAAACGCAACAATGATATTATAATGTGTTTAAAGTTGGTCCAGGAAATAATTTTTTGATGGCAAAGATTTTGAAGTGACTGTATACCATACCAGTAAAATTCGTATAAAAATAGACAAAAACCTAGTAAACAAGTTTGACATGTCAAAATTGAAACAGCAAAATTTTCAAGTGACAATGTCATTCCAGAATCCACGAAAATCCTCGGTCCTTTCTTCCAAAATACATGTATGGCTGGGCCCGATATTTTTATCCCATGCGAGTGTCCCAATGGCACACAAAAGCCGCTGTTGTCGTTTTATTTCTCTACTTTGTCAGATGTATCTACAGCAAAATTCAGGTAAAGGTTTCCGTTATTTATTGCGTTACCAGATTTTGGGAGATAAAACCCCCCACACAATTCAAAATTTTGATCTTTATATCTACCCAGTCATTTAGTCCCTTTCCTCATCCTTGTAAATTCCTTTGAAAAAGAAAATGTAACAATTAAAATAAGTACTTGTGAAAAGAAAAAACTAAAACTAAACTAAGCAACTTATCCTATGAACAGCTGTGTCTGGCATGAAAGCAGGATACATTTACCTTCAGTCAGGTATTAGGGGCCTCGGTGGGCGAGTGGTTGAGGTAGTTTGTCTACTATTGATCATGTGGTCTGTCAACACTGAGGTTGCTGGTACGAGTCAAATTGCGGGTAGGGTGTACTCGACTTCAATCTTAATTGACAAGGATTGCCAGTTTTCCTACCGAAGGTCGGGGTTTTCTACAGATACTTCGGCTTCCTCTCCCAATAAAAACTAGACGCCATAAATAAGATGAAAATTGCTGAAATTGGCATTAAACACCATTTAAACCAAAAACCAATCATTCAGGTATCATAACTCCATACATTTGCATTGGAAGACAACGAAAATGTATCTTTTCTATGAAATCACCAAACTACCACTGTTAGTTTTGCAGAAGATTAGTCCAAACATAAGTTTGGTATGTAACAAACTGACTCTTAACACATAATTATAAGAAATTTGCTAATAACACTGTAAAAGGTTTTTTTTTATAAAATGCCGAATATAAAATATTATTACACGAATAGAATTTTGCGTGTTTTTAAAAACAACTTTCGGGTCACGATAAATCGCAACAGTACTAAAATTAAATAAAATGTCTGTACGCTGCACGATTCCGCTGCATAGTAGTCAAGCGGAATTCGATATCGACCTGGTTTTTATCTTTTAGCCAATCAGAATAGCTGTCTTAATAAATTCGTTCGTCCAATCAAATCGATTGTATTAATTGTACACAATTCATTATCATAAATTGCATTAGAACGTTGGTTTGCAGAGAATCGGGTTTTATGATCTGAAAATTTGTAACTATATTTGTGTTAATAAACGCATGTGATCCAATGGATGTCTCGCAGCAATTTTCAGTAAACAGGATATATGAAAGTTGGTGTGCAAGGAATGGGGTTTTAGAAATCAAATACTTCCTTTGAAATTTCATTGACGCTTTGCTCAATACATAGGGTCTGCATATAAATGTCGCCAGAAAGATTTTTTCTAGACGCTGCAGTACTATTGTGCAATTCTAGAAATTTTATACAACCGTCATCAAAACACGGAGCATTTAAAAAACAGAAAAACAAAATCATCTTTGAGCTTCAAAGATGTTAAACCAGAATTACAAATATACTATGGCCACCAGAATTACAAATATCCTCAGAACAACCAGAATTACAAATATACTCAGGACAACCAGAATTACAAATATATTATGGTCAACCAGAATTACAAATATCTTCAGAACAACCAGAATTACAAATATACTCAGGACAACCAGAATTACAAAATATACTCAGGATAACCAGAATTACAAATATACTCAGGACAACCAGAATTAAAAATATACTCAGAACAACTAAATTTACAATTATAATGAGGACAGCCAGAATTACAAATATACTCAAACCAACCAGAATTATAAATATACTGAGGAAAACCAGAATTACAAATATCCTCAGAACAACCAGAATTACAAATATACTCAGGGCAACCAGAATTACAAATATACTCAGGACAACCAGAATTACAAATATACTTAAAACAACCAGAATTACAAATATACTCAGGAAAACCATAATTACAAATATACTCACCTAAAGAAGTTTACGTATATTTAAGATATATACACCTCGCCGTAAGTTAAGCAACACCTACAATTTTTGTGTTAATTTCAAAAATCTGAATGAACATTAACTTTGTGTTATTTATGTACTAAAGCCATCATTCGAGCACGGGAAAGTTACTTTAATTAACTCCTCAGGTAAATCTTTAAATAGCAAACCAGTTTGTCATACGGTAGTCGAGCACGCCTAAAAGCCTGGTTTTGCTTAACGATTTAGTGTTCATCTCCTGGTCTTTTTCGACTTCATCTTTACATTTTTACAATGCCTAGACGGAAATTAAGTGAAGCTGAGAAGTGGCAGATCGTTGGAATGCGTAATAGTGGACAGAGCTTGCGTCAGATAGCACAACACTTTGGCATTCACTTTAGTATTGTATCCCGGCTACTGAAACATCATCGAGATGATGGAACTATCCAGGAGCGTCCTAGGTCAGGTCGACCACCCAAAACATCTGAAAGAGAGGATAGAGCACTCGTTCGTGTAGCCAAACGCCAACCGTTTGCCACTGCAAGATATCTTCGTGACGATTGCAATATTGCAACCAGAGTCGAACAGTTAACAGGCGCCTAAACAGTGCAAGGTTGAGAGCTCGTCGTCCCTTGAAACATCCACTGTTGACACAGAGACATCGCCAAGCACGTTTAGAGTGGGTACGATATCACTGCCATTGGAATATTCGAAGCTGGCGATGAGTACACTGGAACGACGAAAGCAGATTCCTTCTTCGTCATATTGATGGGCGCATGTGCGTTTGGAGACAACGAGACACTGCTTACAACCAGAACAACATCCTATGCACTACAGCGTTTGGCGGTGGTGGTGTTACAGTGTGGGGAGGCTTTTCATACGACTGTAAACTGAATCTGTATGTGGTTGATGGGACAATGACAGGGCAGAAATATCGAAATGATGTCATTAACGCTATTATTGTGCCACATTTTGACAATCATGCACTTGGTAACAGACCCATCTTGATGGATGACAACGCAAGACCTCACCGAGCTGCAATTGTACGTGATTTCATCGAACCACACCAAGATTTCATCATGTTCATTAAACCAATATGGACGTTCAGCTTTGGGGGCCTCGGTGGCCGAGTGGTTAAGGTAGTTCGTCTACTATTGATCACGTGGTCTGTCAAAACTGAGATTGCGGGTTCGATTCTCACTGCAGGCAGGGTGTACTCGACTCCAATCTTAATTGACAAGGATTGCCAGTTTTCCTACCGCAGGTCGGGGGTTCTCTCCGGGTACTCCGGCTTCCTCCCCCAATAAAAACTGGACGCCACGATATAGCTGAAAAATTGCTGAAAGTTGCGTTAAAACACCATTCAAACAAAACAAAAAAAAAACGTTCAGCTTTGCTGCAATGCAGCTAATAAAGTGATATACACACACTTATTTCTGGAATGATTTCTTTGTGTGTTTTAACGCTCTATTAATCCCAAATTATCTAGCTCTAAGAGTATTTAGACAGCAAATGAAAAGCATAGGATAACTTTTACCATTAGTGGAAGGTGAAATGAACGTAATATTTAGTATAACAAGCGTTTTTGCGTTCTAATTAAACATAAATTAAATAGACGAAAAATAAAAATTGTACATCATGTTTTATAAGACCCGTTAGGTAGGCACGTGATGCTTGCAGACATTTTTTTTTATTCAAGGTTATCCTGCTGTGTTAATTAGTACTAGTTAATATGCATATGTCTTAGTACAAGAGTTGTTTACTCCGTGTCCAAAATAATGTATTCGGATTCGGTGACCTGTCTGCAATAATATGCTCTATTAAACATAAATATAATTTTTCTTTGTGATTAAAATGCCCGTTCCCACAACAAAATAAAATAATAAATTATCTGTTTCAATATATGTATACATACTTCGCACGACATTTTGATTTCCCGTAAACCCTTAAAAGTATTAAAAAATTTCCTTATGTCTAAGTGTCTGTGTTCATGCCAGCAGTTTCACATCAAACACATGTTTTACATTGCCCAAGAAACACGGTAAAGGATTTCTTGAACATCAACTAAGTTAGAAGTTCATTTTGAGGGTAAGTACAGTAAATCATACATGTGAACATATAACAGTTAGGGACTTAGATGATCATCTTGTTAACTATGAGTGTTAGATTCATTCTGAACAGTCAACAGTCAGGGACTTAGATGATTATATTGTTAACTATGAGTGTAAGATTTATTCTGTTTGGTAAATTAGATGAACACTTTGATTATTACTCTGTTCAGATCAAGTTGAATTCTCATACAATTATAGCGATGTTATAAACAAATGAAAACTATTGTGCTGTTACCTTACAGTATCAGATTTTCATAATTAGTACTCAGTAAAAGAAGAAATGTAAAAATTGTTATTAGAAGACAATTGTGGTTATTTTCTAAAAGGAGAGTGAAATCCATTAATCCATTCCAACACTTATTCAAATCAGTTGTGTTTAACACGGTATTCTAATATGACGTCCTTCAAATGCTTTGGAAATAAACATCTATTTAAATATTCAACAAAATATGGCTGTTCCAGCCATTTCAAAAACCCCCGTGTGTTGATGTTTTTGCTTCTAAAATTCTTTTTATATTGTACCTTGTACGAAAATCCAATAGATAACATGTTTTCACGATAACACGTCCATTTTCTATTCTATGCCTTTATTATTTACATGTTACAAGTCTTCCTTGACTTTTGCTACGTTGTGTTTTCAAGGGACGTTGCGTTGTTTACAATGACGTTCAAAGCAAACCGCGAGACTTTTCCCGCCCCCACCGCAAACGAATTTACCGTATCAAAATGAAAACGCAACCGAATTTCAAAATGTTGATTAATTGTGGAAAATAACTGTTGATTTAAATTTGCACCATTGTGGATCTAAAACAGGAGCATAAGATCGACCAATTGCGGTAAGCAGTTTTCATTTCTCACGCAAGCACAGCAACAGTCACAGACACGCCACACGGTGACTGATGTAATGAAGCATTCAATTTTGTCGTTCTTTGTTTTGATTGTTAAATTTGATTGTTAATGTTAATCAATATGTTAGTTTGTTTTTAATTTATTTTTCCTCCTTTTTTTCTACCAAGTTTTACACGAGAAATATAATAATTTCGTAACATGGGAGGATCCTGGAAATTGGACCAGCCAAAATAAACCTTTACCTATGTAGTCGCGAAATGTAAAATTTCTGTATTTTCATATCAGAATCGAAATAAATCACTCGCTAACGCTCATGGC
Organism: Limnoperna fortunei; assembly: GCA_944474755.1. Lineage (NCBI taxonomy): Eukaryota > Metazoa > Mollusca > Bivalvia > Mytilida > Modiolidae > Limnoperna > Limnoperna fortunei. Next base: position 58,043,360 of record OX104120.1, read on the forward strand.
AAAATATTCATGAATATAATGCCTACCCATATTTAAATAATCCATAAAATTGGGGCAGCCATGAATTATTTCTTAAATTATTACAAACAACTGACAATCTGACAAAAGGAAACCTTAACTAAGATTTTTTTTCTCAGTTTATTTGTAATTCTGGTTGTTCTGAGTATATTTAAGGTCTTTCGCACTACAGTGGAAAGACCTTCTTGTATTTCTTCTTCTTCTTATTATTATTATTAAGGTCTTTCCCTTTTCCAATGGAAAGACCTACTTGTATTTCTTATGATAATTTATTTTTTCTGCCGCAGATGTCAAAAAAGTGTATTGACGTATCGCTTCGAAACTTGGCACACTTAACCGACACTTACTGGGCTCTACCTGAGTCACCCTGCGAAACCGATCTATGTTTCGAAACGGAGTTATCTCCCCAAACACTGTTTACCCTTGTGTTCAATTAAACTCATAAACCGTAACCGATATCAAAATTTTAAGGTGTGGAAATTGCCACCTGACTCCTGACTCCTGACAATGATTAATCACGCAAAAACAAATGTTTCCTGGTTACGCGTTTTTGACGCGAAGTTTGTCGAAAACGTCAAAGTTGTTGGATTTCCACAAAACTTGGTTTCCAAGTAGATATGAGGGTCCTAATTACATATCCCGGATCAAAATTTTTTTCAGTCCACCATTGAAATGTTGTTTTCAATATAACTCAAAAACCATACAAAATTGAAGCAGACAATGTATCAGAAAAATGTTCCTCTCATTGAGATCTATATTTGATATGAGGGTCGAAAATTGTGCGACAAACCGTTTTCGAGTTATGGCCCTTGACACGTTTCGGCTAATCAGTTTTCGGCTTTTAACTTTCAAACCGTCAGAGATAATATAGTATGGGTTTTTTGTGACCGTCATAACAAGCCCTTCGATTTAAGACCAAATTCGAATGGTTACAGGCAGCCATTTTCAAAATGACCGACACCGTAAACCGTTTTTCTAGAATAACTTGTAAACCGTACAAAATTGAAGCAGACAATACAAGGGGAAAATGTTCGTCACAACGAAATGTACAAAAAATGTTTCAGGTACGAAAGCGTCAAACTTGTCGTTTTTGAGTTATTGCCCTTGATTCGTATTTTGAAAATGGTTTTTGGTTTATAACTCTTTAAACGTTACAGATGATGAATGAAACATATGGTTCATTTGAAAAATGAATTAAAAGACCTTCAATTTGATCCCAAAAAGTACATAATTCGGTTGAGTGGTTGCAAAATGGCAGCCAAAAACATATCGTAAACTGCGTCATTTGTCAATAACTTTTAAACCGTTACATATTATATAGTAAACATATAAGTTTTTTGTGACCGATATGTCAAGCCCTTCTATTTAAGACCAAAGTCGAATGGTTATGGGCAGCCATTTTCAAAATGGCCGACACCGTAAACAGTTTTTATAAAATAACACTTTAACCGTACAAAATTGAAGCGGACAATACATGGGAAAAATGTTCGTAATGTCGACATCTACAAAAAATATTTCAGATGTGAAAGCGTAAAACTTGTCGTTTTTAAGCTATTGCCCTTGATTAGTATTTTGAAAATGGGTTTTTTGGTTATAACTTTTAAACCGTTACAGATTATGAAACAAACATAGGGTTCATTTAAAAGACAAGGAAACCATAATTTGATGTCAGTTTTCAAGCAGTTTTAGTTTTCCTTACCTTAAAATATTTACATCTAAACTGACCGTAAAGTCATTAGCAACCATATACTTAGACATAACACTAACAAAATGCAGGGAAAGACCTCACATTTGTTCTATGAACAAATGACTATTTAATTTTTTTTTCTTCTTCCGCGGAGGTTTGCCAAAAACTGTCTAGAAATATCATTTCAATACTTGGCACCATTAATCGGTCATATCCGAAGATGACATGGCTCATGCTTTTAGTCCGATCTATTTTTAGTAACAGAGTTATCTGCCCGAACACGAAAACCCTTGCTAGTAGATAAACTCAGAAACCGTAACCGATTCTCAAAATCTGAATTGTGCAAAATGTAGGCTGCACTATGGCGATGATTTAACATGCAAATTTTGTTCTTCCAATTAACTTCCTGTTTACGCGTTTTTGACCGAAAAAATGTCGCAAACATTTTTTCTCGAAAACCGTAGGTACTAGAGACTTGGGACCACCACCATTGATCCTAAGTGACATATATTACATTTAAAAATGTCAAGGTCAAAGGTCAAACGTCAAGGTCAAAGGTCACCATAGGTCTTGTTAGCACTATATCTCATAAACAAGAAAAGATAGAAGCGGACAATAAATGGGAAAAATACTCCTCCTATCGAGACCTTCATTTGGTACATTGGCTCGAAGCTGTGCGATGAACCGATTTACAGCCCTTGACGTGTTTCGGGTAATCCGTTTTTTTGGTTAAAACGTGAAAACGGTCAGAGATAATATAGTAAACATATAGATTTAACGTGATCAGTAGGAAAAGAACTTCAATTTGAGCCAAAGGTCAAAGGTCATAGGTCAAGGTCACACCATAGCAACAAGGTAACTGTTATAAAAAGTCCTTAGTAACCATATATTTTTAGAATCAGAATGATTTACTTTAGTGAAATATGTCATTTCATTACCGGAAGTGGCATTTTGTCCTAGAACGGCCATAAAAGTCCTTAACAACCATATATATTTGGCTTGGGACAACTTTCTTAACTCAAATATCTAATTTTTATTACTGGAAGTGACATTTTGTTCTTAGCGAGACACAAAATTCAATAGCATCACATATATTTTCTGATTTTAGGGGAATAGTGGGAAAGACCTTCTCATTTGTTCTCAGAACAAATGGCGATTTAATTGTAATTCTGATTGTTCTGAGTATATTTGTCATTCTGGTTGACCTGAGTATATTTGTAGTTCCGCTTGTCCTCAGTATATTTGTAATTCTGGTTTTCCTTAGCATATTTGTATTTCTGGTTATCCTGAGTATATGTGTAATTCTGATTGTCCTTAGCATATTATTTTGTAATTCTGGTTGTTTCTGAGTATATTTGTAATTCTGGTTGTCCTGAGTATATTTTTTATTCTGGTTGTCCTGGGTGTATTTGTAATTCTGGCATCTTTAGTATATTTTTAATTCTGGTTGTTCTGAGTATATTTGCAATTCTGATTGTCCTGTGTACAGTTGTAATTCTGGTCGTCCTGAGTATATTATTTTGTAATTTAGGTTTATCTGGGTATATTTGTAATTCTAATGTTCCTGAGTATTTTATTTTGTAATTTTGGTTTTAATGATTATATTTTTAGTTCTGGTTGACCTCATTTCGGTTTGAATAAAGACACTAGACCAAATATAACTACAGTCTATTTTAAATTGTTGCATTAATCAGTCGGCGCTAAAACGAATCGACAAGGAGTCCGAATGTTCCTTTTCTGGAGATCACTAGTTTTAATGTAGTCATGTTACAGACTACACCGTTTTTTATACGTGTGATGTCGCTCATCACTTAAATTTTAAATCGTATAATATACCTTATGAGGAAACCATATTCTTATCTATGATGTTGGTACACCTTACCGCATAACATATGTCTGACGTAGAACAATATTTTCAATCAGTTCATCTCCGTCCGTATGCATAAATCAGGCTAAACAATCATATATAAAACATTTAATTTTTTTGTGTTTTGGTTAACGTCACTTTTAGATATTTTTCAGCTATATTATGGCGTCCATTCTTGATTGAGGAAGTTTGCCAAGTGAAAGAGCGCGGCAGTAAAACTGGCAATCCTTGTCAATTAGGCCGAAGTCAAACACATCTTGGCCACGCCGCAGTAAGGTCGACCCGCAACCTCAGTGTCGAAGGCATGTGATCAATAGTATATTGCTAACTACTTTAACCACTCTGTCACCAAGACCCGTAAATCATCGGAAGTAATGTCTTTAACAATCAACGTCATGTTCTAGCATCTGTCTCGAGATCCAAATACCAATATTGACCTTAAAATGTAAAGGGGAGGGGGATGGAGTAACAAACAAATACAAAAAGGTAAACATATTATGTCTCTCAATACTTACTGCGTGGCAAATGTAACCATTCATCATCATTCAATTTTCCCCGACCTTTTCGAGGATATAAATTTTTGCGACAGTAACCTCCTCGCAAAATCCGCGAAAGGTTATATCACGCGAATTTAGTTTATATACAGTATTAGAGAAATAAAAATATATATATATATATATAATATGAACAAGTTTGAACAATTTTGATAAGGATTTTAATGAATGTCGTAATAACACACACGCGGCTAATTCCAGTCAAAGTCGGCTTAAAGTGGAATTCCAAATTTTTTAAAGAAATTTAAAAATGGCCGTGCAATATCATGTTTTCTAAATATAACCGTGCAACGTCACAATTCTATTAGCCGTTTTCAAAGAACCTTTCCAAATACAGCATGTCATGTGACAGGGTTTACACAAATCAAATTAAAAAAAAATATCAATGAATAACATAAAGCGATATGCAATACTCACTCAATGTGGAACGTATAAAGAGTCAGACTGAATTTAGGCTAATTCTGACAAACTTCACTAGTCAAGAATACACAATTCAATATAAAAACTAATATGTTGAGACTTTTACTGTTTTTAGATAAATTACGTATAAACTATGATACATGGTGTACCGTAATGGGAAGATATAACACCAAGAGAACTAATCGTGTCAGCAGTTCTGAGTAGTCTATTGTGTAATAGGCTGTTGTTTTCATAAGTGTCTCAAGAGGTTTTTTAATATACACACCCAGTAACACTTTAATGGTGTCACGATTTTACAACAAAAAAAGCTCTGTTCGCCTTTAAAAAACTAAATGGTGAGATTTAATGCAAACACAAAACACAATGCACCACTTACATTTGAACAGGGAAGTATGAATTTGTAAACAAGGAAGAACTTGAACACAATCGCATTTAAAAAGCATATTTCAAAAGCTGCATTGTAATATATAGTTTACTCATTGCATTAGCCATTAACGACCATAACTGAATCGCAGTCAAATTTCATAATTGTGTTGGTTCCGATGCAGGGACTGGGACCAAATTGGAAGGGTTTGTAGCGCTTGAACCAGTGATATGCTCAGCTCGTCGTCAGGGCGGTGGATAGGCTAGGCATTACACTTGTTGGAACTGTCAGGTAATGATACGGAAAAAATGCAGTCGTAACGTAAACGACTGTACATGGAAAAACGCAAATCTAAAAATTTTTAGGAGTGTAAACTAAAAGTTGTAATAAATCGTGAAAAAGTGTAAAAATGTGTTCGTAACAAACCGGACTAGACATGGTTGAATGTATATCTATTTCACAATCCAAAAAAAAATTATTAAAATTTGCAAAATGGCAAAATTAAAATTAAGAAAAAAAGCATTCCTGGAAACGTTTTTGTTTTTTTAATTTAATAGTTTTAGTGGAAGAAACAACTTACCAAAATACAGCTTCTTGATTTGTACAGAAATTCAGATTATGATTACGTCATAATACTTATAACGATGTAATATTAAACTGATGACGTACACAATTTTTGGCATGCCAAATTTCAGGAAAATAAGTTTTGAAGGTCCATTAGACCTCATCTTGCTGTTTTCCTACAATTTGCAACACGCCTTCTGGACAAATCTGTGTGCTCGACTCCAGACCTATTTGAGACGGATTGCCATTTTTCCTTTCGCAGGTGGATGGTTTCACCGAGTATTCCGGCTTGCTCCTGAATAAAAACTGGATTCCATAAAATAACAGAACATTGTTGCAAGTGGCGTCAAACCACTAGTAGAAACTGAAATACAAATTATTTAAATTATGTAAAAAACAAATTGGTAATGAAACATTTGGCGTTGTATTCGGGATAGTTGCATTATTATATATTTTTTTATTCTTTATTTTCGTCGGAAACTAGTTGTATATTATTTACATCTGGTTTTGAACATTTCACATCTATTGGCGTATTTAAAAATAGCTTTTGAAATCTTATTGCAAGAGCAGCATTATATGCTAAGAGGCAGGTAGCGTCATTAATGTTATGTGGTCAATCACGCGGTTTCACTGCCATACTGATTTAATAATAAATATTGTACTGATAGGTAATGGACTTGTACCGTTAAGACGACAGAAAAGTAGAAATCAACTGAATTTAGCGAGATGGCTGGTAAGACAAGTTATTTATATAATATACAAAAAGATTAGTTAAAGGAGCACAACTATCATGTTTTGGTTGGCGTCAATTAAAAAAAATGTAGTCTACATGCACGTGTTCGATTGTTGTTTTTATAACTTAAAGACGTGTCGTTTTTAGCCTTATACAATTAAACATTCGTTGGTATTTTTTCAAATCATCTCATGTTATTTGTTTAGCAACTCATCAGCTAGACATCATTTATATTACTTTTGCTGTACGTCAACCTGTCACGATATCTGCGGTAGTATAACATTACATTGTATAGCTATTACAAGCCTATAACTTCATCACGTGTGATATTAGTCACCAAACTAAGATCATTATATTTTCTCTTATTTTAAATCTAGAGAAGATGTAAAGGATCTAACACCGGTGTGAGGGCAAAACGGGAAAATCTCAGACACTCAAGTAAAAAGATTTCTGGTCTCCAACGAGGCTGTATCTGAAAATTGCTCAAACAAACAAATATTCAGATATTGATTTCAAAACGTCACATATCGTTATAAGTGTAGCCATTGACGACGTCGGTTTTTAAATTTTCTGTGGCTTTTTTATTCACAGTTTGACATTTCACTGCGTGCGATGTCTTTACAACTGTACCACTTCCTGAATCAGCATATTGTGGGACCAGAAGAAGCGGTGAAAATGAGACGATTGATGTGCACGATATCAGATAGTTTAAAATGTGATGACAAGAGCACCACAATAACAAGTGGAAGTATTGGAGAAGGACTATGTATGAAAGGTAGTGATTTGGATATAATGATTGCTACAAACAAATATATCGTACACGAAAACACAGATAATGTCAAATTTGACCGAAATAAATTTGCCTTGATCATGGAAATGCATGACACAAAACCAGGTTATACTCAACTACGAGCCGCAGATTTTAATGATTTTTATTTTGGTATGGAAATGCTATTTGTACAAAGAGGCAATTCCTGGTACATGTCAAGTGAGCTGTTCAAACTATTCTTTCTAAAAGATTGGTTCAAACACTCTCAATTACCTAATAAAATTCATGGACCATGTATATCAGACTTAGAGGAAAATTTGGATCGTGCATACTGTTTACACAATCCACATTGGATACAAGCCGCTGAAAATTGGATAAGAAGGGGACTTACATCATGGCCGAGTAGTGACGTCAAATCAGATATAATTAACCATGGGGTTCTACTTGTACCGATTGGCTGTAAAGGATCTGTTAATGAAACACTGGAATGGCGCATTTCATTTTCCGTTGCCGAAAAGCTGTTGATATACTCATTTAGTCATGCACAATTAATGTGTTATGCTCTGATGAAAATATTACTTAAGGATGTAATAGACAGTAATAACAATTGTAAAAATCTACTTTGGTCATATTTTATTAAAACAATTATATTGTGGGTGTCCGAGGAAACACCAGTGACAGAATGGAGACCAGAAAATCTCATACAATGTTTCATGAGCTGTTTTAGAAGGTTGCTGTACTGTGTGGAATACTCAATGTGTCCTCATTACTTCATTCCAATCAATAATATGTTTGAAAATAGAATAGAAAAGCGGTCGCGGAAAATTTTACTAGAACATTTAAACACATTATTTAGTTTTGGTTGGCGCTGTGTGCTTTTCTCTGAACAATTAGAAAATTTTACGATCTATTCAAATACATTGCCGAGCTCATCAGAAATAAAAATGACACAATGTAAACTTTGTTGTCATTGTTATGAATATTATCATGTACTTAGGTTTTACGACATTGTACCTGAATCGTACAGACGATGTATTCGAATATTTAATGTCTACAAGTCTTCCGTTATCAAATTGATGCACCTAACCTTCATGAGCGAAAGCTGTCCAAGAATTAAGCAAAGTACTGCTACTCCTTCCGATAGAAACAAAAAGATGTACTCTCAACGCCGGGAACAATTGGCGTACCTTTTACAAAGTATACACTATGATGCTGTATCTGGTTGGATATATTTAGCGGCATTTTTCTACAAAACAAAACAGTACAGCAATGCTCTGTATATACTGTCTTATGCAAGGAAACAGTGTACACCAGAGAAAGTGTACAGACCGAGAGGCCGTCTATCACAAATTCAAATAAACTTAATCACATCCACAACTTTGCAAAAACTTGGAAAATTGCGATTTTTGAAACTTGTAGCCCTGTTTAACCTAATATTTTATCAAAATTCTGCATTCCTTCTACCAGAGGAATTGACATTGGACTTTGTGAGATCCATGATTTTTCCTCCAGTTGCATTTGCTCATTTCCTTCGTTTTTTGTGCCATTATCATCTTAATGATATACAACAATGTTACACGTCTATCAGAAATTTTCAGCTAACTATTGACGAACAATATTTTATCACAGATTCCAACGATATAGAACAAAGCTACTACCTACTTGGAGTGGCTCTACAGTTAGTTAGATGGACAGATTTGGCTAAACGTGCTTTTGCAAATGCCATTCAATGCAACCCACATCATACGCCAATCAAAAGTGCAGCAGTAAAGCGACTTTCGATGATGCATGCATTTGAAAAGGAATGAATGAGGATTTTTAATTATACTGTTTGACTCATTAATTCTGTTGTTTGTTCCTTTTTCTTTCCTTAAACTTTTGCTATAAATATATAAAAATTATGTGTTCCAACGACAGGTTTATTATTGATAAGTATACTTTGTTTTGTGTAAAAAAATCGAGCGATGCGCATGGGTATCGGTCATATTTCTCAAAATAAAGAATATTATTGTTGTTCACAAAATCGTTTATAGTTTTATGCTACTCTGTGTTAGCAAATTGTCATAATTAATTGGCACTCTCCAAATCAGTTACCCTACCAAGTACATATATACAAATGATTAACAACACAACAAACGATAGATTAAAGAGTCCCATGTGCACAGTTTCATGAAGTTTTTTCAAACTTAACTCATACCTTGGACCGGACTATAATTTGTTGGATTTAAAATCATAGTTTTACGTGTTCTTCTATTATACATTCTAATAAATATCTTCACTTTGAACATTGATTTTTGGACACGTTAAGAAGAAGTGGATTTCATCATGTATTTGATTATCGTCTACTAAGTAATTAATTAGGCGGCCATGCCTGGCGTAAGTAATTAATTAGGCAGCCATGCCTGGAATGAGTAATTAATTAGGCAGCCATGCCTGGCGTAAGTAATTAATTAGGCAGCCATACCTGGCGTAAGTAATAAATTAGGCAGACATGCCTGGCGTAAGTAATTAATTAGGCGGCCATGCCTGGCGTAAGTAATTAATTAGACAGCCATGCATGGCGTAAGTAATAAATTAGGTAGCCATGCCTGGCTTAAGTAATTGTTAAGGCGGCCAAGCCTGGCGTAAGTAACTAATTAGGCGTTAATGCCTGGTGTAATTAATAAATAAGGTAGCCATGCCTGGCGAAAGTAATTAATTAGGCGGCCATGCCTGGTGTAATTAATAAATTAGGTAGCCATGCCTGGCGTAAGTAATAAATTAGGCAGCCATACCTGGCGTAAGTAATAAATTACGCAGACATACCTGGCGTAAGTAATTAATTAGGCGGCCATGCCTGGCGTAAGTAATTAATTAGACAGCCATGCATGGCGTAAGTAATCAATAAGGCAGCCATGCCTGTTGTAAGTAATAAATTAGGTAGCCATGCCTGGCTTAAGTAATTGTTAAGGCGGCCAAGCCTGGCGTAAGTAACTAATTAGGCGTTAATGCCTGGTGTAATTAATAAATAAGGTAGCCATGCCTGGCGAAAGTAATTAATTAGGCGGCCATGCCTGGTGTAATTAATAAATTAGGTAGCCATGCCTGGCGTAAGTAGTTGATTAGGCGGCCATGCCTGTCGTTTATAAGTTATTCAACGGCCATGCCTGACGTAAGTAATTAATTAGGCGGCAATACCTGGTGAAATTAATAAGTTAGGCAGCCATGCCTGGCGTAAGTAATTAATTAGGCAGCCATGCTTGGTGTAAGTAATTAATTCGGCATCCATGCCTGGCGTAAGTAATTAATTAGGCAGCCATGCCTGGCGTAAGTAATTAATTCGGCATCCATGCCTGGTGTAATTAATAAATTAGGCAGTCACGCCTGGCGTAAGTAATAAATTAGGCGCCATGCCTGGCGTAAGTCAATAATTAGGCGGCTGTGCCTGTAGTCCTATTTATTAAAGGCAAAAATATTGTTGATTACACATGTACAACGAGTCCAACGGTATCAAAATTCTTATAAACACATTCTTGCAAGGAATTTGTTTTGCGCAAAGATATTAAATTTTACATTTGACATGATACTGAATTTTCTATGGTTACAAATCCTGCCAAATAATTAATGATGGTCTAACAATTGGACTCGAGCTTTACTGTAGAAAGGGTGTTCTCGACTCCAACCTTAACAGACAAGGTTTACCAGCTTTCCATCCGAAGATCGGGGTTTTAACCTGTTACTCCCTCAATAAAAACTGGACCCTATAAAATAAAATAACCGTAAAATGTTAAAAGTGGCGTTAAACGTTATTCAGACGAAAAGAATATAGACCCATAGTCCACACACAGCTCTAGTCCATTTAAAACCATTGTCCACACAGACCTATGGTCCACATAAATCTATAATCCACTACACTTCTAGTACACAAACACCCGTAGTCCACCGACCTAGACCAATATGTCCAGAAAATAATAATATAGTGTTTTCTTAACTACAATCATTGTTTTTATCGTCTCTTGTTAACTGTCTCTGTGTGGTTTGAATAAGCAAACACGTTAGAAATTCTTAAACAATAAGACAACCTTGTTTTTTAAACTTGAAGAAAACTTTTTCTCTAATTTTCAAGATTAACAGTATTCTACACTAAAATTTACAGGCAGTATTTAAGTTTTATATTTAGAAAAAAAATTCATTATTTATAATGTAGTATAAAAGAAATAGTAGACATAATAAAACTCTGCAACCCAATAAAACATCAGGTCCCGACATAATAAGCCACAAAATGTTAAAATTTTGCCTGAAAAAGTAGCAATTCCACTTCATTAAATTTTTAATAAATCTCTAGATCAATTCAGATACCCATCTGGTTGGAAGATTGCATATGTTATTGCAATATTCAAAAAGGGTGACAGTTCAATACCGTCTAATTATAGACCAATATCGCTTATTAGCTGCGTCGGCAAGGTAATGGAACGTATGATTTATAAGTATGTTTTTAACCACATGCAAAGAAATAATCTAATATATCAATACCAGTCTGGCTTTCTTCATAATTGTTCCACAGTCCACCAGTTTCTAGAAATTTTATATTGTATTTTAAATTCACTCGAGAAGAAGGAACTAAACTGCTTTGTTTTCTGTGATTTTTCCAAAGCTTTTGATAAGGTTTGGCATACAGGTTTTTTACATAAAATAAAATCGTATGGAGTAAATGGAAATTTATTAGAATGGTTTAAAAGCTATTTGAATAATAGGCAACAGAGATTAGTAATCAAACAATCGTCATCCGAGCTTTGCAATGTGTCTGCTAGTGTGCTGGGCCCAATATTATGTATTATATATACATGTATCAAAGATATAGCTGAAAAACTTGTTTCCCTATGTAGACTGATTGCTGATGACACGTCGTGCAGCTATTCTAGTCGCGATCCTCCGCAGATACAGACTGTTATCGATCACGAATTTAAAGAGCTGAACGACTGGTCCAAAAAATGGTTAATGTCATTAAACCCCGAAAAACTGAAATCATGTTATTTTCAAACATAATACCACCAGATATGCGATTTACACTAAATGACCTTAATACCAATTACAAATCTTCATAAACATGTAGGGGTTACCTTCAGCAGTGATGCTAATTGGAATACACACATTGATAATATTATATGTAGTGTTTCAAAGCACATGAACGTAATCAGGAAACTTAAATATTGTCTTAATCGGAAAAACTTATTATAAAAATTATATTTAGTCTTCATAAGACCACCTTTGAATATGACTGTGAAGTTTGGAACAACATGGAGGTGGGCTACTGCAATAAACTTGAACAATTACATCTCGAGGCTGCTGGAATAGTCACATGCCTACCAATATTTACTGAATACACTTAATATTTATACTGATATTGGGTGGGAGTCTTTGGATGAGCGCAGGAAACGCATGAAGTTACAAATGTTCAATAATATACAGCACAACTCGGCACCAGCATATCTCTGTAACTCAATTCCGCCTACAATATAAAGCACTGAAGTGTATCCCTTGCGCAATGGTAACAATATTATGACTCCCTTCTGTAGGCTTTCCCCGACTGATGTCTCTGGCTTCCCAACCTAATACAAACTGGAGGCCACGATATAGATGACAAATTGCTAAAAGTGGCGTTAAACATCATTTAACAAAACAAAAACTGATACTTTAGTATAATGTTTTGACAGATGCTTACACATAGTACGTTAACAAACAATTTTATCAAAAACAAATAAAGAATAACACTATTTTTGTTCTCAACTCACTGACAAAATGACGCACAATTGTAAAACAACCATGGCGCTTTCAATACTTAACTCAAATATTTTATTTAATTACCAAAATTAAATATTTTTTATCAAGATCTATGGCGAGTAAGTACGAGACGCCTTCAACAAACGTTTTAGAAGTCAGCGAATTCTGCAGTAACCATAAAAAATTTTAAATACTGTAAAAAGCATGACTGTCCATGTGGCAGGAAATGTGTTGTTTGATCTACTGTGCTCTGGACCGTGGTATACAGATGATAAACCTGTCTGACAAATCCGTTAGTAACATCGCTACCAGGGAAATGTCACTGTTTGTTACTTCCTTTGGTGACAAACTTTACTATATGTTTGATTGGCGCAGGTTGCCTCTACCCATGGTTCGAACCTTAATATCTTTTTTTTAAATACTATAGTAATAGTTTGTACGATATCTAAGTTTTAATTGTTTATTTGTTTAAATTAAGTTTTTATTTTGGCTTTTTGGATGAGTTGTTAGGTTGCTAATAATTAACTTACCTCAGTTTAAACATATTGTTGTCCTTATTCATGGTTCGATTTTATATTTAATCCTTAAAATTACTTCTAGTATCAGTAACATTTTTATGAAGCTTATAGAATCTAAATTTGTACAAGTGATATTGCACGGCTAATATTTGATTACATGTGATATTGCACGGCTAATCATTTTTTTTTGGATTTCATTCTCGTACCAAAATAGCCAGCCTTGCAATATCACTTGTATTTGAAACGTCACAATCGTGCAATATATGGGTTAGTGAAAGATACAATGTTTAAATGTAAGCTAAAACTACGAAATCTAATAATTTACAATTATGGCAGCTCAGTGCATGCGACATTATACAATTATGGCAGCTCAATGCATGCAATATCACGTTTTATGGAACACTTAAAAGAGATATCACTCTTAATTTTCTTGGTCTCTTTAATATATTTGTGTTTTTAATATACAAGTATGTATAATCATGCTCGTTTTGTTGCCGTGGTCATCTGATTTTTTTAGAGTAGGATTTTGCCATTATTTTGCTACAGAAAACTATTTTAAAGTGTAGATTTTAAAAACATTAACAAATTGTGATATTGCACGGCTAATCAATTTTTTGGGTTTCGTTCTTGTACGGAAAAACCAGTCGTGCAATATCACTTGTAATCAAAACGTCATTCGTGCAATATCAAAAAATATGGGTTAGTGAGAGATATCTTGTTTAAATAGAAGCTGAAATTACGAAATGTAATAACATGTTTTATGGAACACTTAAACGAGATTTCAGCCGAGGAAATGTAAAAATTGTTTATACCGTCCAACCAAAAGCATCCGGTTATCGGCGTAGGACGTTAAAACTCCCTCAAGTTAAAAATTTATTTATTACGTCATGTATCCAATAATTTCAAGCAAGAAATAGGCTAAAAAAGCTCCGTGTCATGTTTTGTTGATATTTATAAAATGTAATTATCATTGTAGGATACAACAAGTGTGGACTGTGAGCACGCTCACAAAGGGATACCCCCCGCTTCGCGTTCAAGTCCAATTATCTCCCCTGAATGATATCCGACAGTGATGAAAATCCTTCATGCACATCTACATAATATGTACTTCCTTCATGTAAAGTTTCATCAGAATCCGTAAAGCGGTCTTGGAGGAGTTGCGCTTACCAGGTCTTCCATTGAATACTATATTTAAAAAGTCTAAGTCCATTTATGTCTCCTGAATGATATCCGACAGTGATGAAAATTCTTCATGCACATCTACATATGATGTACTTCCTTCATGTAAAGTTTCATAAAAATTTGTCAAACGGTTTAGGAGGAGTTGCCCTTACGAGGTCTCCCACTGAATACTATATTTAATAAAAAGTCTAAGTCCAATTATCTCCCCCGAATAATATCCGGCAGCGACGAAAATTCTTCATGCACATCTACATATGATGTACTTCCTTCATGTAAAGTTTCATAAAAATTTGTCAAGCGGTTTAGGAGGAGAAGCGCTTACAAGGGATGTGGACAGACGGACAGACGGACAGACAGACAGACAGACAGACAGACGGACAGACAGACAGTCAGATTGATTCCTATATACCCCCCAAACAAGTTTGCGGGGGGTATAAAAACATATTCGTACAATGTTAGAAAACAATGTTTATTTGTACCCGCCGCGAAACAGGTGATCGGAAATCCTTGTGCACTTCACATTGTGGGCATGGCTAAAACATGTAGCAAAAAATGTCTTGTATGCAAAGTTTTAAGATAAACCTAAAAAGGGCCTCTAAGCGACCTTTTCCACTTCATAAGAGCTGATTTTACGGTAGTGGGTAAGGGAGACTCTCAAAACCTCCAGAAGGTCTAACATGAATAATGCCAATATCCTGCATTTTGACCGTTTCTTGCATTTCCAGGATGAAGAATTTCCCGGTTTTGATTGAAAAAAATTGTGAACTTTTCTCAATACTTGGCGTCAGTCGTTGTCGTCTGTTAACTGTTCACATTTCTATCTTCTCCAAAACCACTTAGCCAATTTGAACCAAACTTTGCATGTATACGTATTTAGTGGTTTTCACAAATTTTGAGCTTTTCGAGCCAAATAGAAAGTCAACATGGTTGCATGGACCATTAATGCGTTGTAATTGGTTGAATTTCAAATATCTTCTTCTCACAAACCGCTTAGCAACATGAATTGAAATATTGCACAAATGTACCTTAGATGGACCTCTTCAAAGATTGAGTTGTTTGTGTTTATCCTAAATCCAAGATTGCCGCCACCGTGGACCAGAGCTTAACATAGAAACATATGGGAGAAACATAAAAACGGCTTCATATCTGAAACTATTCTACATATTAAATCAGATTATGCAGAAATGAAGCTTGAATAGTTTTCCTCTAATTTTTAGTTGTTTCTTTTTAGCCGATTAGAAATTCAACAAGGCTGCCAGGTCCAATAATGCGTTCTGAATGGCTGATATTTAAAATGTCCTGACAAACCGCTTTGCAGATTGATTTGTAATATTGCAGAAATCTACCTAAGGTGGTCCTTTACAAAGTTAGAGTTTTTAGGGCAGATACAAAACCCAGCATGTCCGACACTATGGAACATAGTTTAAAATAGACCATACTAACGGCTTCTTCTGATAAAGTGTTCCACAAATTGAACCTAAATTTGTAGAAATTAAGCCAGAATAGTTCTTTTATTATTTTGTGTTTTTTTAACTGCTTGGAAATTCAACATGGATGCCAGGGCTACTCATGTTCCAATTGGCTGAAATTTTAAAATATGTTTTCTGACAAACCACTAAGTCAACAGATTTGAGTAATCGTAGAAATGTATCTCAGATAGCCTTCTACAATGTTTAAATGTTTTGTGGAGATGCTAAATCCAAGATGACCGACATACTGACATATAGCTTAGAATACGACCTTTGAAATATATACGAACAGCTTTTTCTCAGAAACTGTACTGCACAATAAAACCAAATCGTGAAGAAAAAAGGCCTATATAATTCTGAATTTTTGCTGCTGATTGAAAATTTAATACTGCAACATACATAGAAATACATCTTCTCAGAAACGGTCTCACTTAAGAATTTAATATCAAAATTTGCATGAAAATTTATTTTTCCTAAAAAAAGTTCTTTTGTTCTTTTAAGTAAGTCAGGTGAGCCCTACCGGCTCATGAGATTGTCTAGTTATTTTTGCAACCACGTGTACATAGCTGCGTTTATGCACACAATTTGCTAAGCCCCTGACATAAGAATATAAGTCGCAGAGAAATAAAACTAAAACATTTATCTGTGGTAGCTATTTATTGATTATTCAAGCTGTATATTACAGTATATTTCTAACATAAATCGCTAGTGTTCTGTTCGTCTTATAGGCAATTGACAAACTTGATTCTCTCCGGACAACATTAGCTACTGTACGGTTTGAGTGCTATAGTCATCTTCGATCGTGTCTATATTTACGGGTGAAGCAACTAGCCAACGCCGATTTTTCCTCCCCATGGTGGCCGAGTAGTTAAGATAGCTCGTCTACTATTGATCACATGGTCAGTAAACACTGAGGTTGCGGGTTCGGGTCTCACTGCGGCAAGGTGCGCTCGATTCCAATCTTATTTAACAAAGATTGCCAGTTTTCCTACTCCGGGCACTCCGGCTTCCTCCCTCAATTAAAACTGGACGCCATGATATTGATGAAAAATTTCTGAAAGGGGTGTTAAACAAAAATCCTCTGGAAACTTTGTCCAATGATCAAATCCGTCAGCACAGATCTCTCGTTGCCTAATGCTAAGGTAAATGTATTAAGTCATGTACTATTTATCACAGGCGTGTACACACTTATTTTTCGAGCTTGAGCCGGATTTCGAGCAGGGTGTTCGACCCTAAACTCAAGTTGAAAAAACAAATATTTTCAGTGTTCCTGTCAAACAGGAGTTTTACTAGGTAGTGGGTTTTTTCTTTTCTCCCACAGTAAAAACAGGACGTAATGAAAACGCTGCAAAATTGCCTCATGTGGGGTAAAGCCTATTTGTTTTTTTTAATTCGAACCCATGTGTACACCTCAACTAACTTTATTCAAATTTTGTTCTATTTTTTGATCAAATGAAATTACAAGATAAGCAATAACTGCTACGAATCTGTTGCCTAATTATCCATTTTGTAAAGCAGAATATAGAACCTTGCATGATCGTGCACGGTTTTTCGAAAACAAAAAAGTCGAAAAAGCGAAAAATTGAAAGAGGAAAAACGAAAAGTAGAAATATTGACACGGTAAAACGGAATTATATTTTTGGGGCTTCTCTGTTTTTTTTCCGAGTTCATATTTCGACTTTTCACCTTTTCGCACCGCACAATTAAAAGAAAAGTTTTAAAATTGCAAGACAAAATATTCAAAAACGAAAAGTCGAAGCAGCCGCATCCTGCTTCATGTGTTATATTTTTGAAACTCAAAATTAACATGCTGCAACTGGATACTAGGGTACGGATCCATGTAGGTAATTAGGCGTTTTGTTTTCGTCGAAAGATGAAGTGCAGTTTTTGCACAAAGGTTTGGGTTGATAGATGGGTATTATTTCGGCATAGGAATAGATTTCCACACACTTTAACAAAATGTTTTCCTATAAAGACAAAATGCATATTAAATTATCATAAAAAGAAGCAAAGTCAGAAAATACAACTTTTAATTATCTCCCTTATAATCAGATATATTTCTCCTGAAAGCGAAAAACGAGATAAAAAGTTATTAAGGGCGAACAAGGTTGTGAGAGATTTTTGAATTTGTCATGTTTGTACCCTGTACAACCGGTAACAACAATTCTCAACTAGACTCGCGGATCCAATTTTACTTTATAACTGTAAATATTTACCAATCATGAGCGGGAAAACATTGCGGTTTATATGATATTATGTCACTGTCAGATAAATCAAAGTTTGAAAAGATCCAACCTAGATAATGTTAAACAATATTAGGCCTTCAGAAGAGATCTAAGAACTTTGCGGCTATTAGGCAAACTACCACGAGATTTTTGTATCGAATCACAAATTACTGCGTACTAAAGCAGAATAGCTACTTTAGATAATAATTTACTGTTTAAAGAAGCATATAATATGAAGAACCTTAACACGATGAAGGCATATTTGCATTATTTACCATGAATCAGAGAATCTTTAAAGAGTTAAATGTAGACTTGAATGAATTTAATACTTGCGTGTATGAACTATTCAGTAAAATTAAAAGTCAAAACAGTCGTTAAAACAATTGTTTATGAAAATTATCTTGACAAATTTAATTAAAAAATATACAGTTTAGATGACAAATTGTAAAATTGTATTTTTCATTAGATTAAAATCTGACTTTAAAATTAAACAATACCTTTTAACTTAAAAATGTTTCAAAAACATACAGCTTTTAGCTAAATTTAACATGAGTGATCATAATCGCAACGTTGAACTGGGGAAATAACAAACTATTTCTAGAGAACAGAGACTGTGTCAAGCATGTTATGTAGTAGAAGATGAAAATCATTTCTTTCTAACATGTACACTAAATAATATTTTCAGAAGAGATTTTTTTAATATACTGTCAAGACGAACAAATTGTACATGTTTTAAAATTGAGAATTTACCACATGTTAGCAATTGTATAAAGCGGTCATTAGAACTGCAAAAAGTCCACACCTGTCAGATTATCTTTACTGTCATATTAATATTAATATAGCATGTATGTACATTTGTATTGTGTTCTGTTAGCTATACTGTATTATTTGTATGCTTTGACCCGCATGGTTATTAAACAACAATACAGTTCTTAATATTAGAAGGGTAAGTGGCTCTGTAAGAGTTCTGTAACAAGAAACTCTTCTAAATTGCGTTATTTTAGATACAGTCAGACACCAAGTCAACTGTTGTAATCTTCTTTCAATCTACAGGGCCAAAATGATTGATTGATTGGATGTTTGCTTACATCCTGTGAGCAGTATTTAACCGTATTCAGGACGAGAACAAGTATGAACAAACAATAAATCAACTAGGGCAACATGGTCTAAAAGGCCAAAGGGTTGAATGACACTAGAAATGTATGGGGTATCTGTAGAATACTGTGCTAGACTTCACTAGTCAATATAGTGCCCAGGGTTGTGGTTGCGCTTTGTTGGTTATTAGTCACTCTTAGATGCCCCAGTACACTTCGGCAGGAATTTCTATCAGGCCATTTACAATGTAGTACATCAATATGAGTCGTTGGTCTCGTCTACGATCAGATAACGGTTTCCAGTCTAGTTCTTTCATCATATGGGTAGCAGCGGAAAATGTAGCCTTTTGTAGCGGCTACAAGCAGCCGTCCTTTATCGACATCTATAATAGGGTTTTTTAGCGTGCAAGGATCGTGGCGCTCTCCAAACACGTTACCCACTGTGGTTCGTGGTCAGGCTTTCCATATTTTGACCTGACACCCCTTCAACGAGAATGCATCTCCTATCCGCCACCTGGGGGCGCGCTATGCAGCTCTGTGGGTCTAGCATTTTGAAATCTTTCAGTATGGTCACAGACCTAATATGATTCTGGTTTTTTTTTCTGTGTGGATTTATATCAAATTTCTCGTCAATTAGCATCCATGTTTCTGATTTACTGTTTTGATTGGACAGCTATTAAACAGCTATTTTTAAGATGAAAATATGCCTACTGTCTCTCATCGTTGTCGTTTCCATTTTTCGAATGTTCATCTCTTTCGCCAGAACTACTGGGCCAATTTCAATCAAACTTGGCACATAATATCTTTTGGGTAAAGGAAATTCAGTTTTGTTGTGATGATTGATTAAATGTTTGCTTAATGTGATGAGGGCAATATTTCAGCTATATTAATAGCAGGAAACGCTCAAATTGTAAAAGATTATCATAAGTTTTCTGAAAATATACATTTGTATGAATATTTTATATCCCAACTTTCTTACCGGAGGTCGGGGGTATTTCTCCAAGTACTCGGGTCTACTCACACAAAAAAACTGGACGCCACGGTATAGCTGAAAATTGTTCAAATTGGCGTTAAACACCATCCAAACAAACAATATATGCAAACTGTTTATTACTAGTATGGTAAATGTTACATCCACATTGTTTTCGTGTTACCCTCGTGGTCGCGACTGGACAGTTATAGTCACGTGGAGTGTTCTTGTTTATAGCCTCATTTATATGAGGTATTTCAATTTACAAATTCCTCTTATACCATTTTCGACAGTACAGTACACATTTGTCTACTTCAACAGATTCTATTAAATCTTGACAATGCTGCGTTAACTAAACAATACATTGGATAGAACTGCAACTTCCAATTTTTAAAAATGTAATTCGGACAAGCTAAGTTCAAGTTGAGTTGCTGCCATGATTTGGATGTCGTCTTAACCATCGATGTTCCTCAAATTTCAACCTTTTAAAACTTATTTTACAATAAAATAAAACCATGTTCCAACCAATAGCTTTAAATTTCTTAACTTTGCTCAGATTTGATATTTAAAAATCATGTTTTGATTGGCTGAAAAAAACATCATGTACAAAACAACATCACCTTCAGTTATGTTCCTGATGTGATCAGGGGTGCGTTTCTCTTATTTGAATCTGAAACATGATTCGAGATCATATTAATGTTTCACCGTTTCTGTTAAATGAAGCAAAAACATGATTTCGAATAATGTGAAACAAAAGAGACAAATGATTCAAATTTGAATCTATTTTTTTCATTGTTAGCTATGTTTAAAATAAGTTAGTTGAAACATTGCGTTTTTAAATGGTTGAAACTTGATTTGGATTCAAAGAATCGTGATTCTAAAACATGTTTCAGATTCAAGTAAAAGAAAAGCATCCCAGAAAACAGATGTCCAATACCAAATCCAATAATTGAGTAACACGAACCCCCCTTCCCCCAAAACAGACGATAAGTCGACGATTATATTAAAAATTTGGAACAACCAAATAAAATAATATGTTAAAGTATAATTCTACCTATTAAAAGCAATAAAGAATTTAAAAATACACGGATGTGTAAATTAATAATTTTCAAACTCATTTTACTTGGTGATAATAATACTCATTGTTACATTTACATTTAAACAAGTTAAATACATCTGCATGTACTTCATTTTTATGCCCCTCATGTCGGTGGCATTAAGGGTTACCAACATTTGAACATTTCTCCGTACGTACGTCCTAAAAATTTTCATAAATAATTTCTAGTCTATTGGTTTCATATTTTGTATGGCAAGATCATTAGTAAATCAAGTGTTGACTCAATTTATATTTTTACTGCGTCTGTTATCTTTTTTTAAAAGGGTTGATTGATTGGATGTTTGCTTTACGTACAGAGCAGTATTTCAGCTATATTCAGTTAGAGAGCAAATTAACAAACAATAAATCAACATAAAAAAGGTGGGATGGGAAACGGGGAACACAATTTTGACTGCAACGGGAAAAGTATGGAGTATTTCGTAGGGCGGAGATTTCAGTCTTATGTAGCGGCTACAATGAGCCTATTCTTTTTCGAAATCTACGAAAGGGGTCTTTATCGCGCAAAGAGCGTGGCACTCTCCAAACACGTCACGTCACCCGCTACGGTCCACGGCCAGGCTTTCCGTATTATGACCTGACAACGCCCTATGAGATGGTCTCCCCAATCCGCCACCTGCGGACGCGCTGGGCTGCACTGTGGGCACTGTCGAGCACTGGGAACCCTCCCAGAATGTAAAAATTTTTTAAAAGGAAGTTTTGTTTTACTTAATCATGTTAATTACATAGTAAACGTGAAACCGTACCAGATGAAAAAAAATCCGCCTTGACTATTTTGGGTACTCTGATAATTTTTAATTCAATTTATCTCTTTATTCGAGTTTTCTGTTCATAATTTTAGTCTCTTTCAATTAATACACGAATTGGTACTACACTGCAGAGAGTACTGGTCATGGTAGAATTGCATTCATACCCAGGAATGCGGACCGTGGTGGAATGAGGTATTACCCTACACTGAGATCACTACTATCCAGTTACTTACACGCAATAGTGGAAGCTTACATACGTGGTGGTCATGGTAGAATTAGATGTCACGTTACACATGTCATGGCCATTTAGATGTAATGTGACATGAGTCAGGGTCATGTAGACATAGTAGAATTAGATATCATATGAAATGAGTCATGGTCATGTAGACATAGTGGAATTAGATGTCACCTAAGTCATGGTTATGTAGACATAGTGGAATTAGATATCATGTGATATGAGTCATATTCATGTAGGAATGAAATGTTGAATATATGTATTGCAGTTTTCAATTCTATTAAAAATATTTTAATATAACTTCTAGCATGAAGAAAGAAAAATCCTTTTAAATATTATTTTCCGCATTTACATTTCCTTTTCAAAAGTATTTTTTGTAATATTGCTTCCAATAGTAAAATATTGTAGTACAATGATGTATCAATTGTTTAATCTATATCTACATTATAATGTTTGCTGGGATGGGTAGTATCGTTTGGATATGAGGAATTCAGTATTGGCACTTAATGTTTTTTTTTCATTTCGTCAGGATCCACTAAAAGGGGGGCCTGGTTGTCAATGAAGGGAGGGTCTTGAACTTTTTAAAGCTTTAAAGGGGGATTATAATGATAAAATTCAAATAATTATTGAGCAAAAACGTACAAAGTAAACTAATCATTTCATTTTTTTACTGAAATAGTGTATATGCTAGTCAATGTTTATTTGTAACTCGTAGAAATGCTTATGTGCTACTTGTTGTACTGTTACACGTAATAATTATAATTTGAATAACACTTTTTTTCTGAGTGGTACATTTTTCTAAGGAAAGGAAGGCGGTTTGTATTCAACAGTGTTTAATGCCGCTTTCTTCAGTTTTCAACTATATCGCTATCGACAGTTTTTATTAGCGTAGGAAACCGAACATCTCGGAGAACCGCCAATCCAATCAAGTTTACATATCAACCATTTGATCAGGTTTCTAATTTTAATTGCCCTTTTTGTAATGCATAACGCATTTATATCTGATAGATCTGTCAGTGTTCCGAATGTCAGGTAAATAGTGCCGCTTTCATCATTTTTCATGTTATTTGGAGTAGGAAAGCTGAGTAGCCGGCAAAAATCTCTAGACTTTCGGCAGGAAAACTGACCATTCTTAGCACACCCTGCCCTCAGTAAGGCTCGAAACTGCAACCTCGGTGTCGACAGTCAAGATTGGTTTTAGAAGATGATCCACGTGAATTTAAGTACCAGTTGCATCTGTTTATTTAGAGGTATTAATTCAAAAAGCCTTAATTCACGAATATAAAAAAAAACCTTTTAGAAAGGAGTTCAACGCCACTTCCAGCGATTTTTATTTCGTTTTCTTTAGTGTTATCGCCATAAAGTTGGTTGGTAGTCCTTGTCTATCAGTGTGTAACTTGAGCATGCACTGTCTGGCGTCTGTTTCAAACTCCTAACATCAGTGTTGACTCGCTTGTGATCTAAGAAGATGATTTACAATCTCGACCATCGGAACTTTGAGGGAATTCAGTAAGAAAGTGTTTATTCCACACAAAAAAACGTTCCGCGGTTTCAAAAATATGAATCTATTAAAGAATTGATGTCATTTTCTTGAAGAATAAATGTCCATGAGTACGTAGATCACCCACAAGCATGTTGGTAGTTTCCCAATTAAACTTTAAACAAAGGTAGATATTGTTTATTTTTGCGTTGGGTTTTTTCTGGACATATTTCACCCCAAATGATATGTGGTCAAATTCCTGTGGTCTAACTGTATCAGCATCTAAAAAATCCTTTCTTGGTGTTAACAATATTTTTATTGTTAAATGGATAGTACATAATAAATATAACACAAGTTGGGATTAGAAAGCAAGTGCTACAAGCACTTACATAAATTCGTCTCCCTTTCTTGAAAAAGAATCCGCAAGACATTTAAACAGACCCTTAAAACTGTATGTTATAAAGCATTACATTTTACAACCGAACTCTTTTGACATATTTAACTAAATATTGCGTACAGACTGAATGACATGATCAGTAAATATAAAACATGATAAATGTAATAATCCATATCCTTACATCTTTTTAATTCTCGAACGGTAATTATAGATTATTTACGATTTTTGAAACGAGATGCATTTTCTCGTCCGTATCTCATCGAAGGGCGACAGACCTGAGATGAGATGGCGAGAAAATGCATCGAGCATCATAAAACGTAAATAATATTTGTATCGCTGTTTTGTAACATTGTGACGTCATGGTGTTTACTTAACGACGTCTTAACAGCGAGGTGAGATGGGCCCATCTCACGCTAGTAGCGTGAGATGGGATAATACCGCACATAAAGATCAAAGGAAAATACTGTAAAATAGCGATAAACTGCTTTATCGATGCCCTTCTTGACAATTATGTTAGTCTGTTAGATCTTGCCCTTGGGCTTACTGGCGCGGCAGAGTTGGTATCCTTACTATTTTTAGTGCTTGTGGCATTTCCTTCGACGAACTGGGCACTCATTTCTGATTAAGGATTTACTTTCCTTATTCGCTTGCCTTGGTTTGTGAAATTCTCAAAAAGCTCCCTCTGTATTTTTGACCTCGGTCTAGCATAGATACTCAGATACTTACACCCATAGCTCGTACATGAGATGAAACTATAAATTGTCACTAAAATCATGGACATTTTTCCTTTACTAACAACTTAAGAAATAAAAAAAATACTGTGAAAGAATTTCTCAAATGAAATACGGACAATACAACGTGCAATTAAGATGCGTAAAATCAAATAATAGTGATCTCAATATGAGCGGGTTTTATAAATAACATGCAAACAATAAATCCATGAAAATCAATATGATGTCCTTATAACTCAAACAATATAATACTCGATATATCTATACTTCGCACAGGCGCAATGCGATGCAAATTTACAAGAGATTTTACGACGTCATAATGTTAACGGCAGAATTGAAGTCAATAAATAATACAAAGAGGAAGGGTACAATATGGTAAAATATTTAAGTAATATTTCGGTAAAGTGTATCTACCGTAAATTGCAAACTTGTTGTGATGGTTCATTATAAAAAATTGTGACTGGAACATCATGGCGTATAGGGGTTGTTTGAAAAAAAAACAAAACAAGATTTTGTCATATTTTAATTGTTATAAATCATTCTTGGTAGGATGTTGCACTCAAATACACATGGAATCGGCCTTTATATTCTTTTTTCTACCACGCTATCGATCAGTACAAAATAATCGAATATAAAGGCTCAGCACATGTGTTATTGAGTGCAACATCATACTCTTCGTGAATTATTTCTTAAACGGCTTTAATTTTTAAACTTATCATTTGAAACGTGAACGCTAGGAAAGACTAGAATTCGTGTCGAGTTCACATTTTGTCATACATGTAGTGTGGACAAAGAACGATAACTCAAATGTAATAACATATCTAATAAATTAGTTTTCCTATTTATAAACTATTTCCTTACAATATTTAACTCATGAAAAAAAAGTACATCAGATCTGTACATGCAGTTTCATGCCAACGATCGTTCGCTTTTCTTATATGACGTACGAAACCTACAAAGCGTAGGACTTGTTGAAAAGCGTGATCTATCGGGTTCATTGCATTAAAAATTCTTGTATTGCTGATAAAGCGTGTTCGATCGCTTTATTTGGGTCTAAATTAAAAAAAAATATCGTGTTAAAAATCTACAATATATTTTACCCCCAAAAATTTTAATGGTTGAAAAGAAAAAAAAAATCGTTTAAGACGTCACATATTCTGACAATTGGAATTCTATATTCAAATTAACAACAGGGTTACAACTCATGGAATATAAACGACGATTTTTTTCTTGTCTAAACCCTAATCAATTTATAGAACTCTTTCAAATTATCATAAATAACAAAATACAAGTGATGTGTTTAATTCTTATTGTGTTAACCCGGTTTTTCTCGCCTTTTTATTTAACTAGCAAGGTGCGTTTGACTCCAACCTTATTTGATAAGGATGATTATTTTACCTGGCGAAGGCCGGAATTTTTCCACCAGAATTGAGCTCCACTAAATAAAATCTGGACGCTATGATATAGCTGAACAATTGCGTAACAAGCGTAAGAACATCAAACATACAGCAAGTTTTATATTTATCCTAAGGATAGGCATATATTTCCCTTCATTACAATGTCGAAAGACCCTTCATTTTCGGACACGGGCCCTCTAAACGTTATTTTGCAATGTGAAGATTTTTGCGGTTTCACTTTAAAATTAAATCATCATTATTAATTAATTACTACAATATATACTTTGATAACAGTATAACTGCCGATGTATATTTTGCCAAACCGACTGATTTCGGGCATAATTTCGACCCGAGTCCAACAAAGACGGCTAGCTATATAGCTGTTCCACTCGAAATTCCATCCTCATGCAGTGTTGAAAAGTCGTTGATTAATAGATTGCATTTTAGCTATAGTTATATTTAGCACGGAAATAAATTTACAAACAATAAATAAACGGGGAAAAAGGACAGCCCAAACGGAAAAAAATTCTCACTGCCACTGGAAGTAGTATTAAATATTGGTTAAGGACAGGATTAACTTTTTTAGCGGCTACAATACACCTACTCTTCTTTAAAATCTTCTAAAATGACTTTATCGTGCAAGAAGCGTGGTGGTCACTCGCCAACAAGCTTTCCATACCAGCACCGGGAACCTCCCTGTAGGTCCAACTATAAACATGTTTAAATACTCTAAAATATTACTCCTTGGTTTGCTCTCATTCTGGTAATAGGATGTAATCGTAATTTCGGTTCGGGTTACATTATTGTATCTAATCTGGATCTGTCATGAGGTCTAGGGGTTCATGGAACTACGTTAAAAATTTTAAGAGATTCTTTTGAGTTAAACATTTTTCGACAACGCAACCTTTTCGTTAGCCGAAATGAAGAAACTATGTTGGATAAAAATTATGTTATTTAGGTATATTTTGATATATTTTCATATTTTATCAAGACAATGATCAACAATAGGCAAAATATAAATAAAAGACAATAATAGCTTTTCTTCTAAATAGAATAAGTATTTTGTCCACATATTCTCACAGTATTTGAAGTGTTAAGGTATGTTTATATTATATATAAAGTCTTATTGCAACAATCACCACATACAAACGAAAGCATATCGAGGGTTTATCAATAAACTGATGCTGTTTTGGGTGTCATATTTTCTTAGTTTGTGTTTGTTCCCAGGTTAACTCTACAATATTTGGGACGAAATATGGCCAGAAAACGAAATAAAAACGCGATTTCTCTCTTTTTTTTTCTGGCTACATTGCAGCACAAATGATGTGGTGTCAAACTCAGGTGGATTATTCTGCTTGTGTTACTAAGATAACGGTATGTCTTTTAAGCTCACTTGGTTTTCGTGCTGGCTAGTATTCCATCACGGGTAGGATTGTAAAAAGGGGGGTGGGTCGTATAACGGCTTATATTTGCGTTCCAGAAACTAGATAAGAATTTTTATTTGAACTGAGATGTTACAAATAATATATTCTGTGATCATAAGAAACAAAAGTACAGCTACATGTATGCAATTTTTGGGGTTGGTCTTACAGCAGAATGGGAATTTTCTAAACAGTATAGTTATAAAGATACCAGTAATCTTAAACCTGATTATTAAAGAAGAAACAATATGCTAATGATAATATTTTATTTAAAATAATGATGAGTTCAAAGCAAAAGAAATTTTGACAGGACGGAATACCCCCAAAAAGCGACACAAAATGATGGCTGGTATCATAATTGAATGTTCCCCATGAACATCTTTTTACCATTTTCCACAAATTTTTAAATCCTCTAAATATGCTGTGTTAATATCTAAAAAATACAATTATAGTTCCAACAGGGCTTTCAATGTTTTGTTTTCATAGGCGATTATTATTTTGTTGAAATAAAAATATAAGGGACGTAAAGTTAAGACAGCTGTTGTCCTAAGCATCATGAGTAAGTAAAACAATAGATTTGTCTGAAACAATTAAAAATATAGGTTTGTGTTCTTTTTCTGGAAAAAAAAGAATCAAAACCGGGGAATAATGTTTATTTTTTATTATCCAACAGGCACCTTAGCTTACATTTTTTAAATTAAATTTCTCCCATCAAATGCATTTAAAAATTCTTTACTGTGCATATGCATACCAAAAGTTACATGCGTTTCACAAGTATATTTAAAACAATCATTACTGTCCAATCACGTTAAACCTCGCCCCCTTTTTCATGCTGTAGCTTGCACATACCATGTTCGCGCTGATAGCGTTATGGTTTGAATAAAGCAGTTATTCGTGAAAATATTTACCCCAAATATTATACAGAACAAATTTACAATGGCATCTGATTTGATGTGGTTAAGGAAGTTGCAATTCTAAAAAAATATTAACATTATTAGTTGAAAATGTTCTTTATTTGAGGGATATTTATAAGAGCTTGGAGAACCGACGTTTAAACATGAAGAGGTCGGTTCGACATTTTGTCAGTTTCATTCGCTGATTATTCAACCACATTTGCAATAGGATGTGATAGGCTGATATATTTTTCATTGATAAGATACATGTATATATCAGTATATTATTAAACCTCACTTATAAAAAACACTAACTGATTGGCTCAAAACAATATCACGTGACTTTTATAAATGAGATGTCTTTCTAGACAACGCCAAAAATTTGCTTGCAGAGGGTGACAGCCTCGAAACCGAACCGGAAACGGGGACAATACTATTGTCACCCTCGAAATCACGTGATCGGCAACCGGAAACAGGGTGGCAATACCATTCCTCGACCTGGACAATCCTAATTCATTAAACTCACGTAATCGATAATTGGAAACAGTTTGTGTTATTTAAATTTGCAATAATAGATGTCAACGAAGTTTTGAACACGTTGTTTGGTCCATAAAGTTGGTCTATCTTGATTTGTTCGGTTTAATAAATCAATTGTGGCCTTCTTAATCGGTTGACATACAGAATTGTCAACTTGCTTGGGTTGTCTTCCCTCGGGCTGAAGCCCCCCGGAAAGACAACCCACGCAAGTTGACAATTCTGGATGTCCACCTCTTAAGAAGGCCATAATTGTATATTTTTGATTGATTGAGTCTTTGCTTAAAAGTCCAGTGAAACAGTGAGCCTTCTGCAGGAGCTACAACGAGCATACTCTTAAAGACAAAAACGCGCCTTTATCACGCATGAACAAACACGTGGAAGATTTGAAACAATTTACCCAGTATTTTAGGCGGTCAGGCTTACCGTATTAAGGGCGTGACAAACTAACCCCACCCCTGAATCAAAGGTCATCCACTATTCGCCACCTGGGGAGATCGATGTATATAAGCCACCGAAATAAGTATAAAACTACTGAATTTGTATTTAAAAGTCGGACTTTATACACACATTTATAATAAATTTATTATAGCTTAAAAAAATAAACGTTGCTTTGAGAAGTTATTTTAAACATGAAATACAGGTAACAAACCTTACTTTTTTAGAAAGACAATTACATATCATTATTATAAAATCGGAAAAAAAGAACCAAGAAACGAACATCTTAGTGCATGAATACAGATATCAACATTTAGCAACTTGTAAAACAGTTTTGGTGATGTGTTGCTTGTAACATAGTTTTAACTTTGTAAAATTTAAGAAAATTGAACGGTCAGCAAGTACCAAAAACATAAGATAGTGACAAAATCCAGAATGAGACGAAGATACATAAAAAAACAAAAAAAACCTAAAAATGAGAATCCTGAACTAATGCTATGAAACAAATATGTTTATCGTAAAACATGTAAACATGGTAATGCAACTTCCCCTGCGAAAAATGTTCTAGAACAGATATCAAGTTCATGAACATTCTAGAATTTTTCTAGAACATAAAGAACTGTTCTAGAACTATTAAAAAATGTTCATGAACTGAGTTTCAGAACTGAATTTGTTCTTGAACAAAATTCATGCACATTACTTTGTTCTAGAATTGTGTTCTAGATTTTGTTCTTGAACTTAATTAAAGAACACAAAAGTGCAATCTTTAATTTAAAAAACCTTGTTCTTCAAAACTTTTGCTATACAAAATATTTTCTTTACTTTAGTTTGAAAGCTTTGCCCTTGAATTTTGCACTAGAAAATTTTTTAATTTTTTTTTTACTTTTCTAGAAGTTTGTTTTACAAGGGTTTCTAAACTGATTTGAAATTTTTTAAATTTCTATATCTTGTTTTCTATTTATTTTAAATACAAAATTTTCCCAACCCGTTCATTAATTCTATCGCATCGGTTGGTCAAAATTGTTAAAAATTGACTCAGTTTCTTTTTTTTTCACGTGGAAATTATAGCATTCTTAGATTTGCCTGTTAGGCTTAACTGTTAACAACAAGTTTTCAACATGGTTGAGAAATTCGAGTTTCCCAGTCGTGTTTGATGTCTTACACAAATTATGGATGAGGTGCAAATGCCTTGAAATGGTGATTAGCATGATGTTTGTTGCTTGGGGTGCGCGACCACAATTTCCATAGGAACTTGTATGCTTTCCACCTAAATGTATTTCTTCAATGTTCGCTGCTTTGCTCGTCGACGCCATGAGGAAGTCTTCTTCTTGTTATATAGAGTCCCTCTACTATCTGGAACAACCATCAAGTTGATGTATACTGTTAGCAACGGTCCGGATAGCAACTTTGTGAGAGCATGCACAAATTCGAAATTTGCCAATAACCGAAAACAAATTAAGTTTACAAGTGATTAACATAACAAATCAAAATGCACTTCGTTCTCTTGTAGCCTTTTAATTTAAAGTATTAAAATTCCTCTCTTTTTTTTAATTTCTAAATAATAGATAAAATAAAATATTAAAAAATCTACGGTTGATATGTTGGTAATTAGTCGGATGAAAGGGTTCCTGCTGAAGCTGGGAAATTACCTGATATCCGATTGGCTGTTGTCATGGTTGCATCGTATGAGTCCAATCGTTGATCCACTTTAATACTGAAGCTGAAGTTTGCGCCAATTTTCAAGATCGATCACACGATGGCCGGCTCAACGGGCTAGGCCGTCATGCGTTGCTTTCAGATGGAAATAAGTTGTCGGTTTCCGCATTACATTTGGTAGTACAAAATATCGAGGATGCCTAGGCCTTTGGCAGTTTCGCATTCTTAAAGTTGGGGGAATGATGCAGTCCGGTAAATCAGTCCACGTAAGTAGAAATTTTGTGAATCGCGGTAAAATCAAAATAATTTCTTCGATATTTGTAATAAATCTTTAAAATTGATATGGAACTATATGAATGTGAACTTATTTTAACTTAACGAAAAACAATGCTGAACACCATGAAAATTAACGAAACATGTGGCTCACCTGTGTTTACATCGTGTGTTTGACCTTGTACGGTAAATCCGCTCATGCAGTATGGATGATCGTAAAAATCGAAACATGTGCTTGCAGCGCGGTTTTATTTATTGTTTGGAAAATTTCTGAAACAGGAGCTAATTCTTCGATACTAGTTTTGTGATCATAATTTGATATGATACCTTGCAATGAAATTTGTAGATTTTCAGTCGTTTAGCAAACTGTTGACATCACGTAGCAGACGAATTTTAAAGTAGATATGAAAAATTACGTTTTTGAAAGTGAGCGAATTTGACGGACGGACGAATTACAGGACTCAAGTGTGTACATTGTATCCAATATTTCACTCGTGGCGGATCCAGAGGGATGTTCTGTGGGTTGCGGCTCGAATGTTTAAATTTCTATTTTTAAATTTGTTTTATTTTCTGGTACGCTGTAGAGATCAATTCTGGCTTTTTTCATGCATAATTTTGGCAAAAATTGACAAAAAATAACTTCGAATTTGGCCTGGACCCCCTTGCCCTTTTCTTCAGAACACCCATTACAAAAAATCCTGGATCCGCCACTGCTTCAACCATTTTTATATGCAAAACTTGATAAAAATTTATGACAAGTATAAGAATTGCCTTTTTTAGAGCTTCAACGTAAAATTAAGACCTCGTCATAATTGTATTTCACAGTTTAATTCTGAAAAGCCCACATATATGTGGATGACTGATAAGGAGCATTCAGTAGAAGCGCTGCAAAAGTCTGTTAAAGGTGTTCTTTGAGACGATAACATTATGAAGCATTTTACCTTCAAAATCTTCTAAGAAGAGGAACTGAGGACGTGTACCAGGACAGGAAAAAAGGACAATAAAGAGTGGTGACACTTTAAAGACAGCTTTGGATAATGAAAAGATGGAATTGTTTGAAAATTTATTACTAAAAAACACCACATTACAAAGATGTATTTTCATAAAAAATAAAACTTAGAACAAAAATTTAAGGGCTTATTGAATGGTATCATAATTAACCTATGACAATTGTTCGTTCTTGAAATAGTTCATCAACTTCTTGAATTTATTCAAGAATGATATGAGAGTTCTTGAAATAATTCAAGAATGGTTTTGAAAGTTCTTGAATTAAGTTCTTGAACAATTTTCAACAAATTCTTGAACTTGAATGCTAGTTCAAGAACAAGTTCATGAACTCGAAGTTCAAGAATTTGGGCCATTTAATGTTCAAGAACTATGTTCTGGAACAATTCTTGAATCATTCAAGAACAGTTCTTGAATTCCTCGCAGGGGTTGTTATGTTTATATAATCCAGATAGAAATCTTGGAGACCATGACATAACATACATCAATTGGTAATTAAAGTTTTGTAAAAATATCTTAGATTCTAACCCATACTATGTTTGTCTGTATTAAAAGGGACTGATATGTTTTCTCTGTAATATAAAGCATTATAATGTTTCGTTGACAATACACAACAACAATAAATCAGTGTTTAAAAGTTCCACATTTACTATCCACAGGTACTGGGATTTACATTTATTAACATGGCAATGTCAGAGGAGGAAGACAATTTTATCAGAATATTCAAACTAGTAAATGGTGTAGCCCCAAGAGCTGTCAGACACAAGTTTGATCAGTACTTCCCTCCAGTTAGTTTGCCAATCATACTAAAACAAAACGAGCTGAAGATAAGGGCTTTACACAGAACGAAACGGCTGACAACATCACAAATGGCAGTTTTGTTTCCTACAACAGGTAAATCTTTAAGTATTTATCACATATTTACTTAGGTGTCTAATATAAGTCTTTAGGTCCTGAAAATCTCAAATCCGAGTAACAAGATGGAATAACTCAAACTACATTAACAACGGTGACCATGTTTATTTTTGTCTGAGTGTTATCACCTTTATTAAATACAAAATTATCGTAGCAAACTGTATATTTTATAAACTAAGCAATCTTAGTATAAATAACCTTAAGCCCATATACAAGTGAAAGCTTTCATAATGGCATGGCAGTGTTCAAATCGTTTAGATGAATTTAGAATGAATTTTTGTTTTGGTGGATTTTGCATGTGTTTTCTACTTTCTATCTATCTCGAAACTTCCTCTAAACCAAGAACAGTTCGACATTTGTATCTGGAAAGAGCAGTTATTTACCAGACATAATCGACTATAGAACCGAAAATACCACCACCTTTACGTCTCTATAAGTACTTCACTTACACATTGCACCAATTTGCTTCAAATCTTTCTAAACCGTATCATAGTTCTTATAACGATGCATATGGCAAAACGAAGATGATTTAACTAGTTTTTGTCTTTTATGATCAAAATAAACTGGTGTTGTTCAACTTATCATAACTATTTGACCTAATCCATTGGAAGTCTTAAAGTTATACTACAGTTTAAACGCAGCCAAAACACTCTCGTGGCGATGCATCGTTCTTGATGCGTGCTTCCAAGAACAGCTGTAAATAAGGCATTGATGTACTTGCAGTTTTGTAATTATCGATACCAATATAAATTGCCACTTAAGTTGAATAAAACGAATCATCACATAATTTCAGTAGTAGGTTGTAACATTTTTTATCATTGATGCTTTTGCCACAGAATTTGAAGACATATTTTGGGGGGTTGAAAAGCAACTGTAAGGTCTCCCTGGGTGAAATAAAACTACTGAACCAAGGCCAGCATTAACAGTTAAAGCAATGTAATCTGTCATACCAAATGCTGCTTTTATTTACACCCACTTATGACAAAATCTATCTTGCTTAGTTATCATAATCAATAGCTTGAGGCTGATATATAGAAATCACAGGACGGCGCCAAGGCTTGTATTAAAGAATTAAATTCTTTATTTTGGGACTAAAACCTAAACTTTATCGCGATCGCCGGCCCTTCCGTCGTCCATTTTCGGTCTTTTGTTAGTACATTTCAACTTTGTCTGCATTTTTAGTTGTTTTCACGTGCGGACTGAAGGATCATTAGGTTGGATAAATTTTAGGTCTAACTGCATTTTAATGGCAAGCTGAGCTTTGATTTTCGTAACGGAAGTTAGACGCTGTTTCGCAAAAAGTTGTAGTATACCTGTCACAACCAAAATAAAATGGGACACTGTGTGTTTATTTCAAAACTATATTATAGTTATAGTTATTATTATATTATTATATTTGAAAATTAAAGGAAATACGTATCTACATGTATCTGTGGTTAAGACTCGGTTTCATTTAAACTAAAGTGGTTTTTTTATAAGTGGTTCCCCATACAAACAAGTTGCGGTACATCGAGCTAACAAAATGCCTCTGAACTATAGAAATGCCTGATAAAAGTTTTCAAAAGTTCACTAATTTTATGATTTATCAATATTAAACGAAGAAAATTTTCTTTACAATTATTGCTCTGTCCGGCCTATCCAGTGTTGAAATGCGCGTTAATGTTGTTATTCGCTCTTCATTTGAAATAATAATAAAATGTGTCAACTTTAAAAATGTGTATTCAATTATTAACATAAATGCAGAATTGTCATGCACGCATTATCTAATCGGTTGAATTGTGTAGTGGCATAATACATATGGTCTTTGAATTTGACAAAATTAAGGCATGCGTGAAATGCATTTTCCTTGGATTCAATTTATGTCAGAGTACCCGCACTGGTTTACAACATCAAAACCAGATGTTCGACGGGTGTCACTGTATCATTGAAGGTGTTGCTGTATTTTTTTCTTTTTTTATTAAAATGGGAATAGTCGGATTGCGATGTACCTTTAATTTAACATTCCGCTATATTGATGATGTTTTGTTCCTCAACAATGCTAAATTTGGTGACTATTTACATTCAATTTACCCTAGCGAGCTTGAAATTAAAGACACCACCAATACACTAAAGTCAGCCTCTTACTTAGACCTACTTCTAGAAATAGACTCAGGAAAACTACAAACTAGACTCTACGACAAACGTCTTGACTTCAACTTTCCGATTGTCAATTTCCCGTTCATCGACAGCAATATTCCAGCAGCTCCAGCGTATGGTGTGTACATTTCACAACTTATACATACGTTATTCTAGATCCTGCGATCGGTATTCCGATTTTCTAGACCGATCACTGTTGTGGACTGCTAAACTACTCAAACAAGGGTTTGTTGCACCTAGGTTGATGTTATCTCTCCAGAAGTTCTATGGTCGTCACCATGACTTAATTGATCGTTATGGGAAATCAGTGTCTCAAATACGATCTGACATTTTCGCTAAGTCATAGGTAGTGATTCCTATTCCAGGATTTGAAGTTTCCCTAGACATGACAATGAGTAACTCGACGGGCGTCTAATTAGAGGCAGGCACTGCTTACTCGTTCGGAGCACCTGAGTGCACCCATGGTTTTTTTATTGGGTTCGGGTTACTCTCTTTCTGTTTTTGTGTTGCGTTTGTCTACATCCGGATTTGTAACTGTCCCTTGAGTTTTGGCTCTTGTTGTTCGGTCGGCTTTCTTTGCTATTTTTCTTATAATACACTGTGATACTGCAATAAATTATCATCCAACCGTGCTTATAGATGCATCTGGAATGGTAGATCACCATTAATAAATTAGGTTTTATATAACCCATACTGTCTCCTTAATTGAACTGAAGATGGTACGGGGTCATCGAAGCTTCCATAAATTGTATGTGCATTAGGAGTGGTACACGTGCATCCGATTCATTTACCAACATTGAGTAAAATCCTGCACATATTAAAATTACGTAAACTCCCATTAGAATTTGATGCGTTTAGCAAACTCTGTTCTTCGAACTCGGCTTACAAGGGATGGTACATCATATTTCTGACTCGATAATACTACCGCATATTTTCTAGTAGCATGATTATTAGGTATTAACGGAGAATTAAAACTATTTGTTTGTTTCATTTAAAAAAGTGGTCTTTATCGTGCAAGGAATGTGGCACTATCTAAACATGTTACCCACTATGATCCACGACCAAACTTTCCGTGTTATAACCTGACAACCCCACCCCCCACGAGTTGGGCAGTTCTGTTGGTCAGAACCGAGCAAACATGACATGCATTTAAATTTAGTTTTGAAAAAGTTACAGTGTAACACTACAGGCCATAAAAATGACAAAATACCAGTTGGAGTCGTTTTCCGTCTGTCACTGACTGAGATTGACAGATAACTGCAAACAGGTCTTTAAAAGAATGGTAACATTATGTCGGAAAATAAATTTTACTGCGATAGTCTGTCACGGACATATTTTGTCTGTCACATACATTTTCTTCGTTGTATTAAATATGAGAAACTTCCAAATTTAGTTTAAAAAGATTACAGCGTAACAGGCAGCAACGTATAGTTCGTTTGTTGTTTGTTTGTTTGAATGGTGTTTAACACCACTTCCAGCAGTTTTTCAGCTATTTCATGGCGTCCAGTTATTATTGGGGAGGAAGCCGGAGTACCCGCAGAAAACCACCGACCTTCAATTAAGATTGAAGTCGAGTACACCCTGTCCGCAGTGAGACTCGAACCCACAACCTCAGTGTTGACAGACCACGTTATCAATAGTGGACGAACTACCTTAACCACTCGGCCACCAAGCCCCCGTATAGTTCGTGAGGTAATATGTAATCGTACAGGAGAACTCTATTATTAGAAGTAATGACAAAACTGACCTTTGCTTAAATCAAATTTGTCGTAGTCGTCCTAAAGGATAATTGGATTACATATTGAAAGTACAGTTAGGTGTTTGAAATAAATTCAATAAAAGATTTGGAACATACAAAAAATATATTTAAAATATTATTCTTAAGTTGATATAATAAATTTCTAATTATATAGGTGTTACAGCTTCCAGTAATTATGACGTCACTTTGATGATAAGTTTATTACGTAATTTAACTTCAATGCCTCGCCCAATATTTGGTTTTGATGTGTTTCCAACTACTGCTGAAATCCATGATGGTGCTGATTTAGCTAGAGTAAAATATTACAGATCTAAAATAGCACATTCTGAGACAGACAGATTACCAACGTCTGAATTTACAACAGTATGGAATGACTTAGAACAGGTAAATATCTCTTGTGTTATTCTTTTAATTTGACCCTAAATGAGTCCATGCAATTCCAACACACTAACAAAGTATCAAATCTCGGGTTATTTCCAACGTTTTCAGAGGACATAATTTATATAATGGTTCGAATCTGTCGGCGGAGGCTTTGTCATCCTCGCCTTCATCTGTCTGTAGACAGTTTCGGTGTCATGCCCTACATTTTAATGTAGTTTAGTGATTGTTTCATTTTTGATCTGCATGTGCATTGAACCAAAATGCAGGTTGGGATTTATAATTGGTATTCGGTCGCTAATGTTTTGGAATAATAGAAGTCAAAGATTTTTTTAATTTTATTTGATTCATTTGCAGTATTTGTCATTATGTTCCTAACAACATTATGTATACAGAGCTATGCCATTAAAATTTCTTTGCCTTTTCTATTTTTAGCTAACAATGGTTACACCTGGTCAATTTTAAACTTATTTTTATCTTATTTTATTGATTCTTCAGTAGAATAATGTTTGCAATTATTCATTTTGTGTTGGTTTAATATTTGCAAAAGGGCCAATTTTTCAGTATTTGTCAAATGTGCGAAATATTTATAATTTGGATCCTGTTTTGTTAGGATTGGTTTATTGGAATTCTCACTAAATGCGCTTTTAAGGGTGAGTCGACAAATATTTCCTTCTACAATTTAGTTTTAACAATTTAAAAGGTGAAAGGGTAAATAATTAGGAACCCGCCACTTAGTGATGGACGCCATCCGTTCGTGCGTCCGTCCGAAACAAATCGTACCCGGTCTATAACTTTTTTAACTTTTGAGGTAGACTTTTGATATTTGCTATGTCGGTAGATAATATCAAGACGATATGTCGCATACCATGGTTAATGACCTTTGACCGCAAAGTCGGCGGGGCCCACAGTGATGGATACCATTTCACTGATATCTAGTTTTATTTTCGCCATATAGATGCATATTTTGTTTTTTGTCCAAGGTTTAAGGGATCTTGATATTGATTTCCTTCTCTAATGTGCTTACAGCATTAGTTCTTTTTTTTAACCATTTGGAGCTTATCTTACTTATAGTCATGATGAGCTATTGTCATATGTTTAGCCATCTGTCGTTTGAATTTTTCTTTTGAAAATGAAGTTTCGCAAATTGAAACCAAACTTTACTACAGGAATAATGTTTTTATTGAGGATTTCACCACATATTTATAATTTCTTCGTAATGGCTCATCAACATGGACGCAACTGCCGATTTTTGATTTTTGATTTAAAAAAAATATTCTCTACATACAGGTCTAACTGTTGTGTAACTTTATACAAATACTGTATATGAAGCCCTTGGATGAATAACATTGATGCCTTGGGCAATCCTCGTTTCTGAATTGATACAATTTTTTAAAAATCTTTACCCTGATACTAAGAGTCTAAATGTTTTTGTAACTTGGTACACCTTGCAACATCTGTTGTATGTTAGGGGGTGGTACTCTACAAAAGATTTCACATTTCGTCTTCGACGCTTCGGTGGAGTAGATAAGGTAGTTTTTCTACTATTTATCACGTGGTCTATCAACACTGAGATTGCAGGTTCGAACCTCACTGCAGTCAGGGTGCGCTTGACTACAATCTTATTTGACAAGGATTGCCGGTTTTCCTACCGAAGGTCGGGGTTTTACTACGGCTTCCTCCCCAAATTAAAACTGGACGCCATGATATAGATGTAAATTTGCTAAAAAATTTAAACAAACAAGCAAAAACATTTTTTCTTAATTGAACACTATTATTTGCAATCCTTGTTTCTGATGATTGGATGATTTTTAATATTTTTGCGTCTGAAAGTTGAAATGGTGGATGTGATGATCCTTTTAAAGATTCCTCATTTATTGTGATCGGGCACAATAGTTGGTATTGCATAACCAATGTTTCTAATTGCATCTAATCGGATAAATACCATTGCTGCCTTAAGAACCCTTTTCTTATTAGCTGCAATTTTTTGAAAGTCGTCGACTTAGAAACTACAAGAACTATTGACTGTTATTTTGTCAGATTGCAGTATAATAGGTCAATTTCAAAGAGTCTTCATTTATGCTGAACGGACTTCAAAGAAGGCTTTCAATCCTTGATTTTTTTCATTAAAATTACTTGAATCTACATAGCCAAATGAACAGTAACTTAAGTTTGCAGTATGGAAGTATAGTAGTCATTCTCTAAGTTTTCTCGCTTCAAACATTGCCACGTTAAAAAATATTATCAAAAACGCTTATTGGCTAAAATTTAAAAACTCAGTTTGGTTCTACTGGTATTATTTTGAGTATATAGATGTGAAACTGGAAACCAGTGGCTCTATTTTTACAAGAGTTACCTTTTAAGCTTTAGAATATGAACTATTCATTGACAAATACTATTATGTTTAAGGTTTAAAGTAAAGAAGCAGCGCAAACACTGAAATTAATAAGAATATTCAATAAAATATTATACCTATCATATATGTTGAGTTTATCCAAATGTATTAGTTTATTTTGGTTAGATAATAAACTCTATACATTTACTGCATTTATAGTCATCTAGAGCTATTAACATATTGTTAAAAATTTGTCAAAATTAAAATAGTTTTATTATTTGAGTTTTAGTCTTATTTAAAACAACAGTTGCATGTCTAATGTATTAAGTTTAAAGAACAGTTTTCTGTTAACATTTTCCAGTAACATAACCTTTTAGTTCACTTACACAAATTGTATTGCCTGTTGGCGTTGTCGACGTTTAAAGCCAATCCCCTTTTTTAAACCTTCAAGCAGATTTCAAGCAAAAGTTATTCTAATTAAAAGGGAGTTTGCTTTAGTTGCTTTATTTTGGTTGTTGATTCTGATTCTGAAGTTTGTCAGTCTCTCGGACTTTGATTTGTAATTTGTATTTTGTGACAGTTTCCTTCGTTTTTGGTGTTTTGTTATTACCTTCAGACAGATTTTATTCGTATTGACTGACCAACGGACATATCCTCGATGCTACAAAAACAACAAGATTAAATGCATATAATTGTTAAAAACCTTCAAAACCATTATATATGAAGATAAATGCTAAAAATGTCAAGGTTTACATTCCATTAACTGAGATCGAAATTGGTAAGCTCGTTACAGGATTACTATAATTTCAAATTTTTGCGTTTTTATATTATCTGGATGCCTCGTAGTCGAAAGTAAGCTTAAAAGATCACCAAAACAAGATATGCAATTAAATGACAATGACTATTTGCTTTGCTATTGTTACAGAACATTGATTCAAATAATTGAAAATAGAAAGAAATGATCAACATCACAAGATGTGCAAAAAGTAAAACATAACTTAAGTTTTCAGTTGAATCTTTATAGAAGTTATTGCCCTAAAATGAAACTTGTTCCATGTTTATTAATTATTTATTATATTATCTTTAATATTATGAGATTAAAGAGAAGGGACAACAATACAAATTAAAAGTTAAAACTGTGCTTTTGGCGTCTTAAGTTATTACTCTGGGAATGTTTATCTGTCATCTCCATCCTTTAATGACAGTAGATTTTCTTACAGATAAGCAGTTGCTGGCTCCTTAGAGATTTTGAGTTAAAAATAAATTGTTAGCAAAAAAATTATAATTCAGATTACAAGATGTCTTTTCAGTTAAAAGTAGATACTTCAGCTTTAAATTTTGATTTGTTTCATGTAGAAAAGTAAATATTGTTGCTTGACCATTTTCTCTGCCATCCATTCTGTTTTTTTCATTCCTAACTATAGGCATTAATAAAATAATAATCAATCTAATTTTTAACCTTTTAATTCTTTATTTAGATTGATATGTGCACATATAGTTATTATATTTGTATCTAGAGCATTACAGTGATATGTATATTGTTTATCAATGTATTTAATTATAGCATTATCATGCGAACACATGTAGTTGCAACACTACTGATATCTGTAATGTTTTGAATGAAATGTGTTCATCATTTCAGGCTCTTGTTAGACTTGGAGGTCCAAATATTAAAGCATTGTGTGATGATATTAAATTAATCGTTTTAAGTCGTGACATTTCATAGGAAGTTCACCAGGACAAAAGGTTTGTTTTACAATTATTCTAATTATTGGTCATTCGTATATATTCCTTTGATATTTCTGCCAGGTATTTTCAACTATCGAGTCGTGATGCTAAATATATTAGGTAATACATTGTGACATAATGCAGATGGATATACCTTTCTTAACGATGAATAAAACTGAACTGAAAACAATTCGGAAAACGTCACGCATTTAAGTACCTCATTTCAATTCTACGAATGCAGAAATAAATCTTCCAACCTAAAAAATATATATATGAATATCCTCACAAATAGAACATGCTCGGTTACAATATATATACTCAAAGAATTATACTTAAACGTTTGATCGATTGAGGCAACATTTACATGGAAACATAGGCTGTCACAGTTTTTAATACAGCCGTTGCCGTCAAGAATATATTTCAAAATGATGTAACACCACTAC
The DNA here is from genome assembly GCA_944474755.1 of Limnoperna fortunei. Lineage (NCBI taxonomy): Eukaryota > Metazoa > Mollusca > Bivalvia > Mytilida > Modiolidae > Limnoperna > Limnoperna fortunei. The sequence continues at coordinate 58,085,571 of OX104120.1, forward strand.
TTTTTTTGACAAACGGTACTAAAATCATCTTGTGTTATATTGCTTGAAAACAAGGATATTAAACATGAACTACTATCGGTTATAATAATTGATATATAATATTGAATATCTAAACTCTCATCTCGGGGTGGTCTTGCTATTTAACATGATACAGTCAGTATCAGAATAAAAGCACATATTAGTCTATATCATGTTTAGTTTACAAATACTTGCTTAACTAAAGCTTAGATTATGTGAAAACAAAAACAACTGGTCAGATACTTTTGAAGATGTTTATGCTACTACACTTACTGCTAAGACTAATAGTCTTAGTCCTTATATAATCTGTAGTCAAGTTTTTATACGTAATTCAGTTATATTCCATGAAATCAAAGTTTTAGTCATATTTAAATTTTGTTGTTATTTAAATAGCTCTCCCTATGAGGAAGAGATAAAGTTACATCTTGACCAGATCGATTTAGGTAATAAAATGACTACAGTGAAAATAATACAACATTAGATCATAGCTTAGATAGAAGAACTGGTCTCTACTTAAAAAGGAATACGACGAAAATATGAAAAATGTAGTAGTCATGGTACTTTAATAAATGCTATGAAGTTTATGACTTATCGATAGCAGTACAAGTACCTATACTAAACGTCACCTTGTCCGTGCGGAGGTTTTTTGCATGAGAAACTGATTACAACGTTTGGTCGAGCTTATAGTCCTTTTATTTATCCAAAATTGTGCATATTTATTCAACAATTATGTTCACATCTAATCATCGTTTGAAATGCGCCAGTTTTTTTCATTTTGATAGGGCTATTTGTAATAGTAAATTTTGACCAAAATTTGAACGAAAGTTAAAGCTAGGAACAGTCGATTGTTATTTATTCGAAATTCTTCGGGTAATGTCGTCTGCAGTTGAGGCGGGAACAGTCTCGTGGTTGATCAGAATACAATTGAACTTTACGAAAGCAGACAAACTGTTGTAAACCACAGTCCCGGACCTAGTGGATGAAGTGTAAACTTTCTGACTTTCTATGTAAAATTCTCATAGCAAATTTCAAGGACTATATGTGTGACATGTAAACATGAAAGGAAAAGTATGAAATATGGACAGGTTATCGTGAGAAAATATGTCTCAATTATCGTAATACGAAGGTAAAAAAATAAACCGCACGAGGTGGGATGTGACTTAGTATAATAATTCACAATTTATTATATTATGTTTCCTCAAAAAGTCCTCCCATTATATATCCTTAGATAGTCTTCATTATATATCCATTTTGTATTCCTAGACGGGCTTTCTTTATTTATCAATAGATATTTCTTTATTATTTGTCCGTCGATTGTCATCAGTTTTTTTAGATGGGATTGTCATAGATATGCATTAAAACACATGATGAGGGAAGCAATTCAATTCAAAGTGTAGTCATGAATAAAACAGTTCAAATGTCAACATATAAAGGTTCATATGTGCTTTAGACATTTTGTAATCACTTGCCTTTAGTCATCTGTCGTATGTTTTCGTTCGTTTTATTAAAACCAAAAAAATTCAAAGTTGGCCTCAATCATCATTAGAGTGATGGTCGCTGTAGCTAAAAAAAGAAAATAGGCGTTCACACATGTTTTCCGCCAATATCATAATTCTATACATGGTTTGGTTAATGCCTCAGCATATATGTAAGGTTATGAAAAAAGCTTACCTCAGATTGATCAGTACATCAAGCTCAACAAATATCTCTATTAGTCTCTATAAGTTGGGTGATGACATTCTGCAAGAATTGATTCCATTTAATAACGTGTTTTGAATTTAACGTTTTGGAAATATAATTCAAAAACTATAAATACTAGTCTTTGTATGTTTGTTTGAAAGACTTTAAATGGCACTTTTCCTTGCTCAACATTTTCATATTCAATTTTCAATTCAATTTTGTACAGTCTTTGGAATTCTTCCCAACAAACTAATAGTTGACAAACACAATAGTTTTTTCCTCTTCTGTTGAAAGCGTTATTCATATAATACAAAATTTAAATATCCAATAACAGAACATCTTATATATTAATCCTGGTTAAATGTTAAAAGCTACCTCATTTATTCAACTAAACATTCTAACTGAATGTTTTGCCATAAACTGTCGGAATTATTCCATGTTTTATCAAGCTAATTTGCATGTATGAACATTGCACATGTATTGTTTTAATCCCACATTTGATAATTTTTCTGTTTTTTTATATTTTCAAATTTTTTTAATTGTTGAAACCTCTTTATGTCTACAATAGTACTATCAGATTAGCCCTGACCAATATTTTTATACATATTATCAGAATAGTTTTTCAGTTCTGACCCATATGGCTCGTAAGAATAGGATAGAGAATAGATGTTATAACGAATTCTACCAAAAATCAAAATGCTACTGTAACAATGAATGCCTCATCTCAACTGTAGATGTATGGTTTTCATACGTCTGTCCATCCGCAGCAGTTTCTGGACGCATCTTCTTTAAAACTCCTGCACAAAATGCTTTTAGTAGGATTAATTATTATTCTGCTTAGATGTACATTCTCTGTCGACATTTTGATTCGTCAAATATTGAAAGAGTTATGGGACTGTGACCATTCAGCAATTGAAATCACTTTTTGATCTTTTGGTCTCATCTCGTCATAAACCGCTCGACAAACTGCTTTGATATAATAAAATGGATGGTCTTGTGGCCGCAACTCCTCTAAAACACCTTAACGGATTGCAGTGATATTTAGCAGGATATTTAGATGTGCATACTCTTTCGCCATTTTGATGCGTCAAATTTTGTAGAAGTTATGGGACTATTTTAGATATTGTTGACGCGCATCTCCTCTGAAAGTTGTGGTAAACATTATTTAAACAAACAAACAAATAAAATCGACATAAGTAACACACTAACAAGTTATTTTAAGTTTGAGATTGTACATGATGGTTCCAATCCAAGTATCTATCCCAGAACCATTATTCCAGGAATGATATTTCAATGTAATATATTATTATGTCCTTAAAAAAATAAATCTTTAAAACGTTTTAACATATTCCGCTGGACCTGCCCTATAAAGAAACCCTGTACAATTTACTAAAAGATGGATCATATGAGTGTTTTGGAAATATTATATACCTTGCAGGCCCTTGTAATGTTGGAAAAACAACACTAGCATGTTGTCTTCTTGGAAAAGTGATCCCTACCGAATGGGTTTCTACAAATGGGTAAGAGATTTATTTTGGACAAAATGGTATTGATTTAACCAAGAAGAAAATGATTTCCATCGAAAAATGTATTTTAAAACAATTACAAAAGATTTTTAGCTGTAATTATATGTCGTTTTATTACGTGGATGTGTTTGCGCATATGTTTTCATTTAAACGGATTGCATTAAAAAATTTACTATTTAGACTGGGGATTGATAGTAATTGTTATCTTCTCATAATATTGATTGATTGATTGGTTAACTTTCAGCGAGCAGTATGTCGGCTATATTCAGGACGAGAACATGTTAACACACAATAAATCAAGGGAGGAAAGGGATGGACAAATGGAAATACAGTTTTGACTGCCACGAAAAGTATGGAGTATGGGGAATGAACGAAGAATTAAGCATTGTTTAGAAAAATGTTCCTTAAAATTATTACCTTTTCAGAAAATGGACTATAATTTATATTGTTGTCCACTGAAAATATGTTTGTTAGTGAACATTTTGCATAGTCTCTTGAAATCGGTCACTTAATAATTTGATGGACCATTTATAATAAGAAAGAAACGGAGAGGCTTAAAGGTAGCAAAATTTAGTCTAATATATCATTTACACACCAGTCGTTCGCTATCTCGGATTTTTTCTCATATTCAATGGACGTTTGTTGCATAATTTTAAAAATCAATCTCATGAAAATCAAGTGTTTTATACGTTCAATACACATACTAGTAGTCTGATTCGAACTCACCACCACAGGTAACACAATGGTATTTGATATAAAATATGGCTTTTTAACTTGACCGCTCTAACAAAGTATTGTTTATTTCAATCATGCATTTTATCAAATAAAATTTATATTTTCTACATATATTAAGCTCTATAAAAATATTGGTAAAATATACAGTAACGGATCGTTTTGGTTTCTTTTAATTACTGCACCCCCCCCCCCCCCCAAACAAACACACACACTTAATGACAGTTCTTAGCCAGACGCCAGTACTTATTGCTGTGTGGTTGTATTGTCTGTTATTTGTTTTTTGATATTGATATTCTTGGTGATTTATTGTTCTATTATTTAAGGATTAATAGAAATATGAACTTTGTTTGTGATTATCTCTTTGGTATGTTTTCTGCATTCTGCATCTCCTCTGTCTGTAACCTACGTCAGTATATTTTAGTAGTCAAAATATAGTAAATTTTCATTTATCTCGAAAATCTCCGATTGGCCCAAGACTTCAGCAACTGAAAGAAGTGTCTGCTCTAGCTAAATTAACAGCGAAAACACCAATCCAACCTCTTCAGAGATTTATCAACGACCTCCATATGTCACCAGGATGGAATAATTTCCACATATGCAACTATTAGTGTCATAATTATGTGCGATAACTCTGTTTTGTCAATTTTTGACTGGTTTACGATTTTCTAGTTGTTTACCTGGGAGTCAGTCGAAAATTCCAGGTGAGGTAACTATTATCATTTCCGTTACTAGTGACGCGCCATATTCGACCTGTTGACACGTATTTAGTTTGAACTTCTTTTGTCTTGACTATGCACATTTCCAGACAGTTGTTTTTACCTTCGTGCCATTTTGAGCGAGAAATAACATTTATTACTTCTAACAGCCATTTATAACACAAGTGGTTTCTATAGTTAAGTATAGTAATTAGTATTATATTGTTAAAATAATGTGGCAATCTGTCTATAGGGATCAATATATAATCATTGTGACTATTGCTATAACTGATCATAGTACATGGTTTTTTTCTGGTTTAACGATAATGTCTTATTGATTTTTTTTTTATTTTTAAGGCGAAACAAAATTAATTAAAAGTGTTGTTATTCACAGCAAAAATTTAAATTTATCAAACAACTATAATCAATAACACTTTTATGCTGTTTTATTTTATTATTGAAAATGTTTTATCTATGTATTAATATATTTTTTCATCATTTACATTGTATGTTTATAGTTGGTTTGTTTGTTTCATCTGACATCATTATTTTTTTTTCTCCAAAAGGATAACTATATTTTGTAATTAATAAATTCACATAAAAGTAACAATAAATTTTGGTTAAATAATAAACATGTGTGACAGGTGTGTTATTTTAACACCTTTAAAATCAATGAACCATGCTGTGTCATCCTGATAAGGCTTGTGTCATAAAATTGTATGCTGTGTACAGGATGTTTATTGAACAATTGATTCCTGAAACCTTGCATTTTGACAACCTGTATGGCTTCTTAAGGGTCTTAATTAGAAATCATTTATAAATACAAATCACAAATTTAAAGTTCATTACCATTTTCAATTCGAGACGAGAGTAAACACATGCTGTTAATTCTACTCTTTCTGAAGACAGTATTCAGTAAGTCAAATACTTTATTAAACATTTAATTATAATTTAAAATTACTGAAAAGTTCGAACTTAAAAAAAATAGCTATTTAAGTACCCTTTCTTGATCCAAATGGCTAAAGGGTTTATGTAAAAAAAAAAAAAAACTATCTTTGACTAGCTAAATAAGCTGTCATAAAGCCAGTTGTACATGTAGACTTAAGAATAAGAGTAACTGGTTGATAAGTCAACATACAGTACATACAGTTTACAGTTTTTGAATGGCCTAAAAAAAATTTACTCTGATATTAAGTTGTTGAAATTACTTTAATGCTCTATTTTCTCTCTCGTCTTGTTGTGTAATTTGATATGTTGATTTGAAGTAACTAGGCCATAAAAACAACACAACTCTCATTCAGTCCATATGTGACGTCACAAGTCCCAGTATTCAGAAAAAAAATTAAACTGTTTAAAATGTGAAAATTAAAAACATAAATGTGTCTACTATTTGAATATATGTGCAAAACATAGTTTATACCAGCTGATTTTATAAAATTTATGACTGAAGTCGTGCATAATTGACTATTTTGCATTGAAACAATGTAAAAATAAGGCCGAAAATAAAGGCTTTTTCCAACAAAATGGGAAGTATTTTGCAAGTAATTTAAACTGATAAAATGTATATCATTCGAACGTTTAGAGACCGTAGAACCAGGAACAATGTGCAAAACATATATATTTTATTTATTTAACAGGATATCGGCGTTTTTAAATCGTACCATTGATTTTCTATTGAGTGGAAAATCCAATATGGCAGACACACAAGTCACGTGATGTCGCTAATAGTTGTATATGCTAGAAGTGCACCTTCCATGTTTTTCATTAATCTAAAATGTAGTTTACTCATTGCAGAATAAAAACAATATTCGTACATTGTCAGAAAATATGAAGTTTATTTGTACTCGCATCGAAACAGATAAGAAATGCTCGGCAGAGCCTAGCATTTCTAACTGTTTCTAAGGCTCGTACAAATAAACTGTATATTTTCTGACAATACACGTATATTGTATATTTATTTGATGCCTTTTTCGTAACCACTTTCCCTACTTCTTAGGACTATGCCCGGATTTGACTATTTACCGGTTTTTTACACAATAGACAGTGCCCCGCGTGGGGCATGCGTTGCATACCCTTCCTGGGGACATGGATCATCCCCGGTATTAAGTGCCGTTTTTGTTTTTGTGTCTGAACATTATTTATTGTATAATGAATTAGAATCAGTATCTGTGATTTGTTTTTCTCCTGATTAGAATACAAATATTTACGGGTAAAAAAAAACAGTCAGGTGTTGCTAGAAAAAAAATGTGATGATAGCCCATGTCGACTTGTTATGATTTCTTATGCGGAGTTCGTATGATTTGTTCTGCCCGTTTAAAGTGTTTTGTAAAATTATAAAACACTTTTATACCTTAGCTATATTTACTTTTACAAATTGAAGAAAACAAACAAATGTGTCAATAATAAACAATTCCACGTGCTTGTACTTAATATAGACTATTTACCTGTTTGTTTATAGTTACACATATCTAAAATAATTGGTTACGTGATTTAGCTTCCTTGTAGAAGATATACTATAAAAATTTTACATAAAAGGTATACTTTGATATACTTTTTTGTCTTTCTTTCAATACATATTATGTATTTATAAATTAGAAAACATACAATCTGATGCACTTCCGTTTTCCATGGTATTATATTCGTGACGTACGACTAAATACGTTCTTTTTCAGCATTTAGTACTAATACATGTACTTATTGTGGCATGAAATGTTTTAGCAGACAATTGCCGCATTTGCTTTTAGTAAATTAGCATGAGACCATACGATTCTCCCTTTTATCCAGTACGTATAAAATAATCATTCTTCACTGATTGCATTAGTTAAGAGGTCATTTATGTTGACAGGTATTTAAATAGAGGTCTCTAAGCTATATTCAAGTCTTCGGGAAAATGGTTTATTGTTTCATATTTCATCATTCCAATCCCTTTGCTTTAAGAAAATTAATATTTAATAACAATTTGATATATCTGAGGCAAATACTCTTTTGTTTACAAACTCCGTTATTGTTTATGATGGACTAACCCTACCACAGGAAATGTTTTTTTTTTCGAAACTCAAAGAAACAAAATTTTAAAAGAGTAACCAAATGAATACATACATTGAATAATAAAAATGAATGCATATTTAGACATCTATCTCGTAGTCTTTTTATAGATTTATCCCCATTATACAAATTTGCTGTTTACTAATGCATTAAGGGACATCGATGGCCGAGTGGTTCAGGTAGTCATCTACTAATAATCAGGTGCCTTTCATCACTGATTGAGAGTTCTAACTGCAGGCAGGGTTTACTTGACTCTTTATTGACAAGGATCGACAGTTTTCGTACTGAAAGTCGGTGTATTCTTCGGCGCGTTCTTCCCCAATAGAAATTAGAGGCCACGATATAGCTACAAAATTACTGAAAGTTGCGTTAAACACCATTCAACAAGCAAAAACTAATACTTTAGGATAATATATTGACAGATTATTTCAATACGACACTAAGTAGGTTTACAAACAATTTTACAAAACCAAGACGAATTACATATTGTTTTACTCAACAAACAACTGACTTGCCATTGTTAAAGAAGAATGGTCGCTATCAATACTTTACTTCAAATATTCATTTTATTTAATTCATAAAATTAAATTTCTTTTATCAAGGTCCTGCTATGGCGAGTAAGTGCGAGACGCCTTCAAGAAATGTTTTAGGAATCAGCGAATTATGCAGTAAAAATAAAGAAAAATTCACAATATACTGCAAAAAGCACGACTGTGCATGCTGTAAGAAATGTGTTGTTGCCTATCACTACACTTGTCAAGATTTAATCCAGTTATATGATTCAAAATGTTAAAAACTCGTATGGTTTCCATGACATTCAACAAACAATGACTGACATGGTTGATAATATTCAGAAAATTAAAAAAGACCGACAAGCAAATCTGTCCACATTAAAAGAAGAAAGAAAATTGATTGAAAAAAATAGTTCAAACAAGAATAACAATCAATGCTCAACTCGACAAATTGCAAGAAGGTATAATGAATGAATTGTATGAAACGGAGTCTAAAGAGAGCAAGATGATTGGTCAGTTGCTGGATTCAATAGAAAAAAACGAGGAGATCACAGAGTACCAAGAAAACCTTATCAGCATAAAACAACACGCATCAGGCCTTCAGATACTCCTTGCTACGAAACAATTGAAACGACAGTTGGCAGAGAACGATAAATATTTCACATCACTTTAAACAAGTTACAAACTAAATCGAGTGAGTATGTCGTGCAAAATGAATGATGATTTCCCAAAAATATTCAAAGAAATCAAACAATTTGGAGAAGTAATAGTTAGTAGTAGTCCTTGTGAGTTAGAGGTTGTGAGAAACAAAGAAAAACAAGCTCAATCTAAGTCAATCGACAATATATAAGTTATTTTACAACTGACTATAGATACACATTTAGAAAATATCTCGGGTTGTACGCTGTTGTCGGATGGTATTTTCCTATTTTAGTACAGACCGTGTCAGAGGATTAAACAGATATGGTTCCCAAGACATTGGCATCAGTTTACAACCAAACGATGCCTTCGATCTAACATATATCCATGACAACAATACTGTTGCTGTTACTGGAGGAGGAGGTAACCAATACATCAGTATAATTGATGTACAAAGCAGGAAAGTCAAGGAAACTATTCCAGTGGGATCTTCCAATTATGGCATAGCAAGCAGGAACAAAACATTGATCTACTGTACTCGGGACCGTGGTATACAGATGATAAACCTGTCTGATAAATCTGTAAGTAACATCGTTTCAAGGAAAATGTCAGTGTTTGTGTATATTACTACCTGTGGTGACAAACTTTACTACACAAACTATGACACACATACCGTGACATGCTGTGATCTCCGTGGTACAATACAATGGGAATTCAAAGAAATAGGTGTTTTGAGATATCAACGAGGTATCTTTGTCGACAATTTTGGTAACCTGTATGTCGTCGGGCGCTGGTCTCTTAATGTTGTTATTTCCCCGGATGGACAACGACACAGGCAACTATTGTGTTTCAAGGATGGTCTTGCGGGACCACAAGTGCTCCACTGCGACAGATCTACTATTGGTGGCAAATATATATGGAAAAGCTTTTCTTTATAAGTTGGAGTGACAGTTTAGCCACTTTATTTCCAACGTCTAGAGAATGATATGCAATATTCGGGTTGATGTTTATTTAACGTATAGTTTGTTGTAGTGTACATCACATTTCACCTGATACATTATTAAATGTCTATAAATGCTATAAATTAACCAACTGTGGAAAACTAATAAAAAATACGAAATTATTTTTATGATAATCAATTACTGCATCATATTTACATTTGAAGTGTACAAAGACCATGGTACTTTTCATTTATTTTGTAGCGACATGTTTTATTGGCACAGGTTACCTCAGAAAATATAACCAAATGAAAAAACAAAAGAACGTAACAATACTACCTGTGGTTCGAGCCTTAATACCTTTTTAAATAATAGTTTGTATGATATCTACACTTTTATTTATTATTTGTTTAATTCAAGTTTTTTTCGGGTCGGGGGTTGGGTGATGGAGGAGTTGTTGGTTTGTAAATGATGAACGTACCTCAGTTTAAACATACTGTTTTCCTCATTCATGGTTCGATACTATGTTACATCCAAAAATATTACTACTGGTACCAATTACATTTGTATCAAACTGTTAGCATCTAAATTTGTCTGCTAAATAACAGATAAATATACATTATTAGTGTGCACAATAAAACTATATTTTCGTCAAAACACCAGTTGTGTCTTTTATACTACCATTAAAATGCTAAAAAGTATTTTTTAATAACAATGTGCTTGTTTTTTTTATATATTTAAACTCCAACAATTGTCCAAATCGAATATGATATTTGTTCATACTGCCCGTCCAAAGGGCATTAGGTTATCGTCTAGTACGTTAAAACTGCCTCAAGTCAAATATTTGTTTATGACCGCATGTTCCCAATAACGGCTTATTCCCCGAACGCCTACTTGATTAAAAAAAAACATCTAATTAATGTATGGGATTAAGGGGCCTTCTAAGGGGTGTTTAAATTAGTGTCACCTGTTTTTTATAGTTGGAATTTTGTAGCAGACAAATGTAAAGTTGAACACAAAGTCAAACTAAAGAAAATACTTTAATCATACATTTTATTAAATTAAATTAAATTCATTACATCTATTTCATGCTATAGCACTATTTATCTTTAATGTAATAATAATAATTAAGTAACAAAAAAATAACTAACAGAGCACTAAACTAAACACAGAGTCATTTTGTCACTTATTCGAGATGGAGGAGCTCTGATGCTGAGTCGGCGTAAGTCATTAAGTCGATAGTGCCTGTCTGGTAACGTTCCTTCTGTGTAGTGAGTCTGGCACGGGGTCGAGTGGTTCCACCAGCCTGTCTCTGTATCCGGGTAATATCGTTGTGGTTCTGTATATCTTTAAACATCTGGATTGAAGTGAATATGTTGGGATGTGCGTGCTGTGTCAGCCCTCTATGTTGTTGGTAGTCCTCGGTCCTTGACTTCCAAAGTGGTTCCTTCTATCCACTGCTCTGTCACATAGTCTGTAAGTATCTGTGTAAGTTGAGTTATGTCTGCAGCGTCACGGTCTTCGAGGGCCTGGAACCCCATACGTCTTCTATTGCGTCCATGGGTATGAGTGGGAAGATTGTTGCTCGTCTCTCTAGGGTCTTCACGTCGTCGTTGTCTCTGTAAGAGATCTGTAGTCCTAGTGCTTGAGTCTTTCTCCAGATGGCTTGAGTGTAGTGGAAAAAACACTCCTTGGTTTCAAGTCCTGGAAACACTTCTTTGAGTGCATTATGAGTGGCTACTTCGAAGTCGAGTGCAGCTGTGTTTGGATTGAAGTCGAGTCTAAGGTCTGTCATCTGCAAAAATATATTGTCTATGTTTTTTATTTTATGTCTATGTATGTATGCACCAACTTTATAGTTAAATTACAATAAAAGATTTGTAATTTATTAATAGATTAAATTTCATTTCCAGTAGTTTTAAATACCTTGTCTTGAAGTAAAGTGAAGAATCTGGTGTAAATGGCTTGACTCTTTCCTAGAAGAAATGCATATACCACTGGTGTCATGACGTCGTCTATCTGTATGTGTATGCTGTAAATCTGGTAGATTAGAGTAGGGCAAGTGTAAAAGGTCCCGTCACAAAAAAAATTGTCAGAAGCAGCTAAGACGCGTAGGTTGCATGTTGATGCGTAGGCTATCATTTTCGAGTTTGGTATGTGTCGTCGAATAGTAAGAATCTCTCTTCTGTTGCTGTCTCTGTCCATTTTCCTTCGAGTGTGAGCTTAATAAATTGGCTTGGGACATATATGCATTATGAAGACAAGTTTATTTTATTGACAAATAATGTATATTTTTGTAACTTTTTAATCAAGTTTTTAATTTAATTTTAATTAATTTGAAACCATTCATTCTTTTTTAATATTTTATTTTGATATTTTTCTTGTCAATTCAGTTTCTCAATGTCTGCTATACAGTAGGCGTTCGGGGAACACACCCCAATAACATACTTGCCGAAAGTTTCAAGCAAGAAATCGACTAGAAATGTTTTTTTATGTTTTGTTGGTATAAAATCTAATTTAGCTTAGTATGATACAAACTAGAAAAAGGTGATCGGAAATCCTTTTGAGCGATTCACATTCTGGGCGTAGCATGAATGCGTATTGGGTGGTTCTTACCAAATTTTGAGATTTTCGAGCCAATTAGAAATTAAACATGGCTTCCAGGGCTATCAATGCTTTCTGATTGGCTGAATTTCAAAAATCTTCTCACAAACCGCTTTACAGATTGATTTAAAATACTTTACAAAGATTGAGTACTTTGTGTTGATCCTAATTCTAAGAATGCCGTCACCGTAGAACATAACATAGAAACCTATGAGAGAAACATACAAACGGCTTTTTTCCGAAACTATTCTATATATTAAACCAAATTATGCAGAAATAAAGCTTGAATATATTCTTATAACTTTTAGGTTTTTTTAGCAGATAAGAAATTCAACATGACTGCCAGGGACATTAAAACGTTCTGCATGGGTGAAATTTAAAATTTCCTGACAAACCGTGGCAGAATGATTTGTAATATGCTAGAAAGCTACCTTAAATCATTCTACTTCTGACGTAAAACTGGCAATTCTTAGCACACCCTGCCCGCAGTAAGTCTCGCAACTGCAACCTCTGTGTCGACAGTCGTGAATGGTTTAGAAGATGATGCACATGACATTAAATAGCAGTTGCATTTGTTTATAGTAGTCTTTATTCAAAAAGCCCTATTTAACGTATAGAAAAATACACCTTTTAGAATGGAGTTATGGACATTAAAGTTGGTAGTACTTATCTATTAGTGTTGGATTTGAGCATACTCTGTCAGACGACGCCGGGTTCAAACTCCTAACCTCAGTGTTGAATCGTTGGTGAAGAGGAAGATGATTTACAATCTGGACCATCCGACCGTCGAGTGAATTCAGTAAAGAAAGTGTTTTAGTCCAAAAAAAAAAATTTCGCGGTTTCAAAAATATGGATTTTTTAAGGAATTGATGTCATAATACTGAAGAATAAATTTCCATGATTGCGTAAAACACCCACAAGCATGTTGGCAGTTGAAACTTTCCCAAGTAAACATATCAACACAGATAGGGGTAGAAATTGTTTATATTTGCGTTGGACGCCTTCGCTCTCTTTGTTCGCGACAAAGTTGTTTTTTGTTTTCTGCCCACATTTCGTCCCAAATGATATTGGGTCAAATGCGACTAACTGTATCAGCATCCAAAAAATCTTTAGTGCTTGCTGCATTTCGTTTCGACAAACCGGGCATCCATTTATACATTCCTGAGTTGGGAATTCTGTACCATTTTTGGCCTTTTTGTGAAGTTCTCAAAAAGCCCCCTCTTCATTTTGACCTCGGTCTATCATAGTGACTTGTAGATACTCGGATACTTATACCCATAACTCCTGCGTGATCTGAAACTATAAATTGTCACCAAAATCTTAGACATTTTTTCCTTTCTAAACTAAAGAAATCAAATATACCGTGAAAGAACTTCTCCGAAGAAACACGGGCCATACAACATGAAATTAAAAATGCAAAATGTCAACTAATAAGGGTTTAAATATGAAATTGTTCTGTCAATAATAAAGAAAAACAATAAAACATTGAAAATTCAATATGACGTACTAATAACGTCAAACAATATAATACTCGATATATCTATACTTCGCACACGCGCGATCCGACATAATTCACAAGAGATTTTACGACGTCATGAAATGTTAACGGCTGAATTTTGAAGTTCGGATTGATATAAAAGTTAATAAATAATACATATTGAGGGCACAATCAGTCCGATTTGTGGTGACATCGAATTATCTCCCTTCAAAATATTCATGAGATGCAGTCACTTGGAAAGAACCGCCATTTTCTTATTGACGCGAAGTTTTTGACTGGACTTGAAAAATGTACACAGCTAATAAAGTTCAACTCAAGAATACACACTACTGTGATATAATAAGACGCGAATGCTTCCTCCGTCGAGCAATTATAGCAGAAAATTACAGTCTATCTAAAAAAAGTAGCTATAGACATTTTTCCATCGTCAAGGAACAACTTTAGAAAATGTTGGCAGACCTTTGAAAATTTTTAAAACACTGTTCCCGATGTAGTCACAAATCGGATCTTCTATGGGACAAAGGTAATTATATGTAGATTTGATTTAAGTTTGTTTGAAGTAATTTGAACATGGTGCAAAAAATCGCAGCACTTAAATGTGTCCGTTGTCAAGTATTGAAGGGAGACAAGTCTAAAAGTAATGTAACGGTCAAGTGATTCACGTCCGGTAATTTATCGTGGTATGGCAGGCCGTGTAGGCCAAAAGTGTTTTGACACTATTTTCTTAAATACGCACCTCAGATTTTAAAAATACACAAATAGATTTAATGGATAAACTGAATTGTAAAAAAAACCACGCTTTTAGTTCAAAAATTACACATCAATTTTTATATTTTCTTTAATTCAAAGTTATATTGATGAGTTTCAGTTGCTATTTAAGTACTGATACATTTATAATATTATGATTTCTATCTCCATTGTAATGTGGAAATTATGCGTTTTATTATTAAATCATAATGAAGAGTGCTTTCACTTTTTACTATAGTGAAGCATTGTAAAAAAAATCCTATTTAGGCTATTACTGATGACTTTAGAATACTTTGCATTCCCAAATTATATTCATATATTTAGAACAAATTTCATTGTCAGGTAACATTTTTGATTTTGAGATTCTTAAATTGTCCTTTACTGTTTGTTTCCTAATTGAAAATTAATTTTTTTTGTAGAGATGCCCTGTATGTAGGTAACCTGCAATTGTATCAAGGTCTAGAGATGGTTTATTCTAGAAGGCATCATCATGCACAAGCCTAACTAGCCACGGTTGTACAGAAACCACTTGTACCACCTCTTCCAATCATCCTTGATACTTTACTGACGTACTGAACATGCTTCGAGAATGCATATTCATGAGACGGTCTTATGCAGGAAAAAGATTGTGATTTCCAAAATTAAAAACTTGGAACAGTTTTGCAAATTCTCATAAACTTTCTTCTTTAATGTGTGTTAATTAAGTTATTTCTCCAACCTGAATTTAATGTGCCATTGTCTTAGATGTTTGTTCATTGGCCTGGTCATTTTATGGTTTGATGAAAAATGCATAGGTTTTAGAACCCCCAGTTATGACTTGTGTATTTAATGTTTGAATCAATTGACTATCATTCACTTTGTGTGCTTTTGTTGAAAAAATCTACCCAGAAACCCTTTTTGCCAATTTTAAGCAAACTTGGTCTGAATTATCCTTATGGTGTCTAGTTTAAAGTCAAATAATTTTTTGTAGCCACCAAACAACCAAGTGTCAATGACTGAAAATAGAAAATAAAATATAAAATGCAAGTAATTGTTTCATTTTTTTACAATCTTGACAGATAAAATCTAAAAAAAGTGCACAAAATAATCTGATCAAATTCATTCAAGCAGACCATAATTGCTAGATGTCTTCTAAAAGGTTTTGCTGGCATTTATGACTGAGTGTGGGGTATTTTTTGTTTTTTTTTGGTGTATTTGGCTATAATGAATAGGGAGAAACCAATCTACAGACAACAGTTTTAGAGTACTTACGTAGTGGGAAAGTTTTGATAATACGTAAAAATGTAGCATTTGCATAAAAAGAATATGTACGGACTAAAACATAATTATTAGTCATACATGGGTCGCTGTGCCATTTATCCGAACAATTATTTTATCGACCTAATTGAAGAATTGTTTAACAAATAAAATAATACACTTTCTACCAACATATTAGCTATATACACAAGACATTGTTTATAATAAGTCTTACTTTGACACATTTAAGATACGTACAAGACAAAGCAGATTAAAAATGTTATAAAAACGTTCAATGAAATGTTGAGTTGTTATAGAAATTTAACTGCTAAAATATTTTCAACACGATCATCGTGTAATAGAAACCAATTTAGATCGAAAAAGAGGGAACGATCCGTGGCTTGAAGTAAATTGCTGATATTTCAAACAAATTTTAGTGATGGAGAACTAGAGCGAATAATCGTACCCTCGCATTTTTTTTGGCGAAGTTAATCGAAAAAGGGAGAACGATCCATGGCTTGAGGTAAATTGCTCATATTTCAATAAATTTTTATTGATGGAGAACTAGAACGAATAATCGTACCCTCGCATTTTTTTGCGAGGTTAATCCGACAAATCACAAAATTAACATCGGATTATAACGGCAGTAAAATTTGACTTGGACTAAATTCTGTCGTTATTCTTACAAATCACAAAACTAACATCGGATTATAACGGCAGTAAAATTGGGCATAGTAGAGAACAAAATAGTTGTATTTAAAGTAAACTAAAAAATTAACCTTTTATTAATGTTATTAATCAACGACTGAATTTCATCCACCGAATGTGGCGAATGCTACTGTGTTTTGCGAACAAAATGCTTATTTTTATGTGATACTTCATTTAAAAAAAATTATATTACTGTCATTATTTTTTACTTTATTTATTTTCAAATTTAAACACGTTTAAAATAAATTGTACCGCACTAAAACAAGCCTTTGTACATAACCCGATGGCAAATCACACGCACCTTTTATATCTGTTACATATACGAACACAACGAAAATTATCACACATGAATGAATCGAAACAGAAATAAGGCTTGACTTTGAATTTTTTTTTCTCGAAAACGAAATGTCGTCACAAGTCAAAAATTGCACATGTGAAAGATGAATATTTCAGAAATCAATGGATTTTTTTTCATCGAAATTAAAATTGGTGCAATTTTTTGCAGTACTTAAGAATACACCCCCTGTTTTTCATGTTTTCTGATCAAAACAGAGGTATTAAATATCCGTTGTTCTTGTAACTTTGCAAGTTGTCTTTAATTTTAAAACGAATAGATAGTAAACGAAAACTTTTGTCAGTCAATGCGCTAAATAACTTTTAATTTGCATGGCAACCGAATAAACATGGGTACATAACTTTTGTAATAGAGAGCTCCGATTCTATTGTTATAGTTTCACCGGAAATCTGACTGCAATATGGTAAAATATTTTAGTAATATTTCGCTAAAGTGCATATACCGTTCATTGCAAACTTGTCATGGTTTCTAGCGGAAAGTTTTTTAATTGAAAATGGCGGCTATAACATCATGGCGTATGGGGCCTTTAATGAATAAATGAATACAGGATTTTGTCATATTAGAGTTGTAATAAATCATTCTTGGTATGATGTTGCACTCATTCACACATGCAATCGGCCTTTGTATTCTTAGTTCTACTTCGCTCCCGAAAGAAAAAAATTCTCGAACATAAGGGCCTAGAACTTGTGTAAATGGGTGCAACATCATCTTTCATTAGTTATTTTTTAAATAAACGGCTTGCAATTTTAAACTGATCAAAAGGTGAACACTAGAGAAGACTAGAATTGTTCAGTACACATTTTGTCAGTGAGGACAAAGCGATAACTTAAATGTTAAAATACAGGTGTAGGACCACCAAATACCGGGAACCAGTCCAGAGGTTGTACGTAAAAGTAGTGCTATTTAAAAATAGCTGCTCGCTGTTATAATTATAACTTTTGAACCATAATAGATATTGGAACAAACTTGGTATTTTTGGAAAGCTGAATAATTCAGGAAACAAGAGGATAAAGTTGAACTGATAAAATTATGTGAGTCATTGGATGACATGCACTATTTTGGGACTGAACTTGAAAGTGAAAGTAGATTTTTTGAGTAAGTTGACTTCCGGTTGGTCGTTCTTTCTTATATGCAATGAAAGTGGTGCTGAAATTTTGAGAGAATACTTAGGGGTTACATGTTGTCATGTGACAGGAATATTTCTTTATTTGAAACAAAGGTAAAATGTTCAGAAAAATTCAAAATCAACTAATTTTATATAGCCGAAGAGGCGATAAACAATGGTGGTCCTACCCCTACAGCATTTTATCTAATAAATTGGCTAGTTATATATCTAATTATCATATATATAAACTATTTCCTTCAATATTTAACTCATGAAAAAAACAGTACAACACGTATATGTAGTTTCATCACAACGATTGTTCCCTTTTCCTAAAATGGTATATAACGTGCGAAAACCCCCAAAGCGTAGGACTTGTTGAAAATCATGATGTATCGGGTTCATAGCATTTGTTTTTGTATTGCTGATTAACCGTGTCCGACCGCTTTTTTGGGGTATAATATGAAAAATCCTGTTTAAAATCTACGGTATGTTTTACCCCCAAAAACTGTTAATGGTTGAAAAGGAACACACACACACACACACACAAATCCCTCAAGATTTCACATATTCCTACAATTGAAATTCTAAATTCAAATTAACACCCAAGTTACAAAGTGATGCAATATAAACACCAATAAATTCAGAACTCTTTCTAATTATCAAATATATCCAAATACAAGTGTTCTGTTGTGTGTTTATTCTCATGGTGTTATCCAAGTAAATGTAACTTCCGTCTTTATATTTACCTAGTAAGGTGTGTTTTACTCCAACCTTAAAGATTGCAGTTTTCCTGGAGAAGGTCGGTGTTTTTCGTCAGGAACTTTGCTCCCCCAGTAAAATCTGGACGCTATGATGTAGCTGAACAGTTGCTGTAACAAACGTAAAACATCAAACAAATAACAATATATTTATATTTGTCCTAGGAATAAACATATATTTTTCTTCCTTACAATGTAGATAAGCCTTTCATTTTCGGACACCCCTCTAAACGTTATTTTGAAAAGTGGAGACATACGCGGTTTGCGGTTTCACTTTGAAATTAAATCCATGTAGTTGTTCCCCACCTTAAAATATTAATCCTCATTATTCATCAATAATTAATTACTACAATATTTACTTTGATAACAGTATAACTGCCGATATGATATATTTTGCCGAACGGAACCAATACGGAATTAACTAGTCCCATATCAGTATTTGCCTGATTCGGGCTTGATTTCGACCTATACTGGCCTGAGTGTTTTGGCATAGATAATTAATTAAAATATCATTCCATGGTTAGTCCAACACAGCAGACTAGCTGTTCCACTCGAAATTTCCTCCTTAGTGTTGACACGTCGGTGATCAATAGTAGGTGAATGTCAGTGTCCCCATCAGTGTCACAATAGGAATATATATGTATATCGCCTTATTTCGGGATACTTGTCCAAAGTATTTACTTGCTTTTGAAAAGTAAGGCGATTGACGTTATGCATAATGAGAAAAGTATAAGCATACTTGTAAAATACCTGACCGTTCGTGTTTCTATCAGCTTGCTTTTTTCTGTCGGTTTACTTATGACACTTATCACGATACTTGTGCAATTTTTCTTTATTAAACAAACTATTAGGTTCCTCACTTTTAGCGCTTGAATTTCAATTTACTTGGTTTTTCAAAGACAAGAAAAAAAAGTCATTGATACGACATGTAAGGTTAGTCAGCAGATGATATAATTGATGTAACAAGGTCTGCCTCATTTGGATACGTGGATACAGTGTAACACAACGGCTTAAGATCAATCAAGAGACTAACGTCGATACAGCTTTATTTAGTAAAATGCCAAAAACATCAGTCTCTAGATTCAGAAAATCTAGCCCTTGTACATGTTGTATTCATTTAGTACAGTGACAAACAATTCAACAATTCATATATTAAAATACATGAAATAGAGTGATTTAAAGTGACTTTTGCTAAATATTTATAAACATGAGACTTTACATGTCAATTCGTACGTTCCAAACCATGACGAAGTAATTTTAGGTCTATTTACATGTTCTCGGTACATGACCGAATTTAAAGCCCGTTATATCGCACAGTTATGTCAATTCACTGCTTGACCGCTCTCAGTTTACAAATGGTCAGTTAATTAAATCCCATTAGAAATCTGTAGTGTATTCACTGCTTGACCGCTCTGCGTTTAAAAATAGTCAGTTAGTTAAACATGTTAACTCCCATTAGAAATCTGTAGTGTATTCACTGCATGCTTGACCGCTCTCCGTTTAAAAATAGTCAGTTAGTTAAACATGTTAACTCCCATTAGAAATATGTAGTGTATTCACTGCATGCTTGAACGCTATCCGTTTAAAAATAGTCAGTTAGTTAAACATGTTAAATCCCATTAGAAATCTGTAGTGTTACAACAGTACAATTAAAGAAATAATATGGAATGTAACTTGTCATGTATAAGATTAAAACTAAAATGTAATAATGGAGCAACCATTTGATTTGTATTTTAGGCAAGAGGAGGGAGCGACTCCAGATACTCCATTTTTTCTAAATTTGCATGGATTATGATGTTAAGGAACTTTTTTATGGCAAGATAAATTTTTAGAGAGACTATAAAAACACCATGTCAATGCGAGAAGAGTAGTATACTTCTTTGATTAGAAGTTGACACTAAATAACACATAGTTTAATATTGGTATTTAGTTAAATCAGAGACATGTAATTATATGTCTCTGGTTAAAAATATAGTTTTATTTCATATCAGTAAAATTATGTTTGTTTCAATTGGATAAAACAAGGTCAGCTGGTATTAATTAAAGGGAAACTTCGCGAAAAAATGAAAATTTTATATGTTATTCTTCAAATAAAAATAACACTTTTGCCTCTTGATGTTTTATTATATTTTCAACGGTTAAGTTTCTAAATTGAATTTAGCGTGTAAAAATAACTTATGGAGGTCCGCCATCTTGTCGAGCTGGGGATGCGTCTTTTTACCACA
Source organism: Limnoperna fortunei (assembly GCA_944474755.1). Classification (NCBI taxonomy): domain Eukaryota; kingdom Metazoa; phylum Mollusca; class Bivalvia; order Mytilida; family Modiolidae; genus Limnoperna; species Limnoperna fortunei. The sequence continues at coordinate 58,106,595 of OX104120.1, forward strand.
GAACACCACAGAATACCACAGAACACCACAGAACACCACAGAACTCTATAAAATATCGTTTTTTCTTTGATAAAATTAAATGAAATATGATTTTATGTGTAATTATGGGTTATTTGATATAATTATGTCTGAAAACCACATATTTGTTCAACATTATGTCTCGTCGTGCGCGGATGAAGTTTTCGATGAAAACGGAGATACCTCAGAACATCACAGAACTCGATAAAATATCCTTTTTTATTGATAAAACGAATATAAAACGTTATATGCACGTAAAAATGCCTTATTGTATAAAAAATAGCTCTTTAAACCTCAAATTGGTTCCTAGATTTGTTCATCCTCATGTCTTGTTGAGAGAGCAGTTGACGTTTTTCATGAAAAAGGCAGGACCACAGAACACCACAGAACTTTACGTAACACATTATTGAATTCAAAAAGCTATTTTAAATGTTTATATGTGTTAATATGCTTAAAATATAGTTATTGTTATGCATAATATATAAAAAGAAATATTTCATGATTGACGGTCATGAGGACAAACATTTAACTTTAATACAGTGTACTTCATTTGGGATTCCGAATTTTGTGTGTGTATGTTTGTGTTTTTTCTCTTAAAGCGCCGCCTTTTTGAAATCATCTGTTATAGTACTGTAGAACATCATAGTCGAGAAATTTAATATTTAAAACAAGGAAGTCCTAGTTCAAAAACATATTTATTAATATTATAAGTTGTTTGAAATAAATGTTTCTTATAAATAAAATTCAACATCGTCATCAAACAATAAAACACGCTTGTTAATTAATAAAGCGCTGTCATGGAGAAACCTTACCAAAATTGATTTATGGCCCCAGCACTACACTAATAAACCGCCCCTAATAAACCCATGGGGGATTATTTAGAATGGTGCTACTAATTAACATCAATGAAGATCAAACTCAGCAGGGATGTATAACTGTGAAATGAGTTTTTTAATTTGTTAAAGAACTAAAATTTGAACGTATAGAATTACCCTTTTACTCGACTGTTGTATTGTAAATTGAAATAATAAAACAAACACATCAAATATATTAGAATAATACTATTTAAATGTTCTATATTACGTATAAGCCAAATTGTTCATTATTTCGTCTTTTCGCTCTTTGGTCGTCTAATTTGTCCAGGTTTTCTTGCTATCTTCTTGGCCTTGTTTGGTATTGTATAAACAGACGTAACCGGCCGGTCGTAAACCACATGAAACTTGACAAATAACAAACATTTTAAAATATGAAGTCGTGAAGAATTTTTTTTCCTTGATTTAGTTTATAAAAATAAATAATAATAATAATACAAACTGAAATAAAACACGCAGAACATTATAAAACACTACTTTGTATATTTTTGGTTCGTAATAAAACGACCTTCAATGATTTTTGTTTGTTTGTTTGTTTGTTTTGTTTGTTTGTTTTTCTCACTTTTTTAATTACAAAACAAAATAATGGTTATGTCTGTATGTTCATTTTTGTATTTTTTCTTTTCAACTTCTCAAAAAAAAAACCTGTTAAATCTTAGTAGCAGCCGACATCGGTGTGACTTTTTACCCAAACTTACACAAACATACCCAAACTTACCCAAACTATACCCAAACACACATTAATATATATTTTTTTTGCATTTCTATCATGTTTAAAGATTTTATATACTATATTTTTGACGGAAAATGTTATAAATGTGAAGTTAACATGACAATTTTCGCTGTTAAAGTCGATCTTATGACGCCCCTTATGATCGTGAAAACTGTATTACCCAAACACTCAGTAAAAATGACATTTTTTGGTGGTAAATAAACAACAAAAAGGAAAAGCGCTAATATTATGCTAAATAATGAATATTTAGTAGACATTGCAATTTTAAAACAAAATAACCCAAAAATAATTAGAGATCGACAGGAATTGTGTGACCACGCGCTGCAGACCTGTGATGTCTTGATTAAGGAGTCATCGATGCGGTGCGAACTATTGCATATTATGCACTTGTGACCGATGATTTTATTGATTAACAATTATTACTAAATAAACATTTAAGTAGTAACTGGCTGACTCTGAAGTATTGTTTACTACACTGTTTTTTTTGTGTTTTGTTTTAAAAAACTTTGAGGCGGGATATTGTGCCTACAAATTTAATGTTGCAAATGCAACTTTGTTACCATTGATAAATTACTCAAATTGAGTAATATATTAATTCATATAAATATAAGCATATGTGCATTATTACAAAATTTATTTCTATTTGCACAATAATCATGTTCACCTTATTCGGGGATTTTATTGTAAAAACAGCACTGAACGAACGTGCTCGACAAAAGAGATAGAACTGTTTATTTGCATAGTCGAATGCGTCAAGTGCGGACATAACCTTTTTTTTATTTTTACTATTTTCTGTGATTTTTATATGTGATTGTCATGTGTTATATTACCATCATTTTATTTATTTGAAAACTGAAATTTAATATGGAATAAATGTGCATTTTAAACTTTTTGTTGTTTATTTAGTACCAATAATGTCATTTTAATGAGTGTTTTGGTAGTTTGGATAATACATTTTCATGATCATAAGGGGCTTCATAGACCTTCATAAGATCGACTTTAACAGCGAAAATTGTCATGTTAACTTCATTTTTATAACATTTTTCTTAAAAAAATATAGTATATAAAATGTTAAAACATGATAGAAATGCAAAAAATTGTATTTTAATGTGTGTTTGGGTATAGTTTGGGTAAGTTTGGGTATGTTTGGGTAAGTTTGGGTAAAAAGTCACACCCCAGCTGACATATAAGCTTTATGTAAAATTCGGCTTTCGCTGGTTATATTTATTCATTTTTATATTTTTATTTATTTTTTTTTGTTACACTCATTATGTATGGGTTTTTTTAAGACTGTTTATCACTCCACATTCACTAGATCACGATTATATATTAAATTATGGGAAATATTTGCACAGTCTTTAACAATACCATCGGACATCCGTGCTACAAAATAAGTTAACTGGTATTTAAACATTGTTCATGTATTGTTTTTATGAAGAAATGGTTAATATAAACACAATTTAATCATTGAACTATCATTTTTAAGTTATTTAGGGTGTTCTGTGGTATTTTAGTTTGTTCTGTGGTATCGCCGTTTTCAGCGAAAACTTCATCGCGTACGACGAGACGTAATGTTGAACAAATATGTGGTTTTCATACATAATTTTATCCAATAAGTCATAATTATACACAAAATATTATTTTATTTAGTTTATTCAATAAAAAAGGATATTTTATCGAGTTCTGTGGTGTTCTGTGCTATCGCCGTTTTCATCGAAAACTTCATCCGCGTACGACGAGACATAATGTTGAACAAATATGTGGTTTTTAGACATAATTATACCCAATAACACATAATTAAACATAAAATAATATTTCATTTAATTTTATCAAAGAAAAAACCACATTTTATAGAGTTCTGTGGTGTTCTGTGGTATTCTGTGGTGTTCTGTGGTATTCTGTTGTGTTCTGTGGTAACAAGACGCACCGACTATCTCGTCACTAGATGGGTGCGTCTAAACACCACACAGGACTCCTTAGTGCACTAAGGACCCAAAATGTGCACTAAGGACATGATGCATTTGTTTTAGATTAATAAAAGACCTGTTAATGGTTTCTGATTATTATAAATAACATAAATCAAAAGTTTTGTAAAAATATTATTATCGGTTTTTAAGTTATTAAGGATTTTGTAAAAATCCTTTGATGTACCGCACTAGATCGTCTACCATAAATCAATAAACAAATTTCAAAGTCAATAAACAAGGTCATGGATCATTGAGTTTGTTAATGTTGAATTGTGTCATTAGGGAATTAAATTGTGTTGCTTTAGTTAAGAATATAAATAAAACACTTTTGTTGATAGATAATTTAATTGTTGAAATCATATGATAAATGACAAACAATAAATATTCTTAATACAAACATGCATGCACACATCCTCAAATGTTTTTTAAAGAAATAAATTACAAACATAATTAATTAATTCCAGATGGAATAATGGATAATAGTAATTATTCATTAAAGTAAATAATTTCAGATTATACGCGTAATGTCATTGTTACCAACAGTTTTACTGATATCTGGGTTGTGTCCTAACGGTTCTTTGTCGTTTCTTTTGGTGGGGTTTTCTGGCTAATTTCAGCGATTTAGGCACGGTAAATTTGGAACATGTTGATTTGACTTCTGTACATAGGGGAACATGATCATTTATGAGTCTACATATACAAATATAATAGGGGAACATGATCATTTATGAGTCTACATATACACATATAATCCATCCCTTGGAGTCCATCTGTCAATGCTCTTGGTGTGAGTATTTTTTGTTTGTTTGTTTGTTATTTTTTTTTCTTGTGTTTTTTTTTTCTTTTTTTCACACCAAGGGCATTGACAGACGGACTCCAAGGGATGGATTATATGGTGATGGACGATACATGTAACAAAGTAAACCAAGGACAGACAGACGGACACAAGGTGATGGACGATACATGTAACATAGTAAATCAAGGACAGGCAGACGGGCGCTAAGTGATGGACGATACATGTATTGTTGTTTGTTTGTTTGTTTATTTTTTTTTCTTGTTTTGTTTTTTTTTAAATTTTTTTTTACACCCAAGACATCGACAGAGGGACAAATGATGGACGATACATTAACACAATTAACCACAAACAGACAGACGGACGCTCAGTGATGGACGATACATGAATTTTAAAGAATGTAAAATAAGGGATATAGAAAGACAAATACCAAGTGATGCATGGACGGTGCCAAATGAAGAAGAAATAATTTTGTTTTATGCCAAGAATACATAGACTGATGCGATTAGGGCCAATGAAGAAAAAACTGTAAGTAGTTCACTTAACACAAAACTCGTTTAAGGAATATATTGCAGGACAAAAACGAGATTATATTAAAGTGAATCCTTACAGCAGGGAAGAATCTGCATTATTTTGTATGTTGGTAACATGCGTCGTTTATTTGTTGTGGTTGTGCAAGAAGTTCACTTAATATAAAACTCGTTTAAGGAATATGTTTATTGATATTGATATATATTTTTTATTCATATCTAATTACTAAATTACTAATTTCATTGCTACCTGTATTAATAATTGTTTATTCTATGCTTATTGAATTTTCACTCTCGATTTGACGGATCTCAGCGGGATCTTCCCGCGGTACATCAAAGGATTTTTACAAAATCCTTAATAACTCAAAAACCGATAAAAATATCTTTATACAACTTTCGATTTATGTTTTTTATAATAATTAGAAACCATTAAAAGGTACTTTATTAATCTAAAACAAATGCATCATGTCCTTAGTGCACATTTTTGGTCCTTAGTGCACTAAGGAGTCCTGTGTGGTGTTTAGACGCACCGTCACTGGGTAATTATGTAATTAGTGCCTTTCTATGTGTGAAATAAGTTCATTTGTGATGGATGTATATTGCCAAGCTTGCCATTTACATCTGCAACAAAGAAATTGAAAATTAAGGAATAATGCATTTCCTGATCACCAAGCTCATTTTTCATGATAATGCGCATGTGAGGTCTTTGTATGTTTTCATGCATTTCTTGAAAACCGCATAATGAAATTCAATAAAATTTTAGAATTTGTTTCGAATAACATTAGTCTAAGACTAGGAAAAATTTTATTTAATTTGTTGAGCAAAAACATCTTCTTTAGGTGTAGGACCACCAAATAACGGGAACCAGTCCAGAGGTTGTACGTAAAAGTAGTGCTATTTAAAAATAGCTGCTCGCTGTTATAATTATAACTTTTGAACCATAATAGATATTGGAACAAACTTTGTATTTTTGGAAAGCTGAATAATTCAGGAAACAAGAGGATAAAGTTGAACTGATGTGTACTAAAGATAAAAATTATGTGAGTCATTGGATGACATGCACTATTTTGGGACTGAACATGAAACTGAAAGTAGATTTTTGAGTGAGTTGACTTCCGGTTGGTCGTTCTTTCTTATATGCAATGAAAGTGGTGCTGAAATTTTGAGAGAATACTTAGGGGTTACATGTTGTCATGTGACAGGAATATTTCTTTATTTGAAACAAAGGTAAAATGTAAAGACAAATTCAAAATCTACTAATTTTATATAGCCGAAGAGGCGATAAACAATGGTGGTCCTACCCCTGGTAGAGGTAGTAGCCAGGTATATCAACTTCTATTATTTTTGATAAAAATGGTACAGAAAGAAGGTAAATCACCAAGACAATCATGTTAAATGCTTATCAGAGCCAAAACCTATTGGGGTGTCAAATTTCAGCCTAAACATGGTATTATGTAACATTTTAACAAATTTTGGAGTCTGTAGTGGTCTGCACTTAGTAGAATGTGCTTTAATTTAAATAAACTCCTGTTTTGAGTTTTAGATGTAATGAAGGGGTCAAAATGTATAAAACTAGAACCTGTAGACATTCTAGTATGCAGAAAAATAGTGTATTTAAGATGAATTTGTCAATTTTACACCTGCGGCTTAAGTTGGTTACATTGCTGGCATGGTTTAATACTAAAAGTATTTATTTTCTAATCTGATGCTTGCTGGGGGTAAATTTGTTAGTAAACTAGTAACCATATGCAATACTTGTACTTGTTAAGATAATTGGGCCTTGAGATGATAGTACTTCTGTCAAAAATTCCTTAAAAATGAGCAGTAATGGGAAATTTGCCAATTTTTGCAATTTCATACCAAAGCAAGATATAATTTTGTTTCTTTGTATGCCAGTTTGTACTTTAGTGGGTTTTTTTTAGTAAGGAATGTTCATTTGACTATTAAGCTTAATGGTATAGTGACCGCATTTAATGAAATTAATAAAATTTTAGTCTCAGTTTAGAAACTATTAATGTATACCTCCAAAATATAGTACAACTGAATATCAATAAATTTTAATTTGAACTCAAAAACTTTCCCAGGATGGACTAGAGGCATAATTAGGACAGTTTTATACTATTTTTCTTAACTGAAATGCATTTCAAGAGATAAAAGTCTTATTCCAACAGTTTTAAGGCACTCAGAATCTCACTTTGGAAAAAAAGAGGGGGAGGTGAAATAAACTAACAAAATGCTAAATTTATGATAAAATTATGTAATTAGTGCCTTTCTATGTGTGAAATAAGTTCATTTGTGATGGATGTATATTGCCAAGCTTGCCATTTACATCTGCAACAAAGAAATTGAAAATTAAGGAATAATGCATTTCTTGATCACCAAGCTCATTTTTCATGATAATGTGCATGTGAGGTCTTTGTATGTTTTCATGCATTTCTTGAAAACCGCTTAATGAAATTGAATAAAATTTTAGAATTTGTTTCGAATAACATTAGTCTAAGACTAGGAAAAATTTTATTTAATTTGTTGAACAAAATCATCTTCTTTACGAGATAGTAGCCAGGTATATCAACTTCTATTACTTTTGATAAAAATGGTACAGAAAGAAGGTAAATCACCAAGACAATCATGTTAAATGCTTATCAGAGCCAAAACCTATTGGGGTGTCAAATTTCAGCCTAAACATGGTATTATGTAACATGTTAACAAATTTTGGAGTCTGTAGTGGTCTGCACTTAGTAGAATGTGCTTTAATTTAAATAAACTCCTGTTTTGAGTTTTAAATGTAATGAAGGGGTCAAAATGTATAAAACTAGAACCTGTAGACATTCTAGTATGCAGAAAAATAGTGTATTTAAGATGAATTTGTCAATTTTACACCTGCGGCTTAAGTCGGTTACATTGCTGGCATGGTTTAATACTAAAAGTATTTATTTTCTAATCTGATGCTTGCTGGGGGTAAATTTGTTAGTAAATTAGTAACCATATGCAATACTTGTACTTGTTAAGATAATTGGGCCTTGAGATGATAGTACTTCTGTCAAAAATTCCTTAAAAATGAGCAGTAATGGGAAATTTGTCAATTTTTGCAATTTCATACCAAAGCAAGATATAATTTTGTTTCTTTGTATGCCAGTTTGTACTTTAGTGGGTTTTTTTTTAGTAAGGAATGTTCATTTGACTATTAAGCTTAATGGAATAGTGACCGCATTTAATGAAATTAATAAAATTTTAGTCTCAGTTTAGAAACTATTAATGTACACCTCCAAAATATAGTACAACTGAATATCAATAAATTTTAATTTGAACTCAAAAACTTTCCCAGGATGGACTAGAGGCATAATTAGGACAGTTTTATACTATTTTTCTTAACTGAAATGCATTTCAAGAGATAAAAGTCTTATTCCAACAGTTTTAAGGCACTCAGAATCTCACTTTGGAAAAAAAGGGGGGAGGTGAAATAAACTAACAAAATGCTAAATTTATGATAAAATTATGTAATTAGTGCCTTTCTATGTGTGAAATAAGTTCATTTGTGATGGATGTATATTGCCAAGCTTGCCATTTACATCTGCAACAAAGAAATTGAAAATTAAGGAATAATGCATTTCTTGATCACCAAGCTCATTTTTCATGATAATGTGCATGTGAGGTCTTTGTATGTTTTCATGCATTTCTTGGAAACCGCTTAATGAAATTGAATAAAATTTTAGAATTTGTTTCGAATAACATTAGTCTAAGACTAGGAAAATTTTTATTTAATTTGTTGAACAAAATCATCTTCTTTACGAGATAGTAGCCAGGTATATCAACTTCTATTACTTTTGATAAAAATGGTACAGAAAGAAGGTAAATCACCAAGACAATCATGTTAAATGCTTATCAGAGCCAAAACCTATTGGGGTGTCAAATTTCAGCCTAAACATGGTATTATGTAACATGTTAACAAATTTTGGAGTCTGTAGTGGTCTGCACTTAGTAGAATGTGCTTTAATTTAAATAAACTCCTGTTTTGAGTTTTAAATGTAATGAAGGGGTCAAAATGTATAAAACTAGAACCTGTAGACATTCTAGTATGCAGAAAAATAGTGTATTTAAGATGAATTTGTCAATTTTACACCTGCGGCTTAAGTTGGTTACATTGCTGGCATGGTTTAATACTAAAAGTATTTATTTTCTAATCTGATGCTTGCTGGGGGTAAATTTGTTAGTAAACTAGTAACCATATGCAATACTTGTACTTGTTAAGATAATTGGGCCTTGAGATGATAGTACTTCTGTCAAAAATTCCTTAAAAATGAGCAGTAATGGGAAATTTGCCAATTTTTGCAATTTCATACCAAAGCAAGATATAATTTTGTTTCTTTGTGTGCCAGTTTGTACTTTAGTGGGTTTTTTTTAGTAAGGAATGTTCATTTGACTATTAAGCTTAATGGAATAGTGACCGCATTTAATGAAATTAATAAAATTTTTAGTCTCAGTTTAGAAACTATTAATGTACACCTCCAAAATATAGTACAACTGAATATCAATAAATTTTAATTTGAACTCAAAAACTTTCCCAGGATGGACTAGATGCATAATTAGGACAGTTTTATACTGTTTTTCTTAATTGAAATGCATTTCAAGAGATAAAAGTCTTATTCCAACAGTTTGAAGGCACTCAGAATCTCACTTTGGAAAAAAAGGGGGGTAGGTGAAATAAACTAACAAAATGCTAAATTTATGATAAAATTATGTAATTAGTGCCTTTCTATGTGTGAAATAAAATCATTTGTGATGGATGTATATTGCCAAGCTTGCCATTTACATCTGCAACAAAGAAATTGAAAATTAAGGAATAATGCATTTCTTGATCACCAAGCTCATTTTTCATATGTTCGATCTCTTCTTATTATCTCTTAATGATATATAATTGTTTTCGGGCACGATTGACCATTTATCACTTTTCAGGTAAAAAACCATACTCTACAATATAGTTCATGTTGTAAGTGATAAAATGGCTAATGTAATATTAAAGAAAATATTTCATTTACAGTTTTTCGTATTTGTTAAATCCTTCAAGCTGTAAAATACATTTTTTGTCCTGATCTAATAAGAAGAAGAAAAGATGTACAAAATTGCATATTAATGCGCGCTTTACCAGTGTCTATCTCGGTAGTAAGAATTATCGCTTCAATTTTTATTTTTGGATTATTTTACTATCTATAGGGTACGCGTAGTATTTTTATTAATGCATTCTATTCTTGACATTATAAAATGTATATACTTGCGTTTCTTTTATTAATTAGTTATTTAATTTGATAAGAAAAAGACATTTAAAAATTTTGTTATATTACGTAATGTATTTCATCGCTTCAATTGTATTTCTTGGATTATTTCTTGATTTATATGGTAAGCTTCGTAATTTTTTTATGCATTCTTATTTTAACATGATAAAATGTATATTTTTCTGTTTCTTTTATTAGTTACTTAGATAATTTGAAAATAAAAGTGCATTTTTAGATTTTGTTAACTAGTACGTAACGTATTTGGTCTTAAGTTCTTTGTTAAATTATTTCATGATATAGGGGACATATATTTTTTAGTTTATTATATAAATTCATAAGATGATTTGATAAAAACATTTTACAATTTTGTTATATTACGTAATGCATGGTGTTCCCATCATGCATCACCATCAACACAACAATTAATGAGTATTTTTATCGCGCTTGTGACAACTCATCCAGAAAGACTTCATCTGTAATTTTCATATGTTCGATCTCTTCTTATTATCTCTTAATGATATATAATTGTTTTCGGCTACGATTGACCATTTTTTATTAATTAAATAGATAATTTGATAATAAAAAGGCATTTTAGATTTTGTTACGTTATATTACGTAATGTATATGTTAGAAAGACTTGTTCGGTTCAATTTTATCATATATATTTTGTTTTGTTTGGATTATTTCACGATTGATAGAGCAAGCTTCATATCTTGTTTTGCATTCGTATCTTTACATAAAAATGTAGATTGATTATAAAATTGACTTGATTGATAATTTTCAATTTTATTTCTTGGGTTATGTGAGAATTTACTTAAGCGTTGTAATTTTTATGCTGTTTCTAATCTTCACATAATAGAATGTGACTGTATTTGTTTTTATAGGAATTCATAAGATGATTTGATAATAATTATGCATTTTAAAATTTTGTAGTATTACGTAATGCATGACGTCCCCCACACCCCCCCCCTCGTGCATCATCATCAGCCCAACGATGGAGAAGTATTTTTTAAGTGTTTGTAACCACTCATCCAGAAAGCCTTGATCGATAATTGTCAGTATTATTTCTGGGTTATTTCATAATTTATAGGGTAGAAATGGAACTTTTATGTAGAAAATTAGTCAATCTGGAACATTAAATTTAATTTCCCTGGGTTTTGATTATTGACGATTTCGAAATCCCAAACTCTCGCGCACGAGATTGGCCGAGAACGAGGCGTATGTGTGTGTGTGGTTTGGGGGTGGGGGTGGGGGTGGGGTGTAAGAGATATTTCTGTGATGTAATTGTATATTAGATGTGCCTTGTTTATTTGATAATTGCTTATTTATGACACTGAACTTAATGAAAGGTAAAAATGAAAGACCATTTAGACTCGCATAATAAACCGCGAAAATGCTAATTAAGATTATGATTTTTATACGAAAATTAGATTTTAAAACAGGCATGTTATTTAAAAAAAATGAATTTTGAATCAGTGAAGAATGTCATAGACATTGGTAGGGAAAAAATTTCTTCATAATAAAAAAAGCACAAAAGATATGGATTTTTATTTAATTCAAGATTTACAAATTTTGATGTAAAACTATTTTAAAGAAGCAAGGACGCGATAACTGCCGATCTACCCCCCCCCTTTCTTTTTTTTCCCCATAGAACCACGTGACTATGTGATTGTCAATGTACGGTATAAACATTTGTCTTTCCAACACTTTCCTTTTTTTATTACAGTACTCTTCTCAAAGTTGACATATGATTATTTCGTGTCTTCCACAATCGTCTATATTTGTAACCCTTTACAGCATATGATGAAATTCTAAATAAAACAATTTGAAAAAAAAAACTATTAAACCAAATCGGATACACCTATAACATATAAATCGAACATCTTTTCTTGTCATGATAATGCGCATGTGAGGTCTTTGTATTTCTTGCATTTCTTGAAAACCGCTTAATGAAATTCAATAAAATTTTAGAATTTGTTTCGAATAACATTAGTCTAAGACTAGGAAAATTTTTATTTAATTTGTTGAGCAAAAACTTCTTCTATAACCGGTTTGACCTAAGCGTAGAGCCGCTTATGTAGCATAGTGTTGAAACGAGTCACTCTCCGGCGCAGAGAACATAACTGGTTCCCAGATTGTGGTTGACGTAGGATACCCAGAATCCTTTGCGTGGAGATTGGAAACGAGTATTGCGTCGCCATTTTTGAAATGTTAAGGTATGTTTATATTATAGATAAATTAAGTGTTGTTGTAACAATCACCACATACAAATTAAAGCAGATCTGGGGTGTATCAATAAAATGATGAGCACTGTTTTGGGTGTAATATATATATATATATATATATATATCTCCTTAGTATATATTCATTCTGCAACTACCGCTTCAACTATACAAATACGACCCTACGAATAATGTAAATAATGACGTCAGCTTCTGGTACCCTTGTCCATACTTCTAACGATATTTAGTATTCTGTTCTGGTTTACGGCTTGTTGTCGAATACAATATTTGTTTGTGACGTCACGCTATCGTTCGAATACGCGCCGAAAATATCAAGTAAAAAATCGGCTAGAAGTGATTTTTTTCATGTTTTCCACTAGTATTAAATGTATTTTTTGGTTGCAGAATAAAAACATTATTCGTACATTGTCAGAAAATATAAAGTTTATTTGTACTCGCCGCAAAACAGGTAAGAAATGCTCGGCAGAGCCTCGCATTTCTACCTGTTTCTAATGCTCGTACAAATAAACTATATATTTTCTGACAATGTACTAATATTGTATATATATATGTATCTCCTTAACCTTATATTATAAGGAGAATGTACGTTCATATCCGTTTTATATCATATCCGTTCATATCAGTTTTTGAAATCAACAATTATTTTCCACAGTTAAACGTCGTTTTGAAATATGGCCGTTTTTTTCATTTTGACAGATCGATTTTCCATACTAAATTTTGACCTTGTTTTGAACGGAAGTGTACGTTAGGAAAATTCTATTGTTGTCTATTCGAAATCCTTCGGGTAATGTCGTCTGCAGTTGAGGCGGGAAAAGTCTCGCGGTTTGTCCGAATACCATTCTACGTTACAAAAGCAGACGAACGTTTATAAACAACATTAGACCCCTGTAGAAACAAAAATGGCTGACTTCCTATGGAAATTCGATCTATCAGCCGCATTTAAAAACGTCGTTTCACTATGGAAAATAATTGTTGATTTACAAAAAGTGTAATATGAGATCTACAAAAGGACCATAAACTCGACCAAACGCGGTAGCAGTTTTCCATTTTGTCAAGCAAAAACCCGTCGGTTTGACAAGGTAAAGTTTACTATAGAAAGAAAAATGGCTGACTTCCTATGGAAATTTGATCTATCAAAATGAAAATTCAGCCGCATTTCAAAACGACGTTTAACTGTGGAAAATAATTGTTGATTTCAAAAACTGTAATTTGAAATCTACAAAAGGACCATACACTCGACCAAACGCGGTAAGCAGTTTTCCATTTTGTCAGTCAAAACCCATCGGAACGAAACGGTAACGTTTACTATAGGTACTTTGTCAACGCAATGGCGGACGTTAAAGTAACGTTTTCATCATTATCAAAGAAAGTTTGATTGAAATTTGATAAAAATTAGGCTTTTTCACAAGGTGTAGGGTACTACAGTTCTTGAAAAAGAACAGTTTTTTTGTTGGATTTAAACAGGTGTTTAAGAAATAAATTTTGGCGCTAAATGTCTTGCAGAGACGTCATAATAGTGTGACGTCGTTGTTTGTCAAACTGCATAACTTTTGTTTCTTTTTCTGTTAAAAATAAAACACATTTGGACCTTTTGTTAAAGATTTCATCATCCTATATATGACACAAACCAATTACCATTTATTATATAAACGCATCTCAAGTACTTTTGTGCAACTAACGGTTAGCAACACCCGGGTATATGACTTTGATTTTGTAAAGATGTGTAACTGACCAATCAAATTCCAGGAATAATACCGATATGGGGATAAACATATATATATACTAAGGAGATATAAGTTATAAATGCCACACCCGCTTGGAAAATTTTTTTTGCTTTCATTTTTTTAATTATTTTATATTTTACCTTTTTATTACAAAAATCCAGTACAAAAAAATTTAGGTACGCTAATTTGTCCATGTTTTATACTATGCCTCTGTGTTTAGTTGTTATGGTCCTTGACTTTTGCTACGGGAATTGTACATAATAAGTCAGCCATTTTTGTTTCGAAATAGACCTTACGTTGTTTACAAATGTTCGTCTGCTTTCGTGACGTTAATAGTTGGATTTGCTCACAGGTTAACGCCCACAACATTCAGGACGAAATATGGCCGTAAAACGGAGAACAAAATGCGATGTTCTCTCTTTTTCGTGTGGGGTCAAACTTCTGTGGGTTTTTCTGCTTGGATAACTTGGGTAACTAAGCTAACTGTATGTCGTTTAAGCTCAATCGGTTTTCGTGGCTAATAACCCGTCATGGGTATGATTGTAAAAAAAAGGGGGGGGGGGGGGGCGGGTGTATAACTGGAGGCCTATGCGTTCCAGCAGGTAGATAAGAATTTTGATTTGAACTGAGATGTTACCAAAAATATATTTTTGTGATCATAGGAAAACTACGGCTACATTTTTAGGGGTTGGTCTGAAGCAGCAAGGAAACTTTTCTGTACATAGTGATAACATTATAGTTATAAAGATATCAACAATCTTCGAATTGATTATTAAAAAGAAACAATATGCTTATGATAATAATTTTTGTCTCGCCTGCGACGATAGTCGCTGGAGGCGAGACATATGTATGGGAATGCGGCGGCGTCGTAAACACTTGGACATCTTGCTTCATATCTTTGTAAGCCTAAGCCATAGGTCCATCAAATTTGGTCCAGTGGTAGCTTATGATGAGTACTTGCCAGTCAGTCACCTGTCACCTGACCTTGACCTCAATTTCACGGTCCAGTGACTACGTTAAAAGTTTTTGGATCAGGACAGTTCCTCTGTAACCACAGTTCCTCTGTAACCACGCATGGTAGGATGACAATATTTGGTATATAGGTTGCTGATAAATAGTACATGACTGTCTGGTAGGTGTCACCTAACCTTGACCTCAATTTCACGGTCCAGTGACTACGTTAAAGTTTTTGTATTGGGGCAGTTCCTCTGTAACCATGCATGGTAGGATAACAATATTTGGTATATAGGTTGCTGATGAAGACTACATG
Source organism: Limnoperna fortunei (assembly GCA_944474755.1). Taxonomy (NCBI): domain Eukaryota; kingdom Metazoa; phylum Mollusca; class Bivalvia; order Mytilida; family Modiolidae; genus Limnoperna; species Limnoperna fortunei. The sequence continues at coordinate 58,122,015 of OX104120.1, forward strand.
ACTGTCCGGTAGGTGTCACCTGACCTTGACCTCAATTTCACGGTCCAGCGACTACGTTAAATTTTTTGTATAAGGGCATTTCCTCAGTAACTATGCATGGTAGGATGACAATATTTGGTATACAGGTTGCTGCTGAAGAGTACATGTCTGCCTGACAGGTGTCACCTGACCTTGACCTCAATTTCATGGTCCAGCGACTATGTTAATGTTTTTGTATTAGGGCAGTTCCTTGGTAACTATGCATGGTAGGGTGACAATATTTGGTATACAGGTTGCTGCTGAAGAGTACATGACTCTGGCAGGTGTCGCCTGACCTTGAACTCAATTTCACGGTCCAGCGACTATATGTTAAAGTTTTTGGATTAGGTCCTTTTCTCTGTAACCATGCATTGTATATTTTAAATGATAACAATTTAATACTATTCAGGGTTCTCATTAAGACGCGTATACGTGCCCTGGACGCGTCAAAGTTGTTTAGGACGCGCCATTACTGGATTCCATGCATCCTCGGGACGCATCACTGTCAAATCATTTGCGTCTCTAAGCACGTCATTTACCTAGACAAGAAAATGGTCACGAATGACACTTTTACAACAACCGGATGCATGTCTATTTTTAGCTGTGATGTACAGCATGTGAAATATTTTTATACCCCCCGCAAACTTGTTTGGGGGGGGGTATATAGGAATCACCCTGTCTGTCTGTCTGTCTGTCTGTCCGTCTGTCCACATCGCTTGTAAGCGCAACTCCTCCTAAACCGCTTGATGAAATTTAATGAAACTTAGTATAAAGGAAGTACATTATATGTAGATGTGCATGAAGGATTTTTATTGACCTCGGATATCATTAAGGGGAGATAATTGGACTTCTAAGCGAAGCGGGGGGTATCCCTTTGTGAGCGTGCTCACAGTCCACACTTGTTTGTTCTCTGACCGATAATAACTGGCTGTATTCATAAAATCTAAACCATCTCAACATGAATTAAACAATTATTAAATAAATGTCTTATGATTTATTTTGCACAAAAAAGTTTATAAACCGTAATAATTTATTTCTTGTACATCGCGCCGAAAGTAAACACACACGTTTTCGATGTTTTTAACAGTGAAACACTTGGCTTGTGACTTGATTTAAACAGTTTTTTATTTGAATAATAAATTAATTAATTGCATTATTATCCGTGACAAGCCAGAGCTTAGGATCTTTGCGGGTTTACATAACCAATAATGTAATACAATGTTTACAAAGTAATTAGCACCAGCAGGAAGATCGTTTTCGATGTTTTTAAAACGTGATTATAACTTAAGGGAAACGCTTGGATTGTGATTTGATTGAAAAATCTTATTGTAAGGCCAACATTTTTATATTTTATGTTTTACAGGAGCGCCGACCCTAATTTCTGGCGAAATGAAATAAAAATAAAAGAAGCAAAATTTTTTTTAATTTTTCTTCTCTCTGCCGACTTGATGAATTCCCTCCCTTGCAAAATAAAATTACCCGCAATCTGTCAGAGAACTTTTTCTCAGGTCCGTATCTTCCTCCACTATTTTCGACTGGTTTACGAGATATTTCGGTTTATCTTCCAAATAAAAAGGTAAAACAAGTAGCAGTCAAGTTGACATCTGTCAGCGAATCTGATTGGATAATATTCACCCTTTCAACCAATTAATTCATCTGTACCATCCGCTCGGAGAGTTGACAGCATGGCCATGGAATTAATCCACGAAAATAACAACAAAAAGTCCGCCTATTTCAAAATATCGATTATAAAAAACAACAAGGAATCGGCATCAATTTGTAAAATATTATTGTCGAAGACCGTAGCAGAGGTTGTCAGAGAAAATCATGGCGAAAACTACAAAATTGTCAACATTGAACTGAACTGACAACCATAGCACAACAACTTCCATTCCAAGTCGTCAAATCATTTGGGTAAAAATGACTTTTAATTAATATTATATTTGTTGTACTCGTTTTAATTTTCTAATTTTAGCATGTTTAAATCACCCAACAACTATGGATTTAAATAAGGAAAATGGCCTGTCACATAAATATGACAGGCCGTTGACACAGTTCGTGATAGATAGATAGATTTATTTCGATTAAATATCAACATACACATGATACAGTATAGAAAACATTTTCTCCATTACACCCAAAACTATAAATACTTTATGAAACAACAAACGCACATTCTGAGTGTAGAAGTACAATATACAAGTAGCCATGTATCAGATAGTCATTAGAGGTGAGATTAAGTTCTTAAAAATATAAAACCTTAAGGCCTCATTCTTTACCCAATTTTCATGAAACTTGGTCAGAATGTATGTTTTGATAGTCTCTAGGCTAAGTAACAATCTAAATCAAATTATGTGGGATTGAAATCAAGGTACTTTAATAGCCAGATAAACTTTTCGAACAACCTTCTGAACACTAGAAACCACAGTATTGGCTCATTTTATTGAACTCGGTCAGATTGTTTGGCTTGACATAGAGGGTTGATAGCTAGATCATATCTAAGAAAACTTGGTTTTTCAATTTTATTCACAAACTCGAACATAACACATTGGTATAAATATACAATACAAATCTGGTGATAGAACAAAGAGCATCAGCCTTTCCATGTATCATTGTCACCACTTATATTCTAAAATTAAATGTTTACAGAATTTTGGTGATATATTTTAACTGAAAAAAAAAATCATTTAGATTTATTCTTTGATATATGATATAAAATGAATATTATAACAATGGATGTTTATACTAACTGAACTTATGTCAATAATATTTGTGATCATAGCAATAAATTTTCTCAAAAATAAGTTTTCCGAAAAATAAAAATATGCTGACCGATTTTCAATTTTATTTTTATTTTTTTTGTCGACTCTACCAAAAAGTGGATTTTATTTTTATTTTTATTTTGCCCCCACCCCCCCCCCCCTGACTTAATTTTATTGAAAAAAATCCTGTAAAACAAACAAAAAAAAAATGTTGGCACTTGGTGTCAACATAATAACAGCTTTAGGCTAAGCATCATAAGTATAAACATATATTTACTTTAAAAAATATTTCAAATTTGATTGCTATGGTAACCCGTGATGTAAGCACCAGAAACTAATATGTATGCACGTTTTGAAATACTGTGTATGTATCTTTACACTACATATATGTACTTGGTGCTACTGTTGGAATTCATATCAGGAGAAATGTATTCAGCAGTTGGTAGTATATATAATTTAGTTGTCTATCTGTCCATTTTATTATGTTTGTGTACACAAGTAAGAAGACCTCATCGCATATTCTCTACTCCAGGCCACATTTAAAAATATGTTTGTTTCCCCATTTCCGACCCTAGATTTTACAAGTGGGTAGGTACTGGTAGTTTTTTTTTGCAGCAGCATTGTTTCATAGATTTTAGATCACATTCAACGAAAATCTAGAAACTTCCGATCACTTCCGGTCATAATAAAACCATGATCGGTACCGATTTTTTTCCGGAAATAAAAAAAAATGGCTAAAAAATTTGAAAAAACTTTTGGGTCGGCGGGCATTTCTCTGTGAAACAAACTATATTTTTATTCTGGCCTAAGATGCAGGTTACCAGATTGTGTACCTACATTCAGTATAACAATGAATATTTTGTGTTCTGATTGCAGGGATTTTCCTGCCTTTATTTTGGGGCCGATATTCGGCCCCATTCCCAACGGCAAAAACCCATATTTTTTCCCAATTATGAAAGTGAAAATTCCCAATGCAGAAGGTTTTGTAATCCGGATTCTAAAAATAAATTCAATCACGCTAAGCCGAAATATTACATTTAGAAAATCAAAATCTGATTATTTCGCGAACATTGGTTTATAATTACTGTTCCCGGTATCTTTAGTCATAACGGCAACCAGTTTTATATTAGAGCTTGCTTGTTTTATACCAAACGCAGATTCCGGTACGATATAAAAAAAAACCTTAGATTTTGGTAAGTCGCGGAACTTTGTTCAATAATATGAAAGATAATTGTATGCCGCAAATAACACAAATTACTTTATATTTACAATGTCCAGTAATATGGGCTGTTTTTTTGGTTTAAATAGCGTTGTCTAGAAAATCGGAGGAATACATTTGGAATGAAGCGTGACCCTGCAGTAACGTTCAAAAATGGCATTACACAACGCGAAATACTACTGAAGGGGAATGATGACGTATTGTATCAAAGCTAGGAAATTTTGTTTTTGCGAAATTAAATATTGACCAGAGCCTTGGTGAATAGAAAATCATGGGTTTTCTTGTACCTCTAGACCCATCCATTATCGGCATTCAAACGAACCTTCGCTACCGACCCTTGTCATTAGATTAGCATACGAATCAGGGTAAACTAAAAACCAACGCAATGCACATTTTTAGAGTTTTGTATATCTGATTTAGTTCATATCCAGTCATTTATTAAGACCGCAGAACAAACGAGAGTGAAAGTGAAATCTGATGTTTGCAACTCAGTTTCTATTTAATTCCACCAAGATTCATGGAAATTTTTCTCTGTGAGTATGATGTCAGCACAGTTGGCTACATATGTAAATTTTGGGAACTTTTTACAAAATATTTATGAAAACTGATTTGAATTTGTCAGTTTTCTGGTCAGGCTTATAGATTCCATCTTGTCATTCATGACTAATTAACATACAAGAAACATTTTCGTTAAAAACATTGATGTTTAAAAGCAATGTTTTTACTTTATTCATATTTAAGACTTTTCCCAATTGTGGAATTGACGTCGTAATTTTCCCAATTAACAGGGGCCCAGGCCCCATTTAAAAAAAGGTAGGAAAATCCCTGCATTGGGTCAAAAGTGGTTACCTGTGTACATGTTTTTTCCTGTAAGTTCGGCATGAATTTTGATCTCCGATCATGCAAGATGAAATTCTGGTTTTTTAGTTGAGTATTTGTACATTGACTGCATTAGAAATTGAATGTAAAGGAAGGTAGGATCGTCTCAAAATGTTCAAATTAGTGAACAAAGGAATTTGTCAGGGATATACAATGTATATATTTTTAATGTTGAAAAATGTTTATGAATTTCCTAGACCTGGTGAATGCGGATCACTTTAAGAAAGGAAGGTCCAAACATTTACTAAAAATTAAATCAGTAAAAAATAAAAATGTCCTTTATTCTCTCCAACGTCTGAGCCATGGAAGAACAGCTGAAACTGAGGATGATTAATGGCAGTTGTATTATGTCACACATCAGTATAATATACAGCATATTTCAAATTTATTACCTCTATTGTTTCTATGGTAATGCGGAACATACATGTACTATTAAAAAAAAATAAAATGTTATGCATATTCTGAAAAATCCCTGAGTCAATAGTTACATGTAATATTAGTGTCTCTATTGCAAAGATGATCATTTTATCATTGAACATTAACATGCTCCAAAGAAAACAATTATTTTAAAAAAATTTTTTATAAGGTGAAATGTTTATAATTATCTCCGATTGTTTGTTGGAATGGGGTTAATGACACATTAAGCAATTTTGTTCATCTATATCGTGGCGTACAGTTGTTACTGTGGTGAAAGTGAAAATTCCCAATGCAGAAGGTTTTGTAATCCGGATTCTAAAAATAAATTCAATCACGCTAAGCCGAAATATTACAAAGAAAATCAAAATCTGATTATTTCGCGAACATTGGTTTATAATTACTGTTCCCGGTATCTTTAGTCATAACGGCAACCAGTTTTATATTAGAGCTTGCTTGTTTTATACCAAACGCAGATTCCGGTACGATATAAAAACGCGAAATACTACCGAAGGGGAACGATGACGTATTGTATCAAAGCTAGGAAATTTTGTTTTTACGAAATTAAATATTGACCAGAGCCTTGGTGAATAGAAAATCATGGGTTTTCTTGTACCTCTAGACCCATCTATTATCGGCATTCAAACGAACCTTCGCTACCGACCCTTGTCATTAGATTAGCATACGAATCAGTTTTAACTAAAAGTAAAAGCCAACGCAATGCACATTTTTAGAGTTTTGTATATCTGATTTAGTTCATATCCAGTCATTTATTAAGACCCCAGAACAAACGAGAGTGAAAGTAAAATCTGATGTTTGCAACTCAGTTTCTATTTAATTCCACCAAGATTCATGGAAATTTTTCTCTTTGAGTATGATGTCAGCACAGTTGGCTACATATGTAAATTTTGGTAACTTTTTACAAAATATTTATGAAAACTGATTTGAATTTGTCAGTTTTCTGGTCAGGCTTATAGATTCCATCTTGTCATTCATGACTAATTAACATACAAGAAACATTTTCGTTAAAAACATTGATGTTTAAAAGCAATGTTTTTACTTTATTCATATTTAAGACTTTTCCCAATTGTGGAATTGACGTCTTAATTTTCCCAATTAACAGGGGCCCAGGCCCCATTTGAAAAAAGGTAGGAAAATCCCTGGATTGGGTCAAAAGTGGTTACCTGTGTACATGTTTTTTCCTGTAAGTTTGGCATGAATTTTGATTTCCGATCATGCAAGATGAAATTCTGGTTTTTTAGTTGAGTATTTGTACATTGACTGCATTAGAAATTGAATGTAAAGGAAGGTAGGATCGTCTCAAAATGTTCAAATTAGTGAACAAGGAATTGGTCAGGGATATACAATGTATATATTTTTAATGTTGAAAAAGAATTTCCTAGACCTGGTGAATGCGCAATCTTCACGAAATGCGTCGGTCCGACGGACAAAACCGATACGATAGAGCTTGGACCGGCAACAAATTTTTCTTCATCTGTCTGGATGTCCGACATTGTTATTATCGAAGTTCAAGTCGCCCTGATGGTTAGTTTTACAGAAAATACTCTTATATCTGGTCGTAGTTCACACAGACTTCTACCTTTTGAGTAAATATGTAAAATCAATAAAAATTGCAAAGATCTTGCGTATTTAACTCCTTTTTTAAACGTTTTATGTTTTGCAAATGGATTACGCGCCATTTGTTTATTTCCGGGAAATGTCTAATTACCAACAGTGAGAAATAAGAAAAAAGTAGACTACAACGGCCTTTAATGAAAAATCGTAACTGTTTGATAAACAAACACTTTTAAATGGGTTTGAAACTCAAAAGTTCTTTTAGAATATATTTTATTTTAATCAATGGCTTTGATAAATATACACAGTATTTACTAGTAAGCTGAAATTTAAAGAATAAAGAACCCATGGTAATTTCTGTAGATGGGTGTCCCATAAAGCAGTTGCTTTCAGTACAGCTTTGTGAATTATTTCTGGGTGTAATAAAATGTTATTTTATTTATATTCTTTAGGCACATTTGCCCAGATAAACACAGTTAGTTATGAATACTATGATGTTTACAATGACTTTTATGTATGATGTTTATGTCTGTATATAATGTAGTTAAATGTAAACAATAGCAACATCAGACAAATTTGGTCCGGCAAAAAGTGCTTCGGTCCAATATTGCTGGGGAAATTGGTGGACCGAATGTCCACCATTCTCTAAAAAGATTTTGTGAAGACTGAATGCGGATCACTTTTAGAAAGGAAGGTCCAAACATTTACTAAAAATTAAATCAGTAAAAAATAAAAATGTCCTTTATTCTCTCCAACGTATGAGCCATGGAAGAACAGCTGAAACTGAGGATGATTAATGGCAGTTGTATTGTGTCACACATCAGTATAATATACAGCATATTTCAAATGTATTACCTCTATTCTATGGTAATGCGGAACATACTATTAAAAAAAATAAAATGTTATGCATATTCTGAAAAATCCCCGTGTCAATAGTTACATGTAATATTAGTGTGTGTGTCTATTGCAAAGATGATCATTTTATCATTGAACATTAACATGCTCCAAAGAAAACAATTATTTTTTTTAAAATTTTTATAAGGTGAAATGTTTATAATTATCTCCGATTGTTTGTTGGAATGGGGTTAATGACACATTAAGCAATTTTGTTCATCTATATCGTGGCGTACAGTTGTTACTGTGGTAGGAAGCCGGAGTACCCAGTGAAAACCCTAATGTAGGAAATCTGGCAATATTTTTCACTTAAGATGGGAGTCGAACACACTCTGCAGTATGACTGGAACCCGCAATCTCAGTGTTGACAGAGACGTGATGACAAACTAAAATTATTCAATCGACCACCGACGTCATTAGATGTAAGTAGATAAAATATACGTTGAACAGCGAAATAAATCTTGTAACATGTTGAAATATTTGGACAACAGTATCTCAATAGGTGTTGGATTTTTTCATGATTGCTTTAGTTAATTACAAAAACACAAATTGTTCATTATTATATTGAGCTATTACAGAAAATCATACTAATATCCATATTTTGGGTTTTTTTGCGTTTCAATAGGTGTTCCTTTGAAGAGAATAAACAGATCAATTTGAATGATGATCACAGTGATGAAAGTTTAAAATGTAGTGGTAAGTTAAAAAAGCATGAAATTGTATAAGTTTTCTGTAACATTATAGAAGAAATTTATCGTATGTATGTATCAAGTTGTTTATTTGTTCATGTATTTGCATTTGATTGTATATGTTGGTATTTACATTCTGTGCATGTCTTAGAAAAAGGGTATGGTTATGTTGGTTCTGTATTCTGGTGTAGAAAATGTAAGTAGGAAAGCAACACCTGTAATGTCATCTTTGAACGACTTCAGTCACGTGACTAAAGGTCAAATGTTGTCGTTTTTTTGGGAAGGTTGCGTAGCAAACTTTCCCTTTGCTAATGCTCAAATACATAGAAACTACTGCGACCGGCGTGTAATATAACCTTACGCTCGTAAAATATAGGTCACATTGGAGGAATCTAGATCAATTACATGAATCCGTGCATGGCATTTATCCTGAACAACTTTACTATACATGTCCTTTCGTATTATGTTTCATTTACTTTATAACTGATAACTAATATTACGATTTAAACTAATACTCCATGTTCATCAGCGAGAGACAGACTCGTTACACATTTTGGTTTTGGAAAGCAACGCGATATTTGGCAATTCTCGCGATTGCTGTTCACTGAACCGACAAATGTAATATGGACAGTGGCACCAGTGTATAATATTTGACGACGTTATTATAAAGTGATTTAATTATTTTTGGTGTGATCGTGTGGTCGTTGTTTCAGACAGTTTTGCGTTCTAATTCTTTACGTGTTTAATTAAATGAAAATCAACACAAAAGTGGTAGCTTTGTCGATGTAAAGATTTGCACAGCGGCGCCATAAAAAACTGTTACGGTTGGGAGAATGGCATGTAGAAGTAGTTAAATTAAATATAACACTTTCTAACTAAAAAAAATATATTGAAAAGGATATTTTGGTGTTTGTTACTCAAGATTAATAAATGTATTATTTGACATCGGTGATCGAAAATTCTATTGTTATCTATGTCTATATCACTCACCATGTCGCTACATTATTCCAGGGCAAAAGCTGACACAATTTTTTTCCGGTCCTTTTGATTTATTTTATAGTTGGTAATTCATGCTGAACCATTAATTTTTCTCGTTACCCGAGTCGAAATGGGTCACCATCCATCGTAACAAGCCACGAGGTTGTTAACATCGCAAAAAAAAACGTACTAATTATCCATGTACAGCGTACATGGTAGTCCGGTGTTATAGCGCACCTAAGGCCTTTGATACATTTTTTCAGTTTCAGAAAAAAATATTTAGCTGTGAAAAATATATTTTTTTATCTTTGAATATATTGCTTTTAAAACATAAAACCCGATTTGTAAAAGTTCGTCTGCAAAGTGTTTAATTTTGTCATTTTGTTCTGCATGACCTGATTTTATGTAAACAATTATATGTCCGGTGATATTGCGCATGTGCATAAAAAATCAATATGGGATTAAATTAAGAAGATTTTTACGTAACAATTCTAGAGTTAAAATGTGACGAGAAAGTAAAATTTTTGCAATAAAAGAAATCTAACAGTCATTGATATACTACAGACTAATGGGGAGTTTTAAAGATCGTGTCTCTCAGGGGTATCAGGTCACTTCGGTACCTGGTCGATTCGGTACTGACATAATTGGTCACTTCGGTACCTGTTTAATTTTCGGTACTTTGAAGTACTTGTTTATGTGTTTTGTCAATAAAAACAAGAAACCGAGTTGTGTATACAGACAAATTAATAACCATATTTGTTTTTAATATTTACTAGTTTCACTATTTATAATTATTAATTAATGACATTTATTTAATGACCTATGATTGGTTTTGTTTGAAAGATCATCAAAGGTAATTAAGAAAGCTAATTTCTTTTAATCATAAATCTCTTTTGTCGCGACTACAAAGAAAATAATCGGTAATTGCAAGCTGAAATCAATTTGAGAAATATTGCAAAAATATATGCAACACTAAGAGGAGGCATAAATAATGGGACAACCTCAATCCAATTTCAAACTACACAATCACAGTGCACACAATGAGCATAGACAGGGAAATATCGATCCGTCGCCTCTTATCCAGTCTACGGTGAATGTTTTCAATTAGTATTAAATGTATTTCCTGGTTACAGAATAAAAACATGAAAATATAAAGTTTATTTGTACTCGCCGCAAAATAGGTAAGAAATGCTCGGCAGAGCTTCGCATTTCTACCTGTTTCTAAGGCTCGTACAAATAAACTGTATATTTTCTGATAATATACTAATATTGTATATATATTTTGCATCACGTATATTTATTCAAGTCACTCATTCTGCGTAATTTACGTTTTGATGGAATAAATTAGTTAGAATTGAAGCGGCTGATGATCTACAAGAGTTAGGAATTCTCATCTATACATATTTTTCTTCTGTTTATGTGTTCCTTAAAACAAGGGAAGATGTACGACAATGTACGTCAGTGATACGAACGATAACGAAATCTGTGACTGTCATATTAAATCAAAGTGCAGACTGCACTGAAGGAAAGGTTGCTTTGCAAATGAGATTCCTGCCTCATGTTTGACAGGCAATAAAACAAACCAATGCAAAAAGGGAAGTTTTTTGAGTGACAAATAAAACTGCTTAGCGCGTATGGTCGAGCTTGTGTTTCTTTTGTAGATCCAAAAAGGTGCAAATTGAAATCAGCAATTATTTTTTTACTTTTGTTCAGCGTTTTGAAATGCTTTTTTTTAATTTGATAGGGCGATTTTCCAAGGTAAATTTTAACCTTAATTAGAACGGGTGTAACTTGGAGCAAGCGATTATTGCCCATTTGAAACCCGTCGGGTAAATTCGTTTGCGGTTTAGGCGCGAATACCATAGAACGTCCCGAAAGCTGGCGATCTTTTGTAAACATCGTAAGTCCCTTGTTGAAAACGAAAAGACAACAAGAATAGTTAGGAATATGTACAGTGGAATTTTTTTTATTGGATTATCGTAATAAAAAGTTACAATATCGCAATATTGAATATTAATTTAAAAAAATGCAAGAAGAAAAGCACTCCATGTGATTGTGTCATTTAGTATAAGCTATTAATATGTTGTTTAAATTTAAAACAAATTAGTTTACATGCATTCTGATTATAGAGATATATGTTGCCTCATACAGTCCTAAAATTTTTTGTTTGTTTGAATCACAGGGATCTATGAAAATCGATTTACATGCGCTTTTGAATGATACTGGGTCGATTTTGATATAGTGTATGTGGGACTCGCTTTAACAAAATCGACCCAGTATCATTCGAAAGCGCATGTAAATCGATTTGTACAGATCCCTGTGTTTTAATGGTGTTTAATGCCACTTTCCGGTGGCGGCGGCGTAAACACTTGGACATCTTGCTTCATATCTTTGTAAGCCTAAGCCCTAGGTCCATCAAATTTGGTCCAGTGGTAGCTTATGATGAGTACTTGCCAGTCAGTCACCTGTCACCTGACCTTGACCTCAATTTCACGGTCCAGCGACTACGTTAACGTTTTTGGATCACGACAGTTCCTCTGTTACTATGCATGGTAGGATGACAATATTTGGTATATAGGTTGCTGATGAATAGTACATGACTGTCTGGTAGGTGTCACCTGACCTTGACCTCAATTTCACGGTCCAGCGACTACGTTAAAGTTTTTGGATCACGACAGTTCCTCTGTAACCATGCATGGTAAGATAACAATATTTGGTATATAGGTTGCTGATGAAGAGTACATGACTGTCTGGTAGGTGTCACCTGACCTTGACCTCAATTTCACTGTCCAGCGACTATGTTAAAGTTTTTGTATTAGGGCAGTTCCTCTGTAACCATGCATGGTAGGATAACAATATTTGGTATACAGGTTGCTGCTGAAGAGTACATGACTGTCTGACAGGTGTCGCCTGACCTTGACCTCAATTTCACGGTCCAGCGACAACGTTAAAGTTTTTGTATAAGGACAGTTCTTATGTAACTATGAATGGTACGGTGACAATATTTACTATACAGGTTGCTGCTGAAGAGTACATGACTGTCTGGCAGGTGTCACCTGACCTTGACCTCAATTTCACGGTCCAGTGACTACGTTAAATTTTTTGGATTACGACAATTCTTCTGTAACTATGCATGGTAGGGTGACAATATTTGGTATAGAGGTTGCTGATGAATAGTACATGACTGTCTGGTAGGTGTTACCTGACCTTGACCTCAATTTCACGGCCCAGCGACTACGTTAAAGTTTTTGGATTAGGTCTGTTTTTCTGTAACCATGCATTGTATATTTTAAATGATAACAATTTAGTGCTATTTATTTAATGCTTTTGACGTAATTTTTTTTTCGTTACTGATGTGGAATGCAGGCGAGACATTTTTCTGTGTCCACACTTGTTCAACTATATTGGGGCTTAATGTTTTATTGGAGGAGGAAGCCAGATTGTAGGAGGCTTTTAATAAATGTCAAGATTGAAGGTAAGCCCACCATGGCAGCAGTAAGATTCAAATAAGTGCTGACAGGCATTCGATCAATAGTAGATGAATACTACCTTAACCGCTCGGCAACTGAAGCCCTTGAGTATTACAGAAATAAATTATTTTAGAATTGAATCTTTTAGAAGCTTATGACATCACTTATATGCATAGGGAGACATTTACATTTTTGTACATTTATTTGATGCAAGTTATATGCCAACCATATAACATGTGCGTTTTTATGTCTGGAATGGGCAAACAGCAATTTTGTCTTATTTATTAATATATTTATTAATTTATGATAGAAACATCTTCAATTGAATCGTTGCATAATCCTCTAGATTATATATATATACACCACTGTTTCTAAGTAGGTCCTTAAGCATTTATTAGACGTAAGATTGTATGTTATGCCACCTATTGAAAATGGGGGATACCGTATATAATGATGGTAGTGTCTTGTCTTTCCATTCGTTACACTTGGGGTACCCATCTCTTATTCTACTCTCCACCATCAGCACTGAATGGATTTTGATGCAATTTTGATAGACTCTTTGTCACATAGTTCCATTTTACACCTGTTATTTTATATTTTGATTGGAATGATAATTAGGATTTCCTATAGCAAACATGGACTTGCCATTCTTTGATGTAAGGGATACCTATCTCTTATCCACAACTACTTGCACCACTGAACGGGATTTGATGAAATTTTTGCATAATCCTTTGTCACATGGTGGAATTGTGCACCTGATATTTTACAGTTTGTGCAAAACGATTTTTGGAGTTTCCAACAGCAAAGCCCTGGAGTCTGGACATTGCCAGTCAAGACATAGGGGAGCTGGGGTTATCAATTATGAGGATTGCAAAGTTTTTTCTAGTAGTTTTTTTTTTATATCAAATATGTTTTTAAATTTACTTGATTTATTTTGCATTGGTTTGTTTTATTGCCTGTCAAACATGAGGCAGGAATCTCATTTCATACTTGCAAAGCAACCTTTCCTTCAGTGCAGTCTGCACTTTGATTTAATATGACAGTCACAGATTTCGTTATCGTTCGTATCACTGACGTACATTGCAACTTACATCAATAAAATAAAATACAATAAACTTCTAAGATAAGTACCTATCATTTATAGAAATTTGGTACTATATAGTTTAATTTACCATGATAAAGTGCCACGTGAAGTGGCATGTTTGTATCTGAACTCGGCACTCGGCAGACAGAAAACTTATTTTCTTAAAAAATGGGGGAGGCCGAAATACATTTAAAATGCATTGTAAAATGGTTGACCTGTGTGTGTATTAGAAAACAACTTTTATGGTATTATCATAGCAATTTTATAAAATGTATTATACATATCCAAAATTAACATGATGGTTCAATACGTACATATTCAAGACCTGAGCAAGATTTAAAATCTTCAATTCAGTGAACAGTATAAACAGAAGACAAATATTCTTAGCCGCAGTTGAATGTTAATGAAAAAAGCGGGGCATATATAGTGATGGGGGTGTCCGTACTTAGTAGATACACTGTTAGATGAAAAAAAATATTTGTTTTTTATTCATTGACTCATATTTCCAATTACACGATTCTACTTACATTCATTTTAGTATAAATGGTAAAAATATGTATATAAAACTGCTGTTGTAAAACATTATTTTTTTAGTTCACCTGGACCGAAGGTCCATGTGAGCTTTTGCCATCACTTGGCGTCCGTCATCTGCCGTCCGTCGTCCCTCGTAAACTTTTTAAAAAATCTTCTCCTCTGAAACCACTGGGCCAATTTTTTTAAAACTTGGCCACAATCATCCTTTGGGTTCCTAGTTTCAAATTTATACAAAGGGTGTTGATCAACAGACAAAGATGGCCGCTGTTACTAAAAATAGAACATGGGTGTCAACACACGTTTTTGATCATTATCTCAAAAATTATAATAGCTATAGAAAAAACCATTACTTTAAATTGATCAGCACATTAAGGTCTACAATAGTTGCTATTAGTGTGAAGTTGTGTATTGGCTTCTTATAGGAGTTATTGGCCCTTAATGACGATTTTTGACAAAATGTTTGGTATTTTCAATATAACTTGAAAACTATAATAGGTAGAGTAAAACTGTTAATAGCAAGAATGATCAGCAATACAAGCCCTACAATTCACTGTATTGGTCTGAAATTGTCAGATGACTCCTTATAGGAGTTATTGCCCTTAAATGACAATTTTTTATGAAATTTTCTGTTTTTGTCCTGTAACTTAAAAACCATAACAGCTAGAGTGAAACTATAAATAGCAAAAATGATCGGCAATAAAAGCTCTACAATTCACTTAATTAGTCTGAAATTGTCAGATGACTCCTTATATGAGTTAATGCCCTTAAATGACATTTTTTTATGAAATTTTCTGTTTTTGTCCTGTAACTTAAAAACTGTAACCGCTAGAGTGAAACTGTTAATAGCAAAAATGATCAGCAATACAAGCCCTACAATTCAAAGTATAAGTCTGATAATGTCAGATGACTCCTTATAGGAGTTATCGCCCTTAAATGGCAATTTTTAATGAAATTTTCCGTTTTTGTCCTGTAACTTAAAAGCCATAAAATCTAGAGTGAATCTATAAATAGCAAAAATGATCAGCAGTAAAAGCCCTACAATTCACTTAATTGGTCTGAAATTGTCAGATGACTCCTTATATGAGTTATTGCCCATAAATGGCAATTTTTTATGAAAATTTCTGTTTTTATCCTTTAACTTAAAAACTGTAACAGCTAGAGTGAAACTGTTAATAGCAAAACTGATCAGCAATACAAGCCCTACAATTCACAGTAAAGTCTGAAATTGACAGATGACTCATTATAGGAGTTATTGCCCTTAAATGGCAATTTTTTATGAAATTTTCTGTTTTTGTCCTGTACCTTGAAAACCATAACAGCTAGAGTGATAAACTATAAATAGCAAAAATGATCAGCAATAAAAGCCCTACAATTCACTTACTTGGTCTGAAAATGTCAGATGACTCCTTATAGGAGTTATTACCCTTAAATGACAATTTTTTAATGAAATTTTCCATTTTTGTTCAGTAACTTGAAAACTATAACAGCTTGCTTGAAACTGTCTGTGTTAGCTGTAGACCAAAATTCTTATTAGCCAATTTGGCTAATCACAGCTTTTTTGGCCTAGCCAAATGTCAATGTAATTAGCCACAAAAAAAAATGCAGATTTTATACAAGAAACTCAATTTTGAAATGAACAACGAACAACGTGTTCGTTATTGTTGCAGGGGTCACCACACTCTAAAAAAGTAGGGAGAAGTGCCTTCTCCCTGGCAGCCAAACAGGGAGAAGTGAGGCCCTGAATGGGAGACTTCAGGGAGACGCTAGGGAGAAGTCAGGGGGACCGTACAGATATTAATTTCGCAGTAGTTACATACATTTTTTAATTATTTACATCAATTTTTGTATAATTTTGGATTTCCAGGATTATTTCTCAATGTTTTTAAACCATAACACACCTAGATTCAGTTTTCTTTCTTTTTCTTTATTATTCATGGTATGCAATATCAAACAGCACATAACCTTTATCATTAATCAATGAAAAAATCAGACATAGCGACCATTTTTCTATCTACTTCATTACTTGTAGCCATACAAGGTATTCACAAATAAAAATAGATTAACTAAAAATATTTGTATAGGTGTAGACATAAACATCATACAAAGTTCTTGTATACATCATAATATTCCTAACAGTTTGTCATGAACATGCCATGTTTATCATGCAAAATTTCCAAAGAAGATAGATAGAATAACATTACAATAAACCCAGAAATAATTATTCTGTTCAGAACACTTCCACTTGGACAAAGTTGTGCTGATCCAAATTGCTTCATGGGACACCCATCTACAGAACTTATCATGATGTCAATAATTACTATATATCTTTATTCTTTCAAGTGCAGCTCATATATTTATCAAAGGAAATTGTTAAAATACAATACACTTTGACAGAACTAAAGTTTGAAACCAATTAAAAGTGTTTGTTTATAAAAAGAAATTACGATTTTTCATTATGGGCCGTTGTACTTTACTTTTCTTCGTTGTTCACTTGCGGTTATTAGTCGTTTGAAAAAATGTTAAATACGCATATTGTTTGGAGTTTTTTTATTGGAATTACACATTTACTGATAAATTGGTAGTCTGGGTGATTTATTTGGACCAGATATACAAGAATCTTCTGTGAAACATCGGGTGACTTGAAGGAAATAACAGGGCGACTTCGACTTCGCTTTTGAGGCGCCATAGGGCGACTTCAGGTCCCAGTAGGGCGACAGCCCACTTCGCCCAGTGTGGTGAGCCTTGTTGTTGGCAACAAAATTGAGCATGGAGAGTTGCCGCTTCCCCATATTTCATAATTATAACATGGTCCGAACGATTAGGAACTATCTAACCTGGTCCCCTGGTGCAATATTTTTCAAGCTTCACTTTCAAATATAACTATAATATACTATTGTATATTCGAACCGGAAGTCCGCTTACGGTATTGAGAATATTTAGTCAGGATCCCAGACTTAGGAACTATCGGGAAACCAGTTCGACGAGTCTAAAATTGAAATAGAACCCGGGTACGGATCTTAAACACTCGGAATCTGCAATTTTTACATTCAAAATTCCGGATTTTTATCTTTTCCGACCCCGAACTTTTTTATTTTTTAACATTTAGTTTTACTTTCACTTTCGCCATTTGGCGAACGGGAATGAAAAATAAATCGCCAGTATGGATTTAAATTCTCATTGGCGAGTTTGGCGACCTATAGCGCTAACACAGACTGTAAATTGCACAAATGATCAGCAAAGCAAGACCTACAAATTATTGCTTAGTCCAAAATTGCTAGAGGACTCTTTATAGGTGTTATTGCCCATTAATTACGAATTTGGACAAATAATCAGTTTTTGTATTATAAATTAGTCTATAACACACCTAGAGTAAAACTGTAAATTTCTAAATTACCCTAAAGGACATGGTCTACAAATTATTTAATTTTCAGAAATTGTCTGATGGCACCTTATAGGTTAATGTACTTAACCGAAATTTTTGAAGAAATGCTTAGTTTTTGCACAGCAACTTAAAAGCTATAACAACTAAACTGAAACTGTAAATTGCAAAAATTTAAATATAGTTGAAGTCATTTGGGTTCCAGGTGAGCGATTACAGGCTCCTGGGAGCCTCTAGTTTTCATTTTAATTCATTTGCATAACTACAACCATGAGTCAAGCAAATACAAATGATAAAAAAAACTTGAAATAACATAGAAAAGCCACTGACAGACATATGAACCTTATCGAATGAAAGTCACATGCACTTGGGGTCAGAAAAATTGTTTCTTGTTGCAAAATATTGCCATCAGAAAAAATGATAAAAACTTTCAAAACCATCATTATACAAATTATCTATCTAATAGCTTTCTCTAATGCTTTGCCAAATAAGGATTTATACTATATCAATGAAGTCCAAAAATAATATTAAAATATAATAAAATCTTGAATTATACTACATCAAGAAATTGATCATTTTCCGTGCACGATTTCATTAGTCTTATCTAAGCCTGAGTGAATATACACTATAGACTTATTTACTGACATTTTATTCCATAGAAAAAAATTATACTGACCCCAAGTGCCTGTGATCAAATTTATAAAATCACATGTTGCAGCAAACAAGTCATTTTAAGATTTATAAAGGTCTATTCAATTAATCTTATGACATTAAGTTATTATGTATTCTGTAAAAAAATTTCCGTTACATAGAACTTAATTTACATTTTAGAAAAAACTGGTATTCATTTTATATTTCATTACAGTTTTGGCAGGTCATTTGAACTCTTTAAACATGATCACAGACTGTTAATTGTGTTATTAGCTGTCAGTTTTTAAAACTACCTTCTTGCACGTGATAAGTTTTCATTTTAATATAAGATTTTTCAAATAATATTAAGAAATACTTAGATTTTCGTTAGAATTAAGCGCATATTTATGGTCTTATGTTTATTAAGTTAGTTTTTAAATAAGATCGGAGGGTAGGCTTAAGTTACTAAATGGTTTATCAAGAAAAGTAAATCATGCAATATCAGGTTCACATTCACTGAATATCTTGGCGGCAAATCTCTATCAAGCGCAAAAACCAGTATTATACAAATTATATATCTAATAGACTTCTCTAATGCTTTGTCAAAAAAGGATTTATACTATCACAATGAAGTCTAAAGAATTAAATTATTGTTTGAGATTTAATAATGATTGGGGAGACATATTGTTTTTGTCCTGTCCACCCGTCTGTCCGTCTGTTCGTCACAAAGTTATTCCGCTCAACTCCTGTGAAACTACGCAACCAAATTTTACGAAACTTGGTATTTAACAGATACACCATATGTAGTTGTGCATATTACCAGGAAATTCTAATCCTCAAAATGTTCCTTTGAACTTAGAATTTTCCAACAATTCCTCACAAAACATGGTTTCTGCTCAACTGCTCTAAAACTATTGCACCAAATTTTACGAAACTTGCTATGTAGCAAGTACACCATATTTAGTTGTGTATATTACCAGGAAAATATTATCCTCCGGGATAAATCTGGGGAACGGAGGAGACATAGTTTTTGTATGCAAAAACAATTTTTAATTTAATTTCTCCATATAAATATAAGTGATGACATCAGATTCTAAAACATTAAATAATTTCTTTCTTTCAAGACTGCATGATGGCACATTTGTCTTCATATTGTAGTCCAAATGCATATACCCGTAAAGCAGTTTCAGTTTTAAATATAAACAAAGTGTTAATAAACCCCCTCCATTGTCTTAAGCAACAGATAAATAAGTTTCAAAATAAATTGCTAAAAATAATATTTTACATCACAGCAATAAATGTCGGAAATATTAACAAGATATTCTTGTGCAAGCAGTATGTTAGCAATAGCTTCATTAGTTGTCAGAGTACTTAACATATTAATATATGAAAGTATATATAGTAGAAATGAGGGCCATAATAAATGAAAGGTTGGTTATTGAATTTAGACATCATTAAACTGTGTGATTGTTAGAATTCAAGTCCTTAAGCATAGGGCATTATGACTATATATCTATTTCTCATTCTTTCACACTCAAATGCATACCCTATTAAAAGTGTGGGTGGGCGTGTGTGTGTGGAAATCGGGTCATGTACTGTGTCAATCTAAATGTAATGAATATTAGTTATAAAACGACAACAGCTGTTTTAAATTATCAACAGAGCACATTTGAAACTATTATACGTCTATCGTACATTGTTTGTACCAACACGAAGACCACTAGTTTAATATAGAGCTAGCCCAAGGGCCTTTTCTTACCAAATTGTAAAGTGTTTTTGCATAAAACAATTATTGAGAATTCGTGATATTCTAGACTTAAAATTGTGTTAGCTTTTACTATGACATAATTGTGTAAACAAACCTCTCGCCATGTTTATATAGGTAAAATTTTCAATCAACGAAATTAACTAATCTATTGATTATTTCTGCATCATATACATTTAGTCACTCACCGAAATATCTGATTAATCAATTTCTTTTCATAATTAGAAAGTGTTACATTTTAATTTCACTATTTATTTAACAAAAAATTTCACCATGCCGTTTTTAGCTCACCTGACCCACAGGGTCAGTGTGAGCTATTCTCATCACTTTGCGTCCGTCGGCGGCGGCCGTAAACTTTTTACATTCCAATCTTCTTCTCCACAACCACTTGGCCAATTGGAACCAAACTTGGCAGGAATGTTTATTGGGTGGTTCGTAACAAAGTTTGAGTTTTTGGTGCTGATCAAATATGAAACATGGCTGCCAGTGCCATTAATGCATTCTGAAATCTTCTTTTCATAAACTGCTTGGCAGATTGATTTGAAATATTGCAGAAATGTACCTTAGATGGTCCTCTACAAAGTTTGAGTTTTTTGTGCCGATCCAAAATCCAAGATGGCCGCCATTGCAGGACATAGTTTAACATAAGATCCTATGGGAAAAACATACAAACAACTTCTTCTCCGAAACTGTTCCACACAATGAAGCCAAATTAATAAGGAAATGAAGGTTGGATAATTATCTTATTATTTTGGGTTTTTCGAGCCAATTGCAAATTCAACATGGCTTCCAGGGCTATTAATGCGTTCTGATTGGCTGAAATTCAAAAATCTTCTTCTCATAAACTGCTTGGCAGATTGATTTGAAATATTGCAGAAATTTACCTTAGATGGTCCTCTACAACGTTTGAGTTTTTTGTGCCAATCCAAAATCCAAGATGGCCGCCATCGCAGAACATAGTTTAACATAGGATCCTATGGGAAAAACATACAAACAACTTCTTCTCGGAAACTGTTCTGCACAATGAAGCCAAATTAATAGAAAATTAAGGTTGGATAATTATCTTATTTATTGGGTTTTTCGAGCCAATTGCAAATTCAACATGGCTTCCAGGGCCATTAATGCGTTCTGATTGGCTGAAATTTGAAATTCTTCTTCTCATAAACCGCATGACAGATTAATTTGAAATATTGCATAAATGTACCTTAGATGGTCCTCTGCAAATTTTGTGTTTTTTGTGCCGATCCAAAATCCAATATGGCCGCCATCGCAGGACTTAGTTTAACATAGGACCCTATGGGAAAAACATACAAAAAACTTCTTCTCGGAAACTGTTCCACACAATGAAGCCAAATTAATAAGGAAATGAAGGTTGGATAATTATCTTATTATTTTGGGTTTTTTGAGCCAATTGCAAATTCAACATGGCTTCCAGGGCAATTAATGTGTTCTGATTTGCTGAAATTCAAAAATCTTCTTCTCATAAACTGCTTGGCAGATTGATTTGAAATATTGCAGAAATGTACCTTAGATGGTCCTCTACAAAATTTGAGTTTTTTGTGGCAGTCCAAAATCCAAGATGGCCACCACCGTGGAACACAGCTTAACATAGGACCCTATGGGAAAACCATACAAAGAGCTCTGAAACTGTTCCACACAATTTAACCAAATAATGCAGAAGTGAATCTTAGATAGTAATCTTATTATTTTAAGTTTTTCAAGCCCATAAGAAATTCAACATGGCTGCCAGAGCTGCAAATGTGTTCTGACTGTCTGAAATTTCAAAATTCGTTTTCTCACAAATCGCTTGGAAGATTTTAGGATATGTGATATTGTATGGTCCTCTACCAATTTTGAGTTTTTTGTTTCGATCCAAAATACAAGATTGCTGCCACCATGGAACATCACCTACATACTTACCTATGAAAAAACAACTGCTTCTTCTCAGAAACTGTCCTACAAATTGCTGCTGATTGGAAATTCAACATGGCAACATTCATAGAAACAGCATCTTCACATAAACTCGTTAGCATTTAATATCAAAATTTGCAAGAAAAGTCTTGTCTCTTAAAAAGTTTTTTTGTAAGTCAGGTGAGCGATACAGGCTCTTAAGAGCCTCTAGTCTCTTGACGTAATCAATTTTCACAGATGGTGCTGTATCGAAAGAAAAAAATGTACATACGGTAACTTAAATGTACCTTTATCTGTCAAATCGGGGCCTTTGCCGTCCTACTGTTTTGCTTTTTTTTATGTCTGCGCTGTTAAGGTATTTAAAAAAAAGGAGAGGGCCGGGATCTCTTTAACTGATTTATACCTGTTTTATGTGACTTCCAAGCCAGACGTTTGTGCTTTCCTACATGTCCTTTAAATATTTGTTTCGTCATTAATGTTTTGTGATTTTTAATGATTTCTTTAGTTTTGTTCAAACATAGCCACAATCATTTGTAGGATTTGTAGGGTATCTTGTTTCAGATTTTTATACAGGGTGTTGATCCATTGACAAAAATGACCACTAGTACTAAAAATAGAACATATACGTCACATGTTTTTGGCCAATAGAGGTTAAAAATTATAAGAGCTATTAGTTTGTATACTTGAATAGATAGAGAGAAACTGTTAATACCAAAAACTGTACATAATAGTCAAGAAATGTTTTATTTTACTTCCTAATATTGTGAACATTGCTTGAAGTCAGTTGTGTTCCAGGTGAGCTATAATTGTCTTATAGGAGGAGTCTCTACTTTTATAAGTTGCCAGTAGTGCGTAAATACAGATTTTTCCTATAATTTATGTTTTATAGGATAAAAAGGGGGTGGCTATTTCAATATTTTACATAAAAAGAAAAATGATCTTCACATAATAGATTGCAACTTTCAGAAGGTCTGTTACACACATTTCTTATTTTATGATGAATAGACTACATTTGATAAATATGAACTAAAATTGTTTTCCTCATTTAAACACTTTTATTCAAAGGTATCGCCATAGTTATAATACAGGCTTAATCAGCCCACTTTTAGCGTCCACTGCGAAAACATTATTATATATATAATCCACACTAATTTTTATCAAATATTGATCTTTTATGATTGTACAATTTGAAGAGGCAAATGTTTGGTGCTTTAGTTTAATATTTTCTTCTTTTTTTTTGGGGGGGGGAGGGGTGGCTAATCTATGTTATAAGCTTTAGTCAACACATTTTCCCTAATTTAAAACCCAATCATGCAGAAAAGACACCAGAATAGTTTTCTTATAATTCCTAGTTTTTGCTGCCGATCTGAGATTCAACATGGCCTCTTGAGATGTTAATAAATGCTGAAATTTCAAAACTTTTTTTCGACAGAAACTTGGCAGAATAAATTGTGAAGTTGTAGAAATGGACCTCAGATGGTCCTGTTGAAAAAGAAAATAAAAACATAGAAAAATAGAAACAGTTTTTTTTTTCTAAACAACTATCTCACTAAAGCATCTTGAGTCAAAATTTGCAAGAAAAGTCATGTCTCCTTAATGTTTTCTGGTAATTCAGGTAAGAGTTACAGGCTATTGACAGCCTCTGGTTTTTATTATTTTAATTATTATTTAAATTAAGTCAATTTTGATTGAATAGATTCTTTGAATACTTCATCAACAAGTTTTTGACTATCGATATATTTGGAAGGGGCAGCATTTGTGCTATGCCCACTTGAACTTATTGTGACTGCGCTGTACGTACCAAACCATTTCCATTTTCGACTTGCCCGGATGTATCAAGTGCTTAGTAGTTAGAAACGCATGTTAACTTTGTTTTCAGTTATTGCTACTCTTAGTAAAATTGCCTGGTATGGTGTCATGTGATGATCCTATTATTGTTGCAATTTTTTTCTAGTCTTCAACTGTAATGTTATCTTTTAGGTTTTAGTTTTTTCAGTTAAGTTTAAAAGTGTGAGATGTGCAAATCTGAGTGATGTAAGGGATATTTTTTTCTGATTATTTTGGTCGCCTCTTAGCTTTCGACAATAGGCGTTATTACGATCTCTCTTAGAAAACAAACTTTTGGAATGAATATCAGATCTTCAACTAAATATTGATGTTTAGAGGAATTAATAGTCGACTCTCTTAGAACCTTGAACGTTTTTAATATAAAGTGTAACCCAGGAGACAACTTATATTGTCTATTATTTAAGGGATTATGCAATAAGCATTTAATTTGAAGGGTTATACAATATAAACTGCTGAGGATTTCTATTTTAATACAAATCTTTTAGCTGGTTTTAAATTATTACTAACGTAAACAGGAGTTCCAAAATATCTTTTGTCTCTAACAAAAAGTTCACAAGAAATTAGACAAGCAAAAAAGATGGCGACGTCAATGTTCACCTGCCACACAGTGCATGACGTCGAGTTGAAAGTTACTTAAAGTGTTAGTGAATACCATCTTTTTTATTTATTTTATAACTAATTAATGAAATGTATTTATTAGTTCAAATTTACACAGATTAATCTCTATCCATACAATTCCTGTGTACAATTAAGTTACATAGAAACTTTGCAATTTTCAAGTTCATATACAGTAGAATATAGAGTGTTTCTAGGTGACAGCAATCTTGTCCAAGTGCAAAAAAGACCATCTCTTATATGAACATAATAAAAATATGAGTTATTTTTTTTGTAAATTTATTTTATACCCCCCTTTTAAATACTCATTGTATTGCAGTAAAAATGATTTGTTATATGGGTTTTAGACAGGTAATACAGGCTTATATAACTATCTTAAACATATTAATAATATAATTGTAATAGATCACACAAGATATGATTTTTGTCTCGCCTGCGACGATAGTCGCTGGAGGCGAGACATATGTATGGGAATCCGGCGGCGGCGTAAACACTTGGACATCTTGCTTCATATCTTTGTAAGCCTAAGCCCTAGGTCCATCAAATTTGGTCTAGTGGTAGCTTATGATGAGTACTTGCTAGTCAGTCACCTGACCTTGACCTCAATTTCACAGTCCAGTGAGTAAGTTTTTGGATCACGACAGTTCCTCTGTAACCAAGCATGGTAGAATGACAATATTTGGTATATAGGTTGCTGATGAATAGTAAATGACTGTCTGGTAGGTGTCACCTGACCTTGACCTCAATTTCACGGTCCAGCGACTAGGTTAAAGTTTTTGGATCACGACAGTTCCTCTGTAACCACGCATGGTAGGATGACAATATTTGGTATATAGGTTGCTGATGAATAGTACATGACTGTCTGGTAGGTGTCACCTGACCTTGACCTCAATTTCACGGTCCAGTGACTACGTTAATGTTTTTGTATTAGGGCAGTTCCTCTGTAATCATGCATGGTAGGATAACAATATTTGGTATATAGGTTGCTGCTGAAGAGTGCATGACTGTCTGGCAGGTGTCACCAGACCTTGACCTCAATTTCACGGTCCAGTGACTACGTTAATTTTTTTGTATTAGGGCATATCCTCAGTAACTATGCATGGTAGGATGACAATATTTGGTATACAGGTTGCTGCTGAAGAGTACATGTCTGTCTGGCAGGTGTCGCCTGACCTTGACCTCAATTTCACGGTCCAGCGACTATGTTTTAGTTTTTGGATTAGGTCCGTTTCTCTGTAACCATGCATTGTATATTTTAAATAACAATTTAATGCTATTTGTGTAATGCTTATGATCATCATAAGCATTACGTAAATAGCATTAAATTGTAATTTTTTTCGTTACTGATGCGGAATGCAGGCGACACATTTTTCTGTGTCCACACTTGTTTATGTTGGCATGTTAGAGATATGAATACTTTCATGTAAAAACTAAAATGTATGTTATATTTCGTTACTTCAAGAATGAGATCAAACTAACCAAGGACTTATTTGAGGTCCTTCAACTAACGTATATGTAACGTATGATCTGATTGCCCGGCACGAGTAAAAATGTCCGTCGGACAAGAAAACTTGGTAGTCATTTGGGACAAGTAAAAAAAATAAGAAGCTTCTATGGGAAAATCATAAACAATTAAGTCTCTTTTCTTGAAAATGCGTTCTGTCAGTAATTTCCCTGAATTTATTATCCATTATCTTTTTTATCAACACATGAACATTCCTTATTACTTGTTCGAAGCTTGACTTGACTTGACTTGGGGAGTTTTTTACGTCCTACACCGACAACTTAATGCCCTTGGTCGGACGGATCTGTTCGAAGCTACCAATGCATAGCTATAATTACTGATAGCGAAGGACCAGTACAAATCGTACTCATGATCAAGAAAAAGCTTGGATGAACGAAGCATTCCGATAATACTTTTTTTACTATTTTTAGATGGAATCATCAACCAAATAACAAGATAATGTTGTTAAGTTATGCAAATTATTAAAATTTTGAAGTGTATGCAGGCACTACGTGTAATGAGTCTCAGCAAGCGACTAATGGAGATCTAAATATTGACGTATTGCAAGGAAGAAGTTTTGCAGTCTTCCTCTGTTTCTTCAGCGAAAAACATATTGAAGCTTCTAAAATTGTGGCCAATTAATTAAATAAAGAGCCCCTTTGATGAGGACTTTAATTTTTAGCTCACCTGGCCGAAGGCCATGTGAGCTTATGCCATCACTATGCGTCCGTCGTCGTCCGTCGTCGTCCGTTAACAATTTTAAAAATCTTCTTGTCTGAAACTACTGAACCAATTTGACTGAAACTTGATAGGAATGATAAATAACATGTTGGCTACAAACGATCCTCATTTTAAATTGATCCGATAAAAAACATGGCAGCCGTTGCTAAAAATAGAACAGGGGGGTAAAACAGCAGTTTTTTGCAAATAACTCAAAAACGGTGACAGATATCAAAATTCTGGCACAAGGTAAAAGTGATCAGCACGTCAAGATCTACCTACCCTGAAATTTTGAAGAAATTCCAACAAACCATGTGGGAGTTATTGCCCCTTTTCTTGATTTTTTCTGAGTTTTGCACTTATTTTGTCTTATATCTGAAGAACTATATAAGATATTGAAGTTATTTCAATTGCATATTGTTCAGCTAAGTAAGCTCTACAAAATTGTCCATTGGGTTGAAAATGTCAGATGACCCCTTATAGGGGCTATGGCCCCTTAAATGCCAGAAATAGTGGTTTTACCCTTATAGATTGTGAACGATAGAAGATAGGGAAAAGGGTTTGCTTGCTTAAATGTTCAGCTAATTGAGCTCTACAAAATTGTCCATTGGGTTGAAATTGTCAGATGACCCCTTATAGGGGTTATGGCCCCTTAAATGCCAAAAATAGTGGTTTTAGCCTTATAGATTGTGAACGATAGAAGATAGAGAAAAGGTTTTGCTTCCTTAAATGTTCAGCTAATTGAGCGATTATGTTCATTGGATGGACCTTTACAAAGTTTGTGCTGATTATGTTCATTGGATGGACCTTTACAACGTTTGTGTTATTTATTTGGATTGGAAAACTAATATGGCCGCCACCACAGGACTTAACATAGGACCCTATGTGAAAGAAGTTAAAAAAGGCTTCTTCTCTGAAACCGTTAACCAATCGAAACAAAACTTACTAGCAATATTGTTTGGATGGTCCTTTATAAAGTTTATGTTTTCTATGCCCATTGGAAATTCAAAATGGCCGCCACCACAGGACTTGGTTTAACATAGGACCATATTTATGGGAAAAAGTTTTAAAAGGCTTCTTCTCTGAAACCGGTTAACCAATGGAAACAAAACTTATTGGCAATATTGTTTGGATGGTCCTCTATAAAGTTTGTGTTTTTTTGACAATTGGAAATTAAAAATGGCCGCCAACACAGGACTTAGTTTAACATTGTACCCTATGGGAAAAAGTTTAAAAAGCTTCTTCTCTGAAACCGGTTAACCAATCGAAACAAAACTTACTAGCAATATTGTTTGGATGGTCCTCTATAAAGTTTATGTTTTTTATCCCAATCGGAAATTCAAAATGGCCACCACCCTAGGACTTGGTTTAACATTGGACCCTATGGAAAAAAAGTTAAAAATGGCTTCCTCTCTGAAACCGGTTAACCAATCAAAACAAAACTTAATACCAATATTGTTTGGATGGTCCTTTTTAAAGTTTTTTTATGCCAATCGGAAAATCAAAATGGCCGCCACTGCAGGACTTAGTTACATTGGACCCTATGGGGAAAAGTTTAAAAAGGCTTCTTCTCTGAAACCGGTTAACCAATGTAAACAAAACTTACTGGCAATATTGTTTGGATGGTCCTCTTTGAAGTTTATGTTTTTTTTTATGTCAATAGGAAAACCAAAATGGCCACCACAGCATTACATAGATTAACATTGGACCCTATGGAAACAGTTTTAAAAGGCTTCCTCTCTGAAACCGATTAACCAATGGAAACAAAACTTACTGACAATATTGTTTGGGTAGTCTTCTTTAAAGTTTATGTTTTTTATTGCCAATTGGAATTTCAAAATGGCCACCACCACAGGACTTAGTTTAACATATAACCCTAAGGACAAATAAAAAAAAAAATCTTCTTCTCTAAAACCGGTTAACCAATAGAAATACAATTTTATAGCAATATTGTTTGGATTAGGTCCTCTTTAAAGTTTATTGAAAATTACAGGACTTGGTTTAACATCAGGGAAATGCCATTTTATTTGCCTATAAAATCAGGTGAGCGATACAGGCTCTTAAGAGCCTCTTGTTAGTGATAAATTATTATTGGTCAGTTTAATCTGAACAGAATGTGTAGTCATAAAGTCTAATAAAGATTTTTACAGCAATCATTTGAATTGACTCTTTTTAAGTCAAATTTGGCTTAGACCTATTTTATCTACAAGGACTAATACAATTAAGTGTCAAAACATTCATGTGGATTGATGTAGATTAATTCAATCTTGGCTTGGCCCTATTCCATCTACATGGACAATTAAAATCATTGTTAAATCTAGCAACTCGCTCTTTCCGTTTATCATTCACATTGCAATTAATATCAATGTTTTATAACAAGCTGTTTCGGAAACTCATAAATTAACACACATTCGTAAACTTATCAATATTGCTATTTCAAATAATCAAATAACACACATTAAAAAGGTACGAAACAGCAAATGTCGAAATAGCTTATGGGACGAACTGACAAAATCTTGGTACGAAATGGTAAATTTGGGTACGAAACGTACATGGTATGAAATGGACATGGTACAAAACTAATAGATACGTCGTTTCGTACCTTGTCCATTTCGTACCATAAAAACAACCATTTTGTACCATGACCGTTTTGTACCATGTCTCTTTCGAACCATATGTAAATTTAAATGGTTGATATTATGCACATGGAACTGACAATTTCATAACCATAACCACTGTGTACCATGTGGAATTTAAATGTTCAATTAATGTACCTTGCAATGAGTTAAGTACCACATGCACAACAATTTCGTAACATATGTAAATTTGTTGAAATATTTTTGAGACCATTCATATTATGGAACTTTTGATGTAAAAATTATGTTTTAGTGCAATTAGAGACCATTTTGAAAATATGTTCGTGTATTTGGGTTTAATTCCTGTTTCATTTCTATGGAGAGACATTTTTTGTTTCCGTTTCCGTATTTCTTAATATAGCTACTATTATAACAATACACACCAATATAAAATTATCCAAGAACAAGATAATGTGAAAACATTCATGTGGATTGATTGTGATTTAGCTTGGTCCTATTCCATCTACATGGACAATTAAAATCATTGTTTAATCTAGCAACCCACACGTTCCGTTTATCAATCACATTGCAATTAAGATGTTTTATATTAAACTGATTATGAAACTCATAAATTAACACACATTCCTAAACTTATCAATACTGTTATTTAAAATAATCAAATAACAAACGTTCAAAAGGGTACGAAACGACCAATGTCGAAATAACGTATGGTACGAACTGACAAAATCTTACGATTTTGAAATTTACACGGACATTTTCACAGCTTTGATGTTTTCTTCAACACAAAAGTGTTGATACCGGAGCGGGCTACTAACCTCGGGGAATTAAAACTTCACCAGCAGCGCTAACTTTCTCCAATATAATTTGTTTTCTCTCATGTTGAAAATCTGCAATCCACCATTAAAATTTTCCTAAATTCCAAAGCTTTAAAATTTCTGCATTAAGCGTGGTACATTGTCGCAGCCTTTTTGGAAGTACATGCAGTCGATGGACTTTTTGTGGTCTAGGTCCTCAGTCTATTGCTCCATTACTTCAGTAACCCTAGTTACACATGAAGTTCTAGGGATTCCAGGAGAAAAATATCACTATATTCCATCTTAGCAAAAATCATAGCATTTAAAAGACCACAATTTTTAGAGAACAAGACAAAAAACAGACTGAAAATCGGTCTACAAATAAAAAAGTTATGCAAGTTTAAAGATGACAATTTTGGCAATTTTTTTTGGATTGTATACATGTATTCAGTATCAAAATGGGCTGAAACCCAACTTTAGGGGTATTTAGGCCTTGTATGTTTGTTAATAATCAAGTTTTTTGTAAATATTTATTGACTTTGTATTGGGTACTGCAAAAAACATCCACCTTTAATGACCTTAATCTTCTCGTCTAAAAACTGTTCTTGTCCAAAATCCTAACAAGAACGTTTTTTTAACAGTGGTACCACATACTTTGTATTAAAAATGTGATATAGGACATACTTTACAATGAATTTTTGAGGAAATTATTCATTTGATCTACAAAATATTTAAATCCATAAAAATATAAACTGCATTAAGTATTTAACAAGAATTTAATAGACTTGTACCACAATGCCACATTCAAGATGGATGCTGCAATAAGACCAACAACTGCAATTTACAGAGACAAAAACAGCTTTTTCCCCAAGTTTGAGTTAAATTTATAAGCAAATGCTTTGCTTTACACCAATTATATATTTATTTTCAATATATATGTCCAAGTCTCAGTAAGGTAGGTATACATTAAAGTTTTTTACAACAATGCCACATTCAAAATGGCTGCCACAATATGGCCGACAACAGCAATTTACTACCAATACAACAGCAGTTTTCTCTAAGTTTGAATCAAATTTCTGAGAAAATGCTTTCCTTTACAACAATGGAAATTGTTTTATAACAAATATGGTCTAGTCTCAGTAAGGTGGGTATGCTAAAAGTTAATTTACCAGAACGCAGTAGTAAATATGGCTCCCACAATATGGCAGACAACTGCAATTTAAGTATGTCTAAATAGTAACAAAAATTGCAAATCCCAACACTGAGCTGCATTTATGAGAAATTTAAAATTGTAACCTTTAACATGGACAAACAGTGAACTTTCAAACCATGTATGTTTCTTCAGTAAATACTAACCTCTAATTTTTTTCTGTATCATTTATTGCATTTTTTTGCTCCCTTTTAAGTTATTTTTTGGTACAATGAACAGCATATAAGTTTACCTTTATGAACTTGAGATGAAACATATATTTTTAGAAACAAGACATCATGCTGGTTTTCTTTATTTTAAATTAAATCGTGAGAACTGATGGGCTCACTGTTGCAAAAATGGGTAAATGCGTGTAATGTCGTTAAAAACGAGTGCCATGAGTTGCAACATTGTACATGAAATGAACTGGATGCTCAGATCAACATGCCGGTTTTCAGTTAAATAATAACATATTTAAACATTAAAAATATTATTATAAACGTGTGAAAAAACTCATTCAGAACACATATGTATTGCTTTAATGAATAACATTTATTTAAATAAAAGTAAACATGATGATCATGAACGACGATTTCTGAAGCCATATTGGTGTTTTGTAAAAAAAAATATTCTGTTCCAGATACTTCATTAACGAGTCTCTTAAAAAACGCTTTGGGAAAAATGTGCTTAAGAGTTCTGCTTTTTCTGCATTGTCAGATTCCGTTCTTACTTCTGGTTTTTGGATTTTTGAATCTTATCAATCTCCGAAATAAGTTTGGGTCAGTTTTTGCTTTTTGACAAATTTCTTGCTCATACTTTATTTGAGCATCATTTGTGAACTTGCCTCATTTTTTGTTTTGTCATAGAGCTCTTAATTTCTTGGAATCTGTTTATTTCTATATAGAAGTTTTGATACTTCTGCTATACATTCATCCGAATTCGCACTTGGACCTGCGAAGGTAGTATATTGGATCATGTCTCTTTTTTAACCCCGCTTTTACAAATTCAGTAACCTTGGTTTCTTCAGAATCGATTTGGTATGACATGTGTGCTTCCTTGATATACTAGAAATTTTCATTGTGTCTTTATTGGACGCAAAACATTGTCTCTGGTTGGCTTAAAATTACAAATCCTCTATAAAAGTATAATTCTAAATGTTGAGTAACTTGGTACAAATGTATGTTGAATCCTTCCTTTTACATGACACAGTCATAATAAGGCATAAAATTAGGCCATACAGAATAATATATCTGTTTAAGCTTACATGCTAGAAAAAAAATTATTTAATTTTTTTATTTATTTTTTTCATTTTTTGTACAAAAAGATGAATGTTTTTGTTATTAGTACACAAGTTGAAAGAATTATAAATGAAATAGAACTAGAGGTAGGAAATCATTGTCAAACATATATTATGTATTTTTGTAAAATACACTTTTACAAATATTTCAAAAGATTAAAGTTAAATTTTTTGAAAGTGACTGACTAAACATGCTAAATGCTCATTTTTATTATCTTTAAATCTGTCAATTCAACACGAGCAGCATAATACTTTTGTAATCTCCGGCATCGAGTTCATATCTGCTCCCAAAATAGTCCATATTTACTTTAATTGCTTTGAACTGGTTTCCGCTGGTATTTTTACAATACACTTTAGGTACAAAGTAAAAGTCAGATGGGAACCAGTTTACATTGATTATTCCCCTCTATTAAAAAAATATGCACGAAGACGCTGTGACAAAAACACGATGTTTGCTGACCAAAAATTGGAATAAAATTTAAAGTGGGCATAGGGCGACTGTTCAAAATGATAGGACTTTTGGTCTGTCATTTCTGAAAGCTCATAAAACAAGGAATCAAATGACAAAAATCCATAAAATCTTCGCTTTGAACAAGCAACGTGGAACCAAAGGATAATGCGACTCCAACGCAATCCCTGCAAATTGGAGAGCCAGTAAATCCATTGTTTCTAATAAAAACATGTCAGAACACCGCTTTCAATAAAGATATATTTTTATCCACAGATGAAATTGCTACTAGTAAATCCACCAAAATCCATAATGGGATTGACATAAAAGGTAAGTTTTTAATTACTTTCATAACTAATTGTAAGCAAATAAGATTCGTGTTTAATGTTTTAGACATTTTTCTCTATGTTATATTGTCCGAAAAACTCAGTTATACATGTTTTTGGTGGATATCCATGAAAGTGTATTTATGTAATTAAAATTATTATTTCAAAGTTTTAAAGTAGTTCATATATTTTAGTTTTACGTACTGTGTTCTATAAGGTTTCTGCTAATTTCGACAGAGCTCTTTAACGATTCAAAGAAGTTATCTGCATGAACTGCAAAAGCTTAATGTGGTGCCAAAGATTAGAGTAATGTGACCGAAACCATTGGAGTGATTTGATTCAAACCTGTATGGAGTTGTCCTTCTCAAAGTAATGTAGCAGGATAATTCTCATTTTGAAAAGCTTGGTATGATCTTGCTGACCTGACACAAAGGGTCATTTGAGATATTGCCATCACTTTGAGTCCGAAGTCGTTTGTAAACTTTTACATTTCAATCTTCTTCTCTTAAACCACTAGGCCAATTGAAGCCAATGTAATTCACACTGTTTTACACAGTTCACAGATTAGGGTGTATATATTGGTCCTCATGTTCGTCGGTTCGTCCATCTAAACTTGGTTTCGGATGATTATTCAAAAGGCTTTCATTTAATTTAAATGAAGTTTAGAAATTTTTTACATATCAGGTTGGTAAGAAGCCTATCGATGTTAAGGGATATCCGTTAAATTTCAAGGTCACAGTCGACGAAAAACGTTAGAAATTTATACAAAAAGATGTTTCCGGACAGTAGCTAAAAAAGATTGGATTTACTTTCAATAGAACTTTGGGATATAGTTTCAAGTTCACATTCCAAAAAGTGTTAGATATTTTTACAGAAAAGTTCCCGGACAATAACTCAAAACGTGTGTATTCGATTTCAATGAAACTTTATGATATTATTTCATATAAGGTGGTGGGAAAGTAGCCTATTGATGCTGGAGGAATTCCATCAAAGGTCAAGGTCAACAGTCGACAAAAAGCGTTAGAAATTTTCTGCAGAATTGAAGCGGGGTTATCAATATCGCTAGATCAACGTTTTTTGCCATCACTTGGTGTCCGTCGTCTGTCGTCTGTTGTAAACTTTGTCAAAAATCTTCTCATCTGAAACCACTTGGCAATTTTTTCAAACTTGGCCACAATCATCAGTAGGGTTCCTAGTTTCAATATGTACCCAGGGTGTTGATCAACGGACAAATATGGCCGCCTATCACTAAAAATAGAACATGGGTGTCAATGCATGTTTTTGATCAATATCTAAAAAATTATAATTGCTATAGAGAAAACCGTTACTTCAAGTTGATCAGCACATTGAGGACTACAATAGTTGCTTTTAGTGTAAAGTTGTGTAATGGCTTCCTGTAGTTATTGCCCTTAAATGGTGATGTATGACAAAATTTTCAGTATTTACAATATAACTTGAAAACTATAAGAGCTAGAATGAAACTGTAATTGGAAACAATGATCCGCAATACAAGCCCTACAATTCACTTTATTGGTCTTAACTTGTGAGATGACTCCTAATAGGAAGTTATTGCCATTGAATTACGATTATTTCAGTTTTGTTTAATTTTTGTCCTGTAACCTAAAAACTATAACAGCTAGAGTAAAACTGTATTAAAATGGCAAAAATGATCAGCAACACAATCATCCCGCCAATTCAATGTTTGGTCTGAAATTGTCAGAAGACTCCTTGTATGAGTTATTGCCCTTTAATGGCGATTTTTATGAAATTTTCGGTTTTTGTCCTGTAAATTAAAAACTATAAGAGCTAGAGTAAAAGTGTGAAAGGCAAAAATGATCAGCAACACAAGCCCTACAATTCATTGTTATTGGTCTAAAATTAGCAGATGACTCCTCATATGAGTTATTGATCTTTAATGACATTTTTTATGATTTTTTTTTTTTATGTTTGTCATGTAACCTAAAAACTATAACAGCTAGAGTAAAACTGTAAATTGCAAAATGATCAGCAATAAAAGTTCTACAATTCACCTAATTGATTTCATATAGTCAGATGACTCCTTATATGAGTTATTGTCCTTGAATGACAATTTTTAAATAAATTTCAAAACTTCAAAACTATAACAACTAGAGGGGGTAAACAGTAAATTGAAAAACAATTATCAGCAATAAGCCCTACGATTCACTTTAGTGGTCTGAAATTATCAGATATTTCCATTTTCATAGTTAATGCTCTTTTATGATGATTTCTTATGAAATCTTCTATTTTTGTCCTGTAAGCTAAAACCTATAACAGCTTAGTGAAACTGTAAATTGCAAAAATGATCAGCAAAACAAGTTCTAAAATTTACTATTTTGGTATGAAATTGTCAGATGACTCTTTATAGGAATATAGGAGTTATTGCCCTTTAATAAAATTTGTAGGTGAAATTTGTAGTTTTTGCCATGTAACTAAAATGACATAACAGCTAGATTGAAACTGTAAATTAAATCAGCAAAGGAAGACCTACAAATCATTGCGCAGTCCAAAATTGCAAGATGAATCTTTATAGGAATTATTACTCTTTAATTACGAATTTGGACAAATATTCAGTTTTTGTGTTATAAATTAGTCTATAACACACCTAGAGTAAAAATGTAAATTACTAAATTACCCTAAAGGACAAGGCCTACAAATCAATTTGATTTTCAGAAATTGTCTGATGGCAACTTTTTGGAGTTAATTGTACTTTTTGAAGAAATGTTTAGTTTTTGCAAGCTATAACAACTAAACTGACACTGTAAATTGTACAAATTTAAATATAGTTGAAGTCATTTGTGTTCCAGGTGAGCAATATACCCTTTTCACAACATGTTTATTCCGATTTGGTCAGGATTATAGAATATACCGAAGTTTACCGAGAACGAGGCTAAAGGTGTATCAGTCCGATCAGTCGTAGAGAAACAGACGTATAAATTGTTTTGTTTTTTTAATGTATCATGAATAAATTGCTTTACTTTCTATGTATCTGTTATTATTTCATATTCGCTTTACGGAAGTTAATTTGGTTTAAATATATCTGTAATTTATTATTGAGTTTAATCATTATCAAATAGACATGATAAATGCAATATATTTTAACAGTAATTTCGCCTTGAATTCATTGTTTACGATGCTGAATGAAGGAAAATTGTCAACATTTGAGTGGGTGGCCATATACGAGGGTCGGGAGGACCTTTTTTGGGACGCCAGCATTGGGCTTCTTTTTTAACGGGAATTCAGGATTTGGTTAAAATTTGACCGTGAATTTGGGATTTAAACGTAAGCGAGATCAGGGAAAGAACACACTTTTTCGCTGGGAATTCTGGCTATATACTTACCGAGATTAATTTTTATGGTTTAATAAATCTCAAACCTTACATTGCTACGCAGGATTCCGAAGACCAGGAAATGTCGTATTATGACAGTTTACAAGTGTCATTTTAGCTTATCCCATTACAATGCTGAACTTGTTCGTTGCTAATAATAAAATAGTATTAAAGTTATGTCATATTAGTATAGAGCAACTTCAGGTTGATTTACTTCTCAATTTTGCCAATATCTGGACAATTTTTTATTGATTATATTGATTAACATTCTTAATTTCTCCGGAATTCGGGAAAATAAAAAATTCAACAAAGTTCATCATCGCGCAACAAAATGTCATTTAATGAAAGGGAAATCGGGATTTTCTAATATATTGTGATCGGAAATTTGGGATGATGACCCCTCTTCATATATTTCAAAGTCATATTTTCTTTGGTATTTGTAACCATTTGGCTAGAGCACCTTTAATGAATTATTGTTTGTCAAAATGTTCACTTTGGGAATGGAAGTATACAAATTGTATGTTTAGATATTGAATGTATAATTGTGTCTTTGGACTAAATTTTTCATTAGTTTAACTTTGATTATACATGCATATGTTGGGGAAACACTACCTTTTTGGGAAAACTGGTAGGATTTTATCTTTTTACATGTGTCACCTTTTTTTATAACTAAGTCACCGTATTTTTTAGTCCTATTAATTTACTAAGCATTCATAAACCTAATGAAAATTGCACGGCAAAAATTGTATAAGGTCCGTATGGCATAGTCGCTCTTTGGCTGTTAAATTAAGTTCTTTAAATCCTATTTCCTTGATGGAATCTAAACTAAGAATGATTGAAATTGTCCACAATGTCCGAGTCCTCGTTTGACCTGCATCAGAAGTTGCATTCTTTCCATTGTCTACAGCTGATTTAATGCATAACTTTGTGACAGACACGCTTTTGCCATTTTCTCTTAAAATATCTATTAACTTTGAACATCTCATGATCCATAATTGATCTAGAACGTATTTTGTGTAATGTTTACATTCGATGCCATTGTCAGTTACAGAAGCTATAGAGATCTATACACCCTAAGCCTCATTATGAACTGATAAGAGCGATCTATTTTTAGAAACAAAGATATTGTGAAACTCGTATATTGCAGGCTCCTGTGAGCCTCTTGTAATAGTTCTGATAGGAAAAGTAAACTGGCTGCAACCACAGGATTGAGTTTAACATATGACCCTTTGGAAAAAAGTCTTAAAAAGACTTTTTCTTTAAAACCGGTTATCCAGTTGAAACAAAACTTTCAGGAATTGTTTAACATCTTAAAAATGTCATCTGAATTGCATATATGTTTAAGTGATTTTTCTTCATGTTATATAGTCCTGAAATACTCTGTAATGCTTTTTGGTGGATATCCATAAATATGTATTTGACAACGATAATTGAAATTATTATTTCAAAGTTTAAAAGTAGTTTTATTTTGTAATTTTTCTACTGGCTTATTTAAAGCTGCTGCTAATAAATCAACAGAGTCCTTTAAAGATTCAAGTAAATTATCTTGAATGTACTTACCTGCAAATGCTTAATGTTGTGCCAACGTTAAGGGTAGTGTCCCAAACCATTGCACAAATTTGATTAACATCTTCCTGGAGTTGTTCTTGTCCAAGTAATGTAGTAGAAGAAATGTTCATATGAAAAACTTGGTACTTTTTTGCACTCTACGTGTAATTCAAAGAGACTTGTGATTGTCATCACTTTGGGTCCGTCTTTGTCTGTAAACTTTTACAAGTCAATTGAAAACAAACGTGTCACAGTGTTTATTGGATGGTCGTTTACATAGTTCGTGTTTTCTTTATTCTGATGGGAAAACTAAAATGGTCGATAACGCAGGACTTATAGTACAATATGGGAGAATGTTTAAAAAGCTTCTTCTCTAAATCAGGTTAACGAATCGAAACAATACGTTTCCCCTGTATTAGTTTGCTGGTACTCTATTAAGTTTATTCTTAATGCCAATCCGACATTCAAAATAGTGGCACTTGAAGGACTTTAACATAGAACCCTATGGGAAAACAGTTAAAAAAAAAAAATTTTTGAAACCACTGAAACCAAACTAGGTCATAGTGTTCATTGGACAGTCCGTTAGAATGAGTGTTTTTATTCTGATCTGAGAACCTAAATTGATGCCATCGTAGGACCTGGTTAAGCATAAGAGCCTATGGGAAACACGTTTTAAAATGCTTATTATCTGAAACCGGTTAATCATTTGAAACAAATCTTATCAGGAGCACTTACTAAATGGTTTTCTGCAAAGTTTATGTTTTTATGCCATTCCAAAATTCAAAATGGCTGCACAGCAGAACTTAGTTTAACACATGACCCTAAAGGAAATAATTTACAAATGCTTCTTCTATGAAACCGGTTATCCAATGGAAACAAAACTTACTGGAATTGTTTAACATCGCGGAAGTGTCATCTGCTTTGCATATATAAATCAGGTGATTAATGCAAACTCTTGAGAGCCCCTGGTTAATATTATTGTGTAAGTTAACCGATTACATTTTTTAAAATAGTAGATTTATGTACTGGTAACGTTAGTGATATTTTTATGCACAGTCGTTGATATTTCTGCATTTCCTATCACAAGATCTTATATATCCTCCTTGAAATCCTTAATGAGAGTGACGAAAAAAGCATTTCTAATTAATATCATGTGGTATGCAAATAAGATAGTTGTTTAATGTTGTTGTTGTTGTATAGTTCTGAAATATTCTGTAATACTTTTTTGGCGGATATCAATGAAAACGTATTTGTCAAAAATAACAAAAATATTTATTTCAAAGTTTGAAAAGCTTTTTACTTTTTTTGCTCACCTGACCCAAAGTGTAGTTTGAACTATTGCAATAACTTTGCGTCCGTCGTCGTTTGTAAACTTTTTCATTTTAATCTTCTTCTTTGAAAACACTAGGCCAATTGAAACCAAACTTGGATGGTTTTTTACAACGTTCTTGGTTTTATTCTGATTGGGGGACTACATTGGCGCCACCGCAGGACTTTAGTTTAGCATTTAAACTACTTAAATTACTCAATGTAGGCAAATAAGACTGTTTTTTTTTTGTTTAAGACATTTTTCTTTATGTTGTATAGTCCTTACATACTCTGAAATAGTTGTTTTTTTTTTTTATTTAAGGAAAAGTATTTGTCAAAAATAATTAAAATTTCAAAGTTTGAAAGTAGTTAATGTATTGTAATTTGATGTACTGACTTATAGGAATTCTTTTTTCTAGTCTACAGAGCACTATAGCAATTGTTGTAAATTATCAAAGGTGTACTTGGGTTTAATTGTTTTTTTTTTAATTTCCAGTTGTGAAAGATTTGTCTGAATTATAAGAAATGCCTCCGTTTTTGAAAAGATCAACTCTAAATTGTTGCGATTTTATTTGATGTAAACATTATTAGTCTTTATATACAGACGCAGGATCGTGGAGTTTTCAGTTTTCGTAATAGTATTGGAAATTAAGTACTTTCGCTGTTTTGTGACGAAAATCTATCAAAGCGCCTAGATCGCAGGTAAACAGAAAATGTCATCCAATATGGAAAAACGAGAAACGATTAAAATCGTGTTGAAACAACATAGAAGAATTAAAGTGATAAATCGCGAAAAAAGAGTATAAATTTGTATTTCTTATCTTATATGTCTTATAGCATACATCTGATACATGAGTGTATAAAATTTTGAATTAAATTGTTTACCGAACATTATGTTTGATTGGAAAATATTTCCAATATATTCTGATAAAATGTCAGATGTATTTAGTCACTGGCATTTAATCTTTCTGCATCCCACCTCATTTGATGCCAACAATACTTTTGATCTTTCTCTGCTTTTGATTTGTTCAGAAAAAGTAAGGAAACCCTTTTTCAGCTGAGGTGATTAGTAGGACTTAAGGGAGTAGTACATAGTATTATTTGACTAGTGATTTATGAAATTCTGCATGTATTTAAGTCATTCTCTGTTCGTGCACGTTTAGGAAATTTATCAGTATGTCTATGAGATCCTGGTTTGTTTCCCTAATTCTCGAGAGATCGCGATGTCGAACCCATCTTAGTGTGAAAACATGAATTCATTTCTGGAAACTTGTGTTCCATTAAAGTAATATTTTCCTTTCTTTTACCAATTGTTGCTTTTACTGTATCATTCTTCTTGTAAGTTTACAGTTGTTCTTAAATAATTATCCAGGAGTGTTTCCATATATTTAATAAAAAAAATATGTACTCGTGACTGCACGGCTGTGTATGTGAACGCGTGCATTCACGTTTTTTAATAGGTTTATTTGACTAAATTACTTTCAATCTTTCCTACAAACTTTTAAATTACTTTGGACATATACCAAATTGCATTGTTGTATTTCTTATCAGTTTCTTCATTTACAGCTTGAATTTCGTCATTGTCAAATTTCATAATTAGTTCACCGGTGTTGTTCATCAAGTAAAATGAAACTGTGCTTGTTTCTGATAGAATATTTATTTGGTTTGTATTGTAAATAATGTAAAAAGTATAATATTCCACAGGGAAACGATAATGCGGAGTCAAGATCAATTATCCAAATTTTGAATATTTGTTGAAGGTAGTTATTTAAAATGAATCTAAAGAATATAGCATGACATTTGATATTAATTTATTTTAGAGTATTTGAGGTCAAAGACCGGCGCAAAACTTGTAGAACAAGATCTAATAAATGAAATGTCTATATTAGGAGTAAAAGGGTACGACACTGTAGATCAATATTTCAGGTAATTAGAATTAAACCCTAGCCTAGTTAAAACAAAATTCAAAGGTATCTAATATTGCTTTTTAATAGTTAATGGGATCGAGTTTCTTCTATAATAATAAGCATGCTCCACAGTGTTTGTCCCTACTAACACGAGCGAAGAGTGTTCTTGATCTCAGAAATAGCAATTACAAAATTATCTGTTGTGTTAAACTTGACACATTATTGCAACCCATTATCCATTCCAATTACCTAAAATAATGCCTTTTACATTATGTAACAACACTATGCTATTTTTATAATGTTTGTGATTTTATATTTACCATTTTG
This sequence comes from Limnoperna fortunei, assembly GCA_944474755.1. Taxonomy (NCBI): domain Eukaryota; kingdom Metazoa; phylum Mollusca; class Bivalvia; order Mytilida; family Modiolidae; genus Limnoperna; species Limnoperna fortunei. Next base: position 58,163,991 of record OX104120.1, read on the forward strand.
ACAGTTATCGTATTATTAACTCGAGAAAACTAAACAGTAGACTTTTAGTATAAACAAGCAATATTCGTTTTTAGCAGGAAGAGTAAACCATTTGAAGGGACAAGTGATGAAAATCTGCTATGGGTAAGATTTTGCAGTTATATGTAGATAATAATAAAACTGTCCGAACTTTCGACATTTGTGCGCGGAGGATAACATTAAACGTAGTAAAAAGATTTGGCATGAAAATATACACGTATTTTTTTGAGTACTATTAAACTATTTGTCATACACGGTTTGATCATTGCGTTCATTTGACTGAAAAGCACGTTTATACGAAGTGAGGCAAATGCGTTTTCATGTAGCTCATTCTGCCTATATGGGCCTCGGTGGCCGAGTGGTTAAGGTAGTTCGTCTACTATTGATCACGTGGTCTTTCATGAGGTTGCGGGTGCGAGTCACAATGTGGGCAGGGTGTACTTGACACCAATCTTAAAAAGGATTGCCAGATCTCCTACCGAAGGTCGGGGGTTTTTCTCCGGGTACTCCGGCTTCCTCCCCAATAAAAACTGGACGCCATGAAAAAGCTGAGAAAATGCGGAATGTTGCATTAAACAATTACCAAACAAATAAAACATTCTGCTTATAAGCTTATGTTGACAAAAAAGACAAATACTGCCCTGAAGGCAATATGTTTTTGTTCCAGATGTGTGGGACTATTACAGAGGTTAATGTCACACGACAGCGATCAAACTCAATATGTGCAGTGTTTACAGCTAGTTTTGATATTGAACACGATGAGAAAGGTAATTTGATGTATTATTGTTGACACAGTTGTACTTACGTATCATTGTCATCAAGTGTCTTAAGAGAATGTGAATCGACAGACCATTTCGACCTAATATTGCTGTTTGCTTTATGCTTAATTGGTAATTGTGTTGTCGTTCCATGTTATGGATGTTATGTGCACCTAGGAAAGTGATTCTTTTTTTTGGTAGTAAAAATAGATATTAAGAACGAATAGGCACAATTTTATAAATTTTTGGACTGAATTAATTAATAGTTATTTTTATTTATTTTACATTTTTAGAGATCTATTTTATATTGAGATATACATATTACACACAAGTCATGCATAATAGTCGCATATAAAACAAACCGTTACTGTTAGCAGTCTACATTTCATGGATACTTTTATTCCGGGAATCCTCTGCCGTCGAACGCTCTTTTTGCGTTGGACGGCAGAGATTATTCAAGGACTAGGATGCTTTATTTTCTTCATTATTCTGTTTACATAAAATATAAGAAGTTTTAGTATTAAGGGCGAGAAAAAGTGTCAAATCAAAACTTAAAATGTGTCCTACAAGAAAAATGTGAACAGAAAAGAATGCAAACAATCGGAGGAAAATATGCATTTGTTGTATTGTCTTCGCTTTAGGGACATAATAAATATAAAAAGAATAATTGCAATATTACACTTCTATGGAAAATGACCATGTACAGCCATAGATGTTAAATTATTCGACATCCTCTTCCGTCCAATGTTTAATGGCAAGTCTATGATGGCCTCAGTGGCAGTGATAATTTCTTCATTATCATTAACATGATTAAGGCTTTGTATTACGTTAACTTGAAGCCTTTCTATATATGAATTTAACTATTGGGCTGTTTGCAAATATGCAAACTACGACTGAAATCAAAGGCAATTTACAAAATTTCAAATACAATTGTATGATTTAGAGAAACTTCAATTCTAGATTGCTGATGAGACAGACGTAGCTCGCGAGGTACAGAAACAAAAGAGATTCCATTCTAAAATTGATAAATTTGATCTACCATTCACCCATTAATAGGTCTGGACCAGATTAGATTAAAAAAGGCAACACTATTAAACCAAATGTCCATCAATTAAACATAAACAGTAGTTATTTACGTAAGAAGCTGAGGTTCACCAAACAAAAAACACACAAAACGAAACCTTTGCAAAACAGACTTTTGAGGAATATTGTCATTATATTCTCAGCGTGTCGAAAACCAAATAATTACAATTCAAGGTTTTTATTAAAAAAATGTCCAAAATTAACTTGTTAACTTATTAACGTCAAAAGCTGATATTTCAAACACATAACCGAAAACGTTACAAAACATTATTTCGGAAAACTGCCATTTTTTATTCTCAGAGTGTCGAAAACAAAAAACATTCAAGTTTTTTTAAGTAGAAATCAACAATTAGAAAAAATACAATAAGCCATTTTCAGTCAAGCTATTTAAGATATTCCTAATTATATTTTGTAATAAGATGTATTATCATATCTTTAGAAATGGCAACCGTTGTGTCTAGTCTAAAATCGTAGAACGACCATTAAGAAGCGTCCAATTATCGGTCTATAGCTCTTACAGGTTGAGTCTGTAGCACCACGAAAAGCATAATAAATGAGCCAATTGTTTGGTTTCTTGGATCTGACAACCGTCTTTCTAATGTACAGTGTGAACTGTGATTAGGATGAATAACCTTAATATATCTGTTAGATTATTTGAATCCCTTTGATGAACGTGTTGTGTCTATCTTTTACAATGTATATTACGTGTACGACAAAGCTTGTAAAAGGAGCATTTTAAAAGATCTTTTTGAGATAGGATGAAAAGGTATATTTCAAATATTAATTTCTAATTTTGTATCTAATATTTAATTACCGTCTAAACTCAACGTGATCTAAAACATGTCAAGAAAGGATGTTCCTATTGGCAACAGTTTCTGCTTTATTTATTATTAAAATGAAAAGTATTGCTTAAGTTTTAATAGATATTATTGTCGGCTCGCTGCATGTTGATGATATCCCTGCTTGTTTTTGAAACAAAATTTTTAAAAATATTATTGAGCGTTGGCTACAGTCGTGTTGAAATACAATTACAAAATAGCTAATAGAGACTTCCTTTAAATTCTTCACTGTCAAAACTGCTGCTATGCAGATTTTTATTACAACAAAAATTCATCCTGACGACGAACTAAATTATGTAACCATCGTGATAAAAAAGACAAAAAAGCTAGATTTCTAATATTATATTCTGGTCGTTTTGTTTACGGGTCGCATATCAAAATTTGTAATACAATACTCTTTCAAGGCTTACAATGATCTAATTAAAATTCAATGTTCACTTCCTACCCCATTTTATTGTCGCTGCGTGGAAGATCTAACGTAATCCCGTTAGAGTCCTATCACTTTTCCATATTCATTTGAAGATGCGACCAACTTCACTCTTGATTATAGACAAACCACACAGAACGCAAATATTTATTAAATATAATTTATGATAGACACACTAACGTGAAATCGGACTTACTTACATGTACATTTCTCCATATCAAGATGTAATATTGATAATATAAAAACGATCTTCCTTAGGTGGTCATAACTTTTAACAATGAAATGTTACGGATATGTATCTACCGTACAGTTGTCTATTCTGTACCGATTAATTTATAAGAAAAAATTCTATTTCATAGAGGTGGCATTACGTAATGTCATAATTGCAACCATTTTAACACACATATGTACAAATACAAACAATCGAATATACATACGCACTTTGTCACAGTACATTCTAAAAGTCAAACCAAATTGCGGTACGACTACAACTATTTGACTGAATTTTTTAAGATTTAACTAGCACATAACGATAAATTTAAAAGAGATGTTTGTTATTACATCTTATTAATGTACAGATGTGTGCTTAATTGTTTTAGTGTTAATCAAATTCATCCAGTTACTTAAACAAACAGGCCTGCGGTGGCGAGTGGATAATGCACTTAGTTATTCACGTGCCTGTCAACACTAGTGGTCTTAAATCTCATTCAAAAAAACACAAAACTAAAGAAACAAGTGACGAACGATATGAAACACTAAAGACAAGCACAAGTACAAGAATCTTAAACAGTCAATGGTTTTTTAAACAACATTGGATCTACGCAGCTTCCCCTTAAACAAGACTGATGTCGTAATTGATGCAGGAAACGCTTAACCTTCCGGAGCACCTGAAGCCATTCAGAAATAGTACACACGGAAAAAGAAAACAAAATCAATTGTACACGTGTTTACATGTACCTGACTTTCTCTTGTTTGTGTGAAACCGTAGATTTTTCCTGCAATGGGTGTCTAAATTCCTCAATTGATCAGGTATGCAAAAGCTTGCAGCAGCGAGTATACTGATTTTTGGTAACGTCAGCGATTTCTTCGGGAAAAACTTATTCACCAAGGTTACAAGACAAAAACGACTCGTCCCCACATTTAATAAAATTTATATATCACTTTATTGTCAAAAAATATTCCAAAAACCATATATGGTTTAAAAAATATGGTTGGAGATTTTTGAATGCAGTGTACAGTGATTGTGCTGCGATGATTATTGAATTCACCTATTAATGATACCCATCCATTTTAATCAACCACACACACATACTACAGCAATTGAAGCGGGAGGTTTGGCATGCCATAAAACCTGGTTTAACCCACCAATTCTTTTGAAATGCGGGAAACAAGTCAGAACCATTGCTTTAGTTAATATATTTTGTTGGTTCTGCAGTTTGCCGGTTTCGCGGAATTATCCTTTTGGACAGTTTCCTCTGTGTTCGATATTTTTTATTACCCTCATTCTTCATGCGTCGACAGTACAAACAGGGTAGCAAACGAACCATTTAATTTTAATTACACATGGATTACGACTATACCTGTTTTAGAACTACACCTGCTATACGAGTGCGAGTTTAAGCAGGCTTTATATTATAAGAGAATTGCACTTGTTCTGCAATATTCAAATTAAAAGCGTATTTTCAACAAGTGTGTTTCAGAACTCTTCATTATATTTTTAAAAAAATACAAACAAAATTCAATCTTTTGCCTTAGAATTTAAGCTCATTTGAAAACAAATCTAGTTTAAATTTGAAAGAAATCACAGACGTAAGAAATTCCACACAATTCTCTAGATACAAAACATACATTTTGTGATCTAAGAAGACGTACACAGTTTGATACCATCCTCTAATAATGCAATTACATTTTACAGTTTTAAACACTATGCTCTGATCAATTAACAATTGATACAAACGGATCGAAAGTGCTCAAACTTTGTTTGGCATTAAAATTTGATGTTCCCCAAGTGAGAGTTTGTTAATATATTATCTGTCAAGATTCTTTCGATTGAAAATAACAAATTTTAAAAAAATCTTAATTTTACAACTATTTAACTCCTCTTATCCCTTTTATCTTGGCAAACATCGTCGTGAACCTACGTCCTGTCGCGTTCTCGCATTGCTGCCACTTACCGACGTGGGTAAACTCATGGATATTTTCTCGTTTTAATGAAAATAACATTAACTTTTTGTATTGGTTCCTTGCACTTGCGTCTAAGGAATTACAGGCAATCAAATCAAACACGATTAGTCAGTATTTGTGTTGTTTGCACGAAGAAAACTTGTCGAAACAGTTTTCCGTTGTCTAGTTGACAAATTTAAAACAAGAAAACGTGCACGCCTTGATCTTAGGAATGTCTGTATGTCTGTCTGTAAAATCTGTTGGGGTAAATTTTATCTGTTTATTTGTGCAAAACGTGCGCGACTGGTCGTCATAGTAATATTTAAATAAAAATTGTCTAACCTATATAATTGAAGATTATCCAGAAAACGGCGTTACTATTGGTTGATTTAATTAAATGTACTTGTGAAAACGAGAAAATATACACGAGTGTGCCTATCGTCGGTAAGTAATAGCAAAATCGAGAACGCGACCGGACGTGAGTTCCGATGATACCTGTGAAAAAAACATTTGGCACTCTAATGAGAGAATTATTTACTCTTCTTTTTAGTGTTTTTAAATATATTAAAATGTTCTAGTTTGTGACTGGTGGTTGGGATCTCGAAGTTTATTTGCTTTAAAGGTTGTCGAGACCAAGCTCATGTAACCAGATGTGGTATGTACGTATACCCGACGACATACTGTTGTCTTTTAAATAATGAACCTTTTCTAAAGTGTGGATAATACAACAGTCTATTTATCGTTGCATATTTTGTTTATCAAAATTAGTAGTGAGGACTTTTATGAATAAATACTAAAAATGGAAGAACGAATACAAACCTACATTTACCAATGTTTGGGTGGGCATAATAATTGTGGTTACTTTGGTAAATAGATGCAAGAATGGTCATATAAACTGGAAATTATTTTTGCTCTTAAAAATGTACCAAAAATCTGCATGTTGCACTTTACAATAATCATAAATAAAATCGTGCTCATTAGCCAAAACTGCTAACTATTTTACATCGTGTTACAGGTATGAATTTGAAATTTAATCATATCGAAATCTCAAAATCTTGTTGTTACCATATTGTTATAAGTTTCGCTCATATTTGAGATGCGTATAATAAGCTTATGTCGCTGCTACTAAGTAATACTTTTGTAGTTTTATGCCAACAGTATATTGTGGCAGGACAATTGTTCAAAATATATGTATTTGTTTCAACGAACTATGAATTGTTTCCTCGATATCGTCGTTTCCACACGACTATAATTATATAAAGATAAATTTAAAACAGTTGTGGTTATTAAATTTGTTTATGAATGTAGTGCTGTGTTCTTGATTGTTAAGTACCCATCAAGTCCATCCATTGACTTGTTCAAACGTGTCGGTGGCCGAGTGGATAAGGAAGTTAATTATCATCTATTGATCACGTGCTTGTTTACACTATTGTTACGTGTTTGAATCTCACTGCTGTCAGTCTTCTACTGAAGGTCCGATGTTTCTCACTTTGTACTCAGATTTCCTTCCCAAATAAAAACTAGATACCACAACATATCTTGTAAATTGCTGAAAGTGGCACAAATCTCATTTAAACAAACCGAAAAACTAACGAAGCACATAAAGAATGATTTAAAACCATAAAAATAATCACAAGTACAAGAATTTAAAAACAGTCGACGATTTTTGAAAGAACTATGGATCTGCCCTAAAACAATACTGATGTCGTAAGTGATGCAGTAAACGCTAAACCTTCTGGAACACCTAGTTTTAAAGTTATTGTTCTGTTTTTTTATAGTTTTTGTGTCTTTTTGTGCGTTCTTGGCTAATTTATGTTTTACTTGACATTTGTCTAATTATGCTACTTTAATAAGTGAATAATTAAACCTCGATTCGGAAAAGGTCAAAAAAAGAAATTAAAACGCATTTTGTCATAGTTACTACCATCAATCTCTTATGCTATCTACATTTAATAGGTCACCATAAATAGTGTACATATTAAGCAGATGAAATGATATCGTCTTGGTAGTAGGAAAGTAAACACATATTGATGTATTGTTGTGTTATAGCAGGTATAAATGCAGCCTTAATTTGTTGCGTTAGGGAAGATTTTCGTTATATTGTATAGAACTTTGAACCCATAGGTTGTTGGTCCAACCCCGCCGAAACCATAGATGATTTTGACATCACACTACTTTATTATCTTGAGGTGAAGTAATTGCTGTGGTATTTCTATTTACCGTAAAACCATTCAGATGCAGTACACATGGAAATAGAAAACACAACCATTTTACATAGTTATACCTTAGTTTCTCTTTAATTTTGTGAAACATTTTTTCTTTATAGAATGGTTTTACAAGTTAAAGATTATGTGTGATGAAAAATATGAACTTCACGTAATAAATGACCTTAGACTGCAGATGAAATATGAAACTTTGAAGTCTGAAACCCAACAAAAAGGTAACTATTTGCTAAAATGCACCAATGTCTTAGTTATTTCTCCATAAATTTGTATATAATTATCATATTTTAACTTGCTAAATCAGATTGGGGTAATGACGACTCTATTTGTGCCGAATTTGGCATTTCATGATATTGATGTCCATTCGATTCCCGTACCATCAAACATTGGCCTTTTTGTCTTTGAACAATGTGCCATACATAGTTCACAAAAATTATTATAAGCAGATGTCTGATATCGTGTAAATATGAATCTAAATGAAGTTAAACCAATAAAATATTAGTAACTTATGCAACAATCATCTCCATGCAGCTCCCAGCATATAAAAAGGATAAAGAGTTTATGATCGCCTACATCATTTAAAATGAAATTAAATTACTTGTTTTCTTTCAGAGTATCGTACTTTCAGAGCGAAAACAGAATGTCAAAGCAAAAAATCTATAGAAGAGTTTGAAATGATATATAAGCAGATGAAGACACCACAGTTTAGGCTTGAAAATTGTATTCAAACAGAGCGTAACCTTCTTTGTCGATTCATGCTTGCACGAATTACTCCGTCCATTCTCATTGTTGATAGTCTTAAAATTGCTATGGACAATCAATTGCCCTGTATCAGCATGGCAATCAGTTGGTATCTTGTTAGACACTACGTCGCCCAAAGTCAAGTGAAAAACTTACTGGGAATGACAGTCGATATTTGGCCCGGTTATTTTTGTAAATGTCTTGACAAGGGTCATTCATCTATCTGTTCAAAAGAACCTGTTATAGTTGTTGAGGCAGAACGTCATTTGGACGCTCTCCCTGACGAATATCTGGGAATTCAAGTTCTGCAGAGTGTCAGCTTCCGAGGAAGTCAGTTGATGGAAGCACATAACACTGATGAAACAGAATATATTTCAAACATCACAAGTCACTCGCGAACAATCCAACCACTTCCTTGCAACATTGTCGAGAATCTATTCCTTAAACACTCTAAACTGACTATGACATACATTTCGTCAGAAATGCCAGAATACGTACAACTGTGTTGTCAAGTTAAAGGTATTATTCCAATCGGCGAAGATCACTTCCCTGCAGAAGTGTTCAACTTAAAAACATATGTAAGCGAAGGGCATGTCTTGTTTTTGCAAAACATATTCGTAGGACAGAGAATCAGTAAAGAGGCTTCATTTTCCTCCTATGGCACTTTGGGTGGATTCGTAAAATATCGCGGGAAGCCGGCCGCTTTGACGTGTGCCCATGTGTTTTATGACAGAGAAACTTTGTTAGGTGGTAGTAAGAGAGATAAACACGAGACAGAAGTAGATACATTTTGCCGTCTTGAAAATGATACTGTTGTTGCTTGTGGTTACGTTGTACATGATGCTTTTGAATATGATACTCGAGATAAAACCAGCGTAGATGCAGCTGTTGTTAGACTGAACACAGATATATTAGTCGACGAAAATGCATTCTTTAAAGATAAAACATCAACTGCAAATCCTGTGTCGCATCTGGGTAAAGCTGTACTTGTATTTAATTACATTTTCAATTCATTGACATTTATCTTGCAATTAATATAAGTAGTTTTAATTAGCGCGCAGTTTAATGGAAATTTATGAAACTTAGTTGAGTCACCAGGTAAATCAGTTAAATATATTAAGGAATTTATGTTGTATATTCATTCAATCATTTCACGTTTCAAATTAAAAAAATTCTTCAGAAAACATTTAAAGTAGTTTATTTGTATTATATTCTTAGGTTGACCGCGAAGATTGACTAACACATAAGGATCATTGTCATCCCATGTCGGTGTCTGCGTCTGTTAACCACCACTTAGTATTTTTTATTCTTCGAACAAATAGCATTTTAATAAGATGAATCATATATTACTTTTTTCTATGCACAACTCATCATACATTATTTAGTCAAACTAATTCGATCAACTTGCTAACTATCATACTAAAGGAAACATTTGCAATAACTACTTAGTTCTTTAATATTAGATTTCTGATAAATAATTGCATTGTAAACAAATTTTGTTCACGTTTTCTGTTTTTTTGTTGTTGTCTACCTATGTTTTTTCTACAGCGTTAAAAGGTATTCGACTAAACTTGCACATTCGAATAAGTAGAATGTATTGGTATAGACCAGCTATTAACTTTTTTAAAATGTACATAGTTTTTTAGTTTATACTAAATTATACTTAAAAGGGGATAGAATGACAATACATGTCGTTCATGGAAGAATCACATCCCGGTTTTATAATAATGTTATTCAAAAACGCATTTTTCTTGCAATATTTTTCATGTATTTGTACTTACAAAAATGTGCATTAGGTAAAATATTGGTTCAATTAAAGTTCTTTCTATTAATAAATTATTATTGGGGATTTCCACTTTCCGAGTTGAATGTCTGGCTGTTATTTGTCTGTTTACTTTTTGTCATCAAATTTTCATTTACTAATATGAGTTTTTTATTTCACGAGATATCGTAAAGACATTATGCTTTGGCAGTTAATATTGTGTCATATATATTGAATAACCATTTTAAAGAGTTGTCTTAATTGGATCGATGACACTTATTATAAGCAACCATATCTCAATAACTAGAAAAGATATTGACATAGAATCTTTACTCTTGATTAGTGTTGACCTTCAGCATTCTTAAGGTCACAGTGTTACACATTAATGTTCAATGTTATGTCTTGAAAAGTTTACTTAACATGAATATGAAATTATTAATTCTGATAAGTACTTAGTTTTTGATGCATAATATATAAATAGTTCAAAGAGTCAGCAGTAAATATTACTTAAGTCTCTTAACGTCCAAATTTTTTATGTAAATGATATAGGAATGATTTTTTCTAGATTCAATTTAAATACATAGACGGTTAGTGTCAAGGTCGATTGACCTTTCCTATATAAACTGATATCTAAATAGGTTTCATCAAATTTGCTAATTCCTAAGGACAAATTGTTAAAAGGATTAATTTCAAGGTAATTTAATCCATTGTAAATGTATTACTTTTTAATCGCAATACGAGGAAAACCTATTATTCGTTGCATAGAATGAATACACCTATGTTTTTTATAATTATTATTATTTGTATAAGAGTGTCGGTTTACTTAGAATGTTTTTCATCGATTAATTTGCATAATGGAAACGAAATTATATGATGTTCCCAAGAAGATGTTATTTGATTTGTTTTTGGCATTATTGTGGTGTTGTTAGGTAAATCTCAAACATACCGATACAATTGTACACAAAAAACTCACGCAGAAATATTGCTGAAAAATTGCTCCAACAATTTTTTAAGCGATGATGAAAATATTTGATACAGTGCATCATATCATAAATTATACAAAGAAATAAGGACTTCGCATACACATTATTTACTGAAATGTGTTGATTTTTCCATATTATTGGCATTTTGTTCTCTATTGCAAAGTTTATCATTTCGTTGTAGGTATGACAAGTCCATTTTTAAATGATAATTATATTACCCATCGCATCATACGGGGAACCATGACGGCAAGATCTGTTGGTGGTACAACTGGTTATTTTGAGGGACAGATAACTTATGAAGATTACGATGCTGACGATGAGACATTTATTAAAAATAAATTAGAACACGGAGTCGTTCCACAATGGGAAAACCTTGAAGAACATATTACAAAGATTAAAGCTGAAGACCCAAAACCACTGTACACACCTTCTGATGTTTACTTTCAAAAGACCATTGTTCCTACCCTTGGCAAAAATATTCAACACAAACGATATTTTGTCCGCTTTTACAAACAATTGTTACTAGAAAATTTTCCATGTCATCCAGGAGATTCGGGAGCATGTATTTACGTGACCGAGGATAAAACAACCAGTAGATCAGATCTTCGTGAAAATCCAACTGGATGCTTAGGCATGATGATAGCTAATTATATAGATGTTAGAGATGGTAAAACAAAGTGCATAGTTACACCAATGCAAGCAATTTTAAAAGAATTGGGCCTGATTTAAAGTTATGTTTATATACATTTTTACAATTTACAAGTGGTCGATTCCTCAAACAAATCATAGCTGAGTATAAGTTTAAATGCCTGTTTAATCTAGACAAAACTTGTTAATTTAATGTTGCTATAACAGTAGTTGAGAAAAAACCTCAACATTTGTTTTTAAGAATCCAGGCATGATTATTTATTTACATTACATGGGCTTTTAGCTGTATTTATAAATATGTAGATTATTTTTGTCTACTAGTTAACTTAAAACAAATGAAATTCAATCGTAGTTTACCTGTTAAAACTCGTGTGTTGATTATCTCATATCTAGTTTATCAGTTAATTTATGGCATGCATAAAACATTCATCTAAGGTTTAGTTATTGCAATACATGTGTTTAAAGCATTTAGTTAGTTAAAATTTTAAAATTATATTATTGTGTTATTGTGATGATTATTTTTTGTTAATTCATCATAACCATTCGTACAATTATGAGAATGTTTAAAAGATGCAAGGTGCATATCATGTTAATTTTTTTATGCTGAATGTGTCGAAATGTTTTATAGGTAAAATTTGCAACTTTTGTCATTCAATTATTCGTACTTATTGTAATGCATTGTTAACGCGTGAGTTTTACACTAACCATATTTACCTCCTGTTTCAAGAATATGTAAAGCTAATTGTAAGGAACAAATTAGTTTTTATAAATATTTTAAAATTTAATTTCTTATTTCGTATTCGGTCATTGCACACGTGAGGCTTTATTGCATACTTTAATATGTAAATTCCATACCATCTGAATTATCTCAGTTTTGTCAATCCTGTGGTGTTCTTGTTCAATAACACATTGTTCAATAACTAAACTTTTTGTTGCAAAAGTTTTTGAAATTTTCTTAAACGATTACAGTGGATTTCAGATATCTCTACTTTTTCACAATGTTTATTTTTTCAGAAGAAGTTATTTTTAATATTTCTTCTCATACTTTGTTTTACACATATTTTGACACCTTAGCAGGTGGAAAGCTGACCTTTTGAAACACAATGTACACAGTGATATGGTTTGTGGTTTTTGATTTGGTATAATGATTGTCGTGCTATTAGATATTTTTGTAGTTAATTGCAAGTAATCTTCAATAATGTAGTTGATAAAATGTTTCGACAGTAGATTGCCAAATAATAGAAACGTTTTATATAAATAATGTAGCTAATATAATGACAGGTTATAATTGTTAATGTATTATTTGATGCAATTGATATTTTGTATATGGGAACAAAATGCAGACCTGGTTATTGCCAACGTGTGTAACAGTAATTTTTCATATTGCTTCAGTCTGTAATAAATTATCCTCAACCTTAATTCTTGATTGTTTACATTATGCACAGAATTTAAGGTTACTGTTATAAAAATGCATCAAAGGAAATACATAAAAAATAATAAATACAAATTCAAATCAGAGAAAAGCTATACGCTGCTTTCGTTCGTATGATACGAACGTTCTTATCGTCTTAGGAAAACGAACGCGGCGCAAATCGTGCGGTGGGGAAATCAACAGACGTTTAATCATGCGCATCTAATGTATTGAATACAATTTTGAGATTTTTTTTGTGTTTATAGTAGACAAAATAAAACACAATAAATAAATTGATTGTTTGTACGTTTTCTTTACGTCTAGCGAGCATTATTTGACGTTTATTCAGGACGAAAAAAGATAACATCCAATAAATCTACTTGAAAAAGGGATGGGAAGAGAACATAATTTAGACTTCCACTGGAAAAGTATGGAGTTTTAGATAGGGACTGATAGTTAAGCGTTTTGTATCATGCTCTTTTTCGAAATCTAAACAGGGGTCATAAAATTGCATCGAGTATGGTACTCTCAAAATATGTCACCAATTGCGGTTTCGTATTATGACCTGACAACCCTCACCCAACGAGTGGGTCTCCCCTATCCGCCACCCTAGGAACCACTGAGAATCCTCCTAGTATGATCCCAGAAATAAATAAAGAAATAAATAAATGTTCCATCGAACAAGTCAGTTAACGTGTGTGATAATTGTACTATCTGAAGGACATATTCGTCTTCAATTCAGTTTTCAATTAGAAATTGTAAGTGAGGTCCAGGTATCTTTATTTCATGTTATCTGTTCATGTAAACACTTTACATTTTAAACATTTGTTTACCACTTTCACGTGTTTAAGGAAAAAGACAATTTCTCTATTTTTATTTTGTAAATACGCGTGGCCTATGAGGTGAGCAATATCCCTTCAATATTGATCGTAATCACAGAGAAATTTTCTAAAGTATTATAATTTATTAAACCTGAAATTGATGCATGATTGTAAATTATTTACCCATGTTTAATGTTATGTGCACACCCCATCACTGTACAGGCCATGAGAAAAAAAAATTAAACTGTTAACTTAAAAAGGTATGTGTACGTCCAATGTCTACCTAAAATCGGATAAAAATAGTTCAAAGTAATGTGTTAATAGTAAAAAAATAGAAATGCAAGCAAGTGACTATAATTCCAGCATTGACTCTGTGTGGCTTCTGCAAAATATACTGTTTATGTTTAAAAATAACATTATTAAAATGTGCAAGCTGAACAAAATAACTACAAAGCTACGCTGTCAAGGAAATATGTAATGCTAATGAGTGGTATTTACCAAAAAAATACTGCTTGAGAGGAAGTTGAGGATTTCACGTGCCGTAAGGCTAGTGAAATCTTAAACAGCCTCAAAACCAGTATTTACGACAAATACCAGCACGATATATTTCTTTAATTATACCGAATATTTTCCCCTTTATGTAATAAATGTAATAAACGGTATAGTTGAAGCGCTGATTTCTAATTTTTATTATTAATCCTAAAACGGGTCTTCAATATTGTTGAATCTTTATGAAATCTTTGACACCGATGTAATAAATATTTTCGATATGCAGATACAAATGAATTTAGTTTTTACATCATTCTGTATTTGAAATTTTAGTTTTTGTGCTAGTGGTGTTTTTTTTTGTACCGATAATTTGATCCGTTTGATGATACCGACATCTTTGATGTCAATTGGTAATATCATTGCGTTTTTTGAACCAAGTATGTCCCACCTTCCGTTGTTTATTTTATATATACCACTGAATCTGAAATGACGGTACAATATACCACGACACAAAGAGAAAAAATGTAAAGTCATAACATTTGCAGAAAAATATGATAGCTCTTATCCAATAAAAATCCAGCATTTTGATATGAGGTGGAATTATACTTAGAAGAACACAATTTTACTTAAAATTACACAACAAAAACATATAATGTATGACAATTATAAATTTATTACCAGTATGCAGAGCCAGAGGTACTGAAAGTAAAGATTGTGGTTATCTGTATGAAACAAGCTAAAAGGCAAGTACTACTTTCTGACTAGTAGAAATGCTAGACTAATTATTCACTTTTTTCGGATTGTGCCTGTTTCAATTCAGTTGAAATGCAGAGATCGAGATAGAGACACGCAAAGCGTTATTTTCATATTACTGAGACAAAAAAACAAAAATTGGAAATTGCAACGTCAATGCGCAGTCTGTTTAAATTCATTTGGAGTCAGAATGGTCACTTATGGTACAAATTGTGCAATCACAATGTAAGAAAATAACACGTACCAATCAGTTAATTTGGGTTTGTTTCCTTGAATGTTATCGAAGTTGCGCGGCAGACGATCACAAGTCAAGCAAATATCAGTTTACGTCAAGTATCGTTACCAATTTTTGGGAAGGTTGCGTAGCAAACTTTCCCTTTGCTAACGCTCAGATACATAGAAACTATTGCGACCGGAGTGTAATATAACCTTACGCTCGTAAAATATAGGTCACATTGGAGGAATCTATCAATTACATGAATCGGTGCATGGCATTTATCTTGAACAACTTTACTATACATGTCCTTTCGTATTATGTTTCATTTACTTTATAACTGATAACTAATATTACGATTTAAACTAATATTCCATGTTCATCCGCGAGAGACAGACTCGTTACACGTTTTGGTTTTGGAAAGCAACGCGATATTTGGCAATTCTCGCGATAGCTGTTCACTGAACCGACAAATGTAATATTGACAGTCAGACAGTGGCACCAGTGTATAATATTTGACGACGTTATTATGAAGTGATTTAATTGTTTTTTGTGTGATCGTGTGGTCGTTGTTTCAGACAGTTTTGCATTCTAATTCTTTACGTGTTTAATTAAATGAAAATCAACACAAAAGTGGTAGCTTTGACGATATACAGATTTGCACAGCGGCGCCATCTATAAAACTGTTAAGGTTGGGAGAATGGCATGTAGAAGTTTCGTAAATAAAATACAAGTAGTTAAATTAAATATAACACTTTCTAACTAAAAAAAAATATATTAAAAAGGATATTTTGGTGTTTGTTACTCAAGATTAATAAATGTATTATTTGACATTGGTGATCGAAAATGCTATTGTTATCTATGTCTATATCACTCACCATGTCCCTACATTATTCCAGGGTAAAAGCTGACACAATTTTTTTCCGGTCCTTTTGATTTATTTTATAGTTGGTAATTCATGCTGAACCATTAATTATTCTCGTTACCCGAGTCGAAATGGGTCACCATCCATTGTAACAAGCCACGAGGTTGTTAACATCGCAAAAAAAACGTACTAATTATCCATGTACAGAGTACATGGTAGTCCGGTGTTATCGCGCACCTAAGGCCTTTTGATACATTTTTTCAGTTTCAGAAAAAAATATTTAGCTGTGAAAAATATATGTTTTCATCTTTGAATATATTGCTTTTAAAACATAAAACCCGATTTGTAAAAGTTCGTCTGCAAAGTATTTAATTTTGTCATTTTGTTCTGCATGACCTGGTTTTATGTAAACAATTATATGTCCGGTGATATCGCGCATGTGCATAAAAAATCAATATGGGATTAAATTAAGAAGATTTTTACGTAACAATTCTAGAGTTAAAATGTGATGTAAAAGTAAAATTTTTGCAATAAAAGAAATCTAACAGTCATTGATATACTACAGACTAATGGGGAGTTTTAAAGATCGTGTCTCTCAGGGGTATCAGGTCACTTCGGTACCTGGTCGATTCGGTACTGACATAATTGGTAACTTCGGTACTAAGTTTGGTCACTTCGGTACCTGTTTAATTTTCGGTACTTTGAAGTACTTGTTTATGTGTTTTTTCAATAAAAACAAGAAACCGAGTTGTGTATACAGACAAATTAATAACCATATTTGTTTTTAATATTTACTAGTTTCACTATTTATAATTAATTAATTAATGACATTTATTTAATGATCCTATGTTTTAATGATTGGTTTTGTTTGAAAGATCATCAAAGTTAATTAAGAAAGTTAATTTCTTTTAATCCTAAATCTCTAAAGAAAAAAATCGGTAATTGCAAGCTGAAATCAATTTGAGAAATATTGCAAAAATATATGCAACACTAAGAGGAGGCATAAATAATGGGACAACCTCAATCCAATTTCAAACCACACAATCACAGTGCACACAATGAGCATAGACAGGGAAATATCAATCAGTCGCGTCTTATCCGGTCTACGGTGAATGTTTTCAATTAGTATTAAATGTACTTCCTGGTTGCAGAATAAAAATCAGAAAATATCAAGTTTATTTGTACTCGCCGCAAAACAGGTAAGAAATGCTCGGCAGAGCTTCGCATTTCTACCTGTTTCTAAGGCTCGTACAAATAAACTGTATATTTTCTGATAATATACTAATATTGTATATATATTTTGCATCACTTATATTTATTCAAGTCACTCATTCTGCGTAATTTACGTTTTGATGGAATAAATTAGTTAGAAATGAAGCTGCTGATGATCTACAAGAGTTAGGAATTCGCATCTATACATATTTTTCTTCTGTTTATGTGTTCCTTAAAACAAGGGAAGATGTGATCAAGTCAGTGAGTTTTGGCAGAAGTTTTTTGAGTGACAAATAAAACTGCTTAGCGCGTATGGTCGAGCTTGTGTTTCTTTTTTAGATCCAAAAAGGTGCAAATTGAAATCAGCAATTATTTTTTTACTTTTGTTCAGCGTTTTGAAATGCTGTTTTTTAATTTGATAAGGCGATTTTCCAAGGTAAATTTTAACCTTAATTAGAACGGGTGTAACTTGGAGCAAGCGATTATTGTCCATTTGAAACCCGTCGGGTAAATTCGTTTTCGGTTTAGGCGCGAATAACATAGAACGTCCCGAAAGCTGGCGATCTTTTGTAAACATCGTAAGACCCTTGTTGAAAACAAAAAGACAACAAGCATAGTTAGGAATATGTACAGTGGAATTTTTTTATTGGATTATCGTAATAAAAAGTTACAATGTCGCAATATTGAATATTAATTTTAAAAAATGCAAGAAGAAAAGCACTCCATGTGATGGTGTCATTTAGTATAAGCTATTAATACGTTGTTTAAATTTAAAACAAATTAGTTTACATGCATTCTGATTATAGAGATATATGTTGCCTCATACAGTCCTAAAAATTTTTGTTTGTTTGAATCACGGGGATCTATGAAAATCGATTTACATGCGCTTTTGAATGATACTGGGTCGATTTTG
This sequence comes from Limnoperna fortunei, assembly GCA_944474755.1. Lineage (NCBI taxonomy): Eukaryota > Metazoa > Mollusca > Bivalvia > Mytilida > Modiolidae > Limnoperna > Limnoperna fortunei. The sequence continues at coordinate 58,182,313 of OX104120.1, forward strand.
ATATAGTGTATGTGGGACTCGCTTTAACAAAATCGACCCAGTATCATTCGAAAGCGCATGTAAATCGATTTGTACAAATCCCTGTGTTTTAATGGTGTTTAATGCCACTTTCAGCTATTTTTCAACTATATTGGGGCTTAATGTTTTTATTGGAGGAGGAAGCCAGATTGTAGGAGGCTTTTAATAAATGTCAAGATTGAAGGTAAGCACACCCTGGCAGCAGTAAGATTCAAATAAATGCTGACAGGCATTCGATCAATAGTAGATGAATACTACCTTAACCACTCGGCAACTGAAGCCCTTGAGTATTACAGAAATAAATTATTTTAAAATTGAATCTTTTAGAAGCTTATGACATCACTTATATTCATAGGGAGACATTTACATTTTTGTTCATTTATTTGATGCAAGTTATATGCCAACCATATAACATGTGCGTTTTTTATGTCTGGAATGGGCAAAAAGCAATTTTGTCTTATTTATTAATATATTTATTAATTTATGATAGAAACATCTTCAATTGAATCGCATAATCCTCTAGATTATATATATATACACCACTGTTTCTAAGTAGGTCCTTAAGCATTTATTAGACGTAAGATTGTATGTTATGCCACCTATTGAAAATGGGGGACACCGTATATAATGATGGTAGTGTCTGTCTTTCCATTCGTTACACATGCGGTACCCATCTCTTATTCTCCTCTCCACCATCAGCACTGAATGGATTTTGATGCAATTTTTATAGACTCTTTGTCACATAGTTCCATTTTACACCTGTTATTTTATATTTTGATTGGAATGATAATTAGGATTTCCTATAGCAAACATGGACTTGCCATTCTTTGATGTAAAGGATACCTATCTCTTATCCACAACTTCTTGCACCACTGAACGGGATTTGATGAAATTTTTGCATAATCCTTTGTCACATGGTGGAATTGTGCACCTGATATTTTACAGTTTGAGCAAAACGATTTTTGGAGTTTCCAACAGCAAAGCCCTGGAGTCTGGACATTGCCAGTCAAGACATAGGGGAGCTGGGGTTATCAATTATGAGGATTGCAAAGTTTTTTCTAGTCTTTTTTTATATCAAATATGTTTTTAAATTTACCTGATTTATTTTGCATTGGTTTGTTTTATTACCTGTCAAACATGAGGCAGGAATCTCATTTCATACTTGCAAAGCAATCTTTCCTTCAGTGCAGTCTGCACTTTGATTTTTATAACAGAAACGATAAAATATTTTGATCAAATAATAAGTGTTCAATCAATATATAACTTGCGTATTTTCTTTAAGTTTTAGTTTTGCGCGTATTTTACGTTGTTATCGTTCTTAACTCAATCGGATAACCTCAGTTATTTCCCGACCCTTGACTGAAATAGCCGAGAGACGTTCCGATTGGAGTTAAATCAGTTGGTAACCAGGGATTGTTTTTGTTTATTTGAATAGTGTTTAACGCCACTTTCAGTAATTTTCAGATATATCATGGAGTCCAGTGTTTAGTGGGGGGGGGAGGAAGCGGGAGTACCCGGAGACAATCCCGACCTGCAGTAGCATGGTAACGGGGTACAAATACCCACAAATATACACTTTAAATAGAAAAACATTTGAAGTTGTGTTTAGTTATTCTCGGTTTTGATATTTAAATTTTTGGAGCCTAGAAACTGTTTTGATGCACAATTTTCTCCCCTGGACCAATAAAACATATTGTATATTGCAATATCTCACAATATCTAAGTCACTTTCACATATATTGCCATGAGACCTTCACTGTTGTTTATAATTGACCTTGCCCTTTCAAATGGACACAAGTTCAAAGGTTAAGGCTACGTTCTATATTTTGACATTGTCTTGTCATCGCTACTCTTATAAACTGTAAAAGATAGGCAATAACTTAGAATGGGTAAAATGTTGGACAATTAAAGGCGCAACTTTTTCCTCTTGGAGTGAAAGGATTTGACTTCATCTTATAGGAGTAATCTCCCATTACAACCATTTACACTTAGTTTTTCATTCATAACTCATTAACTATTGATAGTAGAGGCATGGGGTTTTCACCAAATACGTTTATAACCCTTGACCTTGAAAAATGATACAAGGCCAAAGGTCAAGGTGATGTTCTCTTTTTTGGTATTTATTATAAGTATCAATATCTCAAAAACTTTAAGTAATTTTGCCATCAGGTCTTCAATGTTGATCATTATTGGTAAGGTGAAAGTCCTACTCTGACTTTTTTTATTTCCAATGTATGTTAGGTGGCTCATTATTAGAAATGCTTATTGTGTATGAGTAATATATGCTTAGATTAAAATATCAGTGGTCAAGGTCATAGAAGTTCCCTTACGTCCTATTTAATGACCTTTCTTATTTTCAAAGATATGTAAAAAGTGTTTCGATAAGTTTTGTACTTGTTAATTTCTAAAGACAAATTAATAATGTTGTTCGGATTTAAAGTTTCAAGGTCATTGATTATGGGTGTTCTTTTGAGGGGAAAGCTTATTAAGAACGATTGAACCTATATTTACCTATATTTATATTATTATAATTTTATTATTATTATTATTATTAATTTTTGTTTGTTTTTATTGTCAACCGATGGATTCATTGGTTGTTTGCCTTACGTCCAGCGAGCAGTATTTCAGTGTGTTATACAAAGGACTAGAACAAGTTAACAAACAATGAAGCAATTCGCGAAAGATGGACCAAAGGCTGTAGGTTGAACACTGTGAACCTTTACAGTATGGTCCCATTTTTGTCAGCATATAGGATGAACATCAATTTATACAAACTAAAAACAGTCCTCTCTGGAACAATACAACACATAAAATAAATGAGACGGGCAGTTTATACATAAATAAATTAAATGGTGTTAAGGGTGTAGACTATATTTACCTGCTGGAATTCTATTGGTAAGGTCTATGACGAACGAAATATTTCAAACTAATAATCCAGTATATTTCCAAAGTAAGGTTTGCACTGACAGATGAATGTTTTGATATTTAGCTCATCGATAACAAATATGGAATCTCTTTGAGCTTGGTATAAAGCGCGCCCATAAGCATACTCATAAGGTGCCAACAGCTACATATCGGATTTCTAATTAAATTTATTTGTTAAAAATCTAAATTTTAAAAACTACATTGTTGACGTAATTTAGTGTGGATCATATTTAATTTCTTTGGTCGTTCCCAGAAATATGGTGGTTTTTTAAGTACATGAGGCTTTAGTTTGTGTTTCCAAGTTTCAAATGTTGGCGTATTTCTAATATTCCTAGATTATTCCGAAGCGATTATGTAAACATTTAATCTAATATGAACTGGTATATAGTGGTAATTTTGTTTCAAAGAAAATATTCGTTTACAGTCGAAACATATGATGGCAAGAAATCACTTAAGTATTCAGTGCTAATTTTGTTCTGCATTTAATAACTAATACAATTTTCTGGTTTTCTCCCTCTCATTCAGAGTATTCCAGCCAGTTTCAAAACATAAAGAATCAATACTAGTAAGTAAACAAGCAAGTTATAATTGTGGATTGTTCTCATTACACTTTCTAGAGATTTCCACCTCTTGTTCAAAACAGCCATCCCAAACTTTGCAGGCATATTTAAACGAAGGTCTTGTAAATATCAAATAGATATTTGACAAGGTGGAAGACGAAAACATATATTTTAATTTTCTCGGAGCATTAAATTGTCTCATAGAAAATTCTACAGTATTGTGTAAATGGGTTGTCCATCTTGATTCATTTTCACATTATGCCCTTGTTACCTGTCCGTATTATATTTGTTGACAGGCTGTGCTTTGTTACTTATCCTCGCTATGTCCACACTGCATCTGGTATCTTGTCCACGCTGTATCCGGTTACTTGTCCACACTGCACCTGGTTACTTGTTAACAGACTGTACATGGTTACTTGTCCACATGGTATCTGGTTACTTGTCCACACACTGTACCTGGTTACTGGTCTGCACTGCATCTGGTTACTTGTTAACATACTGTGCCTGCTCACGTGTCCATGCTATGCTTCTGTTTACTTGTTAACAGACTGTGCGTGGTTACTTGTCTACACACTGTACCTGGTTATTTTTCCTCCCTGCTTCTGGCTACATGTTAACAGACTGTGCATGGTTACTTGTCCACACTGCATATAGTTACTTGTTAACAGACTGTGCATGGTTACTTGTCCACTCGGCATCTGGCTACGGCTACTTGTCACTTGATAACAGATTGTACCTGGTTACTTGTCCACACTGCTACTGGTTACCTGTTAACAGACTGCATGACTGCATGGTTACTTGTCCACACTATGCATCTGGCTACTGGATAACATACTACCTGGTTACTTGTCCACACTGCAACTGGTTACCTGTTAACAGACTGTGCCTGGATACTTGTCCACACTATGAATGTGGCTACTGGGTACTTGATAACAGACTATACCTGGTTACTTGTCCACACTGTAACTGGTTACTTGTTAGTAGAGTGTGCATGGTTGCTTGTGCACACTGTGCATCTGGTTACTGGTTGACAGACTCTGCCTGGTCATTTGTCCACACTATGTACAAGGTTACTTGTCCACAATATGCACCTGGTTCCTTGTTAACAAATTTTACCTGGTTACTTGTCCACACTGCATCTGGTTACTTGTTAACAGACTGTACCTGGTTACTTGTCCACAAAATGCGCCTGGTTCCTTGTTAACAAATTACAGCTGGTTACATGTCCACATTGCATCTGGTTACCTGTTAACAGACTCTACCTGGTTACTTGTCCAAACTGCATCTGGTTACTTTTTAACAGAGTGTGCCTGGTTACTTGTCTACACTGCATCTGGTTACTTGTAAACAGACTGCCTGGTTACTTGTCGACGCTATGTATCTGGCTACTTGTTAACAGACTACCTGGTTACGTGTCCACGCTTTGCATCTGCTTGCTTGTTAAAAGACTTCAATGCTTAATTGTCCACACTATGTGCCTGGTTCCTTGTTAACAAATTTTACCTGGTTACATCTCCACACTGCATCTGGTTACTTGTCAACAGACTGTACCTGCTTACTTCTTTACACTATGCATCTGGTTACTTGTTAGCAGACTGTGTCCATTTATTTATCCACAATATGCACCTGGTTACGTGTTAACAGAAGGCCTGACTAATTTTCCATTATGCAACTGGTTACGTGTTAACAGACTGTTTCCAGTTATTTGTCCACAATATGCATCTGGTTACGTGTTAACAGAAGGCTGACTACTTGTCCACTATGCATCTGGTTACTTGTTAGCAGACTGTGTCTAGTTATTTGTGCACAATATGCACCTGGTTACGTGTTAACAGAAGGCTGACTACTTGTCCACTATGCATCTGGTTACGTTTTAACAGACTGTGACTGGTTACTTGTTCACACTATGCATCTGGCTACTCGTTAACAAGCTGCGTTTGGTTACTTGACCACACTGTGTATCTGGTTACTTGTTAAGCTGTGCTTGGTTACGTAACCACACTTTGCATCTTGTTACTTCTTATCAAACTTTGCTTGGTCAAATGACCACAGTATGCATCTGAATACTTGTGTAAGGACTGCCTGGCTAATTGATCACACTATGCATATTGTGACTTGATAACAGACTGTCGGTTACTTGAGGACACTGCTTCCGATTAAGTTGTGCCTGGTTAATTGACCACACCTTGCATTAGGTAACTTGTTAACCAACTGTGCCTGGTTACTTGACCACAGTATGCATCTGGATAGTTCTCAATACAATGCCTTGTTACCTGATCACACTGTGCACCTGATTACTTTTTAATAAACTGCGCTTGGTTTACACAATCCATGTAGTTAATGGTTAACACACTGTACATGGCTACTTGTCAACACTATTTATCTGGTTCCATGTTAACATACTGTGCCTGGTTACTTGACTACACTATGCTTCTGGATTCTTGTTGACAGACTTAGTCTGGTTCCTTAACTGCACTATGCATCTGGTTCCCTGGTAATAGACTGTGCCTAGTTACTTGACCACACTGTGCAATCTGACAGACGGTTCCACGCGTGGAACAGGAGTTGCATACCCATCCGGAGGACCTGGATTATCTACGTTATATATTGAAGTTTGGTTTTTTGTCTGTCCATTGCTTATTGTTTAATGAATTACGAATCGGTATCTTCTATTCTTTTTTCTTAACGTTTTCCCCTGATTAGAATGCATTCGACTTGTTATGATATCTTTTACGGAGTTCGCGCATTTTTTTCTTTTTCTTTTAATGTTTTTGTAAATTATTAATCATATACTTTGGCCTTGGAATATCCTTGTGGCATTCTACGATTTTGTTTCATTTCTACACAGCATCCACACATATATAAATAGAAAACACTGGGAAATTAATACAAGTAGGCATATTTCAATTAATTTAATATAAATATCATTGAGCACTTTTATATATTAGCAATATTTATCTTTACAAATTAAAGAAAAAAACAAATGTGACAATAGTAAACAATTCCACGTGCTTGTGCGTGACTAAATATAGACTATTTACCTGTTTGCTTATAGTTACCCATATCAAATAAATTGGTTACGTGATTTAGCTTCTTGTAGAAGATATGCTATAAAAATTCTACATAAAAGGTATTTTTTTAAATAGTTTCCTTATTTACTTTCTTTAAATAAATATTATGTATTTATAAATTCTTATTTCACATTTACATATAAGTTTATTTGAAACATGTAATCTGATACACTTTTGTTTTCCATGGTATTATATTCGTCAGGAACAGTCTAAACAAACTTAGTATAGATTGTCACTGTATTCGTGACGTACGACTAAATCCGTTCTTTTTCAGCTTTCAGTACGATTACATTTTGTTATTGTGGACGAAATGTTTAAGCAGACAATTGCCGCGAATGTTTTAAGTAAATCCATATGGTACTCATACGAATCCCCATTTTTTTACTTAGGATACTTTTAGGTACAGGTCTGCGGACAAAGATTTGAAAACCCACCCTATTCATAGATTTTCGGACAATAAAAATAAGACCTAGTCATATATTGAATTAAATGAGATCTAGTCATATATTGAATTAAATCCGACCTATTCATGTATTTTATTATAGTACATATAGTACATCCCAATTGATAAAAAGTCCATTCAGTACCAACATGTTTACGACATCTTACGACATTTGTTGATTGATTTATTTAACAACATATGGGTATTTCGTTTGATCAAGTGATGTTAATGGAACACTTAATTTGTAAAATCACAGTGGTTTACATAGGCGTAAGACGAGAATTGAGACATGGATATATTAAGATAATTTATAACTACCCAATGATATATTTTTCAATAAAAATGCTACCTTTTCATATATTTTGGAGAGGTAAAAAAATTATTATTTCGGTCCGCACATACGCATTACCCTATATATACAAGTTACCTCCCGTATTTAAATGGACAGACATCAAAATGGCATCATATGTTCAAGTCTTCGTAAATCATAGTGACGAAAAATGAATAATAGTTTCACTATACAAGTCCCCACGCTTAAAGAAAAAGATTTAATAACAAATGGATTCATTTGGAGCAAATGTTCTATTGTTTACAAACTGCCTTTTCGAAACGGAACGAAACAAATCTAAAGGAGTATCTAAGTGAATACATGTATTGAATAATTAGAATTCTAATATGGCTTCCTTCATACGCTTTGAGAACACATTAGGGTTCTAATAAGCATAGAGCATGGTGTGACGTCACAATTAGAATTCCGACTGAAATATTTCAAACTGGAACAATGCAGTTTTGTTAAGATTTCTCAATATTTTCTGGTTAAAAGGTACAGGTATATTCAATAAATATATGTTTATGCCAATAATATTTGCTTTTACATACTGTTTGAAGAGAATCTCATTAATTTGTTAAAAAAATATATCACCATTGAAAGCATCCTCTTAGAGCCGCTTCGAATTTTTAAATTATTTATTAGACATATTAAAATCGTAAAAGATTATTGCAATTGGGCTCTATGCGCTATCGCTCGGTATAAAATATTGACAAATATAAGGTCTGGCCATGTTCTAATTCGCATAGAGCCCGCTGGCAATAATCTATTTCTTAATTAATGTATATTTAGACATCGAATTCCGTAGTCTTTTTATAGATATATCCCTATTACACGAATTTGTTGTTTACAAATACATTACGGGACATCGGTGGCCGAGTGTTTAAGTAGTAAACTACTAATAGACACTTGCCTTTCATCACTGTGGTTGCGAGTTCGAGTCTAACTGCGGGCAGGGTGTGCTCGACTCCAATCTATATTGACAAGGATCGATAGGTTTCCTACTGAAAGTCGGGGTTTTCTCTGGCTTCCTTCCCCATACAAACTAGAGGCCATGATATAAGCTAAAAATTACTGAACGTTTCGTTAAACACCATTTAACGAACAAAAATTAATACTTTATGATAATTTTTGACAGATTCTTTCAATACGACAAAAAAGGTTTACAATCAATTTTATTAAAAGAAACAACGAATAGCAATATTTGTGTTCTTAACTCACTGACAAATCGGCGCATTATTGTTAAACAAACATTGTCGCTATCAATACTTTAATTCAAATATTTATTTTATTTTAAATTAATTCATAGATAAATTTCTTTTATCAAGGTCCTGCTATGGCGAGTAAGTACGAGACGCCTTTAATTAATGTTTCAGAAATCAGCGAATTCTGCAGTGAACATGAAGAAAAATTGAAAATATACTGCAAAAAGCACGACTGTTCATGTTGTAAGAAATGTGTTGTTTCCGACCACCATACGTGTCAAAATTTAACCCAGTTAGAGGATATGGTTCAAAATGTTAAAAACTCGTATAGTTTCCATGACATTTAGCAAACAATGACTGACATGGTTGATAATGTCGATAACATTCAGAAAATTAAAAAAGACCGCCAAGCAAATTTGTCAACATTGAAAAAAGAAAGGCAATTGATTGAAAAAGAAAAAAGAGCAAACAAGAATTACAATCAATGCTCAATTTGACAAATTGCAAGAAGATATAATGTAGGAACTATATGAAGCCGAGTCTAAAGAGAGCCAGATGATTGGTCAGTTGCTGGACTCAATTGAAAAGAACGAGGAGGAGATCATAGAATACCAGGAAAACCTTATCAACATAAAACAACACGCATCAGACCTTCAGGCATTCCTTGCCATGAAACACATGGAACGACAGATGTCAGAGAAAGACGAATATTTCACATCACTTGTAACAAATAACAAACTGAATCGAGTGAGTTTGTCGTACAAAATGAATGATGCTTTACAAAAAATCTTCAAAGAAATCACACAATTTGGGGAAGTAATGATCAATACTAGTTCTTATGAGTTAGAGGTTGTGAGAAGAAAGGAAAAGCAAGCTCAAATTGTGATAGCTCAGGCTCCATATAAGTCAGTCGATAATATATCAGTTACTTTACAAGTGACAATAGATACAGAGTTAGACGATATCACAGGTTGTGCGCTGTTTCCAGATGGTAGAATGATGTTTTCCTGTTTCAATTTAACACGTGTCAGAGGATTTAACAGAGATGGTTCAGAAGATAAAAACTTTGACATAAGTTTACAAACAAACGCTGCCGTTGATATAACATATATTCATGACAACAATACTATTGCTGTAACTGGAGGAGGATGTAGCCATTACATCAGTATAATTGATTTAGAAAGCAGGAGAGTCAAGGAAACAATTCCAGTGGGATCTGCCAATCATGGCATAGTAAACAGGAACAACACATTGATTTACTGTGCTCTGGACCGTGGTATACAGATGATACACCTGTCTGACAAATCCGTTAGTAACATCGTTCCAAGGCAAATGTCACAGTTTGCGTATATTACTACCTTTGGTGACAAAATTTACAACACAAACACTGACACACAAACCGTGACATGCTGTGATCTCCATGGTACAATACAATGGGAATTCAACGATGAAAGTGTTCTGTATTATCCACTAGGTATCTCTGTTGATAATGCTGGTAATGTGTATGTAGTTGGGTACTTGTCTAACAATGTTGTTGTTATCTCCCCTGATGGACAACGTCACAGACAACTTTTGTCTGGCGATGATGGTCTTGATGGACCAAAAGTGATCCACTCTGACAGGTCTACTAATCAGTTATTCGTGGCAAATTACAGAGGAAAGGCTTTTCTTTATAAATTTGAGTGACAGTTTATGAAATTTATTTCCGACGTCTAGAGAAACTTGTGGAAGATTCGGGTAGATGTTTATTTAACTTGTTGTAGTGTACATAACATTTGACCTGATATATTTTAAATGTTTATAAATGTTATAAATCAACCATTCAACTGTGGAAAACTAATCGGGATATATATAAAAAATATGAAATTATTTGTTATGATAATCAATTACCGCATCATATAAACATTTGAATTGTAACAATGTAATGGTACTTTTCGTTATTTTGTAGCGACATATTTGCCTCAGGAAATATATACAAATTAAAATATAAACGACCGCAACGCCAACAGTACATCTTCGCGAGCCAAGTGTTACGATCATGTCCTAGGGTGAAGGGAGGGGGGACCTGATCGTAGGGTGAAGAGAGGGGGAACCTGATCGTGACACTTGGTAAGAGAAGAGGGTACTAGGGTGAAGAGAGGGGACTTGACCGTAACACTAGCCTAGCGAAGATGGTACTAGGATGAAGAGAGGTGGGACCTGATCGTAACACTAGACTAGCGAAGATGGTAACAACAATATCTGTGGTTCGAGCCTAATACCTTTTTTAAAATACACTGTAATAATTTTTTTTAGGAGAGTGGGGTTGAGTTGTTGGTTTGCTGACGATGAACTTACCTCAGTTAAACATTTTGTTTTCCACCCAAATATTTATAATCAAATTTGGGCAGCAATGAATTATTTCTTCATTTTTTTCAGAAATTATCTTTTAAATATATTGTATCTGAAAATGTTTAATTTTAATAATTTAAATCAAGATAAATAGATAAGACATGATTTACACCGAAAACTGATTGAGCTGCAAAAATGAGGACCACACCAGACTATCTTATACTGTCATTTAATATTAATATTACATGATTTTAAACTGTTTTGTATTTTGTTCTTTAAAATTATTCCTTTAGTTATTCTGTATTATTTGTTTGCTTTGATCCACGTGACTGTAAAACAGCAATAGAGTTATTATTTAGAAGGTAAAGTGGCTATGTAAGAATTCTGTAACTAGAAACTCTTCTAAATTGCGTTATTCTAGATACAAACTGGCACCCAGTCACCGGTTGTAGTTTTCTCTGAAACTACATGGCCAAAAGATTGTTTGGATGTTTGCTTTACATCCAGGGAGCAGTAGTTCACCTATGTTAAGGACGAGAACAAGTTAAAAAACAATAAAAATAATTCGGGCAAAAATTTTGAATGCCACTGGAAAAGTATTGGGTATGGGTAGGGGCGGAAAATTTGGTATTTGCACGTTTCAGCCATACTTTTTTTCGTCCATAGTAAATGTCGTCCACAGTACACATCTACCCCAGACGTTTCGGCCATACCATTTCGGCCATACTATTTATGTTAGTATATTGATGATTTATTCTGTATGTACAGGGATTAAAATGAACTATTTTAGTTAGTTATCTTTAAATATTTCAAAGATGATTAGTTTTTGTGTGGTAAAATAATCAAAGTAAATACCGCTTTAATAAGGCTTTATTGTTTTATTGTTTCATAAGCAATAAAAAATAAGGATATAACAGAGCATATATATACATAAAATAACACCACTAACTCACTCTGTTCTCACACCATTCATCTATTCATACACATATATCACTCTCACGTCATGCATTCATTTATTAAAAACATTTATTTTAGACATGATACTATACGAATACGAATACGAATTTTATTAGCCAATTAAGGGCATTCACAAATACAAACACATATATAATAAAAGATAAATGACATAATATGAAGTTATGACAGATAGTTAACTTTTATTCGCTGTCTGATTAAGGGGCGTAGCTGCCTTTACGCAAATACGCAGTTGCGTACTTTCGGAAACAGTAACAAAAATTAAAAAGTGACAAAAATGTCTTCATGCAGCGTTAAATTTATACTTTTCAATTCAGATAATATAAACTACAATCCTATAACTCGTCTCCGCATTCATAAACACCATCAATCCGGAAATTGTACTCTTCCGACCGTATAAGTTTGCGTTTTACTTTTTTAAAAGTTTGCATTGCATAAAATTTAAAATGACCTCTTCGTCAAGGACTGAGTTTCTCGAATCGTCAACACCTTATCCAGACATATTGAAGCTCGACGGCGAGCATCATTCCATCACCGATGATGTCAAATATAAAGTGTTAACTTTGAAATGGGAAAACGTTCACCTATTCAATTTTCCAGCCAGGTATATATATCGTATGCATGCCTTTGTATAATACATTGATTAGGCCTAGAATAGCCTCTGTATTGGAGCTGACTTTTTGATTTTGTACAATAATTTATTATTATATTAATCATAACAAGGACAACGAAATGCAACCAGTTTCGATTTCGGTTTTCCGTCATGTCATAATCATATTTGAAGCCCAGACTGTTAAGGTCTCTCAAAAAGTGGTTCAAAACTGTTCAAAATCGCTAAAATCCGGGAGCTTCCGGGGGGCTTCGCCCCCCAGGTCCCTCCGCCAGGGCTTTGCCCTGGACCCACTGGGGGCCTTGAGCGGCCCCCAGACCCCTCGCCGTAATTTTGCGTACATCAAATTTAGGTCCAGCTACGCCTCTGATTCTGCATTTGAGTCCGGGAGGTCTTCTGGGGATGGTACTGCTGGAGAGTACAGATGGCCGACGGCTCTCAGGAAATCAGAGGTGGACATATGTTGCTCCTGTAGCTTGTCCCAGTACTCGTTGAGGCGACCATGCAGGGAGCGGTAAGTCTGGTATCTGCTAAGTTGCTGCTCGCTGACGAGGTTGAGCTGCATGTTGACTGTCTCTGCCTCCAACTGCTTTCTGACGATCTTGAAAGTACCGTCCACATACCAGCGTCGGGCACTCTTAAGTATCACTAGTTGTGTCGGGGAAGCAAACATTATGTGCCTGGCGGTGTCTACTCTGAGGTCACCTATCAAAAACTGGTCAATCTGAAGATACTCTCTATTAATCTGGAAAATACAAAGTACAGAATAGTTAAGAATATAGGTCTATTTAATGAAGCTGTAAAATGTGTGTTTCATAACTGAATATATTTATGAATACCATGTTTGATTCATTTGGAATTGCTTATTGCAGTTTAGTTGTGCTGTACATATTATTATTTTATGCAATGATATATTATATATATATATATAAGTCTAGAGGATTATGCAACGATACAAATATAGAGATGTTTCTACTATAAAATAAATATATTAATAAATACGACAAAATTTTCGACCAACTGATGGCCTTCTTCAGTGTCAATATCAATCTATAAATAAAAGATAAATTTATCTTTTATTTATAGATTGATATTGACACTGAAGGCTTGTAGGTTCTGCAGGTCGCTGGTTCTTTCTTCTGCGGCTGGCGGCTTTTGATAAGTTATATGGTTTGGGTAAGTTGAAATCACCAGGTTCTATGTGGGCTCTCATCTGCTGTTCAACGTTGCTCTGCCAAGACCTGTAATAAAAGAATTGTTGTGCATACATGGAAAGGGAAGAAGAAGAAAGTTAATGAAATAAAATATATAATAATACATGTACATCGTTAAAGTATGTAAAGAACTTGTGCATCTTCATCTTCTTATTTTAATATATACTAGTATTTACACTTTGGTTGATTATTTATTTTATTATTAACTTACAGCAACTTTGATCATTGACTTTTTGGCTACACCAGGATCACTTGGAAGGGACAAGAAAATAAACAGATGTTAAAAACGAAATCCAAAACTTGAGAAACACGAACCTAAAAACCGAGGATGAGTCCAGGTTCACTACTCCTACTTCACGCATGGCACCAGTTACATTATTCGGGTTATGAAATACGGTAACCGGTCATTTCGGGGAATGGGGGTAATCATAATACAGTTAGGAGTGAAAGTGGTAAAAGCAAAACGGAACACATCAATGGTCATTTGTAACACAGTGGCATTAAAAGGGGAGGGAAATGCGTTTTTTTCTGACTGCGTCGAAATTATATTCAGTTTTATGTAGTTTTTTACTCGTGAGCGTAATTCTGTTTCTTGATTAGTCGAAAACCTATGGGACCGGGTTGTTCGGAGGAGTGTAATAAGATAAAAATGCGCCTATAAATCCTGGTTATTATCGATCGAATTTTTAGATTTTGTTGTCTTATGCTTATGTAATTATTTATTGGGCATTTTAAGTATTAAATATGAAAGCCCGTACGGGACACGGAAAAAAATAATTTATAAGTTGTGCACACGAGTTTCAAATCTTGAGCGCACGAGTTTCAAATCTTGTGGGCACAAGTAACTAAATTGTGCGCACGAGTTTATAATCTCAATAACCCGATTTGTGACCTTTTAAGGGGCATACCCACAAAAGTGGTCATCTGATGACTTCGACCCAATGTAGGCTTTGATAGAGCTTTTTGAACTGAACATCTAAGCAATGAACAGCTTTTCTATAGCTGCAATATATGGCAAAAACATTAAAAACGTGATTTTTAACCTTTAAAGTGTCATAAACTTTATAAGGGGTCATCTGACACTTCGAGAGGCTTGAAGCGCTTAATGAGCTGAAGATTTAAGAAAGCAACTGCTTTTCTCTATCTCTATCTTCAATAGTTTTCATTCTATAAGGGAAAAACATGAAAAACTAAATGTTTACCTTTAAAGGCCCATAACTACTAAAAGTGCTCACAAGGCAACTTCGCCCCAGTGGTAACTTTTTGATTCTGGAGAGCCTATGATACATCAGATTTTCCCTATCTGTTCTAGGTTCTAGTTATAAGCCATTTTTTGTGATTTTACCAAATGTTCCGTTTTTAGTAACAGCGGCCATGTTTTATTGGATCGATTCAAAATGATGATCGTTTGTTGCCAGCATGTCATATATCATTCCTGCAAGTTTCAGTCTTGTGGTTGTAGAGAAGATTTTTTAAATTATTAACGGACGACGACGGATGCACAGTGTTCAAATGTCATTTTGCGGAATCATACCGATTTTAAAATCGTGCGCACAAGATAGTAATTCGTGCGCTAAAGTTAGTAACTCATGCGTACAAGATTTAAAACTCCCGCGCTCAAGTTAGTAACTCGAAGTTAGTATAACAAACGTTTATGCGCTCTAATAAAACATAAATTAAATAGACGAAACATAATTATTGTACGTCATGGTTTTATACGACCCATTTTAGGTAGGCATGTGATGCTTGCAGAAAAATATTTTATTCAAAGTTATCCTGCTGTGTTAAGTAGTACTAGTAAATATTTAATATGTCTTAGTACCAGAGTTCTTTACTCGTGTCCAAAATAATGTGCTGTATTACCTATAAATATATGTTTTCTTTGTGATTAAAATGCCCATCCCAACAACAAAATAAAATAATAAATTATCTGTTTCAACATATGTACGACGTTTCGATTTCAGGTAAACCTTTAAAAAGTATTGAAAAAATTTCCTTATTTCTAAGTGTCTTTGTTCATGCCAACAGTTTCACATCAAATAAATGTTTTACATTGTCCAAGAAACACGGTTGGACTCTAACTTAGTTGATTTCTTTAACATCAACTAAGTTAGAAGTTCATTTTGAGGGTAAGTACCGTAAATCATACATGTGAACATATAGCTGTCAATGACTTAGATGACTATATGGTTAACAATTAATGTTAGATTTCTGCTGTTTGATATATTAGATGAAAACTTTGATTATTACTCTGTTAAGATCAAGTTGAATTCTTATACAAGTTTAACGCTGTTATAAAAAAGATTAAAACTATTGCACTGGGACCTTACAGTGATCAGATGTTCTTAATTAATACCCAGTAAAAGAAAAACTGTTATTGTTATTAGAAGACAATTGCGGTTATTTTATAAAAGGAGTGTAAAATCCATTAATCCATTCCAACACGTATTTAAATCAGTTGTGTTTAACACAGTAATTATTATATCTGACAAAAGGAAACCTTAACTAAGAGGGGTTTTTTCTGAGTTTATTTGTAATTATGGTAGTTCTGAGTGTATTTGTAATTCTGGTTTTCCTAAGTATAATTGTAATTATGATTGTCCTAAGTATAATTGTAATTATGATTGTCCTAAGTATAATTGTAGTTCTTGTTGTTCTAAGTTTATTTGTAATTCTGGTTGTCCTAAGTATATTTATAATTCTGGTTTCCTGAGTATATTTGTAGTTCTTGTTTTCCTGAGTATATTTGTAATTCTGGTTCTCATCAGTATATTTGTAGTTCTGGTTTTCCTTAGTATATTTGTAATTCTGGTGGCCCTGAGTATTTTATTTTGTAATTTTGGGTTTAATGATTATATTTGTAGTTCTGATTGACCTCATGTAGGTCTGAATAAAGACAACAGACCCAATATAACTACATTCTATTTTAAATTGATGCATTAATGTCAGTCTTTCAGTCGGCGCTAAAACAAATTGACAGGTCCGAATGTTCACTTTCTGGAGATCACTAGTTATAATGTAGTCATGTTACAGACTACACCGTTTTTTATACGTGTGATGTCGCTCATCACTTAAATTTTAAATCGTATAATATACCTTATGAGGAAACCATTCAGTTTCTTATATATGCTGTTGGTACACCTTACCACATAACAGACGTCTGACGGAGAACAATATTTTCAATTAGTTCATCTCCGTCCGTATGAATAAATCAGGCTAAGCAATCACATTTAAAACATTTACTTTTTTTGTTTTTGGTTTAATGTCACTTCAAGCTATTTTTCAGCTATATTATGGCATCCAGTTTTGATTGAGGAAGTTTGCCGGAGTACCAAGTGAAAGAGCCCGGCAGTAAAATTTACAATCCTTGTCAATTAGGTAAGAGTCGAACACATCCTGCCCACGCCACAGTAAGGTCGAACCCGCAACCTCAGTGTCGACAGGCATGTGATCAATAGAATATGGCTAACTACTTTAACCACTCTGTCAGCGAGACCCGTAAATCATTGGAAGTAGTGTCTTTCTACAATCAACGTCATGTTCTAGCATCTGTCTCCAGATCCAAATACCAATACTGACTTTACAATGTAAAAAGGGGGGGGAGTAAACAAACAAATATAAAGAGGTAACGAAATTATTTCTCCCAATACTTACTGCGTGGCAAATGTAACCATTCTTCATCATTCATTTTCCCCCGACCTTTTCGCGGATATAAACTTTTGCGATTGTAACATTCTTGTGAAAACCACGAAAGCTTATATCTACTAATTTAATTTATTTGCAGTATTAGGGAACTAAAGAAACAATTTAATAAGCAAAAATATGTACAAGTTTAATAAGGATTTTAATGAATGGCGTAATAAAACGCACGCGGCTAGTTCCAGTCAAAGTGGGTTTAAAGCGGAATTCATAATTATTTAAAGAAATTTAAAAATAGCCGTGCAATATCATGTTTTCTAAATATAACCGTGCAACGTCATTCTTCTATCATCGTTTTCAAAGAAATTTTGCAAATATAGCATGTCATGTGACAGGATTTACACAAATCAAATTAAAAAAAAATATCAATGAATAACATAAAGCGATATACAAAACTCACTCATAGTGAAACATATAGAGAGTCAGAGGGAATTTAGGCTAATTCTGACAAATTTCAGTAGTCAAGAAAAAGTAAATACAATTCAATATAAAAACTAATCTGTTGAGACTTTTAATGTTTTTAGAGAAACTGTGTATAAACTGTGATACATGGTGCACCGTAATGGGAAGATATAGCACCAAGAGTACTAATCGTGTCAGCAGTTCTAAGTAGTCTCTAGAGATTATAATAGGCTGTTGTTTTCATAAGTGTCTCAAGAGGTTCTTTTAATATAAACACCCAGTACCACTTTAAATGTTGTCACGATTTTACAACACAAAAAAGCTCGGTTCGCCTTTAAAAAACTAAATGGTCAGATTAAATGCTAACACAATACACAATGCACCACTTACATTTGAACAGGGAAGTCTGAATTTGCAAACAAGGAAGAACTTGAACACAATCGCATTTAAGAAAACAAAAATATTTCAAAAGATGCATTGTAATATAAAATGTATTCATTGCATTAGCCATTAACGACCATAACTGAATCGCATTCAAATTTCATGCTCGTGTTGGTGCCGATGCAGGGACTGGGACCAAACTGGAATGGTTTCCAGCGCTTGACCCAGTGATATGCTCAGATCGTCGTCAGGGCGGTGGATAGGTTAGGCATTATTCTTGTTGGAACTGTCAGGTAATAATACGGAAAAAATGCAGCCGTAACGTAAACGACTGGACATGGAAAAACGCAAATTTAAATTTTTTGAGGGGTGTAAACTAAAAGTTGTAATAAATCGTGAAAAAAGTGTAAAAATGTATTCGTAACAAGCAGGACTAGACATGGTTGAATGTATAGCTATTTCACAGTACATAAAACAAAATATTAGAAAATTGCAAAATGGCAAAAATTAAAATTAAGAAAACACGCATTCCTGGAAAAGTTTTTATTTTTTCAATTTAACAGTTTTAATGGAAGAAACAACTTACAAAATACAGCTTCCTATGTCTCAAACCCAAAAAGATAATTATCGGACACTAAAAATCCCACTAAACGAGCGCTACGTCTAAATAATTTATGTTCAATGTTGCAAATTATCAATTAATCGCAAAAGGGCCTTGATGGACGACTGATTGAGGACGTTACTTATCTACTATTGATTATGTACTTGTCAACACTGAGGTTGCTTATTAGAGCCTTACTGCGGGCAGTGTGTGCGCAACTCCAGACTTAATTGATACGGATTGCCATTTTTTCCATTCGCAGGTGGTTAGTTTCACCGAGTATTCCGGCTTGCTCCTGAATAAAAACTGGAAGCCATAAAATAGAAGAAAAATTGCTGCGTTAAACCACTAGCAAAAACCGAAATACAAATTATTCTTTTTAAGCTTTTTTGCTTCTTTATTTTCGTCTGAAACTAGTTGAATATTTTTTACATCTTGTTCTGAACTTTTCACATCTATTTGCGTATTTAAAAATAGCTTTTGCACTCTTATTGCAAGAGCAGCATTCTATGCTCATCAGAGGCATGTACCGTCATCAATGTTTATGTGGTCAATCACACGGTTTCAGTGCTTTACTGATTTAATAATAAATATTTTAATAATAGGTAATGGACTTGTACCGTTAAGACGACAGAACAGTAGAAATAAAATGAATTGAACGAGATGGCTGCTAAGACAAGTTATTTATAAAATATACAAAAAGATTAGAAAAAGGAGCACAACTATCATGTTTTGTTTGGCTTCAATTTAAAAATGTAGTCTATCTGCACGTGTTCGACTGTTGTTTTTTTTTAAACTTATAGACGTGTCGTTTTTTGGCTTTTTGCTATTAAACATTCGTTGGTATTTTGTCAAATCATCTCATGTAATCTTTTTAGCACCGTATCAGTTAGACATCATTTATACTACTTTTGCTGTACGTCAACCTGTCACAATATATGCGGCAGTATAACATTACATTGTATGCTATTACAAGCCAATCCTCATTACTAAAATCCAATTCTAATGTAATAACGTCATCACGTGTTAGATGAGTCACCAAACTATGATCAAAATGTTTTCTCATATTTTAGCCTCTAGATAAGATATAAAGGATCTAACACCGGTGAGAGGGCAAGACGGAAAATCTCAGACACCCACGTGGAAAGATTTCTGGTCTCAAAAAGAAGTCTTTTACGCGGGTTTCTGAGATTCCCCCTTCTTGCCCTACCACCGGTGTTTTATTTTATTTCTCATTAATTCGTTAAAACAACTCCGGTGCTGTTATGTTGGAAGATGTCAACAAATAGAGTTATCTAGCCTGAACGTAATCTCCAGTGTACGTTTGTTGCGTCAGCTTGTTTGTTTTGATGTGTACCGCTATCATATTGTGGCAAAAATTGGAAGCTCAGATATGTTGTTTTCATGTTAATATTTAAAGAGGCCTAGTAAACTAACACAACTAAAGCAAATGTTTTATTATTTTTATTGCTGAACCGACAGTTGACGTCACAATACATTTTTACGGAAAAAAGGACAGTGAAATTCTTACCTCACCCACGTTTTGAGGCAAAAAAGGATATCTCAACCGGATAAAAATAGGTACCGCGCTGTCTCATTAGTGAGAAAAGCTTCAAAAATTAATGCTGTAAACTCGCATGAAAATTACAAGGTCCATTTTTGTAAACAAGAGCTGAGATATATATTACATGTTATCCTACCGAAATTCGGGGGTTTTATCCGGGCACTACAGCAATAAAAACTGGACGCCATGCCATAGCTGAAAAATTGCTGAAAGTGGCGATAAACATCACTCATACAAACAAACAATATAATACATGTTTAAATTATAGCTCATCAAAACAAGTCCTGAAAAGTGTGTCTCGGCGACATTGTCTCGCTTGGTACATTGTGTTCGACCAAGCGTGAAATATTGTGTGCAGCCCTACAGAATATAGCCATTAAGGAGATCTGATAAAATGATTTCAGAAAAAAGCTTGAAAGCGACTGTAAACCTGATGTGTATGGGTCGGACGAACGTACGAACGAATGGCCAAACAAATTATGTGTCCCCCAATTTTCTTTAGCTGGACATAACAAATATTTAGCGCATTCAGCGCATTCAAATATCAGATATGCATGTTAAAATATCAAAATAATAGCAGTAAATAAAAAGGCGCAGATATCTTGAGACCAGTTGCTTTCTTTTTAATACAGATATTGGAGCGGACAAGTGGTGAAGGTAAACTACTGTTGATCACCTGGTCTGTCAACACTGATGTTGCTGGTTTGAATTTCACTGCTGGCAGGATGCACTCGATTCCAATCTCAATAGACAAGGATTGTCAGTTTCCCTAAAGCAGGTTGGGTGTTTTCTCCCTACACTCTGGCTTCCTCCCCCAATAAAAACTGGACACCATGATATAGCTGAAAAATAGCTGAAAGTGGTGTTAAACACATTCAAACAAACAAAAATACAGATATTAATGTCAAAACGTCACACATCGTTATAACTGTAGCAATTGACGACGTCGGTTTTTAAATTTTCTGTGGCTTTTTTATTCACAGTTTGACATTTCATTGCGTGCGATGTCTTTACAATTGTATTACTTCATAAGTCGGCATATTGTGGGACCAGAAGAAGCGGTGAAAACGAGACGATTGATGTGCTCGATATCAGATAATTTAAAATATGATGACAATTTCGCAATAATAACAAGTGGAAGTATTGGAGAAGGGTTAGGAATGAAAGGTAGTGATTGGGATATAATGATTGTTTTTAAAAAACATATCGTACACGAAAACACAGATAATATCAAACTTGATCTAAATAAATTTGACTTAATCATGGAAATGCATGACACAAAACCAGATATAAAAGTTCCAAAGTCAAAAATTAAAAAGTAAAAAACACCTATAGCCACCCTTGTCAGTTTGCTGCATCGGCATTCGTCACTTTCAACTGTAACAGTTTCTCCAGTTTTCAAAACATACTGTTTACGTGCTACTTCAGCAAACGGAATATATAAAAAATGAATGTTAATTTAATATAAAATTGAGCAATATCAATTACTTATGCCATTGCACATATACCCAACTCACAAAGGAAAACAGTGTCTCAAATACGATCCGACATTTTCGTTGAGTAATAGGTAGTGTTTCCCATTCCTGGATTTGACTTTTCTCTAGACATGACAATGAATAACTCGAAGGGTGTCTAATTAGAGGCAGACACTGCTTACTCGCCCGGAGCACCTGAGTGCACCCATGGTTTTTATCTCTTTCTGTTTTTTGTGTTGCGTTTGTCTATATCCGGATTTGTAACGGTTTTCTTTGCTATTATTCTTATTACCACTGGGTCGATGTCACTGCTGGTGGACAATTTGTCCCGGGGACATCATCCGCCCAGTAGCTTTTTAGCATGATTTACAAGAAAACGTCATATATGCTGGCTCGGACGTCGCCCAGGATAAAAAGGTCCGGAGCTGATGGCACCATGGACATGGTGGTGTCTTCGAAGGCATGTGTCCAAACTAAATCGAATTTGAAGTATGTTCAATCAGTTGATAGTCGATTCCAGTATAAAAATTCAGATCAAATTAACAATATTCGCTAATGTTCCGTCCAGTTACATGATATCAACTATAAGGACGATGAACGACATTGCACCATTTCTAAATGTAAATCGAAGAATTGTAAAACTTGTAATATTTTAATAACAGAAACTAAATTTACAAGTAACAAACGAAACATATCACACCAGAAGTTTTGATGATCTGAATTGTAAATAAGAAAATATTGTCTACGCTTTAGAATGCAACTTATGCGGACTTATTTATGTTGGAGAAACAAAAGGGCGACTCAACCAACGTATATGTGGACATCGTTCAGGAATTAATACCAACAAATTTCCTGCGGTTTATCAACATTTCAATCAGCCAGACCACTCTATTCTGTCTATGAAGGTCCGCATCCTTGAAAAAATCTACCATCATTCTAACAATCCTGAATTAAGTACACCTCTACGTAGACAAAATGAAGAATACTGGATCAGAAAATTAGGCACTGCAATACCATATGGGTGCCATGACAAAATCGATAGTATAGGTAACCTTTGGTTGCAGCAGTAGTGTGAATGTAATGGGCCTTGCCTTTTCAATCACAATCATAGGCGAAAACGTAGTCATCATGGTCATCGTCACTATACATCACCTTTGTTACATGATGTATCTATAAATGGCCTACTACCGTTTGTTCAAAAACCATTAGGACTTCATCATATTCGCACTAAATTGTACTCTGTTCCACTCAAAACACTACATTCTCTTTACAAAGAATGTCTCCAGTCATCTCTAACAGACCCTTCGCCCCCACTGTATAGATTAGTAGCTATTAGTTTAGACATTGGAAAACACAGATTGTTCAAACCGGTTAACACACACAAAGATAAATAAGAGCCTCGTTCCTTTCTTTCTTTACTGTTTGCTAACAAAGGCATAGATGCTATCAATCTTGGTAATATCTTGCATCACAAGTATGTTACTTCCAAAATTCCACCATGCTTCAAAAACAAATCCGTTCATATTATACGTTATACCTATACTACCCCCATTGCACCCAGAATTTTCAATTACAAACGTGTATTGCAGGATCTTTTGAACAAGGACTTCAAAGCCAAACCCCCGACTGCTCTTGCCACAATTCCGCATTTATATATAGTCCTTCAGATCACGTGATAACTGGAGATCTTAATATTGTTGACAATGAAAGACTCGCAATATTTTGTCCAAAGGACCAAAGTACCGTGAAGCTAAATCCATCAACTGGAATTATAACTTTAAATTATTGATGGATTCAATAGAGGATGCCAGAAAATTGACAATGCAAGAGGACCAGGAGTTTAATATCTTGTCCGAGTGGTCTTGAGGTCATTGATTCAAATAAGAATAAGTCGTTTAAGAAGGTCTATGAGTACTAAAGTATCACTAATCTTCAAAAATCCTGATGTTCTTAAAACTTTGTCCGACATTCATGACAAATATGTTGTTGTGCCAGCAGATAAGGCCCATAACAACATTATTTTTATCTGCAAAAACATTACATAGAGTGTTTAATTAATGAGTTAGGCATGGATAGTTCACTTGGCAATCCTACTTACACATTCACTGCGCTTTCAAACGAGGAGATTATTGAAAATCACAAATCGGTATTGGCATCCTTTGGTCTCAAAATCAAAGTTGAAGATTGTGATCTCCCCTTATTGTATTGGATATCAAAACTTCACAAAAATCCATACAAACAGCGTTTCATAGCAGGATCGTCTAAGTGTACTACCAAAACACTATCGCAACTCCTGACCACTATTTTAACAACAGTAAAAACGGGACTTCAAAAATACAGCGACACATTCTACTCCAGGAGTGGAATAAATGAAATGTGGATATTTAAAAATTCAAAACACCTAATAGACATCTTGAAGTCTGGATCTCTTTCCCATTGTAACAACATTAAAACATTTGATTTTTCGACACTCTATATGGCCATCATTCATATGCAGCTTAAAACTAGGCTTAAAGATCTTATAAAACGCTGCTTTTTCAAGAAAAACGGAAAGAGCCGATATAAATACCTGGTAATTAGTCATGACAGAACTTATTTCGTCATCAATGACTCCAAATCTAATACCAAATATACTGAAGACCAAATCTGTCATATGTTAGATTTTCTGATTGACAACATATTCGTCATGTTTGGAGGACATGTTTTTTCAACAGACTGTTGGTATTCCAATGGGTACTAATTGTGCTCCTTTCCTCGCCGACCTGTTTTTGTGCTCTTATGAGGCTGAGTTCCTAGAAGGTCTGCAGAAGAAGAAAGAAAAGACACTGGCCCAGACCTTTAATTTAACATTCCGCTATATTGATGATAGTTTGTCCCTCAACAATGCTAAATTTGGTGACTATTTACATTCAATTTACCCTAGCGAGCTTGAAACTAAAGACACCACCAATACACTAAGGTCTTCCTCTTACTTAGACCTACTTCTAGAAATAGACTCAGGAAAACTACAAACTAGACTCTACGACAAACGTCATGACTTCAACTTTCCAATTGCCAACTTCCCGTTCATCGACAGCAACATTCCAGCAGCTCCAGCGTATTGTGTGTACATTTCACAACTTATACGTTATTCTAGATCCTGCGATCGGTATTCCGATTTTCTAGCCCGATCACTGCTGTTGACTGCTAAACTAATCAAACAAGGCTTTGTTGTACCTAGGTTGATGTTATCTCTCCATAAGTTCTACGGTCGTCACCATGACTTAATTGATCGCTATGGGAAATCAGTGTCTCAAATACGATCCGACATTTTCGCTGAGTCATAGGTAGTGTTTTCTATTCCTGGATTTGACTTTTCCCTAGACATGACAATGAGCAACTCGACGGGTGACAATTAGAGGCAGGCACTGCTTACTCGTCCGGAGCACCTGAGTGCACCCATGGTTTTCATCTCTTTCTGTTTTTTGAGTTTTGGGGTCTTTGTATTGCGTTTGTCTATGGTTTTTATAGGGTTCTGGTTACTCTTATTGTTTATTGCATAAACTTGATATCATAGATTATGTTTTCCTTAAGACCTCTTTTTTTAGAGATTACATATAATAAATGTGTAAAACGTTGATTTCTTTCACAAATTGACACCTACGTGCTTTCATTTAAATCATGTTATGTTCGAGTGGTGTACACAGAACAAAACCATGTATAAATTGTTCAGCAATGACGTCATGGCACTATTTGAATTGTTACTGCGTAATAATAGGACATTCGACCAACGCAAGCAAGTTATACCGTATAATATGTGGTCTTCTTTTTGAATTCTCCAATAAGATTTCAGCTTAGAAAGCAAATTAAATTACTCAGAAAATGTCGTACAAAATCACTACGAAAACCATTTATGGATAGCTCTTGTTGCCTAAATGTGTCGTAAAACTGTCAAGATGTTGGTGGTATTTGATTGAATTGAACTCAGCGCCTAAATTGAATAAAGAATCAATATAATTAATAATAATTATTAATTTAAACAATATTTATTAAATTTGTAATTGCTTTTAATACATACATTCTATTTCAAGTTGGGTAGATTGACTGCTTGTTCCTGCTGTATTTGTTGCATGGCATGTATACTGCCCTCTATCTGAATCTATCACGCTGTTTATTGTTAATGATGGATTTGATAGATTTCTACCTCTGTATTTGGTTCCATTTAATCTGATTTGTTTACTTTCTGTCCACCATATATCAGAAGCAACAGGATACCCACTTATAGTACAGTGAAGGGTAACATTTCCACCGATAGTGGAAATATACGTCTGGTTCAATACATTAACAGTTAGCGGCATCACTTACAAAAAGTAAAAATATATATATTGTGTAAGTAAGCGATGTTAACAATTAATATTTTGTATAAGTAAATGTAAAAAGCAGGTTTATGTGATTCTAAAATATCTGCCTGCCCAAAGATTCCATCCAAACGGTTGAAAATATAGCTATACATTATAAACGAAAACTCAATTAAAAAACAGAACCACATAGGTTACTTAAAAATGAGCTGTTGTGAGGTGTCCGGAAAGGACGGCATAACCGGCGTCAACGTGGACAGGTGTTAACATTGTTTTAATTTCACAAGCGAGTATAGAGTCCAGTAAGACACATACGAATGTCCAGGTAAATTTGTAGAAGGAACACTATGACGATCATGAGGTAAATCATTGCATATATGTTATAATATCTAAATACTATGTAATTTACTTAGATCCACATGTCTTCCGCACCACTGGGAACAGATATGGTAGTTTTACCTTTATAAGTTGAAAGTTTGAATGTACATGGAGTTGTGCTTTTGTTAGGAAGAAATAACAGCGTAAATATTTTAGTTAACGATGATCAAAATCTCCACCCCTACAATACTTCCACCAGTAAACGAAACACTAATAACTAATGTATGACCGCTGGGTGATCGCTGACGAATACAATCGTCCACAAAATGAATCTGTCACTACCTTTGTGACCGTCAGCAATCAGTCCGATTAGTCTAATCAGTCATATTCAGAATCTGCCATTTCAGTCATGCATGTATCAGTTTATTGATGGATACATATAATATAATACTTTGAAAATTAAAACCATTTTTTTCTAAAAAGTGTAATAGAAAAATGTTTTAGACATAAGATTTGGTTTGGTACGTTATATCGTTTAATCAAAAAGAAATGATAAACAGATGAAGTTAACGGAAAATGACATTTTAATTAATATGTGATTTAGTTTACAATTTCTACTGTAGGTAATCGATAATTAATGATATATAAGTATAAATGTTTTCCTTAAAATTCGGAGTATGTGAAATGAGTTATTATTTTTATTGAAGGCCACACTTTTAAGTGACGAGATTTGAAAAGATGCTGTTTTATCGATAAGACTCACTCTAATGACAATATTTAAAGCCGATCTTCATGGACCTTTTTGGTTCTGAAAAATACCGACAAATTACAAATTATATTGAATTATTTTTACAGTAATTAAAATTGTTTCAAAAGATTTCCAATTAAATGCATTCCAAACGTCAAACTAATATTCATGTACATAATTGTTGTTTAGAAATTAATAATATTTTCAGAATTAAAAAATAAGAATACCCGTTTTTTGCAAAAACAATTTATGAAATAATTAACTTTAATTTGTAATTTGTTTAAACTATATAACCTGTTGATGGATTTAATGTAACTGAATTATTTGTTATTGTATTATTATAGATATATTTTTCACAATTAGACTTTTCAATGTGTGTTAGTTTTAAGGACTAAATATACGATCCAAGGTATGTTTTATCTCATTCTTTAAATATCTAAATTATATTACTTGCATTTGTAAAATAGTTTTACATCAAATATTTTTAAATCTTGAATTAAATAAAAATCCATATATTTTGTGACTTTCTTTTATTATAAAGTAATTTAGTTTCCTCACTATTTTATATTGCATTTTTAACTGAATAAGACATTTTAGCTCTTGTTATCACTTTGCGTCCGTCGGCGTCGTCGTCGCCGTCGTCGGCGTCTGTAAACTTTTTACATTTTAATCTTCTTCTCTGAAACCACTTGGCCAGTTGAAACCAAACTTGGCCATTATGTTCATTTGATGGACCTTTACAAAGTTTGTGTTTTTTATTTGGATTGGAAAACTAATATAGCCGCCACCGCAGGACTTAGTTTAACATAGGACCCTATGGGAAACAAGTTTAAAAAGGCTTCTTCTCTGAAACCGTTTAACCAATGGAAACAAAACTTACTGGCAGTATTGTTTGGATGGTCCTCTATAATGTTTGTGTTTTTTTTTGACAATTGGAAATTCAAAATGGCCGCCAACACAGGACTTAATTTAACATTGGACCCTATATGAAAAAGTTTAAAAGGCTTCTTCTCTGAAACCGGTTAATCAATCGAAACAAAACTTACTAGCAATATTGTTTGGATGGTCCTCTATAAAGTTTATGTTTTTTATCCCAATCGGAAATTAAAAATGGCCACCACCCTAGGATTTGGTTTAACATTGGAACCTATGGAAAAAAAGTTTAAAATGGCTTCCTCTCTGAAACCGGTTAACCAATCAAAACAAAACTTAATACCAATATTGTTTTGATGGTCTTTTTTAAAGTTTATGTTTTTTATGCCAATCGAAAAATCAAAATGGCCGCCACTGCAGGACTTAGTTTAACATTGGACCCTATGGGGAAAAGTTTTAAAAGGCTTCTTCTCTGAAATCGGTTAACCAATCCAAACAAAACTTAATACCAATATTGTTTGGATGGTCCTTTTTACAGTTTATGTTTTTATGCCAATCGGAAAATCAAAATGGCCGCCACCGCAGGACTTTGTTTAACATAGGACCCTATGGGAAAAAGTTTAAAAGGCTTCTTCTCTGAAACCGGTTAACCAATCGAAAAAAAACTTACTAGCAATATTGTTTGGATGGTCCTCTATACAGTTTTTGTGTTTTTATCCAAATCGGAAATTCAAAATGGCCACCACCATAGGACTTGGTTTAACATTGGACCCTATGGAAAAAAAGTTTAAAATGGCTTCCTCTCTGAAACCGGTTAACTAATCAAAACAAAACTTAATACCAATATTGTTTGCATGGTCCTTTTTAAATTTTATGTTTTTTATGCCAATCGGAAAATCAAAATGGCCGCCACTGCAGGACTTAGTTTAACATTGGACCCTATGGGGAAAAGTTTTAAAAGGCTTCTTCTCTGAAATCGGTTAACCAATCAAAACAAAACTTAATACCAATATTGCTTGGATGGTCCTTTTTAAAGTTTATGTTTTTTATGCCAATCGGAAAATCAAAATGGCCGCCACCGCAGGACTTTGTTTAACATAGGACCCTATGGGAAAAAGTTTAGAAGGCTTCTTCTCTGAAACCAGTTAATCAATCGAAACAAAACTTACTAGCAATATTGTTTGAATGGTCCTCTATAAAGTTCATGTTTTTTTATCCCAATCGGAAATTCAAAGTGGCCACCACCGCAGGACTTGGTTTAACATTGGACCCTATGGAAAAAAAATATTAAAAATGGCTTCTTCTCTGAAAACGGTTAACCAATCAAAACAAAACTTAATACCAAAATTGTTTGGATGGTCCTTTTTTAAAGTTTATGTTTTTTATGCCAATCGGAAAATCAAAATGGCCGCCACCGCAGGATTTCGTTTAACATTGGACCCTATGGGGAAAAGTTTAAAAAGGCTTCTTCTCTGAAACCGGTTAACCAATGTAAACAAAACTTACTAGCAATATTGTTTGGATGGTCCTTTATAAAGTTTATGTTTTTTTATGACAATTGGAAATTCAAAATGGCCACCAAAGCAGGACTTAGTTTAACATAGGACCCTATGGGAACAAGTTTAGAAGGCTTCTTTTCTCAAACCCGTTAACCAATCGAAACAAAACGTACTAGCAATATTGTTTGGATGGTCCTCTATAAAGTTAATGTTTTTTATCCCAATTGGAAATTCAAAATGACCGCCACCACAGGACTTAGTTTAACATTGGACCCTATATGAAAAAGTTTAAAATGGCTGCTTCTCTGAAACCGATTAACAAATGGAAACAAAACTTAATACCGATATTGTCTGGATGGTCCTCTTAAAAGTTTGTTTTTTATTCCAATAGGTAAATCAAAATGGCCGCCACGGCAAGACTTAGTTTAACATTGGACCCTATGGGAAAAAGTTTTAGAAGGCTTCTTCTCTAAGACCGGTTAACCAATGTAAACAAAACTTACTAGCAATATTGTTTGGATGGTCCTCTTTAAAATTTATGTTTTTTTATGTCAAAAGGAAAACCAAAATGGCCACCACAGCATTACATAGATTAACATAGGACCCTAAGGGCAAATAAAAAAAAAATCTTCTCTAAAACCGGTTAACCAATAGAAATACTATTTTATAGCAATATTGTTTGGATGGTCCTCTTTAAAGTTTATTGAAAATTACAGGACTTGGTTTAACATCAGGGAAATTCCATTTTATTTGCCTATAAAATCAGGTGAGCGATACAGGCTCTTAAGAGCCTCTGGTTTTATAACATAACTGTTTTTAAAGTTCCATACCAGTCTAAACATTATTATTTTTTATTTTTAAAGAATCAACACATAATATACTGTTTAAAAAAGAATGCAAAATGTCCGATACAAATATATTCTATAATAAGAGAGTACTAAACTTTCAAACATACGATTTGCAAACATACGATTTCTGAAAGCCATAGCATCATTTACACTTTGACAAATAACAGTAACAAATGGATCCCTAGAAATATTTGGAATTGTGTTGCAAACTACAAGTACTATTTGTATAACTTTTATAGCATGTCAAATAAAAAAATACAATAAAGTTCCAGGCAATAAATTTTGCTAGGCCTTACGCGCGTTTCGTCTATTCAAGACTCATCAGAGGCGCTCTACCCCAAAAATTGAAAATGCCAAACACTATATGAATATGAAGAGCATAGAACAATAAAACCAAAATATGCCGAACTGGAAACCAAATTATGACTAAGATCAACCTATACCTGAGGTAGGAAGAACCTTAGGGTTTTGACAATTTTGAAATTTACACGGACAATTTCATAGCTTTGATGTGTTCTTCAACACAAAAGTGTTGATGCCGGAGCGGGCTAACCTCGGGGAATTAAACCTCCACCAGCAGCACTAACCATCACGGATGTTAGAAATAAAAAAATGCAGCAACGTTCCAGGCAATAAATTTTGCTGGGCCTTACGCGCGTTTCATCTATTTAAGACTCATCAGAGGCTCTCTACACAAAAAAATTGAAAATGCCAAACACTATATGAATATGAAGAGCATGGAACAATAAAACCAAAATATGTCGAACTGGAAACCAAATTATTACTAAGATCAACCTATACCTGGGGTAGGAAGAACCTTAGGGTTTTGACAATTTTGAAATTTACACGGACAATTTCATAGCTTTGATGTGTTCTTCAACACAAAAGTGTTGATGCCGGAGCGGGCTAACCCCGGGGAATTAAAACCACCAGCAGCGCTAACCAATTAAAACTTGCGACAATCTGAATCGATGTATAT
This sequence comes from Limnoperna fortunei, assembly GCA_944474755.1. Taxonomy (NCBI): domain Eukaryota; kingdom Metazoa; phylum Mollusca; class Bivalvia; order Mytilida; family Modiolidae; genus Limnoperna; species Limnoperna fortunei. Next base: position 58,213,716 of record OX104120.1, read on the forward strand.
TTTACAATTGTTTCAACTTTTATTATTAAACAATGTGTTTTGATAGACAGTGCTTGTTCAACATTTCAACAATTGTTTATACTTAACAGTTTTGTATTGTCAGTAACCCAATCCCCTTTCTAATGGTAGATCCAATTTCTTTGATTATCTAATTGTATGTTCTGTTTCTTGTCAGAATATAAATAAAATACTGTTTGTGTATTTAGTGTTTACCCTTACATTTTACTTCGTTTCACTGTTCATTTTTAGATAACATATGCTTAAAAGTACATATACCAACCTAGAGATATTATATAGTGTCTGGAGGCATCTCATTAGTTTTATAAGCCAGTTGCGGCATTTTGAGCTATATAAAGACGAAAACCATATAGATGCAACAGTCTTTATACTTTCTTGACACCTTTGCTTTTTTACGATAACAAATCTGCTGAATATTTTTTGTTAAACATTTATTGCATTTCTTTGCTCCAATTTCGTTTTAAAGAATTAAAAATAGCACATACACATTTCGTTATTAAAGTGCATGTAAGACAGAATCCGAAGAATACAACAAAAAAATTTCAAAAATAAATAAACAAATTAAAAACCAGAGTGTTCATTATTAATTTGTAATTACAATGCCAATGTAGAAATTACTGGCCGATCCCAGGTTTAATAAAGCGCCCATTGTACAGTAAGACAATGATGAAAAACAAACATTTAGAATTAAAATTCTTTCTTAATGTAGATAACATTCAGATCTTGTACAATTATGTGACATAAAATTGCCAGGTAATATTTAGCATTTTTTTGGAAATAAACAGGATGAAAATAAGCATATACCAACATAAAAAGCAATGTTATCAGTGACGTTTTACAACGTCATTTTTGACCTTTTCAGTTTATGGGTATAAAGCTTTTTTTACTGTACATCACAAAATAAATATAAAAGCAGCGAGTCTCATCACTAGGATCGAAATTCAGTTAATGATTACCTTTCTACGTACCCAATAATCAATCTTTCTTTCATTTGACGCAATATATATATTGGTCATATTGGTAACATTCGAATGAGAACCGTCTATTTACAGGAAACACCGATTTCAGTGGGGGCCTCGGTGGCCGAGTGGTTAAGGTAGTTCGTCTAGTATTGATCACGTGGTCTGTCAACACAGAGATTGCGGGTTCGATTCTCACTTCAGATCGGGTGTACTCGACTACAATCTTAATTGATAAGGATTGCCAGTTTTCCTACCGCAGATCGGAGGTTCTCTCCGGGTACTCCGGCTTCCTCCCCCAATAAAAACTGGACGCCACGATATAGCTGAAAAATTGCTGAAAGTGGCGTTAAAACACCATTCAAACAAACAAAAAAACTGATTTCAGTGAAAAATATAAATAATTTAGAGACCAGATGAGGGGTCAGAGATCCACTGCCTTATTTATTTTATAATTGAACGGTATTTTATGCATGTATTTTGCGTATATGCAGTTTGCGTTTAGGTTTTTGCAAGAAGGCGTCTACACGCTATTGCTAGATGTTTTAACAAAAAAATTTCCAAGCATAAATTCGGATATTTTTGTATGGAGTTGTTAACGGAAAATGCATTAAATTGTTTGAAACTAAAGATTTTGAAGAGTTATAAAGGCCCTAATTGCAATTGAATGGCAATTTAATGGAGTACCATTAACAAGATGTTATATGAAATTTAGGTCTACACTATTCTATTGGCCATCATTCCTTTTGACCTTCATTTTTTTCATTGCGTATTATGATCTCCGTATCAGTAAAAGATACAGAAATGATCATGTTAAGGTCTTCAAGTGTCATTTATTTTGAATGACACTTTTCTATCTCATCTGAAATTTATAGTTAATATCTAAATGACTATAATGACTTTATGATCTTTTGCTGTAGTTAATTCTTGACCTGCAACATTTTAAGTCAAAGAGTAAATGGTCTCGGTCAAGTTCTATTTTCGATTTTTCCTTATACAAGCTTAACTGATATCTAATCAGAGTTTTCTTCTATTTTGTCATTTTCTGAAAACAATGACCAAACATTGTTTAGAGTATATATTTTATTAAAGTTCTCTTTAATTGAAAAGTATAAAAATCTTTTCCCTAAAACAATTGACTATGTTAACATCTATATGTCGCAAACTAGAGCTCCAGTAGTAACAAAAATAAGCATCATACCGACAAGATAGCTTCAAAGTCCTACAAATTTGTGCAGTATAATATTTGTAAATTTCTGTGTACATGAATATTTATTAATTGTAATTTAGTTCCGGTAAATTATATAGCGCTGTGTACACGTCAGAATGTTTGTAATTGTAATTAGAGAGTTCATTTTTCGTCGTAGTGGGCCTTTAAAATATATGTTAGCATACTTTTCAGTTACATGGGTCGACTACTAATCAATAGCAATCAAACAAATAGCATTAAGTTCTAAGAATGATGAGATTGTGTAACTAAATAGGTATGTGTAATATTTACAAGCTGTAGAATTAAAAAAATCAACAAACAATTCGATTGGGATCAAGAAATGTGATTTTATGAAGGTTATGATTTTACTGTGATTAGGCTTGAATTGAAACATTTTTATTCCTGCATTGAACTAGCATATCTATTGAACACGAAATAATTATTAATGCAACGTAAAAGCACTTACCTATTACATATAAGAATATAACTTCTGAATTAATTTCTCGAGTACAGTTATATTCGCCATTGTCAACAACATCAAAATTAAAAATGGTTAGCTGCTTCGTATTAACATTTCCATATTTGCCTTCATTAGTTAACAAGGTAGTCCAGTTATTTTGTGTGTTACGTTTCCATTCATAGTTACTTCTGGAGGAAGGACATGTCAATACAGTATTAATTGATGAGACAACTGAAAACAACATTTTGGACGGTTTAACATAGTGGCGCTCAAACTAGCATTACCAAGAGTATAACTAAGCTTCGTGGCAAGTATTGTCTACAAGACTTATCTACAAATTTTATAATTTTTCTTCAAGAAGTTTTCCCCCAAAAGGTCGAAAAAGTGTCATCGAAATAAGTCTGGAACGATAATTGATACACGAAAACTTAAAAGTGGGAAATGTTAAAGGCCTGATCTGACACCTTTGGTACATGAATATTTTATTGAAAACGTTTCTTTGGAAAATACGCTTTTGATCTCTAGAGATATGGTCGTAAAAATCGTGATGGTGACCCCTTGATATTTTGCCACAGACCTTGCTATCATAACAACTCGAAAACCGCCATGGATGGACAAAATGTGTCGTGTTTTCTCTGAACACATTTTACGACTCATTAATGACCACAACTCTCATTGACTTTTACGGTAAGGCCTGATTGTGAAAACCGTAAAAAGACGTATTACCGTAAAACCGTAAATTGTAAAGACTTAGAGTCTCCATCATTTGTAATTCTTAGGCATGGTTTCAAGTGTCAGATTTTTTTGGTGACTGATACCTTCAAATTTGAACGCTGCTATCAAAATATCAAAATAGTAATAAAAAATGTTAGATAGAATAGAAAAAAAGAGTTGTCCAAACGAAGCAACTTTATCGTGATAAACCGAAAAGGTCTTGGGACCTTAAGGAGCATCAGTCAAATAAAAAGCTACTGTACGGATAAAACCCGTAAAAACCATAACTCGTAGTCCTTGGTTTTCACCAATGATCATCTTGAGACATGACCTTGAGAATTGTCTGAATGTAAAAGATACTAAAAAACGTTAAATTTAAAATATAATTTTTTTTTAATTGTCATGTTTTATCTAAACAGATTTGAAGAAATATTAAATGTCATAACTCACATGGATAGTCATCGTAACGCGGTTTAATAAAAACACATTTAAACCATAAATAATATAGTTGTGGGGTCTCCACTATTAGCCATCTTGAGACGTGACCTTATAAATAGTCTGAAGTTCTTTCACAACTGAAGTGCCACTTTAAAAAACAGTGCATAACAACAATATATTTTCAAATTCAGTACAACTCACAAACGTTTAATATCGGTGGCATGATGTCTTTACCTAACGCCTTTATAACCATGTACTGCAAACAAAGTAGAGATTCATTTCTTAGGAGCCAAAATGTTTTTATCTAAAATGCTCAATCATTGCTACAAGTAAATTATGAAAAATCACGACAAACTTCTATGATTTTCTGAAAAAAATAAATCACTCGTCTACCTGTTTAGCAATCAAACAGATAAAATGTTGGCAAATATTAAGTTATTCTAAAACTGTGTGGAAAATAAATAAGTTGAGTATGGTTGGATTTTGTAATAAAGTATACCTTCATGTATTGTCTTAGTAGATTTCCATATCAGATAATTGAAAAGTAAGAGTGTGAAAGATCCAGCGGATATTTTTGTTTACCTGGCCGTGTCTGAGTCAATTTAAATAAAAACACAAGCCGTGGTGTTTTGAACTACGACCGAGGGAAACTTCACCTAATTGCCTTTAGTGTAGCCTATTTCATGATTGTAATAAGAAACACATTTCATTTTTTTTTACTTCATGTGGAATTTTACATATCTACCTTTACACTAACACTGATAATCGTAATCATTTCAGAAGTAAAAAACTTAAAAGTGATAATAGCAATCCCTTGACGTGTCAAAAATGTACCTAAACATGACTAAAACCTACATAAAATTCATTTACATTGGCTATTGCACCTTAATTATGTTCAATATAGTATTTTTATCCCATCTATGTGAAATCCCTCCTGCCGTTTACTATTACAAACTTCATCTTGTCTAAACCAAAACATACCATTGTGTTTTGAACCCCTCCATACGCAATTAACCTTATACATAATAAACCACGCTTAATTGATACAAAAATTACATATTTTGAACATCTCCATGGGTATCAGCCAAGTGATACTTTTAAAATACTTGAAATGTTTTTAACCCCCTCCCCCTTTTTTCTTGGAAATTGACCACACCCTTTCCAATTACTATAACACAACTTATCTCAAATCATTCATCTTTAGAAATGTCGATATCCTACAGCTTTGTCCAGCACAAAAACTAATTGAACACCTTAAATCTCAATCTGTTCACCAATTAACACGTCAGGTTTACGGAAGTCAGAATAGATGTTCGCAAAACTATATGTTCCGAAAATTCCTTCAAAATTAAGTTTCGTATATATAACAGTTACTTAAAAGATTTGGGCATTTGAATTGCTTTATAACGCCACTATATTCTATTGTACAGCTATATCTGGCATTTAGTATTTTATTGGGGGAGAAAGAGTACCCAGAGAAGCGCCTGACCTTCATCCAGTAATAAGAAACGTAAAGGAAAAAACTATTTAGATAAATTGAAAACAGTTGACCACAGGCATCAATCCAAAATAATTGTATTCAAGGTTATATATTTTATGTATAGATCGACGGGGTGTGTCCAATGTTTCCCAGAAGTAATTACTGTTAAAAAGTAAATGTAAGAAATCCAACTGCTAGCAAAAAATAAAACAAAATAGGACAGTGACAATATCTAGATTGAGGCAAAGACAGACAACAATGAGTATAATAAAAGCATGGGTGTTGTCAAGATCTCCGGACAAGTAACGAATGCATGCCCTATATTTAACACTCGTCGTGTAACACATATTCATGTCAGTAAAATGACTAGTCCGCAAATAAGAAACACTACTAATGCTTAAAAAGTATGATCACACATTGATTGTCCATGACTATGTCGTTTTGACGGCCATAGAATTTCTGTAGAAATGCCATGACTTAGGCAAGGGGTCGACTGATTTGAATCAGTAGTGTAAAAAGTCTCAAGCTCCCTATGATAAATAAAATGAAAGTAGTTACTGACCTTGCAATTATGCAGTGCCAAGACATCTTTATATGACAAGATGAAGTTAAAAGTATGTACCAATGTACCAATATATACCATTTTTGATGACAATAACCTCTATCTTATTAATCGATTTCTTGATTTATTTTTAAAATACTTTAATTGTTTAATCTAAAGTAAGACGTTCTGAAGTATTCTTTAACGTTACACGTGAAGTTGTTTAATATAGATTGTGAGTATTCCTTAAAAACCTGAAAATAAAAAAAATCGTAATTCATACACCACGACACATAAATTAAAAAGTAGGAATACAGTAACTTACCAGTTACATTCAAATGTATCAGGTAGTATTGTACAAAAGTATCACACAGATAATTACCACTGTCAGTAGTGTCAACATTTCGTATGGTTAACTTTGGTGTATTAACGTTATCGTATTTGGCATCATTTGTCAGCCATCTCCAAGCGCCTGATATACGTTTGTGCCATGCCCCGGTATAGAAAGGACATGTTAATGTGATATTTCTACCTGGCACTTCGTCAACTAAAAATAAAAAATAAAAGCGAATAAATCGTTATCTAGTCTAATCTTTATGTTGTTGATACTGTGTAGTGTTGATGCGATGTCCCAATACTTGAGCTAATTCTTGCAGTTGACCTTCAAGACAAATACGGACGGATAACCATTGCTCTGTGCACTGAATACAATTTCCTATCTTGTAAAAACTTTTACATTATTACAATAACTTTGTGCGACACGAACAAATTACACGAACAAACTTATACATTGCGGTATGCGATCTTAAAACAAAAACAAATCTAAATATAAATAAATATACTTAATGGATTTACAAAGACAAGCATTGATGATTAATGTATAATTATAAAAAAAATATCAAATAAACGTTTAGATATATGTATATTATCGTGTTTATGTTACTGCTGGTTAGACCATAGATATATTCGAACAGAAAAATGTGTTTTGTCAGCCCAGTCCAACTTGAATTACTAAATTAGGCCATAAAGTATAACGTCAACATCTGTCTACGCCACATAACGGATAATGCATGGTTTAATAAACATTATCATCTATGTTATTGAAGTTGTTTTAGGATTCATCTACTTGCAAACATTTTTTGTTAAAATTCTCCTAGCATTTCAATTCAAGTACTCTGGAATTTTATTTGCTAAAAAACACTAGTGCTTATTTCCGCATAAGATGTATATCTACCATAGATGTCCTTCCTCCTACCGCTCCCGGTATCATCTGATGCAATCATCTAAAGGTTTTCCACAAATGTACTTAAGTTACGGTTGTGATTGAATTTATGTTTTATATATAGAACCCACTGGGAATATTGACTCTTTAATCCATCAATATGGCTGATAATAATTTAATTGTTCATCCTTCATTCATTCATTCATTCATTCATTCATTCATTCATTCATTCATCCATTCATTCATCTATTCCTGAATGAATGAATGAATGAATGAATGAATGAATGAATATATTACTTTTGTCATTATTCATTGGTCAACGGGCTTAATCAAATAGTTCCACCTCAGACAAAAAACTTATCCAGTACACTTGAATTTCGTTGATGAAAATGTCTTTCGTAGTGTATCCTTAAACGGAAGATTATTTGGTTGAAGCACATGTATATTAGTATTAAGGAATCAATGGTTAGAACAAAAATATTCAAGATATTCTAACAGTACACTCTGCTTTGGAGTCATTGTATACATGGCTGAATGAAGGAAAATCGCTGAAATTCAAGTGGGTGGGCAGACATAAACGATGCTTGTAAGTTTGTTTTTCTATTAATTTCAATTAAATAAAGCATTTCAAATACACAAAATAGCCGTAAAACTATATTTTATTTTCTTAGTCACAACAAATCAACGAGATGAGCGAGATGCTCGGATTTGCCAACAACTCCAGTTGCAGTGCTGCTTATTCCATCATCATTAAGAAATCCAGCGAACAATGACAACGTTTGTCTTTCCAGTTAATATATTTATCGAATAGTGATATTGTATTGAGGAAAGAACATTTACCTATATTAACGTTGCATTTGAAAAGCTATTATAATCTGTCAAAGGACGTCAAATAGAAAGCTCAGTACAAAGAGAAACGTTAGTATGCAGAATTCATGACAATATTTTTTGTTTTTGTTCTTTTTTACTATAATAAGTTTTTTTTCAGCAGATCGTAAAATCGCCAGTCATTCATTCCAAACCATCCACGTTTGTGTCTTCCGTTGGTGTTGTATTTTCCTACGCATCACACGCATAATGGAAATTATTTGTGAAGAGGGGCTTGATTTCGACGGAAAAAGTAGATATTCAAAAAACATTTGGAAGAAATATCAGGAGTAAACGCTTATTTTTGGCCACTTATTTATTTGTACGTGAGTTGATCTCGTTCATACATCGATGAATTGTCGATAATGAATGAATTAATGAAAGGATAGATGGATGAATTGTTCGCAAAACGTCCACCAAGCAGCATATGAGCTCTGGATGGAGCATTACACATTACGTGATTGAGTTCAATGGAGTATTTTTAATGCATGTAAATAAATATTGTAAATAAATAAATAAATAAATAAAATAATTAATTAATTAAGGTTATTCCCAAAAACACAATATCAGTTCATGCAACATATGCAGTTAAGTTGTGGCCTTTTTATATCAAGGAAACAAAAATTAATTGGAAAGAGACGACAATGAAAAAAAAAAAATATATATATATATATATATATATATATATATATATATATATATATATATATATATATATATATATATATATATATATATATAAACGGTCTAAAGACAAATCTACCAACCAGTAAGCTTATTAAGTATCGGATCGACAAACATGACGATACAGCATAAACAAAAAAAAATATTATACAAGTCTAAAAGATTATGCAACGATACAGATGACATTGTTTCTGTCAAAATTCTAGACACAGACTGACCAACGAATGGCCTTAGACATTGAGTCAATATAAATGACGTCAACAAGTGATATATATATATATACAAATATCTATGGAATTTTACCAATTTTTAACCTTTTAACATTTGTATATTTTTTATTTTTTATGGCATCAGACAGATAAAGGTAAGCAGAACTGGTCTGAAATTGAGCTTATCAGCGCAGAGCATAGAGCATTGTGAATCGCATCACACTAATATTGTGTTAAAATTATATAATTAAGTTAAAACTTACCAGCATTGGAATAATAAATTTTTGCAAGAAACAGTAACAGTCCGAAAAAATGGGATATGTGTCCAAACATTATATTCTCCGTGTTGTCAGTTCACGGGTATCAGGAAGTGAATACGTTGCTGTAGACCGGAAAACAGTAAATTTAAACACTTTACTTAAAGTTCTTGTTTATACGTATATTCAACCTTCGGTTTAAACTTAAAAATTTGTAGTGGAGTCTTATTCAATAAGAATGCTTGAATTAAAACATAACATTCACCGGAAATACAATTGACTTTACTGCTTTATGTTTATGCTATAAGTAGACAACGGATATGTTAGTGATGAGAAAAATAGATAGGAAACCTACTGCACAACAAAAGTTTAAAGTAAAGAGGCGAAGCCGGATTTAGACAAACATATACAACTCGAAACAAAAACCAAAAACACAAATACTGAACCCAATAAAAACCATGGGTGCATTCACGTACACAGCTCTACAGCATCTTGTATCACGTGATCAAAATTTGCCTAACGCTAATATTGATTATTTTCGTCGGATGTTAGTACCTACAAGTGAATGGAGAAGAGTACTAAAATTAATTTTAAAGGTAGATTTGACATCTATAAAAAAAATTAATGTTTTTTCCTTAATTGCAACAAAAATTTTCAATTTTTACTAACAATAATATGACATTCACGTGGCGTCACCATTATATAGAAAGACGTATACAACACTGTTTTTTACATTACATTGCCATATACAGAACTGTTCTCTACATGAGATTGCAATATACAGCACTGTTCTCTGCATGATATTGACGTATACAGCAATGATCTCTGCATGATATTGAGGTACAATGTACTGTTCTCTACATGACATTGATGAATACAGCATTGTTCTTTACATGACATTGCCATATACAGTACTGTTCTCTACAGGACATTGATGTATGCAGTACTGTTCTCTACATGGCATTGCCATATGCAGCACTGTACTCTTCATGACATTGCCATATATAGCACTGTTTTTACATGAAATTGACGTATACAGTACTGTTCTCTTTATGACATGGACGTATAAAGTACTGTCCTCTACAGGACACTGATGTATACAGCATTTTTCTCCACAGGGCATTAATGACGTATATATTATTATTATACCACAATTTCATTTACAATGTTAATCTTCGATAGGCCACCGTGACATATAAGTACTGTCAAAAAAAATTTACTGTCAGAAAAATACTGTCACCCGCTACCATAGGTACGGAATGTTCGAAAATTATACTGTACCATTCCCGCATGCGCAATAGAAAAATACTGTCACCCTCTAAAAATACTGTCACCGCTACCATAGATACGGAATGTTAGAAAATTATACTGTACCATTCCCGCATGCCCAATATCTATTTTTACATTTCCGTTGTAAACAGACGACAATAATTCCAAGCAACAAACGTGTTTCTACCATAAACTGAAATTAAATGTGGTGGTGTAACTGTTAGTTTACTTTTATTTTTAAATTGCTGTTTCATTACCATTAGTACATTAATTAAATACTATTATTGAATAAAGTTGTTCATGGTTTGAATAGATTTTCTGTATAATAAAATAAATGTTACATGTCTGACAGGGTGACAGTAAAATTTTCAACTTTCGAAAATACTGTCAACCTCGGCTTTGCCTCGGTTGACAGTATTTCCTCAAGTTGACAATTTTACAGTCACCCTGTCAGACATGTAATATTTATATACTGTTCTCTACAGGACATTACCATACACAGCACTGTTCTCTACATGACATTGCCACATACAGCACTGTTCTCTACATTACATTACCATATATAGCATTGTTCTCTACATGACATTGCAATATACAGAACTGTTCTCTGCATGACCATGACATATACAGTACTGTTCTCTACATGATATTGACGTATACAGCACTGTTCTCTATATGACATTGACATATACAACACTGTTTTCTACATGACATTACATTGCCATATAAAACACTGTTCTTTACATGACATTGACGTATAAAACACTGTTCTCTACATGACACTGCCATATACAGCACTGTTCTCTACATGACATTCCAATATACAGCACTGTTCCCTACATGAAATTGCCATATACAGTACTGTTCTCTACATGACATTGACGTATACAGTACTGTTCTCTTTATGACATGGACTTATATAGTACGGTTCTGTACAGAACATTGACGTATACAGCACTGTTCTCTACAGACACAGACATATGCAACACTGTTCTCTACATGACATGGGCGTATAAAGTACTGTTCTCTACAGGACATCAATGGCGTATATATTACTGTTCTCTACAGGCCATTGATGCATAAAGTACTGTTATCTACATGACATTACCATATACATTATTGTTCTCTACATGGCATTGACGTATAAAACATTGTTATGTACATCATGACACTGCACGCTGCCATATACAGCACTGTTCTCTACATGACATGATACCTACAGTACTGTTCACTACATGAAATTCCCATATACTGCACTGTTCTCTACATGACATTGATGTATACAACAGTGTTCTCTACATGACATGGACGTATATATTTCTGTTCTCTACATGACATTGCCATATACAGCACTGTTCTCTACATAACATTACAATATACAGCACTGTTCTCTACATGACATTACAATAAACAGCACTGTTCTCTACATGACATGATACCTACAGTACTGTTCACTACATGACATTCCCATATACATCACTATTCCCTACATGAAATTCCCCGTATACTGCAATGTTCTCTATATGACATTGACGTATACAACAGTGTTCTCTACATGACTTGGACGAATATATTACTGTTCTCTACATGGCATTGCCATATACAGCACTGTTCTCTACATGACATTGCCATATACAGCACTGTTCTCTGCATAACATTGCCATATACAGCACTGTTCTCTACATGACATATATAGTACTGTTCTCTACATGACATTGACGTATATAGCACTGTTCTCTACATGACTGCCATATATAGTACTGTTCTCTACATGACATTGCCATATACATCACTGTTCTCTACATGACTGCCATATACAGTACTGTTCTCTACATGACATTGCCATATACTGCACTGTTATCTACATGACATTGACGTATACAGCAATGTCCTCTACATGACATTGATGTATACAACAGTGTTCTCTACATGACATTGATGTATACAACAGTGTTCTCTAGATGACATTGCCATATACAGCAGTGTTCTCTGCATGACGTATAATGTACTGTTCTGTACAAGACATTGATGAATACAACATTGTTCTGTACATGACATTGCCATATATAGTATTGTTATCTACATGACATTGATGTATACAGTATTGTTATCTACATGATACTACCATATAAAACAATGTTCTCTACATGATTGCCATATACAGTACTGTTCTGTACATGACATTGCCATATACAGTACTGTTCTCTACATGACGTTGACTAATAAAACACTGTTATCTTTATGACATGGACGTGTATAGTACTGTTCTCTACAGGGCATTGCCATAAACAGCATTGTTCTCTACTCTACATGACATTGCCATATACAGCACTGTTCTCTACATGACATTGAAATATACAGCACTGTTCTCTACATGGTATTGCCTTATACAGCACTGTTCTCTACATGGCATTCCCATATACTGCACTGTTCTCTACATTGCATTGCCATATACTGCACTGTTCTCTACATGGCATTCCCATATACAGCACTGTTCTCTACATGACATTGCTATATACAGTAATGGTCTCTACATGACATTGCCATATACAGCACTGTTCTCTACATGACATTTTCATATACAGCACTGTCTTCTTCATGACATAGACGTATATAGTACTGTTCTGTAAAGAACATTGACGTAAACAGCGCTGTTCTCTGCAGACATGACGTATACAACACTGTTCTCTACATGACATGGACGTATAAAAAAATGTATTCCGTACTGTTCTCTACATGACATCCACATGACATTGATGTATATAGTGCTATTTTCTAAATAAAACTTACGTATGCAGCACTGTAATCTACATGACACTGACGTATACAGAACTGTTCTCTATATAACATTGACGTATACAACACTGTTCTCTATATAACATTGACGTATAAAACACTGTTATCTATATGATATTGCCATATACAGCACTGTTCTCTACATGATATTGCCATATACAGCACTGTTCCCTACATGACATGGACGTGTATAGTACTGTTCTCTACAGGACATTGATGTATACAGTACTATTCTGTACATAGAATTAACATATAACTACTTCTATCTTCATGACGTTGATGTATGCAGTACTGTTCTTTACATGACAGACGTATATAGTACTGTTTTCTAAAAAAAAACAAACTTATACAGCACTGTAATCTACATGGTAATCAACATGACATGAAATTGACGTATAAAGCAATGCTCTGTACATGACATTGTCGTATGCAGTACACCTCTCTATATGAAATTGACTTAAAGCACTGTTCTCTACATTAAATTGACGTATATAGTACTGTTGACATTTACGTATACAGCACTGTTCTCTACATGGCATTGACGTATACAGTACTGTTCTATACATGACATGTTCTCTCAATAATGTGTGTATCGATGACTACTTTCTTCATATGATACAGGAAACTTACAGCTTTCTCTTCCTGTGCATCTTATTTTTTACTGATTTTTAAACGGAATTCGTGTTTATTTTCTGTTTTGTCTTTAGTTCGAATCGTGAGTCTTAAATATCTTTTTACATAATTAAAACATTTTATACATTCTCACATTGTATTTATAGCAAATGTAAGTGCAGTAGCAATATCAGTAACAACTATTAAAACATAACATTTTCAGATTTTCTGTTATACAAACAAAGTGATTGTTAACAAATAACACAATTTATAAACACTATGCCAATCTTGAAAACAGGTTTAAACACTGTATGTAGAGCAGAAAAATACGGATGATAATCGTGTTCGTTGCTATTTATTATACATTTTATATTCTTTTGTTCCGAGAATAGTTTAATAAATCTGTCACACCCACACTCGCGAAAAGACATAAAATGTCTATCTCTCGTGAAAGATCAACCGGTCTTTCCCAAAAACGTATGAAAGTACTTATTTCTTCCGTAAACCAACAACTTTCACTTCGCTATAACCTATAGACTCTCCATTGTTTTAGACTCCATTGTCTCTGACGTCCAATCAGAACGCAGGAAACAAGAACGTCAAACAAGAACGTTGTTATGCTTCCATAACAACGTTCTTGTTTCTGGCGTTTTGATTGGATGACGCAGCAAGTACAGATGTGTGCGCGTGAGCTCATCCGTACTGGGTCATCTGTACCAGAAATCGGACATTTACGGAAGAATAATAAATCTGTCACACCCACATTTAATTTAAGAACTCAAAATCAAAGTAAACAATAACGTTAAATCTTGAAGTAGATACTTCTGAATTGAAAAATCAATTTTATTTGTCTATATACGGGAAGAAATTCATTAAGTGTCTCTGGGTCATCTACTAAAGAACGATAACTGATAAAGACTGCTCCATAAATTACCTAAAAGCACATACGGATATACAGACGAGAACAATTTTTATTTTAAAATAATGTAGTTTTACAGTTGATTCACTCAAATAATGAATACAGTTAAACTGAAAGTAAATACATGTATTTAACCGTAATAAATATATATAATTTATGTGTATCACGTAAATTTATCAATTTGTATTCACTACAAACCAGGAAGAACTGCCCGATAGATCATCGCTTTCTTCCCTGTTTCTAACCTCGAACACATAAATTTGATATTTTCCTACTAAGCGCATATATGTTGCTTTACTCTAAATATCTATTTAAGAACATTAAATTATTAGTTAAAGACAGAAAGAAAACGAACAACACTATTTGGTACGCAGTGTACGACGCATTGACTTATTTATCCATCTCATTAATCTATCTTACTTTGAAACACTCTTTTTCTATATCTATCTATCGCATCTATATTTTAAATTATAAATGATTGATCCGAAATGCTTTTACCTTCTTTCTAAACTTGCACAGATATTTCAGACTATTTGTATTCTGAACAAAATGTTTGCATGAAACGTTTGAACGCTTTAAAAGACCCTAGACTTCCAATTACACGTGATATATAAGATACAGTTTTTAATAAGCTATCGTTTGTATGTTCCACAATTTATGAGGCTTTACTTTTTTTAGTGTTGAGTTTTTGTAACCTTATTATGGATTTTGTAAGATATGAGAAATAACAAAAACTTCGCCAAGGAGCATCAAATTGTAGGTTTACAGATATTAAAACACAATTTAATGCCAAATCAAGGGATATATCACTTTACGATATTAAAAAACAGATCAAATAGGCAAGGAGTCTGCTATTTTTATGAAAAGATAGCGAAGCTAGTGCTATGAAAAACAAATATTTGTCACTAACATCGAAAATTGCGGATCGCGTATCATGTCATCCTTATGGAAAACCATAGCGCAAGATCAATCCCCCGCGGTTTTGACAGAATCAGTAGTAGCGGCTGGTATCGGTACAAAATTTTATTTGAATAGTGTTTACTGTGGCAATTTTACGTTAATTTTTCAGCTATATCATGGCGTCTAGATTTTATTTGGGGAGGAAGCGGAGTACCCGGAGAAAACCCCCACCTTCGGTAGAAAAACTGGCAATCCTTGTCAATTAAGATTGGAGTCGAGTGCCCCCTACCCGCTGTGAGACTTGAATCCTCAACCTCATTGTTGACAGGCACGTGATCAAAAGTATATGACTAACAACCTTAACCGCTTGGAAACCGCGACCCCTAGTAGTTTAGGAGAAAATGCAATAGGGGTACTTAATTAAAGCTATGCTGACCAAAAAACTATGTGAATAAATATTTCATCGATATTCAATGGCCTTTCATTATTCCTGCAAATTACAATTTGAAAACATTTGTATTGCTCAATTTAATATTATACATGACCTTGATATTATACTTGACACAAAGGCTCATGCAAGTTATTCTTAGGACTTTGGGTCCGGGGTCAAATGTACACGTTTTACATTTCTAATAAGTCAATAAAAAAGGGTAAGAAAACGGATCTGTCCAGAATCCTTAAACAGTATACATACGACACAACGAAAGAACCAAAAACTACTAAAAAACACCCAAAACATGAGTAACATGAAATCAATTAAATCAAGGGTTCATTCGGGTGCTGCCGAGGAGTAATCAGTGCCTGCTTCTAAGTCAACACCCGACAAGTTGCTCGTTATCGTGTACAGGAAGTAATTTTCATGAATGGAAAAGCTTAACTGGCTCAGAAACACACGTCTGATATGAATCCGGAGATGGATTTTCAATATCGTCGTGATGACGGCTTTTAGAACTTCTGAAGTGCTTACATTAAGCTAGGTACACGTATCCTTGTTTGAGTAGTTTAATAGCGAAAATATGGACCAGTTTGAGTGTTTGGTAACAAAAATCCTAAATCTAAGATTGCTGACATCTTGGAAGATAGTTTAATATAAAACCTTAAGGGAAATATATGCAAGCACCTCCTTCTTATACACGGTGTTACAAGTTTAACTAAATCCATCAAAAATGTAACAAGAAATCTCCTCTTTTAAATTTGAGGCCTTCTTTACTAATAAAAATTTCAATATGGCTGCAATTACGGCGCTCTTATTTTAATAAATTTTACAGTATTTTTTTCTGGAAACAAATTCGAAATTTTTTTGGATTTGCGGTGAAGATTAGTAATTCAACACGGCTACAGCTGCTTTGTATTCAAACGATAATTAGGGTTGACGCGCATTTGTCACATTTCTGTGATATTAAGGGCAGGCTTTCGAGGCCAGATATAACCAAGAGTTACAATATTTTCAGTATGGGTATTTTGTAAATTTTAATGCATGTTAAAATTGCCTCAGAGCCTCGAGTTATAAATCGTATTTTATTTAAAATCACCGGCGTGTCAACACTGAAGTTCGGAGATGTTTAAAAGAGACGTCGGACAGGGTATGCTCGACTCAAACATTAGCATTTCAAAAGACCTCAACCCACCGCACTTCCAAAACAAAAAACAAAACCAAAAACAAAATACATGAAAATTGCTGAAATTGTTTTAAAACCACATTCAAACAAACACATAAATTGCTTCTGAATGTATTTTCTCATCTCAGTTTATTGCGCCTGTTGAATAGCGGTTCATATAAAGCAATGTCATTGGTGCTCTACATTAGCCAATCGATCAGAGCGTAGCAACATGTCAAACATTGACAAATTTCTGTCAGGTGGAACATGGTTACTAAACTACTATTGATCTCGTGCCTGTCAACTGAGGTTGCGATTTTATCAGTATTTGCTCGACTTCAACTTTGAAGGAACAGCTAGTTTTCTTGTTGAATGTAGGAGATTTCACTAGGAAGTCCGGTATCCCCCACCAACCCGATAAAAAACTGATCTAACTGAAAAAAGTTGAAAGTGACGTTAAACAACAAAACACAAACATATTTCTATCGTTATTCAATACTTTTACTGTCCTTCGGTATGCAACAAGACTAAGATATGCAGATGTTTAAAGTCTGGGCAACAACAAAAACGCAGAACAAAATAAAAAATCTGCAGCAACGTACATTTTCTAAATAATTGAAAATTATAATAGTTACATATTTTCCAATTCGTAGTATAGGCTTCGGTGGCCAAGTGGTTAAGCACCATTCAAACCAAAACAAACCAATTTGTATTTTAGAATGTTACATTAAAATGAGTTTTTATGATATCAAATTCATCAACAAGTTACTAGATGGCAACAAAACCTGTTGAACTCCTTGGAAGAACACAGAGGTTTTATTTTGTTGTTAATTACCGTACATTCGGAACATTCTTGACACAACTATAAAACATGAATGCTTTATGCATTACAAGTATTAGCTTCCCTAAAAAGCTAGCCATCTGTAAGCTTTTTTTTATTGTGGACAACAATACGTACTGTTTTTTTTTAATGTTAAATGGCAATATGTATTGTTATTATTTACATCACTTCATTATAAGATAGCCAAATAAGGCAACCGCAAAATATAGGTCAGAGGCAGCAATTGAAGCATGCACTTTGCTAAGCTAAGTACGTGGAAAGATAGTTGATGTAAACCTTGTCAGTAAGCAGGAAAGAATTATAATTTTTCTCCTAACCGGAGTCATTTGTCCATAAAATACAGATACCAGGCAATATCCAAGAATGCATTGGGGTTAGTTCCTAGATTCATCATATTCACCAAATATAGTTGATGTAGACATGTTCGCGAAAATGTCACGCTTCGGAATTTTCCGGCAATTTCCGTGTTTCTCCGTTTAAGTTTTATGATACACATTTTATGATAAACATACACAAATCAATGCCACTTTCCTTTTAAGACAGTTTGATTTCCATTATCTTGCATATTTTTCCCCGTTTAAGTTTTATGATACACATTTTATGATAAACATACAAAAATCAATGCTACTTACCTTTTAAAACAGTTTGATTCCCATGATCTTGCATATTTTTCCCCTTTTTTTTTATCACAACTGATTCTTGATCGCTCGGCTTTTCTCGAGTGGCTACTACCGCCCCGTAATAATGCGGGGTTTTCATCCCTTACTTAGCCCTGCTTATCTGTTGGCCAATCGACAGCTATCTCCCGATTTAGCAGTCAATCAAGACACACCATTGTTTGTCTTTTATCCTTGAGGTATGACTGGTTTCCACAGTTTAGCTTTTGATTATTTATCCAGCGAGACGGGAACCAATTAGGGAAACTAGAATAGAACCCGGATGGAATAGTATACTAGTTAACTTATTTGGTTGGCGCTTCCCGAGAACATTGACCTCCTACGTCAATAAAAACTACCACCAGTGAAACAGGGGAAAACTAATGAAAGCGACATCAAAACCTATTAAATCCTAGTTTTTCTTTCCTCACAAATTCACCACTTGAATAAATGTACGACCCAAAAAGACATTTTATTGCATTTATACTTTGTACGATAAACAGAAAAACAAGCAATCTAGATGTAATTCTATGAGTTTCAAATAAAAATTATAGATATGGCAAGAAATTAGTGCACATTTTATATAGTAAAGATTTGTAACCAGTTACAACGTTACAATTTATGTATATTATAGATGTACAATACTTTTAAAATGATTACATTTAGGTTAAACTATTGTAAATTGGTTACAATAAAGAAAAACAGTTTCAATGTCTTATTAAATATTTGGGACTTTATTTTAAATTTGTTAGATATAGGTTACTTTATTACATTTATTAGCAGTTACAGGGTCTCAATAAATATTTAAAATAGGTTACATTATTACAAAAAGAGTTACCACAGACTAAAAGCAGTTACAGGGGCATATTAAATATTAAATCAGTTACATTAAGGTTACATCATTATCAAACAGTTACACATAAGATACAACCTTTATAGAAAAAACTATATATTTTAGGTGGACATTTTCTAAAATGGTTACATTTAGGTTACATCATTATAAATAAGTTACAAATAAGATACAACATCATTTTTAGAAAAAAAACTTTATATTTTTGGAATCAATCAGAACGCATTTGCAGCTCTGGCAGCCATGTTGAATTTCCCATCTCCTCGAAAAACTCAAAATAATAAGATTACTATCCAAGATTCACTTCTGCATTATTTCGTTTAATTGTGTGGAAAAGTTTCGGAGAAGGTGTTTGTATGGTTTTCTCATAGGGCCCTTTGTTAAGCTGTGTTCCACGGCGGTGGCCATCTTGGATTTTGGATCGGCACAAAAAACTCAAACTTTGAAAAGGACTGTCTAAGGTAGATTGCTGCAATATTTCAAATCAATCTGCCAAGTGGTTTGTGAGAAGATTTTTTTTTTAATTTAGTCAATCAGAATGCACTAGTAGCCCTGGAAGCCATGTTGAATTTCCAATTTGCTAAAAAAACTCAAAATAACAAGATAACTATCCAATTATCATTTTTGCATAATTTGCCATAATTGTGTGGAACAGTTTCATAGAAGAAGCTATTTGTGTGTTTTTTCCCATAGGATCCTATGTTAAGCTGTGTTCCACGGTGGCGGCCATCTTGGATTTTAGATCATCATTTTTGTAAGAAGAAGATTTTTAAAATTTTTGGTTCCAATTGGCAAAGTGGTTTTGGAGAAGAAGATTGAGATGTGAACAGTTTACGGCCAACGATTACGACGCCAGACGCCAAGTGATGAGAATATCTCACAATGACCTTTTGGATCTGGCGCGCTAAAAACTATTCCAGCTTCATTTCTGCATAGTTTTTTTTAATATGATTATACGAGTTATTATTCTGAAATTTTATGTTTGTAAAGATTTGCCTTAATGGCCTTAATCATTGGGTGTCAATATAAATAAATAACGTAAACAAGTCATAAAATATTGATCTTGAACCTTCTCACTTTAACTGAACTTAAAACTTCTATACATTGCCCCAACCATCCGCCACCGGCGGACGAGCTGTAACTTGGCTCTGCTCAAATATTCAAACAAGATGTTATCAAAATTATCAAGGTGACAAATTCAATACGCCAGACGCGCGTTTCGACTATTCAAGACTCATCAGTGGCGTTTAACTCTAAATGCTTAAGGTATTTTTTCATTTGGAGATGGACAAAAACAAAAAATAATATACAAGTCTAGCAGATTATGCGTCTGGCGTATTCAATTTGTCATATTTGTCATTTTAAATATTTGGGACTTTATTTTAAATTGGTTTCATATAGGTTACACTATTATAAAATGGGTTATGCCCCGGTCACACTGGATAAAGTTCCCACTACGTTCTCAAAAAGTTCTAAAAATCAGAAGAACGTGGAATAAACTTGTTGAACGTATTAAAGACGTGATAGAAACGTGTATGGTCGTAGTGCGAACTTTCATAGACGTAGTACGAACTTCAAGGACGGGAAGGACGTGGAATAATTTTGAGCATGTTCAAAACAAACCTAGTGAGGACGTGGTTGCGACAAAACTTAGTGAAGACCTATTAAGAACGCATTGAGAACGGCATGGTCGTAGCAAGGACGTGGAGGGAACGTGTTAAAAACTCCATGGACTTGACGCAGACGGCATGAAAATTTGTGCCGTTTGCGCTACCTTCTCACTACGTCCTTAAAGTTTGCAAAACGACTGTCGTACGTTTTAGGTACGTTTTTACTACGATCCGATATAACGGTACTTTTCTACCAAGTTTGCACCAGGTCCTAATGAAGTTTCTAATACGTCTTTAACACGTCCATGAAGATTCTACTACGTTAACAGTAGGTCCTAGCCGTTTTTACGCCGTTAGAAGTAGGTTTATACTAGGTTTTTTGACAGGTCACATGTATTTTTACATTATTCAATTTACTGGCAACATATGCATACGAATAAATCAGTTTACACTTGCGTTCTGACAAAAAAATGGAGCAAAATCCAATTATTATGCTTGCATTACTACAAGGACAACATGCTCTTCTTAATATTGATATTGGGATTAGGCGATTTTGGTGAGAAAGGAGGCGACAACGCAGACCAAGGACATGGTGGGTACGACCATGGCTCTCTCAGGAGAGACGTCTCATGTATGGCCATTACGACAGATTGATGCAAGATCAAGAAGATCAACAGTCTTTTTCAACTTTCTAAGAATGTCTCTTGAATTGTTTGATGAACTCCTGAACAGAGCTGGACCGAGAATTCAAAGACATGATACAAGACTAAGAAAAGCGGTAGAACCAGGACTTAAACTCGTCGTTACAATACGCCATCTCTCATCGGGAGATAAGTACCCAAGTTTACAGTACGATTTCAGAGTTGCTCGGAATACGATATCATTATTCGTACCAGATGTATGCAAAGCCATTGTTGATACTTACAAGGAGGAAGTCATTCCGTGCCCAACATCCCAACCTGAATGGAGACCTATTGCGGCTGAATTTAGCAGAAGATGGAACATTCCGCATGCCTGTGGTGCACTCGACGGCAAACACGTGGCAATTCGTTGTCCTACCAATTCTGGCTCACATTATCATAACTATAAAGGTTTTTTCTCCGTTGTTTTGTTAGCCTTAGTAGATGCAGACTATAAATTTATGTGAATTGATAACGGTGGATGTGGTTCAATGTCCGATGCTCAAATTTATAACAGTTCTGAACTCAAAGAGTGTTTGGAAAGTGAAATGATTGGCTTCCCTGCACAAGACCCTATGCCAAATGATGACAAGGACATGCCCTATTTCCTACTTGGAGATGACGCTTTTGGGTTAAGAACCTATCTAATGAAACCGTATTCCCAGCGTGGTTTAACAGATGAACAACTAATAACAAACTACAGGATATCACGTGGACGCCGAGTAGAAGAAAATGCATTTGGAATTCTTGCCCAAAGATGGCTATTGCTACTTGCCACCTTAATGCAACAGCCCGAAATAGTTAGAACAATAATTGCATGTTGTGTTTGCCTTCAATAGTTCCGGGACTTGGAGAGAAACCGCAAATATGCACGAGGGGAATTTGGTGGTTGGACAAAACAGAGATACGACAGCAGCAAAGCAACAGAGAGAAGTACCTTAGGTTATACTTTAACAGCGCTGCCGGCTCAATTCCATGGCAAAATCGTATGATTAGTGTATAATGATAAAATTATAAAGTTCTATCAAATCAATATATGATTGCGTTTTTGTTGTTGTAATTCAAGAAATTGTTTGAATTAAACCATGAGATTATGTTGTTCTTAGGTGGTTATCTGTACTCAAGAAAGTTTATTGTCTATACCAAATGTTCGTAAACAAATAATATTCTATGGATCAGATGAGTACTGATGTTTGTCATGTTATATTTTTGTATTGTCTTATTTATCTAGATTTGACTACCGGTAATCCTAAAATAATCTTTGGGAACGCGAAGAGTGTGTTGCAACAATGAGTAACTGCTTTCTTTTCCGGAGCACCCAAGATCTTTTTTGTTTAAGGAGTTAGCGAAGACGGTTGCAGTTTAACTATGTTGTGTGTTTCTTAATAGTGTCATTTTCTCAAGGACTTTTTTGGCTCTTAGACTTAAGATCTTAGAATCCCATTGGTATTTCTTACTTGTTTGTTATACGATGCGCACTGATGTTTGAACGTTAAAAGTCGCAAAACAATTACGCTAGATATTACATGCTTTGTTTCTGGGATTTGGTCTGTAAAGATTTGCAAGATTGTTTTTTTTTCTGCTTTTCACGATCTGATTTATGAGACTGTGTTTCTTCCTCGCTTACATCAGCAGTTTCATCTTCATCTGCTATTACAGGTACGTGCTCGACCTCGTGTTCCTCATCTTGGGTGTTGCCCTCTAACACAACAACTGTCTTAACTGTCCCCCTTTTCGGTTTTCGGGCAGTTCCTCTACCTGGCATGTTTAGGTGTTAACACGTGGTACAAACCCAGTACAAACGTTCTAGAGACCTGCTTCAAACCGGATGGTCGCAGTACAGTCGTAGAAAGGACGTGGTAGGAACGTAGTAAGGACGTGACGAGCGTGGTGGGAACTTAATGAAGACGTGACGAACGTAGCGAAAACGTGTTAAGGACCTGAAAGACTTTGATTGTTAACTTTAAAGACGTAGCGTGAGGTTACTAAGGACGTAGAGAAATCGTAGTAAAAACTTTGAATATCCCGTTTTCATTACTTTCAAGAAAATTTTAAGAACGTACAAAGAACTTGGTGGTCTTCGTCCCAGTGTGACGGGGGTATTACATGTATTAAAAGCAGTTACAGGGTCTCAATAAATATTTAGATGCTTCATTTAAAATAGGTTACATCCTTACAAAAAGATTTACAACAGACTAAAAGCAGTTACAGGGGCACATTAAATATCCTGCCATTTTATTTTATTTTAAATCAGTTACATTTAGGTTACATCATTATGAATGAGAAACAAATAAGGTACACCTTTTTTTTGGGGGGGGGGGGGCATTTTCTAAAATGGTTACAATTAGGTTACATCATTATAAAAGAGTTACAAATAAGTCACAATATAATTTTTAGAAAAAAAAACTTTATATTTTTAAGCGGCGCATTTTCTAAAATGGTTATATTTAGGTTACATCATTATAAAAGAGTTACAAATAAGGTACAAGTTGTTTATAGAAAAAAAACTTTATATTTTTAAGTGAACATTTTCTAAAACAGTTACATTTAGATTACATCATTAATATGTACATTATGTATGTCTTTCATCGATATCCTAGATTTCTATTGGTTCAAACCGTTACAGATGACGTAGAATCATTCTTTGCATTTCTCAATGAAACCGGTAGCCATGAAGAGCACGCACTTCCTTGACGACGTCCACAGTAAACAAACAACGCGGAGTAATTTAAATAAAAAAAAATACATCGTGCACGCTTCAAATCAATTGATTGATTGATTGGATGTTTGCTTTACGTCCAGCGAGCAATATTTCAGCTATATTCAGGACGGGAACAAAACAATACATCAATGGAAAAAGGGGTGAAGGGACACAGGGAACACAATTTTGACTGCCACTGGAAAACTACGGAGTATTGGGTAGGGTCGGAGAATTTAGCCTTTTGTAGTGGCTACAATGAGCCTACTCTTTTTCGAAATCTACCAAAGGGGTCTTTATCGTGCAAGGAGCGTGGCACTCTCCAAACACGTTACCCACTATGGTCCGCGGCCAGGCTTTCCGTATTATGACCTGACAACCCATAACGAGAGGGTCTCCCCTATCCGCCACCCGGGTACGCGCTGGGCTGCTCTGTGGGTTGAGCACTGGGAACCATCCCAGTATGGTCCCAGCGATTCAAATCAAGACCCTGACATTTTTTAAATGAAATAAAATGTAAATATAAGAATTGAATGCATTATTTTGAAGTATCATTGACGTATGAAAGCGTTGACCGAGTACATTTTCATCTTTATTGAAAATGTGCTTCGATCAACGCTTTCATACGTAAATGAAACGTCAAAAGAATGCATTCAATTCTTAAATAGAGTTACAAATAAGGTAATAATAACTAGAGGATCCCAGGAGCCTGTAATCGCTCATCTGGAACACAAATGACTTCAACTATATTTAATTTTTTGCAATTTACAGTTTCAGTCTAGTTGTTATAGCTTTTAAGTTACTGTGGAAAAACTAAACATTTCTTCAAAAATGTTGGTCAAGTACAATAACTCCTATAAGGTGCTATCAGACAATTTCTGAAAATTAAATGATTTGTAGGCCTTGCCTTTAGGTTAATTTAGAAATTTATAGTTTTACTCTAGGTGTGTTATAGACTAATTTATAACACAAATACTGATTATTTGTCCAAATTCGTAATTAAAGGGCAATAACACCTATAAAGAGTCATCTTGCAAGTTTAGACTAAGCAATGATTTATAGGCCTTTCTTTGCTGATCGTTTGTGCAATTTACATTTTAACTCTATCTGTTATGGTTTTTAAGTTACAGGACAAAAACGGAAAATTTCATTGCCATTTAAGGGCAATAACTCCTATAAGAAGTCATCTGACAATTTCAGACCAATACAGTGAATTGTAGGGCTTGTATTGCTGATCATTTTTGCTATTTATAGTTTCACTCTGTTATGGTTTCTAAGTTACAGGACAAAAACAAACAATTTCATAAAAAATTGCCATTTAAGGGCAATAACTCATATCTGACAATTTCAGACCAATAAAGTGAATTGTAAGACTTAAATTGCTGATCATTTTTGCCATTTAGAGTTTCTCCCTAGCTCTTATAGTTTTCAAGTTATATTGGTCTATTTTTAGTAACAGCGGCCATCTTTGTCCGTTGATCAACACCCTGGGTAAAAATTTGAAACCAGGAACCCTAAGGATGATTGTGACCAAGTTTGAAAAAAATTGGCCTAGTGGTTTCCGAGGAGAAGATTTTTGAAAAAGTTTACGACGGAGGACGGACGACGGACAACGGACGCCAAGTGATGGGAAAAGCTCACAAGGTGAGCGAAAAAGGTTACAATTATCATCAGTTCTACCAATGCTAGTTTTTTAACTGGTTACATTTGATTGGATAATACTTTTTTTCATTATAAACCGGAAGGGGACATGTCCACTTTGACTGGAACTCCACCCGTGCATATTAATAGGCCATTCATTAAAATCCTTGTTAAAGATAGTTCCTTGTTAAGTTTTGTTATTATATTATTTCAGTTTCCTTTATTTCTCTTAATATTAATTTATAAGGAAAGACTTATGGGTGGTAAAGTAAATTTTTGGTGATTATACCTTGTATAATCCACTTTTGTGATTATACAGTAGAGAACACCCAATAAAAAATAAGAAAAGCTAGTCATTCCAAACTTAACAAATAATGAAGAATAGATATATTTAGTTTTCAGTACAGGAACAAGTATGATAAATATTGAGGCTGCATTTGGTTGGTGTATTTTCCAACCTGGTGCCACTGATATTGCAAATTTCAAGATTGTTCTAAAAAAAATTATTCAGTTAATATCTTGTGTGCAAGTTTTTTTGGTACAATAATGTAACATGAATAATTGTTTCTTTTGAATATGGTTTTCATTTTTGTGGTCACTGGTTTTTATTGGTTCAGTGAAGTTTTAGAATGACTTTTATCGAAATATTTATGCATTGTTTATTGAACAGTCTCTTAATGGATCAATACATATATAACCAGAAATATTAACTTATCCATTAATTGCTTTTGGAAGAAGATGGCAAAAAACGACCAAACTTTCATCAAAGCTCCATTTAATATCATGTCAATACCAATTAAACGTAAACAAAATATTTGGTATACTACATTTGACAATATTTTAATTACAAGCAGTTCTTACAGTTCCAAATGGTCTCGGATGTCTTTGTAAATTTTTTGTATTCAAATTGGCTCAGGCCTGTACAAGATCTGTGGTACCAATTCTTGCACTTACAGCATTGGATCCATAATATATTACTGGCACCAACTTTTTTGCAATCTGCACAAATATTAGCCTTGCTGATTTTCCGGTGTTGGGACATGGTATCAGAAACTGTATTGATGGCGACTGTTGGACTGCGTAGTTGAAGTAATGGTGACTGTTGGAATGCTGGACTGGGACTGGGCAGTTGAAGTTACGGCGACTGTTGGGATGCAGGACTGGGATTGGGCAGTTGTAGTTACGGCTACTGTTGGCATGCTGAACTGGGCAGTTGTAGTTACGTTGACTGTTCGCATGCTGGACTGGGACTGGGCAGTTATATACATGAACTGTATATGTTATAACTTTTTTGTGACTAGTTTATAATGGTGAAACCTAAATGTAACCATTTTAGAAAATGTCCCCCTAAATATAAAAGTTTTTAAAACTTGTAACCAGTTACAAATACATCTGGTCCAATTGAAGGACTTTTTTTAGGACACATACGAGTTATATACATGAACTGTATATGTTATAACATTTTTGTGACTAGTTTTTTATGGTGTTACCTAAATGTAATCATTTTAGAAAATGTCCCCTTAAAAATATAAAGTTTTTAAAACTTGTAACCAGTTTGTAACCAGTTACAAATACATCTGGTCCAATTGAAGGACTTTTTGTAGGACACATATGTAGCTGAAACAAAGATAGCAGACAACAGAAAATATATATAAATCAAAAAGGTGTTTTTTCTCCATTACGAGTAATAATTGTAGCTACTTTAGACCAAATAAAAAAAATAGATTATTAATAAATTAGATTTATTGAATTTTTTATCTTCAAATCACAGTAAATACCCCCCATAACCCATATAAAAAATTGTTTCATTCTTTCTATAATGTCCAGCTGCTTGGTTTGCTCAGAGACGATCAATGCATGCACCACTTCAATTTTTAAACGACTCTGTGGGTTTGGATTCCAACAACCAAGCATTATCTTATACACTCCCTCTGGACAATTGTTGGGGGGAGCCAAACGGTTTCCATTTATTATGTGCTGTTTTATATCCTGAAAGGTAAAATTGATAAACTTAATCAGAGAGACACTAATTGGTTATGAATTGGCATTTATTCCACACTTCTAATATAATACTATATAAAAGATGATATCAAGGAAACACAAGCTCGCAGTTCAATTAAGCACAAAAGACACTAAATCCAAACAGCAACAAGTAAAATAAAGGACGAATACGAGAGTTTAACACAATGGCTTGGGACAGTCACTTCAAACATTATGTGGCAATGTATACCAAGTTTAAAATAAAAAAAACACATACACGAAAGAAAATATAAATTTGATACCGTTAAATCACAGAACAATCATGAGATTAATTTAATGAAATAATTCATGTTGTTCTAAAATAAACTAGAGTAAAAAAACTGTGAGCAAAGCTCACCATTGATACCCCCCGCTTCATGATTTCTTCAAAAATACACGTGTTCTTACTTATGAACTTGAAACTTAATCTAGTGTAGGAAGAGTTGCAAATAAAACATGGGAACCCCCATCCCTCCCCCACCTCAAAGAATAGCAATGTCCATTTTTTTCTGTGGGAAAACCCAAATATTCCGATCAAAATGTTAAATATCAGGTGCACAATGGCGCTATGTGACAAAGATTCTGTTTACGATTCATCAAATTCCATTAAGTGGTGTAGGAGGAGTTGCACATAAGAGATGGGTATCCCCTTATGTCAATGACAATGTCCATGTTATTCTATGGGAAACCCCAAATATCATAAAATGTTAAATATCTCCTGCACAATGGCACTATGTGACAAGGATTCTGTGTAAGTTTCATCAAATTCCTTTTAGTGGTGCAGGGGGAGTTGCAAATAAGAGAAAGTGTAACGGACGAACGGAAGGACACCACGATCACTATATACCCCCCGCTTTTCAAGCGGGGGTATAAATATAGAAAATATAATACGTCTTATGATCAAACTTAGCATGCATTTAATTGGAAAAGTATCACACCCGCATCTGAGGATAAAAGGTTTATATGCTAATGGTAATGTTTGTTTTTTTAAAGTAAAGTGTGTCTTTAAAACACGATTGATGCCACTACCTGACCAGCGAAAATGATGGGTGTTTTGCAGCTGACAGAGAAATTATATAAAAAAATTAATGAAATAAAAATCCTTCGGTCCTACACACTTTCATAAAGTATAATCATACTAAAAATAAATGATGTAGCTCGAAAAATGAAAAAGAAGATAGTTGAACAAGACATGTACCCTTTATCTCAGCTATCTGGCCCGCATACTGACAAAGTCCAACTATCTGTAGTTTTTAGAATAGTTCAGGAAAATAAAAATCCTTTGGCCCTGCACAACTCCTGTATGTGTTAAAATATCCTACCAAATATGAATACTATAGCTTCAAAGATACAGAAGAAGATAGCCGGACAAGACATGTACCCCTACATGACATACAATCTACAAAGTATAACTATTTCAAAACCCTTTGGACCTTCATTATGTATACAATCATTCTGCAAAATATAAATATTGTAGCCCTAAAAAGCCGGACAAGCCAATCGGGAGAGATAGACAAACAGACGGAGGGACAATGGTAAATTAATATGCCCCAGACTTTTCTTCATAGGGGCATAACAAATAACATTTTAAACAATGTAATAAAATTAAAATCTGTTTCTATCTCCCCCTTTTTGTTATTGTCGCTGTGAAGATTTAACAACATCCCATTACAGGTCATCTCAGATTGAATTTTTGATATAAATATTATCC
This sequence comes from Limnoperna fortunei, assembly GCA_944474755.1. NCBI lineage: Eukaryota > Metazoa > Mollusca > Bivalvia > Mytilida > Modiolidae > Limnoperna > Limnoperna fortunei. Next base: position 58,243,575 of record OX104120.1, read on the forward strand.
AACGAAAAAAAAAATAAACGTAAGCTTTGATCTTAACTCGGGTTAAATGATGAAAAAGGTACAATAATACCAGAGAGATTCCGAATAATGACAGAGGATTCCCCAACACTGAAGGTTGGTTAAAACCGTTTTTGATTGGTCAACACAGAAGTTAATCCTGAGATGACTTGTAATAGGATGTTGTTAATCTTTACAGCGACAATAACCACCAGAGGCTCTTAAGAGCCTATATCGCTCACCTGATTTTATAGGCAATGAAGATGGCATTTCCCTGATTTTAAAAAAGTCCTGTTATTTTCAATAAACCATCCAATTGGCAAACAATATTGCTAGTAAGTTTTGTTTCCATTGGTAAACCGGTTTCAGGGAATTTTACCATAGGGCCCTATGTTAAACCTAGTCCAGAAGAGGCGGACAATTTGAATTTTTAATTGGCAATAAAAAAACATTAAAGAAGACCATCCAAACAATATTGCCAAAATGTTTTGTTTCCATTTGGTTAAACGGTTTCAGAAATGAAGACTTTTAAAACTTTTTCCCACAAGGTAATGGTTATCTATGTCATGCTGTGGCGGCAATTTTGATTTTCCTATTGGTTTAAAAAAACAAACTTCAAAGAGGACTATCCAAACACTATTGCTAGTAAGTTTTGCTTCCATTGGTTAACCAGTTTCAGAGAAGAAGCCTTTTTTTTAACTTTTTCCCAAAGGGTCCTATGTTAAACTAAGTCCTGCGGTGTTGGCCATTTTTATTTTCCGATTGACTTAAAAAACATAAACTTTATATAGGACCATCCAAACAATATTGGTAGTAAGTTTTGTTTCCATTGGTTAACTAATTCCAGAGAAGAAGCCTTTTAAAACTGTTTCCCATAGGGTCTAATGTTAAACTAAGTCTTGCGATGGCGGCCATTTTAATTTTCGGATTGGCATAAAAAACATAAACTTTAAAGAAGACCATCCAAACAATATTGCTAGTAAGTATTGTTTTGATTGGTTAACCGGTCTAAGAGAAGCCTTTTTTAAAACTTGTTTCCCATAGGGTCCTACGTTAAAATAAGTCCTGCGGTCACGTGGTGGCCCTTTCGAATTTCCAATTGGCATAAAAAAGATAAACTTTATAGAAGATCATCCAAACAATATTGCTAGTAAGTTTTGTTTCCATTGGTTAACTGGTTTCAGAGAAGAAGCCTTTTAAACTTTTTTCCCATAGGGTCCTAATTTAAAATAAGTCCTGCGGTCACGTGGTGGCCCTTTCGAATTTCCAATTGGCATAGAAAACATAAACTTTATAGAGGACCATCCAAATAATATTTCTAGTAAGATATGTTTCAATCAGTTAACCGGTTTATAACCTTTTATAATTTGTTTTCCCATAGGGTCCTATGTTAAACTAAGTCCTGCTATGGCGGCCATATTAGTTTTCCAATTCAAATAAAAAAACAAACTTTGAAAAGGTCCATACAATGAACATTATGGCCAAGTGGTTTTAGAGAAGAAGATTCAAATGTACAAAGTTTACAGACGCCGACAGCGACGGACGCAAAGTGATGACAATAGCTCAAATGACCCTTTGGGTCAGGTGACCTTAACCAGAGGCTCTTAAGAGCCTGTATCGCTCACCTGATTTGATAGTCAAATAAAATGGCATTTCCCTGATGTTAAACCAAATCCTGTAATTTTCTATAAACTTTAAAGAGGACCATCCAAACAATATTGCTATAAAATTGTATTTCTATTGGTTAACCGGTTTTAGAGAAGAAGATTTTTTTTTGCCCTTAGGGTCCTTTGTTAAACTAAGTCCTGTGGTGGTGGCCATTTTGAAGTTCCAATTGGCAATAAAAAACATAAACTTTAAAGAAGACCATCCAAACAATATTGCTAGTAAGTTTTGTTTCCATTGGTTGATCGGTTTCAGAGAAGAAGCCTTTTAAAACTGTTTCCATAGGGTCCAATGTTAATCTATGTAATGCTGTGGTGGCCATTTTGAATTTCCAATTGTCATAAAAAAACATAAACTTTAAAAAGGACCATCCAAACAATATTGGTATAAAGTTGTGTTTTGATTGGTTAAACGGTTTCAGAGAAGAAGCCATTTTTAACCAACGTTGAACCAAGTCCTGGGGTGGTGGCCACTTTGAATTTCCGATTGGGATAAAAAACAGTAACTTTATACAGGACCATCCAAACAATATTGCTAGTAAGTTTTGTTTCGATTGGTTAACTGGTTTCAGAGAAGAAGCCTTCTAAACTTTTTCCCATAGGGTCCTATGTTAAACAAAGTCCTGCGGTGGCGGCCATTTTGATTTTCCGATTGGCATAAAAAACATTAACTTTAAAAAAAACCATCCAAACAATATTGGTATTAAGTTTTGTTTTGATTGGTTAACCGATTTCAGAGAAGAAGCCTTTTAAAACTGTTTCCCCATGGGGTTCAATGTTACACTAAGTCCTGCAGTGGCGGCCATTTTGATTTTCCGATTGGCATAAAAAACATCAACTTTAAAAAGGACCATCCAAAAAATATTGGTATTAAGTTTTGTTTTGATTGGTTAACCGGTTTCAGAGAGGAAGCCATTTTTAACTTTTTTTCCATAGGGTCCAATGTTAAACTAAGTCCTGCAGTGGCGGCCATTTTGATTTTCCGATTGGCATAAAAACATAAACTTTAAAAAGGACCATCCAAACAATATTGGTATTAAGTTTTGTTTTGATTAGTTAACCGGTTTCAGAGAGGACTTATTATACATTTTTTGTAGAATGATCAAAAAGCATTTTATTTTAAAATATCCAACTGTCAACATGTCTATTTTCTTTTCATTCTAATTTTTGACTTTCAAACTAGGAACCTTTGTTTCAATGATTTTGTATAATTTGTAATGTATTTAAAATGCCGCATTTCAAAACACTTTATATCTGGAGGAAATGATTTGAGATGAGCACACACTGTCTGCAGTATAACTCGAAGCCGCAACCTATGTGTTTACAGGTATGTGTTAATCGGTAGATGACAAGCTACCTTAATCACTCAGCCCTGATGCACCTGAAACAAATGGATAAAGGATTCAAAGGTTTAAAACTAACGTTACAAGGGACAAATAACAAGTGTACTCAAGATAACAATGATTTTTATATGACATTAGGACATAATATAATAAGTCAAGATTTGCCGGCGATGCTATGGTCCAGGTTGGATTTCGGCCACCAAACTGATCCTCATAATACAGCAGAAAAATTACTGAAATTTGCATTAGGTAATATTCCGTTTAAGTACCTGAAGGTTAGACAGTCCAAAATTTGGTGTGGATCCATATGAAAATATTTCCCATAAGACAACTCCAAAACTCCATACTTCTGATTCAAGAGTAAATTTTCCAGATAGTAAAGATTCTGGTGCCATCCATGGAATGGGGAAAATGCCGTCTTTAGCCTATAATAAACATGATAAATATATAAAAATACTGCAAGCCTGTAGTTATTTATATGTGCAGAGAGCTGTACTGAACATATGCCAATAATAATGAAATCTTTAATATCTGGCTTATTCTGCTACAATTTGTGTACTTACATTTTATTAAACACCGTATTTTGTATAATATTAGCAAATTGTAAATTCTTAATTTTAACTTTTTTAATGAGTTATTGATGCTTTTCCAACACTCACGAAGAAGTATTTCATCAGTACTGACGACTAGCAATACATCATTTCCAGAAGTGGAATTAACTAATCAGCATAATGATATAATAAAAGCTTACCTTATAATAATATATACCATTTATAACACATGACATTCCGAAGTCTGCAATTTTAACAATCAGATTATTTCCAACCAGGCAATTTCTTGTCGCTAAGTCACAGTGAAGCACACCCTGTGATGCTAGGTATACCATCCCGTCTAATATCTGCTTGGCAATGTGGCAAAGTATGGATAGTATTTCCGCAGGGTGTGGTGTTGCATAAGGACTATGGATTCTAAAAAATATTTTATATCACTACAAAATTTTAAAATAGTAAAAAATATAATAAAAGCCATTATACAAGATATTGTGAAAAGTAATGTTCAGCTCGAGCTCCATTTTTAATTGGAGGCAGTGCTGTACTATATAATTTTTACTGACACATGAACTTAACAGTAAAATAATAGAGAATTCTTAATATTTGGCTTAATAACATACAAACACCAAAACCTTAATTCCCCCGGAAAACCTTAATCTCTGGGGAAAACCTTAATTTTTTAAGGAAATCCGCTAAAAGTCAGTGTTTGTAGTGATCCTTTTTATCGAAATAGTTCATGATATAACATAATTCTTTTGTTTTTAACAATACTGAAATGAGAAATTAATTTAGTTAACAAACTGAAACTGTGTAAGGTTTCTTCAACTAACAAGATACACTCGCGTGGTTCAAAATGAAATTTTTATATATATAGATGTGTATATTGCATCTAGGCTTTCTGGCTGGCGTGCATAAATGGATTTACCGTTTTGATGATGTACACTAATAAGCTGTTAACAAAAATAACTGTTCTGTGAATAAAGATTCTGTGAAAGATTCATTAAATTTCATTCAGTAGTAATTGTGGAGATGATTTTTTGTTGTTTGTTTGAATGATGTTTAACGCCACTTTCAGCAATTTTTCAGCTATTTAATGGCGTCCAGTTTTTATTGGGGGAGGAAGCCGGAGTACCCGGAGAGAACCCCCGACCTTCAGTAGGAAAACTGGCAATCCTTGTCAATTAAGATTGGAGTCGAGTACACCCTGCCCGCAGTGAGACCGTGAAATTGAGGTTTATGGCCAGGTGACACCTACCAGACAGTCATGTATACGTACTAATTTCATCAGCAACATATATACCAAATGTTGTCATCCTACCTTGCATGGTTACAGAGGAACTGCCCTAATACAAAAACTTTAACATAGTTGCTGGACCATGAAAATGAAGTCAAGGTCAGGTGACACCTACCAGACAGTCATGTACTATTCATCAGCAACCTATATACCAAATATTGTCATCCTACCACGCATGGTTACAGAGGAACTGCCCTAATCAAAAAACTTTAACGTAGTCTTTCAACCATAAATTTGAGGTCAAGGTCACGTGACAGGTGACTTGACTGACAAGTATTCATCATAAGCTACCACTGGACCAAATTTGATGAACATGGGCTTAAGATATAAAAAAAATGTCAAGTGTTTTAATAAATATTACTTTACTGGTCTCCATATAAATACCCCTGCAAAATGAATTCCTGAAAAACTGGATTGTTTCAGGAAGTCCCAGGAATTGTTTCATGACTTTTTCTACATAACCAGGACTTTAGTATTTATCATCTATAGATTTTTTAACATTGAGTTAAGTCTTTAATTAATATGCATCATTTTCTGTTTCTTCTTTGACCTTGTTTTGATTCTTGTATGAATCTACTTCCGATTTCATTTCAAAATTTTAACTGCTTCCTTTTGTAAGATGGTTTCTCAACAGTCTTCAACAGATGAAGCACATGTTAGATGCATTAAAAGTTTTACCTGGAACGTTCTCATTGTTTTGTTTACATATCCCCCTACATAAAAATAGATAGAGGGCTAATCGTTAGCTATGTGGTTGCCAGTTGACGGCAAGCTGTTTTAAGCATAAAAATTGAGGGATAGATGTTGAGAAATTTTGCTCAACATAAATCTGGCAAAAAACTGTATTCTGAACTGGTCATCAATTGAAGGTGGCCAATGAGATGAACATTTGGACTTCAAGTTGTATATATAGTTGAGGAAAAGTTGAGCATTATGACATAAAATTGTATGTAGTTGAGGAAGTGTAGAGCATTGTACCTACACTATGTGCTATGTTCATAGAAAAACATGTCTTTTTTTGTTTAATACTTTCTAAATATAACTTTTATGTTAGCATTTGAAAACATAAGTATCATCATTAAATAGGATTTTAATAAATGATTGTAATTACCTCATTTCAATATGCACATGCCCCACCCCCTTTTCCACACACCTCTCTTGGATTCTTTTAAAAAATGTATGAATAGTGAATTCAAACTCGTAGATTTTTTATACTTGTTTGGTTCATCATATATAAAAACCTGCTTTAGGGTGCCATTATCAATATAAAAACATACAATAAAATGTTTTCAATTGAAATGGCTTCTTTAATGTTTGGAAATTGTTGACAGCTAAAACAAATTAAACTAGTTGTAACTGTTTTAGCGCGCTAAAACGGATGTCTCCCCTTCCATAGTATGAACAAGGTGGATGTTTTTATCTGTGGGGGCAAATATAAGTACTAGGAATATCTTCTACATGGGAGCAAATAAATATACATTGGAGCTGAACAATACGAATGTGTAGTGTATCAATTCAGTACCATCAAACAGGATAATTTATACTAAAAATCGAAAAAACCTGAACTTGATTAAATGCGGGTGTTATTGCAATAAATAACAAGATTTTGCTTCAATATATTGTTTTGAAAAAAAGGTTAGTTATGTGTTCCATCATAATGAACAAAATGGCAATGTTGTATGTTGCTCATCTGAAATATATTCAATAGCCATCTGATTTTTAGGATACCTCAATTTAGTAAAATCCAACAGCTAAAACAATACAATGGTCCCCAGATACCGTCCTTTCTGTAAGATTTTGTACTACATTTCCTACTGGGGTAGTGTTCACTATGAAAATATTCACATTTTGATTTTGTGAGAGTGTTCTTCTTCTTAAATTTGTAAATTGTTCTCGAAAGTGTTTTATAAGATAGTTTAAAGGCATAGGTCCATGAATCCAACTAATATTCCTTGGGGGCAAAGGTCAAGGTCACAAGGTCTTATGAAGGTTACTGTGGCACTTCACATATCGTCTCATGATGATACATTCACATGTCAAATATCAAAGCCCTAGGTGAAAGGATAAAAAAGTTATGACCAGTACACGCTTTGCATATGAAATAAGCATTTATTTGACCTTGAGTATTTATTTGACCTGAGGTCAAAGGTCAAGGTCATTCTGGTACACGACATATCGTCTCATGATGATACATCCTCATGTCAAATATCAAAGCCCTTTGTCAAAGGATAAAAAAGGTATGGCCAAGACACGATTTGCATGTAAAATATGCATTAATTTGACCTTGAGGTCAAAGGTCAAGGTCATTCTGGTACGAGACACATCATCTCATGATGATACATCCTCATGTCAAATATCAAAGGCCTATGTCAAAGGATAAAACAGGTATGGCCCAGACATGCTTTGCATGTAAAATTAGAATTAATTTGACCTTGAGATCAAAGGTCAAAGTCATATGAAGGTCATTCTAGTACGCGACACATCATCTCATGGTTATACATCTACATGCTAAATATCAAAGCTGAATATCAAAGGATAAAAAAGTTATGAGTCGGATAAGCTTTGTATGAGAAGAAGAAGAATAAGAACTAGAATTGCCATTGCGAGCAATAGCAGATGTCGCCCCGACACTTTTTGATGAAAAGGAGGCCATTTTGCAATTTTTCGTCATGCGAATTCCAAAATCGATGATTCCATGTTGTTCCCCACATCAAAATATCTCTAGAAGTTGATTTTCATTGAATTCCGATAATGTTGTATTTTTTAACGTAACTCGGCAGCCATCTTAAAAATGGCCACCATTTTGAAATTTTTCGTCATATGAATTCCAAGATGTAATGGTGACGGTGCTTTGTGTAAAGTTTGATTGGAATCCATCAATGCATAGCAGAGAAATGGAGGCGACAAAAAACCTCCATTTCCCCATAGGCTTCTATGCAAATGTAACGTGGCGGCCATCTTGGAAAAGGTGGCCATTTTGGAATTTTTTGATATGTGAATTCCAAGATGTAATGATGATGGTGCTTTGTGTAAAGTTTGATTGGAATCCATCAATGCATAGCAGAGAAATGGAGGTGACAAAAAACCTCCATTTCCCCATAGGCTTCTATGCAAACGTAACGGTTGTGGCTGCGGCCACACGGTGCGAAATTTTTTTTTCAAACTTTCCTGTCTTCTTGAGGTCGATGAGGTCCAACTTCCTATAAAAAAAACTTTGGAATATATCAAACCATGGTGAAGCTATTGTAGAAAAATCATTTTCCCATAGGCCCCATGTTAAATCTATTTTTAGCCATGGCGGCCATCTTGTTTTTCCGTTCCGCCCCAAAATCATCTCAAACCTGTATCTCATTATGGTCTTCCATCATACCAAGTTTGGTCCCTCTGTGCTTCTAGGTTTCCGAAAAATTAAGGAAAATGCCCAAAATCACTCATGCATAACTTTCTGGTTTCCATGGAGACGGTTCCACATATCACCATTTTTAAAGTTGATTGCACAACTTCAGATAGTGGTTCTACTTTATGCCATGTGATGTTCTAATCCAATCAGCCATCTCTGAGTTATCAGCCGGACAAAAAGTGAGGAAGAATAATAATAATAATAATAATAATAATAATAATAATAATAATAATAGTGAAAAAGAAACAGTAGAATAACAATATGTCGCCCCGACTACGTCTGGGGCGACATAATAAGAATTTGAATTTTCAATACCCTTTATTAAATAAAACAATAAATCACAGTATTACAAGGTATCAAAAATTCAAGTTACATAAAATATTAACCTAACAATACATTATTTTGACAAGCTACATTAACAATTTTGAATATACATATTAATAAGTTAAACTTTAAACCCAAAAGTATATGAAAAGAAGACAAAATTTTTTAAAGATTTTGTCCAAAGGATCAAAATCAGTTTAAACTCATACAAGCCAGTTTAAACTTTAACATTAAACATTTTACCTACATAACAATTAACATTAACCTAGAGAAACCTATAAATGACTTTGTCCTAATGATCAAAGTCAAAATGGACTGGTACACGCCAGTCCATGTTTTAACCTTTAACACATCGCGGTTTACAATATATAAACAAGACAAGAACGATAAAAATCAAAAATACAGATAAAATAACTAACCATTAAATATTCACAAAAAGCTTGTCATTAGAAATAAAACACAATACATTATTAAAACACCAAAATCTTTAAAAGAATCAACATTATTGATAAACTTACAATATGCAAATTCAATTGCCAACCGGGCGCGGATGCGCGACCTGAATTCCTGGAGTGGGTCTGTCTGTCCGCCTCCGGTCCTCAGGTGCTGCAGGGTCACGTAGGTGGCCATCTTCGCCTGGTTGGCAATCCATAGGTACAGCCGTCTTGGGATCCTCTGGGTCTTCGTCCATCGGTGCGTGTTGGTACCTTCTCCCAACACGACTGCACCATCCTCCATCAACATACGTTCATTCATCGTCTCAGGACAGCCGGCCGTGGATGACGTGAGGCCGGCTGGTGTATCTGGACAGCTGATCCTAGTTGGCGGTGGATCAGCTGGAATCGATCTCCTAACTGGACAGCTGTCCGATGGTGGCGTGTGGACAGCTGGAGGAGATCGATTTGCACTGACCTGAGGTGGCGTATGGTCAGTGCTAGTGGTAGAAGGTCCAAATATAAAAGAGTCTATTGAACCTAGCTCATTTTTAATTAATTTACGCAAAATATTTTTAACATGACTTAATAAAATTTGTAAACGTGGACAGGAAACAAAAATGTGATATAAGTCCTCTTGCAAACCACAAGAGGGACAAACATCCGACTGCTGATAACCAGCTTTACAGTAAAATTTACCGGTTGCAATAGCACCATGAAGGATTCTCCAGTTAAGGTCACCTTCATGCATGCTATGAGGGTATTCATAAACATGACTTTATATAACATTAGGGGAAATCTTTAATTGTAAAATATTGCACCATGGGGACAGTAACTTTTTAGTATGGGAACTATTAAAATTTTGAACAACAGATAACAAATAAATCATTTTCTTGGGACATTTATCGAGAACAACGCCCTTACTTAATTCAGGCCCATTGTCAACATCTAATTTAAAAATATACTGGTGAACAACACCCATATCAATATCATTATTTAAAAAACGGTCAATCAATTCACTCCACTGCGGAGGAAAAGCCGACCATAATAAATCCAGATGTTGTTGGATACAGCGTTCAGAATGAATGCTAATTATGCCAACAAGATCCGCTGCAGTTAATTTTCTATTTAAACTAGTATCAAACAGGTCTTTAATTTTAGTCATACCAGCAACTACAAAATTTTCAAAATAAAAAGGTTCATCGGTTTTAGGGTTGACTAATAAAGGGTTAAAGAACAAAGGTTCTTCTAAAATGTCTGCAACTGAGGTATCATCTATTTTTATTCTAGATGATTCAAAATATTTCCAGGTTTTGATTAAATCTTGATAAAAGCTTGGGATGTTAGTATATTGAAAATACCCATCAAGTAATAATAATTGAACATCATAATTCAAATTAGAAACAGTAGACAAAAAATATTTACAAAAATAGTAACAAGGGTGAATTTCTTCACCATTCATTAATGTCAAAAATCTGTACATAAACTGAATTCGAAAATAGCGAATTCTAGATAGGATATGAACTAAGCCCTGTCCTCCAGTACATACAGGAAGATATAACATTTCTTTGGAAACCCAATGTTTTCCTTGCCATAGAAAATCTACAAATTTGTTTTGAATGGCACTTATAATTTCATCGGGCACGGCCACGGAATTTAATCGATGCCACAATTTTGACGCGGAGAGTAAATTAATTACAAGCGTTCGTCCTCTAAGTGACAAACCACGAGCAAATGGTTTCCACCTGTCAAGTTTGACAGTAATATCCTCCTCCATCCCTTCCCAATTTTGTTTATAAAAATCCTTATTATTTCCAACAAAAGTACCCAAAACCTTTAAACCTTTATTATTCCACTTGAGACCAAGTGGACAATCATTTCGATTTTTCCAACTTCCCACCCACAAACCTTCGGACATTTTTGTAAATTAATTTTTGAATTGGAAGCTTTCTGGTATATATCTAACCAGAAAGACAACCTATCAAAATCAGAGTCCTGCGTTAGTAGAGTATCTAAATCATCTGCATATGCAGATAAACAACTTTTCTTACCATCAGATAATGGAAGTTCAAGGCCTGAAAGACCATCTTTTGACCTTAATTTATGCAAAAGAGGTTCAAGGCAGATAGCATAAAGTTGACCAGACAAGGAACATCCCTGTCGTATACCTCGTTTAAATTGAAAAGGGGAAGATAACGAATTATTAATTTTCAGTAAACTATGTACATCTGTATAAATAGTTTTTATACAGGATATGAAATAATCGCCAAAACCGAAAGCTTCTAATGTCTTAATCAAATAGCCATGATGAACACGATCAAAAGCTTTCTCTTGGTCAAGGGAAACAATAGCAAGGGGGATATTTTCCTGATTAGCATAACACGTAGCATCAGAAATAAAACGAATATTGTCACTGATATGACGACCGGGAACACAATAACTTTGATCGATATGTAATATATCGGGTAAAACGGTACGAAGTCTTAGCGAGAAAGCTCTCGTTAATATTTTATAATCGCAACAGAGAAGAGACACTGGTCTCCAGTTTTTCAACAAACTACTGTCACCTTTCTTTGGAATCATCGTCAGAACGGCTCTTCTGTACGAAAGTGGAAGTCTGTTTTCTTCAATAGAAGAAACAAAAACTTCGTGCATATCTTTACCAACGATGTTCCAAAAGGTTTTGTAAAATTCACTAGGAAGCCCATCAATACCAGGTGACTTATTATTATTCATTTTTAACACGGCAGAGGACAATTCATCATAACTTATAACATTATCTAATGTTTGTTTTTGGATTACACTTATTGTAGGAATGTCTTTCAAAATTTTATTTTGACAACCTTCATCAACAGGATCGGGGCTATAAAAGTCGGAGTAAAAATTTCTGGCAAGGGTTTTTATTTCCATATCTGAATCAGTTATACTGCCATCAGGCAAGGTTAAATGGGATAATAGTTTCTTTGTACCACGTTTCTTTTCAAGGTCAAAAAAGTATTTTGTAGGTTTATCTGAATCATTAACATATTTGAATCTTGAACGAACCCAAGCACCACGGGCCTGGATTCGTTCAAGTTCAGATAACTGTTGCTGCTTCTTAATTAAAATGGTATTGAGATCAGGATTTGCGGAAATATTTGATTTTAATAATTGAATATCGCACTGCAAACTATCAAATTTACGTTTAAAATCATAACTCTTTTTAACAGAAAATTCTTGCGAAAGTTCCTTTATTTTATATTTTCCCCGATCCCACCAATCCTGAATACACTTGAACTCAGATTTCTGTAATCGCCAAGAAATCCAGAAGTTATTAATCATATCAATCTAAAAGAGATGTATTTAAACACCAGTAAGCACTCTTGTGTTTACTTGGTATTTCTTTAAAATAAACACGAACAAAATCGTGATCAGAATATGTACATTGTTTTATTTCTGAAGATTGAATAAACTGACTATAATGTTTGGAGATATAAATTCGATCGAGTCTTGCGGCGACACCGTCATTTCTCGACCAGGAATAAGTTCTATCGTACGGATGAATATTGCGAAACGTATCAATAAATTTGAAACGTTTAACAATAGATTTAAATTCATTACAAGAATGGGGATGGGGTTCAACATCTCCTGTCCTATCTAAGGAAGGATTAGTAGTACAATTAAAATCACCTCCAAGAAATATTGGATAGGAAGAATCAAGCTGATTCAAATGGTGTTTTAAACTTTTCAAAAAGTCAAGTTTTTCTTTGGGACAGGTGGGGGAATAGACATTCAACAAATAAACAGTTTCCTCCTGTAATTTGATAGTAGCATGTAAAATTCTAAATTATTTGAAAAACATATCGCCAATCCAGCAGACATAGTTGAGAGATGAGAGAACACTATTTCTCCTCTCCATATCATTTTCCATGTACCTTCATCAGAAGGAATGGTATGTGTATCTTGAAGAAAAACAATGTCTTCATTCAATTTAGATTTTAAAGAATCTAATATAAAATATCTTTTAAAAGAATCTCGACAACCTTGAGTATTCAGTGAAACCAACGAAAAACCAGACATTACAATTGTAATGAACAAAATGAGCAAAAATGCATAATTAAGTGGGCAATACATATTTACTTAGATATATTTTATCTCTAGGCATGAGTTTTCAAATACGATTTTAATTTCTTTATCAATTTATTTAGTCGGGCCTTCAGCTGAGAAGACGACTCAGGGTTTCTTCGGCGATCAATAAAGTCTTGACACAGTTGCCTGAGGTTGGTGGTATATTCTAAACACTTCTCAACAGGCTTTTTGTTGCTTTTCAGTTCAGAAAGAAGTCTGTCCAGCTCTTCGGTGGATAATTTTTGTTCAGTATCCACGACAACTTGGGATACGTTTTGCTCGGATAAATCAGAGGATATAGACTCAATGTCTATATCCTCTTCTTCATCGGTGTTTAGAATAGAGTGGGATGGAGGAGGCAAATCCCATATACTTATGTCATCTTTAGTAGATACATCGGGAGTTTTAGTGGTTGTGGGGGTTTTAATACAGATAAGGGAATCATTATCGGCAGCTTTGCGTTTAACTGCAGATTTCACTGGCAATGGATCAGTATCCACTTTTTCAGTAGGGGTGTGAACATTAACAATGACATTAGAAACAGTTAAATTCTCAGATTTTTGCTCAGCAGTAACATTAGAGGAGGAGTTTGAAGCATTAGTATTAACACTGGCTGTTAAATGCAGAGTCATCGACTCCAGAGTCTAAGGTAACAGACTGCCCCACTGACCCGGTTGGGGGAACCGCTTCAGCCGTGAATGGGACATTTGTACTTGATTCTGACTTGTTATTTTGTGGTCGATTTTGTGGACATCGATTTTGAATATGACCAGTCTGTTTGCACTTGAAACAGACAACATCGTCATTTACAAATATTCTGTAATTTTGCCTTTGATAGTACATATCAAAGGATTCCGGTAATGTAACATTTGGGTGAAGAATAAGGGATACTTGTCGTCTAAATGACTTGACATGTTTTAGTGCTGGGATTTTAATACCCAGTGCAATGGGTTTTATGTCTGAAATTATGCGTCCATAACGCATTAACTCGTCCTCAAGTAAATCATTGGGAATAAAAGGGGGACAATTAGACAAAGTAACCTTTTTAGGGATTTTCACCAAACACTGAACTTCAATAAATTCGTCCCCAATACTTAAGCCATTAGAACACAACTCCTCAACATCATCGAGGTTGGATAAAAAAACTACAACCCCAGACCTCATACGAGAGGCAGCCACTATGTTTTCTGGTTTGACAATATCGGCAATAGCAACAACATATTGCTCGATTGAGACAGACGGTATGTTTGTTAGTCTCACACCGTGTTTCCTTGAGACAAAGCCAAAAGGCTTATGTCCAAATGACGGCATCTCATCGTTATTTTTCGATCTTGAACTTTCTCTGTCAAGCGGTACATTATTATTAGTCGTCAAATCTTTTGAACTTTCGCTGTGTAATTGCGAATTTACAACTTTATCACGATTAGCCTGGGGCAAGGATTTTACACCTACCTTTGACGGCATTGTTCTCTTAATTAAATTAAGATCTCTATTGTCCCTATCACTTGAAAAGAATTGCCCGCGGCAACAACAGTCGACAACTGAGTAGATTTACCCATGACCACACTGGAAAACGAAGGCGACGCCATCTTTGAACAAAAAATAAACCAGTAAACAAAAATACAATCCACCAAAAATCTCGGCAATCCGAGATATAAATACGAAAAACACCCCACAAAATGAAAGAGCTTCTTCTTCCAAACACAACAATACAAATATTTACGAACCACAATACAAAATAACCAAGAAATAAATGCTTTGAGCGGAGCTCCGAAAAACACGTCCTATCCCTTCATGAAGAAGAAGAACTGACACAAAAACAATATGCCTCCCCCTTCTGGGAAGGGGAGACATAATTCAGTGAAATTCTTACAGCTGATTAGCTATGTTCAATGTGTTACAATTCTGAAATTCAGTTTATTTTTTTTTCAATTTAAATTTCCAAACCCCTATTAAATAATTGTCACCTTGTTATCATAGACATACAGATTTAATTAAACAACGTATAAATAATTTATCACATTTTTATTTTTCATTTATATGACATTTCTCCTGTATGCGGTAATTTCCGGATATTCAATGTCTTTCCGGTGTCAACTTCGTTTTATCATTACGACTTCCATTTCCGCTACGCCACAGAATTCAAATTTGTGTATTCCTTGTGATCGGCAATCGAAAGAATTTCATCAAATATGACGGTAAGTAATGATAAGCGAAGTAGTTTATAGATGTTTTCATGCATTGATTGATTATTTTTCATCTTTTACTTAACTGCTTATCTCGCAATTTAATTTTAGAACAGATGGCAATAATATGCGTGTCTATTTTTTAATATTTATTTGAGTTTGGACTGATAACTTTTTTTCAGAAAACTGTGATTTTGTATAACAAGAAAAGGTAAAGATTTTTTCGAAAATGATACTTTGTGGTCAATTAATATTTTACAGACAAGTCATCTTACGATATCCTGTTAATGGGAATGCAGTGTGCCTGTACAAAAGCTGTAAACAATGTTGTGAAGGTGGCATTTCAACATGCAGGAACTCATTTCTCAATTTTTAGCTATACTGAGTGAGCAGTAGCTCACAGGTTCCTTGTTGAATTGCCTTCTTTCCCACAGTTAATTCTGGAAGAGATTCAATAACAGCCTACATGTATATGACAAGCTATGAACTTAACCAGTCTATTAGAAGTTTTGGTTTTGCAATTAGAAAACAATTGTCTGAATATTATCATTCTAGTCTGAGTATTGACAAATGTTTAGCTATTTCCTTCATAAGGTCAATGTGGTGTTATTTTATGTATTTTTATTTTCTTTCAGATCTTCTGATGAAAACATTTAAAACTGATCTGGCTCAGATGAGGGACAGACTTTAATTAGAATGGCATACAAAATAAAATTGTATAAATATACAACTCGTCTCTGTGAGCCGCCTTTATAGGTCTATGGGTATATGAACTTGGCAATATTGTCTCCTTGTGAGGTGTGAAACAAACAGGTGAAAAAATGTATAGGTGTACTTACCAGGTGGCAAACGAGACATACCCATAGACAAAAGAGTTGAAGTGTTTGTGTCAATTGAAATGTAAAAATGGTGGTTTTGGGAATCTTTTGAAAGCATTGTTCACAGTTCCTCTGATTAAAGTCTTGAAAATCTAAGAAAATTCCTGACAGGTCTTTATAATCAGGAAAATCCTTGTAAACTCTTGAAAAGTCTTGAAACTAAAGAAAATCTTGGAAAACTCATGAAAAGTCTTGAAATTCAAGAAAATCCTGAAAACTCTTGCTTTTCAGGATTATCCTGAAATATCTTGAAAAATCCTGTTCCAATACTCTCCTGCTAAATCCTGAAAATCAGGTCCTGAAAATTCCTGTAAATTCCTGAAAATTGCTTTTCAAGAAAATCCTGAGATATCCTGTTCCAATACTCTCCTGATAAATCCTGGGATTTTAACAGGATGTCTCAGGATTTTCTTGAAAAAAGTCCTAGGAATTCTCAGGAATATCTTGAGAACTCTCAGGATATTCTGGGTGAATTTTGCAAGGGTAATGTGGGGACATCAGCATCTAGCAAATTAAAATCTTAAATAATTTCTTTCTTTCAAGACTGAGGGTTTTCAGTGGCCGAGTTCAAGTAGTTAGTGATCATCTATTGATAACATGCCTGTCAACACTGAAGTTGTGGGTTGGAGTCTCACTGCTGGAAGGGAGTGTTCGATTTAAATATTGACTGACAAATATAAGTTTCCCTACGATGGACTGTGGTACTCTGGCTTCCTACCCAATAACTAGAGGCTCCCATATATGAGCCTGTAATCGCTCACCTGGAACACAAATGACTTCAACTATATTTACATGTTTGCAATTTACAGTTTCAGTCTAGTTGTTATAGCTTTTAAGTTACTGTGAAAAAACTAAACATTTCTTCAAAAATTTTGGTTAAGTACAATAACTCCTATAAGGTGCCATCAGACAATTTCTGAAAATTAAATGATTTGTAGGCCTTGTTCTTTAGGGTAATTTAGAAATTTATAGCTTTACTCTAGGTGTGTTATAGACTAATTTATAACACAAATACTGATTATTTGTCCAAATTCGTAATTAAAGGGCAATAACACTTATAAAGAGTCATCTTGGAATTTTGGACTAAGCAATGATTTATAGGTCTTGCTTTGCTGATCATTTGTGCAATTTACATTTTCATTCTAGCTGTATAGTTTTCAAGTTACACGACAAAAACGGAAAATTTCATAAAAAGTTGTCATTTAAGGGCAATAACTCCAATATGGAGTCATCTGACAATTTCAGACCAATTAAGTGAATTGTAGGGCTTTTATTGCTGTTCATTTTTGCTATTTATAGTTTCACTCTAGCTGTTATAGTTTTTAAGTTACAGGACAAAAATGGAAAATTTCATAAAAAATTGCCAATTAAGGGCAACAACTCACATAAGGAGTCATCTGACAATTTCAGACTAATTAAGTGAATTGTAGGACTTTTATTGCTGATCATTTTTGCTATTTACAGTTTTATTCTAGCTGTTATGGTTTTTAAGTTACAGGACAAAAACAAAAAATTTCATAAAAAATTGCCATTTAAGGGCAATAACTCATATAAGGAGTCATCTGACAATTTCAGACCAATAGAGTGAATTGTAAGACTTAAATTGCTAATCAATTTTGCCATTTAGAGTTTCTCCCTAGCTCTTATAGTTTTCAAGTTATATTGTAAATACCTAAAATTTTGTCAAAAATCGTCATTAAAGGGCAATAACTCCTACAGGAAGCCAATACACAACTTCACACTAATATCAACTATTGTAGACCTTAATGTGCTCATCAATTTGAAGTAATAGTTTTCTCTATAGCTATTATAATTTTTGAGATAATGATCAAAAACCTGTGTTGACCCCCCACCACCATGTTCTATTTTTAGTAACAGCGGCCATCTTTGTCCGTTGATCAACACCCTGGGTACAAATTTGAAACTAGGAACCCTAAGGATGACCTTCGGTCCAGGTGAGCCTGAACAGGACGCCCCAATATACTAGTAGCTGAAATATTGCTGAGCTGTATAAAACACTATGTAAACAACAACAAATTTTATTAGAACTGCAACATTAATCTTGATATGGTAATCAAAATGAAAGTAACCTAGTTTATTTAAATTTTAAGATAGTGTTTATAAAGCTAAGATCACACACTCTTTCCTTGTTTTAACACGATCTTATACAAGTAATAAAAATTTACCTAAATATATTGATCTGCTCAGTAGATGTTTATGTTTGTATTGTTTGATTTTTTTGGCCGGGTTGCACGAAGTTCAAACCCGGGTTATAGTATGGTGAAGTTGGGATGGCGGGCAACAGATGGGCTGGGAAAATACATGTAGGATATTTATTTTGTGTATCAACTCATCCTACAGTTCTCAACCAAGATTTCTGAAACTTCACAGAAAGATTGTACATGTATTGAAGTTGTGCACCTGCTATTATGGAAGTGTTCCAGGATGTTTTTCTTAATTTTCCAGCCAGGGAACTTAGTAATTTTTCAGAACAGTTGTAGAAGACGGTACCTACTTTGTGTAATCAACTCCTGCTACAGTTTTTAACCCAGATTTAAAAACTTCACAGAAAGATTACACATTTGTTGAAGTTGTGCACCTCCTGTTATGGAAGTGTTCCCGGATTTTTTCCTAATTTTCCAGCCTTGGGAACTTGGGAACATTTTTCAGAACATTTGCAGAAGACTGTACCTATTTTCTGTAATCAACTCCTACATTTTTTTACACAGATCCAAAACCTTAATTCTTCCAATAAATTTTAAACCATTCCTTATTTATTAAAGCACTTGCTTTGCAACCCAGCCGTTTCAGACTTTTGTGATTTTTATACTATTTTAAATCTCGCCCTAGTATGAAAGATTTAGAAAATCTCTTTGCTCATTATGTTGTTATTTGTTGATGAGTTCGAACTCACAGCTGGAGGGTTATCAACATTTAACAGAGATTTGTGCTTAAGCTCGGTTCTAGGATTGTCTTATTGAGAGCATAATTTATGCTATGTTTAATGCCTCACTTGATTTTAAGGTGACTTAAAGCACTGCTCCGTTCTTTTTTTAACCTTTTTCCATATGTATTGATTTGGCGTCAAGAATTTATACACTAGTATCAATTGTGGACTTTTTGTATAAAATTGAATGATCTGCAGACATGCATTAGTTGCACGAAGTTATTCAAATGTCCCACGTGGAAGTATAAAACTAAATACTTAAGAAATTAGCGGATGCATTAAAACTGATAAAGGAAGGAACTTTCGTTCATTGTATCATTATAAAAACATGAGCTGATTTTTTACGTATCATTTTTTCAGTAAATATGTTAACAAACAGTATTCAAACGCCTGATAAATCATAACTAGAAGTATATTTTTGGCATTAGAAGAACTTTGGATGTATGTCCTTTTAAAATACATGTGAACATGTATATTGTGCAAAAGTGTAAATTGAGCATTTATTTTTTCAAATTTGTGATCTATGAAACATACCAGTACCGTTGGAACAGATTTTCAGATTTAAAAAATATTATAAAACAATTTAATACATTAACTGACAAGTACATATGCTTTATCCTTTTTTTACTACACTGTATACATTGAGTTTTTAACATAACAATTCAAACAAAAGTTACATGTATACTTATAAGTCTTAACTTGTTTAGATCTTTTTTCATCGTGTCATACTACTTTTCACCAAAAATGATACAAGTCGGTTGATCGAAGTGTGTACACATATGCAGAAATCGAAACAGAGACTATGAAAATTGTTTAGGTTGGGAGAAAACGCCATGGCAAAGTTTTTCTTAAATTAAATAGTTAAATTATATATAACACTTTCTAAATACGGTAATAAAGAAATTGATTGACCAAATATTTTTGGTGCGTGACTGGATGTATACTAGTAAACCAAAATAATAGATTTATTTAACATCAGTGATTGTCACATGTATATATACGTAAATATCTCAAGGTCCATGTCTTTATAGTGGTTCTCCATTTATGTACACAGGGCGCACGGAAGAGGTAAAAAAGTTTTGGATGTGTTGTTTGTTGATAATTTAAATGGCTATTTTATTTACCATTTTATACTAGTAACTTCCATTGCATCTAGAGTTGCATTTAGAACCCAGACAAACACATGGGTGTGGTGGATCATTGACTACAGAGTATAAGTGTAATTTGAGTTTGGTAAATTATGGCAATATTGAAATTCAGCAAGTATAGGTTAAAATTATTTTGCATCGGATTTTGTTGTAATTTTTGTCTTACAAATATATACGCTCAGACTGTGGAAAAGGGGGGGGGGTCAAATTTGTTTACCACCACACACACACACACACACACAGTTTACTTACGCATTTGAGCATGAGCTTTTATGGAATGAAAAATTCATAACCAATCCCCTATTCATGACTCGAATTCTAAGAATCCCGCATTTTTATGTTTTAGTTTAAGGATGTCTAAAATTCCATACCCAATCCTTCATTCCAAATAATATGACCTCCATTTCTAGTTGAATTAAGGGTATTGTCAGCTGGCCCAAATATTACTCTCAAAACTGATGAAGTTTTTACTATTGCTGACATACTCCTTTTACATTTATTGCTGTTATGTAAAAAAAAAAGATTTTTATTCATTTATTTTTTCCACTTTTTACAATGTATCTGTTGCTTAAACATGAAGGTATGAATTTGGGCAAACAGCAGTAGGGCTGCTAACAATTTGTAAAAAAAGATGCCGACCGAAAATGTAAGCAGTGAATTAGTATACAAATGAGACGTTATCTAAGAATGAATACATCATACTAAACTGTAACACTGGGCATTTAAATGTCTAATTATTTGTAGCATTGTCAGTTGCAAATATTTTGAGAATTCTCACTGCTGGCAGGGTGTACTCGACTCCAATCTTAATTAACAAGGATTGTCAGTTTTCCTGCAGAAGGTCTGAATTTTCACCGGAAACTCCGACTTCCTCCCCAATAAAAACTGGACAACGTGATAGAGCTGAAAATTTGCTGAAAGTGGCATTAAACACCAATCAAACAAACAATCAAGAACAAAACAATGTTCACCTATTACACATGTAGACTCTTGAAGCTACACAGCAAAGAATCTACAAATCTGATTAATTATTGATGTTAAAATAGTGGTCACTTTTTTATAGAGGTTTTGTGGTACACATTGACGATTCTGCTATGAAATGCTGTTTGTATCCATTTTAATTAAGATTTGATATCCATTACCTAAAAAAATATTCTATAAACTAAAATAGTCAATTTGAAAAAAAATGTCATAAAAGGTCATTTTATCATTTTAATGTTCTACATTATCCATTTATTTAATAAGATTAGTTAGACAAAAATAAAACAAGTGCCAAAGTGCCACAAAATATGCCTTCGAAAATTTTGGTAAATGGTTGAAAAGTTTGACAGAGAGGTGTGTACATGTGTTAAGTTGCGGGAACCTTTATAACCCTAATGAATTTGATAACCAGCCAATTTAATTAAGAAATAATTCACGGAGGCTGTGGTTTATCATTGTTTTACCACGGGGTGACCATTTATGTCGTATTATTTTATCCCGAGCGACAGCGAGGGATAAAATAACGACATAAATGGTCATCCCGTGGTAAAACAATGATAAATCACAGCCTCCGTGAATTATTTCTATTCTAATAAGACAATTAGAGTACATTTATAATATATTTGTACCTATAGAAAACATCATTTCCGCCATAAACTGGCTGTTCCGTCAATTTAACACACAATATATTGCAACGGATAATTATAGCGCGTGTCGCTATTTATAAGATTTATACGTCATATGCAATAGCTTTCCGGTAGGAGTTAAGTTTTGTAATTGGAACAGCCATTTAAAACACGCCCTTCTCAGCGCGTGTTGCTCATAGATAAATCATTTTTTTACCACAGTTGTGGTCTCAAAGCCTTTAAAGCACGTCATATTAGAATACCAAAGAATTATATGGGTATTTGCAGAGCTTTCAATTATATCGAGAGAACCATGTACTACCATAATGAACTTGATAACCAGCCAATTCAATACCTTAGACACCAACGATTCCGTGAACATTCATGAAGATCAACGAACAACTTTTTCATTAACAGTAGAGACCAACTCGGCATTTTATAATACCGGTAATTTAAGAAAAATTAAGAACTCTGTGGTAGGCGATTTGACTGGTAATCGGACTTGGTTGAGATATTATCACGCCCATAAACATTTTCCCCAAGATCAGTCAACAACCGTTTGATTTATAGAGTGGACGAGAGGAATTTGCCATTTTTGTATAAAGGGCCATACCATTTTTGTATAAAGGGCCATAACTCTAAAGTGCCTGAAGCAATATGGCTAGTTATCAAACTTGATCGAGATATTTTGCCCATAAACATTTTCCCTAAGTTTCATGAAGATCTGACAACAAATGTTTGGGATAGAGAGCTGATAAGGCGAATTTGCCTTTTTTTAAAATCAAGGGCCATAACTTGAAGTGGCTGAAATGATTTGGCTGGTTATCAAACTTGGCCGAGATATTTTGCCCATAAACATTTTCCCTAAGTTTCATAAAGATTAGACAACAACTGTTCCGAGTTAGAGATCAGACATGGCTGTGGACGTCTTCACTAAAATGTTTTAAAAACCATGATCGTTGCTTCGACTTAAAGACAACACCAGAAAGAAAATATAACTTACCTTAAGTAATTATTTAAGCTGCCATTTTCCATGTATTCAAAAACTATCATGAATTCCTCAGGACAAATACCAAAACAGGTGACAATATTTGGGTGATTTATCTTCCTCAGTTGTTCTACTTCTTTTTCAAAATAAATTTTGGCAATCTCAACTGGAGTCACTTTCGACACTTTTACGGCGCAATATATATTCCCCCAGATGCCAAGACGCACTTGTCCGAATGCCCCTTCTCCAAGTACTCCGTAGAGTTTAATTTCCAAGGCCGGAATGTTAACCACTTCTGTAAGGATAATCATTTTAAAAATGTTTTTAATAAATGCCATAGTAAAGCTACAATTGTTAACAATTTATAATTGCACTAAATATATGTTTAGTACATAACATTAACAATCTTAATTGTTTATTGATTGATAAGCCTTCATTGTTGAAGAATAGTCACAACTCCTATTTCATAATGGGCTTCTATACAAAGCAACTTGCACGTTGTAAAAAAGTCACTTATTGTAAAGATGGAATGATTACAATTTCAAAAAAAATAAGGGGTGCCTTGCTTCACTTTTTTGTTTGTCCTTGGATTTGCACTTTATTCTGTTTACAATTTTTATACATTATCTTCTGTTTACTTTTTAAACACCTAAAAAAAGAATGTTGTAAAATAGTCTGTGAATTGTTAACGAATATCATGATCTACAAAATTCAAGAACATTTGCTTTGGATTTATACATATATAGGAATAATTAGACAACTTTCAGATAATACATTTTTGAATGTCTTGCTGCTTTCTTAACGACAAAAAACATTATGCTGGTTAAATCTTTAGTATAAAATTTTAAAACTTGTTTTACTTAAAGTTGGATGTGATCTTTTTCATGCCCTATGGGTCAAATAAAACACCGTGACCCAGGGATATAATACTTCAATAATTCTTGGATTCATGGAAAGACAGTATCCATGAAAACCACGCAAATTGATATATATACAACGAATAGAAATGAAACAATAGTAGTATTAAACAACTCTGCAACATTTAAACGAAATCTGTTTTTTACTTGCCAATGTTTTCAATTTTTTTTTATATAAATGGCCTCTCTCAAAAACTACAAAAGATGTGCTAAAATTGAACTTTTCGTCATGTTATAGTAATTGACAGCTGCACAACGTAACATGTTTTAAAGTTGTCATTTGAATCCTCTAACTGTTGACCAAAAAAAACTTCATTGGCCTAACTCAAAAACTACAATTTCTACAATTTGAATTGTGCTGAAAATTGAACTTGATTTTCATTTTATAGTAATTAACAGCTGTGCAAAATTTCCCACTTCTCTGTAAGCCCACCCCCACATGAAAGTGACTTCCCCCTATAAATCTGACCTAGCATGAGTCCTGCTCATAGGATCCTATGTTAAGCTATGTTTAAACGGTGGTAGCCAGCTTGGATTTTGACTCGGCCACAAAAAAACTTATAAATAATAGAGGACTATCTGAGGTATATTTCTACAATATCACTATTCTTTTTGCTAAGCAGTTAGTCAGAAAACTAATTTTGAAATTTCAGCCAATCATAACTCTCATAATGCATTCTTTAATTGTCAAAATAGTAAGAGAACAATCATGGCTTCATTTCTGCATAATTTGATTTAAATTTGTGGATTGAGTTCTGAATAAAAGCAGCTTATATGCTTTTACCACACTGGTCCTTTGTAAAGCTATTTTCCACTGTAGTGGCCATCTTGGATTACAGATCCACAAAAAATCCAAAAATCATTCTGCCAGAGATTTGTTGAGAAAAATAATTGAAATTTCAGGTAATCAGAACACATTAATGGCCTTGGCTGCATGATGTAAAATACTTGATCAGGATCAAAATTCAAATTTTTTCTTCCAATTGGCCAAATTGTTTTGTAGAAGATTGAAATGTGAAAAGTTTATGATTGACAGTGATGATGATGGAAACAAGTGATGAGAATACAATAGCTCACATGACTCTTTCAGTCAGGTGAGCTAAAAGTAACTTAATGATAATTGGTAAAAAATATTATAACATCAAGGTTCCAGAAAGCCTGTATACCTTCATGGTTATTAGGTATAGATGTCCATGAAACAAGATTGATCTATGCTAGCAATCTGACTAATCAGCAAGAAAAAAGGACATTTTTATGTTTAACACAACCTCAAATGCATTATTTGGCCTTATATTTTCACTGATTTTTAAAACTTCAGAGAATAAGGCCTAAATTAAAATATTGATTGTTTGCTGTTTTCCAACCGACCGTATAGAATCGACCAGACTGACAAAATTTTATTGCGTCTAATTGTGAATTATTTTTGTTAATAGTTCGATCATTATCCGAAATGTCGGGGTCGTTACGTTTTCGAATTGTTTGTACACCAAGATCAATTACATGCTTTAATTTTACCATTTTTTGCTTTTGCGTCAAGCGTTCATGTGACGATTTTATACAGAAACCCGTGGAAAATTGTTTTGGTTTCATGTTATCCATGTACGAACGTCTTCAGGACATTTGTACATGGCCATCGGATCGCCAAATGGGATTAATTGGATGAAACCACATCCCTCTTTTACAAAAAAATATACTACTAACTTTTATGTTACAGAGAATGGAAAATTAAAAATATTTTTAGCATATTGTTTTTGAACTTGAATATCGCAGATTGCTGACGACAGCCTGTCGTTTATGAAATATAATACTCATAAAACGTAGTTCAGAACGCGCAAGAAATTTCCAAAATAATATCATTTTCAAAAATGTTCTGACATTTGGGAAGGATGACCCTCCCATACCCGCCATTCCCGAGAACTGCAGACGTCAATGTTCAAGTCCCTTTACCAGATCACCAGTTGTTTTCCTCTTATCTGACATGCTCAGTGTTTATGTTTGTTGCATTTAAAATTTTTCTTTATTAAGGTGAAATTTACTTTTCCCTTAATAGCTTATTCAACTTTTATCAAAGTTGATAACATAAAATATTTTTCCTTTCATACCGACCAATAGCACTAAAGGTATAGTCGGAAAACAGCATACAAACATATTTTTAAGGTTGGCATAATTAATGTAGATTCCTCATGCTGGCCAATTTAGAGTCTGACGAACAAATATTGAAGGACCTTTATAAAAGACCTCATAAATTTCAATTCATTTAGCTTTAAAAGAACACTTTGAAATTTTAGGAAATCAGATACAGAACTGCCTACTGCAACACTGGTCTTTGCCAGAATAAGTCAAAATGAGAAAACTTTGTACAGGACCCCACAGACTTTGTTCCAAGTTACAAAACATTTGGATCATTAGTTGCTGATACGAAGATTATTTACAATTTGAGGATTCAGATTTGTATTTTTCCTCTTCATGTAATTTGTTACCAGTTGCTATAATCTTTTTTATACATACTGAATTTTCCCCATCAGATAAAATTCAGAATTCACATTGTAAAATTAGATATGTTCGTTAAGTGGATATTTACCTGGTCGAGTTACAGCAACTGCTTGAGCAGCTGCTTGCTGATAATACATGTACATGTTTGCAGTCTGTTGATAAACTGCTGCAGGCTAAAAAAAGACGAGGCTAAAAAAAGACGTGTTTCAATTTGTTTAAATATTTGTAATAGTGAATTTTCCATTAAATACATAATAAATGTTTCCATTTTCTACTGTTTGTAATTTAATTAATTTAATTAACATGTACTACATGTATAAAGTTAATAAACATTAACTATTGTATAGTTTAAAAAAAGAAAACATTCATTCATTGTTGTGATAATACAAACTAAGAACTTAAATCAAACTCAGAAGTTTTAATAGTAGTAATTTATGAAGAAAATAAATCATTAAAATGATTAGCTGCGAAATCGTAGCTCTAAAAGGTCGCTCTTTTTTTGCGACCATAGCTGCGAAAACGTAGCTCTGATGGTCGCTCAACGTAGCTCTGAGGTTCGCTCTTTTTTTTTGCGACCATATGATCGCAAAAAAGAGTGACCATCAGAGCTACGTTTTCGCAGCTATAAAATGATTCAAAGATTGTACAAATTAATTGTAATAATGTTGGCTACAAGTAATTATTTACTTGTGGCCACAAAAATTAATTTCTATGCCTGTATTTATAATCTAATAAAAACTTACAATAACTGTAACTTGTGTATATGTAGTGTTGGCATACTGATCCCAAACTGTCTGTACATGTACAGCAGCAGATTGAGGGTTAGCAGGTTGACAGTACAAAGGTACATACATGCTTGTAGCAGCACGTTGGTGGTTAGCAGCAGCTGGATAGTTAGTTACCTAAAACACATAATAAAGTCAATTCTACAATATATTTCATACTTTTCAATGAAAGATTATCGTAAATTTATTCTCAATAAATACTCAGTATGTGCACGATGTACCTTTATCAGCAGTGATACAACTTAACAGTCGCCAAGTCACCAATGCGAGTAGAATCCCAGTAACCAATGCCAGTAGAATTTCCGTTGGGCGACCAGATTCATGTGTGTAGATCACCCAGTTGGCGAACATAACAAATGAAGTGCGATGCACTAATCAAATACGAGGTCCGAAATTAACTGACGCCAAGACTAATTTTCCATCTACAGTTTTACCGCTTCAAAAATGTAATTACTAGCAAAATTGTGCCTGTGTATTATACTTATATGTGGTAAAGTAGTTTAATTATTATCAAGATTGGGAATAGATAGAACAGCTTTATTGCCTTTAGCGTCACAAATGGCAATTTTTAACAAAGGGGAATAACAAAAACAGCGTAAACTTGTTTCCTTTTTGACTAATTGACTTTTTCTTTGTACATAAATGTATAGCGTTGTCCATGAGGTGTAGGACCACCAAATACCAGGAACCAGTATAGAATTTGAGCGTTACAGTAGTACTATTCAACGGATCAGTTCACTGTTGCCCAATGTAGAATTTGAACCGTACATGCTACCAGAATAAATTTGTCATGTATGGAAAGCTGAATATTTACGGAAACTTGAGGAAACAATTTTATTTGATTTAATTGAACATAAAAAGTTGAGAGTCAATAAAGGACATTCAGTATTTTTGAACTGAAAGTGAAAGTAACAGTAGATTTTTAGACCATTGAACTTTCTCTTTAGCATTCGTTCTTATATGCATTGAAACGTAGGGTGAAAATTTGACAGAATGCTGACCCGGTGCATACTGCTATGAAACAGAAGTGTCACTTAATTATAAATAAAGGTAAATTGTCCAGGAAAATTTAATATATATACATGAGAAATACACCAAATGATTAAAAAAAGATGAAAACACTGGTATCAGGTCATTTCGGTACCTCGTTACTTCGGTAAGTACTAGGTGTTGGTCACTTCGGTACATGTTTTGATACGAATATTTACTAGTTTCTCTATTTATAATTAACTAATTAATTACATGTATTTAATGATCCTATTTTTAAATAATAAATTTTGTTTGTAAGATCATCAAACTTAATTAACAAAAAAAAAGATATTTTTTTACTAAGAAAAATATCGGTAATTGCAAGTTTAAATTAATTTGAGAAATAATATCCACGCTAAGAGGAGACATAAATAATGGGCTGTCTTCTGGCTATTCCAACATTTTAAAATTACCTATTCTGGCTATTCCAACATGTTCAGAACAATAGATGTTGTTATTGTGTAATGTGTTGTTTTAGTAATTAGTCCTTAATTATTTTTCCAGGTAAATGTTTTTAAATGTAATTTTATCTGTTCAAACAGATTATCCAACCAGAACTTGATACATACTGGTTTTAAGTTTCAAGTTAAGACAAGACGAGGAGAGAGCTGTTATGTCATTATACACAGTGTATTGGGCGAAACC
Source organism: Limnoperna fortunei (assembly GCA_944474755.1). Taxonomy (NCBI): domain Eukaryota; kingdom Metazoa; phylum Mollusca; class Bivalvia; order Mytilida; family Modiolidae; genus Limnoperna; species Limnoperna fortunei. Next base: position 58,272,312 of record OX104120.1, read on the forward strand.
ACTATGCCACAGAAGGTCCCAAGACTACAAACCGTCTTGAAGGGTGGCATGCCAAACTGAAAAAATTATTTGTCTCCACACCCAAATATATTCATTATGATCAAGCTGCTAAAGCAAGAAGAAGCTGTCCATGCGTGTACATTACTGCAATACCGGGCTGGTGGAAAACGTGTTAAGAAGAGAAAATACAGGGAGCTCGAAAACCGACTTGTTACTTTGAAGACACGTTTACTAAGTAATGAGATGACACCAGTACAGTATGCTGATGCCGCATCACATCTACTGCTTATTGATTGACATGTTATGACTTGACAATTGTGTATACATCTTGTGTGCTATTTATATTATTTTGTTTAGTTCTAATGCAAATACATATATTTTCCTTCTTTAAATGTACCTTTTCTTTCAATTCCAACACATTTTACCTGTAATTTGGCTAATAAAATAGAATAAGATGCTTTTACAGAATGCACAAACATAATCCCTGGTTTAGATAAGTATTTTGGGTACTCCAACACGAATTTTTAACATTTCACCTTTAAAATTTAAAATGTTGGAATAGCCAGAATAAACCAAGAATGGGACAACCTCAATCCAATTTCGAACCACACAATGAGCGAGTTTCCGCGTATACAGTGTAAAAAACGTGCGACCTATACAAGAGGCTGTCCAATGTGAACAGTGTTACCACTGGCAGCACAGGACCTGTGACACAGGCTTTTCTAGAGTCGACTACAGACAAGCTGTAAACGCAATCTAGATTTGCAGTCTTCATGTGCAGCATCAGAACTAACAACGACGTTGAGGGCTAGCACAACAACCTGAACACCAGAGTCAACTGTCGAGGACCAGTCCGCTTTTATCTTCTTATCGCCGAACTATTCAAAGAGGCAGACGACCTTCCCAGGTTGATAAAGATGGTGAGAGAAGGGAAGTTGAAGCGGTATCAAAGAAAGACGACGAGACAGATTCGGTGTAAAGTTTTCAAACTGTGGCGAAAGTAAATAGACAGTGAAATTTCGACCAGCCGCCTATTATCCAATTCTGCCGCCGTCTACAAATCGCTAGCAGAATAAGTGACCGCGGGGGATAAAATAATGAACGACATAAATATATGGACAACCCGTTATAAAACAATGATAAAACACAGCCTTTTTAATTCGGCACCTGGTGTCGTCTTAACTTTTGCTTCCCATGAAATCGAGCTGCTTTTTATTGTTCGGAATACTTATTCGGTAAATACCGATGTGTTCCGAAACATCGTTAAGAAAATCAATCTCCACGCAAAGGATTCTGGGTATCTTACGTCAAAAACAATCACCTCTGCCATACCATTGGTTGACGTTGTGAAAGATATCTCGCATTGCGGATACTCTTCGCGTACAAAAGCAGTAATTGCACTGTATCAAATGTGTAATATGGAGTAGGCATTGCCGAAAATGCGAGCACAGATAATATAGCCCTTTATAAATTTTTTTTTCAATTTTTGCACGCAATTCCTTGTTTTACTTTGTTTATAAATTTCGAGATTACACTATTTCGCTATCATGAGAGGGCAAGATATTTTCTATTGTTTGTGTGTGTGTGTTTTGGGCATTTTTAGACGTCTGTTAACTGTTTTTATAGAAAATAACCAACTGGTAAATGCTTTTCAACCATTAGGTGTTATATGTTTTCTTCAAAATTGACATTGTTGTTAACTGTTATAATTAAAAAATAAAAACCCTGTATGTTTCCCTCTAAATTTCTCAATTCTGCTGTTATCTGTTTTTCCGAATTTTTGAATTCAATGTTTTCTGTTTTCTCATGCAAATTGAAGTTATTTGTTATCATTTTTTTAAATTGACTGTTATCTGTTGTGGTAAAAATAAAAAACAATGTTGACCTGTTGATGGACACCTTCATGCCCCCCCCCCCTCTACATGTATACATGTATACACGGGGTCAACAAGAAGTAACTACGTCAAATAAATAATCTATCTATTGAATTTTTGTAAGATGCATATGCCTGTAGGTCATACAGAATCTAAAACATTTTTGGACTAACTCCCCGAGCCCTGTTGACAAATGCACCTCATTTTGTTAAGAGTTATCCCTGTTTGGTCAGTGTTGCTATACGTATCCCCCATTACCCCTATTTGGAACCCCCTTTTCAAACGACCAATAAAAATTGAGGGCCATGACCGAAAATAGTGACGTTGACATACATTTTGCATGGGCGGAAAATGATATGTGTTATATTCGGATGTTTTAGAATTTTATCAGTCACGAAGTTCATAATTATGTGTGTGATTAGAATGTTTTCTATAGAGAAATAACATATAAGTAAGGATTCGTTTGTTTTTTATGGATCAGTTCCAGTCACAGAAGGATGTTATATGTTACAGTTTTAGTTTACGTGTTCTCGTTTGTTTGTTGTACACGTATTGTGTTTATAAATTACGCATATATTGGTCTATATTTCATTTTATTGAACACTTGAACACGGGACCTGTCGCTGTGTAGTTCTACTTCTGTGTAGACGCTGCTTTAATTTTTAACGCAAACAGCTTGCAAGTAAATTTTTGTTAACACAATATTATTTTCATTGCAATAGGACGTTATATTATTTATTTATAATGTTTACAACACATTTAATACTTGGCGTTACTTCCGAACACCCGTTAGCAGTGCTTCTAAATTCCAGTGATCACGTGACGTCTTTCTTGGTTATGGTGACGTCACAGGAATGTCATATGATTGTTAACCTGCTCCTGGTGCAATATTTTTCATTGACGCAAGCTTCACTTCAAATATAACACCAGGTCAGGACCTCCGACATAAGCATTTTCATTGGTTTATAATATGACGCCATTTAATATTACATGCGCATGTCAATCTTTTTTAAAAATCTGCTACCCAATAGTAACATGTTTGAATTATCTCCCTTCCACCAAGTAGGACATTTTTATTATTGTATCAACGAAACAAATCTGTCTGTCTTTGTTTATTAGTTATTGCTTTTTTGCACATTAATCTACATATATACATTAAAGGAATTTTATTTAGTTCAAAATTACAATATTGGCGCAACTTTCTTCTGTTAAGTAACTGCGTAAGGTACATGTAGTTGGTCACTTGCCGAGAAATTACAACCCTAAAACCAAGTTTTCCTATTATGTAAGTCATCACATTTTATAAATTACGCCACCTTGTGTTAAATGTGTTCTAACAACACATTTACTTTTCTTAAACTTTCAATAACTCATAAAACTATTACATTGGGTGAACAGAGAGATTAAGAATGTATTGCCCCTGAGGCGTAACCAACTCTTATAGTTTGCTACAGACAAGCCATGTATATGTTAATTAAATACTAACTACCACAGCAGGATGACTATGCAACTGTTGCACTAGTGGTTATTTATGGACTTCTATTTGTGCTTGTCAACACTTAGGTTGAGGGTTCTGGCATAAAGTATTACAACAAGATATGCTCGACTCGAACCTTATAAATGACAAGGTTTTGCCTATTTCTTGTCGGTACACGGGGTTCCTCCCCTAACAAAAACTGAATTACAACAACCACTCTGCATATGTAAGACCTCGACGATAGGTCAGAGTGCGGAAACGCTCAAACCCATGTGGGGTACTGGAGTAGGCCAACGTTACATCACAGCAGCCCGGTCGTTAGTAGGACATATGCTGCCGAGTTTTTCGACCAGGTATCCCGAAGGCTGGGCTTCGACAAAACCACCATGGTGGAGTCCATGGATTACTAACCCTAACAACCGTCCGACCGAGGGTATTAATTTATCAGTGTAGGACGTTAAAAACCATCATCATCATCATCATCATCATTTGTTGTAAAAACACTGATGAAGCCTGTTGGTCAGGCGAAATATTTGTGCAATTTTTAAAGTGTAAAACATTGTTTTCGCTTTATGTATCTAGATGTTGTTGTACAACTTTTTAAACGAATATAATATATATAATATATATATATATATATATATGACATGACAAGTTTGAAAACAATTTGATTAATCGATTAACGTCCAGTAAATAACGGGAAAAGGGATGGACCACCAGAAACAAAATTTGGACTCCCACTGCACTAGTATGAATTGTTGGGTAGGTGCGTAGATTTAAACATTTTGTAGCGGGCGCAGCCTACAATTTTCGAAATCTACAGAAGGGTTTTTTATCGTACAAGGAACGCTTACAATCAGTAAAAGTAATATTTCTTACCATCTACAAATTATATGTATGATCTGCGAACATCAATTTGTTTTTAGAAAAGGCGATTGACGGGAAATGGGCATATGGGGTTCTGAAACTATTACAATGTAAGCCCAGACATTGTTGATATGTTGTAGACATTTTGTTTCCGCCCTTCAATATAATTGCCTGATTTATATAATGGCAAAGGCTTGCTATCTTTTTTTGTTAATATGTTTTTGGTTGTTGTAATTCAGTTATTTTCGGTTACGCATAAAAGAGTGATACCATACATTTAAAGCATTAAACAATACCTGGTATACAAACAATGATGAATGAACCCACTACATGTATGTCTGTAATAAACCAGTACACAGGTGTAATCCGCCGCAACCCCTCCCCCTTTATCCCCAACAACAACATCAAATGTCATAGCTATAGTTTGGTGTGTATGATCATAAAAATATTTTTTTGATTTCATCTGAATCGAAATAAATATTCTTATTTACTGTCTGTTGGTCATCAAATGTAACTTAACACCAGTATTAATAGATTATTAGCCAGCCCGACAACTTAGTACATAAAGAATTACAGTTAGCTCAGTCGATAGCTTCTTGCGACCCAAATGCGAAAAACAAAACTTTATATTTAACCGAACGTCAATTTTAACCGTAAAATAATTATGAACATACCTTCACACTTCAAACTGTCTAATGCCTTAGTATTTCTTTCTTCAACAAAATGGCGGCTACATCTAGAAATTTTCAAAAATTAATTCCATACCTATTAACCATGACGTAACGTATATGTAATCAATATTTAAATGCTGAATGGGGTTGGTGAGTCACGTCTACATGTCTAGTTTTCAAAAAAGGTCAGTGTGGGCTTCTTTAGTCAAAACGCCAGGTAAAATAATATTTAACGTTTCCAATATTAGTGGGCCACGGACTGAAAACGTTACCCGGTAAGGTTTTCAATTTCAACCCAATAATGGAGGAAACCTCGGAGTGATTTACAATAATTATACATATTTTCAATGACGAAACTCTTTGGAAGATTTCATCATTTTTTTATCTCGTCTCTGCCATTTAGTTTTCTTTTCAACAAGCCATGCTAACTTTATTTTTCCACTTTATTGGTTATCGTGTTTATTGTCAACACATTTTTTCAACCACATTGATTCCTGTGAGGTATAACCTAAATATGTGTTGCCGGTAAGGTATGAAATTCCAGATTATGTTATGTGCATCCATATGCAGAAAATTGAAAATTACCAACAAATTGCCGTTTATACATTTCATTTAAAGTTACACATATTCGCGGCTTTTGTCCTATTAGTTTGTCGAATTGGTGCCACTTTAAATAATTTTTTTAGCTATATGAGGGCGTTTCTAATTGAGGGAGAAAGCCGAAGTAACGGATGCAAATACCGGACAAACATAACACGCATGTCTGACTGAACGTTGTTACATTTGTAATATTATATCTTATTGGACGAATATAGGCACACATCAGATCAATAAAGGGGAAGATCAGTAATTCCCAATTCCCTCCTCTATGATCACGGTCCCGCCCACTTTATACAGTTTCACGACCTGTTAAATAAATTTTTGTCTCAAATTTTTCTCTGGGACCATACTAGGAGGGTTCCCAGTGCTTTACCAATAGAGCAGCCGAGCTCCTCCCCCCGGGGGCGGATAGGGGAGATCCTCGCGCTTGGGGGTTGTAAGGTAATAATATCGAAAGCCCGTCAGCAAACTGCAGTGGGTGACGTCTTTTGAGAGTGCCACGCTCCTTGCACGAAAAAGACTCCTTTAGTAGATTTAGAAAAAGAGTAGGCTCGGTGTAGCCGCTACAAAAAGATAAATTTTTCGCCCCTACCCAATACTTCATAATTTTTCACTTGCTTTTTGGCAGTCAAAATTGTTGTTCCCTATGTCCCACCCCTTTTTATGATGATTTATGATTTAGTATTTGATTACTTTTTCTCGTCGTTATTATAGCTAAGATACTGCTCGCTGGACGTAAAGCAAACATCCAGTCAATCAATCAATCAATCAATCAATCAATCAATCAATCAATCAATTTAATTTATTAAACCGTTCGTGTTTGCCTCATTTTATTGTCTACATAAGCAGAGACTTATTTTCTTTACGGGGCATTCCTAGGAAATACCATCTGATTGGCGGTTGTGATGTGGAAAGTTTGACCGAGGACCATATAGAACTTCCTACCACCATTGACCCATCCCTTCTCATTAATTGATTTATTGTTCATTCATTTCGAGACGAATATAGCATAAATACTGCTCGCTGGGCGTTTAGCAACCATACGTCAATAAATAAATCAATCAATTACAAACACATTAAAATTAAAAGAATACAAAATTATAACATTTAAAAAATATCAACTTAAATCATAAAAGCAATAGAAAACGCTGGCATTTTATTTAACTCGTCCATTAATGTTAGCACTTTCAAAACACACATATTATAATTATCGGACAAACAGGACTTTCTTTGTCAATGTGGTTATATTTTTAACGAGTGTGTATCTTGAACTGTGACAATCCATTTAAAAGGTCTGCCAACTTCAAATTAAACATAGTTTAAATATAAATGTATTCATATGAAATTATAGTGTGTAACACTATTTGAATAAGAAATTTGATTGCACTAAATATCCACTTCATTTAAATCACCAGACATTTTTGAGAGATATTTGAAAGGAGGTGCTTTAAGGGCACATACCAAATATTGTCATCCTGCCATGCATGGTTACAGAAGAACTGCCTTAATTCAAAAACTTTAACATAGTCGCTGGACCATGAAATTGAGGTTAGGGTCTGGTGACAGACTGGCAGGTACTCATTATAAGCTACCACTATACCCAATTTGATGGACCTAGGGCTTAAGCTTACAAAGATATAAAGCAAAATGTCAAGTGTTTACACCGCCGCCTCCAGAATCCCATATATATGTCTTGACTCCAGCGACTATCATCGCAAGCGAGACAAAACCTGGACGCCATGATTTAGCTGAAAAATTGCTAAAAGTGGCATTAAACTACATTCGAACAAACAAAAAACAATCAACTTATAATTTAAAAAAATTGTGTTTGTATGTACTTTCTGTCTACTTACCAAACAGTCATAGTGCATCCAAGTGTTGATTACAAAATGTATTCTTAAATGACAATGTTTTCTACAACTGTTCAGTAATGTCCTCATATTTGCCTTTTGTTATGATTGGTGATTTGTTGTTCAGTCTTTCACTGATTGATTGATTTGTGTTTCTCCTTTTTATATAAAACATACTCATTTGGATTTTAAATATTGTTTGGGTTTGAGCGCCACTGATGAGTCTTGATTAGACGAAACGCGCGTCTGGCGTAGTAAATTCTATTAAACTTGCTATCTTTGATGACATGTAATACTGAAACATCAATGTAAAATTCGTCTTTTTATGATATGGCTGACAAATTTCTCATATAGCATTAAACTAAATATACTAACACCCTTAACTAGAGGTCTGTAATCTGGGATACATATGACAAACATAATGCAGTCTGGGAGAGAGATCTAATTGGCACATTACTCCTTTAAATTTGTTGTTCATCAACTGGTTGATAATAATGGTGTGACCTGCGGGCAACATGTCTACAGACCTGCAGGCAACTAATTTCTACAAATAATAATGTTGTGACCTGCAGGCATTTAATTTCTACAAGTAATGGTGTGACCTGCGTACACCCTATGACTACATATAATATTGGTCTGACCCTCAGGCACCCTATGTTTACAGATAATAGTGATGTGACCTGCAGGCACCATATGTCTACAGATAGTAATGGCGTGACCTGCAGGCACCTTATATCTACAGATAGTAATGGTGTGCCCTGCGGGCACCATATGTTTACAGACCTGCAGGCAACTAATTTCTACAGATAGTAATGGTGTTAACTGCGGGCACTATATGTCTACAGACCTGCATGCAACTAATTTCTACAGATAATAGTGTTGTGACCTGCACGCACCTACCTTCTACAAATAATACTGGAGTGTCCTGCAGGCACTTAGTTTCCACAGATAATGGTGTGACCCTCAGGCACCCTATGTCCACAGATAATAATGGTATGACCTGCAGGCACCTAATGTCTACAGATAATGGTGTGTCCCTAAGGCATCCTATGTCTACAGATAATAGTGGTGTGACCTACAGGCACCCTATGTTTCCACAGATAATGGTGTGACCCTAAGGCATCCTATGTCTACAGATAATATAGGTCTGACCCAAAGGCACCCTATGTCTACAGAAAATAATGATGTGATCCTCAGGCACCCTATGTCTACAGATAGTAATGGCATGACCTGCATGCACCCTATGTCTACATATAATAATGGTGTGACTTGCAGGCACCTAATTTCTACAGATAATGGTGTGACACTCAGGCACCCTATGTCTACAGATAATAAGGGTGTGACCTGCAAGCACCCCATGTTTACAGATAATAATGGTGCGACTTGCAGGCACCTAATTTCTACAGATAATGGTGTAACACCCAGGCACCCTATATCTACATATAATAATGGTGTGACATGCGGGCACCTAATTTCTAAATAGTAATGGTGTGATCTGGGGCACCCTATGTCTATAGATAATAGGGGTGTGAACTGCAAGCACCCCATGTTTACAGATGATAATGGTGCAACTTGCAGGCACCTAATTTCTACAGATCATGGTGTGACACTCAGGCACCCTGTGTCTACATATAATAATGGTATGATCTGCAGAACCTTATTTCTACAGATAGTAAAGGTGTGACCTGCTGGGACCTAATTTCTACAAATAGTAATGGTGTGAACTGCGGGCATCCTATGTCTACAGATAATATTGGTCTGACCCTCAGGCACACTATGTCTACAGAAAATAACGTTGTGATCCAAATGCACCCTATATCTACAGATAGTAATGGTGTGACCTGCATGCATCCTATGTCTACAGATAATAATGGTGTGACCTGCAGGCACCTAATGTCTACAGATAATGGTGTGACCTTCAGGCATCCTATGTCTACAGATAATAATGGTGTGACTTGCAGGCACCTAATTTCTACAGATAATGGTGTGACACTCAGGCACCCTATGTCTACAGATAATAAGGGTGTGACCTGCAAGCACCCCATGTTTACAGATAATAATGGTGCGACTTGCAGGCACCTAATTTCTACAGATAATGGTGTAACACCCAGGCACCCTATATCTACATATAATAATGGTGTGACATGCGGGCACCTAATTTCTAAATAGTAATGGTGTGATCTGGGGCACCCTATGTCTATAGATAATAGGGGTGTGAACTGCAAGCACCCCATGTTTACAGATGATAATGGTGCAACTTGCAGGCACCTAATTTCTACAGATCATGGTGTGACACTCAGGCACCCTGTGTCTACATATAATAATGGTATGATCTGCAGAACCTTATTTCTACAGATAGTAAAGGTGTGACCTGCTGGGACCTAATTTCTACAAATAGTAATGGTGTGAACTGCGGGCATCCTATGTCTACAGATAATATTGGTCTGACCCTCAGGCACACTATGTCTACAGAAAATAACGTTGTGATCCAAATGCACCCTATATCTACAGATAGTAATGGTGTGACCTGCATGCATCCTATGTCTACAGATAATAATGGTGTGACCTACAGGCACCTAATGTCTACAGATAATGGTGTGACCTTCAGGCATCCTATGTCTACAGATAATGGTGTGACTCTCAGGCATCCTATGTCTACAGATAATAATGGTATGACCTGCAGGCACCTAATTTCTATACATAGTAATGGTTGACCGGCGGGCAACCTATGTCTACAGACCTGCACGCAGCTAATTTCTACAGATAAAAATGTGACCTGCACGCACATAATTTCCACAGATAATAATGGTGTGACCTGCAGGCACCTAATTTGTATGGATAGTAATGGTGTGCCCTGGGGGCACCCTATGTCTACAGATAATAGTGGTGTGACTTGCAGGCACCTATTTTCTACAGATAATGGTGTGACACTCAGGCACCATATGTCTACAGATAATAATGTTATGATCTGCAGGCACCTTATTTCTACAGGATAGTAATGGTGTGCTCTGCGGGCACCATATGTTTACTGACCTGCAGGCAACTAATTTCTACAGATAATAATGGTGTGACCTGCGGGCACTATATGTCTACAGACCTGCATACAACTAATTTCTACAGATAATAGTGTTGTGACCTGCACGCACCTACCTTCTACAAATAATACTGGCGTGTCCTGCAGGCACCTAGTTTCCACAGATAATGGTGTGACCCTCAGGCACCGTATGTCCACAGATAATAATGGTATGACCTGCAGGCACCTAATGTCTACAGATAATGGTGTGTCCCTAAGGCATCCTATGTCTACAGATAATAGTGGTGTGACCTACAGGCACCCTATGTTTCCACAGATAATGGTGTGACCCTAAGGCATCCTATGTCTACAGATAATATAGGTCTGACCCAAAGGCACCCTATGTCTACAGAAAATAATGATGTGATCCTCAGGCACCCTATGTCTACAGATAGTAATGGCATGACCTGCATGCACCCTATGTCTACATATAATAATGGTGTGACTTGCAGGCACCTAATTTCTACAGACAATGGTGTGTCCCTAAGGCATCCTATGTCTACAGATAATAGTGGTGTGACCTACAGGCACCCTATGTTTCCACAGATAATGGTGTGACCCTAAGGCATCCTATGTGTACAGATAATATAGGTCTGACCCAAAGGCACCCTATGTCTACAGAAAATAATGATGTGATCCTCAGGCACCCTATGTCTACAGATAGTAATGGCATGACCTGCATGCACCCTATGTCTACATATAATAATGGTGTGACTTGCAGGCACCTAATTTCTACAGACAATGGTGTGACCCTCGGGTATCCTATGTCTACAGATAATAGTGACCATCAGGCAGCCTATGTCTGCAGAAAAAAAAAAAACAAAGTGATCCTCAGGCACCCTACAGATGGTAATGGTGTGACATGCATGCACCCTATGTTTACATATAATAATGGTGTGACTTGCAGGCACCTAATTTCTACAGACAATGGTGTGACCTTCAGACATCCTATGTCTACATATAATAATGGTGTGACCTGCAGGCACCTAATTTCTACAGACAATGGTGTGACTCTCAGGCATCCTATGTCTCCAGATAATAGTGGTCTGACCCTCAGGCACACTATGTCTGCAGAAAAAAATCAAGTGATCCTCAGGCTCCATTTGTCTACAGGTAATGGTATGGCCTACATGCACTTAATTTCTACAGGTAATGGTGTGACCTGTGTGCACCCTATGCTTACATATAATATTGGTCTGACCCTCAGGCACCCTATATCTACAGATAATAGTGGTGTGACCTGCAGGCACCCTATGTCTACAAATATTAATGGTGTGACCTTCAGGCACCCTATGTCTACAGAAATTAAAGAACCGTAGTGAGCAAGCTCACAATACTCCACGCGTTCCCATTACATCAAGGTGGCATTTGGTATTTAAATTGGTATATTGAAGTTTCATGAAAATTCCTGAAGAAATGAAAGCTCTATCTAGGCGACAACATTGAAAATACATGTACATGACAGTTGACTAAGTCCCCATCCCAAAAATATTGTCCCCTTGACAAATTTCCCTAAAAATCAATCCCATTCAAGCACTTACTATAAGTAACAATTTCACTAAGTTTCATGAAAGTCCACGAAGAAATCAAAGCGCTATTCAGGCGACAACATTGAATATACATGTACATGAAAGTTGACTAAGTCCCCATCCCAAAAATATTGTCCCCCTTGACAAATTGCCCTAAAAATCAATCCCATCTAAGCACCTACTATAAGTAACAATTTCACTAAGTTTCATGAAAGTCCACGAAGAAATCAAAGCGCTATTCAGGCGACAACATTGAATATACATGTACATGAAAGTTCACTAAGTCCCCCTCCCAAAAATGTGATTCCCTTTGACAAATTTCCATAAAAATCAATACAATGAAAGCGCCTACTATAAGTAACAATTTCCAAAAGTTTCATGAAAATCCCTGTAGAAATGAAAGCGCTATCCATGCGACAACATTGAATATAAATGTACATGAAAGTTGACTAAATCCCCCTCCCAAAAATATGGCCCCCCTTGACAAATTTCCCTGACAATCAATCCCATCTAAGCACCTACTATAAGTAATAATTTCACAAAGTTTCTTTAAAATCCATTAAGAAATGAGAGCGCTATCCAGGCGACAACAGCATGACACAGACGGACTCACGGGTCAAAAACATTATACCCCCGGCGTGGGGTATAATAATGATGTGATCCTCAGGCACCCTATGTCTACAGATAGTAATTGTGTGACCTGCGGGCACCCTATGCCTACTTAAACAAATTTAATGGTGTGACCATCAGGCACCCTATGTCTAAAAATAATAATGGTGTGACCCTTAGGCACCCTATGTCTACAGATAATACACGACGTCTAACTTCTTACTAAATTGCAGACATTCTCTTGAATCACGACAGATATCTTACATTAAAATAATAGATAGGTACACACTGGAGATAGCATATGACTACAATCTGACACTTAAAATGCTAAGCTATAAAATCAATATAAGTTTAAAAGTAATAATTGTGTCATGGTTATAGTGTTAAAACACCAGTCGCCCTAAGTTGTTTTGTAATACAATCAGTATAGTTGCAGACAAAAATATGAAGTAAGATTAACAACAGGCGCGGATGCGAAAATAAATGTTAGGGCACGCAGAGACTAGAATATTTTACGATATCTAAAATGTTTAACCAACTTTGAAAATAAAAAGTATCACACAACTTTTTTATTCTAATTTGTCATATTGTTTTTATAATAATTGGTCAAAGTTCAGGAGAGGGCGTTTGCCCGGTGCGCCCTTATGACCCGCCACTGCAGGGCCGTTTATTTACCTTATAAATAGAATTGAGTTGAATTTGGCCAAGTGATAGGCTTTTCTTTCATTTCAAAATACATGCTATCAAATTTAAATCTATTTACCGTAATGTAATTATTTTACCCTAAGCATTTTTTTTTTATATTTAGAAACATATTGGACAGGGGAATGTTTCTGATAAGGTGTGACCTACAGTCACCGTTTACCTTTTCTTTACCATGTTTACATGGTGTGACCTACAGTCACCGTATATTAAATACAACTGACTGCTCTGGCAGAAATTCCAAAAATGAAATATAATGATTTTATAATAATCTAAGTTACGTTTTAATACTATCGATCATTATTATACTTTCTGTAAGAATGTCCTTTAATAGAAATATTTTACTATTTTGACATATATTTCTAAACGAATTGTGCTCCGTGCACTATGCCTTCATAGTTTTTCCACCTGCCTAAGAAAACTATTGATTTGGACGTCAATCAATTGTAATTCACGCGAATGGGCGGGGTTAACTTGTAATCAATGATTGATCACTGCTGCGCTTTAAATAATGTATTTTTATCCTAGTCAACAGAAGAAGCCGATCAACGTATAACACAAAAAAACAAAAGGGGTAGGACCACCATTGTTTATCGCCTCTTCGGCTATATAAAATTTGTCGATTTTGAATTTTTCTGAACATTTATCCTTTGTTTCAAATAAAGAAATATTCCTGTCACATGACAACATGTAACCCCTAAGGATTCTCTCAAAATTTCAGCACAACTTTCATTGCATATAAGAACGAACGACCAACCGGAAGTCAACACGGTGAAAAAATCTACTTTCACTTTCAAGTTTAGTCCCAAAATAGTGCATGTCATCCAATGACTCACATAATTTTTATCTTTAGTACATATCAGTTAAATTTTATCCTCTTGTTTCCTGAATTATTCAGCTTTACAAAAATACCAAGTTTGTTCCAATATCTATTATGGTTCAAAAGTTATAATTATAACAGTGAGCAGCTTTTTTTAAATAGCACTACTTTTACGTACAACCTCAGGACTGGTTCCCGGTATTTGGTGGTCCTACACCTAAAGAAGATGTTTTTGTTCAACAAATAATATAGCATTTTTCCTAGTCTTAGATTTATGTTATTCGAAACAAATTCTAAAATTTTGTTGAATTCCATTAAGCGGTTTTCAAGAAATGCATGAAAACATAGAAAGACCTCACATGTGCATTATCATGAAAAATGAGCTTGGTGAACAAGAAATGCATTATTCCTTAATTTTCAATTTCTTTATTGCAGATGTAAATGGCAAGCTTGGCAATATACATACAACACAAATGAACTTATTTCACACATAGAAAGGCACTAATTACATAATTTTATCATAAATTTTGCATTTTGTTAGTTTATTTCACATCCCCTCTTTTTTTCCAAAGTGAGATTCTGAGTGCCGTCAAACTGTTGGAATAAGACTTTTATCTCTTGAAATACATTTCAATTAAGAAAAATAGTATAAAACTGTCCTAATTATGCATCTAGTCCATCCTAATAAAGTTTTTGAGTTCAAATTAAAATTTATTGATATTCAGTTGTAGTATATTTTGGAGGTCTACATTAATAGTTTCTTAACTGAGACTAAAATTTTATTAATTTCATTAAATGCGGTCACTATTCCATTAAGCTTGATAGTCAAATGAACATTCCTTACTAAAAAACCCCACTAAAGTTCAAACTGGCATACAAAGAAACAAAATTATATCTTGCTTTGGTATGAAATTGCAAAAATTGGCAAATTTCCCATTACTGCTCATTTTTAAGGAATTTTTGACAGAAGTACTATCATCTCAAGGCCCAATTATCTTAACAAGTACAAGTATTGCATATGGTTACTAGTTTACTAACAAATTTACCCCCAGCAAGCATCAGATTAGAAAATAAATACTTTTAGTATTAAACCATGCCAGCAATGTAACCGACTTAAGCCGCAGGTGTAAAATTGACAAATTCATCTTAAATACACAACTTTTCTGCATACTAGAAGGTCTACAAGTTCTAGTTTTATACATTTTGACCCCTTCATTACATCTAAAACTCAAAACAGGAGTTTATTTAAATTAAAGCACATTCTACTAAGTGTGGACCACTACAGACCCAAAATTTGTTAAAATGTTACATAATACCATGTTTAGGCTGAAATTTGACACCCCAATAGGTTTTGGCTCTGATAAGCAGTTAAAATGTATTAGTGATTTACCTTCTTTCTGTACCATTTTTATCAAAAGTAATAGAAGTTGATATACCTGGCTACTACCTCTACTAGGGTAAACTAACAAAATGCAAAATTTATGATAAAATTATGTAATTAGTGCCTTTCTATGTGTGAAATAAGTTCATTTGTGTTGTATGTATATTGCCAAGCTTGCCATTTACATCTGCAATAAAGAAATTGAAAATTAAGGAATAATGCATTTCTTGTTCACCAAGCTCATTTTTCATGATAATGCACATGTGAGGTCTCTGTATGTTTTCATGCATTTCTTGAAAACTGCTTAATGGAATTCAACAAAATTTTAGAATTTGTTTCGAATAACATAAATCTAAGACTAGGAAAAATGTTATTTAATTTGTTGAACAAAAACATCTTCTTTAGGTGTAGGACCACCAAATACCCGGAACCAGTCCAGAGTAGTAAAAGTAGTGCTATTTAAAAATACCTGCTCGCTGTTATAATTATAACTTTTGAACCATAATAGATATTGGAACAAACTTGGTATTTTTGGAAAGCTGAATAATTCAGGAAAAAAGAGGATAAAGTTGAACTGATGTGTACTAAAGATAAAAATTATGTGGGTCATTGGATGACATGCACTATTTTGGGAGTGCACTTGAAAGTGAAAGTAGATTTTTTGAGTGAGTTGACTTCCAGTTGGTCGAATTTTCTTATATGCAATGAAAGTTGTGCTGAAATTTTGAGAGAATACTTAGGGATTACATGTTGTCATGCGACAGGAATATTTCTTTATTTGAAACAAAGATAAAATGTTCAGACAAATTCAAAATAAACTAATTTTATATAGCCGAAGAGGCGATAAACAATGGTGGTCCTAACCCCAAAACAAAAAAACAAAAAAAAACAAAGCGGCGGTGAAAGCCTTAAAATGTCCCGGTTTGGGAAGGACGATCCCAATAAATTTCATAAGGAATACTTTACATCACAACGTGGCGGGGTATCATTTAATGTTCCATTAATGCCCTATTTTTCTTCTTGTTATAATTTTCCAAGTCAAGACAGTCAGTATAATAATTATAATAATGTTGTGTTTAGCATTCACTATGCCAAAATAGTGGCCAGGGTTGAAGACATAGTGCACTCCCCGTCGGGTCGTGCACTACTATTCGGGTCGTGCACTATGTCTTCAACCCTGGCCACTATTATGGCATAGTGAATGCTAAATACAACATTATTATATAAATATAATAAGTTTTATAATAGATTGGAAGTGTACACTGTCAACATTTCCCAGCAACTTACCATATATGCACACCTACAGAATTTTGTTCAGTTAATTTATAAATCGTTCATGTCGTTTGAACAGATAAAATTAAAGAACGTGCTGTATTGTTGTTACAGTTTTCAGCATGTTTAAGAATCTGAAAGGGTAGGTAGCAATTTACACCAATAATGTTTCTTTTCGGTAATAGACTCCATCATTTCAGGAACTATTTTGCAGATGTTCGTGCATTTGTGCGGTGCTGCGGTTTTTCATTGCGGTGACTGGCAGGCACCGTTCCCGTACGCTCTGATAACTTTAGCCCCCTTTTCATGCTTTTTAGGAACACATTTGCTATCATTTATCCAAGTATACTGATCACATTTCCAATCCTCTGTATTAATAGATTTAACTAAAAAAAACATCACCACCGTTTGGCTTTACAGGCGGAAGTTTGTGAATTTTGTCTTCTTCGGGATTTAATAAAATATTTAAAACTGTATCGTTATCTAAAGCAGTTGTAAGGTTTGTAAATAATGGCGGAAGTCCGCCTCCTAATTGTTTATAACTTATAGAAGGACAACTATCAATGCTGTTCGAACTTGTATGTATAGAAACCTGATTGGAACCGGAATGTGTTAGGATAGAAACTAAAGTAGAAGAACCTGTTCCAATAGAAACCGAACTCGCCTGCGTTGAATCTAAACTTGGGGGGTTAGAATCTGAACTAGAAAGATTTGAACATATAACACTACAACTGGTTTGAATAGAGACAGAACTCGGAAAAGAAATTCCAACAAAAGTGTCCTGTGGCTGATTTTTTCACAGAACATGCATCCAATCCGGTCAACTTTTTACAACTGTCCCTTTTATGAATAAAATTATGTTATTATCGCCGCCCTCCTGGGCGGCGATATATTTGTATTCACTTTCGTTGCTAAGGATGGATAAAGGAGAAAGTATTTTTCAGTATACTTAGTTACCATTAAATGAACAGAATTTTCCGAAAAGAATGTCAATCATTCAAGCTGAGTGAATAATTAAGGTAAGACATAACGTAGGACTGGAAAAATGCTTGCGTGATATCAAATTTTCATGCAAGGATAAATATTTTTGATATTCTCTTTACGGAAGTTAATAATAGAGGGAGACCAATTTTGTCCTGGTACTTTGTCTTCAGTGATACAGCTGTCGAACAACGGAGCTTTGAAAAATCGAAAACCAGAATAAAAAGGCTATTTTGTGTATGCAGTTCGGATGAAAATCGATAACAAGAATAAACGGCTATTTTATGTATACAATTCCGGAGTATGCCGTCTTTTGTAAGATGCAATACTAGTTTTAATTCAAGTATATTTATGATTTAATATATGACAAAAGATTACTTTTCAAATTTAGAAATCGGTAATTCAAACTAATCCCAACTGCAGCACTGGGGAATAGTTCAAATGCCTTCTTTTAAGAAATTGCAATTCAGATTTTTAGATAGTCCTTACAAACAGTGTGTTTTTATTTCGATCTAAAATCCAAGACTGCTTCCTGCAAGCTTTTATGTTATATAATAACATACTTCGATTATTTATGCTTATCTGTACCTCTACACATACATTTTTTAAGTCAATCTACAATTGCAAAGACAATTTTGCGTGCATTTTTTATATCAGATTATGTGCCTCGTATAGCTGCCATATTGTCCAGATGATTTGTATTTTGCATTGATTGTTTTTGTTTGCTTGAATGCTTTTTAACTCCACTTTTAGCAATTTTTCAGCATATACTGGCGTCAATTTTTTTTTTTTTTTGGGGGGGGGGGACCCGCAGTACACGGAGAAAATCCCCGACCTTCGGTAGGAAAGGTTTTACATTGAAGCATATGCAAATAAAAAAAAACATATTCAAGGGTATTTTGATTACTGTGCATAAAATATGCAATAAACAAATTGCTACACGCAATAACAGGTGCAGAAAAGCTTTCAAACTGTACTTTGTATTTGTGTGCAACTCTTATTTTATTATGTATATCAAAAGAATATAATTGGGAGACATATTGTTTTTGTCTGGTAATTTACTTCATCTTCTTTTTTCTTTTCTTTTCCTTTAAGGCTGATATTTTCAGCCAAATTTCTTTGACACTGCAAGACGCATACTAATACACGTTTAGGATATGTAAGCTATATCTAGTTTTACATTCCACTTTTCATTTTTAAGAAAGTTTATATTGGGTTTTTGGTAAAAGAGGCAAAAGAAGGTTGACATATTGTTGTCTGTCCGTCCGTTCATGCATAACAAATCGTGTCCGGGCTATAACTTTTTATCTTTTCAGGTAGGCTTTTTGATATTTGGCATGTGGGTAGATTATAACTAATCGATGTGTCGCATACCATGGGTGTTGACATTTAACTTTGAAATTTGACCCCCAAGGTCACATCAATGTCTTTTGAGTGACTGCTTCGCGTCCGGGATATAACTTTTAAAATAATTCTTTGACTGTTTGTTTGATTGTATGAATGGGGTTTAATGCCACTTTCATCATTTTTTCAGCTGTATCGTTGAATCCAGTTTTTATTGGGAGTGGAAGCCTGAGTACCCAGAGAAAACCCCGACCTTCGGTGAAATAGGATAAGCTTTTCATAGTTGCCATGTGGGTAGATAGTTACTAGACAATGGGTCTCGTATCATGGTTGTGGATCTTAGACTTTGAACTTTGACCTCAAATCCGATCGCATTTTTTTATTGACAAATGAGTACCAGGGTTTTAAACTTAGTAACTACATGTCACGTTTTCCTTTTTAGTTTTTATGTAAAAAATAACTGTGGAATTCTCAAAATATTTGCAACCGATAATGTAAAAAATTATTAGACATAGAAAGTCCCCGTGTTACAGTTAAATATAATGTATTAATTCTTGAGATAACTCTCATTTGTACGCTAATTAACCTTTAAAATTTTCGCTCTGTGTCTTTATTATAAATTGTAGGCAGCACATTTGATAATGTTTGTCTAAATTCATACCTTATAATTTGTAATAAAAGTTTTACAATATATTCACCTACCAAGTAGATGTTTCCGTTTATACAATTTAATGTCAACATAGTATGAAATATATGTACAAAATCTTGTTCTTTATGTTGTTATTTGTTGATGCTCTGTAGGTTCGAACTCATATGTAGAGCGTTATCGATATATAACACAGATTTCCGCTTAAGCCCGGCTCTGGAATTGTCTCGATGAGAGCATTTACTCTATGTTTTATTCCTCACTATGGTTTGAAGATGAATTAAAAAGCCGCTCCGGTGCTTGTTACCATTTTCCATGTCTAGTGATTTGTGTCAAGAATGTATACATCATAGTCCTATTGTATTGACAATTGTAGACTTTTTGTATAATATTCAATGATATACAGACTTTAGTTGTAAAAAGTTATTGAAATGCCCCACGTGGAAGCATAAAACTAATCATTTAAGAAATCCGCGGCTGTATTCAATCGTGTCAAGGAACTTGTATTCATCGTGTCATTATAAAAAGATAAGCTAATTTTTCCGTATCATTTTTTCAGTAAATGCGTAAAGAAAAATGATTCAAACTCCTAATAAATTGCAATTGGAAGAATAATTTTGGGGTCAGAAAAGAGTTGGATAAATTTCCCTTTGAACAAAAACACTTGATACAGAAATATATTGTGCAGAAGCGTAAATTTAGCATTTATTTGTCCAAATTTGTGATACCAGTACCTTTGGAACATATTTTCAGATAATAAATGAAAACATTAGTTAAAACGATTGAATATGTTAATAGACAAATATATGCCAAATAACTTTTGACTACACTATATTTGATACAGTGAGTTTTTAACGTAGCAATTTGGAAAAAGTCATCTGTATACGTATAGGTCTTAACTTGTTTAGATTTTTTTTCAGCGTGTCATACTACTTCTCACCAAAATGATATAAGTCGGTTGATCGGTGTGTTCATACCAACAGTTGCGTATTCACGAAATAGTGAAGCGCATTCAAATTGGCATAGCGTTCATAAGAAGAATGACGGTGAATTCGAATTCAGCATCGAGTATTTAATTCAATTCGATTTCGTGTGAACGCAATACAGTTTTTTTCTATGCGCATTGGATTCGCATTCAATGCGCATTATATGTACCTGTAAACGGAGATTTAAAAACATAAATAATCTATTTATTTTCGTTTTGTATCATTGCATTATTGACTTAACAGCTAGGTGAGATGGGATAATATGGCAAGATAAAGATCAATAAAATACTGCGAAATAATCTAACAAGAAATGAAACAAGCGTTCAATGCTACTGACATGTGCAGATTGGACATTTTTGGATAATTCATATTTTTGTATCTATGTCGAATGGTCATATACGTTTTTGCGGTTGTAATTGTTTAATTAATTGATAAAGTAATATTTTATAAAACTATTCAAATGTAAACTTTGGTAAAAAAATATATACACTTCTTGGTATGAACGGAAGTAACTTTTTAGACAATACAAAAATCATCCAATCAAAATCTTACTCCCAGTTTTGGGCGTAATGATAACAAGTTCAATATAGAGATGAATCCAGACGCATAATTGAAATTAAAGCGTCTGGATGATCGCGACTAGTCAAGAACGAGATCCTGGGCGTGTGGTCCCATTAATGAGTTGAATCCTGCCATATAATGTTTGGGGTGACTGTTCCATGGGAGTATTTTATGCCCTCGTATTTGTCCAGTATGTTGTGTGTTGTGGTATTAATTTTGTGTGATCTGTTGCTCTTCCCTTTAGTAATGAATTAAATTGTGAGAATCTTATTTATTTACAAATAAGCAACCGGATGACTTCAATAATTTCAGCCTACGTTCGGGACCTATGACGAAAATAGCCGTGAGATATTCCGATTGTTTTTGTGTCCGTCTTGTCGGTCATTTTCCATCGATGTTAATCGATGGCTTAAAGACTACGTGTAACCAATGAACACAGCTTGTTCAATATATATACCGTTCTTCAAATGGAGATATAGAGATATTAGTATTTTATGTGGTTTCAAGACGAGGCAGTCACAATGTCTTTTGCTAAGAAGCGAGTTGTTCCACAGAGTCTCATACTAGCCTAATTTGTCACTGAAGTCTTTTTAAATGATTAAATCAATATGATGCGCTTAGGTCGAGCTTTACTTTCAAATATTTATGGTACGCCAAAGCAGAGTAACACCCGATCTCAGAAAACACGGGAATTCAAACCAAAAATACTATTTTAATATTCAATGTTTTTAAACTCGTATACCTGTATTTGTAGAATATTATTGATATTCAATAAGGGTAATATTACATGTAAAAAACAATTTTTAGAAACTATAATGAAAGGAAATTGTTAACTCGTTTTTGTTTTCACTACTGGATCTACCTGCCGGGTCTTATGTAAACAAATACTAGTATATGATCTAGCTATTAATGTTGTGTATTACCGAATTCTAGTTGAAGTAAATCCTATAAAATTTTGTATTGATGATTGTTCCTAAAGCTCGACCCACAGAGCTGCCCAGCGCGTCCTTGGGTAGTTGATAAGGAATGCCTTCTCGTTGGGGGTTGTCAGGTTATAATATGTAAAGCCTGGCCAAGAACCAGAATAGGTGACGCTTTTGGAGATAAGAGCAGGCTGAATTTTCCGCCGCTATCCGGTACTTCATACGTTTTCAGTAGCAATCACAAGTTTTCTACACTTAAGTCCGTCCTATTTCTCAAATAGATATATTGATTGTTAAAGTTTTTGTCCTGAATATAGTTGAAATACTGCTCGTTGGACGTTGAGCAAACATTCTATATTCAGTTTATTTATTTATTTATTTATTTATTTATTTATTTGTTTGTTTGTTGTTTTATATATAAATATATTTATTTTGACATAAATTGTTCTGACTAGAATATCTTATTGTGAAAGTGAGTTCAATAGTTCTGGCGGAACCAGTGGGTAACTTGTTTGGAGAGTGCCACGCTCCTTGCACGAAAAAGACCCCTTTTTGTAGATTTCGAAAAAGAGTAGGCTCATTGTAGCCGCTACAAAAGGCTAAATTCTCCGACCCTACCCAATACTCCATACTTTTGCAGTGGCAGTCAAAATTTTGTTCCCCGTGTCCCATCCCACCCCTTTTTCCATTGATTTATTGTGTGTTAACTTGTTCCCGTCTGAATATAGCTGAAATACTGCTCGCTGGACGTAAAGCAAACATTTAATCAATCAATCAATCAACCCATTTTGTTGACATAACATAATATAATGTTTGTAATAATTTTGTTATGAAGTTATAAATATACCAATTGTTATAAAAGATTATGATTGTTTTGTCATTCGTCAGTGTTCGTTATAATTGCTTGAGATAACTAATATACAGGTATTTGTAAATATTGACAGGTTATGTCGGCGGAACTGAGTAAATACAAAAAGGGGAGGTAACACTTAACGTGTATACTTGCAAATGAATAAACTACAACTAGTACGATAGATTTATAGTAAAATCAATTTAGTAATTGTTGTGTTTGTAAACACATCATAATCATTCCACATAAAAATCAATGTTTAATAAAAAATATTTTGTTAAGTTTTAGAGAAAAATAAATTTAAAAAAACCGGCGTAGAAGCAACTCGCTGCAGGAAAATTAGAACCCAAGATTTGTAATGCTTAGATATTACCAGTGGTTTGAAATATCAACAATATATGTAGATTTCAGTGGTTGACTGCATTCGATGGTGTGACATTATCCGTTGTAATTCCTGGCAGTAACAATGTCTTGCTCATTTGTCTGCCATTTTTTAATTGGGCTATGTTTTTTATTCCCTGTAATCGTACTACATGCGTGAATGGCTGAAATATTAAAAGCAAGGTCATAACAATGTCCTGCTTATTTCCTTGCCATTTGTGAATTGGGCTAGGTTTTTTATACCTTGCAATTGTATATACAGTTGTAAACATACGGCTGACAGATTTACGTAAAACGTTAAACATCAAACAAGACATCAACATGTTAACATTAATACAAAACTATACACGTTTCACACTATGTAACCTTCACCTCTGTAAAACAAATGATTGGCCGATGTCACAATTGATGACGTGTCTTAACTTAAACTTGTCGTTTCGTTTTACAGTCTGAACTAAAGCGTGTCGTCCCGTTTTACAATCTGAACTTGAACGTTTTGTCTCGTTTACAATCTGAACTTGAACGTGTTGTCTCGTTTTACGATCTGACCTGGAACGTAGGATGGGATTTGTAAGCATCTGAATAAGAAATTGTACGATGACTTATAAAGAAACAATCAAAGCAGTCATTGCGTGTACTACTAAACATATTCTCCTAATTGTTGCCGTGTAGGGCTAAAGGCGTTCATTTAGTATAATCAAATCTCGTCTGCCAGTTAATCCGTTGTAGCATGATCAAATTTATTACTTTCCCTTTAATGCCTTATGTCAGAACGTAATCTTGAAAGCCACTTATTATGGTAGCTAAAATGCAAAATGTAATTAAAAATAAAATATCTGTCTCGTTTTTGCATTAATATTAAAGAACTTCAAAACATTAAAATACTAAGTAGTTTTATGCTTAAGAAAATTAAATACGGTGCAATTTCATCGATTGTATCAATCATTCTAGCTTGTCGTAAAAGGCGACTAAATAGCGCCCAGTACCCTGACCGGCGTGTCAGGTCGGTTTGCCTAAAGACCGACTGGGATGTGTGCCCCAGGTGGTTGAATGGGGTACCCCTGGCAAGCTGGGGTTGTCAGGCCATAATACGGAAAACCTGACCGCAAACCATATTAGTGCACCGTGTTGGGAAAAATGCCACGTTCCTCGCACGTTAAAGAACGCTGCTGTAGTATTCGCTATGAGTAGGGATTTCGATCCCGCTACAGGAGGCTAAATTGCCCGACCCTATCCATCCTCCCATTTGCCAGTGGCAATCTAAAATCCGTTACCCCTATTTTTCCTTGTGTCCCATCCCATTTTCATTCATCATCATTTCATGTTCATTTTATCATCCATTTCATGTTCATCGCCTGAATATAGCTGAAATAATGCTGCTCGGGCGTTAAACACCATTAATCAATCAATCAATCAATTATTTCTTTTGGCATCTGTGCAATGGTGATAAGAGATTCAATTC
Source organism: Limnoperna fortunei (assembly GCA_944474755.1). Classification (NCBI taxonomy): domain Eukaryota; kingdom Metazoa; phylum Mollusca; class Bivalvia; order Mytilida; family Modiolidae; genus Limnoperna; species Limnoperna fortunei. Next base: position 58,297,171 of record OX104120.1, read on the forward strand.
AGTTCTTAAACTCATTATTTGCTTTTGTGTTGATTACGAAGTATTCTTATGTAAGTTTCATTTTCTTGAACAAATAGGAAAAATTGATTTTAAATTTCAAACTAAAGGGATCGCAGAATAATCCTTTTTCTGTACGTTCAAAACACTTAGAATTTCTTAACAATTATTTTCGGTATGCTTTTTAAATACATTTGCATGTCGTATAGCCACTAAAAGCCTTTAACATAAATTCTTAAGCCATTTTTATGTTAGTTCATTGTCACATTGTGGTTCCTACCAGCTACTTAACCAGGAGTTCACAGTGACAAGATTGAAGTCATGACTTACAAAATTTTACGGTCGGACTGATCATGACTTAGTTGACCGTTATAGAATATCTGTTTCTCAAATGATCATTATCCCTGCACTATGACTACCTCAGTATATGAATATTTACCGAATTTAATCCGAGTGATACGACAAGTGCCAAGCGTGGTGCAGGAGTTGCTTTCCCTTCAAGAGCAACTTGACTTAACGCCGCTTGTTATTGTGTTTCTTTTTACCTCAAGATTTTGTTTTTGTGGTGGTGTCTGTCGCTCATCCAAGCAGTATGTAATTGTACATGGTTGCAACGAGGCAACACAACTGTATGACTGCTTATTCTTGTGGATAATAGGATGAACATTTGAAAAGTTATTTTAAAAAACTAACAAAGTAAAATTTATGACAAGACGGATATTTTTAATTTTCCTATCGTGAGCTTACTCTTTCGTTGCAAGAAATATTCCCTCCTTGCCCTCTTGTCGAGATTTAATATCTCATTTCGTTACTCTTAAACTGCCTTCAATTACATATATTTGGCTATTAGATTTTACTGTCGCGGAAACTTTGGGGGAAAGTTTACGCTCGAGATAAACTTTTATCTTCCTCAAAAATAATTTTAGTCATAATAATGTCGCAGGTCTGTAATTGTGACACAGTTGATCTGCCATACTTCAACTTTAATGCTGAAATTGATTTTCTCCTATATATGAATTGAACAAACAAACAAAAAACAATTGTTTGTTTGTTACAATGATTTTTAACGCCAATTTCAGAAATGTTTCAGTTATATCAGTTTTTGATGAGAGTGGAAGCGGGAGTACCTGGAGAAAAATCAGGACAAAAAATTACGTATTACGTTAATGCCATACTCATCCTGGAGTACCTGGTTTTACTGCTGAGTTTTATAGGAGTTCGAGTTTTCTATGTTATGTTTTGTTCTTTTGTTGGTTTATCCATTAGTACTTATTTGTCACTGTTTTTGGTAGATCTCCTTATTACGTCCTAGATATATATTATATTTTTACTTGCACTAAAATTGAGATTTTTAAAAATAATTAAATAATTGAAAATAGACATGACATGTTTTAGCAGCATGTTTTCCATAAAATGCTGAACAATTTCCTATTTCAATTTTATTCAAAAAGATAAAAAGCATACCGGGTTAGATCCCTTTGCGACACTTCATGAATCTTATTCTACATTTCAGATATAAAGTCCAAATGAAATAGTTTCCTGTTTACCGGAAATAAAAAGGAAACAAGGAAATCAAGTGCTCAATTTCAGTTCTATAGATTTTTCTCTCCGGTTGCCGAGTGGTCTACTATTGATCACGTAGTCTGTCGACACTGAGATTGCGGATTCGAGTCTCACTGCAGGCAGAGTGCGTTCGACTCTAATCTTCATTGACAAGGATTGCCAGTTTTCCTACCGAATGTCGAGGGTTATCTCCGGGTAATCCGGCTTCCTCACCCAATAAAAACTGAACGCTGGATATAGCTGAAAACTGCTGAAGGTAGAGTTAAACAACATTCAACCAACCAGCCTTTTCTAACATACAAAACAAGAGACATATAAAACCAAGCAATTTGATGCAATGCATACGACTGATACGACAAACACGCGTGGTGCCTTGGTGACCGAGTAGTTAAGGCAGTTATTTATCTATTATCGATCACATGGCGTGTAAACACTGAGGCTGCATGCTCGAGTATCACTGTGGGCGGTGTACAATACTCTAATCTTAATAAAAGGATTGCCTTCGGTAGATAAACCAGCAATCCTTGTCAATTAGGATTGTAGTCGAGACACCCTGCAGTGAAACTCGAACCGGCAAAGTTAGCAAACATATGAGCATTCTACAGATAGTATATAGCATAATTTTATATATATTGAATGTTACTTAAACATTTTTGAAGATTTGATTCAGAGAGGTCACTCTGTTATTTGATATTTTGTTTAATTGATTAAATATTTTCTAAAATTCTAGCAAAAATATTTCAACTATATTCAGGACGGAAACAACATTTTTACAGGCAATGAAATGGTGTGGAGTATTGGGTAGGAGAGGAGAATTTAGCTTTTTATAGTAGTTACAATCGAAATCTGATCAAATCTACAAAAAGTGTCTTTATCGTGCAAGGACCTTGGCACTCTCTAAATTCTTCACACACTACGGTCTGCAACCAGACTTTTTATATTAATACCTGAAATCCAACAAACAGATTACTTTTCCTATCCGCCACCTGGGTACGCAATAAGCAGCCCTGTGGGTCAAGCACTGGGGACCCTCCCAGCATTTTATGTTTCGTCATAGCTTGATGTTCTACCGGCGTTGGTTACAATTTAAAAGAATAGAATAACGATTACTAGCCATGATTAATTAAGACGACCGAAAATAGGTTACATAAAGAAGCTAAAAAATCAATATCAAGAATTTACTTGCAATTTAAATATCTGGTTTAACATTGCATGTTTATAACCTCTAATTGCTGTCTATAAATGGTTCACCTTTGTAAAAGCTTCACTGATTAGTCCACGACAAATGATTTATAAATATTAATTGCTAATTAACGATTTGTTTCATTTTGATAATTTCAGACTTATCAGATGCTTTAATCATTGTAAAATCTTTATTTTCTTTCGTCATCTATGAAAATTACACTAAGTGAAGACGGGACTAATGAATCCTGGGATTTTGTCAATTATCTCTTCATTTGACATAATTATTCAGCATCTGCAGCAATTGCAGTGTAATTAAACAAATGCTCTCGTTTGTAATTATTTTAGCTGTTGAGCACTAATCTCTGTCAATAAAAAGGAATCCGTTTCTCAGCTAGAATTAAATATTAACAATGTACTATTTTGCACATTTAAAGTAACTTACAGTAATTTTCAGTTGTGACTTGGATTAAACTGGTTGTAAACACCGGAACTGTGCTATTGCAGATACACTGTGAAAAAAATGTTTCGATCTTTTTTAGTAATACAAAAAAGAGATCGAATTTGTACATGAAAGCTATGAATTAAACAGGTACTACAAACCAACGTATTCGAGCAATTAATTTTTGCTGTAAGTACAAAATTAATGTAACAGTAAGTCCTCGTGCAAGAACACGAATTGTTTGAATAAATGGTGTCATTTGGGAAAATGGAAGTGAATCTCTCAGTCGAGAAAAAAACGATTTAATATGTGATTTCATTAATTTCTAGTTCTAACGGATATATTAACGGACATATTCATATGTCATGAGAGAACAGTGCTGTATATGGCAATGTCATGAGAGATCAGTGCTGTATATGGCAATGTAATCTAAGGAGCAGTGCAGTGTATGGCAATGTCATGTAGAGAACAGTGCAGTATATGGCAATGTCATGTAGAGAACAGAGCTGTATATGGAAATGTCATGTAGAGAACTGTGCTGTATATGAAAATGTCATGTAGTGAACAGTGCAGTATATGGCAATGTCATGAGAGAACAGTGCTGTATACGGAAATGTCATGTAGTGAACAGTGCAGTATATGTCGTGATAGAACATTGCTGTATATAGCAATGTCATGAAAGAAAAGTGCAGCATATAGCAATGTCGTGTAGTTAACAGTGTTGCATATGGCAATGCCATAAAGGGAACCGTGCAGTATATAGCAATGTTATGTAGAGAATAGTGCTTTATATGGCAATATAATGTAGTAAACAATACTGTATATGGCAATGTCATGTAGTTAACAGTGCTGTATATGGCATTATTATTTTTCATTGTAATTAGCTTTCCTTGATTGGTTTATTTTGTACCACTATTTTAATAACAAATAAGCTTAATTTATACTTTAGAGGTTAATAAATATGAGATTCGTGTTGCTACGAAAGTATTTTGTGGTCTTTACAAATTTTCAATCAGAGCTTGGAAATACAATTTAGATACCACCACTTGTCTAGTTTAATGTGCGTTTATATTCCATATTAAAACAAAATTCCTACTCAGATACACTGTAGTATCTTGAGCATCCATTAGTAACCATGACATCTATTTTTGTTTATCTATTTTTATTATTTATTTTGCATTCTCCCTGTTACTGTTTTGTCTCCTGTGTTTTAAAAATCTGAAAAGTCAGCAAAACTGGATGCAATTTCTATTTTATGGCAAAACAGAAAATATTTGCAGATTTATAAAGTTTTGTGGACATATTTATTGTATATCTCTGATATGTCTAAAGGGTTCGAACTGAGAATTTCTTATTTGTTTGCAGTAAGAATTCAAGAACACATTTAGAATGAAATTTACATGTTTTTTTTTAAGATTAACAAATTAGTTTTGTCTAGTCAAACATTTAAATAATGCATTTATTATATTTAGCAATACATTATTATCTCTGTTAGATTGCTTTTTTTTTGCTTCAAGATTAGCGAGAATAGTGCATCATAGTATCTTACTAACAGGGTTCATTTCTTACGGAACTTTTGTCTGTAATTCTTAGCATTGTGAAGTTTTACTAAACTTTTGTTTAGAAACTAACAAATTTGATATATACAAATATTTGGATTGCATATTAAATCCTCAAGGCCGCTCTATATAAACTTTTCGCTAGTCAATGTTAGATTTTTCTGACAGATACCCATCCAACATCATTTAATAAATTTGCTGACAGGAAATGATGAGAAAGGTAGACAACTCTTTGAATAAAATCATCAAAATCATTTGATGACCAAGTTTGGGTATACCATTATTACTATATATTACAATGTAATGGGGTGTTCTATTTTTAGTCTGTGACATGATCAGTATTTTGATCTTGTCACATGACTTTTCTGGTGCCATTTTGTATTGAACCAGTTGCAACTTTGACAGTTATTGCTGATACTAATTATTTGTTTTCCAACTTAGCTACAGAACAATCTTAACAGTTACTTTGATTTTGTATGTCACATCAGATTATTATTAAATAATTATTTAACTTCTTTTAATTTACATGATAGTTTTTGTTTGTTGACTTTATTATCAAAATGTTGACATTTCCTCAAAATCAAGTATATAAGAGGAGATAAACAAACACAAACCTTACAATCTTACAATTCAATTAATCACCAAAAGACAGAACACAAAATCATTGAAAACTAATGAAAAACAATAAGAGAGGACCATTACAAGGCATAAACTACTTGTCATGAATATTTAGTTATGTGGCAGCAGGGTTGAACTTGATTGTACCGGGTATAGGGTCCTAAAAGCTTTACCCTTAACATACAGGCCTCAAAGTTCTGTTCTGGGACCTTGCCATTTTTACTTCAGGTCATACTCTGAGGATAACTTTTTGTTAATGCAACAACAGATTAATATGGAGTTAAAAGCTATAACACGGCATGTGTATTATTATTGTCAACACAGGGCCATTATGAAAATAAACAATCAAGATGGCTAACATGTTTTAAGATTAAAAACATTCTAGTTTGTTAAAAAAATCCAAAAATATTTGTAATAAATTTAATTTAGTTATACTTTATTATTGTATGCTTTGATCCACATGGTCATAAAACAGCAATCAGGTGATTATTTTTAATAAAATAAATAATTTTAATGAAATTCACTGTTACAAATTTCTAGGTATTTGTATAATAAGTTGGTTAACAAAAGTATTATGAAATGATAGTTTTTATAATGGTCCGCTATATATCCTTTGCCTGAAATAATGGCCACACAAGGCTGTACTAGCCATCGGCATTGCCTCATCCATTACAGCCTTCCTCTGCCATTATTACATACCTCAAACAAATAACGAAGCCATTATGAAAACACCCATTAATTAAACCTATACTAGGAAACACAAAATTGTCAAACAAAAGTAACAAGATATTCTTTTATTTAGTGTGTTAATGCAATATAACACACAATATATACATAAAATGCAGAAACCTATATTTTATATTGAAACAAATATTTCATCTCTAATGCATGTTCCAAAAATATAATCCAAATGTGTTGCTGGTACCTGCGCACTTTATTTGTCTGGATCAATTTTCACACTATGCCCTTGTTACCTGTCCGCACTATATTTGTCGACAGGCTGTGCCTGGTTACTTATTACATTATGCCCTTGTTACCTGTCCGCACTATATTTGTCGACAGGCTGTGCCTGGTTACTTATTACATTATGCCCTTGTTACCTGTCCGCACTATATTTGTCGACAGGATGTGCCAGGTTACTTAATACATTATGCCCTTGTTACCTGATAACATTATGTATCCTAATTATTTGTGATACGCTTGGTTACTTGTTAATAGACTGCACCTGGTTACTTGTCAACGCTATGCATCTGGTTACTTGTTAATAGACTGCACTTGGTTACTTGTCCACACTGCATCTGGTTACTTGTTAACATGCTGTACCTTGTTACTTGTCCACACTATGCATCTGGTTACTTGTTAATAGACTGCACCAGATTACTTGTCAACACTGCATCTGTGTACTTGTTAACAGACTGTACCTGATTACTTGTTCCCACTGCATCTGGTTACTTATTAACAGACTGTTTCTGGTTACTTGTCCACAACATGCATCTGTCTACTTGTTAATAGACTGCACCTGATTACTTGTCCACACTGCATCTGGTTACTTGTTAACAGACTGTACCTGGTTTTTTTGTCCACACCATGCATCCGGCTACTTGTTAACAAACATTGCCTGGTTACTTGTCCACACTGCGTCTGGATACTTGTTATCAGACTGTACCTGGTTACTTGTCCACATTATGCATCTGGTTACTTGTTAATAGACTGCACCTGATTACTTGTCCACACTGCATCTGGTTACTTGTTTACAGACTGTGCCTGTTTACTTGTCAACACTATGCATTTGGTTACTTGTTAACAGACCGTACCTGGCTACTTCTCCACACTATGCAAACTGTGCCTGGCTACTTCTCGGTATCTTCGATTCTTTGTTCTTAACTTGTTCTCCTGATTAGAATGCAAATATGCACGAGTGTCAAAACAGTCAGGTGTTGCTTGCAAAAATATGATGATTGCCCATGTCGACCTCTTATGATATCCTGTGCGAATTTCAATTAATTTAATATAAATGTCTTTGAAGAACTTTTATATCTTTGCTATATGTACCTTTACAAATAAAAAAAAACAACAAATGTGACAATGGTAAACAATTCCACGTGCTTGTACCTAATATAGACTATTTACCTGTTTGTTTATCGTTACCCATATCTAATAAAATTTGTCACGTGATTTAGCTTCCTTGTAGAAGATATGATATAAAAAATAGGCTACATAAAAGGCATTTTAAAAAATATTAGGTCTTTTTTTACTATATTTTTTGTCTTTTTTGACTATCTTTTAATAAATATTAAGTATTTATAAGTTGTTATTTCACATTTACATGCAAGTTTATTTGAAACATGCAATCTGATCCACTTTCGTTTCCCATGGTATTATAGTCGTGACGTACAACTAAATCCGTTCTTTTTCACCATTCTATGCGACTACAGTTTGTTATTGTGGCAAGAAATGTTTAGCAGACGCGAATGTTTTAAGTAAATGTATACGGGACACATACGATTCCCCCCTTTTTCCAGTCATTCTTCTTTAAAAGGTCCCTTACGCGGACAGACATGCAAATGGAGGTATCCTATGTTAAAGTTTTTGATAATAATAGTGACAAAAAATGCTTAATGGGTTCATATTTCATAATCACAGTCCATATGCTTAAAGAAAATGATTAAATAACAAATTGATTCATTGGGAGCAGATATTCTTTTGTTTACAAACTCCCTTATTTTAATGAAGGGTTAAAAAACGCTAGGGAGTTTTTTTCGAAACGGGACGGAGCAAAATTTAAAGAAGTAATTAAATAACTACAGGCATTGCATAATTAGAATGAATGTATATTGATACATCGATCTCCGTAGTCTTTTTTATAGATTTATACCCATTATACAAATTTGCTGTTTGCTAAGGCATTAAGGGAAATCTGTTGCCGAGTGGTAAAGGTAGTCATCTACTAATAATCACGTGCGTTCCAACAAAGTGGTTGCGAGTTCGAGTATAACCGCGGCCAGGGTGTGCTCAACTCCAATCTTTATTGATAAGGATCAACCGTTTTACTGCTGAAAGTCGGGGTTTTCTATGGCTTCCTTTCCCAATACAAACTAGAGGCCACGATATAGCTAAAAAATTACTGAAAGTTGAGTTAAACACCATTTAACAAACAAGAACTAATATTTTAGGATAATATTTTGACAGATTCTCTCAATTCTACACTAAGTAGGTTTACAAACAATTTTACAAAGAACACTACGAATTACATATTGTTTGTATATTCAACAAACAACTGACTGACAAAGGAACGCATAAATTGTTTAAGAAGAATGTTCGCTATCGATACTTTACTTCAAATATTCATTTTATTTATTTCATAAAAATAAATTATCTTTTCTCAAGGTCTTGCTATGGTAAGTACGAGACGCCTTCAACGAATGGTTTAGAAATCTGCGAATTCTGCAGTGAACATAAAGAAAAATTTACAAGATACTGCAAAAAGCACGACTGTACACGTTGTAGGGAATGTGTTGTTTCCGATCACCAGACGTGTCAAGATTTAATCCAGTTAGAGGGCATGGTTCAAAATGTAAAAAAACTCATATGGTTTCCATGACATTCAGCAAACAATGACTGACATGGTTGATAATATTCAGAAAATTAAAAAAGACCGGCAAGCAAATTGTCGACATTGATAAAAGAAAGAAAATGGATTGAAAAAGAAATAGAACAAACAAGAGTAAAAATCAATGCTCAACTCGACAAATTGAAAGAAGGTATAATAAAGGAATTGTATGAAACTGGGTCTAAAGAGAGCAAGATTATTGGTCAGTTGCTGGATTCAATAGAAAAGAACGAGAAGGAGATCAAAGGATACAAGGAAAACCTTGTCAACATAAAATTACACGCATCAGACCTCCAGACATTCCTTGTCATGAAACAAATAGAACGACAGATGTCAGAGAAAGATGAATATTTTACATCACTTGCAACAAGTAACAAGCTAAATCGAGTAAGTTTTTCATGTAAAATGAATGATGTCTTACAAAATATCTTCAAAGAAATCCATAAATTTGGGGAAGTAATAACTAGTACTAGTTCTTGTGAGTTAGAGATTGTGAGAAAAAAAGAAAAGCAAGCTCAAATTGAAATAGCTGCCGGTCAATCGAAGTCAATCAACAACATATCAAGTATTTTACAAGTAACTATAGATATAAAGTTTAAAAAAAACTCGGGTTGTGCGCTGATGCCGGATGGTAGAATGGTGTTTTCCTGTTACAATACACACCATGTCAGAGGATTTAACACATATGGTTCCGAAGACTTTGACATCAGTTTAAAACCAAATGCTGCCTTTGATATAACATATATCCATGACAACAATATCGTTGCTGTTACTTGAAGACATAACTACAACATCAGTATAATTAATATAGAAAGCAGGAAAGTCAAGGAAACTATTCCAGTGAGATCTTTCAATGCCGGCATAGTAAGCAGGAACAACACATTGATTTACTGTGCTCAGGACCGTGGTATACAGATGATAAACCTGTCTGACAAATCCGTTAGTAACATCGTTACAAGGAGTATGTCATGGTATGCTTTTATTACTACATTTGGTGACAAACTTTACTACACAAACAAGGGCACACATACCGTGACATGCTGTGATCTCCGTGGTACAATACAATGGAAATTCGAAGTTTTAAGTATCCACAAAGTATCTCTGTCAACAATGCTGGTAACGTGTATGTCGTCGGGTCCAGTTATCACAATGCTGTGGTTATCTCCCCTGATGGACAACGACACAGACAACTATTATCTGGCGAGGACGGTCTTAACTTTCCACAAGTCTCCACTATGACAGGTCTACTTATCAGTTATTGGTGGCAAATACAAAAGGAAAGGTTTTTCTTTATAAGCTGGAGTGACGGTTTTAGCCAATTCATTCCCGACGTCAGGAGAATGATATGCAAGGATGTTTATATAGTCGTTTGTAGTGTAAATAACATTTGACTTAATATACATGTATGTTTCAAGGTTTTTTTTATAAATACCAACCAACTGTGAACTGATGACGAAACATCTAAAGATCTAACCGGGATAAATTAAAAAATATGGAAGTCCCTTGACCTCAGTTTGATTGACTGTTTTAAAAAGGAACCTAGATTCTGGACCTGTCGAAAATTTGTTGGGTTTAAAATGAGAATAATTTTTTTTTGGTCATTTAAATCATTGAAATTTTTATATTCTTTCATTAGTTCTGAAAAAATAATTTTGCCTAAGTCGCTGATTTTTATGGGAGTAGAAGGAAAAGTGTGTTTCATCTTCCATTTCTTGAAGGGAACAGAAATTACAAAGTCGAGATTAACGGGGTATTTTTTTATAACGGCCGGACTCTATTTCTAAGTAATGATCACTTATCCTGAGTTTTGTTATTAGTGTCCTATGTTCAAAGTTTTTGCAGGATAAATAAAGTTTAGGTTTAAAGGCTAGCTTCTATGCAAGAATAATTTATTTTGATCATTTAACTTATCTATTTTATTAGTAAAGAGTCTGTTATAATATCTATATAAATCCGATTTAATGACATTTTTTTAATTATTTGACCTCCTTGATAGATTTGCAGGATGTTAGTCTAGTTATATCAAGTAAAGTTTGCGATGTAACGTCTTGGATATACATATACCAAGAGTACACATTTGTTTTATCTAAGTGTTTGCATAAACAAAATGCTTCCTTAAGCAGTGAGTTTATGTTTTCTATATTCATTCTAGCAAAATACAGTAACGATTGTACTTTTATATGGTTTTCCAAAGGAAATCTACCTAATTCTGGAATTGTAGCCAAGTTGGAGGAAGTTCTCCTAGTACCTAATAAACGTTTACAAAATGACAAATGTACTGTTTCAAATAATGTTTTAACTATAAACGAGAAGTCATCAATGGTTTGAGTGTTGTTTTTTTTTGCGCGAATTTTAGCTCTATAATATGAAAGATATGAATCCATCAAGCATATTTCAGCATTGTAAGTCAAAATAGGTCTAATTAAGGAATCAAACAATGAACAAGCTACTTTTACTGGTACATTACCTATAGCTGCAAATCTTGCATACAAGGCAAGAAGTACCTTTTTTGCTTTTTTAGATAAATCATTTAAACTAGATGACAAGTTTCCATTATGGTTCAACACTGAACCAAGAAATTTATATTCTATTGCTGATTTTATCTTTTGTTTTTTATAGTATACAAGTGGCTTTTCCGCTTTTAAATTTCCTTTTTGAAAAACCATTGACTTGATTTTTTTTACTGTTCACAGTTAAAAGCCATTGGTCGCAATACTTTGATACAAGATTATTGATACAATGTTGGAGGTCATTCTTGTTTTCTGTAAGGATAATTATATCAGCAAAAAAGAAGGCAACCTCCGTGTTATCAGTTAATTCTAATGGTTTGCATTAATCATCTAGGAAAATATCAGTTATATCATTAATAAATATATTAAATAAAGTTTGGCTTATAGCATAGTACACCTCGTTTTAGTGAAAAGAAAGGAGAACAAATGACTAATAATATTTGTATAATTTAACAAATTAGGCTAGAGAAGATATGTTTTGGTCTTCTTCAGAATTTTTTTTTCGGATTATATGAATTTAAAATCTTCCACAATTCTTGTGGACTTTTATCAAATTTATCAGACAGATTATTAAATAGTTTTTGTTGGTATTCTTGCTTCTTTCTTTGTGTTAATTTCTTAAATAATTTGCGTAATTCAAAATATTTGTTCTTTTTCTACATATCAAACCAAATTATGCACAAATGAAGTTGAATACTTTTTTTCATAACTTTTTTTTCACCCGATTAGAAATCAACATGGCTGCCATGGCCATTTATGCATTTTTAATGGCTGAAATTTAAAATATCTTGGCAGATTGATTTGTAATATTGTAGCAATCTACCTTGAATGGTCCTCCACAAAGATAAAGTATTTAGGACCAATTCTAAACCAAACATGACCGCCACTATAACATAGTTTAAAGAAGAACATACTAACGGCTTCTTCTCAGAAACTGTTCCACATATTGAGCCTAAATTATGTAGAAATTATTTCTTTTATTATTTTTCGAGCTGATTGGAAACTGAACATAAATGCCAGCTTTGCTAATATTCTGATCGGCTGAAATATAAAAAAAAAATGTTTTCTTATAAAACGCTCAGCCACAAGAATTGTGACATCGTAGAAATATATCTCAGATGGTCTTCTACAAAGCAATAGTGTTTGTGAAGATCCTGAATCCAAAATATCTGACAAAGTGGAATATTGCTTTAAATATATATATTTAATATAGCCTTATGTAAAATGGTACGGACGTTTTCTTCTCAGAAACTGTCTACCACAGTAAAACCAAATCATGCAGAAATAAAGCCTGTATAGTTCTCTTATAATTTTGAGTTTTTGCTGCTAATTGAAAAATTTAACATTTAAACATACATAAATTGATTGATCGGATGTTTGCACTATTTCAGCTATATTCAGGGAGAGAACAAATTAACAAACAATAAATCAACAGAAAAATGGGTGGGATGGGACATATGGAACACAATTTTAACTACCAGTGGACAAGTATTGAGTATTGGGTAAGGGCTAAACATGTAGACTTATGTAGCGGCTACAATGAGCCTACTCTTTTTGAAATCGATAAAACGGTTCTTTATCTTGCAAGGAGCGTGGCACTTTCCAAACACGTCACCTACTACAGTTCGCGGGTAGGCTAGGACCCGACAACTCACGTTCCCAACCGAACGAGAGATTATCCCTTATCCGCCACACGGGGACTCAACAGAAATAGAAAAACATCTTCCCAGAAATAATCTCACTTATCCATTTAATATCAAAATTTGCATGAAGAGTAATATATCCTTATAACTTTGTTTTTGGTAAGTCAGGTGAGCGTTTTCGCACACAATTTGCTAAGCTCCTGACATCCAAACATTAGACATAAGAACATAAGAATGAAACATAAAGCATATAATTGTTGAAACTATTTACCGGATATTATAACTGTATATTACTATATGCTTAACATAAATCGCTAGACTGTGATCTATTCGTCTTATAAGTCCTCTTCGTTCGTGATTACTTATTTTTTCTGTTGAAAAACTAGCAAATGTCGATTTTGCCTCTGGAAAAATCGTCGTATGCTCATTTCGTTAGTCTGATTTCGAGGAAGGTGTTCTTCGACCCTTAACGCAAGTTGAAAAAAAAAGATTTTCTGTTTTCCTGTCGAACTCAGTAGAGTTTTACTAGGTACGGGTTTTTTCTTCTTTCTCTCACAGTAACAACTGGATGCAATTAAAACAGCAAAACCGCTGCATGTGTCGTCAAGCCCTTTTGACAAAAATATATAAAAAAATCGAAAACATGTGGGCTTCTTTTTTTCTCTCTTTTTTTTGCAATACATTCTAACATTTTTTCACAAATGTGACAGATTTTTAAAAAATCGATAGGCTTCTGATCCACCCAATAAGAAATTATCCCAAAGTTTCATAGAAATCAAATGCAAGCTTTTTACGTTAATGTTTTGAAACACGTTTTTTGTCGAATGTGACCTTGACTTTTGATAGAATTTCTCCGGCATCAATAGGCTTCATACACACCTGATCTGTAACAATATTTCATTTAAATCAGATGCAAGCTTTTTGAATTATCATCCGGATAACAAATTTGGACCGAGGAACGCGCGACGGACGAACATACGGTGTAAGGGTATATAAAGCGCATCTGGCTTCATGAATCATATTTTTCCCTTGCTGCAATGGGATACTCCGAAAGATGCAGTGCAGTTATTGTGCAAATGTTTGGGTTGTTAGAGGAGTATTATTTTGGCATAGGAGTAGATTTCCGCGGATTATAAAATGTTTTCGTATAAAGACAAAGTGCACCTTAAATTATTATAAAAAGAGTATACAACTTTTAATTATCTCCCTTATAAACAGATACATTTCTCCTGAAAGCGGAAACACGTGATAAAAAAGTTATGAGGAGCGAAGAGGGCTGTGAGAGATTATTAAAAATAAACCCTTTAATTTGTATCTTAAGTATTTTATTGACACCGTGTACAGACGGTGACAACAATTCTCGGCAAGTCTAGCTCAGATAAAATAAAGTCGATAATATGGTTTTTGATCATTTCCAGAGAAATATTGCTGATACTGGTAATAAAAGTTAAATTACTAATTGATATAATATTTATTTTTATAAAACATATAGTGCAATCGGACATAGAAACATTCCTTTTCAGTGGGAATTCTTTTTTTTTTGAATCCCCAATAACTAGTCGTTTTTCTAAACATTCCAAGAGACGTACAGTTTTCAGACAGTGTCTTTGGTACACAAATGTCAAAATGTCAAATATATATACAGCACAAACTTATAGCATTGTATTATAAATTAGAAAATAATATCTTACCTTTAAACACTTTAACAAAACAAATTTTACTTTATAATTATGAAGTATGGTTTATAGAAATATATCTATGAATCACGAGAGCAATTGATATGGCATAAAAATGGCACTTTATGTGATCTTAATAGATACTGCAAAACAAGTTTAGATCTTAAGAAGACATCTAATAACGTTGCGGTTAAACTCGAATTGGGCGGTCCATCGCTAGAATCTGCAAACGTAAAACGGATGGACGTCAGATGGTAAATTAATCACTAGTTTTAACAATCAAATCGTAAGAGATTTTCATATATCATAAGTTTTCTGAAAATGTACATTTGTGTGAATATTTTATATCCAAACTTTCTTACCGAAGGTCGGGCTTTTCTCCAATTACTCGGGCGTATTCCTCGAATATAAGCTGTGCGCCACCATATAGCTGAAAAATTGTTGAAATTGGCGTTAAACACCTTACAAACAAACAATATGTCCAAACTATTGATTATCATGGTAAATTTTTCAACCGCATTATTTTCATGTTCACATATGTGTGTGTGGTTTCGGCTAGAGAATTACAGTCAAGGGTAATGTTTTTGTTTATACCTTCATTTGCATTCAGTTTACATATTCCTCTTTTACCGTTGTACAAAATGTACAAATGTGTCTCCTTCAACAGATTACAGTCGGGACGCCACGATTCGATTTGTCCGTTAAAGTGGGCGTTGTCATGACCGTGAAATCAGGGGAAATAACCACAATTTTTATTGGTGGCGCGCTAATCGCATATTTTCGTCTCGATGTAAACAAATCGCATCGCTCGATATTTGTATGAAAATCAATAAAGAATCATGTAAATCTATCAAAACGAAATAAACGAGATTAAAGTTAAATAATTTTTGGAGGCAACTGACGTAAAAACTATAAGTTTACAGTGATTTAAATATAGACTGAATAGTTTAACTGACACTCGTTCGTCAGCTGATTTTTCAGAAAGTTAACGTAATTTGGCGGGGAAAAACAAAGTCTATATTTAACTGTCACAAATGCATCCCCCAGTATCAAATTAGAAAAAAAATGCTTAAAATAGATAAAATAAACATAGAGAATCCCTCTATTCGTCCAATCACACATCACTATATCATTTTCTTCCAAAAAATAACATTGAAGCGGACGAGGATAAACTGCGCCATTTTGCAGAGTTAGAACGTATTATAAAGTCATCTGCTCAAGCAAACAAGAACAATGTAAAAAAGTAAGTATAAAAAATATTCTCTTTTTTATATAGATACATTATATGAATATTAATTATGTAGTAAAAGGCAGAAATCCGTTATAATAATTCTTGATTAGCTCTCTGTCCCTCGAGACCAGTCGACTTTGATGATTTCCATATAGCCCTGCGGTTTGCTTAATTTATTTAAGAAATTTGTGTTATTAATTCCCTGTTTATTTCCGGTGTAAGATGTTAAGCACTGTACGGCCCATGATAGGCTCCACACACGTGGGTGAAAGTTTGGCTGGCCGCGTAAGCATAGGCCTATTTATATCATATCAAATTTATTTTACTTTCTCTTTTGCATTGAGGTCTTCAAGTTTTAAATTTGCATATTATGTATATATTCAGTGTTTTCCATGCAGTTTCAATATTAAAAGTTTTTTTTTCAACTATTAGTCATTTTGTTATAATCCACATTTTATCTATTTCAGGAAGTTTGTTTGGTCCATGGAAAATGCCTATCCATTTACCTTTACAAGTTATTGGATGAAGATATTGGATGGAGTGAAAATCTGTGGACTTGAAATATTATCTTTCTTAAGAGATTTATTTATTATTTCCTTTTTTACTTTACACTTTTTATTTATTTATTTATTTAAATGCATATGATTTTTTTTTTGTTTTAAATTTATTTAAGTTCTGTTTTATTTATTTATTTTGTAATTATTTCTAATATTTACTTCTTTACAGTATTTATTTAGATAACTTTCAAGACTTTGTTTAGTAATTTCTGTTTGAATATTTTTAAAAATTTTACTTGTATAAAAACCAAACAGTCTTAACTGCAAGAATTAAAACTCTACAGTAGACCTGCAGATTAACTCTATTAAAATGCCTTTATGTATATAGGTACCAATTGAAATTAACCTGTAAGAGTTATTGCAACCTATGTACCCTTATATGCGGATACTGGTCATTGTTTTATAGCAGGAAAGAGTTAGTGACATAAGTACCCTTACATGTGAATGCTGGTCATTCTTTATTGTTTTGGGGTTTTTTTTGGTTGCGGGGTGGGTGTGGAAGGTTATTGCAACCCAAGTACCCCTACATGTGTATGCTGGTCAGAAACACACATTTTTTTAATTTTTAATTTAAATTCAGGTTTTCGTTTGTTTATTTGTTTTATTTTTTATTTTTGCTGTTGTAAGATGTCTTTTTAAATACTGTACATTGATAAAATATAAAGCTCTTGTAGCTTTATATTCATAATAAATGTTTAAGAAAAAATTGTATTGCCCATGTTGCATTCAGTTGTCATTTTATTAATTAGTGTGCATTTGCATTATTGATACACGTACATGGAGCTGACGTCTTCACTTTTATTCTGTCATCATTTATTTTCTTTAAGTGTAATACACTTTGTAACATTTATTTATTCTTAAAAAACCACTGGACAAACACTATCTCCATGATGATTATTAATAGACATACTGTGTCTGACAGTTATGATTATTATTTACTGAAACCACACAAAAATTGAGTACTCACAGTCTACATGACAGACAAATTTAATATAAATTTAAAATGAAAAAAATTGTAAAACCAGGTGTTCTGAAAGTATGAGTGTATGAGTAGTTTCCATCTTAGATGGTAAAAATAAATCTTTGAAACTACCAACTCAATAGGTACCATGCTTTTGCATTTATCATATGGATGGACTGCTACATTGTGGTATTTTATGACATAAAAACATGAAAACCCCCTTCAACATTTTTTTTTCATTCATAAAATTATTTGTCATTTGGGCCTGAAGCCAGGTATGAAATTACAAAGCTATGGTTTACAAAAACAAACAAAAAACAAAACAAAAGAAAAAATCATAAACCAGAATGCGGGAATCGCGGGCGTTCCTGAAGGGTTTTACCTCGATTTTAAAAGAACATAATTATGCAGTGATAATTTAAGGATTAGAATTCTAAGAATGTGATATTTCCCAATAACCTCTAGATTTTTTATGATTTTTGTAAAAAAATCTCGTAATGAGATATTTTCAGTTGTAACGTAGACCCACATATTCCGTCGGAATAAAGATACTAACGTCATTTTTCTGTACATTTAAGATTAGATGAATGACGTTCCTAATGTCAAAATCCGAGCGTCGACATTCTTTGGGAAACCCCTATACAGGAAGAGACATTTAACTGTAACAATTGAGTCCCCCAACTGATAAACATAATTTTTTTGTACCATTCGATAGCTAATATGAACTTCAAAGCATGTCTTTACTAGCAATGCATCACTATGACGATTAAACTTCCAATTCAAGGAATTCCTAGCGCGGACATTTGAACAGTCGCCCCATCACCAAATTTACTCATACATTTTATTGTGATGCAGTGAGTATTTTATCGCATTTTGCATTAAAAATGGTATAAAATTTTCTCGTTAATTATATCTATGAAAAAATATTTAATGTGTAACAAAGAGCAGCTCAAAATTTTGCATTTTTTTACGGCATCGTCTGTTTACCGAATTTTGAATTAAAGTCACGTGACTCTGGTCATGTCAATGGAACTCTCCTGTGTCAGTGGCATCCCGGCTGTTATATTTAATCTTGACAAAGCTGCATTAATTAAACAATTCAATTAATTAGATTAAACTGCAACTTCTAACTTTAAAGATCTAAAATTGACACTTATAGCCCGGATAAGTTCAAGCTGCGGTAAGGATTTTGGTGACTCAATATTCCTCGATGCGCCTTACAATTAAACCTTCTCAAACTCTTTTTACAATAAAAACATGTCAGAAATAGTTTTAAATTTCGTAATTTAACTCAGATTTGGTATATAAAAATGATATATTCTGATTAACTGAAAAAAAACATCGTGTACAAAACATCATTCAGTAATGTTCCTGGTGTGATCCACCAATTATATTATCGTTGCATTAGTTGGAAACAGCGCAAGATATAGTAGTCTCGATCATCCAGACGCTTAATTGCATTTGTGCGTCTGGATTCATCTCTATATTGAACTCGTTATCATTACGCCCAAAACTGGGCGTAATTTTTGATTGGATGATATTTTTATTGTCTAAAAAATACTTCCGTTTATATCAAGAAGTGTATAAAAAATTGTACCAAAGTTTACATTTGAATATTTTTATGAAATATTACTTTATCAATTAATTAAACAAATATTATTGTTATGCACAATCAAGAGAGAATCTTACTGTGACGTCACTTTATAAGTATAGACATGTTTGTATGGTTTTCCTGGTCTAAAAATAGGGCCCTAAAAATAGAATCATCGTTTTGTCTCCACCTATTGGTAGCGAAATTACAACAAGGTGATCCCAGACGCTATTATATATGCGTCTGGGTGATCGAGACTAAAGATATAGGACCATTTTGAAGCCAGGCAAAATTACATGATAGTCATATCGTTTTTAAAAAATGGGCATCAGACACCAATTAAATCCAGGTGATAAAGTGTCAGTACCATGCTTTGTTTGTAAAGGCAGTTCATATCCTTTATGTCCCAAATTAATATCAGCTTTTGAATTAAAATTTAGTGATCTTATATGCAATTGAGGTTTTTAGAGGGAGAGGTGTAAAGATTGGAGGGAGACGGGAATAGAGTGGACTAAGAAACGAGCAGAGAGGAGGAAGAAAGGAGCAGTAGGGAGGGAGAGGAACATACCGGAGAAAGAAGGGAGAAAGGTACCTCATGTCCACCCACTCAGTTATATTTTGTTTGCACAATTTACAGCGGTGAAATTTTGAGCTCACCAGAACCAAACGATAAGTCAAAGACATACAAAACTATGGTTAAACAATTGAGAAGACAACAAAACAAACATGTGTTCAAGACCAAATAAAAAAAATGAGTAACACAACACCCCCCCCCCCCCCCCCCCACCCGCCAAAAAAAAAACCAAAAAAAACGAGGATGAGTCCAGGGTAATCAACCCCTACTTCACACAATATTCGGGATATAAAATCCTGTTATCAGTCATTTCCGTGGGGGTAGTCACATTCCAGTAAGGAGAGAAAGTGATTACGACAGACGAACGAATCAATGGTCATTTTTGACACATTGTCGTTAAAAAGAGAGATCTAATGGAAAGGGGAAGATATACGTTTTTTCCGACGCAGTCGTTATTATATATTCAGTTTTTACTCGTGACCTTAATTTTGTTCCTTGATTATTCAAAAACCTATGGAACATGGTTTTTCGAAAAAGTGAGGTTAGGTGAAAATGAACCTATGAGTCATTATTGTTATCTATATACATTTTTAGATTTGGTCGTCTTTTGCCTATGTAATTTTATTGTGCAAGTAGCATAGGAACCACGTACGTCCTATAACTTTTCCATCCAAAAATTCTGGGCTATTGGTTTCATATTTTCAAAATCAATCGTTAATCAGTGCTCTTCTAAATTTTTATTTATTTTATTTATATAATAATTTAGAAAATGTTACTGCAGATTTGTCATTTTATTCTGCAATTTGTCTTTTTGCCAGACCTTAAGTGTTTGCATATCCTAGTGTTGTTGAATACCTATGTACAGTAAAAATTTAACGAAAGAAATTTGTTTGTTTTTGGGCTTAACGCCACTTTTAACTCAACATTTTTTCATCTATATCGGTTTTTATCATGGATGAAACTGGAATATCCAAAACGGGGTTTTTCCTTAAAGTTTGGAGTCGAGCAAACCCTGTCCGCAGAAATGGTTGAAACCGCAACCTCAGTTGACCGGCAAATGATCTTTAGTTCAGTAATCACGTGCCTCCTGACAGAAATTAGTAAATGTTTGACCCGTTACTCCTTCAGTATTAATAATGCCTTCACTGGACGATTAGCATGGCAGTTGCATCTCTTTATATTAACCGTTATTCAAAAGCCGCTGGGACCATACTGTTAGGGGTCACGGTGCTCGAACCCCGGAGCTGCCCAGCGCGTCCCTAGGTGGGCGAATAGAGGATGCCCTCTCGGGGAGTTGTCAGGTCTTAATACGGAAAGCCTGACCTCGGACCACAGTGGGTAACAGGTTTGGAGAGTTCCACGCTACTTGCAACATATAGATGTCGCTAGGAGCAGGCTGGTTGTAGCCGCTAAAAAAGGCCAAATTAGCCGCCCCTACCCGTACCCGATACTTTTCTAGTAGCATTCAATGTGTTCCCCTTTGGTCTATATTTCCAGAATAGAAGTACTGTTATTTAGCTTATTCTCGTCCTAAATATACATATAGCTGAAATATTTTCGCTGGACATAAAGGAAACATTCAAATAATCGACCAAAGCCCGCAATGAGCGAAGATAAGACAACACATTTTCAATCCAAGTTTTGTGTTTGTTTGAATGTTATTTTAAACCACATTCAGCAATTTTCAGCTATTTTACTGCGTTCGTTTTGCTTTTGTTTTTTTTTTGGCGGGGGGGGGGGGGGTGGGGATTGGAATGGGCGTTGGTTGATTGAAATACGTTGCAAGACACCGACTATCGACAGAAAGTTTGGCATCCTTGTCGATAAAGGGTAGAGTAGAGCATTCTCTATCCGACGTCGGTTTTCTAACCTTATTAACTTTTATTGTTGAGACACTGAAGATTGTTTAAAAAAATGATATACATCCTCAAAGCTCTGTATAAATTTTAACATAATTAAAATTCGAAAAATACTCGTGCTGAAAATACTTGTAACGCTTGGTTAAATCGGGCCCCTAATTATCGCAGATATTTGACAAATGCGTATAAACCACAATATTCGCAATAACGATTTTCATTCATATTCCCCTTATCTAGCTTAACCGCGGACCTTAGTGGGTAACGTGTTTAGAGAGTGCCACGCCCCATACACGATAAGAACTCCTTTGTAGATGTAAGAGTGGGCTCGTTGTAGCCAATACATATGGCTATATTTTCCTCCCCTACCCATACTTTTTCAGTGCCATTCACAATTTGTTTCCTTTGTTCCGTCTTTTCTAAATTGATATAAAGCAATTATAGCCGTGTTGGATTAAGAATCCGCACCACAAATCTAAAAAAAACAAATAAACCCGTCATAGAAACCTTGGGAGAATATACTGAATTTAATCTGGAAAACCGGCTTCCAGGAAAATATGTTAAAATGTCTTAAAATAAGAACGCCGCAATGGTAGAAATATCGAAATTTTAATTAGTATAAAGGAACTTCAAATTAAAAAGTGGACTTTTCTTGATTTATTTTTTGAGTGATTTGGTTCAACTTTTAAACCGGTTTTTGAGGAGGTGTTTGTAAATATTTCCCATAAGGTTAAAACATTAAACTTCCAAGATGGCAGTCAATTAGAATTTTTACCAACACTCAAACTGGACACCAGTTTTGGCCAATAAACTACTCAATCAAGGATGTGTTGTACATAGATTGATGTAATCCCGTCAGAAGTTCTAAATCCTTCATCACGACTTGAGTGATCGTTATTGGAAATCCATCTCCTTGTTCCGATCAAAAGTTTCGTCTGAGCTTGAGTTAGTTTTATTTATTCCTGAAAATGACTTCCTGTACATGCCAACGAGCAACCAGACAGGTGTCGACTAAGAGGCAGGCACTGCTTACTTCCTGGGAGCACCTGAGTAAACCAATGTTTTCATTAGTTTCAGGTTTTTATCAGGGTACTCAAAAAAAAACTAGGCGGCACTAAATACTAGTAGCTGAAAAATTGCCGTAAAGTGGTAATACACACCATTCAAAGAAAACAAATAATCTAAGTGAGACAGACTTGTAAGCTTTTGTATCGATACCAATCGCTATTAGTGACTTTCTCAAAACTACGAAGAATTGATATTGTGCTATGATTTTTCCGTTTGCATCAAATAATAATGGATACAAATTATCGCTCTTAATGACAAACATTGTTTATTTCAAAGTACTAGCTTCGTTATCTTTTCATAAAGATAACAAGACTCCTTGCCTATTTGATTTGTTTTTTTAAAAGCGTAAAGTGATAAATCCATGATTTGCCATTGAATTTGTTTTAATATCATGTAAACCTACAATTTGATGCTCGTGTCTAATTTTGTGAAGATGTTTCTCCTATCTTAAAAATCCATAATAAGTAAACAAAAACGCAACTCTATAACTGCAGCCACGTAACTTAATGAACGTACAAACGGTACCTTATTGAGAACTTTACTATTTCACACGTAACTGGAAGTCTAATGTCTTTTAAAGCGCTCAAACATTTCATGCGGGCATTTTGTTCACAATACAAATAGCCTAAAATATCTGTGCAAGTTTGATAAGACTTATATTTGTTGTTTATTGCAGCGACATAACAGACTGCGGGCTGTTGTTTCGAATGGCGAAAAAATAAAATAAAATAAAATATATCAAAAGTGTAACATGAGAAATGTTTGCAAGTCATCCTAAAGACCGCTGGTATTGTTTTCTAAATTCGTCAGCACTTTTAAGGTCTGTTTGATATATGCATAAAATATTTTGGGCTATAAGAAGCATCTGGCAATCTACTAATTTCAGGCTCGAGATGAGGTGATGTTCATTAGCTAATTTTAATGTTCACATCTGCAATGCAGTATTCCATTTTTTCCTCGTGATTGTTCTTATTTATTATAAAATTTTCTTTTTCACAATTTATAGTACCTAGTTTATGAAAATTATAATTAATCGTAGATTTGGGCTTAACAATTTGAGAAACACATTTTTCTAATCAAGAACAAAGAACAAGGATTTCAGAAATATAAATTTAAATGAAAAAAATCTGAGTTAAGAAAGTGGTAAAAACGTTCCGGATTAAGAATTTATAATTTTAAATATAGATGTCAGAATTATGAATGAATGATGTGTGTTTCAGCAATGAGAATATAGAAATCACAATTTAGAAAGTAGAAGAATAAATTTTGACACCAAGTGCTTTCCATACATTCTAACGGTCGCGTTAATAAAGGTGTCGTGTTAACGGTTAGTAATTGGCTTTCTGATTCCGTTCCAAAAACCTTGACCTGCCCGGGTTGAGAAAGAGGTATTTACAGGGCCGGGCGCTGTAGTTTTGATCGTCTTAACGAAAATTAGAGGAAAAATTCTGAGAAGAGGGATATACCATGCAAGCTAGAGCAGAGTGCACACCTCTACACATTTACATCT
Organism: Limnoperna fortunei; assembly: GCA_944474755.1. Lineage (NCBI taxonomy): Eukaryota > Metazoa > Mollusca > Bivalvia > Mytilida > Modiolidae > Limnoperna > Limnoperna fortunei. The sequence goes on from OX104120.1 coordinate 58,321,319, forward strand.
ATGTAAAAATTACATGGAACTCTAAAAAATCTACCTTTATTAATAAAGTCAAAGCATTTAGCGTACAGTTGATCTAAAGTTACTAGGAGTAAATGTGTGTTTCATAAATATAAAAACAAAGTGTGTAACTAAAACATACACAGAACCCAAAATCCACATATATTTCCCTCCGCGACATAGAAGGATTTTGAATTTTTTTCATTCTAAATGGTGGGTCGTACATTTCCACCTTTGGCCTATTTGCTGCCAATTTAATGATACAAGTGTTGAAATAGACATTGTGCACAGCCTGAATGACCAAATAAGTAAATGCTACAAACATTAAAATTAATCCATGTACTTATATAATGAATCTCTTAACGATCTGTCCGGCAACCTATATAATTAATCTTTTAACGATCTGTCCGGCAAACGATATTAGCAATGTTCTTCTTGGGGCTTTTGCCTGTGAGGTTCTATTCAGGCTTGGGATTCTCACTTTCCTGTCATGTTAGCTAAATTTACCGGTATTTGCAATGAACATTTCACCGGGAATCCATTCCTGATTTATGATTTCTATTTCCTTTTTCGTTTGCATTGGGTTTGTGAAGTTGTTAAGGAGCCCCCTCTACTTTCTAGCTTGTCACGATACTCGGATAGTTCTAACCGAAACTCGTCGTACGTGATCTAAAACGATAAAGTATAATTGAAATCGGGGAAAATCTTCCCTTACAAACAACAACGAACGAAGAAATTTCTCAAAAGAATGACTGGACCTACATCTTCGCTATCCAAGTACATCTTCGCTAGCCAAGTGTTACGATCCGGTCACCCTCTCTTCACATCTTCGGTAGACAACGGGTGGTGAGGACCGGATCGTAACACTTGGCTAGCGGAGATCGAATGAAGTCATCAATTACAAACCTTTATGGCATATAGCTACGCACTGAACAGGAGTTGCTCACAATTCCGTGTCAACTGGACTTGCCACCGGCTTTAATGCGTTTCGTGTCACTCAGTTGCTAGTTTGTGTGTTGTGTGTCTCTCGTTGTGTTGTTGTTCCCTATTTTGTTCAACCATGGTTTTGTCTGTCCTTGAATGATCGTTTCCACTGTACTCCTCGGCACCTTCTTTTACAGTAAACCATTTACGCTTATTTATAGTACTAAATTGAATGATTTTGTTGATCACATTCTAATAATAGGTGATAATTCCACGAATGTTAAACGACTTTGTAACGCTGTTTGAAAAACACTGAAATAAGATCTAGCATTTAACATACATGTTGTAGTATTAAATTAAGGTCAGTTTTAAAACTAGTTATAGTCTGTTTCAAAAGCACTTAATTTTTAGAATATCATTTGGACCGGATTTCGTTCGTTCAATTATGGACCCTAAATGGAAATTTAAAAACAGTGGGCATCTACACATACTATGTGGAAAACACCAACAGGAATAATAAAAACATAAATGTCGAAGAGCAGCAAAAATTGAGGAGCACAAATCTACTTGCAAAAACACTTTTTTTCCCCTGGGGTGGCATTTAACAAAAGATAACTAAAGCATAAAGGGACATCTATGAATAAACCCAACTATGTACATATATTGACCAATAATTAACAGTACTAACGGTATGCAATTTACTAAATTCTGTATTCATTTAATATTTTTATAGGTATCAATGTACTAATACGAAACGCTATGTGTAGGAACCAGTCCAGAGGTTGTACTAAAAGTAGTACTATTCAACAGACCAGTTCACTGTTGCCTAATATAGAATTTGAACCGCACATGATATCAGAATAAATTTGGTATTTTTGGAAAGCTGAATATTCTAGGAAACTTGAGGATACATCAGAGAATGTAGACGTCATGTGAGCACTGGGATGGAGAGGCAATGCTAGGGTGCTCGATATTAATGTCATGAATAATAAAATATGCGATGATCGCGAAGGGGGCATCGCATATGCTAGCTTTACGGTAACATGCATGTAAACTGATTACATGATATATATGAACACCTACAATTTGGATGGTATCTCAGATAAACTGGCATCATGGTAGATGCGGACTCGCGATTAAATAGAAGACCGGATTATTAAATTGAACACTGTAAACTGATTGCACAAATTAATTAGGCCTACAAGATATTTTTTGGGGGTCTTTTTTGGTAGGATCTTATTTTGTTATAATAAGGGTCCAATACATCGGTAGACATTTCTGTTTCGTCTTTTCCACCCCCCAACCCCACCCCCCACCCCCACCCCCCCCCCCCCTAGCTGCAATAATGTAGCTCCTTTTTTATGGACGGAGCAAAAACACTGTTGTGATTTATGCATATTTTCCGCTATTAAACCTTTGTTTAATTTATATTTTTCCTTTCTCTGCCGTTCAGCTGACATTTCTACAATGTCTAATTAAATAATTTTAACACTTTTTCGTAACCATGGCATTGTTGACAAAATTGAAATTCCGAAGTTGACAAATACTGAAATATACAATGAAAACTCATATCTCAGCTGTGTTATCAAATTGATTTCAAATATCAATTTACATTCTATGATGATAATTGCAAGTCTAATTCCAATGTCTGTTACTGTATGTGCTCCACCTGGTGTTCATATTTTTATATTGTTAATAAAGTCTATTAAAGAAGCCAGTTAGTTTTAGACTTATATAAATGTTTCCTCAAAAACGAAAACAATGCTTTCACTCTCTTTCTGTTAATGTCTTTAGAGCTGAACGTAAACATGTTTGGCGAGTTTTTTCCTTGTAAATTTCTTTTTGCTGATAATTAATTATTAGAAGTAAATTATGATAAATTACTTTAAAATGTTACGTAAGTTTTTCATTATTCTTGTTTGCACATCAAGGGAGAAAGTTCCTTTGAAGATCTTCCAAACAAATATTTTTTGGTGAAACAGCTGAAGAAAAGTATTTCATTAAATAGACACAGTTATTGTGATGTTAATTTCGAAATAAAAATAGTAAGATGATTTATTAAATATTTTTTATTCATTAATAACTTTCCTTTGGAAAATTCAGAGTTTTAATAATGTGATTGTAAATATAAATATGATTAATTAGTTATTTTTCACAAGCTGTCTAAACATACATGCAATAATCTCATAAAGCTATTGCTTATTGCAATATTATTATTGCAGTAGTGCAGTACAACACATGGTACATACTATTGGTAAGTTTCGTTTTGCTTTAAGAATAGACAGTCATTTTTGTTGAAATGTCAGTTAGCATTGTCCTTGCCAAATTGTTTAAGTTTATATCTGCTTAGCCTTGCACAGTACTCGGGACAGATAGTATTCTAGAAATAGATTTAAAAGTTAAAATAATAAAATAATTTTCCTTGATTCATTTTCTTCAGGAGCTAAATGGAAAGCTATGTCAAACGCAGAGAAGCAGCCATACTATGAAGAACAATCACGTCTCAGTAAACTGCATATGGAAGCACATCCTGATTACCGCTACAGGTATGACCAAGAACATTTTTGGTATTCTACAATTCATTCAAAATGTTCAATTTTCCAAAAAAAAATGTATTTGTATTTTTTTTTAAGTGTCTTTTCATTTTATGAGTCTTCTATGGTTTGGTAGGAAGGTTTTTTAAATTATTGAACATCGGAGATATGTGTCTTCAATAATCTTAAGAGCAAAAATATTTTACAAGTACCTGAGTTATTGGTCAACTTTGAACATCTGTCCTGACCTCCCTATCCTTCTGAATGGAATATTTGTACAATGCACAATGCAAAGAAATGAATTTGAACTGTGGGTCAAATCACTAAACATGTGTACAACAAAGTATCTCAGAGAGTATCTTTTGGTATATGTTGCAGTAAAATTTTTGAATTAATGTGTTGTTTTATGTTAAAAGGGAAATAACTCTATACTATATACACTTATAGAAAAAAAGAAAAAAGTATTTCAATAAAGTGTACCAGGTATTTTTTAAAGAAAGTTTTTTATTGTGTTTTTTTTTAAATTTTCCAAGAGTTTTTTTTATCAAATTCTCTCATTATTTATTGATTTTTTTACAGACCAAGACCTAAGAGGACTTGTATTGTTGATGGAAAAAAATTACGCATTTCCGAATATAAACAGTTAATGAGATCACGTCGACAAGATATCAGACGAGTCTGGTATGGAGATTCAGGAACTACTTATGTTGAAGGACTGTTAAATAATGGTAAGTAGAATACTTTTCAGACATAATTTTCTTCTGATTAAAAGCAGAATTCTGCATTCTCTAATATAGATATTACTATTATTGTTTCTTATTTTATTGAGGGGCCTCGATGGTCAAGTACTTCTGGTAGTTAGATATCAAATGTTGATCACGCCCCTGTCAACACTGAGGTTGTGGGTTTGAATCTCACCGTGGGCAGGTCGTGCTCGACTCCAATCCTAATTCACAAAGATTTACAGTTTCTCCTAATCAAGGTCGGGGTTTTCTCTGTATACTCCAGCTTCCTCCCAATATAAAAACTAGATACCAAAATGTAGCTGAAAAATTGTTGTGGCATTTGGCACCATTCCACTTAACAACTTCCAGCACATGTCTGAAGTTGGTTATGTTTAACTTTGAATAGTTGGGTTTAATCAATTAAGTGATGTGTTGTTGAAAGACTGGTGTAGATTGTTGTACAATTAATCACTGGCACGAACTCATTGAGTTGTGAGTTCGAGCTTGACTTCAGGTATGTTGTGCTACACTTCAACCTTAATCCACATGAATTTCAAGTTTCCTGCTGTGGATTTTAAAGGGTTGTTCGTCTTCCTTTGCCAATGAAAATGGATGGCATGATATACCTGAAAATTGCTCGAGGTGGCATTAAACCACAAACAATCAATCTTAAAATTTTAAATGCAAAATCGGTTGGTGGACTTTGTTCAAGAGATGTGCTCGACTACAACCCTAATCAACAAGGATTGTTGTCTTTCATGATAAAGATCCGGGGTTCTCAATAGGTGCTGTAGCATCTTCACCCAATTAAGGTGAGAAGTAACTGAACAAAATTACTGCAATCCGATTAAAATTATATTTAAATAAAACAAACAAGCAAAATGATAAAATCAGTGATATATTAAAAATTAAATTGAAATCTGTTTTATGTTTAAAAGAAACTTTGAAATTATTATTTTTTATTTTCTAGAAGGAGGCACTTCATCACGGTCACCATTTGACAATGGTAACCCAACCGTGAATGGGTCTTCACCCTTTCACAACATTCATCATAACGATGAAAGTATTCATAATGGTGATGACACCATGGATAGTAGCAATGACGAATTCAGTGACAATATGGACGCTTCATCAGATATAAGCGGCGAAATGCCGTCGTCATATAATTCACCAAGTTTAAACAGTTCTCATGGAAACATTAATTTGCAACAAGCTGCATCAACGTAGTGATGGTGTGATGTCATAATCGACTAACGGCAGCAGGGTCTCATATATTTTTTTTTTTTTGTTCTTTTATAAATTTATTATTAAGAGTGCTTGATTTAACTGTATAACTATAGCATGTAGGTAGTGTCCAATACACAGTGACAAGTTAATAAATATTGTTGTTTTATTAATATATAACAGATAAGTCCCCATACACAATTCTTTGTCAGTTTTCTGCTTAAAATATGAAATTTGAAACATCTTTACAATTTTTTCACTTATTACCTCCCTTTAAGTAAAATAAAACAAATTGAAAACGAAACCAACATAGGACTTTTGAATATCACATTATTGTTGTAGATTAATATAATGTCTGTTTTGTTAAATCAGAGTCAAATTCTATACTGTTTTATTTCGTTCTGTCACTATATGTAGACACTTCCAAGCAGGTTTTTTGTTTCTTTTTATTTGGTGCTAGCTGTATATATGATCGGATGACTGTACACATGTTTGTTAATTATAGTCGTGTTAGTGCTTCTGTGTCATTTTTCATCCATACAGATCATTTCCCGTCGTCTGCCATAACGTAGGATTCATTTGTTTGGTTATAATTTTATAATAATTGTTCTATTGTGATTTTTCAAAATCTAGAATTTTGTCTTTCTTCTAAATTATGATTTTCAGATTTTTTAGAAACGCTCATTTTTAGGTTGTCTTAAAATTGCTAAATATAATTCTTAATTTGTTAAGCTTCAATGTCCTTGAATAAATATCACTGTCGAGATATTCTGATGACTTTTTCATACTATGTTGCCATGACGACGTCCAGAAGGGACAAATTTTGTAATGTGTGGTGCAGTCATTGTGACATTGTTGTTTGATTGGTGGATTTTTCCAGTGTTATATTGGGTCCAATTTTTATATATATTTGAAAATATTACGCATGAATTTACTGTTGTCAAACACAGATATATTTTGTGTAAACTCAGGCAGATATCTGCTAAAAGTCCCATTGTATATACATCAAGACTTTTATAAGGGGAACCTTTTGTCTCATTGTTTGAACAAATTTTTAGTGATTATGCAAATTTAGGTTAGTCTAATTAGCATTTTGTGTATATCCCTTGTTTCGAATATCAGATCTTAAATTGTGAAAATTACAAATTAAAAAAAAGTATAATTTTAGTCAGTGTTTTATGCATGTTGTTTGTCTATATTATCTTACACTTTCAATTCCTAACATTTTGTTTTAGCTTTTATAAAAAGTGGGGTGAAAGAATGACATACCTGGGAAATATTAAACCTACCTTTACAATTCTATAACAGTTGTATGAAAAGTGAATAAATAGATAGAAAGGCAAGGGATACACAGAACATGAGCTAAATATACGTGACAAGATTTTGTACAGTTTAAATAGTAGTCTGTTAGTTTTAAAAAAAATTTTTTCGTTAAATTTGTTATATATATTATAATTATATTAAAGTTAGAAATATTAATTTTATGTTATAACATTGCTCAGAGCTGCCATAGATTTACTTGGTAAGAGATGTGTGTTTATACAAAGTATCCCACAATTCAATTCTCATTTCTTATGTTGTAGATTTTTTTCCAAGATATAAGTATGGTAAAGCATTTGAATAGAAAACAAAAGGGGAGAGGGGCAGTACAGGCACCATTCTTTCTGTATCTGCTACCTCCATCTCTGATTTTCAGGTTTACAGTTTAAAAATCTTTGACATATTGATACGCTTTTTTTCTTTATTATTTTTGTATCTCATAAAGTATAATGTGTCTATGCATAAAGGGAGACAACTCTTACATTTCCGGACAATTAGTCATGTAAATGTTTCAAATAAAAGTCAAAAATGTTTCAGCTTTAGAAATAACAAATGAGTTTAATTTATACTTAGGAGGTTAATAAATATGAGATTCTTGTTGCTTTGAAAGTATTTTGTTTTTTTGTAAATTTTCCATCAGAGCTTGGAAATCCAAATTTAGATACCACCACTGGTCTAGTTCCATGTACATTTATATTCCATATTTAAACAAAATTCCTACTCAGATACACTGTAGTATCTTAGCAACCATTAGTTACCATGACATCCATTTTTGTTTATCTTTTTTTATTATTTATTTTGCGTTCTTTCTGTTACTGTTTTGTCTCATGTGTTTTAAAAATCTGAAAAGTCAGCAATTTCTATTTTATGGCAAGACAGAAAAAGTTTGTAGATTTATAAAGTTTTGTCGTCATATTTATTGTACATCTATATTGGTTCAAACTGAGAAATACTTATGTTTTTGCAGTAAGAAAGCAAGAAGAACACATTAAGAATAAAATTTACATGTTTTTTGAGATAATTAACAAATTAGTTTTTTCTAGTCAAACATTTAAATAATGCATTTATCATATTTAGCAATACATTAATGTCCCTGTTAGATTGCTTTTATTTGCTTTAAGATTGGCAAGAATAGTGCATCATGGTATCTTACAAGCGAGCATCATTTTTATGGAACTTTTGTCTGTAATCCTTAACATTGTGAAGTTTTACTAAACTTTTGTTTAGAAACTCTAACAAATTTGATATATACAAATATTTGGCTTGCATATTAAATCCTCAATGCCTCTCTATATAAACATTTCGCTAGTCAATCTAGATTTTTCTGACAGATACCCATCCAACATCATTTAATAACTTTGCTGAAGGAAATGATGAGAAAGGTAGACAACTCTTTGACTAAAATCAGCAAAATCATTTGATGACCAAAGTTTGGGTATACCATTATTCTATATATTACAATGTAATGGGGTGTTCTATTTTTAGTCTGTCACATGATCAGTATTTTGATCTTGTCACATGACTTTTCTGGTGCCATTTTGTATTGAACCAGTTGCAACCTTGACAGTTATTGCTAATACTAATTATTTGTTTTGCAAATTAGCTACAAAACAATTGTTAACAGTTACTTTGATTTTGTATGTCACATCAGATTATTATTAAATAATTAATAAACTTTTTTTAATTTACATGATAGTTTTTGTTTGTTTACTTTAATACAAATATGTTGTCATGTCTTTAAATTCAGATATATAAGGGGAGATAAATCAACACAAATCTTACAATTCAATTAATCACCAAAAAAAACCAGAACATACAATCATTGAAAAATAACAAAAACAACAAAGAGAGGAGCATTACAAGGGCATAAACTACCTGTCATAAATATTCAATAATGTGGCAGCAGGGTTGAACCAGAGTGTACCAGTTATAAGGTCCTAAAAGCTGACTGCTTAACCCTTACCATACAGACCTCAAAGTTCTGTTCTGGGATCCTGCCATTTTTGACATATGTCAAAATGAACAACTTGAGTAATAAAGCTAGACTGTTTGAGGTCATACTCTGAAAATAACTTTTAGTTAATCAAGCAAGAGATTAATATGGAGTTAAAAGCTATAATGCAGCATGTGTATTATTATTGTCAACACAGGTCTATTATGGAAATAATAAATCAAGATGGCCAACACGTTTTAAGATTAAAAACATTCTAGTTTGTTAAAAAAAAAACACTACAAAAATATTTTGAAATAAATTTAATCTTGTTACACTTTACTATTTGTATGCTTTGACCCACATCGGCATGAAACAGGAATAAGGTGGTTATTTTTCATAAAATAAATAATTTTAATGAAATTCACTGTTACAAATATCTAGGTATTTGTATAATAAGTTGGTTAAGAAATGTATTAAGAAATTAATGTTTTCATAATGGCCCCGCTATATGTCTTTGGCCTGTAATAATGGCCACAGAATGCTGTACTGGCCCTCGGCGTTGCCTCATTAATTACAGCCTTTCTTATTACACACCTCAAACAAATAATGAGGACATTATAAAAACACACATTAATTAATACTATACTAAGGAACACAACATTGCCAAATAATAGTTACAAAATATTCTACTATTTAATTATACACAAGACACAATATATACAGAAAATGCAGAAAAACTATAATTAATATTGAAACAAATATTTTATGCTTAACTAATGATCCAAAAATATAATCCAAATGTGTTGCTGGGTATCTGTGCACTTTATTTGTCTTGATTCATTTTCAGACTATGCCCTTGTTACCTGTCGTACTATATTTGTCCACAGGCTGTGCTTTGTTACTTATCCACACAATGTCCACACTTCATCTGGTATCTTGTCCACACTGCATCTGGTTACTTGTTAACAGACTGTACATGGTTACTCGTTAACAGACTGTACATGGTTACTTGTTAACAGACTGTACATGGTTACTCGTTAACAGACTGTACATGGTTACTTGTTAACAGACTGTGCCTGGTTACTTTTCTACACACTGTATCTGGTTATTTTCCACACTGCTTCTAGTTACAGGCTACTTGATAATAAACTATACCTGGCTACTTGTCCACACTGCCACTGGTTACTTGTTAACTGAGTGTGCATGGTTGCTTGTGCACACGGTGCATCTGGTTACTGGTTGACAGACTCTACCTGGTTATTTGTCCACACTATGCATCTTGTTACTTGTTAAGATACTGTACCTGGCTACTTGTCCACAATATGCACCTGGTTCCTTGTTAACAAATTTTACCTGGTTACTTGTCCACACTGCATCTGGTTACTTGTAAACAGACTACCAGCTTTTTTCCACTCTGCATCTGGTTACTTGTTAACAGACTGTACCTGGTTACTTGTCCACTATGTGCGCCTGGTTCCTTGTTAACAAATTGTAGCTGGTAACTTGTGCACACTGAATCTGGTTACTTGTTAAGAGACTGTACCTGGTTGCTTCCCCACACTGCATCTTTTTACTTGTTAAGAGACTGTACCTCGTTACTTGTCCACACTGCATCTGGTTACGTGTTAATAGAGTGTACCTCGTTACTTGTCCACAATGCATCTGGTTACGTGTTAACAGACTATACCTGCTTACTTTTCCACTCTGTATATGGTTACTGGATAGCAGATTGTACCTTGTTACTTGTCCATAATATGCACATGGCTCCATGTCATTATGTCCATGCTAAACTAATACAAAATAAGGGTATTCCAAAATTCTTCTAATTTAGTAAAAAAACGTGACATGAGTGATTTTCTTGTAGTTCACTCACCATCCTAAATTTCTAACTCGGGTAAATTTCGGCGCTAACGATATTTTTCCTTCCTCCTCCATATAAGAGAGTCGATACAGCATCAGATTCATGTGGTCAGACCACATCCCCAGCCAATCCAAACCATGCTTACTCTGATTGGCATGTGAACATCCAACGAAAAACATCACAGAAAACATAAATAAATTTAGAACAACGGAGAAGCCAAAAAAATTTGGTCCTTTTTCATCCCGTATACTCGCAAACTATAAAACATAAGAAAAATTCAGTCATATCAAATATACCAAAACGGCAATTGATTGATGGCGACAACAACAAAAAAATAGTTCGCACTTATCGCACGTGCCTATAGAAATCTGAAACCCTCTGAACATTACTGAAAACTTATTTACAGAGCTCTGACCAGTACTTTAATGAAAAAATATATTATCAGAACAGGATACAAATATTTACCTAATTTTTGAAAACAAAAATTTGGTATGTTTTAATATCCCGAAAACCATAAAAGATTCGACAGGTCCGTATTGAAGCCCGTACGTGCCACAGAAAAAATAATTTATACATGTAACTTGTGTGCACGAGTTACAAACTTGAGCGCACGAGTTTCAAATCTGATGCGCACGACATAATAACTTTTGCGCACGAGTTACTAACTTGAGCGCACGAGTTTCAAATCTTGTGCGCACGAGTTACTAACTTGTGCGCACACGTTTGAAATCTTGTGCGCACTAGTTACTAACTTGGGAGCACGAGTTTCAAATCTTGAGCGCACGAGTTTCGGATCTTTTGCGCACGATTTTTAAATCGCTATGATTCCGTAAAAGGTCACGTGAGCTTATGCCATCAGTATGCGTCCGCCGTCGTCCGTTAATATAAAAAATATTCTGCTCTGAAACCACTGAACCAATTTGACTAAAACTTGGCAGGAATGAAATATGACGTGGCAACAAACATTTTTCATTTTGAATCGATCGAATGAAAACATGGCCGCTGTTACTTAAAAAAGAACATAGGGTAAATTCACCTAAAATGGCTTATAACTCAGAAACTATAACAGATAAGGAAAATCTGATGTATCCTAGGCTCTCCAAAATCAAAAGTTCTACATATCTTCGTTGGGGCGAAGTTGCCGATTGAGCTCTTTTAGTTTTTATGGCCCTTTGAAGGTAAAACTTTAGTTTTTCATATTTTTGTCCTATATAATGAAAACTATTGAAGATAGAGAAACGCTGCTACTTCCTCAGCTCATTAAGCTCTCCAAAAGGCTCTATGTTCAGCTTAATGTTCAGCTCAAGTAGCTATACCAATGACTACATTGGTCGTCAGAGTATAACCCTTTTATGGGAATGCCCCTTAAAAGGTCAAAAATCGGGTTATTGAGATTATAAATTCGTGCGCACAATTTAGTAACTCGTGCCCACAAGATTTGAAACTGGTGCGCTCAAGATTTGAAACTCGTGCCCTCAAGTTTGCAACTCGTGTGCACAAGTTTGAAACTCGTGCGCTCAAGTTTGTAACTCGTGCGAACAAGTTATAAATGATTTTTTCCGTGGCTTCCATAGGTCCGTTGATCGACAAGACAAAACAAAACAAAACTCATTATATGAGTGAATTAGTCATATCAAAATTAGATTGAAAATAAAGAATTCCCATATTAGATACATTTGAAATGTGCTCTTTGGCAACGCTTGATTGCAGATTGAATAATTTTGATTGACAACGCTTGATTGCAGATTGAATAATTTTGATTGATTGATTGATTGATTGATTGATTGATTGATTGATTGATTGATTGATTGATTGATTGATTGATTGATTGATTGATTGATTGATTGATTGATTGGTTGATTGATTGATTGGTTGATTGATTGATTGATTGATTGAAAAAAAGATTTTGAGAAGTATGCACAAATGCAGTCATTTGCTACGTTGAAAAAGAAGCTTTATACAGACGACAATTTCCGTTTAATACTGAATATTTCAAGTAAAGAAGAGGGCAACTTCTGTCCATTTGACTGTCGTCAACTGATTGGACAGAGCCGAGAAGTCTTAAAACCAATGTTTATTTATATATCCATATGGTATTAAATGAGTTGGGTTTTCATTGTAATTATTATTATTACAAGTTTTTTGTATAGCGCCTAATATAATATACAAATCACTATTGGCGCTTTACAACATGCCATAATCGATGAGTATCATACAACAAAACATCAATAGACCAGAATATGTACATGACTACGAAATCATGGATACTCAAATAAAATTAAATAAATAAATAAAAAGTTTACATTATGTAAAGCATGGACTAAAACAGATTGAAAATTGGACTTTACTTGAAAGCGATTAAAAAATACTTATAAATAGGAAACATTACAAAATGAAATTAACTCAAGAAGAAAATACCGCAAGCGATTCAAAAATCAATTAAAAAAATCATACGATAATGAAATGGAATATTATAAAATGAATTGTCATGACAATGGTGAAAATAATATATTTAAAAAATGCATCAATCTATCACATCAGAAATCTAAATAAAAACATAAAAATTCACACAAAACTGTCAAACAACTGATAAAAGTTAAGAATCTAAGAATATGCAAGTCTGAAAAGGTGAGTCTTTAAAGCTTTCTTAAAACAGGATAGCGACTGTTCATATCTCATTGGACCAGGTAAGTTGTTCCATAGTGTTGCGGCTGCCGTGTCAAAACGTCTCTCGCCATACGTCTTGGTGCGAACCCGAGGTACAGTTAGTTGTGGCGCAATGTTCACTGATCGTAGTGAACGTGATGGTTGGTACACACGCACTAAGTCCTGTAAGTATGATGGGGCAGTACCCCGGAGACATTTGAAAACGTATATAAGTATCTTATATTGGCAACGGTATTGCACAGGAAGCCAATGTAGGGAGAGGAGTGTAGGTGTAATATGCTCATGCATTTTGGTTCTTGATATTACACGGGCTGCTGTATTTTGAACACGTTAGTAGTTTGTTCGTAAGATTGGCAGGCAGTCCATACAACATGGCATTTCCATAATCTAGTCTTGAAGTGACCAAAGAGTTGATCAAAGTCATACACGCATCGTTGGTAATGTATGGCCTAATTCGCCCGATATTCCGTATGTAAAAGAAGCACGATTTTGTTGTAGCGCTAACCTGGTTTTCCATGCTTAATGTCTTATCAAAATACACATCCAGGTTTCTGACACAAGAAATATCACTAACAACTGTTCCATCAAAAGAAAAGTGACAGTCTGAGAAGTCCTTTACACGGTGTTTGGGGGTGAAGACACTCAACTCGGTCTTATCTTGATTCAGTTTTCAATAGGTTTTTTTCTCCGGATCTCGGGATATACCCATCCCCCGCTCCACCCCCCACACACATAAAAGACACCAAATTCTTTCTGCAAACATGCAATTCTTTCCTAGTAACTCACTACTATTAAAGCATTTGACAGGCAAATATGGGAACCACTACTAACTTCATATCCGTCTCTATATGCAAACTCAGACTAATTACCGCCGGTCCATCTTTTTGTTATTTAGAGGTAGGTTATATGACCATGTGTCTAAATAGTACAACAAAACAAATAAACAAAACACAACAACCGACGAAGTAAATAAATTTTTAGTTAATTACCTAGGTATTGGTGGTCCTCTCCATATATACTCACTCATAAAGAAACGCAACATCGGATAAATTTTTTCAAATCATTTTTTTTTTGCAAATAACCTATAAATATTCAAATATATATACACAACATCATAATTACACCTTAATTAAAGGTTTCCAGGTAAAAGCATTTAAGTTCATCCACCCGCGAACGACTGTGGTCGAAATCTGGAACACCCTATGGATTACGCATTGCTAAAAACAGGGTCGACTTTCACACGCAAATCATGGGTATTTGTTTAACTCAGACAATCGGTATAAAACCCCGCTATTTCTTTTCTTGACTGCATTAGTAAAATAAAATTCTGATTAGGTGAAGCTATGCCAAGGTTAGATATGCTGCTACCCGGAATATCGCTATCGATCCAATCGAGGCCGGGGAATGACACATAATGACGTGCCAGAATGTTCATCGTAGCACAACTTCACGCCTTTGGAGACGCTACCAGCAGCTTGGTACACAGCGGATACATATCCATGGCAATCTTAACGCTGTTAGGTATAGAGACGAAATTATACGGTCGCATTTATTGCCCGTAATTGACATTCAAAGAGAAATTTTTCAACACGACAATGTCCGACCACATACAGCACGTGTAACAGTAGATTTTTTAGAGCAACAGAATGTCAATGTGATCCGTTGGCCATCACGATCTTCGGATCTTAACCAAATTGAACATCTGTGGGATGAACTGCAGATCGGCGCGTGCGCCAACGACAATCACCGCCGCAAAATCTGCAACAATTAGAGCAGGCACTTCAGTATGAGTGGCAAATGATACCGTACTAAACGTTTAATTGAATCCATGCCAATAAGAGTAAGGGCTGTGTTACTAGCAAATGGTGGGCACAACAGATACTGACATTTTTTGCGTGATTTATTGACAATATGCGAAAAGATGTTATATTCCATAGTAAAAGAACTCATGAACAAGAAGTGTGCCATTTTTTACATTTCTGTATCAATTATTTATACGATAAATTGTTAAAATAATATATGAAGTAAAATTCCAATTTTTTTTAGTACATGTATGTTGTGTTTCTTTTTTAAGTGAGTATCTAATGTGATTTTCAGGGTGAACTCGATATAGCTGAAATATTGTTGACAGTGATCATGCACAAGTACAGCATATTAAATACTGCATGTCAACATGGGGAATGCAGTTAATCCGAGATCGGATCAATATCACGGTGGTACTGTTCATGGGGACCAAACTTTTGGCCCCAGTGTGTTTAAACTCCCAGTTAGAACACTTTTTCGAAGGCTGTAAAATTTGCAGTTAAGAAAAGGAAAAACTGTAAAGACAAGCATGCAAGCACTTATAAACGGTTACTTTGCTTTTTTACTTAAGAAAAAATTAACGAAGGACAAAAAAAAAAAAAGAAGAGACGAAGCAGGAGTAGGTCCATTAACATGTTAACATTTTTTTTATTTAAAAAAAAAAATAAAAAAAAAAAAACAAAACAAAACAAAACAAAACACAGACACAACAATTAAAAGTGACGGTAACAGATAATGTACATCGGCACAAGGGTAGTGAAGGTATGGAGAAACGATCTGTAAATTAATCAGTGTTTTCCATAGCAAATATTAAGACATTTGAGAATGAAATTACTGACTACGATCTAGGTGAATACGTATATTTTTGAGAGTTGATAAATACCGATAGAGACCGCATAACTAAGGCAGTAACTGTTTTATTACATGAATAAAACCAACAACTCCTCGTATATCGTAAATGAATCGGATCAGAAAGAGGTCAATATTGGATTCCGCTTGACCGCTTGTGCAGCGGAATTCAATCTAAGTAAAATGAAATCTTTCACGTGCTCCCCCCTTTTTGTTGTTGGTGGCTGCAAGTGTTTGTTTGTTTGTTTGTTTGATGGTGTTTAACGCCACTTTCAGCAATTTTTCAGCTATATCATGGCGTCCAGTTTTTATTGGGGGAGGAAGCCGGAGTACCCGGAGAAAACCCCCGACCTGCGGTAGGAAAACTGGCAATCCTTGTCAATTAAGATTGGAGTCGAGTACACCCTGCCTGCAGTGAGAATCGAACCCGCAATCTCAGTGTTGACAGACCACGTGATCAATAGTAGACGAACTACCTTGACCACTCGGCCACCGAGGCCCCTTGGCTGCAAGTGAAAGATTTAATTTTAATTAGATTGTGCGGAACTGTGCATCTGCTTTGGGAAAAATAAACAATTGTAAACCTGTTAATTGACCCCCCCCCTCTAGCCTCCCCCTGTAAAGATGTCTCGAAACAGGAAAGATACTCCCCCCTCATAGAAGCAAGACATTAAGGACAATATTGTTTGTACTTGCACCAAACGGTGACCTCTTGGATCCTCTTGAGTGACCCGACATAATTTAGCACATTACTTTCAAAATGAACAGAACTCACGATTTTCATTTGTTGATGTGTGATGGAAGGTTGTCTGGTGAAAATGTAAGGAGTTTGTCGTTTTCTGCATAAAAAAGGATTTTGTGATGGAAGAACACATTTTACGTGGATTTTCAAGATTCATATTTCCAAATGTGAACTGTTTTGGCGTTTTTTTTTTCACCCTATTCTGTCTTGAACGAGTATTGAGGGTTTACTGAAGAGTTGTGTTGGTAAGTAATTCAGTTCTGTAGCTTGAATAATTTGTTGAATTTATTGTTTTATGATAAGTTAATATTTAGCTATTTCAGGTTATCGGAACATATCTTGTTAATATAATTGAAATTACATCTTTCATTTGCTTCCCCATTTTTGATATTGTCGCAGATTCCACTCCACGGCTATAACAAAAAAGGAGAAATGTGTGATTTAGTTAGATTAACAGTGATAATATAGATTAATATACCCTACTGCGGCAGGGTGTGCTCGACTCCAATCTTAATTGACAAGTATTTCTAGTTTGCCTACCGAAGGTCGGAAAAGGGGGGGGGGAGTTGGGGTGTTGGCTTTCTCCCCAAATCGTAAAAACAGGATGCCACGATATAGCTGAAAAACAAATGCAGAAAGTTGTAAACACTATTCAAATAAACAATCAAAGAGAACATTTTACCTGAAATCATAAAAGAAGATTTATAGATTTGCTCAGAGAGTTTGGAAATTATGTGTTTTCAAAGTCTTTAATTAATAAGATCTACAAACATTATTGTTTAATTTTATCACTTACTTATCCCCATTATTTATCAATAATTGTCTCTCTTCTATATACATGTAACTATATAATTATCTCTTAACTCTGCCCCAGTCCAACATAAGTTATAATTTAACATTATCATACATGTAACTATATAATTATCTCTTAACTCTGCCCCAGTCCAACATAAGTTATAATTTAACATTATCATACATGTAACTATATATGTATCTCTTGACTCTGCCCCAGTCCAACATAAGTTATAATTTAACATTATCATACATGTAACTATATATGTACCCCTTGACTCTGGCCCAGTCCAACATAAGTTATAATATAACATTATCATACATGTAACTATATATGTATCTCTTAACTCTGCCCCAGTCCAACATAAGTTATAATTTAACATTATCATACATGTAACTATATATGTATCTCTTAACTCTGCCCCAGTCCAACATAAGTTATAATTTAACATTATCATACATGTAACTATATAATTATCTCTTAACTCTGCCCCAGTCCAACATAAGTTATAATTTAACATTATCATACATGTAACTATATATGTATCTCTTAACTCTGCCCCAGTCCAACATAAGTTATAATTTAACATTATCATACATGTAACTATATAATTATCTCTTAACTCTGCCCCAGTCCAACATAAGTTATAATTTAACATTATCATACATGTAACTATATAATTATCTCTTAACTCTGCCCCAGTCCAACATAAGTTATAATTTAACATTATCATACATGTAACTATATATGTATCTCTTAACTCTGCCCCAGTCCAACATAAGTTATAATTTAACATTATCATACATGTAACTATATAATTATCTCTTAACTCTGCCCCAGTCCAACATAAGTTATAATTTAACATTATCATACATGTAACTATATATGTATCTCTTGACTCTGCCCCAGTCCAACATAAGTTATAATTTAACATTATCATACATGTAACTATATATGTACCTCTTGACTCTGGCCCAGTCCAACATAAGTTATAATATAACATTATCATACATGTAACTATATATGTATCTCTTGACTCTGCCCCGGTCCAACATAAGTTATAATATAACATTATCATACATGTAACTATATATGTATCTCTTGACTCTGGCCCAGTCCAACATAAGTTATAACATAACATTATCATACATGTAACTATATATGTACCTCGTGGCTCTGCCCCGGTCCAACATAAGTTATAATATAACATTATCATACATGTAACTATATAATTATCTCTTAACTCTGCCCCGGTCCAACATAAGTTATAATTTAACATTATCATACAAGTAACTATATATGTACCCCTTGACTCTGGCCCAGTCCAACATAAGTTATAATTTAACATTATCATACATGTAACTATATATGTACCTCGTGGCTCTGCCCCAGTCCAACATAAGTTATAATTTAACATTATCATACATGTAACTATATATGTATCTCTTGACTCTGCCCCGGTCCAACATAAGTTATAATTTAACATTATCATACATGTAACTATATAATTATCTCTTAACTCTGCCCCAGTCCAACATAAGTTATAAATTAACATTATCATACATGTAACTATATAATTATCTCTTAACTCTGCCCCAGTCCAACATAAGTTATAATTTAACATTATCATACATGTAACTATATATGTATCTCTTGACTCTGGCCCAGTCCAACATAAGTTATAACATAACATTATCATACATGTAACTATATATGTACCTCGTGGCTCTGCCCCGGTCCAACATAAGTTATAATATAACATTATCATACATGTAACTATATAATTATCTCTTAACTCTGCCCCAGTCCAACATAAGTTATAATTTAACATTATCATACATGTAACTATATATGTATCTCTTGACTCTGCCCCGGTCCAACATAAGTTATAATATAACATTATCATACATGTAACTATATATGTACCCCTTGACTCTGGCCCAGTCCAACATAAGTTATAACATAACATTATCATACATGTAACTATATATGTACCCCTTGACTCTGGCCCAGTCCAACATAAGTTATAATTTAACATTATCATACATGTAACTATATAATTATCTCTTAACTCTGCCCCAGTCCAACATAAGTTATAATTTAACATTATCATACATGTAACTATATAATTATCTCTTAACTCTGCCCCAGTCCAACATAAGTTATAATTTAACATTATCATACATGTAACTATATATGTATCTCTTGACTCTGCCCCGGTCCAACATAAGTTATAATATAACATTATCATACATGTAACTATATATGTACCCCTTGACTCTGGCCCAGTCCAACATAAGTTATAACATAACATTATCATACATGTAACTATATATGTACCCCTTGACTCTGGCCCAGTCCAACATAAGTTATAATTTAACATTATCATACATGTAACTATATAATTATCTCTTAACTCTGCCCCAGTCCAACATAAGTTATAATTTAACATTATCATACATGTAACTATATATGTACCCCTTGACTCTGCCCCAGTCCAACATAAGTTATAATTTAACATTATCATACATGTAACTATATATGTATTTCTTGACTCTGCCCCAGTCCAACATAAGTTATAATTTAACATTATCAAACATGTAACTATATATGTATTTCTTGACTCTGGCCCAGTCCAACATAAGTTATAACATAACATTATCATACATGTAACTATATATGTACCTCGTGGCTCTGCCCCAGTCCAACATAAGTTATAATTTAACATTATCATACATGTAACTATATATGTATTTCTTGACTCTGGCCCAGTCCAACATAAGTTATAACACAACATTATCATACATGTAACTATATATGTACCTGGTGACTCTGCCCCAGTCCAACATAAGTTATAACACAACATTATCAAGTTGTTATTGTAATGTTGTTTGCTCTGTTATACATGTCACCAATTATGATAATCACTTGTTTGTAATTTTATGCTCTATTCTAGGGTTATCTGGTCTGCAAACTAAGTCCAACTATCTGTAATTTTAAGAATATTTCCTGAAAATAAAAATCCTTTGGCTCTGCCCACCTCCATTATGTGTTAAACATCCTACCAAATATAAACAATATACCTTCAAAGATGAAGGAAAAGATAGCTGGATAAAACATGTACCCCTATATCACTTGCAAGTTTCTGGTCAATTGGTCCCACATGCAATTTAGTCATAGCAAATTCACCCCAAGTCTTTGCCAATTGGTCCCACTTTTGGACAATTGGTCCCAACACTTTTAAAAAGTATATTTTAGAACAATTTTTTTTGTGTGTAGCAATTAGACAGCTAATATCAGTCAAGTTGTTGTTTTAATTTTTATTATGACAATGTTTGTAAAAATTTATATCTGTATTCTTATGTATGTAACAAAACTTATCCACAATGTTTATTGGATGGTCCTCCATTATTTTGCCACCTTATGGACTTAGTTCAACTTATAGTTCCCGTTAGCAGAATTTCCAATGTCTCACTTTTTTAAAAACTGCAATGCTGATTGAAGCCACATTGTGTCTGAATGGATACTGGATGGTATTCTTTGAAGTTTTTGTATTTGATCAGAAATCCAAGAAGGCTGCCATTGCAGGAATCAATTTGACTTAGAAACCTTTGAGAAAATGTATAAAATGCCTTATCTGGAACCATTGAACCAGTTGGAGCCAAGTATTAATATTCATTGGATGGTTAAAGTTAAATGTTGTTTATTCAATCTAGGAATGGACAAATGTTGCCATTACAGGAATTCATTTACCATTGGGGAAAAGCCATTTGTATTACATAGTACAATCAGTTGAGCAATACAGGCTTTGAAAGTCATATTCATACTTCAAATTCAAAGAAAAATGATGATCTTTGAACTTATTTCTGTTTTACTATACCTTTAGTTCATTTTAATCAATAATTTTAAAATAACAAGAAGAATCAAACAAAATTTTAATTTGGTTATTAACAGTTATTTCTGAAGAACTTGATAAACAAAATACCTATTATGCTCAATATAAAACCATAATGCGCTCTCGTGATTTGATTGGCTATATATATAGTATCTTCAAAATGAAAATATGATAACCAATATGATAAGAAATGTAAAGTCTCATGTATTGATTCAGACCAAGAGGAAAAAGGCAAATATAGCTTATATGTAGTAAAGCAAAAAAAAACTTGTAAAGTTTTATGTCCTAATTTAACTTCATGCAAGTGACAAGTCAACAAAATAAACAAACAAATATACATTACATGCTGACAGACACAATTCCTTATTGGTATAAAATTAAATAATTCTAATCACTTACTGATTTTTGATTACATTTGCTTTAAACATAATGTAAATGAAAATTGGCGCCTGCCGTTACCATATAAAACTATATATGTCTTTAATCTTATATAAAAGATGACGTCACACACAACCTAACTTGAATTTATGTGCGTGTAGATTTGATAACCAATTAATAACATAATGATAATCCTTGTGTAGTTTGGACATGATTGATTTAAATCTGACTTTTGGCTTTACCTTGCATAAAGGATGTCATGTCAAAATTGGCTGTTGACAAACTCTGAAACATGCTCCCATACTGAGTGATCTCTCTTAACAAAAAACAATTAAAAAATATACATGTAATTTTACATTTCTAAAGTAATACCATATTTCTTGTGTTCATATTCTTAAAGAGTTAAAAATAAAACATTAATCGTTCTTGCTACAACAATGGACAATATGTCATGGTTGTACATAATTGAAGTTGTGCACCTGATATTACAGAATCATTCTAGAAGTTTTTTTTTACCATTTTCTCCTAGAATTTTGATCTTGGTGATTTAAAAAAAAAAAATTCAGAATGTGTGCATTCTTATGACCACTTATAACAAGTGCTTGAAATGAAACAAGATCATAATTCATAAACAAATATTTATTAACAAACAAGTACTATCTTTAAAAAAAGATATTCGACGCATTTAACTCCTAGAAATGTATCTATTAGGTAAAACGGAAACTGAACAAACAACAATAAGAAAAAAACTGTTTAAAAAATTATCAAAAGAAAGAAAGAGACAAGAAACATTAACGTTTTCTTTCATTGATGTGTGTGTGTGTGGGGGGGGGGTAAATAATTTACGAGTTGCGAGCTGTATCCAATCAAAATAAGGCCATAAGAAGGTTGCTACATTCATGGATTTTTTTAGAAATGTTATTAAACAATAGGGTATTATCAAAAATAGACTTTGCAATTAGAGCTCCATCTCCTGTCTGCACGTGAAAGACGACGGACGCAAAGAAAGAAGATTGGCATTAATGGCTTTAAAAATCATCGAGCTTACAATAAACATATTTAAATATCCTAAATGAAAAGCTATATTTCAGAATTTGAAGACCACAATGGTAAATTAAAAAAAACCTTTCTAATATATATATCTGAGTTTTTTCTTGCCCAGCGCGTCCCCGGGTGGCGGATGGGGTAGACCCTCTCGTTGGGGGGTTGTCAGGTCATAATACGGAAAGCCTGACCGCGGACCGTAGTGGGTAACGTGTTTGGAGAGACCTCAATGGTAAATAAAAAACATACAAATCTTTTATGTATATGTGGGAGTTGTAAGTTTTTTTCCTGTGATGTATCGTATATATTAACTCGAAAACAAGTTAGTTAACATTTTAAAATTTCAAAACAGCACCTATTTTTTAAAAATAAATTTCATATTAAGCAAATATGTACTTACATGCATCAAGTAATATTCATTCACATGTATTCATTACAGTTCGCTATTGTATTAATTTGACTATCTTTAAAATGGAAACTTCTAAATAAAATATTTTCATTAGAATTGTATTAACATGAACACAAAATGTGAATTGAAATCTGTAATGTGTATGCTATCCCAAAAATGGGGGGGGGGGGGGTAATTGAGGTCCAATTAAGTAAGTGAAACGAAATAATTAGTAAAATTTACTCTTAATTCTATGTGCTGTGTATGTATAGTAAATGCAATGAGTTATCAAACCACTGTGTCTCATACTGGTCATTTAGCGTTCTGACAATTACCAATGACCTACTTACCTTTGTGTAGTATCATTTGTATGACATAATTTCACAACAGAGAGAGAGAGAGCGTGTGTCAGGCAGTCAAACCAAATGAAGAAAATATGGTGTAAATACATCACCGGCGTGAGGATTTTTAACAGATACCATGGTCAACAAAGCAAATTTAATTCTACCCCAGACGAAATGCGCAAAAATTAAACAGTTAAAAGACGTATGGTTTTATCATGTAATTATTGTTGATCAGTTCTGAATGGCATTCTTTTGGCATAAAAAATAATTCTCTAAACTTAAATTACGACTACCAATTGTTTAAAAACACCGGTATGCTGGACTAATAGTTTGGGATTTGCAAATAAGGATGCCTCTCAGAACATACTATAGTAGATTGTTCGAACGCAGAATTTTTTACTTTTTTTGTCTAATCAGAATGCAAGCTTGTCTTCAATAACAGTACGTTACCATGGGTAAGCGTCTTTTAGTTCAAAGGTGACAATTCGAAAATATACTGACTGTGTCAGAAAAAAAATAAAAATATAAAAAATTTATAGGATGGCAACAGGGGACATACACAACCATAAAATCTCCTTTTGTACAAAGGGAGATAACTCAAACAGAATTCTTGAAACTTGGAAATGAGATGGAACTTGTATAAGTTAGCTAAAAGTTTCATAGAAATAGCCAAATGCATTAAAATTGCAAATGCAAAAGAAATCAGGATGTCATAAAAACACATTCTAATATCAAACTAATAATTTAACCATACATCAGTATTGTTCACAGTGCTGATAAGCTACAATATACATGTAGAACCAAAGAAATTTAAACCATATGTTTAGCAAATGATTTAAACAATATGTTAGTATAGTATCATAAAAATGAAAATTAAACCATATGTCAGTATCAAACCTCGAAATAGGATTAAAACCATACCAACTATAAATCTATGTAGTTGCAACTTAACATGACCCGAAAGTAGTTTTTTGACCAATCTAAAATGTGCAACATTCTATTCATGTAATAATAACAAATAACAGACAGAATGTTGCACAATAAATCTTTTATGATATATTAACAAGAAATTGTGACTCTCAATTCTCTTCTCCACCAAATGTCGATGAACATAATTTATAGCAAATATTGGGTTTACACATTACATTTTATGTTTTCAGATTCTATATTTAGGTGTTTCATTTGCCTCATTTTGACTTGATACATTCACAACTTCTTCAACTTTATGCAATTATGGAAAATAATCAGTGTGGTCATTGAGGCCATTCATGAAAGGTCAAATGTTTACACCAGGTACTATGGCCTCATCCCCAATACAAAATGGAATGCCATGAAATTGTTTACAAAATATTATTAATAAAATGACTTAAGATCATGTTTTGTTTTATAACCTTTAAAGGTTCGTGTTTCACTGTGGGCAGGGTGTACTCGGCTGCAATGTTATTTGACAAGAATTGCCAGTTTTCCTACCAAGGTCAGGGGTTTTCTCTGGGGTACCCAGCTTTAGTTTTTAGGTACCCTGGAGGGACAATAATACCCAGCTTTAGTTTTGAGGTACCCTGGAGGTACAATAATATCCAGCTTTAGTTTTTAGGTACCCTGGAGGGACAATAATATCCAGCTTTAGTTTTGAGATACACTGGAGGTACAATATTACTCAGCTTTAGTTTTGGGGTACACTGGAG
Source organism: Limnoperna fortunei (assembly GCA_944474755.1). Classification (NCBI taxonomy): domain Eukaryota; kingdom Metazoa; phylum Mollusca; class Bivalvia; order Mytilida; family Modiolidae; genus Limnoperna; species Limnoperna fortunei. The sequence goes on from OX104120.1 coordinate 58,346,425, forward strand.
GTACAATATTACTCAGCTTTAGTTTTGGGGTACCCTGGAGGTACAATAATATCCAGCTTTAGTTTTGAGGTACCCTGGAGGTACAATAATACCCAGCTTTAGTTTTGAGATACCCTGGAGGTACAATAATACCCAGCTTTAGTTTTGAGGTACCCTGGAGGTACAATAATATCCAGCTTTAGTTTTGAGGTACCCTGGAAGTACAATATTACTCAGCTTTAGTTTTGAGGTACCCTGGAGGTACAATAATATCCAGCTTTAGTTTTGAGGTACCCTGGAGGTACAATAATATCCAGCTTTAGTTTTGAGGTACCCTAGAGGTACAATAATACCCAGCTTTAGTTTTGAGGTACCATGGAGGTACAATAATATCCAGCTTTAGTTTTGAGGTACCCTGGAGGTACAATAATACCCAGCTTTAGTTTTGAGATACCCTGGAGGTACAATAATACCCAGCTTTAGTTTTGAGGTACCCTGGAGGTACAATAATATCCAGCTTTAGTTTTGAGGTACCCTGGAAGTACAATATTACTCAGCTTTAGTTTTGAGGTACCCTGGAGGTACAATAATATCCAGCTTTAGTTTTGAGGTACTCTGGAGGTACAATAATACCCAGCTTTAGTTTTGAGGTACCCTGGAGGTACAATAATATCCAGCTTTAGTTTTGAGGTACACTGGAGGTACAATAATATCCAGCTTTAGTTTTGAGATACACTAGAGGTACAATAATACCCAGCTTTAGTTTTGAGGTACCCTGGAGGTACAATAATACCCAGCTTAGTTTTGAGGTACCCTGGAGGTACAATAATATCCAGCTTTAGTTTTGAGGTACCCTAGAGGTACAATAATACCCAGCTTTAGTTTTGAGGTACCCTGGAGGTACAATATTACTCAGCTTTAGTTTTGAGGTACCCTGGAGGTACAATAATATCCAGCTTTAGTTTTGAGGTACCCTGGAGGTACAATATTACTCAGCTTTAGTTTTGAGGTACCCTGGAGGTACAATAATAACTAGCTTTAGTTTTGAAGTACCCTGGAGGTACAATAATATCCAGCTTTAGTTTTGAGGTACCCTGGAGGTACAATATTACTCAGCTTTAGTTTTGAGGTACCCTGGAGGTACAATAATATCCAGCTTTAGTTTTGAGGTACCCTGGAGGTACAATATTACTCAGCTTTAGTTTTGAGGTACCCTGGAGGTACAATAATAACTAGCTTTAGTTTTGAGATACACTAGAAGTACAATAATAACTAGCTTTAGTTTTGAGATACCCTGGAGGTACAATAATACCCAGCTTTAGTTTTGAGATACACTGGAGGTACAATAATACCCAGCTTTAGTTTTGAGGTACCCTGGAGGTACAATAATATCCAGCTTTAGTTTTGAGATACCCTGGAGGTACAATATTACTCAGCTTTAGTTTTGAGATACACTGGAGGTACAATATTACTCAGCTTTAGTTTTGAGGTACCCTGGAGGTATAATAATACCCAGCTTTAGTTTTGAGATACACTAGAGGTACAATATTACTCAGCTTTAGTTTTGAGGTACCCTGGAGGTACAATATTACTCAGCTTTAGTTTTGAGGTACCCTGGAGGTACAATAATACCCAGTTTTAGTTTTGAGGTACCCTGGAGGTACAATAATACCCAGCTTTAGTTTTGAGGTACACTGGAGGTACAATAATACTCAGCTTTAGTTTTGAGGTACCCTGGAGGTACAATAATATCCAGCTTTAGTTTTGAGGTACCCTGGAGGTACAATAATATCCAGCTTTAGTTTTTAGGTACCCTGGAGGGACAATAATATCCAGCTTTAGTTTTTAGGTACCCTGGAGGTACAATAATATCCAGCTTTAGTTTTGAGGTACCCTGGAGGTACAATATTACTCAGCTTTAGTTTTGAGGTACCCTGGAGGTACAATAATACCCAGTTTTAGTTTTGAGGTACCCTGGAGGTACAATAATACCCAGTTTTAGTTTTGAGGTACACTGGAGGTACAATAATACCCAGCTTTAGTTTTGAGATACACTGGAGGTACAATAATATCCAGCTTTAGTTTTGAGGTACACTGGAGGTACAATAATACCCAGCTTTAGTTTTGAGGTACTCTAGGGGTACAATAATAACTTGCTTTAGTTTTGAGGTACCCTGGAGGTAGAATAATACTCAGATTTAGTTTTGAGGTACCCTGGAAGTACAATAATACTCAGCTTCAGTTTTGAGGTACTCTAGGGGTACAATAATACAATAATACCCAGCTTTAGTTTTGAGGTACCCTGGAAGTACAATAATACTCAGCTTCAGTTTTGAGGTACTCTAGGGGTACAATAATACAATAATACCCAGCTTTAGTTTTGAGGTACTCTAGGGGTACAATAATAACTTGCTTTAGTTTTGAGGTACCCTGGAGGTACAATAATACCCAGCTTTAGTTTTGAGATACCCTGGAGGTACAATAATACCCAGCTTTAGTTTTGAGGTACCCTGGAGGTACAATGATACAATAATACCCAGCTATAGTTTTGAGGTACCCTGGAGGTACAATAATACCCAGCTTTAGTTTTGAGGTACCCTGGAGGTACAATGATACAATAATACCCAGCTATAGTTTTGAGGTACCCTAGAAGTATAATAATACCCAGCTTTAGTTTTGAGGTACCCTGGAAGTACAATAATACCCAGCTTTAGTTTTGAGGTACCCTGGAGGTACAATAATACCCAGCTTTAGTTTTGAGGTACCCTGGAGGTACAATGATACAATAATACCCAGCTTTAGTTTTGAGGTACCCTGTAGGTACAATAATACCCAGCTTTAGTTTTGAGGTACCCTGGAGGTACAATGATACAATAATACCCAGCTTTAGTTTTGAGGTACCCTGGAGGTACAATAATACCCAGCTTTAGTTTTGAGGTACCCTGGAGGTACAATAATACCCAGCTTTAGTTTTGAGGTACCCTGGAAGTACAATAATACTCAGCTTCAGTTTTGAGGTACTCTAGGGGTACAATAATAACTTGCTTTAGTTTTGAGGTACCCTATAGTATAGGTACAATAATACCCAGCTTTAGTTTTGAGGTACCCTGGAGGTACAATGATACAATAATACCCAGCTTTAGTTTTGAGGTACCCTGGAGGTACAGTAATACCCAGCTTTAGTTTTGAGGTACCCTGGAAGTACAATAATACTCAGCTTCAGTTTTAAGGTACTCTAGGGGTACAATAATAACTTGCTTTAGTTTTGAGGTACCCTGGAAGTACAATAATACTCAGCTTCAGTTTTGAGGTACTCTAGGGGTACAATAATAACTAGCTTTAGTTTTGAGATACCCTGGAGGTACAATAATACCCAGCTTTAGTTTTGAGGTACACTGGAGGTACAATAATAACTAGGTTTAGTTTTGAGGTACACTGGAGGTACAATAATACCCAGCTTTAGGTTTGAGGTACCCTGGAGGTACAATAATACCCAGCTTTATGTTTGAGGTACCCTGGAGGTACAATAATACCCAGCTTTAGGTTTGAGGTACCCTGGAGGTACAATAATACCCAGCATTAATTTTGAGGTACCCTGGAGGTACAATAATAGCTGTCATGATCCATACCCAGCTTAAGTTTTGAGATATCCTGGAGGTATAACAAATAGCTTTCCTTAGCTGTCCTCCGAGAACACAGAACTATTCTCAATGTATGTTGTAAACAGTCAGAAGATTCATTTTGCGTATGGTGTCGCAAGGTTGTTTCAATATTGTATTAGATTTAGTCAAATTCAAGCTTGAAAAGCAACATGTATTTTAAAAAATACTTTGAAGTACATGACTGATTGGTAGGTGTTACCTGACCTTGACCTCAATTTCACGGTCCAGCGACTACATGAAAGTTTTTTTATTAGGACAGTTCCTTTGTAACCATGCATGGTAGGATGACAATATTTGGTATATAGGTTGCTAATGAAGAGTACATGACTGTCTGGTAGGTGTCACCTGACCTTGGCCTCAATTTCATGGTCCAGCGACTACGTTAAAGTTTTTGCATTAATGGCAGTTCCTCGGTAACTATGCATGGTAGGATGACAATATTTGGTATACAGGTTGCTAATGAAGAGTACATGTCTGTCTGGCAGGTGTAATCTGACCTTGACCTCAATTACACGGTCCATCGACTTTGTTAAAGCTTTTGGATTAGGGCAGTTCCTCTGTAACCATGCATGGTATGATGACAGTATTTGGTATATAGGTTGCTAATGATTAGTACATGAGTGTCTGGTAGGTGTCAACTGACCTTGACCTCCATTTCACAGCCCAGTGACTACGTTAAGTCTGTTTTTCTGTAACCATGCATTGTATATTTTAAATGATAACAATTTCATGCTATTTACGTAATGCTTTTCACGCAATTATTTTCGTTTCTTATGCGGAATGCAAGCGAGACATTTTTCTGTTTCTTTATGTTGTGTGATTTTGTCTTGATCCAGAATATGTCACTGTCCTATATTTTTTGTTTCTCTTTACTGTAATTAAGTGGCCCAAAACAGAGGTTTGGCGAATTATTATTTTTGCAGTTTTTTGTTATTAAGTCGCCCAAAACGAAGTTTTGTCGACTTATTGTTTTTGCACCGTTTCTTATTATTATTATGTCTCCCAAACGAAGTTTTGGGAGACATATTGTTTTTGTCTGGTTTCTTATTATTATTCTTTTTCTTTCTTTTTCTTTCCATTCCATCTTGTCTGCGCATTTTCTCTGAGATGCAATGTCAAATCAATATGAAACTTTGGTAACATTGGTCATTAAGTTATGTTTCCCAAACGAAGTTTTAGGATCAAGACATATTGTTTTTGTCCGGTTTCTTATTATTATTCTTCTTCTTTCTTCTTTTTTCTTTTTTCTTTCCATTCAATCTTGTCTGCACATGTCCAATCAAGATGAAACTTTGGGAACATGTTGAGGGTGACCTGAAATTTTTCAATCCACTTTAGGAATTTTCAAAATGGCCACTGTTTTAAAAAATGGTGGCTGTTGTCAGATCTCAGTAATGGCCAGAGTAATTTCAATGAAAAGTGGTAAACTGATACAAATAACTATCCTGAGCATTTTTGCCACAAAAAAAAAATTGGACGCAAACGACATTTCAAAATGGCCACCATCCGAACACCACCCCCTAAAAATGAAAAATGTAAACATCATCCAATTTCGACGAAATTTAGTACACAGGTAGATTATGGTACCCTGTGTGTCCCGCTACTTTTAAAATTTTTGTCAGACTGCCGATTTCAAAATGGCGGCCATTTTAAAGTTTTAAATAATGGCAGCCGTTGTCAGATCTCAGTAGCGGCCAGAGCAATTTTAATGAAAATTGGTATACTGATACAGCTAACTATCCTGATCATTTGTGCCAAAAAAATTGGACGCGAACAAAATTTCAAAATGGCCAGTTGGCATCCCAACACAATCATATATATTTCTTCTTCTTCTTTCTTTCTTTTTTCCTTCCGTTCAATCTTGTCCACACAGTTTCTCTGAGATGCAATGTCTAATCAATATGAAACTTTGGGAACATGTTAAGGGTGACCTGAAGTTTTGCAATCCATTTTTGAAATTTTCAAAATGGCCACCGTTGAAGAAAAAAGTGCAGTTCTCAGATCTCAGAAATGGCCAGAGCAATATAATGCAAATTGTTATACTGATACATCTAACTATTCTGAGCATTTTTGCCAACAAATATTGGAAGGGAACGATTTTTGTAATGGCAGCCGTTTTTCCGCACCCCCCATTTTGTAATGGCAGCCGTTTCACCACATCCCCCCCCAAAGTCTACTTAGTCCGATTGCGATAAAATTTGATATGTAGGTAGATTTTAATGCACAAACTAAGAATATTATGTGTATTTGAGGGTTTTCAACATGCTAAATGTTTTGGAGCCATTCTGTGTTCGCATCCCAACACAATCAGCACTAGCTATGTCTCCTAAACGAAGTTTTGGAAGACATATTGGTTTTGTCCGGTTTGTTAAGTTGCCCAAAACAAACTTTTGGCCACTTATTGTTTTTAAACTGTTTTTCTTCTTCTTCTTCTTATTATTATTATAATTATTATTTCAGTTTCCACATTATCTAGACCATGAACTTGTCCGACACATTTCCCAGAGACGCTTTAGTATAATAAGGTCAAATATAAGGCCAATGTCAAAGGAGAGGCAGATCATGAGTTAGGTAAATGTAGTGTTTGTAGCGGGGAGGTTTCTTTGTTTACAACGGTTTCTATAACAATTTTTATTTTCTCGTTTCAGATCGAACCGCAATGGCAAGGTCAAGGGCAAGGAAACAGGCAAGGTCAAGGTCAAAGATAAGGGCAATGTCAAAGGAGAGGCAGATAATGTGGTAGGTAAACGTAGTGTTTGTAGGGGGGAGGTTTCTTTGTTTACAACGGTTTCTATAACAATTTTTATTTTCTCGTTTCAGATCGAACCGCAAGAGCAAGGTCAAAGGCAAGGACACAGGCAAGGTCAAGGTCAAAGATAAGGTCAATGTCAAAGGAGAGGCAGATCATGAGGTAGGTAAACGTAGTGTTTGTAGGGGGGAGGTTTCTTTGTTTACAACGGTTTCTATAACAATTTTTATTTTCTCGTTTCAGATCGAACCGCAAGGGCAAGGTCAAGGGCAAGGACACAGGCAAGGTCAAGGTCAAAGATAAGGGCAATGTCAAAGGAGAGGCAGATCATGAGGTAGGTAAACGTAGTGTTTGTAGGGGGGGAGGTTTCTTTGTTTACAACGGTTTCTATAACAATTTTTATTTTCTCGTTTCAGATCGAACCGCAATGACAAGGTCAAGGGCAAGGACACAGGCAAGGTCAAGGTCAAAAATAAGGGCAATGTCAAAGGAGAGGCAGATCATGAGGTAGGTAAACGTAGTGTTTGTAGGGGGGATGTTTCTTTGTTTACAACGGATTCTTTAACAATTTTTATTTTCTCGTTTCAGATCGAACTGCAAGGGCAAGTTCAAGGGCAAGGACACAGGCAAGGTCAAGGTCAAAGATAAGGGCAATGTCAAAGGAGAGGCAGATCATGAGGTAGGTAAACGTAGTGTTTGTAGGGGGGAGGTTTCTTTGTTTACAACGGTTTCTATAACAACTTTTATTTTCTCGTTTCAGATCGAACCGCAAGGGCAAGGACACAGGCAAGGTCAAGGTCAAAGATAAGGGCAATGTCAAAGGAGATGCAGATCATGAGGTAGGTAAACGTAGTGTTTGTAGGGGGGAGGTTTCTTTGTTTACAACGGTTTCTATAACAACTTTTATTTTCTCGTTTCAGATCGAACCGCAAGGGCAAGGTCAAGTGCAAGGACACAGGCAATGTCAAGGTCAAAGATAAGGGCAATGTCAAAGGAGAGGCAGATCATGAGGTAGCTAAACGTAGTGTTTGTAGGGGGGAGGTTTCTTTGTTTACAACGGTTTCTATAACAATTTTTATTTTCTCGTTTCAGATCGAACCGCAAGGGCAAGGTCAAGGGCAAGGACACAGGCAATGTCAAGGTCAAAGATAAGGGCAATGTCAAAGGAGAGGCAGATCATGAGGTAGGTTAACGTAGTGTTTGTATGGGGGAGGTTTCTTTGTTTACAACGGTTTCTATAACAATTTTTATTTTCTCGTTTCAGATCGAACCGCAAGGGCAAGGTCAAGGGCAAGGACACAGGCAATGTCAAGGTCAAAGATAAGGGCAATGTCAAAGGAGAGGCAGATCATGAGGTAGGTAAGCGTAGAGTTTGTAGGGGGGAGGTTTCTTTGTTTACAACGGTTTCTATAACAACTTTAATTTTCTCGTTTCAGATCTAACCGCAAGGGCAAGGTCAAGGGCAAGGACACAGGCAAGGTCAAGGTCAAAGATAAGGGCAATGTCAAAGGAGATGCAGATCATGAGGTAGGTAAACGTTGTGTTTGTAGGGGGGAGGTTTCTTTGTTTACAACGGTTTCTATAACAACTTTTATTTTCTCGTTTCAGATCGAACCGCAAGGGCAAGGTCAAGGGCAAGGACACAGGCAATGTCAAGGTCAAAGATAAGGGCAATGTCAAAGGAGAGGCAGATCATGAGGTAGGTAAACGTAGTGTTTGTAGGGGGGAGGTTTCTTTGTTTACAACGGTTTCTATAACAACTTTTATTTTCTCGTTTCAGATCGAACCGCAAGGGCAAGGGCAAGGACACAGGCAAGGTCAAGGTCAAAGATAAGGGCAATGTCAAAGGAGAGGCAGATCATGAGGTAGGTAAACGTAGTGTTTGTAGGGGGGAGGTTTCTTTGTTTACAACGGTTTCTATAACAACTTTTATTTTCTCGTTTCAGATCGAACCGCAAGGGCAAGGTCAAGGACAAGGACACAGGCAAGGTCAAGGTCAAAGATAAGGGCAATGTCATAGTAGAGGCAGATCATGAGGTAGGTAAACGTAGTGTTTGTAAGGGGGAGGTTTCTTTGTTTACAACGGTTTCTATAACAACTTTTATTTTCTCGTTTCAGATCGAACCGCAAGGGCAAGGTCAAGGGCAAGGACACAGGCAAGGTCAAGGTCAAAGATAAGGGCAATGTCAAAGGAGAGGCAGATCATGAGGTAGGTAAACGTAGTGTTTGTAGGGGGGGGTTTCTTTGTTTACAACGGTTTCTATAACAATTTTTATTTTCTAGTTTCAGATCGAACCGCAAGGGCAAGGGCAAGGACACAGGCAAGGTCAAGGTCAAAGATAAGGGCAATGTCAAAGGAGAGGCAGATCATGAGGTAGGTAAACGTAGTGTTTGTAGGGGGAGGTTTCTTTGTTTACAACGGTTTCTATAACAATTTTTATTTTCTCGTTTCAGATCGAACCGCAAGGGCAAGGTCAAGGGCAAGGACACAGGCAAGGTCAAGGTCAAAGATAAGGGCAATGTCAAAGGAGAGGCAGATCATTAGGTAGGTAAACGTAGTGTTTGTAGGGGGGAGGTTTCTTTCTTTACAACGGTTTCTATAACAACTTTTATTTTCTCGTTTCAGATCGAAGCGCAAGGGCAAGGTCAAGGGCAAGGACACAGGCAAGGTCAAAGATAAGGGCAATGTCAAAGGAGAGGCAGATCATGAGGTAGGTAAACGTAGTGTTTGTACGGGGGAGGTTTCTTTGTTTACAACGGTTTCTATAACAATTTTTATTTTCTCGTTTCAGATCGAACCGCAAGGGCAAGGTCAAGTGGAAGGACACAGGCAATGTCAAGGTCAAAGATAAGGGCAATGTCAAAGGAGAGGCAGATCATGAGGTAGGTAAACGTAGTGTTTGTAGGGGGGAGGTTTCTTTGTTTACAACGGTTTCTATAACAATTTTTATTTTCTCGTTTCAGATCGAACCGCAATGGCAAGGTCAAGGGCAAGGACACAGGCAAGGTCAAGGTCAAAGATAAGGGCAATGTCAAAGGAGAGGCAGATCATGAGGTAGGTAAACGTAGTGTTTGTAGGGGGGAGGTTTCTTTGTTTACAACGGTTTCTATAACAATTTTTTTTTCTCGTTTCAGATCGAACCGCAAGGGCAAGGTCAAGGGCAAGGACACAGGCAAGGTCAAGGTCAAAGATAAGGGTAATGTCAAAGGAGAGGCAGATCATGAGGTAGGTAAACGTAGTGTTTGTAGGGGGAGGTTTCTTTGTTTACAACGGTTTCTATAACAACTTTTATTTTCTCGTTGCAGATGGAACCGCAAGGGCAAGGTCAAGGGCAAGGACACAGGCAATGTCAAGGTCAAAGATAAGGGTAATGTCAAAGGAGAGGCAGATCATGAGGTAGGTAAACGTAGTGTTTGTAGGGGGAGGTTTCTTTGTTTACAACGGTTTCTATAACAACTTTTATTTTCTCGTTTCAGATCGAACCGCAAGGGCAAGGTCAAGGACAAGGACACAGGCAAGGTCAAGGTCAAAGATAAGGGCAATGTCAAAGTAGAGGCAGATCATGAGGTAGGTAAACGTAGTGTTTGTAGGGGGGAGGTTTCTTTGTTTACAACGGTTTCTATAACAACTTTTATTTTCTCGTTTCAGATCGAACCGCAAGGGCAAGGTCAAGGGCAAGGACACAGGCAAGGTCAAGGTCAAAGATAAGGGCAATGTCAAAGGAGAGGCAGATCATGAGGTAGGTAAACGTAGTGTTTGTAGGGGGAGGTTTCTTTGTTTACAACGGTTTCTATAACAATTTTTATTTTCTCGTTTCAGATCGAACCGCAAGGGCAAGGTCAAGGGCAAGGACACAGGCAATGTCAAGGTCAAAGATAAGGGCAATGTCAAAGGAGAGGCAGATCATGAGGTAGGTAAGCGTAGTGTTTGTAGAGGGAGGTTTCTTTGTTTACAACGGTTTCTATAACAACTTTTATATTCTGGTTTCAGATCGAACCGCAAGGGCAAGGTCAAGGGCAAGGACACAGGCAATGTCAAGGTCAAAGATAAGGGCAATGTCAAAGGAGAGGCAGATCATGAGGTAGGTAAACGTAGTGTTTGTAGGGGGAGGTTTCTTTGTTTACAACGGTTTCTATAACAACTTTTATTTTCTCGTTTCAGATCGAACCGCAAGGGCAAGGGCAAGGACACAGGCAAGGTCAAGGTCAAAGATAAGGGCAATGTTAAAGGAGAGGCAGATCATGAGGTAGGTAAACGTAGTGTTTGTAGGGGGGAGGTTTCTTTGTTTACAACGGTTTCTATAACAACTTTTATTTTCTCGTTTCAGATCGAACCGCAAGGGCAAGGTCAAGGACAAGGACACAGGCAAGGTCAAGGTCAAAGATAAGGGCAATGTCAAAGGAGAGGCAGATCATGAGGTAGGTAAACGTAGTGTTTGTAGGGGGGAGGTTTCTTTGTTTACAACGGTTTCTATAACAACTTTTATTTTCTCGTTTCAGATCGAACCGCAAAGGCAAGGTCAAGGGCAAGGACACAGGCAAGGTCAAGGTCAAAGATAAGGGCAATGTCAAAGGAGAGGCAGATCATGAGGTAGGTAAACGTAGTGTTTGTAGGGGGGGGTTTCTTTGTTTACAACGGTTTCTATAACAATTTTTATTTTCTCGTTTCAGATCGAACCGCAAGGGCAAGGGCAAGGACACAGGCAAGGTCAAGGTCAAAGATAAGGGCAATGTCAAAGGAGAGGCAGATCATGAGGTAGGTAAACGTAGTGTTTGTAGGGGGAGGTTTCTTTGTTTACAACGGTTTCTATAACAATTTTTATTTTCTCGTTTCAGATCGAACCGCAAGGGCAAGGTCAAGGGCAAGGACACAGGCAATGTCAAGGTCAAAGATAAGGGCAATGTCAAAGGAGAGGCAGATCATGAGGTAGGTAAACGTAGTGTTTGTAGGGGGGAGGTTTCTTTGTTTACAACGGTTTCTATAACAACTTTTATTTTCTCGTTTCAGATCGAACCGCAAGGGCAAGGTCAAGGACAAGGACACAGGCAAGGTCAAGGTCAAAGATAAGGGCAATGTCAAAGTAGAGGCAGATCATGAGGTAGGTAAACGTAGTGTTTGTAGGGGGGAGGTTTCTTTGTTTACAACTGTTTCTATAACAACTTTTATTTTCTCGTTTCAGATCGAACCGCAAGGGCAAGGTCAAGGGCAAGGACACAGGCAAGGTCAAGGTCAAAGATAAGGGCAATGTCAAAGTAGAGGCAGATCATGAGGTAGGTAAACGTAGTGTTTGTAGGGGGGGGTTTCTTTGTTTACAACGGTTTCTATAACAATTTTTATTTTCTAGTTTCAGATCGAACCGCAAGGGCAAGGGCAAGGACACAGGCAAGGTCAAGGTCAAAGATAAGGGCAATGTCAAAGGAGAGGCAGATCATGAGGTAGGTAAACGTAGTGTTTGTAGGGGGAGGTTTCTTTGTTTACAACGGTTTCTATAACAATTTTTATTTTCTCGTTTCAGATCGAACCGCAAGGGCAAGGTCAAGGGCAAGGACACAGGCAAGGTCAAGGTCAAAGATAAGGGCAATGTCAAAGGAGAGGCAGATCATTAGGTAGGTAAACGTAGTGTTTGTAGGGGGGAGGTTTCTTTCTTTACAACGGTTTCTATAACAACTTTTATTTTCTCGTTTCAGATCGAAGCGCAAGGGCAAGGTCAAGGGCAAGGACACAGGCAAGGTCAAAGATAAGGGCAATGTCAAAGGAGAGGCAGATCATGAGGTAGGTAAACGTAGTGTTTGTACGGGGGAGGTTTCTTTGTTTACAACGGTTTCTATAACAATTTTTATTTTCTCGTTTCAGATCGAACCGCAAGGGCAAGGTCAAGGGCAAGGACACAGGCAATGTCAAGGTCAAAGATAAGGGCAATGTCAAAGGAGAGGCAGATCATGAGGTAGGTAAACGTAGTGTTTGTAGGGGGGAGGTTTCTTTGTTTACAACGGTTTCTATAACAATTTTTATTTTCTCGTTTCAGATCGAACCGCAATGGCAAGGTCAAGGGCAAGGACACAGGCAAGGTCAAGGTCAAAGATAAGGGCAATGTCAAAGGAGAGGCAGATCATGAGGTAGGTAAACGTAGTGTTTGTAGGGGGGAGGTTTCTTTGTTTACAACGGTTTCTATAACAATTTTTTTTTCTCGTTTCAGATCGAACCGCAAGGGCAAGGTCAAGGGCAAGGACACAGGCAAGGTCAAGGTCAAAGATAAGGGTAATGTCAAAGGAGAGGCAGATCATGAGGTAGGTAAACGTAGTGTTTGTAGGGGGAGGTTTCTTTGTTTACAACGGTTTCTATAACAACTTTTATTTTCTCGTTGCAGATGGAACCGCAAGGGCAAGGTCAAGGGCAAGGACACAGGCAATGTCAAGGTCAAAGATAAGGGTAATGTCAAAGGAGAGGCAGATCATGAGGTAGGTAAACGTAGTGTTTGTAGGGGGAGGTTTCTTTGTTTACAACGGTTTCTATAACAACTTTTATTTTCTCGTTTCAGATCGAACCGCAAGGGCAAGGTCAAGGACAAGGACACAGGCAAGGTCAAGGTCAAAGATAAGGGCAATGTCAAAGTAGAGGCAGATCATGAGGTAGGTAAACGTAGTGTTTGTAGGGGGGAGGTTTCTTTGTTTACAACGGTTTCTATAACAACTTTTATTTTCTCGTTTCAGATCGAACCGCAAGGGCAAGGTCAAGGGCAAGGACACAGGCAAGGTCAAGGTCAAAGATAAGGGCAATGTCAAAGGAGAGGCAGATCATGAGGTAGGTAAACGTAGTGTTTGTAGGGGGAGGTTTCTTTGTTTACAACGGTTTCTATAACAATTTTTATTTTCTCGTTTCAGATCGAACCGCAAGGGCAAGGTCAAGGGCAAGGACACAGGCAATGTCAAGGTCAAAGATAAGGGCAATGTCAAAGGAGAGGCAGATCATGAGGTAGGTAAGCGTAGTGTTTGTAGAGGGAGGTTTCTTTGTTTACAACGGTTTCTATAACAACTTTTATATTCTGGTTTCAGATCGAACCGCAAGGGCAAGGTCAAGGGCAAGGACACAGGCAATGTCAAGGTCAAAGATAAGGGCAATGTCAAAGGAGAGGCAGATCATGAGGTAGGTAAACGTAGTGTTTGTAGGGGGAGGTTTCTTTGTTTACAACGGTTTCTATAACAACTTTTATTTTCTCGTTTCAGATCGAACCGCAAGGGCAAGGGCAAGGACACAGGCAAGGTCAAGGTCAAAGATAAGGGCAATGTTAAAGGAGAGGCAGATCATGAGGTAGGTAAACGTAGTGTTTGTAGGGGGGAGGTTTCTTTGTTTACAACGGTTTCTATAACAACTTTTATTTTCTCGTTTCAGATCGAACCGCAAGGGCAAGGTCAAGGACAAGGACACAGGCAAGGTCAAGGTCAAAGATAAGGGCAATGTCAAAGTAGAGGCAGATCATGAGGTAGGTAAACGTAGTGTTTGTAGGGGGGAGGTTTCTTTGTTTACAACGGTTTCTATAACAACTTTTATTTTCTCGTTTCAGATCGAACCGCAAAGGCAAGGTCAAGGGCAAGGACACAGGCAAGGTCAAGGTCAAAGATAAGGGCAATGTCAAAGGAGAGGCAGATCATGAGGTAGGTAAACGTAGTGTTTGTAGGGGGGGGTTTCTTTGTTTACAACGGTTTCTATAACAATTTTTATTTTCTCGTTTCAGATCGAACCGCAAGGGCAAGGGCAAGGACACAGGCAAGGTCAAGGTCAAAGATAAGGGCAATGTCAAAGGAGAGGCAGATCATGAGGTAGGTAAACGTAGTGTTTGTAGGGGGAGGTTTCTTTGTTTACAACGGTTTCTATAACAATTTTTATTTTCTCGTTTCAGATCGAACCGCAAGGGCAAGGTCAAGGGCAAGGACACAGGCAATGTCAAGGTCAAAGATAAGGGCAATGTCAAAGGAGAGGCAGATCATGAGGTAGGTAAACGTAGTGTTTGTAGGGGGGAGGTTTCTTTGTTTACAACGGTTTCTATAACAACTTTTATTTTCTCGTTTCAGATCGAACCGCAAGGGCAAGGGCAAGGACACAGGCAAGGTCAAGGTCAAAGATAAGGGCAATGTCAAAGGAGAGGCAGATCATGAGGTAGGTAAACGTAGTGTTTGTAGGGGGGAGGTTTCTTTGTTTACAACGGTTTCTATAACAACTTTTATTTTCTCGTTTCAGATCGAACCGCAAGGGCAAGGTCAAGGACAAGGACACAGGCAAGGTCAAGGTCAAAGATAAGGGCAATGTCAAAGTAGAGGCAGATCATGAGGTAGGTAAACGTAGTGTTTGTAGGGGGGAGGTTTCTTTGTTTACAACGGTTTCTATAACAACTTTTATTTTCTCGTTTCAGATCGAACCGCAAGGGCAAGGTCAAGGGCAAGGACACAGGCAAGGTCAAGGTCAAAGATAAGGGCAATGTCAAAGGAGAGGCAGATCATGAGGTAGGTAAACGTAGTGTTTGTAGGGGGGAGGTTTCTTTGTTTACAACGGTTTCTATAGCAATTTTTTTTCTCGTTTCAGATCGAACCGCAAGGGCAAGGTCAAGGACAAGGACACAGGCAAGGTCAAGGTCAAAGATAAGGGCAATGTCAAAGGAGAGGCAGATCATGAGGTAGGTAAACGTAGTGTTTGTAGGGCGAGGTTTCTTTGTTTACAACGGTTTCTATAACAACTTTTATTTTCTCGTTGCAGATGGAACCGCAAGGGCAAGGTCAAGGGCAAGGACACAGGCAAGGTCAAGGTCAAAGATAAGGGCAATGTCAAAGGAGAGGCAGATCATGAGGTAGGTAAACGTAGTGTTTGTAGGGGGGAGGTTTCTTTGTTTACAACGGTCTCTATAACAACTTTTATTTTCTCCATTCAGATCGAACCGCAAGGGCAAGGTCAAGGGCAAGGACACAGGCAATGTCAAGGTCAAAGATAAGGGCAATGTCAAAGGAGAGGCAGATCATGAGGTAGGTAAACGTAGTGTTTGTAGGGGGGAGGTTTCTTTGTTTACAACGGTTTCTATAACAATTTTTATTTTCTCGTTTCAGATCGAACCGCAAGGGCAAGGTCAAGTGGAAGGACACAGGCAATGTCAAGGTCAAAGATAAGGGCAATGTCAAAGGAGAGGCAGATCATGAGGTAGGTAAACGTAGTGTTTGTAGGGGGGAGGTTTCTTTGTTTACAACGGTTTCTATAACAATTTTTATTTTCTCGTTTCAGATGGAACCGCAAGGGCAAGGTCAAGGGCAAGGACACAGGCAAGGTCAAGGTCAAAGATAAGGGCAATGTCAAAGGAGAGGCAGATCATGAGGTAGGTAAACGTAGTGTTTGTGGGGGGGAGGTTTCTTTGTTTACAACGGTTTCTATACCAATTTTTTTTTCTCGTTTCAGATCGAACCGCAAGGGCAAGGACACAGGCAAGGTCAAGGTCAACGATAAGGGCAATGTCAAAGGAGAGGCAGATCATGAGGTAGGTAAACATAGTGTTTGTAGGGGGAGGTTTCTTTGTTTACAACGGTTTCTATAACAACTTTTATTTTCTCGTTGCAGATGGAACCGCAGGGGCAAGGTCAAGGGCAAGGACACAGGCAAGGTCAAGGTCAAAGATAAGGGCAATGTCAAAGGAGAGGCAGATCATGAGGTAGGTAAACGTAGTGTTTGTAGGGGGAGGTTTCTTTGTTTACAACGGTTTCTATAACAACTTTTATTTTCTCGTTGCAGATGGAACTGCAAGGTCAAGGGCAAGGACACAGGCAAGGTCAAGATCAAAGATAAGGGCAATGTCAAAGGAGAGGCAGATCATGAGGTAGGTAAACGTAGTGTTTGTAGGGGGAGGTTTCTTTGTTTACAACGGTTTCTATAACAATTTTTATTTTCTCGTTTCAGATCGAACCGCAAGGGCAAGGTCAAGGGCAAGGACACAGGCAATGTCAAGGTCAAAGATAAGGGCAATGTCAAAGGAGAGGCAGATCATGAGGTAGGTAAACGTAGTGTTTGTAGGGGTGAGGTTTCTTTGTTTACAACGGTTTCTATAACAATTTTTATTTTCTCGTTTCAGATCGAACCGCAAGGGCAAGGTCAAGGGCAAGGACACAGGCAAGGTCAAGGTCAAAGATAAGGGCAATGTCAAAGGAGAGGCAGATCATGAGGTAGGTAAACGTAGTGTTTGTAGGGGGTAGGTTTCTTTGTTTACAACGGTTTCTATAACAATTTTTATTTTCTCGTTTCTGATCGAACCACAAGGGCAAGGACACAGGCAAGGTCAAGGTCAAAGATAAGGGCAATGTCAAAGGAGAGGCAGATCATGAGGTAGGTAAACATAGTGTTTGTAGGGGGAGGTTTCTTTGTTTACAACGGTTTCTATAACAACTTTTATTTTCTCGTTTCAGATCGAACAGCAAGGGCAAGGTCAAGGGCAAGGACACAGGCAAGGTCAAGGTCAAAGATAAGGGCAATGTCAAAGGAGAGGCAGATCATGAGGTAGGTAAACGTAGTGTTTGTAGGGGGGAGGTTTCTTTGTTTACAACGGTTTCTATAACAACTTTTATTTTCTCGTTTCAGATCGAACCGCAATGACAAGGTCAAGGGCAAGGACACAGGCAAGGTCAAGGTCAAAGATAAGGGCAATGTCAAAGGAGAGGCAGATCATGAGGTAGGCAAACGTAGTGTTTGTAGGCGGAGGTTTCTTTGTTTACAAAGGTTTCTATAACAATTTTTATTTTCTCGTTTCAGATCGAACCGCAAGGGCAAGGTCAAGGGCAAGGACACAGGCAATGTCAAGGTCAAAGATAAGGGCAATGTCAAAGGAGAGGCAGATCATGAGGTAGGTAAACGTAGTGTTTGTAGGGGGAGGTTTCTTTGTTAACAACGGTTTCTATAACCATTTTTATTTTCTCGTTTTAGATCGAACCGCAAGGGCAAGGACACAGGCAAGGTCAAGGTCAAAGATAAGGGCTATGTCAAAGGAGAGGCAGATCATGAGGTAGGTAAACGTAGTGTTTGTAGGGGGGAGGTTTCTTTGTTTACAACGGTTTCTATAACAATTTTTATTTTCTCGTTTCAGATCGAACCGCAAGGGCAAGGACACAGGCAATGTCAAGGTCAAAGATAAGGGCAATGTCAAAGGAGAGGCAGATCATGAGGTAGGTAAACGTAGTGTTTGTAGGGGGAGGTTTCTTTGTTTACAACGGTTTCTATAACAATTTTTATTTTCTCGTTTCAGATCGAACCGCAAGGGCAAGGTCAAGGGCAAGGACACAGGCAATGTCAAGGTCAAAGATAAGGGCAATGTCAAAGGAGAGGAAGATCATGAGGTAGGTAAACGTAGTGTTTGTAGGGGGGAGGTTTCTTTGTTTACAACGGTTTCTATAACAAATTTTATTTTCTCGTTTCAGATCGAACCGCAAGGGCAAGGTCAAGGGCAAGGACACAGGCAAGGTCAAGGTCAAAGATAAGGGCAATGTCAAAGGAGAGGCAGATCATGAGGTAGGTAAACGTAGTGTTTGTAGGGGGGAGGTTTCTTTGTTTACAACGGTTTCTATAACAATTTTTATTTTCTCGTTTCAGATCGAACCGCAAGGGCAAGGTCAAGGGCAAGGACACAGGCAAGGTCAAGGTCAAAAATAAGGGCAATGTCAAAGGAGAGGCAGATCATGATGTAGGTAAACGTAGTGTTTGTAGGGGGGAGGTTTCTTTGTTAACAACGGTTTCTATAACAATTTTTATTTTCTCGTTTCAGATCGAACCGCAAGGGCAAGGTCAAGGGCAAGGACACAGGCAAGGTCAAGCTCAAAGATAAGGGCTATGTCAAAGGAGAGGCAGATCATGAGGTAGGTAAACGTAGTGTTTGTAGGGGGGAGGTTTCTTTGTTTACAACGGTTTCTGTAACAATTTTTATTTTCTCGTTTCAGATCGAACCGCAAGGTCAAGGGCAAGGACACAGGCAAGGTCAAGGTCAAAGATAAGGGCAATGTCTAAGGAGTGGCAGATCATGAGGTAGGTAAATGTAGTGTTTGTAGGGGGAGGTTTCTTTGTTTACAACGGTTTCTATAACAATTTTTTATTTTCTCGTTTCAGATCGAACCGCAAGGGCAAGGTCAAGGGCAAGGACACAGGCAATGTCAAGGTCAAGGATAAGGGCAATGTCAAAGGAGAGGCAGATCATGAGGTATGTAAACGTAGTGTTTGTAGGGAGGAGGTTTCTTTGTTTACAATGGTTTCTATAACAAGTTGTTTTTTCTCGTTTCAGATCAAGTCGCAAGGGAAGGTCAATGGCAAAGATAAGGGCAATATCAAAGGCGAGGCAGATCATGAGGTAGGTAAACGTAGTGTTTGTAGAATGGAGGTTTCTTTGTTCTTTGACAGGGCAAGGTCAAAGGAAAGTGGTTTCTATGGCTATTATTTATTTTCTTGTTTCAGACCTATGGCAAGGTCAAGGACAAGGAGACGGTCAAAGTCAAGGTCAAAGGCGAGGGAGACTCCAAGTAGGGTACAAGTAGTGTTTGTAGGGCTGGGTGATTTCTTCGTTTAAAGGCTGTTTCTATTGTTATTTTCATTTCCTCGTTTCAGACCAAAAGGCAAGGTCAAGGACAAGAAGACGGGCAAAGTAAAGGTCAATGGAGAGGAAGACTCTGAGGTGGGTACAAGTTGTAGGGTAGGGTTGTTTCTTTGCTTAAGAACGGTCATCCTCACAAGTCAGGGTTTCTATGTCCACATGTGTCCACGAAACCCTGACAAACTTAGCTAGGAAATTCCCGGGCGCTAAGATTTTTATATGACGTCAATCCTTCATAATATCAACTAATGAAATTGATTGAAAAGAATCAATTGTTTGGCAGTAGTCATTCGTACTCATTCTTGAGTGGGACGAAAACGTAACTCAACTAATAAATAACGCGGTAATAACAAACTGTTAACAATACTGTACAAAATACACAGATTTTCACATGGTCTACGTAACGTTTATTTACAATCAACATCGTGATATCCCTAACCAAGTGGTGAATGAAAGCGATATTGATTGGCTACATCATACCTGAATGTAGCCAATCAATATAGTGACTTCTAGTCCGGGAATTTCCTAGGGTTTCGTGGACATATGTGGACACAAAAAACCTGACTTGTGAGGATGAAGAGCAAAGTCAAAGAAAAGGAAGATATCAAAGGTCATGGTCAAGGACAAGGAGACGATCAAGGTCAAAGACAAGGGCAATCCAAGCAGTAAACATGTTCTTATAAACTTAAAAAATAACTGAAGATTTTTAATGGGTTATATTTATGTCACATTTATGTTTTTTGATTGATTGAATATGTTTAAGAAAAAGAAACTAGGAAGGAAACCGACCGAACAGCAAGAGCCAAAAGGCAGATATAGACACACATATACAATGCAAAATCCATAGTTTTATGTGTGATTATCTCCCTTGGGAAACCTGTGTTTTAAAATCTTGTAATTTTTTTAATTATAAGATTGCTGCACTGTATTATTAGAAACATTGCATATAGTTTAAATATTATAGGAATACAAACTGGTTTGGAGGAATTCATCGGTGAACAAAATGAGACCATCTCTTCAACAAACTAAATGAAGCATGAAGGGCTTCATGTAAAGTTTGAGTGAGTGCATACCGATGAATTCTGTTAAAAAAGATTTTATTTCTTTTAATTTCACCCTTCTAAGAATAAGTTTCATATTCGAGCCTTTTATTTTATTTTAATGAATGCACAATTCTTTGAAATATATCTTCAAACACTGGATCCCTTCATCGAAAAATGAACGATTGGTTGGACCAAAACTGACGTAACACTGGAATTATATTGTTTTATTTTATTTACTTCTTTGAAATGGAATAAACTGTTATCTTGCTGTGGTAAATATGTTGTAAGTTAAACTTATTTAATATATGTAAGAAATGACTACAACTACACATGTGCATTAATAAGCACTTAATTAACATAGTAATTATATCAAAATGATTGTTTATTGCAGATTTATTTTGTTCTGTTAATACACCATCAAACTCAAATATAATGAAGTGATTTGTGCTTCATATGGAAGAACCCGTCCATCCACACCTATAAAAGTTCTAGATGAAATAAAACTAATTACAGCCATTGGTAGAAAAGTATACTTCTGATTGATGGAGAAATCAATTTTTATGCAAACTGTGATAAAAATCATTAAAATTATTGTCTTATGATACAGCCTAGATTGTTTATTATACACATGGAGTGAATGCAAAAAATGATGTTGTCATCAGATAGTATATATAACCACACCATTACTCATCATTCCTGAATTATAGGGGATTATGGCTTTTGAGGTTATTATTAATTTCTTGACTTTATACTAAGTTGCTGTCAGAATTTATAACCCGAAAAATTGTGAATATTAATTGTGAGGGTCGATAAATCGATAGCAACCTAGTTTAAAGTTAATTAATGCTTAATACAGGATTATGGCATACACACAAAATATTTACCACTGTAATTGTATTCATCTATTTTATTTGTTTTGACAATGGAAAACCGAATTGGGCGGATGGTTAGTTTCGAACTTTTTCATTTGCTATAAAAATACAGACTCATTAGAATGTCCCTGTTCTATTTTAGATAAAAAAAAGTAACTATAAGATTTGCTCGTAACCTAGTTGTTTTTATATTTGGCATTTAAGGTAGCTATCATGTATACTTGCTACCTGTTATGAGATTTTTGACCAATCATTTCTTAGATAAATTACAATTATGTAATAATAGTTTAAATAAATATGGAAATCAAGACGGTGGACAATTAAATGTGCCATACTCCTTGCATAGTGAAGACTTCTATTGTAAATTTTGAACAACAGTAGGCAGATTTTAGCTACATAGGGCTAATTTATCTTTAACTACTTAAGTCTTTATACTTTTCTACTGGAATACATGGTTTTTGCTTATTGGCGTCGTTCATTTCCCCCAATATATTGCTTAGCTTGTTATTTTTCTAAAAAGTGTCACTGAAAAGGGGGGGGGGCGGCAGATCTTTTCAGTTAATGTGTTTTTGGCATTTTTACAGGTGTGTTAACTGTTGTTTGGAAAAACACTGTTTTTCAACCATTACCTGTCATCTGTTTTTTTTAAATTGACATTGTTGTTAATTGTTATAATGAAAATAAAAACCCTGTTTGCTGTTAATAGTATTGCCCTTCGATGAAATTCTGCTGTTATCTGTTTTTTCGATTTTTTCTCAAGTAAATTGCTGTTATCTGTTATCATTATTTTAAATTTACTGTTATCTGTTTTGGGAAAAATTAAAAAATTGTTAACCTGTTAATGGACCACCACTAGCCCCCCTCTCTCATCACTAGAATACTCTCCGAATATGTGCAAGTCAAAAATCGGCTAGAAGTACACTTTTTCATGTTTTTTTTAGTCTCAAATGTATTTTATATTTGCAAAATAAAAGCAATATTCTCACATTGTTAGCAAATATAATTTTTTTTATTTTAGATGGAAGTTTGTTATCCATAGACCTGAACAATGCTCATGCGTTAATTAATTAGTTGGCATAATTACTAGAAACTTTCAATATTTTGTTGTTATGTATTAATAGTTTTAGACAATTAAGGATAAGTAAATGTCAGTGTTTGGAACAAGCTTTTTTTCTTCAAATTCTAATAAATTTACAATATTGGTTTATTGTTATTATGCCAATACACTACACTGGGTATTATGTTTATACTGCAATTTATTAACCAGTTGAGTAACATACATGTGAAATTGTCACTATGGATCTACTGCACGAGCCTTATATAGAAAAAAGGGTCAATACAGAAAAAACAGGCAAAAAACAGGGCCAATACAGAAAAAACAGGACCAATACAGGAAAACAGGCTCAATACAGAAAAACGGGGCCAATACAGGAATGTCACCTCCGGTAATAAATATTCATTGTAAAAAGAATCACATTGGTTTGTATTACCTAAATTTATGATTCGAACTTAACCAGATGGATTTAAGTTACAAACCTCATTGGGGTCAAAGTGTACGTACTACGGCAGTTTTAAGGAAGCATTACTATAAATTTTAATGTCAACATATACATGTTGAAGCAGAATTTTCAGGAAAAAATTAAGTTTTCACACTAAGCGTTTTTCACAGAAACTTTTTATTTTAATTTTATGTCCAAGAAAAGCCGCACTGAATCGGGCATAGCTATAGTCGCTAAAGACAAAATACTACTAAAATTTACTCAACTGGTTAATAAAAGTGTTATTAAATGGACGTTTTTACTTTCATGTTTGACATGTATTATGTCCTCGGCAAGCGGTATTGGACCTCGAATAACTGTATTAGCCCTCAGCTTTGCCTCGGGCTAATACAGCAATCCACGACCAAATACAGCCTCCTTTTAAAATAATATAGGTCAAATATGAAACACCCATTTAATAATGCTAAACTATTGTACAATATTACAATGGTCAATAATTTTGTATACAAACATCCCAATATTTTCCTTAGGTACCTTGATTGCATGCATGTTATATTGACCAGCGTTTATGGTGAGGGCAGTATAACATAGCCATGCAAATCAAGGTACCAAGAAAAAATATTCTTCTCACCAAGTTCTTTTATTCAATTCAAATTTTGTTAGGTCATGTAGATGTCACAAAATCACACAGTCAGTCAATATATACACTTACAATTGGGAAATGCCCATTGCTATTCATATTGTCCAATGATATGGAATTTGGATTTTCTTTATAAAAACGGCAAAAATTATTCTATTTCTAACATTATAGTAATCTAAAAACTAAGTATTTTAACCCATATCAAGCTTTTTGTATTGTTTTTGTGAATATAATAACATTTACTCCTTTAGGTGTGTTGAAATTAATTTATCCAAGTTATTCTGCATTCATGAAAATCCTCCCTTTGCAAAAAAACCCCTTAAAGTAGTAGAGTACTAATATGCAAGTTTGTTGTGTTCACTTTTTGAATTTCAAGTGACGAAAATCAATTATGGAGTCAGATTAAGATTTCTGTGATACAAGGTCAACGCATTAAAGCTTTTAAAAAAGGCATTGCGGGATAAATTAGGCCGATGTTTACTGCCGTTATAATCCGAAGTTAGTTTTTTGAGTTGTTCGCCAAAAAAAAAGCGAGGGTACGATTATTCGTTCTAAGGATAAATATTCATATCTAGCTTACATTTAGTCGTATGTATGTAGTGCTGATTGCACCATGAGAATATATTTAGAGTTTTTTCTCCTTCTTTAATATCAATTTAGAATCAATTTGTATAAGGTACTTCATGATTTGTAAAAACTGCAAATAGACGTGGCAGAGACATATTTACTGATCATATATTTTGTATTTGTACTAGAAACAATTTGTGCAGATCTTGTATAGATCCAGTAATATTTTTATTGTTTATCTTTGTTTACCTATATACATGCATGTTATTCAGATATTGTTTATTTTTGTGCAAATTGTTTTTTTTTAAAAGGTGTTTAGTGCCACATTCAACTGTTTTCAGCTTTATCATAGCAGTCAAGTTTTTATTAGATGAGAAAGCCTTAGTACTTGGTGAAAACTCCTGATCTTCTGCAGGAAAACTGGAAATCTTTGTCATTAAATGTTGGAGTCGAGTACACCCTGCCTGCTGTATAACTAATATGACTAAAACCTGCAACCTCAGTGTTAACAGGCACCTGCTAAATAGTAGATGACTAACTACTTGTAGCTTCACCACTCCGGCGCCATGGCCTCACGTGAAAAAAGTTCTTTTTGAAATTATAAAAGAAGTCTTTATAATTGGCATATTAAATTTGAGAAAAAATTAGGGTTCTTTGTATTCAAGGTACATTTGGTTGAGTGCAAATTTTTGTTTATTCATAGAGAATCAGCCCACTGTAAGGCTCGAACTGGCCGCTTTGAGCAGTGTTGACACGCACATAATCAATTAGTAAAGACTAACTACCTTGAACATTGGCCATCCTGAAATTAGGAAAATGTTAAATGTTAAAAATGTTAAATGTTAAATGTTAAAATGTTTATAAAGTAGTTTTATTTTACATTTGATATGGGGGCCTCGGTGGCTAAGTGGTTAAGGTAGTTCGTTTACTACTGACCACGTGGTCTGTCAACACTGAGATTGCTGGTTGGATTCTCACTGCAGGTGGGGTGTACTCGACTCCAATCTTAATTGACAAGGATTGCCAGTTTTCCTACCGCAGGTCGAGGGTTTTCTCCGGGTACTCCGGCTTCCTCCCCAATAAAAACTGGACGCCACGACATAGCTGAAAAATTGCTGAAAGTGGCGTTAAGCACCATTCAAACAAAATAATAGATACGTAAAAATTGATCATGAATTAATGGTAAATTTTTTTTATTGTATATTTTTATTGTTACATATCCTTTTGAAATTTGATACATGTAGTGCAGTGTTTGAATTGCTTTATTAATAAATATTTTCAAATTTAGAACAAAAGTCGTTTTTGTTGTCTTAATTAATTCAAAGTCCATGTAGTGTATTGGATACCGTATACGAGTCCCGGATATTGCTGGTTTTTCCTGGTTCCTGTATTGGATACCGTATACGAGTCCCGGATATTGGAACGATTTAACAGTATAGTGCCAGTCGTTAAGGTCGAACTACCTTAACCACTGGGATATCTCGTGATATCCCAGTATAGTGCCAGTCGTTAAGTCGAACTACCTTAACCACTGGGATATCTCGTGATATCCCAGGATATTTCCCTGGTCCCAAACATCACAGTCTATGTGTATTGGATACCGTACAGGAGTCCCGGATATTGCTGGTTTTCCCTGGTTCCAAACATCACAGTCCATGTAGTGTATTGGATACCGTATATGATTTCCGGATTTTGCTGGTTTTCCATGGTTCCAAACATCACAGTCCATGTGTATTGGATACCGTATACGAGTCCCGGATATTGTTGGTTTTCCCTGGTTTCAAACATCACAGTCCATGTAGTGTATTGGATACCATATACAAGTCCCGGATATTGCTGGTTTTCCCTAGCCCCAACATCACAGTCCATGTTGTGTATTGGATACCGTATACGAGTCCCGGATATTGCTGGTTTTCCATGGTTTCAAACATCACAGTCCATGTAGTGTATTGGATACCGTATAGGAGTCCCGGATATTGCTCATTTTCCCGGGTTACAAACATCACAGTCCATGTAGTATATTGGATACCGTATAGGAGTCCCGGATATTGCTGGTTTTCCCAAGTTACACATACATCCCAGCCCATGTGGTGTATTGGATACCGTATAGAAGTCCCGGATATTGCTCGTTTTCCCGGGTTACAAATATCATAGTCCGTGTAGGGAAATGGATACCGTATACGAGTCCCGGATATTGCTGGTTTTCCATGGTTCCTGTATTGGATACCATATACAAGTCCAGGATATTGCTGGTTTTCCATGGTTCCTGTATTGGATACCATATACAAGTCCCGGATATTGCTGGTTTTCTTAGGTCCCAAACATCACAGTCCATGTAGTGTATTGGCTACGGTATACAAGCCCAGGATATTGCTGGTTTTCCCTGGTCCCAAACAAAGAAAACAAAAAAGTCGTCTTATCAGCATAAAGTATTTGAAAATTGCTCATATGGCTCGTTTAATTAAAGCAGGTACAATCACTGAAAATTAAAGTTGAGCAGATAGTTTGACCTATTCATCTCTTATGTATGCAGTAAGAGATGGTTACATCACTTTCGTTTCTTTGTATTGATATCAAAGCTCTCAAAAGTCTTTCTGTCGGTGGTTCTCTGATGACCATTTTCTTGCAAAATAACAAAAAACTGTTAGGTGGAAAATTGCTGTGCAGGAAGTGCCTCCAAAACAGATATAAAAACATTGTATCTTTAAGTATACACGACTGGCACTATACTGTTAAATCGTTCAATTCTTGCAAAATTTTGCTTAAATATCATGTACACGGTTATAGTCGAACACACCTTAACATCTCGTGATGACATTACAAATAATAGTTCAATGCCTGTATCAATTCAGGACCATCAGTTTTGACAGTTGCCTTGGTGATCGGTATTTTGTTATTACCTTAATTTATTAAAGAGTCGCACAGGAGAAAAAACATGATTAAAAATATATATTTCAACTGTATAAAATCGTGTTTATTCATAATTATATCTTTTATCTATATCTTTTATCTTATATCTAAAACGAAAGGGTAAATTTGCATAATGTTGAGCTAATTTCGTAATACACAGCTGTGTCACGAGCGCATGATACGCCCTCTTAAGATAATGACAAGAGCTATAAACTTCATTGATAAGCCATAATCACATATATCAGCTATGCTCTGAAATTTTAAGAAAATTGATTTAAGCATTTCTGCAGCCACATCTATCAAAACAAAACGTTCCCCGATTTTTAAAGAATATTGATGATGTCTTTAAGATAGTTATCGACAGCTGAAACATCCTCCTTTTTCCACGAACAAAGTTTCATACCTTTATAACAATGAATTAGAAACTTACCAAAAAGTACATAGACCATGTGTTAACATAACAAGAGAGGATAGAGCCTACCGACAAATAAAATGGCCATAATTTCGCCAAAAATCATCAAACCCGAATGAAATTCAAACTTGACATGTACCTCATGATAGTTGACACTCACACACAATATCAGCTCAATATCTGCAGCCGTTAAGGAAAAAAATCTGGAAAAGACTGACGGAAGGAGTGCAAAAAGTCCTATTTCACGATCCCTTTAAGGGACTAATCAACAAATTAGTGCAGTTTTAAAAGAAAATATGTGTTTGTCTTTTGTTTGTTTGTTTGAATAGTGTTTAAAGCCACTTTCAGCAATTTTTCAGCTATTTCATGGCGTGCAGTTTTCACTGGGGGAGGGAAGACAGAGTACCCAGAGAAAACCACCAAACGGCGGTAGAAAAGCTGGCAATCCTGGTCAATTAATATTAGAATCGAGTACACCTTGCCAGCAGTGAGACGAACCCGCAACCTCAGACCACGTGATCAATGGTAGATGACTAGCTTAACCAATCGGCCATCGAGACCCCAAAAAATCTGTCAAAACATTTTCAAGATACAGTGCGAAATGTATACAAATAACGGGCGGACAGACAAACAGACATCTGTATACCAAAATATGTCCGTCATGGATCGTCATATAATAAATAAACATGTGCACAATATGTCTCTGCTGTAACTATTTATTTGTTTAGGATGTAACAAACAATTCAGTTTTCCTTCATGTTCACAGATAAGATGTGTTGCATCATCACAAGAATATAGAAAATTTACAGCTTATTTTATTTCAACTTTTGCCTTCTTTCTAGATTATTAACACATCTAATGTTAAAATATATCTATTTAATAATGTTTGTTTGTTTGGTTTTGGTGTTTAACGCTAATTTCGACAATTTTAAAGCTATATCATGGCGTTCAGTTTTGATTGAGGAATGAAGCCGGAGTACCAGAAGACAACCACCGACCTACGGTAGTGAAAATGGCAATCCTTGTCAATTAAGATTGGAGTTGAGCACACTCTGCCTGCAATGAGAATCGAACCCGCAATCTCAGCGTTGAGAGAAAACGTGATCAATAGTAGACGAACTACCTTAACCACTCAGCCACCGAGGCTCTTATTTAATAATGAATAATATTGATTCTAATAAATATCACCAGTTATACCCGCAAACTTAACAAAAATTCCAGTTCCGTAATCTATAAGCAACTGTTTGCTATCGTCATCCACTTTTTCTAATAAAATAAACACACAAAAAACTGCGAATTTAATTTAATGCCTTTAACTACATGTCACATTGGAATATGCGCAATTTAAAAAAAAAATACACATCACATTATGAATTATTGCACCCAACTTTATTGCAACATGACATTTACTCAATGTCAATTTTGGGCTTTCGCCTTTTTTCTATAAACAAGAACATTTTTCAACAACATTTCTGGTTTGATACTTTTTTCGCGGAATATATGTTTCATGCATGTATAACTAAAGTCAATATATGTTGTTTTCGTCAATGAACAATTTTCAGCTATGATCATGTGTGTAAAAACCTACCTAACGTACATAATTTATACCGATACTGTGTATAATACTACCATTTTAATTTTTTATAAGGGCCTCAGTTGCAGAGTGGTTAATGTAGTTAATCTACTATTGATCACGTGGTCTGTCCACACTGAGGTTGGGATCGAGTCTCTCTGCGTGCAGGGTGCGCTCTACTCTAATCTAGGATTGTCATATTTCTACTGGAGGTCGGGGTTTTTTTCTGGTTTCTCAGGGTTCTACACCAATAAAACTGGACGCCACGATAAAAATTGTTGAATGTGGCACTAAATACCATTCAAACAAAAAATAATTTTTTTTGTATTTCGATCCCAATAGATTGATTGATTTCATTACTAATGTGTCCATCTGTTCAGCTGGCTACCTGAAAAAAATTTGTTTTGACCTTTCCAAATAGCGTCCATAAGAGGTACGCGTTAAAATTTCCCAGGTCGCTATTTTTCACAGCAAAAAAGCAATATAAATAGTTATTAGGTATCCTTTAAACGAAAAGAATATCATTTTTGAAAAAAAATCGACAGTTGAAGATGAATAACGTTAGCCATTGTTGTTTGATGATATCAGGTACTGTATGCGTGTGAAACTTTAAAGCCATTAAGCACGAGAACTTATGCAATAATGGTAAACTCTGCATTGTTTGTTTGCAACCTTTGACACAGATGAACTGACTTTAAAATAAATCTGCTTGGACAATATGTTTGTTTGTTGTTTAGCTAATATAGCATACCAATGGACATTGTATAACTATGCACATACATAATTTGAAACAAATTTGAAAGTTTAAAATATAGATATTTTTAAATATACAATTATAGTCTTGTGTATAAGTCCATATGTGGGTTAATGGACCAAAGAATACGAGAAATCAAAATTGCGTTCTTAGTCCATTCAACCTCATATCGAATGATACACACAACTTCAATTTTTGGATTACAAAATTCTAACATATAGGAATACGAAAGTAAGTCAAAATTGATTTTAATCAGGTAAACAATTGTGAAACTAAGTGATTATCGATTTTAATGAGGGCAATGAAAGCATACGCTTGTCAACATGATTTTTTTCCTAAAGAATCTCATAAATGAAGGTAATAACAAAATACCAAACACCGATGAAACTGTCAAAAAAGACAATCCACAAATTAAAGTACGATAACCGGCAAACTCCAGAACCAACAACTACAGTAATGGTCCTGACTTGGTACAGGCATTTCAAAAGTCAAGTCACCAAATCCAAACATTAGAGACAAGTCACCAAATCCAAACATTGTAGACATGTCACCCATTCCAAACAGTGGACATTTAATCAATTCCAGACACTGTATACATGCCGACCAATCCAAACATTTTACACATGTCTCCCAATCCAAATATTATACACGTCACACCATCCAAATCTTAAAGACATGTCGATCTATCAAACATTGTAGACATGTTACCTAATCCGAAGATTGTAGATACAGTTGGATGCAATCCTAACGTAACATGCTAGTTAACTTGTATAGCAGAGATTCTGACTGCTTTAAGTTAACTGCGAGCAGAGAATTTTACTAGTTTGAGCAGAGATTTAGACAACCTAAGTTAATTTGGGCTGTTCTTTTGGGAATTTTGTGTACAATATATTTCTGTCCATTGACAACTTTTCTGACAATTTCCGTCCACTGGACTTTTTTTTCTTTTTGACAATTTCTGTCCTGGAAATTTTTTTTTCTTTTCTCAATTTTGTCACGTGACAAGTTTGTCAACGGGACATTTTTTGCTTTGACAATTTTTTTCACGTGACAAGTTTGTCCTCTTGACATTTGCTGTTTTGGAAATTTATATCCATTTTGTCAACTTGATAACCTTTCGACTGAAACGTTTAACTATTAGGCGACACAGAGTTAATTTCTTGTTCTTCGGACTTTAACTTTGAAAATAAGGAGCGAGCGAGCGAAATTTTTTTTATTAATTTTTTTTTAAATTCTGATTTTGACGAGCGAATGATTTTTTTTAAGGCGAGCGACATGTTTTTAATTTTTTAAAAAGGTTTTTTCAGGTTTCCGTAGTTAAACTGATGCGAGCGAGCGATTTTTTTTTAATTTTGAAGAAAATAACTGAAATAAAAAAATGTATTTGATATTAAACAAGTGCTTGTTCTCAGTGTTTTATTATTTAAGGCCATACCGAATTAATTACTTGTTCGTCGGACCGCCCGCACATGAAATTATTTCAGAAAGAAAAAATTATAAATTTCTTCCGCCCGCATTAACCGGAAACCCGCCCGCGTCCAGAACCGGAAGTTGTCTTTAGAAAAAATATTCTTCTCTGCGTTTTATGATTTTCATCCAAGTGCTCCGATAGCTGGAGATTCATTCAAAACTAAGAAGGTTAAAATACGTTTCAGTCCCCGAAACCGAAAGTAAAATTTAGAAAACAATGACAGAGAACAAGTGTGTGGTCGTGGCAGCAGTTGCCACCCAGTTTAAAGTACTGCTACCACATACAAATGTTATTTTCACTGTTTGTTATTGTTAATAAAGACAGGTAGTCTTTTATTATTTCTTTTTAATCAATCTTGAAATTATGCCTTGCCAAAAAGATTTGGAGACATAACTGAATAGTGGTATGGGCTGGCTGCAGCATCTTTTCAGAAGAGAAAAAAAAATTCAGGACAATTCTTTTCTGCTATATAATTTATTAATCAATTCGTTAAGTCATAAAACACTGAGAACAAGCACTTGTTTAATATCAAATACATTTTTTTCTTAATTTCAGTTATTTTCTTCAAAATAAAAAAAAATCGCTAGCTCGCATCAGTTTAACCATGAAAACCTGAAAAAAACTTTTAAAATTAAAAGCATGTCGCTCGCCTTAAAAAAAGATCATTCGCTCCACAAAATCTGAATTTCAAAAAAAAAAATTAATAAAAAAAATTTCGCTCGCTCCCTCCTTATTTTCAAAGTTAAAGTCCAAAGAACAAGAAATTAATTCTGTGTGGCCTAACCAATTGATTAATAAATTATATAACAGAACAGAATTGTCTTGAATTGTTTTTTCTCTTCTGAAAAGATGCTGCCTTATCTTTCTATTAATAGGTACAGAAGGACCAACAGACAGCCCATACCACTATTCAGTTATGTACTTTATGTACTTTAAACTGGGCGGAAACTGCTGCCACAACCACACACTTGTTTTCTACATGTTACTTTCGGTTTTGATTTTATAGGAGACTGAAACTGTATTTTAAACTTCTAAGTTCTTGATGAATCTCCAGCTATCGGAGCACTTGGATGAAAATCGTAAAACGCGTAGATTATTTTTTTTAAAGACACCTTCCGGTTCTGGACGCGGGCGGGTTTCCGGTTAATGCGGGCGGAAGAAATTTATTTTTTTTCTTTCTGAAATAATTTTACGTGCGGGCGGTCCGACGAACAAGTAATTAATTCGGCGTGGCCTTACTTTTTTAATGTTTTTTGACCATTTTTTAGGAAAGACCGACCGATTTATTTATCTGCGCGTTGTCGGAATGACAAGTATACGACAGATGAAAATCATATCGTTTGTGGTTTATTAAAATCCTAATATCGAAAAAATGGATCTAAACAAATAGTAATGAAGACGTAGAGATTCGTTGCTACCTACGTGTTTCTAGATATCATTGAGCAGAAAAATACTTATAAATCTTATGTTTCGGAAACATATTAGTTATTAAGCAGTTTTAATTGTTTCCTTTAATCAAATATTAAAGTACAGTCTAATAAAGTGAGATAAATCTCATTTTTGTTATACAAATATTTATCAATCATACAATTCTCCGATATAATAATATGAATTAATACAACTCCTGAAATTCAGAAGTAATTCAAAATATAAATATAAAAGTCTACTTGTATCCAATTAAAAGAATATTGCAATATCCAAATTTTGTGAATAAAAAAGGTTACGAATTAACGAAAGTTCTATATTTTAATCACTAAATCACACTATAGTACACAACTACTTACCAATAATAATAAAAAATCTGATATCTGCAATATTAACACCAACATTTTATATTTTCTATCCCAGTGTTTGTATTTCATCTATGGGTCTTGAGACTGAGTTTGTAATATAGTTTTAGTTGCATCACTTAGGTCTCACAATTAGATTTTTATCTAAAATCTGGTTTTTGTTGCATCTCCAATGTCTCATGCTTGATTTTATACATGTAAAATTGTATGTATTGTATGTTAATTGCATCGCTAAGGTCTCGGGATTGATTTTATATGTAAAAAATAATTTTTAATTGCAACGCTAAATTCTCAAGCATGTTTTATATGTTGAATAGGGTTTTTAATTGTATTGTCAAGGTCTTCGGATCGATTTTATATGTGGAATATATGGTTTTTATAGACCGAATTTTACTGCCGTTATACTCCGAAGTTTGTTTTGTGATTTGTCGGATTAACGGCAGAATTCAATCCTATTGCTTGTAATTTAGCAAATGAAAAATTCTAACTTCGGTCTATTTATACAAACTTCAAACATAATATTCATCTTCTTTACGTTAATAAAGCTTTAGACATTGCGTAATTAACGGGAAACGATCTTTATTGAAGAAATTTCTTTTTTTCGTCTTTGAAGATGCACGTGGAAAATGTTGATCATTTTTCCGTATATGGATAATGTGACCTAATTTTATTATAAACAAGCTAATCTGCTTACTATAACAACCATTCCATAGTAAGAATCCAGTAATTTACATATGTATTACCCAAGATGCAACACGCCAAAAAAAGCGAGGGTACGATTATTCGTTCTAGGTTTTTATTGCATCGCTAAGATCACTTGCTTAAGTTTATATGTGAAATATGATTTTAATTGCATTCCTCAGTCCATTGGAGTGATTTTATATGTTTACTATATTTTTTAATTGCTTCGTTTAAGTCTCCTTAGTAGTTTTGTACGTGTACTTTGCTTTTTTGGTTGCATCTTTTGGGTATCAGGAAATGATTATATATCTAAAATATGGTTTTAATTCCATCACAAATATCACCAGAGTGAATTAATACATGAAATATGTTTTTTTTAATTTTATTGCTCATGGCTCAGGATTGAATTTATATGTAAAATATATTTTTTATTTTCATCACTTAGGTCTCTGGATTGATTAAATATGTAAAATATTGTTTTAATGTCATGGCTAAGGTCTCCAGAGTGATCTTATATGTAAAATATGGTATTTAATTGCCTTGCTAGTCCCATTTATTAATTATGTTTTATGTTAAATATTGTCTTTAATTGCATCGCTAAGGTCTCTTGAGTGAATTTAAAGGTGAAATGCGGTTTTTGACTAAATTGCTATAGTCTCCTTAGTGATTTTATATGTTAATTATGGTTTCCATTTGCATTACCAAGGCTTCAAGATTGAATTTATATGTGGAATATTGTTTTTAGTTGTATTGTTAAAGTCTCAATATTGATTTTATATGCTAAAAATGGATTTTAATTGCATCGCATAGCTC
Organism: Limnoperna fortunei; assembly: GCA_944474755.1. Classification (NCBI taxonomy): domain Eukaryota; kingdom Metazoa; phylum Mollusca; class Bivalvia; order Mytilida; family Modiolidae; genus Limnoperna; species Limnoperna fortunei. Next base: position 58,380,439 of record OX104120.1, read on the forward strand.
TACAGAGTGATTTTATATGTAAAATTTGGTTTTTGATTACATAGCTTTAGTCTTATTAGTGATTTTATATGTTAAATATGGTTTTTGATTATACTGCTACATGTATGTCATACAATCCTAATATTATAGACATGTCACACAATCCAAATATTATAGACATGTTACGCAATCAATTATTGCAGACATGTTACCCAATCTAAAAATTGCAGGCATGCACCCTATCCCAAACATTATAGACATGGGGCTAAATTCAAACATTATAGACATGTAACCAAATCGAAATTTTATAGACCCAATTAAAAAATTGTAAACATGCTCCATCAAAACATTGTATACATGTCATCCAATCTAAGCATTGTAGACATGTCATTAAACCTAAACAAGGGCCTCGGTGGCCGATTGGTTCAGGTAGTTAGTCTACTATTGATCACGTGGTCTGTCAACACTGAGATTCTTATTTTGAGATCCTATGCCTTATCATAAAGATGAGCTTCAAAACATAGAAAAACACAGGTTATTTAACGTTGTGATAACAGTCCAATAGCTTCAATAAACAAACTGCCTAAGATTCTCGTTTGGTGCAGGCACTTTTGGTAAATATATATTTTTTGTAGTCAAGCATAAAATAAGTCTGAATATTGCTGGGGTTTAACAAAGACCTTTGTTTCTTTTTCCTTCTTGTTTGATTTGCAAGTCAAAGAAAGATAGTCTTTTTTAAACAGATTTTTCAGACTTTTTTTTTCAATAATTATCTCCATTTTTTAATCTCCCAACAGGTGGCGTTAACATTTTATGAAACCGGTTTACAAACAGGGCACATTTTCGATCAGATAGTTTTAAGTTAACCGCCACCCAACCCTTACCAAACCAAACAAAATTTTCGAGCTAATTGACTTACGGCTTTTCTCGTCTTCTGTTGTTGGTATTTGTTTATTATACCCTAAAGCTTAGGTTCCCATTCGTATATTTTATTTATCTGTTACGACATGGGTAATTTATCTATTAGTTTAACATTTCTTTTTCATTCATATTGTTTTGTAAAAAGAAGTTGAGCTTATAGACAAACATTTGTTATAGCTATATTGTATTGTTGCAAATATGTTTCTTACGCCTTACAGCTATGTTTTCATACAAAGGCCAATGGTTTCCAAACCTTTGATTCGATGTGGTCTTTAAAGTAGTTACAGATTTCTATCTATGTGTATTTAAATATGTTGTTTGATTTTTACTTTATGTTTACGTATATACATGACATTTTCCAAAAAATAAGAGTTTCTTCTTCTATCCTATCAAACGGAGTACAGAACGTATAAACAAAAAATACGGAATTTATTATGCATCCAACTGCGTAATTATGCATTTCGAGTGTTTTACTGTGCATCCTAATATTAGTTTTAATTTCCTAGGTCGAAAAAACGCGTTGATGACCGACATCACCGACATGCGGTTCCATGACTTTAACAAAGTCAGAACGGAAATGGGGTGATTCCGCAACTACATATTCGCTCGCCGTGTTACGTGTTACGATACAGTCCCCACTCTGCAGAGAGTCTCCAATATCCGCCTTCTGGGATGCGTTAGGTTGGTCTGTGGATTGAGCACCGAAAACCCTTCCTGTATGATGCTAGTTCCCGTATCCGGAAAAATTAAACACACAACTAAACATTCACTAGGATTCAGTTACTGTCGTTGAGCGACAATACACTAAGTAAACTATGTATATATCTCTACGCAGTTGTAGTATTTAGAAATGTGATTGTGTACAAGTTCTTCATTGTTTGTTTTTAAATCCGGACATCCTTGTTTTAATCTTAGTAACGCTTAATGTTTGCGTTCATTCTCACCATTTAATTTTTTAAAGGCAACAACGTTTTCTTTGTTTTCTTAATCGTGACTAGGTGATTTTATTAAAACATCTTCAAACACTTATGAACACAATAGCCTCTTATAATATCTATAGACTTTTTAGTACTGCACTGGGTGTTGTATCTTCTCATTCATTAAATGAAAACTAGTGCTCAAAAATTATATGGGAAAAAAATAGTAAGGTGGCATTAACCTATGTAGTTAATGTATATAATAATATGCATGTACATGTATATATACAACATTACAAAAATGTCTCTAACATTTTATCATATGAATATTCGTGAACAAGCACCAATTCCACAAAATAATCTATGGGATGAATAGCTTTAGTGTCATAATTTCCTTTCAAACAGCGTTCATGTTCGCATTATTTTAGCAATAAAAACAAACACTAAGATTAGCATAGAAGAACCACATATTTGGCGACAGTGTTGTATTACTAATGATAAATTTTTATAATAAGCATATTTAAATGTGTGTTTAAATTCAATCAATAATGCGAAGACGGGGTTGAAAAAGTGTTCCTTATTGATTACGGTCTTTCCGAAATGAGTTGTATGAAACATGAAAATCAATATGAGTTTTCAATGAAAGATAAAATAAAAGCCAAATATAACTAAGCCTCTTGCCGCAGAAAATGTATATAAAATATCATACACGATTAACTTATCTTAACATCATGACAAGATTACTATTTCTGTTCACACCTGTTATAAATTGAAATTCTTGTGAAACTGTAACCTATTCAGTAGCGTAGCCTGGCGGAAGCTTGGAAGCCAAGGCTCTCGCGTTAATGGCAAAAAATTAATCGAACAACAAGCAAAAACAACACCACGAGAGATCGTTCCATTTTTTGTCGAATCAGCTTATTGTTTTCTGGACGTTATATAGCCCACCGCACAGAGTAGCGAGATCATGTGATGCTTTTAATTTTCCTTCACATTGTTCTTAACAATCACAGAATACAATCTCTTGATATTTAGTACAAAGCTGTAACTAGGGGTCCTATATCGTGATTACCAACTGCAGAATATTACTTCCTGTTTACTATGCATTGACAGATTTTTTATTATTACAACTTTACCTGCTCAGTTAAAGAGATTGTCGTTTTATTTCATATATGGTATGTGTCTTGCATAAAAAATGTGTCATTTGTGAAAAATTATTTTAGATCACTTAAATTTTATTGAACAATTTGTAATAACATGTCGAAAATGCCTTATTTGCCCCCGACTTCCCTACCAGAGATTTCCTTTAGACCCTCGTTGGACCTTAAGCGACCCTGAGACCCCTCACCAAGAAAAAGAACCTTAGCTACACCTATTATGGTAATCATACATCGCCAACGGCTTCGGCTTGTGCTAGAATTATTGTAAATAGTGTAATACAAGGCTGTTAAATATTTCAAGAACGCATATGATATCCAACATCCTAAGATCGCAAATAGGAATCTGTCAGAACTAAGCCTATGTCCAAAAGAACATGAGGCATACCGAAGACTTTGGTTATTATAAAAGTCATTGTTAAACCCAAGCAATATTCAGACCTGGATTATGCTTGGCTACAAAAAATATATATATTTACGTGCCTGCACCAAACATGGATCTCATGCAGTTTGCTTATTGAAACTATTGGACTGTTATCACAACGTAAAATAACTTGTTTTTTTCAATGTTTGGAAGCTCATATTTATGATAAGGCATAGGATCTCGAAATAAGAAAACTAACTTTTGCCTTGCCGTCGACAAAGAATGAGCGAGTCTAATATTACTAGCATTTGACTGGAGTTTTAGAAAGGCACTTTTCTCTTATTCTGTTCCATATCCCTTCTTAATTAGTCAACAAATATTCCATTGCACCAAAGTCTCTACAATTGCATCTACACCCTATAAGTTAGAGTTTCAATTAGTGTAGAAATTCCCTGTGTGCCCAACTGTGAAACAAAAATGCATGATAGCTTATGAGCAATATTCTACAAGTCGTCCAGCACTGAGACAGTACTACTTCAAGTTTTCTATTTGTAGATGTAAGTTTGCGGTTACATTGTATTAAACAATGTCAATGTAGACCTAAGTAATGTAAATGTAGACCTTAAAGTGTTGGTTATAATTCTACAATGGGTGACACGTCTACAATGTTTAGGCTGAATTGTTTGTTTGTTTGAAAAATTGTTTAACGCAAATTTTCATCAATTTTGCAGCTATATCATGGCGTCCAGTTTTTATTGGGGGAGGAAGCCCAAGTACTTGGAAAACAACCCCCGACGTTCGGTAGGAATATTGGAAATCCTTGTCAATTAAGATTAGAGTCAAGTGCATCCTGTTCACAGTGAGACTCGATCCCGCAACCTCAGTGTTGACAGACCACGTGATCAATAGAAGACTAACTTCCTGAACCAATCGGCCACCGAGGCCCTTGTTTAGGTTTTATGACATGTCTACAATGCTTAGATAGGATGACATGTATGCAATGTTTGGATGGAGCATTTTTACACTTTTAAATTGGGTGACATGTCTAAAAAATTTCGATTTAGTTACATGTCTACAATGTTTGAATTTGGCCCAATGTCTATAATGTTTGGGATGGGGTACATGACTGCAATCTTTAGATTCGGTAACATGTCTATAATATTAGGATTGTGTGACATGTCTATAATATTTGGATTGTGTGACATACATGTAGCAATATAATCAAAAACCATATTTAGGATATACATGTAAAATCACTCCGGAGACCTTAGCAGTGGAATTACAGACCACATTTAACATACAAAATCACTAATGAGACCATAGCAAGGTAAGGAAAAACCATATTTCACATATAAAATCACTCTGGAGACCTAAGGGATGCAATTAAAATCCACAAATAAAATCAATCCTGAAACCTTGGTAATGTAATTGAAAACCATAATTAACATATGAAATCACTAAGGAGGCTAAATCAATTTATTTAAAAACCTCATTTCACATATAAATTCACTCTAGAGACCTTAGCGGTGCAATAAAAACCATATTTAACATAAATAATCATTAATAAATGAGACTAGCAATGCAATTAGATACCATATTTTACATATAAGATCACTCTGGAGACCTAAGCCATGCAATTAAAACCATATTTTACATATTAAATCAATCCTGAGACCTTAGGGCTGGAAATAAAAGCTATATTTTACAGATAAAATCAATCCTGAGACCTGAGCAATAAAATAAAAAAAAACATTTCATGTATAAAACCACTCTGGGGATATTTGTAATGGAATTAAAACCATATTTTATATATACATTCATTCGGTGATCTTAGCGATGCAATAAAAACCATATATTCCACATATGAAATCAATCAGAAGACCTTGACAATACAATTAAAAACCATATTTAACACATAAAACATGCTTTTGATTTGAGTGGTGCAATTAAAAAGCATTTGTCACATATAAAATCAATCTTGAGACCTTAGCAATGCAATTAACAGCCGTTTTACAGATATAAAATCAGTCATGAGACATTGGCGATGCAACAATAACCATATTTTAGATAAAAATAAAATTGTGAGACCTTAGGGATGCAACTAAAACCATATTACAAACTCGGTCTCAAGGCCATTAGATGAAATACAAACACTGGGATAGAAAATATAAAATGTTGGTGTTAATATTGCAAATATAAGATATTTTATTATTATTAAGTAGTTGTGTACTATAATGTGATTTAGTGGTTAAAATATATAACTTTCGTTAATTTTTAACATCTTTTATTCACAAAATTTAGATATTGCAATCTACGTTTAATTGATAAATGTAGACTCAATTTATATTTTGAATGACTTCTGAATTTCAGGAGTTGTATTAATGAATATTATGATATCGAATAATTGCATGATTGATAGATATTTGTATAACAAAAATGAGATGTGTCTCACTTTATTAGACTATGCTTTGATATTTGATTACAACGGTAAAACGGCGCAATAAATGATATGTTTCCGAAACATAAGATTTTGAAGAATTTTTCTCCGCAATGATATCCAGATACACGTAGGTAGCAAAGAAATCTTCAATATCAACGTTTTAATTACTATTATTTTTAGATGAATTTTTTGTCGATATTATGAGTTTAATAAACCACAAACGGCATGATTTTCATCTGTCGTATGCTTGTCATTCCGACAACGCGCAGAAAAAATAAATCGACGTACGGTACAATCAGTCGTTCTTTTCTAGAAAAATGTCAAAAATATTAAAAAAATAATAGTTAAAAGTGTCAGTCGAAAGGTTAGCAAGTTGACAAATGGATATAAATTTCCAAAATTACAAATGTCCAGTGGACAAACTTGTCACGTGACAAAATTGTCAAAGCAAGAAATGTTTCCGAAACATAAGAATTTAAAGTATTTTTCTCCGCAATGATATCCAAAAACACGCAGGTAGCAAAGAAATCTTCAATGTCAATGTTTTCATTACTAATGTTTTAGATCGATTTTTTCGATATGAGGAGTTTAATAAACCACAAACGGTATGATTTTCATCTGTCGTATACTTGTCATTCCGACTACGCGCAGTAAAAATAAATCGACGTACGGTAATAGTTAAAAGTGTCCGTCGAAAGGTTAGCAAGTTGACAAAATGGATATAAATTTCCAAAATTACAAATGTCCAGTGGACAAACTTGTCACGTGACAAAATTGTCAAAAAAAATGTCCAGTGGACAGAAATTGTAAAAAAGTTGTCAAATGGACACAAATGTATTGTACACAAAATTCTCAAAAGAACAGCCCAAATTAACTTATGTTGTCAAAATCTCTGCTCAATCTAGTAAAACTCTCTGCTCGCAGTTAACTTAAAGCAGTCAAAACTCTGCTATACAGGTTAACTAGCATGTTATGTTAGGACTGCACCCAACTGTATCTACAATCTTTGGTTTGGGTAACATGTCTACAATGTTTGATAGATCGACATGTCTTTAAGATTTGGATGGTGTGACGTGAATAATGTTTGGATTGGGAGACATGTCTAAAATGTTCGGATTGGTCGGCATGTATACAGTGTTTGGAATTGATGAAATGTCAAAAGTGTTTGGAATGGGTGACATGTCTACAATGTTTGGATTTAGTGACTTGTCTCTAATGTTTGGATTTGGTGACTTGTCTCTAATGTTTGGATTTAGTGACATGTCTTAGGTTGGATGTTATGTCTACTGATTGGATTGGGTGACATATCTAAAATGTCTAGATTAGATGACATGTCTATAAAAGTTTGGATGCAATTTTAGAATTTGGCGACATGTCTATAATGTTTGAGATGCGTTATATGCCTACAATGTTAGTATTGAGTAGTATGTCTACAAGATTTGGTTTGTGTGACATTTATATATGTTTGGATTGAGCGACACGCTACAATATGTGTATTGTGTGAGATGTATACATGTTAGGATTCTCGACAATGTTTGGAGTGTGTAACATGTTTACAAAATTTGGATTGAGCGACACAATACAATATTTGTATTGTGTGTGATGTATACATGTTAGGATTCTCGACAATGTTTGGAGTGTATTACAAAAACCCAAAAATGTGACAATTGTAGACAATTCCACGTGCTTGAACATAAAATAGATTATTTACCAGTGTTTGTTTACAGTTTCCCATATCCAATAAAATTAGACACGTGATTTATCTTCAGTGTAGATGATATGCTATAACAATTTGACATAAAAGGCATTTTTAAAAATATTTTGTCTTTTTTTTTACTTTCTTTAAATTAATATTATATATTTATAAATTCTTATTTCACATTAACATGTAAGTTTATTTAAAACATGCAATCTGATGCACTTTCGTTTTCCATGGTATTATCGTCTTGACGCACGACTAAATCCGTTCTTTTTCAGATTTCAGTACGATTACATTTTGTTATTGTGGACGAAATGCAGAACATTGCCGCGAATGTTTTAAGTCAATGCATATGGTACTCATACGATTCCCAATTTTTTCCAGTCATTCGTCGTTAAGAGGTCTTTGAAGTGGACAGACATGAAAATGAAAGTATCATATCTTCGTAAATGATAGTGATGCAAAATGACGAAACAGTTTCACAATCCAAGCCCCCACGCTTAAAGAAATTGATTTAATAACACATTGATTTATTTGGAGCTGTTCTTTTGGTTAACAAACTCCCCTATTTGTTTATGACCGGCTAAACTTTGTTGTTTACTTATGCATTAGGGGACATCGGTGGAAGAGTGGTTAAGGTAGTCAGTTACTAATAAGCAAGTGCCTTTCAGCACTGTGGTTGCAAGTTCGAGTCTAACTGCGTACATTGACAAAAATCGACAGTTTTTCTACCCGAAAGTTGGGGGTTTTCTATGGCGTCCTAACCCAATACAAACTGAAGGCCACGATAAAGACGAAAAATTGCTAAAAGTGGTGTTCAACATCATTTAACAAACAAAAACTGATACTATATGATATGTTTGGACAGATTCTTATAAACGACACATGGTAAGTTTACACACAATTTTATGAAAACAAACAACGAATAACAATATTTTTGTCATCAACTCTCTGACAAATGGACGCATAATTGTAAAACAAGCATTGCCGCTTTCAATACTTAACTTCAAATATTCATTTTATTTAAGTACTACAATTAAATATTTTTTATCAAGGTCCTTATATGGCAAGTAAGTACATGCTTCAAAAAATGTTTTAGAAGTCAGCGAATTCTGCAATGAACATCAAGAAAAAATTAGATTATACTGCAAAAAGCACGACTGTCCATGTTGTAGAAAATAAGTTGTTTTTGATCACCAGATGTGTAAAGATTTAATCCAGTTATAGGATACAGTTCAAAATGTTAAAAACTCGTTTGGTTTCCAAGACATTCTGCAAACAATGACTGACATGGTTAATAATATTCAGAAAATTAAAAAGGATCCGATAAGCAAACTTGTCTACATTGAAAGAAGAAACAAAATTGGTTGAAAAAGAAATAGAGTGCTCAACTCGACACATTGCAAGAGGGTATAATGAAGGAATTGTATAAAGCGGAGTCCAAAGAAAGCAAAATGATTTGTCAGTTGCTGGATTTAATAGAACAGAACGATAAGGAAATCGCAGTCCCGGGAAACCTTATCAACATAAAACGACACGCATCAAACCTTCAGCCATTCCTTGCCATGAAACAAATTGAATGATATATGGCAGAGTAAGATGAATATTTCACCTCACTTGTAATAAATAAACGTACTAAAGCGAATTAGTTTGTCGTGCGAAATGAATGATGTCTTACAATATATCTTTAAAATAATAAAAAAATTTGGGAAATAATTTGTATTACTAGTATTACTAGTGAGTTAGAGATTGTGAGAATAAAAGTAAATCAAGCTCAAATGTGATAGCTACGGCTCCATACAAGTCAATTGACAATATATCAGTAACTTTACAAGTGACTATAGAGACAAACTTAAATGGTGTAAGAGGTTGTGCGATGTTGCCAGATGTTAGAATGGTATTATCCTGTATCCCTATAAAACGGGTCAGATGATTTAAAAAAGATGCTTCCCATGATCAAGACTTTGACATCAGTTTAGAACAAAACGATGTCGTTAATATAACATATATTCATGACAACAATACTATTGCTGTTACTGGAGCAGGTACAAATATATCAGTTGCATTGACGTAGAAAGCAGGAAAGTCAAGGAAATTATTCAAGTGGGATCTGCCAATCACGGCATAGTAAGCAGGAACAACACTGATCTATTGTGCTTAGGATGGTGGTATATAGTTGATTAACCTGTCCGACAATCCGTTAGTAACATCGTTACAAGGAAAATGTCTACATTTGCGTAAATTACTACCTTTGGTGGCAAACTTTACCACACAAACATGGACACAGATACTGTGACATGCTGTGACCTCCATGGTACAATACAATGGTGGTAAATCAAAGATGAAAGTGTTCTGAAGAATCCAGCAGGTATCTCTGTCGACAATGCTGGTAACGTGTATGTCGTTGGTGCGCGTCACACAATGTTGTTATTATCTCCCCTGATGAACAACGACAAAGAAAACTATTGTATAACAAGGACGGTCTTGACTTATCACAAGTTCTCCGCAAAGGCAGGTCTACTAATCAGTTATTGGTTGCAAATTACAACGGAAAGGTTTTTCTTTATAAATTGGAGTGACGGTTTATCCAATTTATTTCCACCGTGATGAGAACGATATGCGTGATTGATTCGGGTAGATGTTTATTTAACATATCGTTTGTTGTAGTGTACATAACATTTGACCTGATATATATTTTAACGTTTTTAAATGTTATAAATCAACCAACTATGGAACACTAATCTGAATTATTTTTTTTTAATGAACTTATTTGTTACGATAATCAATTATTGCATGATATCAACATTTGAATTCAAACATATCATGGTACTTTTCATTATTTTTGTAGCGACATATTTGCCTCAGGAAATATATACAAATTAAAATATAAACGAACGTAACAGCTCATCTTCGCTAGCCAATTGTTACGATCGGATCCTAGTGTGAAGAGAGAGGGGACCTGATCATAGGGTTAAGAGAGGGGGAACCTGATCGTAACACTTGGCAATCGAAGATGGTACTAGGTTGAAGAGCAGAGGACTTGATCGTAACACTTGGCGAACGAAGATAGTAACATCACTACCTGTGTTTCGAGCCTAACACCTTTTTTAAAATACACTGTAATAAATTTTTTAGGGGAGTGGGGGTGAGTTGTTGGTTTGTTGATGATGAACTTACCTCAGTTTAACATATTGTTTTCCAAAGTTGGGAAGCAATGAATGATATCTTAATTTTTTTCAGAAAAGATCTTTTTAATATATTGCATCTGGAAATATTTAATTTTAATAACTAATTGAAAGTTAATATTACCTGATTTTACATTTGTATTTCGTTTTTTTAAATTGTTCTTTTAGTTATGCTGCATTATTTGTTTGCTTTGACCAGCATGACTGTAAAACAGCAATCGAAATATTATTTATAAAGTAAAGTCGCTCTGTAAGAATTCTGTAACGAGAACTTCTTCTAAATTACGTTTTTCTAGATACAGTCTGGCACCCAATAACCTGTTGTAATCTTCTCTGAAACTACATGGCCAAAAGATTGTTTGGATGTTTGCTTTACATCCAGGGAGAAGTAGTTCAGCTATGTTAAGGACGAGAGCAAGTTAAAAAAAAACATTAAAACAAATCTGGCAAAGCTTTTGAATGCCACTGGAAAAGTATAGAGTATGGGTAAGGGCGGAAAATTTAACCATTTTAGCGCTAAAACGAGCCTATCGACATCTACCATAAGGTTTTTAGCGTGCAAGGAGTGTGGTACTCTCCGGACACGTTACCAATTGTGTATCATGGTCAGGCTTTCCGTATTATGACCTTAAACTCCTTATCCGCTACCTGGGAACGCGCTAGGCAGATACATTGATCAAGAACTGTGAACTCGCACAGTGTGGTCCCAGACTTAATTTTATTCCTTTTTTTTTGGTCTGTGGATTAATATGTTTCTAATATGCTGTTCTGCATTGGACAGCTTTTACCAGGTACCACATAGTGGCCCACGTTAGTCTGGACCTGGAATATTCCTACATAGTTAACCAGAGGCAAAGGTCAAGTGAGTTTTTCGGGTCGAAATATGCCTGTTTTCTGTCATCCTTATCGTTGCCAGCTATTCGCATTTTCTTCTCTTTCGCCAGAAATATTGGGCCAATTTCAATCAAACAGGCACAAAGTATCCCCGAGTAATGGGAATTCAGTTTTGTTGTATTGATTGATTGATTGGTTGTTTGCTTGATGTCTTGACCAATATGTCAGCTTCATTCAAGGCAGGAAAAGTTTAAAAAACAATTAATCAATGGTAAAATGGGACATGTGGGGCAAAATTGTGACTTGAGAATGAAACCTTTTGTAGAAACTACACTGAGCCTACTCTTTCAAAATCTACACAAAAGGTCTTTATCATGCAAGGAGCGTTGCTTTCTTTTAACATGTTAATTACTAGGGCCAACATTACTGACAACCTCTTAACATTAGGATATCCTCCCCTACAGATGCGCTGGGCAGGTCTGTGGGTCGAGTACTGGAAACCCTCCAATTATGATCCCAGTTGTTCAAATAAAGGGCATGTAACCTCGTCAAAGAGAAGATAATTAAGAATAAGATAATTTAAAAAATTATGTCAACATTTTAAAGTCTCCTTTAAGGAACTATTGTGCTAATTAAAATCATATTTTGCGAAAGTATAGTTTTTTTAAGAGAATTCAAGTGATATAACTGGGCCAACACTGAAATTATACTATAATTTTTTTGAAAATATACAGTTGTGTGCATATTTTATATTCACATTTCCCTGTCAAAGTTCCGGTGTTTTATTTAAGAACTCCGGCCTCCTCTCCAAATAAAAACTGGACGACCACGATATAGCTGAAAGGCTGGTACAAGTGACGTTAAACATCATTCAAATAAAGAAACATACATTGTGTGATGAACTGACCTAAGTTTAAATATTTAAACATTGCTTTCTTCATTCAGGGTTCGATATTATATTAACTCCATAACAAATACTGCTTGTTTCAATTACATTTTCTGCGAATATAGTGCGAGGGTTTCCAGTGCTCGACTCATAAAGCAGCCTAGCGCGTCCCTGGGTGGTGGATAGGATAGATCCTCTCGCTGGGGGATGTCGGCTCTTAATATGGAAAGCCTGGTCGCGCACAGTAGTGGCTAACGTGTTTGCAGATTGCCACGCTTCTTGCACTATAAAGACCCATTTTGTAAATTTTGAAAAAGAGAAAGCTCATTGCGGCCGCTACAAATTAAAATTTCCGCTCCTACTCAATACTCCAAACTTATCCAGTGGCAGTTAAAATTGTGTTCCTTATGTCCCACTTTTTCTCAGCCTGAATATAGCTGAAATACTGCTCACTGGACGTAACGCCAACATCCAATCAATTAATCAATTCAATTACATTTTAATCAAATTTATAGAATCTAAATGTATCAAATAATAAGAGATAAATACTAGTATGCAATATTAGTGTAGAATTGAACATAATTCGAATAAACACGATATTCAAACCATGGATTATTATGGTAAATTTGATCATCACATTGTTTTCCAGTTCCCTTGTTGCCGTCTAGACAGTTACCTCACGGGGAGTGTTTTTATTTATACCGTAGTTTGAGTGAGATATTACAGTTAAGAGATTCCTCTTATACCATTTTCTAATATCCAGTACGTATTTGTCCCCTTCAACATATTCTATTAAATCTTGACAAAGCTGCATTTAATTAAACAATAAATTAGGTTGAACTGCAACATACAACAACTTTCTTAGAAATAGTTTTAAATTTTTTAATTTGGCTCAGATTTGATATTTAAAAATTACAATCAGGCTGAAAAACAATCATCGTGTACAAAACTACATCACCTTTCAGTAATGTTCCTGATGTGATTCATCAATTTTATTCTATGTACCATTTGGATACACTGCAAGATATAGGGACTTTTTGGAAGCCGGTCACATGATATGATACTCATATCTTGTTTTAAAGGGGGCATCATACAGCAATTAACTTCAGCTGATAAATTGTCAGGAGCAATGCTTTGTTTATGAAATCATATTTTGATATTATTTTTAATCGCAATTCAGTAATCGTATATTGCGAAGTGGAAATTATATTCAGTTTTATGTAGTGTTTTACTCGTGACCGTATTTCTGTTTTTTGATTAGTCGAAACCTATGGGACCGGGTTGTTCGTAAAAGTGAAATAAGATAAAAATGGGCCTATAAATCCTTGTTATTATCGATCGAGATTTTGTCGTCTTATGCCTATGTATATATTTATTGGGAATTTTAAGTATTAAATATGGAAGCCCGTACGTGACACGGAAAAAAACATCTTGAGCGCACGAGTTTCAAATCTTGTGGGCACAAGTAACTAAATTGTGCGGACGAGTTTATAATCTCAATAACCGGATTTGTGACCTTTCAAGGAGCATACCCATAGCAGGGGTCATCTGATGACTTCGACTCAATGTAGGCTTTGGTAGAGCTTCTTGAACTGAACATCTAAGCAATTAACAGCTTTTCTATAGCTGCAATATATGGCAAAAACATTAAAACTGTGATTTTTTAACCTTTAGAGGACCATAAACCCTATAAAGGGTCATCTGGCCAAAATAATGTACTGTATTACATATAAATATTTTTTTTCTTTGTGATTAAAATGCACATCCCCAAAGCAAAATAATATAATAAATTATCTGTTTCAATATATGTATACATCCTTCGTACGACATTTTGATTTCCTGTAAACACGTAAAAAATATTAAAAAATTCCTCATTTGAAGTGTCTTTGTTCATGCCAACAGTTTCACATCAAACAAATGTTTTACATTGCCCAAGAAACATGGTAAAGAATTTCTTTAACATCGACTAAGTTATACGTTCATTTTGAGGGTAAGTACAGTAAATGATACATATGAATATATAACAGTCAGGGACTTAGATGATTATATTGTTATCTATTAGTGTTAGATTTATTCTCTTTGATATATTAGATGAACACTTTGATTATTACTCGGTTAAGATCACGATGAATTCTCATACAAATATAACGCTGTTATAAAACAGATTAAAAGTATTGTACTGGGACCTTACAGTGATCAGATGTTAATAATTAGTACCCAGTAAAAGAAAAAAAAACTGTTATTGTTATTAGAAGGCAGTTGCGGTTATATTCTAAAAGGAGGGAAAATCCATTAATCCATTCAACACGTATTCAAATCAGTTGTGTTTAACACAGTAATTAGTATATATGACAAAAGGAAACCTTATCTACTTATCTTATCTATCTGAGTATATTTGTAATTCTGGTTGTTTTGAGTATATTTGTAAATCGGGCTTGTATATTTGTAATTCTGGTTGTTCTGAGTATATTTGTAATTCTGGTTGTTCTGAGTATATTTACAATTCTGGTTGTCCTGAGTATAATTGTAATTCTGGTTGTCCTGAGTATATTTATAATTCTGGTTGTCCTGAGTATATTTGTAATACTGATGGTCATGAGTATATTTGTAATACTGGTTGTCGTGAGTATATTAATTTGTACTTCTAGTTGTTTTGAGTATATCTGTAATTTTGTTTTTCCTAATTGGTTTTCCTAAGTATATTTGCAATTCTGGTTTTCCTAAGTATATTTGTTATTTTAGTGAACCTGAGTAGTTTAATTTGTAATTTTGGTTTTAATGATAATATTTGTAATTCTGGTTGACCTCATTTAGGTTTGAATAAAAACAATAAACCCAATAAAACTACATTCTATTTTAAATTGATGCATTAATGTCAGTCTTACAGTCGGCGCTAAAACGAATCGATAGGGAGTCCGAATGTTCACTTTCTGGAGATCACTAGTTCTTATGTAGTCATGTTACAGACTATACCGTTTTTTATGCGTGTGATGTCGCTTATTACCTAAATGTTAAATCGTATTTTATACCTTATGAGGAAACCATTCAGTTTCTTATATATGCTGTTGGCACATCTTACCGAGTAACTGACGTCTGACGGAGAACAATATTTTCAATCAGTTAATTTTAAGTTTTTTAATATAAACTCCCAGTATCACTTTAATGTTGTCACGATTTTACAACAAAAAAGCTAAGTTTGCCTTTAATAAACTAAATGGTGAGATTTAGTGCAAACAAAACACAACGCACCACTTACATTTGAACAGGGAAGTAAGAACTTGAACACAATCGCATTTAAAAAAACATATTTCAAAAGCTGCATTGTAATATAAAGATTATTCATTGCATTAGCCTTTAATGACCATAACTAAATCGCAGTCAAATTTCATAATCGTGCTGGTTCCGATTCAGGAATGTGACCAAACTGGAAAGGTTTCCAGCGCTTGACCCAGTTAGAGGCTCAGCTCGTCGTCAGGCGGTGGACAGGCTAGGCATTACTCTTGTTGGATTTTAAAACGCATTTCTAAACGCCGTTTAACTGAGGAAAATAATTGTTGATTTCAAAAAGTGTAATTTGAGATCTACAAAAGGACCATAAAGTCGACCAAACGCGGTAGCAGTTTCCCATTATGTCAAGTAAAACTCGGTCGGACAGACACGGTAACGTAACTATAAGCTTTTTGCTTTTTTATTTTAGTCGAAAACTAGTTGTATATTTTTTACATCTGGTTTTGAACTTTTTCCATTTATTTGCGTAATTAAAAATAGCTTTTGCACTCTTACTGCAAGAGCAGCATTCTATGCTCCTAAGAGGCAGGTACCGTCGTCAATGTTTTTGTGGTCAATCACACGGTTTCATTGCCATACTTATTTAATAAAAAATATTTCAGTGATAGGTAATGGACTTGTACCGTTAAGACGATAGAACAGTAGAAATCAATTGAATTTAACAAGATGGCTGGTAAGTTATTTACATAATATACAAAAAGATAAGAAAAAGGAGCACAACTATCATGTTTTGTTTGGCTTCAATTTAAAAATGTAGTCTGTATGCACGTGTTTGATTGTTGTTTTTTTTAACTTATAGACGTCAACCTGTCACGATATCTGCTATAGTATAACTTACATTGTATAGCCATTACAAGCAAATCCTCATTACTAAAATCCAATTATAATGTAATAACTTCATCACGTGTTATATTAGTCACCAAACTAAGATAATAATATTTTCTCTTATTTTAGTATATATAGAGATTGTAAAGGATCTAACACCGGTGAGAGGGCAAAACGGGAAAATTTCAGACACCCAAGTAAAAAGATTTCTGCTCTCCAACGAGGCTCTGTCTGAGATTTCTCCTTCTTTCCCTACCACCAGTGTTTGATTCTATTTCTCAGTTGTTAGTTAAATTGGTGCTGTTATGTCTGTTATGTTGGAAGATGTTAACAAATAGAGGCATCTACCCTGAACGTAATCTCCAGTGTACATTTGTTACGTCAACGTGTCTGTTTTGATTTGCACCGCTATCATATTGTGGCATAAATTGGGTCATGGAACATCAGATATGTTGTTTTCATGTTTATATTTAAAGAGGCCTTGTAAACTAATACATGTAAATCAAATGTTTTAATATTTTTTTATTGCTGAACCGGCAGTTGACTTCACAATACATTTTTACTGGAAAATGATCGTGAAATTCTTATCTCACCCGGGATTGAGACAAGGATATCTCAATCGGCTTAAAATAGGTTCCACGCGGTCTCATTTATGAGAAAAAAACCTTCAAAAATTGATGCTGTACATTCGCATGAAAATCCCTAGGTTCATTTTGTAAACAGGAGCTGAGATATTTATAACATGTTTTCCTACCGAAAGTCGGGGGTTTTATCCAGGCACTCCTGCAATAAAAACTGGACACCATACTATAGCTGAAAAATTGCTAAAAGTGGCGTTAAACATCACTCAAACAAACAAACAATATAATACATGTTTATTATAGATTATTATTATATGAATTGAATTTCCCCTGCTTTTGATAGGTCTATATAAAACTTTAGACTCACGATAAATTGCAACAGCACTAAAATTACATAAAAACAGGCTTAAACTGGTCAAACCCAGGTTACTTTTGGATTCCGATTGACTAATGTGCTGCGGAGTCTATTATTGACCTGGTTTTTACCAGTTTAAGTCTTTTTTTTTATAACTGTTCCAACATAACTATAAATTTAAATGTTAGTGGTCATTGAATCATCTGTAGTTATAACATATGTTGTTAAAACAATTTAAGAATAAAATAATTGACTTTTTATACTCTTTTCAATATTTGAAATGTGAAAAAACTGGAATTTCACGATTGTCAGCAAATCAATATCAAAATGCAGTTTTACCAGTTAATATTAAAGGTAACCAGCATATTGCAACAATTTAAATGTAAGGACCCTCTGTTTTTCTAATGAAGGAAAATGTAGATTTTGTTCATGTACCTTAATATACGGTCGCTATCAGGATTACTCAGCCCTCAAAAATGTATATTCATGCACCTCGCCTAGCGACTCGGTGAATATTACATTTTTTTCGGCCGATAAATCCTGATAGCTACCTATATCCAAGTCATTAATTGTGTGTATATTATCTTGTCAAAACGTCCTGAATATAGTTAAAATATTGCTAGCTGGACGTTAAACATCAATAATCAATAAAATAAATCAAAACAAGTCTTGAATAGTGTGTCTCAGCGACATTAATGTCTTGATTGGTACATTATGTTCGACCAAGCGTAAAATATTGTGTGCAGCCCTACATAATTAGCTAATATGAAGATTGAAAGCGAATGTAAATCTGCTGTGGGTTGGACGAACGAACAGCCAAACAAAATATGTGTCCCCCACCTTTGCTGGACATAACAAATATTTAGCGCGTTCAGCGCATTCAAATATGAGATATACGTGTTAAAATATCAAAATAATAACAGTCAATCAAAAGGCCCAGATATCGAGACCAGTTGCTTTTCTTTTCATACAGATATCGGGGCGGCTGAGTGGTTAAGGTAGTTAGTAAACTACTATTGATCACCTGGTCTGTCAGCACTGAGGCTGCTGGTTTGAATCTCACTGCTGGCAGGAAGCACTCGATTCCAATCTTAATTGACAAAAATTGTCAGTGTTTCTATCGTAGGTCGGGCGTTGCGACAGTCACACTCCCCTCAAATAAAAACTGGACAGCATGATATTGCTGAAAATGTCTGAAAATGGTGTTAAACACCATTCAAACAAACAAAAATACAGATATTTATGTCAAAACGTCACATATCGTTATAACTGTAGCCATTGACGAAGTCGGTTTTTACATTTTCTGAGGCTTTTTTATTCACAGTTTGACATTTCATTGCGTGCGATGTCTTTACAATTGTACCACTTCCTGATTCAGCATATTGTGGGACCAGAAGAAGCGGTGAAAATGAGACGATTGATGTGCACGATATCAGATAGTTTAAAATATGATGACCAGACCACCGTAATAACAAGTGGAAGTATTGGGGAAGGACTAGTAATGGAAGGTAGTGATTGGGATGCAATGTATATTTTAACAAAATTTATCGTACACGAAAACGCAGATAATGTCAAATTTGACCTAAATAAATTTGACTTAATCATGGAAATGCATGACACAAAACCAGGTTATACTCAACTACGAGCCGCAGATTTTTATGGTGGTATGGAAATGCTATTTGTAAAAAGAGGCAATTCCTGGTACATGTCAAGTGAGCTGTTAAAACTATTCTTTCTAAAAGTTTGGTACAAACAATTTCAATTACCTATTAAAATTCATGGACCATGTATATCAGACTTAGAGGAAAGAAGGGATAATGCCTTTTGTTTACACAATCCACATTTGATACAAGCCGCTGAAAATTGGATAAGAAGGGGACTTACAACATGGCCGAGTAGTGACGTCAAATCCGAAATAATTAACCATGGGGTTTTACTTGTACCGATTGGCTGTAAAGGATCTGTTAATGAAACACTGGAATGGCGCATTTCATTTTCCGTTGCCGAGAAGCTGTTGATATATTCATTTAGTCATACACAATTACTGTGTTACGCTCTGATGAAACTATTACTTACGGATGTAATAAACAGTAATATCAATTGTAAAAATTTACTTTGCTCATATTTTATCAAAACAATTATATTCTGGGTGTCGGAGGAAACACCAGTGACAGAATGGAGACCAGACAATATCATACAATGTTTCATGAGCTGTTTTAGAATGCTGCTGTACTGTGTAGAATACTCAATGTGTCCTCATTACTTTATTCCAATCAATAATGTGTTTGAAAATAGAATAGAAAAGCAGTCGCGGAAAATGTTACTGGAACATTTTTACACATTATTTAGTTTCGGTTGGCGATGTGTGCTTTTCTCTGAACAATTAAAAGATTTCACGATCTATTCAAATGCATTGCCAAGCTCATCAGAAATAAAAATGACACAATTTCGGCTTTGTATAATGTGTTATTATTTTTATAATTTTCTTATGGTTTACAACCCCATTAGACCTGAATCGTACAGACGATGTATTCGAATATTTAATGTCTACAAGTCTTCCGTTATCAAATTGATGCACCTAACCTTCATGAGCGAAAGCTGCACGAGAATTAAGCAAAGTACTGCTACTACTTCCGATATAAACAAAAAGATGTACTCTCAACGCCGGGAACAGTTGGCGTACCTTTACAAAGTATACACTATGATGCTGTATCTGGTTGGATACATTTAGCGGCATTTTTCTACAAAACAAAACAGTACAGCAATGCTCTGTATATACTGTCTTATGCAACGATAAAGTGTACAACAGAGAAAGTGTACTGCAAACAGAAAGACAGTCTATCACAAATTCAAAAAAACTTCATCACATCCACAACTTTGCAAAAATTTGGAATATGGCGTATTTGGAAACTTGTAGCCGTGTTTAAGCTAATATTTTTTCAAAATTCTGCATTCATTCTACCAGAGGAATTGACATTGGACTTTGTGGGATTAGTGCATTTTTCTCCAGTTGCATTTGCTCATTTCCTTAGTTTTTTGTGCCATTATCATCTTAATGACATACAACAATGTTACACGTCTATCAGAGAATTACAGCTAACTATTGACGAAAAATATTTTATCACAGGTTCAGTCGATACAGAACAAACCTACTACCTACTTGGAGTGGCTCTACAGTTAGTTAGACGGACAGATTTGGCTAAACGTGCTTTTAAGAAGGCCATTCAATGCCACCCACTTCATACGCCACTTAAAAATGCAGTAGTAAAGCAACTTTCGATGATGCATGCATTTGAAAAGGAATGAATGAGGATTCTTAATTACACTGTTCGACTCATTATTTCAGTTGTTTATTCCATTTTCTTTCATTAAAATTGTGCTGTAAATATACAAAACTATTTGTTCCAACGACAGGTTTATTATCGATAAGTATACTTTGCTTTGTGTAAAAAATCGAGCGATGCGCATGGGTATTGGTCTTATTTATCAAAATTAAGAATATTATTGTTGTTCACAAAATCGTTTATAGTTTTATGCTACTCTGGGTTAGTAAATTGTAATAATTAATTGGCACTCTCCAAATTAGTTACCCTACAAATGTCCCACGTCAGACTTTTCCTGGAAAATCAAATGATGGTGCATAACCTATCCCCCTTGGGTATGCCCTGAGCAACTCTATGGGTAGAACACTCCGAATTTGTCAATGCAAAGGGTGATGGGGCAATAGCTGAAAATTAAATTGACAGAAAAGAAATTGCATCAATTTATATTGTTATATTTAAAAATGTTACCATTAACTCATGGTAACTATAAGTGTACAAGTACATAATCTGTGATCATTCCCATAATACTTGGCAAAATACATTCGCTACCTATTTTGATGTGAGTAAGGGACGTTTCGTGGGGAGGGGGCTCGGTGGCCTAGTAGTTAAGGTAGTCCATCTACTATTGATCACGTGGTCTGTCAACACTGAGATTGTGTGTGGGTTCGAGTATCACTGCGGGCAAGAATTGCCAGTTTTCCTTCTAAAGATCAGGGGGTTTAATCCGGGTTCTCAGGCTTCCTCGCACAATAAAAAACTGGACGCCGAGATATAAGGGAAAAATTGCTGAAAGTGGCGTTAAACAACATTCAAACAAACAAATAAAAGGAACGTTTAACAGACATGTCTCGCGCATCCCATCTGGCGGAATAATTTGAAATGCATTCGCAAATTATTTAGAAATACTGGCTGCGGATCATAATGAATATAGGAAATGCCGCACTCCGTGAACGATAAAGACCTTTTTTGTGGATTTCTATACAAATTATGCACACATATTCGCTACAACATGCTTCGTTGTCTTGCATTATGCAACTCGCCATACTTTCCAGTGGAAGTAAAATTTGCCATCCAGTTTCCACAATTTATTTATTGTTTGTAAACTAAAATGCCGCCAACCCGGATGTTTAACAATCATTAAATTATCAATCTACATGTATATTAAATGCACTCCTGACATACACCGAGCCTTCACATCGTGTATTTTAATTTGCAACAATATTGTTGAAATACCCTACTGGATCCCAGAGACGAAAGCGCATTGTTTAATAATAAATAACAATATACTCCCAATCCAGGTGTTCTGAGTTCACGTTCGCTCCCTCTTCACTCTGATTTGGAAGACTACTGCTTTATTTCACTTGTTTTACAAAATTTGACTCAGCTTTATAATGAAGTGGACGTGTGAACTGTCAACCTTTTTGGTCAACCAGTATTCATGCATCACTGTAGGATTTATTTAGTTTATTTAGAGAATGCCTGCAGATATCAATGATTAAATTGCATACAATGAACTTCTTTTATTGTTGTAACCGTTCTCAGTATGTATAGGAATATTAGCGGGTAACAAACATCCATTGATGACTACATGTACACCGCGCGTTGTTTCTTTCAGGTATTACATTATTCTTTTATCGGAACTTTATTGTAGATGCGCATAACTTGTAGTGGTACCATAAGTTTTCATTGCCATGACTGGTTGGCACCGTTCACATAAACTTTAAATTTCGAGCCTTACAATCTCCGGAGTCGATGTCATATCAGTTCCGTTCTATACTCCGTAACACCACGCTAATGATATCAGAGGTCATTATCCTATTGGGGTGGCCTGTGCAAAAGTAACCGAACAAGCGAGACATCAAAATTTTTGTATTAAAATTAATCTTTCGTTCACTTAAAATTTCATATATGGGGCATTACACATATAATGCTAAGTTACATAACAATGGGGAAAAAAATGAGTGTCCACAAACTTTGTGCGGAATTTTACCTTAAAGTTTAAGAATGGCTTTTCTACTTTAATTTCAATGCTGTGGTCACATTGTACCACATTACACACTTTAGGATGTGCTTCATCTGTAAAGACATTGACTGGAAAAAAAATATCCTTGTTCTACAGTAATGCCATACCTTTCAAAAATATCCAACTCTTAAGCAATAGCAGTTATAAGCAAAAACAGAAACAAAAGAGAAATTTGGGACTATTTTTTCATCCTGCCATGTTTTGACATCCACCGGAAATTCATTCCGTCAATAGGATAATGACTCCACCTCTGCCACACAAGTTTTAGCCACAGTTAAGCGACACTGAAATTTGAACTTGAAAAAAAATTAGCTTGGAAGACTTTTTTTCGAAAATTTTGGATAACTTAGATGATCTCGAAATAAACATAAAAATGATTATTTATGTTTATAGTTTAGTTAACCTTTATCAGTGTATTCAATAAGAATAAAATACTTTAAAAAAATGTGCAATCAATTGATCAATTAGTTTGTTTTGTTTAATACTATTTTTTAGATGCTAACAAATCAATAAATATTAGAGGAGATAAATTCCGTGTGCGGCGGAGGTGATATCTGACGTAGGAATGAATGTAGCCTCTGTTTCCTAGATTGCGAGCCTTACTTTCACTGGCAAATAAAAACGCAACGAATTCGGGTTAATCTTGGCGGATACGAATTTTTTAACCAGGCGGTGTCGCATAAATACAAATCCGGGTCAGCTCGGACCAGTACTGTTAACATTTTGTGTTCGATTTCAATCGATTTTTTTCTATAGTTAAAGGTGTATGTAACAAAATATTAATAATAAAAATCCGATGCAGTATAGTTATTATGTGTTGCGGTTTCGGTCTAGCCGTTTCGTACCATGTCAAGTTCGTACACAATTTTACCATTTCGTACCAAGATTTCGTCAGTATGATCCATGCCTTATGACTTCTTCGTACAATTTTTCTATTTTGACATTTACCGTTCCGTACCATACTGTGTTACTTGATTTTTTTCATATTTTAAATACTAGTATTGATAAGTTTAGGAGTTTGAGGTATTAGTATATAACGAAAATAAAAGAAATATACACGAATTTAAGAATTTAGCAAGACTTTGCTTTTGTAATGTGAATAATAAAAGGAAAATGTGGCTGCTTGTTTAAACAATTATTTCAATTGTTCATGTAGATATAATAGCAAGCCATGTTTCACCCATGTTTTATTCAATGAAGAGTCCACCCAAATGATAGATTTGAAAATTGTTTTGGATTTTCCTTGTTATGTAATAGGGCTAAGCCAAGTTTCACTTAATTGAGAGTCCATCAAAATAATTATTATAACAATCATTATCACTCTTTATTACCTATCCACGACTTAAACTTCAGCTCAAATTAAACCGAGAATACAATTTAGTCCAAATATGATGAATTCCTAGTGGTTTTAGAACGAACGCTAGTAAGGGACAGACCATTTAACTTGAAGCGGGGCGGGGGGGGGGGGGGGGGGGGGCTTGGTTTTTTGCTTTGGTCAGAAAAAATATTTTCCTTCTTTAAATGTATCTTTTTCCATTCCAACACATTTTACCTGTAATTTGGCTAATAAAATAAAAATAAGATGTTTTTACAGTATAGACAAACATAATCCCTTGTTTATATAAGTATTTTGGCTACTCCAACATGAATTTTTAACATTTTACCTTTAAAGTTTAAAATGTTGGAATAGCCAGAATAAACCATATTAACGTCAGTGTCAGCTGACTAATAAGTACTTATAAGCAACCACTAGACTAAAATTGATGAAGTATGTCTTAATCTTACAAAGATATATGGATCGCTTTCAGTGAAATTTGTAATGCAAATACTCTAGCCAAAATCATAAGAAATATTAGAAGCTTATTGTTCATATGTCCTATGACTATGCTTAATATTAACATATGTAAAGCTTGAGTAAAGAACGATTATTTTGCTTAATTGCCCATCATCTATGGACCATATCCCTAAGAAAAATAAGCTTATTTGATAAAGCTCCTACAAATTTTATTCGTCGGAACTTTCACAATAATACAACCAAACACATGTAAAAAACAAAAAAACAATCTTAAAACAGCTTCAAAGTTTTTACCTCGTATATCCTAAATCAAAACATAATATTCAATGGCTTTAATTGCTGGGTAGAAAAAACTATATTGATAACAAAATAGCAAAGAAAACCGACCGAACAACAAGAGCCAAAAGTCAAGGCCCAGCTACAAAAAATCCGGATATAGACAAACGCAACACCAAAACCAAAATAACAAAAAGGAGAGTAACCCAAATCCAATAAAAACATGGGTGCACTCAGGTGCTCCGGACAAGTAAGCAGTGCCTGCCTCTAATTAGACACCCGTTGAGTTACTCAATGTCATTTCTATGGAAAAGTCAAATCGAGGAATAGGAAACACAACAGCATTTGAAAGGCACCGATTCACCTATATTTTAAAACAGGATCATTAAGGTCAATGAAAAATTATTCAAAAGTATTTATTATTAGCAACCACAGGCGATTTTTGTCAAATAATACATCGTTAGTATAAACAAATATATCTAAGCTTCAAAACAGCACGTTGGTTCCAGACAAGGAAATTTTGTTTAAACAGTTTACGAGGATGCCAAGTAATCAACAATCTTCATGAGTAACATCAAAGAAGCATTCTGTTATCAAAATATATGTATTGCAATCAGTGACACATACGTGGATATCATGTATTATTCATCGTACGTCTATACACCAAGTATTGCTATTCGATAAAGAATGGTTATTGAGGAACCGACCTAAATTCTTAACGTAGACAATAGACCATGATGTTGGGGTCAAGGTCAGGTTTACCTTTAGTACTATAATATACCATTAATTAAGCAATCCTTAAGTCAGGTTTTTTTATTCGACATGCAAGGTTACCAGGGAACATACCTAATTTCTAACGTAGTAATTAAATCATTTATTAGCGTCATGACATGGTGAAAAATGATTAACAAACACTCATCGACCAACGTTTATAGAAATATGGTTTTACCTTACAAAGATATATTGATCGCCTGCTCACTAACTAGATCATTTAAAGATAAATCATTGGGTAAATGCTGTCCGTTTATAAAATAGTATTACTTCTAAGATGAATAGTTTATTTATCATAACTTATTCATTATTTCCACAAATGACATTGCATGACTATAGTTTTTCATAACATAGGCTAAAGCTTGAATAAAGTAGGATCCTTTTACGTTACTGCCCGTCATCCAAGGGCCATATTCTGAAAAATGAAAAACATTTTCCTTGAAACTCCATACAAATCTAATGCTACTTGCCAATGTATATCAAAACTTCAAACAAAAATGAAGAAATGTACAAATCTTTACTTCTAAATCTCTTTAACAAGCTATGCAATAGCTTTTGACTTGTGCTCTCAAAAGATATGCTGATGGAAACTGTGATTACAATTTCTACATATCACAACTGAAATGACTAAGACTTTCTGCAGGATCATGCTACATCGGATATCTTTGTTTGTTGTCTTGTTTATTTGAAGAAGGGTTGAGACCCATTTCAGCAATTTCGATCTATATGATGACGTACACCTTTTGAAAGTAGGGTATAAAGCAAGGGTATTTCTCAAAATGTTACTGTGATTTTTTTCAATAAAAATACATGCGAAATCATAATATATAATTTATTTTTTTTCAAAAAATTAGGTTTTTAAATTTAAATTTTGTTACAAATGTATAACAGTTATGTAGTAATATTTGCACTTTCTTTGGTATAAACATTATATTGGGGTGCGTATCGACACCTGCCATGATTTTCATGAAGAAAAAGTACAAATATTGTGTTTATTTTAGTAATAGTGGTAAATGGTTACAGGATGAGGCTGTATAATATGAGCTTGATATGTGAGCTTCAATGCTAAACGTTTTAAAGCATTGATTTCCATTTCGAAGGATTCAGTTTACAGTTCATAAAACTGAAATAAATGTTACTCTACTTCTCTTAATGAAAAAAAAATGGAAACAGCTAATTCGATTTTTTATTTTTAGTAATAGTGATCATGTTTGTTTGATATTTCATAGTGTAAATTGTTTACAGAGAGACATTGGACAAAAAGTGATGAGGTTAAGACTGACTTCTTGCGAGCTGTGCATTTCCATAAATTATATGGATTTGAGACGATGTACCGGTTTTAGGATACGAAGTGACAACAAACAAATCTTCCGTGTTTTCTTTGTTAAGATTAAGTCTTTCCATTTCTGAGTCCAATTCATCACGTGGTATTTTCGAATCGAAAAACAGATCAAACCAATTAAACAATAGTAATAAATCGAAACAACAACTAACAACAGTAAAAAACTGTCTTCAGAAACGTTCCGAAACAAACACGCAATTGGGGTATTACAGTTAATAAAGTTTAAATCTGTTTCTAAAATATACATTATTTTAGAAGGCTATTAAAGCAACTATGTAAATAAACAAATAAATTATCGTCTACATATTTTTGAAGACTCATACGCGTTTATTTCATGTCATTCTGCACAACAAAACGATATTTGTGCATCTAGAAGAATAAAAGGTTCTGTGTGTCTGATTTTTAAAAGTTTATTTATGTATAATGCATAATTACAAATAAACACTCAACCATTTATTTTCTGGTCTTACACATGCAGACAAACAAAAAAACTACTCGCAATAAAAGTTGAAATGAAAATTACATTAATTTTAGTAATTTATCTGTTATGTACAGAGACATAGCCGTCTTTGACATATTTTTGAAAGAAGTTAAAGCAAAAATCAAGTGCAGTTGAGTGTTATGATACAAGCCTAGCAAAAGCAAAAAACAAATAATTTGCACAATCAGGGTTTACTTCAATTGTTTGTAAGTAAAATAACAGCTGTAGCTTCACCTTTAAAGCTGTACGTTTGTAGTAAAACAACCTTTGGTTTGTCTTTATAAGCTTCAGAATCCTTGATAATGTTTACAATTTCCACCAACGAAACCTCATCGCCATTGCAGTCTTAAATTTTTGACGGATCATAGTCGATCCCACCAGAGATGATAACAATGATCAAGCTATCATAACTACCATGATCGTTCATCTGCTCTTTCAAAAACAATTTCATATCCTATCCCAATAAAAACAATTGGAAATAATCCTGGCATGTCAAATCTTCAAATCTAGTTTGATATAGCTTTAAAATATCTGCAAAAAGCATAACATCTTAGTCACAAATGTAACATTTAATGCATAGCTAAATTGATATCTAAACTGTGCTTTTAGTTCAATAGATACAACAACTTTTATGTTAAGAAGTGGTAACTTTTTTCCAAAAGCAACCTGTTTTGAAAAAAAAATGAAATAAAGTCAGTATAATAGATGATAACAAACAAAGTAAATACACATGAACAGGTTATCACAGCGGAGCAATTAAAGATTTAAGGACTTTACGGATTACGAACACGATGGACGAAAAGTGATAAATATAGTTCCCCTTAACTGCCATCCATGGTGGGCTAAAATTGTATTACTAAGAAAAGCGGTCATTACAAAGAAAATATCAAGCATTATGAAACAAATTCGCCTTGCAATATTCAACACAAGAAAAAAGCAAAGAAAATAATTATGGCATATTATAAGGCATTTTACAACATTTAATCAGATCCCAAATCCTGTTATTACAGACAGAAATCGTTGCCAATATACTTAACCATAAATTTGCTGTATCATTGTATGATTTCAAAGAGTAATGGGTAAGTCATGTAAGTAGCCACGTAAAAAACAGTTCTCATTATGGATTGGGGTTTTACGTTTTCAAAGGAACTACCAAGAGATTATCCAAGCCAAGTTTAGTTTATAAATTCATTGTATTTTGTGTTGATTGTGTGTCATAGTTTGCATATTGACCTAAGGAACATACATCTTTTGGATGTGAAAACAATTCAAATTATGGCTGATTTCGCGACATGTTGTTAAAAAGTGTGTTCAAAATGAAATAGTTACGACATTAACATGAGCTCAAAATGTTGTTTTACCTGTCCACTTTTGTTTCTTGCAGTTGTATCTTTAGTTTTATAACCCATATCTTTAAACAGCGTTTCTAAGGTGGTCTTATCCCAGTCCAAACTAGTAAGTTTGTCAGTTTGTGTATCCTTTTCCGATGGTTTACATGTGTTATAGAGGAAAATTACTCTGCCTTTATTCTTTTTTGTCATTGAATATATCTGAAAACATATTAAATTCCCGTACATTTAAATATTGTATCGTTTAGTTTTTTGTTCTAATTTGGAACAAAAATAAAATTATATCGTTTATCTTCTTGGATTGGCGAATGGTAAATGGCTATAAATTTCCAAGTATCGCAAAATTGATTTTAAAATGGCTACAATACGCCTAATCTTGTAAACAGTGGTCATTACGCGTAAGGAGTGTGGACTTACTCAAAGCACGTTTCCCACTACATATAATATTTAACTTGTATAGAATATAACAAACAAACATAACAAAATCATTAATCAAATTTTGTAACAGTAATTTTCATTGCATTTTCTGAAATACCATACATATAAAAATATTAAACCGAACAGCTTCGTTTGTTAGCAATCAATTATTATTTTATAGTAATGAGAACTAGCCTGGTATAAGTTAAGACAAATATCTAGTTGTACATTATTAATAGTATATAAAGAGGTAATTATACTTTATCTGCCTTATGTTTTTTAATTATTTCTCTGTAGCTGTCTTCAGTGGTTTTCTGAATGTCTTTAGGTAGACTACACTTTCCTGTGAGATCTGGCCAATCTATAAAATTACATGAAAGACAAAACTGTTGTGTGACTTACATTATGCAAAGCAATCGATAACCCTCTAGTATCAATTTAGTATCTTTAATTTAGTCTTACAAACGTCGAGTCAACACAAGTGCTGGGGGCGGTAAATCTCGAAGGGTATCACATGCTCGGTAGTCCTTATGCTATTGGTCTATTTATTGGAATCAACATTTACAGACCAACACAATAACATGCTTTTAAATCAAGTTTTGTATCTTCATGAAATGAAGAAGCATAAGTTGGATTTGGCATTACGTGTTTTGAATTTGGGTGATAAAGGCTTCAATTATTTTGTTCCTGCACGTTTTTAGTATGAGCACTAATGACTCTTGAAACAATAGAAGTTAAAATATTTTGCAATTTTATGGCAATAAATATGCAAACAATTACAATTGGTTATTGATACAAATGTCCACAATGGCAGCAATATTATATCATTTGAGAACCTGTAACGCTTATCTGAAATATTAATGCAATTTCTCAGAAAACATGAACTTCGCTGTTTACAGATAAGAAGATGGCATCATTTTGTCATGATTGGGGTTTTATATTTCCCATAGTATTCTATGTTAATCTATTTTCCTTAAGGATCAGGTTAGCTAAACATCCTATGCAATTTTGAAAAGTAATCCAGGATCATTTATGTCAACTTTGACTCTGCTTTGACTAAAGTTTCAGCGGAATTTTAATTGCCCTTATAACTAATTATTTGTCCATATAAGCCTTGTCAGTACTTTAATATTAATTAATTTCGGAAATCACTGTATGAAAAGCCATTGCAACAAAAAATATCCACTTTGGCAATATTTATAAAGGGCTTACCAGGAAAGGCAGGTGGTTTATCTTGCACAGGTGACACAGTTTTCCCTTCACCTTCATGTAGTTTTTTTACAATAAATTCATTTCCTGTTTCATTTAGGGCATTATTAAAAAAGGACTTCAGGTCCCCTTTTTGGCAAGTTCGACAATAATTCTCTTGTCTGTTGCTGCGGTCTTGGAGTTTTATTCTAAAATAAGGTGAAATTAGTTTATTAATTGATTGTAGCTCTGACATAAATAATATGACGAATAAATTAACTCGAGCATGAATTACTGCCAGTGAGATGATAGCTTAGTGATCTTTTGAATTTTTTTACAATTGACTGTTTTAAACTTGCTTTTGTTTTTGCAACCTTTTTTGTTTTATTACATTGTCAATGCTACAATATAAAGCATTCAACAACTGTTCTATCTTGCCTTAACTTACCGTGACTTTCAAACTAGAAAATATCCTTTACTATGTCTATCAGTGCATCGTACACTTAATATGTGTAATTTGTATCATAGTAATAAAAGTAAAAACGTATTAAATTTATTACAAAAAGATCATCTGAAGGATGTCAGATAAAGTTCTTACCAGAATTGTATCTTTCGATCCTGCTGTTAATATTTTGTCTTGAAGTAATCGATCACGGATGTCTTCTACAGCACTGACTGTTAAATTGTTCACCAAAAAAGATTGATTTTTTTGCAATACCTCTTTATGTTTCTTATTTATTCCAGCGGGTCTTTGTGAGGTATTTCAAACAAAGTTTCAAAGTAAATGTACATGTACTTGTCCATCAGGTTTCGCTTGACTTGATAAACCAAATGAAAAACAAAACCATATAACTAAGTGGCATCATACTTAGGTTTCAGACCAATTTAAGTAAGATTTGCAAAACAAAACTTTTCATAAGCTAAATGGTGGAAAATTTAATGCTAGGCTTTAAAAATAACTTTATTTTGATGTAGTTGAAATTCAATATATGTGCTGTATACTATTATTGTTCAAAGGAGTATTTTATGTTTTCTACGTGCATACACTTAGTTGTATTAAATCTATTCAAAAGCTATTAAATGTTTAAATGTTTTGATCTGTGCTAATAGAAATATTCTATTATGTATTTATGTCTACAATTAGTGTAGAAAATGACCTGTATGTATCTAAATAGACACGGAAATAAAATTGTTTAGACAAGCAAGCAGGAAGATGCTATTTTCATGGTGGATTTTAAAGTAATGTAACAAATACTTTTACACATTTGACCTCACTTTTGTCATTTTATAAAAAGTCTTTCCCACCGATCAAGCATATGTCAACTTTATGTATTTTAATGTATAATTAAAATAATTTATAATTAAAACATGTCAAACTGTAAAACAATTGTAAAATAACTAAGTTAGAAAAAAACAGTTGTAAGACTTTCAACAAATAGATGTTTATTTTCTAATTGTGTATATACCTGCTTCGATTGGTTTTCTATTTTTGGAAAGAAAGATGCTTTATTATAAAAAAGATTTAAGTCAAAACAAATGAAATTCAGAAGTACGGAAGTCGTTTTAAGCAATCGTATGAAATTATTTCCTAATATACTAATTCTATGAAACTGTAGAAGTCCACGATTCGACAGATAAAGGTCAGTTTAACGACGTAAGAGTTGTCTGTATGTATTAGCTAAAAAGAAAATGACATAGTGTTCATGTTAAATAAAATTAGTTAATTAAATGCGACACTGTTTTACTGACAAAAGACCATACATTTCGGTGCATGATAGGATGTGTCCAAAACACATATAATCAATGAAGTTTAGTAAATTACAAATCTATGCCAAGTCATTGTTCTATGCAAAGTCACTTTGCAATTTGACAAGAATATTCTCACATGTACATGCTTAACAAGACTAAGCTCTATGAACTCTATTCATTTTTACGTACTAAAGACGTATATTAGTTATAGGCGTGTTGTCTTTTGATAACATAAAATGGCAGTTATTATAAGTTATATACGTTCATATCCGTACATATGGAGATTTTAACACCTGAAGTGCCCCAAGTACGCCCTGAGGCGAAGCCGAATGGTGTACAGGGGTGCTGAAGGTGTTAAAACCCATATCTACGGATATGAACGTGTGTAACGAATTTATCCCGGGTATACGTTTAAAATGATGGCTTAATTTGTCAGCGGGATGGCAGACGTTAACGTAACGTTTTTTTACAAGTTGTAGAGTACTACCTTACAGTTCTCGAAAAAAAAACTAGTTTTTATGTTGGATTCAAACAGATATTTACAAATTAAATTTTGGCGCTGAGTGTCTTGCAGTGATGTCACAATAGTGTGACGTCGCTGTTTGTCAAACTGCATATCTTTTGTTTCTTTTTCTTTTGAAAATAAAGCACATTTGTACCTTTTGTCAAAGATTTCATCATCCTATATATGACACAAACCAATTACCATTTATAATATAAAGTCATCTTAAGTACTTTTGTGCAACTAACGTTTAGCAACACCCGGGTAAATGACTTAGCAACGCCCCGGATATATTGGTTTTGTAACGACGTGTAACTGACCAATCAAATTGCAGGAACAATACTCATTCGGGATAATGCTTTATATCACTTATATTGCACCAAGAGTAGCATAGAACGTCTCCCCCAAAAAGAAACACAGCTGTACATAATATTTAACCTTTAATGAATGAAAAATTCATATCAATCACCCCATGGGTTAGGAAGTATAAGAATCCCCAATATTACGATGTCTATTCTCAACCCAAAAATCTTGATGGGGCCCATTTGTTGCTATCTCAACTGATAAAATCGCAGCTGAAGTACTGCTAGCACAAACAATTAGCTCCAAACAACAAGCAAATAGTGATTGCACTGATGCATGTTAGGTATACAGCACTGCAGGACAATTAAAGAGTGTTGTGATGTTGTATGTAATCAAAAGCGATATAAAGAATGGAAGAGAGTAGAATGTTTAAGTAAAAATAATTACCAATGTTACTGGGTGTAATTAAGCAAATAGAAAATTAGTATAAAACACATGTTTTGATTTGTACATTCAGTAAAATAAATCTGTAGCGAGTTATTAAATAAAAAAATTTAACATTCTGCTTATGGGTCAATAGATGGCAATGTCTTTCGATGTGTCCACTAAGGAAATCAGTTGCCATGAAACTGTGTGTATTCTTGCAAGGAAACCCGGATGGAGTACATATGAAATATCTGTAAAAAAAAGTAGCAAAGAAAACCGACCGAACAACAACAGCCAAAAGCCAAGGGACAGTTACAAATCCAGATATAGACAAACACAACACAAAAACAAAAACATAAAACACAGAAAGAGAGTAACCCGAACCCAATAAAAACCATGGGAGCACTCAGGTGCTACGGACGAGTAAGCAGTGCCTGCCTCTAATTAGACACCCGTCGAGTTACTCATTGTCTAGTCTAGGGAAAAGTCAAATCCAGGAATAGGAAACACTACCTATGACTCAGCGAAAATGTCAGATCGTATTTGAGACACTGATTTCCCATAACGATCAATTAAGTTGTGGTAAAAGAATACTGAATATTTTCATAGTAGGCAGCTTAGCATGTCCTAGGTGTGAATGACAGTATGAAACGTTTGCGGATTTTAAGGGTATAATACAGAAATTATCAGTGTTATAAACTGTTGAATGTTTTCCTGTTATAAACAAACATTCTTGGGGTATTCATTGTTGAAAATTGGAATAAAGATGAATAAATTATAATTGATTAAATAATTTATAGGACGCGACATGGCACCTTTCTTAGTTACCTATTTAATTTATAGTTTTCTGTCCTCAGAGTGCAGAGTGAGAACAGACTATGTCATGTAATTCTATTTTTAACAAGGAAAAATACAACTATTTACTACAAAATTTCTATATATGACAGTCTATTAACCTCAGATTTTATTGTATTTTATTTTTGTTTAGTTTACTGGAATGATACTTGTATTCTACGTACAAGACTATCACAATTACAAAAAAACGACAAAATTTGACCTTTGGTCACGTGACTGAAGTCGATATAATAATTAACATTAAAAATACCTAAGTATAAATTGTACCAAATAGAATGGATATGAGATCTAACTTCCCTCTTATCAAATTACCTGATTTTAGAACAAATGTAAATATAAACAGAAAACAAATTAATAAATATTCTATACATGGTACTTAAATAAATAAATATATATAAATAAATATATTTTAATTTTGTTAAAAACTATACAATAATAAATAAAAACTCCATATTTTGCCGACGTTTCGACGACCACTGCCGTCTTTATTCAAGGCATATATACAAATGACAAGAATATGTATATGTGAAGAATTCTTCACATATACATATTCTTGTCATTTGTATATATGCCTTGAATAAAGACGGCAGTGGTCGTCGAAACGTCGGCAAAATATGGAGTTTTTATTAATTTTGTTATATATAAATATATATTAATGCATTCGTTGTAAAAACGCTGACGAAGCCTGTTGGTCAGGCGAAATACTTGTGCAATTTTTAAAGTGTAAAACTTTGTTTAATTTTGAATCTAGATGTTGTTGTACTGCTTTTCAAACGAATATAATATTATTTTAGTTATCTACCGTAACGATCCAACATCCCGTACGAACAATTGTTGGCTATTACTTTAGACGAATTATATATATATATCTCAATAACATAATAGACAACTTGATTTTTTGTGTTTGAATGTTGTTTGAACACCACTTTCAGCAATTTCTCAGTTATATCATCGCGTCCAGATTTTATTGGTGGAGGAAGCCGGAATGTGATGCTGTTGTGCTTCCTTACATACCGAACCCGTCCAGATGCCTTAAATTCCTTTTGACAGCATCTAAAGCAATACAATGTCAACTGTTTTGCCAAGTTTTATAATGACTGAAAGTGGAGGTTCTGAGTTGTGTATATTCGCACATTGATGGTTGTTTTTACCATTTCGATATTCAAATTTATCCCTGTTTGGGCTCCCTTACATACCGGACACCTCCAGATGCCTTAAATGTATTTTGACAGTATCTAAAACTATTTAAGGCAGGCATGTTCGCCAAGTTTCATGAGGATTGAAAGAGGATGGTCGTCTTGCGTTGTGCATATTCATACATTGGTGTTTTTTCACATTTCGATATTGAAATTTGTCAATGTTGGGCTCCCTTACATACCGAACCCGTCCAAATGATTAAATGCCCCTTGGTAGTATGTAGAGAAATATTATACATCTTTTTATCTTGTATTTGATATTATGTATTTCTTAATATCGAATATAGAACCCATTGCTAGCAGCGAGTTCGATATTCGAATATCGAAAAGTTCGAAATTCGAATATCGATTATCGAAACCACTTCAATTGGTGGGAATGATTGTAATCTCGAATGTCGCAAAACGCATCTGATTATAGGGGTGCGCGGAACTTATGCGTGCACGAGTTTAATCGGATGCACGTACAGACATCATATTTGGAGTGATCATATTTTTATATTGATTTTTTACATATAAACTGATTCTGTAAGTTATTTCTGGGTAAGATCACTTTAAAGAGCTTATAATGTTTTCCTTGTATAATTGCAAAGTCAATCAAAGTCGAAATTTTCTCATGAATTCGCGGAAAAATAAATTTTTGGCCATTCAAAAACTTAACACTCAGGAAGAATTAAAATATATAATGATACCCTTATTTTTGTACAATAAATTTTTTGTATTAGATCGTGAGAAAATATCGCTCTTAATTATTTGATAGCATAATAAAAAAACGGACGTTACAGGATATTGGTAGCTACATATTTAACAAGGACATTTTGTACAATAAAGTTTTTGTATTCGTGAGAAAATATCTAAGCCATTTGATAACATAGCAGGAAAATAAAGCCGGAAGTTTAAAGTATTTGGTAGCCCCATCTTTGACATGAAATTTAAAGTTTAAAATTATCTACTAAAGCATTTGATTAACTTATCAATATGTAAACTCAATTTCAGAGGGTGTGCATACTGTTGAACTGTAGACTATGAACACTGGACACCTGTAATTTTACCTTATCCATTTATAAAACAGATCTTTATTGTCTTCAGAATACATGTAACGGTTAAAGTCAATTTTCCTCGCACCAGATTACATGTAACGATTTTAGTCTTTCAATTTCACATTAAGTAACTGAATGCTTGTTTGTCTGGAGGCTTGTGTATCTTTTATTAGATAATTAATTATAGGATAATCAATATGTAATATTGAAATATAATCACTATTGTCACAGAACGCATTAGATTAACAAGTAAGCATAACTTTTCCACGCACGGGTTCAACTAAGTTCGTTTCGACACGAGTGATCATATTTTCAATATGCGCTCTGAACGATTAATTATCCTGTTAATTATCATGTTTAATTACATTAACGAATATTTAATATGTCATCGACAAATTTCAATTTTTTAATTACTGGAATTAATTTCACTGGCAAATCTCTGTATTTCATCGATTTCAATGTAATGATGTAATTAATACTTTTTATATTTTGTTTACATTACACTTTCCTGATTGATGGAGTCCTGTTGTAGATTTGCATTCATTACCACTTAATATGCAGTTTCCTCTTGTTTCTTTGTGAAAATGTCATTATTTATACTGTTCATATCCGACTTACTTTGAAAATTTAAAGTCCGTGTACATATATACATGTAGATACAATACAAACCAGTTAACTTTCGGAAAAAAAGCTTAAAATGTTGGGCTAGGGGTAAAGGGAGAGGGTTGGAAAAAGTTGAAAAAAAAACATTTTATTTTGAAAAAAAAAACTCTTTTGTTATTAATTTAACCAGAAATATGAAATATATATCATTATTACATAATATATATATATAATTGCCTTTTTCCTTTTGGCCTAAACCAATACACGTGACTTTCCATTTCCTATCATATACGATAGCAAATCGTATCTTTTTTATTTCATCCCCTAAACCAATCAAAATTATCGTTCTGACTGATGTTCGGATTATATTGTTTTTTGTCAACATGGTAACGTCAAGTGAACGTAATACGGATAGTTCTAGTGGTAATAAGCGAAGATTTGCAGATATTACTAACTTGGAAATTAATATAATCATTAAGAAAAGAGATGCTGTTAACACTCGCAAATCGAAAGAGCAAGCGTTAGTTTTTTACGAAATATTTACGTGAAACCGATATGTCAGTTAGTTTGGAAACGGCGGACCCTCGGGAATCGGACTCAAATCTTTGTAAATTTTATGTAGAAGCAAGGACTGAGGATTGGACATTATACAAGAAATAATCACTGCAAACATTTCGTCATGGATTATATCGATATTTTACCGATTTTCAAGAAATAAACATTATGAAAGACAGTCACTTTCAGGAATAAAAAGATCCTGTATATTCCATTTCATGACTCAATAAATTATGTAATAAAACAATTACTACACTTGAACTTGATCATTATGAGGTTTTATGGAGCAGGGTAGAATAATATTGAACTATGCTTCGCCTCGTTCAATATTATTATACCCTGCTCCATAAAACCTCATATTGATCTCGTTCAAGTGCATTAATTGCATATTATTTTCGTCGGAAGAGGGGGAGTAGAGGGGGTTGTTTCCATAAGGCAATTGCAGCTGGTGCAGGTACAATTTTGATGATATAATTGTTTAACCTGTTGATTCTTATTTAAACACAAATCTGTGTTCATTTCCAATGATATTTGAAGTAAAATATTTGAGGTATTAAATTGCTCAAGATCCATATGTATCTTTAATGTTATTTCATTTGGACATTGGGGAACCATTTGTCAAGTGCATTTATGTGACACAGAATTTCTGAAATAATATTGTGATTGAGTTGTCAACCGTTTATTCCCGTGGTTAAAAAAACATCATGCGGATCTGTACCGTACTGATTTATGTTTGCCTTTAAGAATATAATTTTCAATTTCTAGCACAAAAACTGAATGGCTTCGTCTGCTGGTTCTAAAAGCCCTATGGAACCTGCTCTGCGACTTAAAGATGTTTTAAAAAATACGAACATGCCAAATTGAAACAAGAAACTATCTTAACCTCTGGGCCACCAAAGTTCCCCCTTATTTTGTGACACAGCTTTCAACCCAGATCTCTAAAACTTCACAGACTGCCAATTTTTTTT
This sequence comes from Limnoperna fortunei, assembly GCA_944474755.1. Lineage (NCBI taxonomy): Eukaryota > Metazoa > Mollusca > Bivalvia > Mytilida > Modiolidae > Limnoperna > Limnoperna fortunei. The sequence continues at coordinate 58,419,029 of OX104120.1, forward strand.
CTTTCTTCAAGACTAAGGAACTTAGTCATTTTTCAGTAAAATGTATATCTAGCAGTAATGTTTTGAGTTATAGTATGGTGCATCTATATAAAAATTGTTCACCTGCTAATATGAATTGTTCAAGAAATTGTATATTCCTATTCTCCCAGACTTTCAGCATACGGTACAGGTGACATTAATCAAATCCTTCTCCAGTTTTCAAAACTAAAATTTAACAGAAATATTGCACACATATTAAAGTTGTGTGCCTTCTATTATAGGATTTCACTATAGGATTTTGTTTGTGGAATTTATTTACATTTTACCCATTGCAGCAATGTTACAAAATACATTTTAGTTTTAGAGGGTTAGACAGTCAAAACAGAAATGCTCATTCCTGTGTGCATATTTCGTGGACATGACATAGGAATTAAAGTCAACTTATAATATATGGAGAATTTAGTAGGAACTGTATTTGCATTCTCCCAACGCATTATCCACCAATATATACAGTTGGAACAATAGGAATTCAAAATTATGTCAACACCTCATGTTTTTGCACAACGAACTGCATCCAGATATTAATTCTATGTATGCAATAATATTACGAGATAAAATAAACGATTGATAGAAAAAACACTATTTAATGATTAAGATTAACAGAAAAAAAGAGAATCGACAGGTTCATAAAGCTTTATTAGCCAAAGTACATATATAATACGAACAATGTGAAGTCCACCGACTACATCTTAGACAAAAAAAATAATGTATAGCCTTCTATATTACATTTGTTATGTTTATGCTGATTGGAAATCCAAGATGGCTGCCATGGCTGTAAAAAGTTAATATGGAATGCTATTATTGAAAACGACATATGGTAAAAAAAGGGTATCTTTATTAAGTTTTCAATCATGTTGCGGATAAAAAATGTCAAGATGCTTAATAATTTATGTCCATTCAGTATTAGACATTCTATTAAGATCTTGATTACATTGAATTTGGCTTTGCTAAACTTAGTTTTAACTCACAATTGACAAAATAAACAAAAGCAATCTTGATACAGTTAAAGGGAAATAACTCGGACTAAAATAGCATTCATAAACTGTGTTAAAGGAGTGTAACCATTAATGCTGAATACTTACTCAAACATAATTATAACCTTAATCATGATACTAAAAACATTTATGATTAGTGTGAATGATGGTAATTTTCAATTTTACATTTCACCTTTCAGCCAACTGTGTACTTTCACTGAAATTCCAGATAAAACTGGTCGCACAAGGCAATACCTTCACAAGAAAAGACTGAACCAGTAAAGGAACAGTTGAACATGTCTAAATCAATAAAGAATGGAAAGTATCCGTATCATAACATTTTTACAAATACATTTTTTAAGGAATGAACTGAGTCGACAGACGGACAGACACAGACTTAATCAGATAGTGTTAACTTTAATTTTTATGCCTTTGTTTTCACAACGCACGTGTTTTCTTTCTCAAAAAAAAAGGAACACGATTACAAAAATAAAATTCCGAACAAATTTCCTCTCGAATTAGACTTCGTAATTCAAGAGGTGAGGGCTTTTTACTTAGTTTCGTAATATACACCTCGCCATAAGTTACGCAACACCTACAATTTTTTTTTAATTTCAAAAATCTGAATGAATATTAACTTTGTGTTATTTATGTACTAAAGCCATCATTCGAGCTCGGGAAAGTTACTTTAATTAACTCCTCAGGTAAAATCCATTCTTTAAATAGCAAAACCAGTTTGTCATACGGTAGTCCAGCACGCCTAAAAGCCTTTTTTTCCTTAACGATTTAGTGTTTATCTCCTGGTCTTTTTCGACTTCATCTTTACATTTTTACAATGCCTAGACGGAAATTAAGTGAAGCTGAGAAGTGGAAGATCGTTGGAATGCGTAATAGTGGACAGAGATTGCGTCAGATAGCAAAACACTTTGGCATTCCCTTTAATATTGTATCCCGGCTACTGAAACGTCATCGAGATTATGGAACTATCCAGGAACGTCCTAGGTAAGGTCGACCACCAAAAACATCTGAAATGGAGGATAGAGCACTAGTTCGTGTAGCCAAACGCCAACCGTTTGCCACTGCAAGATATCTTCGTGACGATTGGAATATTGCAACCAGAGTCGCAGTTAACAAGCGCCTAAACAATGCAAGGTTGAGTGCTCGTCGTCCCTTGAAACTTGCACTGTTGACACAGAGACATCGCTAAGCACGTTTAGAGTGGGCACGATATCGCCGCCATTAGAATATTCGAGCTGGCGGCGAGTACACTGGACGAACGAAAGTAGATTCCTTCTTCGTCATATTGATGGGCACATGCGCGCTTGGAGACAACGAGGCACAGCTTACAACCAGAACAACATCCTAGACACTACAGCGTTTGGTGGTGGTGGTGTTACAGTGTGGGGAAGCTTTTCATACGACTGTAAACTGAATCTGTATGTGGTTGATAGGACAATGACATGGCAGAAATATCGAAATGACGTCATTAACGCTATTATTGTGCCACATTTTGACAATCATGCACTTGGTAGCAGACCCATTTTTATGAATGACAACACCGAGCTGCAATTGTACGTGATGTTATAGAAAGGGAAGCTATTGAGCATCTTCCATGGCCATCCATGTCACCCGATATGAATCCAATTGAATATTTGTGGGATATCATTGGTCGTAAAATCAATAACAGAGCACCTGCTTGTCAAAATGTCCAAGAACTACGTGTTGCCATTCAAAATGAATGGCAGAATTTACCACATGCTACACTTTGTCGTTTAATCAACAGCATGAGGAGGAGAGTTAATGAACTGTACCGGAAGCGTGGTGGTTACACGACTTACTGAGTATGTTTGCGTTGAACACATTTCAAAGTGACTTTTCTTTCCCTGAACGTTGACCTGTGATGATGTGTTTACTAAAAGTTCATGAAATTGAAGTATGCAATCAAACTTATTTTTTTACTAATGAAAGTTATATTTGCACTGTTTTTGATATCTTTGCTTTGAACATTTGTTCATCAAACAATAAGTAAAGCGACTGTAAAAATGTTGTTTGTATGTTTCATTTGTCATTAATGTTCAATAAATTGTCATTTCTTTAAAAAAATATTAAAATATATAAAATCTTAAATGAATCCCTGGAAAATAATAGGGTGTTGCTTAACTTTTGGCGAGGTGTATAATAAATACCTTAGTCTTTACCACGTGTGGTTTAATTAATACACATGTAAAGACTTCAATTCGTATATAAATGTGTGGTTATTATTTTTGTTGTCGTTATCGCATGTACCTGAAATAACTCTGATTGACATATACTATTAAATCTGTGTCGGTTTTGTGCTTGAAACGCAATGCAGGTGAACAATTTTGCACTTCGTAGATTTAGTAGTATACTCTGAACACAAATCAGTTATAAAACTTGTCCATGCTTTTCTTCACTCTTTGCCCTAAATATGTTATTTCAATTAAAAATACCTTAACACATTTTCTTCAATTATTCATTTTTATAATCGGGATTAAATGTTATTGATAAAATTAAAACATAATGACTATTTCATTGTTGCCTGAAAGTTTAAAACAGTGCATGTCGTTAATTGTTGGATAGTTTCATTAGTGACTGAAAATTGAAAGCAGTACAGGTCTTTTTTTTGTTTGATAGTGATTAAACAGTGTCCATTTTTTTGTTTGTCATGTTCTTTTTCACATGTTCAACCGAACATATAGAAGATTTCTTTTCTATTCTGGGTACAATGAGAAAAAAAAGTCATTCCTCCGTCAATAGCAGATTTCTGGTACAGATGACAAAGTACAAATCAGCTCAGGCTTCCACTCGTGATATAATTTTTTTCTGCGATCCTCCCGTGAAAAGACATAAAATGTCTATTACTCGTGGAAGATCTACGGGTTTGTCCCAGAAACGTATGGAAGACCCTATTAATCTTTGGGATGCAGGTTTACAACATGCAGTCAATTCAGTCAATTAATGATGCTAAATAAATAAATATTGATAACAATTTCAAAATATTTACATTATGTATGTCTTTCGTCGATATCCTAGATTTCTATTGTTCAAACCGTTACAGATGACGTAGAATCATTTTTTGCATTTCTCAATGAAACCGGTAGTCATGTATAGTACGCGCTTCCTTGACGACGTCCAAAGTAAACAAACAACGCGGAGTATCTTAAATCAACAACAATATATATTGCATTTCTTTGCATTTCTCAATGAAACCGGTAGTCATGAAGAGCACGCGCTTCCTTGACAACGTCCACAGTAAACAAACAACGCGGGGTAATTTAAATCAACAAAAATATATTGTGCACGATGTAAATTAGGACCCCGACATTTTTTAAATGAAATAAAATGTAAATATAAGAATTGAATGCATTATTTCGAACTTTCATTCCTCAATGAAACTTCAAAAGAACGCATTCAATTCCTAATTGAAGGTGTTAACCCCCACCCCCCGACGCCCCACCCCCCCCCCCCCCACACACACAAATGTCCTTATTTGGATAATCCACAAAATACAAAATATTTACATCATTACACATATTTTGTTATGTATACTATAAGTTTAAAAAGAAACAATGTTGTATGTTGAACATTGTAAATGTATATCATCTGGTTTACTTAAACGAACGCATTTCATAAAACAACATAGAAAAATAAAGTCGAACACTCCCAAGGTTATACAATTAAGCGTGTTGACTAGCTAAATGCAAACCGTCGAATGATTTAAATTCCCGCTCTTTGTGTCAGGCGTTGCATTTAATGGATTCTTTACGAAATTTGTATAGAGGGAATCTGATTTCATTTTTGGTTTTTGTTGGTCGTTTTTTTCTTCTTCATGTGTACTTTAATCTGGATTTTGTCACTGTCCAGTGGTTTTCGATGCATGTGTACTGTTCGGCTGTCTTACATTTTACTTCAAACAATACACCTATTAGATACAATATTTTATTTATGGTAGTTTCTGAATAAAGATATTCATTTTAAATTATTTAATTTCACTAATTGTCGAAGAAAAACTGTCAATACAAACGTATGGTAAAGCATCATAGAATCCCTGTGGTGTATATATCTTTCTAAAGGGCATCTGCTTATGCGCAATTTTAATAAATTCCATATTTTTCATTTTAAGGAAACAACATAGCACTTTCTTGCTTAAACAACTACTAGATTATCTAGCGCTTATTGGTAGTTGAGAGCAATAGACTGGCTGATCTAAAAAAAAAGACCCCACTGATTTGATAGGTATGCTGGATTTAACTATTAAAATCTAGGAGAAATACCGAACAGTATCACACAAATTATTATATAAATAGTTTGTATTTTTGGCCGGATTTCACAGAGTGAAAATCCGGGTTATAGTATGGTGAATGTTGGGCGGGTGCGTGCGAGCGGGCGGGCGGGTAAAAAAAATTTCGTAACAGTTTTCTCAGCAACTACTAATCACATTCTCTTGAAATTTGGTATGTAGAATCAGCATGGCCTCCCACAACGTAGGATTCGATTTCAGGTCTGTCGCTCACCTACTTCCTTTAACCGACTTAGTTAATTTACGAAATCCGGCCATTTCTGTCTTTGATGGATTAAAAAAAATATGTTCCTGTATATTTGAGTTATAATTTACATGCTATAAGTGACAATGATTTATGCGTAAATTTTGCAGAACTTGTATTCTTGCTGCTTCGTTCATTATTTTGATTGAAAAAGTTTCTTAAATAATTTGCTGTTTGGATAAGAAATTATTGTTTGTTTGTTTGTTTGTATGGTGTATAACGGCTCTTGTCGGACGTATTATGCTATACACATGTTGCGTCGTCCCGTCCGTCTGTCCATCCGTTTTTCCTTCCGACGTTCACATGACACACTTTGTCTTGAATGTGCTTCAAATACTTTCTTCAAACAGAACACATGTGTTTATTATGTTAGCCTCGTGGTATGTAACCTTTTAGTGAATTTCTGATTTTTCGCTGTGGGGTTTAGTGACTTGGTGAAAGAAAGGCAAAAACCCTTTCATCAGTTTTCTTGAAATTTTTGGGAATTATTGATGTTAATTTATGTGATTAATGTGTAACATTTTGTAGATGTTAAAAAAATGTAAACGCAAGTTAATAAAAATCCTTCTATTTTTGTTCTACATCTATCCATTTTGACAAATTATGTCTCATTTGTGCAGATATAATTATACAATCATGACCTTTTATCACTTGTCATAGCTTATATTCAGACAAAGCGTATCATGCGCTCTCGGCTGCTTATTCAGTTATATTTGGTGGCGTTCAGTTTTTACTGGGGAGGGTGCCAGACTACGCGAAGTAAATACCCGACCTATGTTTACTTAGGAAAACTGGAAATCCTTGTAAACAAAGTGAAATCGAGCATACCCTGCCCGCAGTGAGACTCGAAACATCAACCTCAATGTTGACAGGCAGGTGATCAATATTACACGCATAACTGCCCAGATTTGACTTTGAAATAAATGTCTATTAATGTGCTTGTGAGATTTCAGATTACTGACATGTTTATTTTTAAGTTTCTGCTTAAAATGGAAAACCTTATATTTTGTTAACAAACGGAAAAAGGTTCTTCCTTCTGATCTTCGTGATGTCTGTGCACTCTGAATATGAACAAGTTGAATTTCGTCATATTCTTCTTAATACATAGTTCTGAAATTGCGAAGCCACGCAAGTTTCATCAGAAATTTCACGTGTATTATTGCCGTAAAGACGCGCATCATTCTTAACAGACGTCCCATTTTGCTATTCTAATTCCTCCTACATCATCTAACTCGCCGAAAGGTTTAATAATTCTTCCAAGTAAATTTAGATTATATAGGTAAACACGAAATGTGATACATGTCTAGGTCGGATGCTGCTGCTACAATATATGCAAGGATGCCAATTCCAATTGCGTGGTTTGAAGTTGGATTTAGGTTCTCCCATTATTTATGGTTCTTCCTAGCTTGGCAGATATTTTTAACAATACTTCTCAAATTAATTTCAGCATTGAGGTCAAGATTTTTTTCGAAAATGTACCTCGACTACCGGCTCGGTGAATACAACATTTTCTCTGGTTGAGAAATCCAGATAGCGACCTATATCACAATCAGTCTTTGTGTACTATTACAATAATAAATAATAATTTTTCGTGTTTTTAATTGGTCTAAAAACTACTTTCGAGTCAGGTTTCATCGCCACAGGACTCAAATTGCACAGTTCCGCTGTTCAAGAGTCAAGAGGAATCAAATATTGACCAGTTTTCTGATCTGATTCATGTACGCGTTTGTAACACATGACATCGCTATATTATCAAATAATATATTTATTATTATATGAATGGGATTTTGCGTGTTTCGAGTCATGTTACATCTTAGCAGATCAAAAAAGCAACAAAATATGGTTATTTTTGTCAGATGCACAAGCCGTCAAACGGAATCCAATATTGACCTGTTTTCTGATCTAATTCATCTTTTCAACAATATAGAGGCTTGGTAAATATTACATTTTCTTTGGTCGAGAAATCCCGATAGCGATCCATATTAAAGTCAGTAAATGTATATAAGTTTTGTTAATTAACTTTGATGTTCTTAACAAAAAACAACATTTTTTTTAACTTCAAACTACCAATAATTAAGCGGGAACCAATATGAATAGAATCGAGTACCGAATTGACTTGTACCGCGTACCAAAATGTCCAATTAGTTCAATACCCAAACTGACCAGGTACCTAAGTGACCTGATATCCCCTACATGTAGGGGATTTTTACATATTTGGGATAACTTTTATAAAGATGTGTGCTTAACTTAGACATGAACGTTACATCTACAACTAACTGCGACATTACATGACGTATTGTCAGCCATAGCGGATTTTCACTCAATAGAAAAGCATTGGGACGATTAAAAAATATCTTGCTAAAGAAATAAAATATCTATGTTTTGCACATTGTTCCTGGTTCTATAGTGTCTTTTATTTCGAATGATATACATTTTAGTAGTTTAAATTAATTGCAAAATACTTCCCATTTTGTTTGAAAAAAGCCTTATTTTCAATGCGAAATAGTCAACTCTGCACCACTTCGAACGTGAATTTTGTACACATATACAAATAGTAGACAAATCTATGTATTTAATTTTTACATTTTTAACATTTTAATTGCTGATCTTCATACTTCCCATTTAATTTGAAATTTGATCAATTTACAACATGTCGGATAAATCTGCGTTCAGATAGGGAGCACCGGACAACTCGGATCGTGACAACTCGGACCGCAGTAAGGACCACCCGGCCCGTAGAAAAAAGACCAGCTTGAACCGCATATATTTGAATACTGTGATTAAAATATGATATACTCCTGTTTAAAATATTTATAAATTTTTCGAAGTTGCTGCTGAAATTGTTTTACTCGAATGTAAATAATTAAGAAATAATTCACGGCTGCAATAATTTTATGGATTATTTAAATATGAGTAGGCATTATATTCATGAATATTTTGCCACGAGCGTTAGAGAGTGGTAAAATATCATGAATATAATGCTACCCATATTAAAATAATCCATAATGCTACCCATATTTAAATAATCCATACAATTGGGACAGCCATGAATTATTTCGATTCTAATATGAAAATATTGAAAGTTTACATTTCGCGCCTACATAGGTAAGGTTTATTTGGATGTTCCAATTTCCGAGATCCTCCTTTGTTACAAAATTATTATTTTTCTCGTGGAAAACTTGGTTGGAAAAAGAAAGAAATATAAATTAAAAACAAACTAACATATTTATTAACATTAATAAAATTTAGCAATCAGGACAAAAAACGACTGCTTCTTTACATCTGTCACCGCGTCTGTGACTGTGTTGATGTGTTTGCGTTATGAAAACTGCTTTCCGCAATGGGCGCGCTATTGCTCCTGTTTTAGATTCAAAATGGTGCAAATTTAAATCAACAATTATTTTCCACAGTGAATTAGCATTTTGAGAAATTTGGTTGCGTTTTCAGTTTGATATACAGAAAATTCGTTTGCGGTGGAGGCGGGAAAAGTCTCGCGGTTGTCAAAATAACATTGAACGTCATTGTAAATAACGGAAGGTCCATTGAAAACACAACGTAGAAAAAGACGATTTGACGTGTAAACAATAAAGGCATCGTTTAAAAAAATGGACGTGTTATCATGTAAATTTTTTTTCTGTCGCAAGACAGAGGTACAATATGGAATAATAAAAAAGGCAAGCAAAAACATAAGCACACGGGGGTATGATTTCTGAAATGGCTGGAACATCCATATTTTGTTGAATATTTAAATAAAGCCTGTCTCACACAGAACAAACGGCGTATACGGTTGGCCACCCGTGTAAACCGTACATACAACCGAACCAAACGTGGCCTTATCCGAGTTACACTCGGGCCATTCGAAAACTTTTTTTTGTTACCTCTTACCGACCGTAGGCACACCTTTAGATATTTTCTCGTTTTCATGAATATTTAATGTCCTATTTTGATTGGTCACTTGGACTTCCGGCGAAGCGTGACAACTAATAATAAAGAGACATAACATACATAGTTTCGGTTTATAAATGTTTTATCCAATAAACGTAGTTCACATTGGATAATTAAATTTAATGAATATTCATGAAAATGAGAAAATAACTACAAGTGTGCACACAGTTGGTAAGTGGTAGTAAATTGAGAACTCGACCGGACATGGGTTTCCGACGATGGGACTTCTCAAGAGGGAACTGTTGTCCTATAGTGTTGTCTGATGACTATAGTGCACGAGCCGCAGGCAAAGGCACTATGATCCAGACAACACTATAGGAAAACAGACTATAATATTTTAGTACATAACACAGTATTGAAGGTATAGTAACAAGAATATATCAGTAGCCTTCATTAAACTATGGTAAATAGCAATCGTTTGTGAAAAACCAGATTTTGATAAAACAACAGAATCATACCTTAGTCAACACTTGAATTTTTAGAAAAAGACTCAACTAAAATTCAACTTTATAATTAAAACAATAGTAAAGGAAATTAGCAAAAACTAATAATTGTAAATTATTGAATGTCCTTTTTAATTGAATGACTTTCACAGTGTGTGAAGAATATTTTATATCATTTACTGGTGATAATTTGACGTAACATTACAATTGCCAATATTAAAAGCTGGTGTATTTGTTGCTTTTTTTTCAAAACCATAAACAATATAACGTGACAAAATATAAAGGGAGATAATTCTGCTGAACATCTAAAAAGTGCGGGAATTTAAGGATCTATAGTATAATTCCCGCGGGAAATCTTAGAGAAATGGTTTATAGTCATAGTCACAACTTTTTGGAGTTCAGAAAATCGCGATTTTTAAATAAATATGCATAAATTTGCTTACATTTTGATGTGAAGATGAGTTATTGCAATTTACAAGATGAGTCACACAATCGGATTGGTATAATTGTCTTCCTTTGTACGCCATGTGACGGTTTTCTTACGTGTCTACGGATAATTTACATTGAGCGGTCAGCCATTGTTACAGCGGAAACTCGTCAAGGAGCCGCTGTTGACGTCACCAAAGTTCACGCGGTCAATGATGTAATTGCAATAACGGGAAGTAACTCGTACAAAAAAAGACGCTAGAAACAGCTGTTGAAGAAATGGAGGTATTGAAGTGGTAGCATATTCTTAATAAATTTAAAATAATTACTTCTGGTCAAATTGATAACGATTTCAATTGGTTTTGCCACAAATTCATGTAATAAACATGATAAATTGCCGGAAAAAAATTAGAATTACAGTTATTTATAAACGAGACTATAAAAACAATTACCAGACGTAATCATTTATAGCTTTTTACCCGTATTTTCCCCGTTGTTACAAAAAAAAACTCTTTACATCAAAGTTTCTGTTAAATTCCTTTTTTTTAATACAGGGGTAGGTAGGTATAAATACAATATTATTTTGTGCTCAAATAAGGTTTGACATTTATTAAACGATAAAAATTAATTCCAGTAACTTTATATCCCGAATTTCCTGCGAAAAAATGTGCTCTTTCCGTGATCTCGCTTACGTTTTAATCCAGAATTCTCGGTTAAATTTTAACAAAATCTTGAATTCCCGTTCAAAGAAATGCCCAATCCAGGCGTCCAGAAAAATGTCCTCCTGACCCTCAGACTGATACGCATGCACCTCTAAAATTAATTTCATAAACAGAACAACTAAAGTTAGCCTCTTTTTTCGATTTTTTATAGATTCGAGTTAATTCTATGAAGGATTTTTATTTATTATTCTGTTCATTTCTCGGAGAATGTTATGTCCGCCACAAAAAAAAAAAAAAAACACTTGAAATTGCAACTATTTAGTAATTTGATACTTTAAATAGGGTTTTTAAGTCCACTTCCACATTTTCGGCTTTATCGTGGCATTGTTCCCTAAATCTAAACTGCGGATGCAGAATTGTTTTTTTGGCATGTTATTTAAGTACACGGGTTTACAAAAAATATCGATACATTTTACCCCACGAGCGATTTTAAAAACTTGCACCTATTTGTATGCACGCCTTATAATAATTGTTTAGTAGTATTAAAAAATGAGAAAGCTCGAATCAAATATAGTGATAAAACAATCGTCCCGATTCCCAATGGTCAACCAATTGCTGTCTCTAGTTTCTAGGGGGGAGGTCTGGTTATACAATGTAATACGAAAGCCTGACCGCAGACCGTAGCGGGCATACATAATAATATAAAAACCTGGGATATGAACCTCACTTTATTAGAAATTAAAACCCTTTCCAGATTAGTTGTACGACTGATTAAGTACCTCAACACTCCGAGATCCTACCCCTCTGGAACAGTATCACACAAATTATTATATAAATAGTTTGTATTTTTGGCCGGATTTCACAGAGTGAAAATCCGGGTTATAGTATGGTGAATGTTGGGCGGGTGCGTGCGAGCGGGCGGGCGGGTAAAAAAAATTTCGTAACAGTTTTCTCAGCAACTACTAATCACATTCTCTTGAAATTTGGTATGTAGAATCAGCATGGCCTCCCACAACGTAGGATTCGATTTCAGGTCTGTCGCTCACCTACTTCCTTTAACCGACTTAGTTAATTTACGAAATCCGGCCATTTCTGTCTTTGATGGATTAAAAAAAATATGTTCCTGTATATTTGAGTTATAATTTACATGCTATAAGTGACAATGATTTATGCGTAAATTTTGCAGAACTTGTATTCTTGCTGCTTCGTTCATTATTTTGATTGAAAAAGTTTCTTAAATAATTTGCTGTTTGGATAAGAAATTATTGTTTGTTTGTTTGTTTGTATGGTGTATAACGGCTCTTGTCGGACGTATTATGCTATACACATGTTGCGTCGTCCCGTCCGTCTGTCCATCCGTTTTTCCTTCCGACGTTCACATGACACACTTTGTCTTGAATGTGCTTCAAATACTTTCTTCAAACAGAACACATGTGTTTATTATGTTAGCCTCGTTGTATGTAACCTTTTAGTGAATTTCTGATTTTTCGCTGTGGGGTTTAGTGACTTGGTGAAAGAAAGGCAAAAACCCTTTCATCAGTTTTCTTGAAATTTTTGGGAATTATTGATGTTAATTTATGTGATTAATGTGTAACATTTTGTAGATGTTAAAAAAATGTAAACGCAAGTTAATAAAAATCCTTCTATTTTTGTTCTACATCTATCCATTTTGACAAATTATGTCTCATTTGTGCAGATATAATTATACAATCATGACCTTTTATCACTTGTCATAGCTTATATTCAGACAAAGCGTATCATGCGCTCTCGGCTGCTTATTCAGTTATATTTGGTGGCGTTCAGTTTTTACTGGGGAGGGTGCCAGACTACGCGAAGTAAATACCCGACCTATGTTTACTTAGGAAAACTGGAAATCCTTGTAAACAAAGTGAAATCGAGCATACCCTGCCCGCAGTGAGACTCGAAACATCAACCTCAATGTTGACAGGCAGGTGATCAATATTACACGCATAACTGCCCAGATTTGACTTTGAAATAAATGTCTATTAATGTGCTTGTGAGATTTCAGATTACTGACATGTTTATTTTTAAGTTTCTGCTTAAAATGGAAAACCTTATATTTTGTTAACAAACGGAAAAAGGTTCTTCCTTCTGATCTTCGTGATGTCTGTGCACTCTGAATATGAACAAGTTGAATTTCGTCATATTCTTCTTAATACATAGTTCTGAAATTGCGAAGCCACGCAAGTTTCATCAGAAATTTCACGTGTATTATTGCCGTAAAGACGCGCATCATTCTTAACAGACGTCCCATTTTGCTATTCTAATTCCTCCTACATCATCTAACTCGCCGAAAGGTTTAATAATTCTTCCAAGTAAATTTAGATTATATAGGTAAACACGAAATGTGATACATGTCTAGGTCGGATGCTGCTGCTACAATATATGCAAGGATGCCAATTCCAATTGCGTGGTTTGAAGTTGGATTTAGGTTCTCCCATTATTTATGGTTCTTCCTAGCTTGGCAGATATTTTTAACAATACTTCTCAAATTAATTTCAGCATTGAGGTCAAGATTTTTTTCGAAAATGTACCTCGACTACCGGCTCGGTGAATACAACATTTTCTCTGGTTGAGAAATCCAGATAGCGACCTATATCACAATCAGTCTTTGTGTACTATTACAATAATAAATAATAATTTTTCGTGTTTTTAATTGGTCTAAAAACTACTTTCGAGTCAGGTTTCATCGCCACAGGACTCAAATTGCACAGTTCCGCTGTTCAAGAGTCAAGAGGAATCAAATATTGACCAGTTTTCTGATCTGATTCATGTACGCGTTTGTAACACATGACATCGCTATATTATCAAATAATATATTTATTATTATATGAATGGGATTTTGCGTGTTTCGAGTCATGTTACATCTTAGCATATCAAAAAAGCAACAAAATATGGTTATTTTTGTCAGATGCACAAGCCGTCAAACGGAATCCAATATTGACCTGTTTTCTGATCTAATTCATCTTTTCAACAATATAGAGGCTTGGTAAATATTACATTTTCTTTGGTCGAGAAATCCCGATAGCGATCCATATTAAAGTCAGTAAATGTATATAAGTTTTGTTAATTAACTTTGATGTTCTTAACAAAAAACAACATTTTTTTTTAACTTCAAACTACCAATAATTAAGCGGGAACCAATATGAATAGAATCGAGTACCGAATTGACTTGTACCGCGTACCAAAATGTCCAATTAGTTCAATACCCAAACTGACCAGGTACCTAAGTGACCTGATATCCCCTACATGTAGGGGATTTTTACATATTTGGGATAACTTTTATAAAGATGTGTGCTTAACTTAGACATGAACGTTACATCTACAACTAACTGCGACATTACATGACGTATTGTCAGCCATAGCGGATTTTCACTCAATAGAAAAGCATTGGGACGATTAAAAAATATCTTGCTAAAGAAATAAAATATCTATGTTTTGCACATTGTTCCTGGTTCTATAGTGTCTTTTATTTCGAATGATATACATTTTAGTAGTTTAAATTAATTGCAAAATACTTCCCATTTTGTTTGAAAAAAGCCTTATTTTCAATGCGAAATAGTCAACTCTGCACCACTTCGAACGTGAATTTTGTACACATATACAAATAGTAGACAAATCTATGTATTTAATTTTTACATTTTTAACATTTTAATTGCTGATCTTCATACTTCCCATTTAATTTGAAATTTGATCAATTTACAACATGTCGGATAAATCTGCGTTCAGATAGGGAGCACCGGACAACTCGGATCGTGACAACTCGGACCGCAGTAAGGACCACCCGGCCCGTAGAAAAAAGACCAGCTTGAACCGCATATATTTGAATACTGTGATTAAAATATGATATACTCCTGTTTAAAATATTTATAAATTTTTCGAAGTTGCTGCTGAAATTGTTTTACTCGAATGTAAATAATTAAGAAATAATTCACGGCTGCAATAATTTTATGGATTATTTAAATATGAGTAGGCATTATATTCATGAATATTTTGCCACGAGCGTTAGAGAGTGGTAAAATATCATGAATATAATGCTACCCATATTAAAATAATCCATAATGCTACCCATATTTAAATAATCCATACAATTGGGACAGCCATGAATTATTTCGATTCTAATATGAAAATATTGAAAGTTTACATTTCGCGCCTACATAGGTAAGGTTTATTTGGATGTTCCAATTTCCGAGATCCTCCTTTGTTACAAAATTATTATTTTTCTCGTGGAAAACTTGGTTGGAAAAAGAAAGAAATATAAATTAAAAACAAACTAACATATTTATTAACATTAATAAAATTTAGCAATCAGGACAAAAAACGACTGCTTCTTTACATCTGTCACCGCGTCTGTGACTGTGTTGATGTGTTTGCGTTATGAAAACTGCTTTCCGCAATGGGCGCGCTATTGCTCCTGTTTTAGATTCAAAATGGTGCAAATTTAAATCAACAATTATTTTCCACAGTGAATTAGCATTTTGAGAAATTTGGTTGCGTTTTCAGTTTGATATACAGAAAATTCGTTTGCGGTGGAGGCGGGAAAAGTCTCGCGGTTGTCAAAATAACATTGAACGTCATTGTAAATAACGGAAGGTCCATTGAAAACACAACGTAGAAAAAGACGATTTGACGTGTAAACAATAAAGGCATCGTTTAAAAAAATGGACGTGTTATCATGTAAATTTTTTTTCTGTCGCAAGACAGAGGTACAATATGGAATAATAAAAAAGGCAAGCAAAAACATAAGCACACGGGGGTATGATTTCTGAAATGGCTGGAACATCCATATTTTGTTGAATATTTAAATAAAGCCTGTCTCACACAGAACAAACGGCGTATACGGTTGGCCACCCGTGTAAACCGTACATACAACCGAACCAAACGTGGCCTTATCCGAGTTACACTCGGGCCATTCGAAAACTTTTTTTTGTTACCTCTTACCGACCGTAGGCACACCTTTAGATATTTTCTCGTTTTCATGAATATTTAATGTCCTATTTTGATTGGTCACTTGGACTTCCGGCGAAGCGTGACAACTAATAATAAAGAGACATAACATACATAGTTTCGGTTTATAAATGTTTTATCCAATAAACGTAGTTCACATTGGATAATTAAATTTAATGAATATTCATGAAAATGAGAAAATAACTACAAGTGTGCACACAGTTGGTAAGTGGTAGTAAATTGAGAACTCGACCGGACATGGGTTTCCGACGATGGGACTTCTCAAGAGGGAACTGTTGTCCTATAGTGTTGTCTGATGACTATAGTGCACGAGCCGCAGGCAAAGGCACTATGATCCAGACAACACTATAGGAAAACAGACTATAATATTTTAGTACATAACACAGTATTGAAGGTATAGTAACAAGAATATATCAGTAGCCTTCATTAAACTATGGTAAATAGCAATCGTTTGTGAAAAACCAGATTTTGATAAAACAACAGAATCATACCTTAGTCAACACTTGAATTTTTAGAAAAAGACTCAACTAAAATTCAACTTTATAATTAAAACAATAGTAAAGGAAATTAGCAAAAACTAATAATTGTAAATTATTGAATGTCCTTTTTAATTGAATGACTTTCACAGTGTGTGAAGAATATTTTATATCATTTACTGGTGATAATTTGACGTAACATTACAATTGCCAATATTAAAAGCTGGTGTATTTGTTGCTTTTTTTTCAAAACCATAAACAATATAACGTGACAAAATATAAAGGGAGATAATTCTGCTGAACATCTAAAAAGTGCGGGAATTTAAGGATCTATAGTATAATTCCCGCGGGAAATCTTAGAGAAATGGTTTATAGTCATAGTCACAACTTTTTGGAGTTCAGAAAATCGCGATTTTTAAATAAATATGCATAAATTTGCTTACATTTTGATGTGAAGATGAGTTATTGCAATTTACAAGATGAGTCACACAATCGGATTGGTATAATTGTCTTCCTTTGTACGCCATGTGACGGTTTTCTTACGTGTCTACGGATAATTTACATTGAGCGGTCAGCCATTGTTACAGCGGAAACTCGTCAAGGAGCCGCTGTTGACGTCACCAAAGTTCACGCGGTCAATGATGTAATTGCAATAACGGGAAGTAACTCGTACAAAAAAAGACGCTAGAAACAGCTGTTGAAGAAATGGAGGTATTGAAGTGGTAGCATATTCTTAATAAATTTAAAATAATTACTTCTGGTCAAATTGATAACGATTTCAATTGGTTTTGCCACAAATTCATGTAATAAACATGATAAATTGCCGGAAAAAAATTAGAATTACAGTTATTTATAAACGAGACTATAAAAACAATTACCAGACGTAATCATTTATAGCTTTTTACCCGTATTTTCCCCGTTGTTACAAAAAAAAACTCTTTACATCAAAGTTTCTGTTAAATTCCTTTTTTTTAATACAGGGGTAGGTAGGTATAAATACAATATTATTTTGTGCTCAAATAAGGTTTGACATTTATTAAACGATAAAAATTAATTCCAGTAACTTTATATCCCGAATTTCCTGCGAAAAAATGTGCTCTTTCCGTGATCTCGCTTACGTTTTAATCCAGAATTCTCGGTTAAATTTTAACAAAATCTTGAATTCCCGTTCAAAGAAATGCCCAATCCAGGCGTCCAGAAAAATGTCCTCCTGACCCTCAGACTGATACGCATGCACCTCTAAAATTAATTTCATAAACAGAACAACTAAAGTTAGCCTCTTTTTTCGATTTTTTATAGATTCGAGTTAATTCTATGAAGGATTTTTATTTATTATTCTGTTCATTTCTCGGAGAATGTTATGTCCGCCACAAAAAAAAAAAAAAAACACTTGAAATTGCAACTATTTAGTAATTTGATACTTTAAATAGGGTTTTTAAGTCCACTTCCACATTTTCGGCTTTATCGTGGCATTGTTCCCTAAATCTAAACTGCGGATGCAGAATTGTTTTTTTGGCATGTTATTTAAGTACACGGGTTTACAAAAAATATCGATACATTTTACCCCACGAGCGATTTTAAAAACTTGCACCTATTTGTATGCACGCCTTATAATAATTGTTTAGTAGTATTAAAAAATGAGAAAGCTCGAATCAAATATAGTGATAAAACAATCGTCCCGATTCCCAATGGTCAACCAATTGCTGTCTCTAGTTTCTAGGGGGGAGGTCTGGTTATACAATGTAATACGAAAGCCTGACCGCAGACCGTAGCGGGCATACATAATAATATAAAAACCTGGGATATGAACCTCACTTTATTAGAAATTAAAACCCTTTCCAGATTAGTTGTACGACTGATTAAGTACCTCAACACTCCGAGATCCTACCCCCTCCTTTAGTAAAATGCAATAAATTTGAAAGAGACGGTATTTGTGCAAACTTTAAAATGTCGTTTGTTTAGTGTTTAAAGCCACTTTCAGATATATCATGGCGTCCAGTTTTTATTGGGGGAGGAAGCCAGAGTACCTAGAGAAAATCCCGACCCGCGATAGAAAAACTGGCAATCCTTTTCAATTAAAAATTGGAGTTGGTGACCTACCTTTACCACTCGGCCAACGAGGCCCAAATGTACACAATTTTTTTTTTTTTTATCGAGCACATTATTTTTCGGTAAACACATTCTTTTTTATAGACCCTATTTCTGTCCTGAAAATATAGCTGAACGATAAACAAACAATAATCATCAATATACCACATCTTTTGTTGCCATAACTTATCAACACAGAAAAGCCTATATGCTTGTGAAAGTTACGGTAAAAAACTAACATGTACAAAAACATCCTCCAAAATCAGGGGTTCGGAGTCCACGTTCGCTTCATGTTGATGGGAAGGGGGACGATTCGTTCATATTTTTTATATTTTTATAACAATTCTGTGCAACATTGTATTTTATTTCCACAAATAAGAACCAATTACATTATAATAAGATGCACAAGTTCAATAAATGTCTAATTGTTTTGTTACCATAAAGAGATCAGGGTGCCGTTTCATAAAGCGATCGCTAATTAACGTGCTCGTTATCCCATGCAGTTTAAATGGGATAACGTGCACGTTAAGCTAACGATCGCTTTATGAAACGGCACCCAGGACTGAAAACTTTATGAGGAGTTGATTACTTAAAATAAGTACTACACCAAAGTAAAAATCCATGTTTTCTATCGAAAACCCCAAATATCATTTCAATCAAAATGTTAACTATTAGTTGCACACTGGCGCTAAGATTCATCAAATTCCATTCAGTGTTGATGGTGGAGTTGTGGATAATGGGTACCCTCAAGAGTAACTGACAGATACCCACACATATATAATGGCATCATGGATTGTCAGTTTTCATACCTTAGGTGTTGGGGTTTTCACCAGCTGCCTTTACCCAATAAAAAACGCCAAAGTACATGAATAGCTGAAAAATTAATAAGACACTAAACAATTTAAAGTCCCTTGAAATATATGTTTAATGGAATGTGAGCATATTAACCATACAGAAGTGTTAGGTCTGTCATACATGTAGTTAATAAATATTATCTGTTGCTCTCTATAAAAAAAACTAATAAAATCAATTTAATAAAAATAACTCGTGTACAGGATAAATGTTTATTTCAACACAACAAGAATGGCTTTATCTTTGACAGATAAAGCCATGAAATAGACAAGTCACAAAAATAATTTTCAGTTATTTAGTATTTCACACTTTTTCTCTTAGGAATTACCAAGACATCACTTAGGGGACACATACAGTGGTCATCTCAAGAGGAACAAGTAGTTGATTCACTCTGTAGTAGTTGCACCCAATGCACCAGTAACCAGCAGTAAATGCACCAGTGACCAGCAGTTAGAAAAATCATGAATCATCATCCATCCAGAAACTCCAATAATGTATATCTGCAATCATGTAAAAAAACATTCTGTTAATTATAATTTATACTACCATCATGTTGTTTTCTGACTGAACTTTACTTTCACATAGACTGTGATACAAAATGTTTTATTTTTATTTTGCAATTATGTTTACATATTTATATAATATTACATGACGGATTTATATGCATCATGCTTTATTCTAATTATACAAATTTACATGGTTATTCATTGTTTTATTACTTTAAATTTATAAAAATTCTTACTGTATATGCCAGAAATTTTCAAGTTGACTGATGAAACACAACTTGATAATTCAGATACGAATACGATTAAAGATGTATTTTGAATTTCAATATCACGTGCATGTCTAGAAAAAACCCGAGATTGTTACTTATAGTAAAGTAAAAGTGTGAGCAGTAAACTTAGGGTTTCCTAGGACACTGAATACTTTAACAGTCCACAAGTTTAAATGGCAAATTGACTTCAGTTCATGAAATTTACTGCCAGTTAAGGCGACTAAGTGGTTGCATAGTAAAGTAGTAATACTACTGATCATGTGCCTGTCAGCACTAAGGTTGCTGATTCTAGCCTAGGAACAGAGGGACAGACAGACACACACATCCATATGGAGTGTATAACGTAGTACCTCACCACTTTGTGTGGTGGGGTATAAAAAATGAAATGATGTTTGTTTGTTTGAATATTGTTTAACGCCACTTTCACAATTTTTCAGCTATATCATGGCGTCCAGTTTTTATTGGGGGAGGAAGCCGGAGTACCCGGAGAGAAATGAAATGAAATGAAGCTTAAATCTATAAAAATAAACAATTCGCTAAACTTTGAAGAAAATTGGTGAAAATGTTTAAAAACAAAAAATCACCCTTTTTCTAGAACAAACTCTCATTACCCCAAATGGAAATTCAGATATTTACTAAAAAGTACTAGTAAACAAACTCAGAGGCTAACATAATTAACAAGTGTGTAATTTGAAGAAAATCTGTAAGGACATTCTCAAGATACAGTGTTTGTTTGAATGAAATAGCGGAAAAATTGCTGAAAGTGGCTGACATATTATACAGATGGGCATATAAAAATGAACAATATTTATTGGGTTTCAGGGTCCCAATCTGCTAGAAAAACACATTTTCAGGTTTAAGAAAGGCACCCCCCTTTTCCCAAAGTACTGTTCATACCTGCTCATAGTGTTTCATTAATTAAATAATAAATTTTATCTATATTTAATTATTTGCTCAAGTAATGTACATGTTTGTATGTATTTTATACAAATAACATCCCTTTCATAAATGACTTCTACCCCAAATAAATAAATAAAATAACGCAAAGGAACTAAGCAATGAACAAAAAAGGTAACAAATTTTGCTCAGATCAGGAGTAGTTTTAATAATATGCTGAATGGTTTGTTGAATGTTTTGCACGAAAAGGACAGCAATGGAGGAAACTAGAACTTTTAAGCAGTATAACATGTATGTTTCTGGGGCTTCTTCCTAGTGCGGGGAAAGTAAGGCTAATACTGGGTTAACACTGCCGACCCCACTCAGACTGGGGCCCAGTAATGGGTCAGTTCGCCCTGCCCCTGTATAGCGAGTCAGTTCCCCCTACTTTATAGTTATAAGGTTTCATGATAACAATTAGAGTATGTGGAATTATTTAATTAATAATGTTAGATATTGTCGGCATAAAAGCTCTACAGAGCTTATGTTTGTAATTTTATATATCCGACTTAAAATAAAAGTTCTGGTCTGTCTCTCTCTGTCTGTGCTGATTAGCAATTTTTACATTAATTATAAAATCACTAACTTGTATTTTTGATCGACTCCTTGTAGGAGTTATTGCCTGTAATTGTTGAAATTGATGATTTTTGCCATTTATGCTTCAAAATCTTGAAAATTATTAGAACTAGAGAAAAAGTTAGCAAATAAAATGATTAGCTTGGACTGATAAATTTATAAACGCAATTAATCTTAAGAGTAATAATTAATTAATGAACATTAAAAAAAATTAAAATTATTAGCTTAGAAAAAATACAAAACAGTAGTCAAATATCATTTTTACAGTAATTTATGTCATATATTAAATTTATTTCAAACATAGGGCGAACGGCCTACTTAAAAATATTTATAAAAATATACAAAACAAAACAGTGGGTTAAAATTGTATAACGGAAAGAGAGCGAACGAACCCTGGCTAACAGGTGAGGTACTATTTCATCATGTTCATTGTATGAAGTAAATAATTCAACAGGTGCCGTTTTGGTGCCGAAGTTGATGCCGATTTGACTCTTCCGAGGTGCCGAATTGACTTTTTTTGTAGGTGCCGATTTGACTTGTACCCCTATTGTGAACAACCCGAATTCCCGACCCCCCCCCCCCCCCCCCACAAACCACTTTACCGAACTGTTATCATCATTCAGACCCTAGCTACGGCACTGAATATAAACAATGAAATTACTCTGTATTTTTAATTTATCAACTAAAGTCATACTCAGATTGTAAACAAAAAATAATAACCACGTGGGTCTTGTTCTTAGACAACTGCCGTGGCGTGGCTGTGGTTTACGAGTAACTACTTTGTTTGTTGTTATTTAAAGACAGTTGACAACTATTCTGTAATAGGGAAAATTAAATAATTAACTTAAAATTACATACTCACGTCAGAACTGGCAAGAATGTACATATTTTCCTATAATATTTTCCTCAATCATTTGCAAAGAAGGTGTGTCATCAATATGGCGCGAAATTGCGTAATCGGCAAATGGAACTCAATTCTGATTGGTTGACAATTGATACGGAAACTGCCGACAATTTGTAAACAACAAGTTTCTCCCACTGTTGCTTGGAGGCAAAACATGGCGAAATTGACAATGGGAAATCTCCGTTGAGGTCAGAAAATCCGATTTAAGTAGTAATGAGCATAACATTTACTAAACGAAAGATTGGATTAGCTTGTAAATTCATTTTTACGTTTTTTGATAACAAAATATAAAGCCATGAATACAAAAACAGGCAAAATATATGCATTCTCCCGGAGGGACCGACGCTGACTTTGACTATAGTCCAATATTAGCAATTCATATGTATCGACTATTTTTTAAATCAAATAATACTAATATTCTAAAGGTATAAATTACATTATATATTAATTTAATTCATTTAGTCTTATTCAAAATCATTTTTTATGTAACAAATTGTGTATTATAGGATCAATTTTTAATATATTTTATTCCTACCTACAGTACTTAAGTACTTTTATTGCAATGAATTGGAGTGCTCTCCCCTAGCTATTTGACCTAATATAGAACGTATCGTGCGGTTACAAAAATCGATTCTTTGGGATAAAGCGTAATTACTTTTTCACAAATATTGGATTATTATCATAATATATGGTAATATCTACCATTTCTGAGGGGTTTTCACCACAGATATGGGTGTTTTTTACACTATTCCACGGGGTTTTTACACTTTTCGTGCGGTTTTTACACTGTCGATGTACCGGGTATGGGTCGTTGTATATTACTGGTTCCATCGCAGCTTGTAATTAGGGCTATGCATACGTAGTTTCGAATCAGTGCTAAGTAATTTCATAAATGTGTTGACATGTTATCGCCAATGAAAAAAAATGGATAATAAATTCAGAAAAAATATTGACCAAAATTGCATTGTCGAGAAAAGATACATCAATTCTTTATGATACTTCATTATAGGCTTAATTGACAAGTGAGTACTCAGTTTTACTTGTCCGACGGACATTTCCACTTGTCCCGGGCAATCGGACAAACGTAATTGTCGAGCCCTGCACTGCAAACTAAGACTCTTTGCTGATGACAGCATCATTTACAAAGAAATCAAAAGAACAGAAGACTGCAAAAAACTCCAACTAGATCTAAATGCTGCTGCTCGATGGGAGGCCAATTAAATCATGGCCTTCGATCTAGACAAATGCAGCAAATTATCCATCACACAGAAAAAGTCAACTTTTAACCATAACTACATTTAACATAAACATACTCTGGAACATGCATCATCAACAAAATACCTTGGCATAACTCCAGTCTAATCTCAAATGGAACAAACATCATGAAAACATCACAGCAAATGGAAATAAGTCTAGGTTTTCTCAAACATAACCTCCAGGAAGCAAACACAGACATACAATCTAAAGCATAGTGATTTAGCTAGCACTCCCCACTTTCCCAATTGACGGATACCTTTTTAGAAATGACGAAAATAGTTTGAACCTACTAGTAATTCGCCACTTCAAATAGTTTCATCGTCAAAATCAGCTTAGGTAAATGAAATATCTTACCTAAGGTCATCCTCACAAGTCAGTGTTTCTGTGTACACGAAACCCTGACAAACTAATGTAGGAAATTCCCAGGCTAGAAGTCACTATTTTGATTGGCTACATCATACCTGCATGTAGCCAATTAAAAGTTCATTTTAATTCCCGACTTGATTTCGGAAAATATCCCGATGTCAATTGTACATTAACCAAACGGATGTTTTGCATAGACCACGTGAAAATCAGTGTATTTTTTACAGCAGTGTTAATAATGCGTTAAAACTGCGTTATTATTAGTTGCGTTACGTTTTCTTCCCACTCAAGAATGAGTAAAAATGACTACTGCCAAACACTTGCTTCTTTGAAGCTATTTCATTGGTTGCTATTTTGAACGTTTGACGTCATATGGAAATCTTCTAGCCCTAGAATTTCCTAGCCAATTTTGTCAGGGTTTTGTGGACACACGTGGACACAGAAACCCTGACTTGTCAGGATGACCTAACGTACAAGTTTATGACCCAGGCGATCATAGTAATTATGTAATTGACATGCTACCATGCGTTATTTGATAATTAATCACTTAATTACTGTGTACACACCCCGTTACATGCGACCAAGCATAGCCAGTTGGATGGCAACTCGAGTGATCTTATTGTGGTCTCACATCGCCTTGTTAACCTTTTAAAGATAAGTTGTTGTAGTCACCCAGTCATTTTGAAAAAGTCTTCTTATGTCTGCTTCTAATTTTATTGCCATTGTCCAAAATAGTCATATTTTTGTCATAGCCTAATGTATATCATGTTTACGCTTCATTTGTTAATGGTGATTCCCACATGATTTTACTTAGTACATTAAGCGTAGGTTAAAATACCAGCCAAAACCAGTTCAAAGCAACAGATAGTACAGACAGTTTTCGGACGGGATATGAACTCGGTGCCAGAGATTGCAAAATACACTGCTGCAGAATTTTAATGACTATTGCAAAAATTAAAACATAAGCAAAAATGTATATTCTGGAAATAACTTTTAAAGTTTTAAATTTCAATCTGTTTAAATATATGTTCTATGGTAATATTACTAGTACATTGACTACATAATATATGGTATAAAATGGTGTTAGATAATATTTAATATTTATTGATGTTTATTGTATTCATTAATTAATGATCTTGCATGCATTTAAACATATAAATAAATATACACACGCAGGGATATGCACTAACTTTTTATCATGGTTGCCACCTGTTCTTCTAACTTATTAAAAAAAAAAAAATTTATGACTTTCCAATTTAAATAAAGCCACCTTGTGACCACTTCCGGTACTAAAAACTTCAGCGGTAAGTTTGTTCGGTTGAAAAAACTTTTGAAATGGACAAACAAACTGCCCTTGATAAATGTTCACGCTTCATGTGAATGACAGGTGTTAATATTTGAGTGAGGATGTTGTTAACACCCCCTGCCGTGTAAACATGATCGTTAATTAATTAACCGATGATTATTTCACTATTTACCTGATACTAATCAAAGGTAGAGCTCCAGTGTTTTATGGCTTGATTGAACAAGCTTACCAGTGGCTAAACCGTTTCTCTAGCTATAAAGAAAAGCCTTACTTTCACTTGCCACCAATAACTAAGTAGCAGACCTTTCATAGTGGAGTGCTTGTGGTAAGAAAAAATCTTCGTACAATAGTTGTCTGTGTTGTTGTCCATCAGGGGAGATAACAACAACATTGTGAGACCAGTACCCAGCGACATACACGTTACTAGCATTGTCGACAGAGATACCTTGGGGATATCTCAGAACCCTTGTATTTTTGAATTCCCATTGTATAGTTCCATGGAAATCATAGCATGTCATGGTATGTATGTCACCGTTTGACTGTGTAGTAAATTTTGTCACCAAAAGTAGTAATATACGCAAACCAAGACATTTCAATTGTTATAATGTTAATAGACTGGCAGACCCAAGTAGATATATGGTATAGAAATTTTGACCTACCTTATCTGTTAAAGACAATATCTGCATATTACTACATTGCAAACTATAGCACTTTTCTGTCATTAAAACAGCTTACATGGTAAAATGACACAAAAATTGTCAATATTGAAACAAAAAAAGGTGACCCCACCCCCCCTTTTCTGCACTTGAATAGGCAATGTCTACAAATATATAAATCTTGCAGTCAAACATACCATTCTGCTTTCCAAGTATAGAAAATAGTAATCATTCACTAAAATCACTCCAAAAAAGTATGGTTTTACAATTTTCAAAAAAGATATTAACATTTGCAATGCATAATGGTAAACAACACCAAGTATGGCTTATGAATGCAAGTAATAGGAGTTTATTTAAGAAATGTGTTTGTATCTGTATTTTCAAGATTTTTTTCATTTATATGTTCCAGAAATGTTATACTTCCAAAACTTATTCATGTTTAAGCAAAAAATTCTATAAAAAGCATGTCCAATTAAAAAAAGGGTCTGTTATTGAACTAAAATTTTGCCATTTATGGAAAAGCTCATTTTTAAGCATACAAAATGCTCTCTAAAAACAAAATAATGCCTGCTTAAACAAAAACTATGTTTTAAAAAGTTCATTTGCAGCTTAAGATACTACAAAAATTGCATTTTGAACCATAAAAATGTCCAAGGTGGACAAAAATGAAATTCTTATATGAGATGGATATGTGAATATTTGAGCTCGGTGCGTACACATCAGTCGATCAATATTTTCCTTAAAAAACACATTTAATGCAACAAATGAACATTACATATTGAACAACAATTCAGAATTATCTAGAACTGCTTTCTTTCATGCAGTATGTGCCAATTATAACAGAAATTAGGAAAGAAAGTTAAGAAAACCTATTACAATAGAAGAAATTAGGGAAATATTACATAATACCCAATTATGAGTGAAATTTGATACCAGATGAGAAGTTTGAGTTAAAATTGCAAAAGTCTTGAACTAAAAAGTATTTGGAACATTGTAATACCCAATATATAACTAAAATAAACAATTTCAATTTTGGCACCTCACACCCCCTTAAGGTTAACCTCTACTAAATAGATTTACATAGGTGACCATTATAACATTTTATAGAATACTGAATTTACCTTAAGTTCACTATTAGTGACACCCTTATTTTCTCAAAATACCATGTCTTCGCTAAAAAATATCTGACCGGCAAAACAATATTAAAGTCTAATAAGAATGTTTATAAAGTTTACAAAATGACGTCACAAATAGAGCTAGTTTCAGTTGTCAGATGGATAGAAACAGGTGTCAGTCTGTTAAGTTTCGTACAAAATCTAATACTTGCTGGAAATTATTAAATTTGGATTCATTTCACTTCTAAAATATTCGTCCATCATATAAACTTAATTTTAAACAGGTTCATTCAGAATTACAATTTTTATGCACAGTGAAAGTAGAACTACTTTGGTTTTTTTAAGCACTACTTTTGACTACGGCATCAACTGATTGGCTATTTAGTAGAGGTTAACCTTAAGACTCGGCATCATTCAATTCCTTCATTATAACTTCTTGCAATTTATCGAGTTGAGCATTGATTGTTTTTCTTGTTTGCTCTATTTCTTCTTCAATCAAGTTTCCTTCTTCTTTTAATGAGGACAAATTTGCTTGTCGGTCTGTTCTAATTTTCTGAATATTGTCAACCATCTCAATTATTGTCTGCTGAATATCATGCAAGCCGTACGATATTTTAACATTTTGAACCATGTCTTTCAATTGTATTAAATCTTGACATGTCTGGTGATCGGAAACAACGTATTCCTTACAACAAGGACAGTCGTGCTTTTTGCAGTATATTTCAAATTTCTTTTTATGTTCTTTGCATAATGTGCTGATTTCGAAAACATTTGTTAAAGGCATCTCGTTTTTACTTGCCATGGCAAGACCTTGAAAAAAGAAAGTTAATTTATGAATTATTTTTGTTTAATACAATCAATATTTGTATTTAAGTATTTAGAGTGCCTATGCTTATTTTAAAGTTCTGCGTCTCTTTGTTAGTACATTGATAAATAAATTAAAAAAAATACGGAGATTGATGTAAAAAAATGATTCTAATTATTTGCTGTGTGTAATTGTTTGGTTGCTCCTTTAAATTTTCTTCATATCGGTTCTAGGAAAACAGAACCCAAATCGCCAAAAAACTTCTACCCTTAAAAATGAACGATAAAGCATTTTTCGTCACCAATATTTACTAAGCCTCAAACATAAAATACCTCTATTTACATGTCCCAGACCTTTGAACTTGTAACTAATGCAGGCAGTGAAAAATGTTTTGATATGTACTGGATAAAAGGAAGAATCTTATGTAGCCGATTTACAATAACTTAACACATTCTCTGCAACTGTCTGTAAGTAAGCGCCATAAATCATTTCTTAGTAGAATAAAAAATGTATTCATATTGAATGATGAATGCGGATTTGTTCTGTACGAATATAACAATATGGAAAACGAGGGATTTGTTGTGAGTTACCAAAGAATGACTCAAGTTCGCGTAAGGAAAAATGGACAAAGTTATTACCGGATCACCACTCATGTCTACTTCGACGTGAAGAATAACTAATGTGGTCTTTGATATAATTTTTCTTATGAACAGTAAATATCCAGTAGAGTGCTGAACTCATGTGGTTAAAGTTAATTACTTTAAAAGAAATAAAAGGATGTAATGTATGAGTGTGATCGCACGTTAATATCTGTTCTTTTTCCATCATCTGGACATTAATTACGTTTGACAACCATATCCTGTATGACTGAACTGTGTGAATGATTGTTAGAATAGATTTAGTCTCGCAAATGTAAATGTATAGATGTTTTTGTTATGCTTAGAGACCGAATGAATATTACAGGGTAGGGGTGGAGAATTTAGCAATTGTAGCGTTAACAATGAGCCTACTCTATTAGAAATCTACAATCGGGGTTTTTATCGGGCATATTGGACATCCCGTGACGCGCCGGGCTGCTCTGTAGGTCGAACAGTGGAAACCCTCCAACCCACAAATACATAAAACTTCCACTGTTAATTAGAAGCAGCTTAAATGTTTAAGATTTAAAGAAGAAGACACAATCTTGTAAAAATATTAGACTATATACAATAATTGTGATAAAGGACTTTGTAAGAATCAACCACTTTAAGCTTAGCTAAATTAAACGTCAATTGCTATTAATTTTCTCTGAAAACCAGTATTATGTGTTCAACTTTCCAGGTTTAAAAGGCCCATTTAAAATATTTTTGAAATAGTTTAGAGAGTCTCCAATTCAATCAGGTAGAAATTTTGATAACGTTGGTGTCATCTTATACAATTATAAAAGCATTCTTTAATTAAAATGTGCTATAAAAGTTGTTTTACGCATCAGACACGGTAACAGTACCATCAAAATCGCCGTACGTCAATTAAATAACCGCCGGTGTAGAAAAACCAAAAAAAATTTGTTTGTTTACTTGAGATTAAAGTTCCATTTTAGCAATTTTTCAGCAGGTAAGTATACTAACAATTACATATCAATGCTAATGTGATAGTGTGAAATTTATCATTAAAGAACATAATATCACTAATGAACCAGTTTTATATTGCTAATTTTATGTTGGTCTATATTTATTTTTTACTTGAGGTAAAGTACCAAATTGCATCATGTAGACAAGTAACCAGCACTAGTAACCAGATGCATAGTGTGTACAAGTAACCAGGCACAGTGTGTTAACAGTAACCGGGTGCATAGTGTGGACAAGCAGGTAAACAGGCACGATTTGTTTAAAAGTGACCAGATGCATAGTGCTGACAGTAACCATGCACATTCTGTTAACAAGTAGCTAGGTGCATAGTGTGGACAAGAAACCAGGCACAATCTGTTAACAAGTAAAAAGATGCATAGTATGTTAACAAGTAAAGAGCTTCATAGTATGTTAGCAAGTAAAACGATGCATAGTCTTGACACGTAACCAAGCAAGATCTGTTAAAAAGTAACCAGATGCATAGGGTGGACACTTAACCAGGCACAGAAAATTAACAAGGAAGTAGATACAATTTGTGGATAAGTAACCAGGCACAGTATGCGAACAAGTAAGCAGAGGCAGAGTAAATAAAATAACCAGCAATGTGTGTTAACAAGTTATCAAACAAACTCAAAGTGTGGACAAATAATCAGGCACAGTCTGTAACAAGTAACCAGATGCGTAGTGTGAATTAATAACTAGGCACAGTCTGCAAATAAGTAACCAGTCTCATAGTATGGACACGTAACTAATCACAGTCTTCTAGCAAGTAACCAGATGCATAGTGTAGACAAGTAACTAGGAATAGCCTATAGACAAATAACCAGATGCATAGTGTAGCCAAGTAAATATGAACAGTCTGTTAACAAGTAACCAGATGCAAAGTTTGGACCAGTATCATGATACTTAGTGTTGACAAGTAACGGTGCAAGTCTGTTAACAAGTAACCAGGTGCATTGTTGGGAAAAGTAAACAGGCACGCATTGTTACGAAGTAACCAGATACATATTGCATATTGTGTATAAGTAACCAGGTACAGCATGTTAACATGTAACCAGATGCATAGTGCAGACAAGTAACCAGGCATAGTATGATAAGAAGTAAACAGTTGCATAATGTGGACAAGTAACCAGGCACAGTATGTTAACAAGTAACCAGATGCCTAGTGTTAACAAGTATGCAGATATGCATGGTGAAGAAAAGTATCCAGGTGCAGTACGTTAACAAGTGACCAGGTGAGTGTATGGTAAAGAAACAAACACAGTCTGTTAACAAGTACCAGAAGCATAGTGTGGACATGTAAAAAGGCACAGTCTGTTCAGAAATAATCAGATGCATAGTGGCGACAAGTAACAAGTAATCACGTGCATTATGTGCTCAAGTGAGGAGGCACAGTCTGTTAACAAGTAATCATATGCATAGTGAGGACAAGTAACCACGCACAGACTGTAACAAGTAACCAGATGCTTAGCGTGGATAAGTAACCATGCACAGTCCCTCAACAAGTAACCAGATTGATATTGTGAACAAGTGAGGAGGCACAGTCTGTTAACAATTAACAGTTGCATAGTGTGGAAGCTATACACGACAAATATGTTATCGATAAAAAATCCAACATTTTTGTTAATATAGTTTTATACTTGTCATTTAATCAGAGTGGAATTTGTCCCTACATGATTTATTTCTACTTAAACGTAATACTGGTACCTCTGTATGGAACGCCATAGCTGCCTTATGAAGACGTTTTTTTATTATGTGATTATACTTTGTCATAATCATAATGTATTTATATCATTATTTTTTTTTATTTTGAGCTTGTTCTATATTGTTATCTTCTTATGGTAAGGTAGATGGGCGGTCTAAAATGTGGTCCATAGAAGTTTCTTAAATATTGGTGACAGTAAGCCCATACTTTCTATTGTTATAATACAATTACGGGTTGTTTGGGAACAGGCTTTGAAAAATGCACTATTTAGTATTTTTTAGTATATAATAAATAAGAAACATTCACATTCCCCCCCCATCTAAAAAAGTCTCTCAATATTTTCTTAAATTATTGAGAATGTTTGTTTTTCAAAGACCTTAATAAATAATAGTAACATTTTTTTAAATAAGATGTATTGTTTGCAACCTTTTTAAATTCCAATATAAGTCAATTAAAAATTACCCAAAATAATAAAATCGAAGTTATGATAGATGCGCAAAGAGATGCTCGGTTTTCGACACCCAATTTTCTTACACAAGGTATTATTTGGCTTGATATATTTAAAGTCTTTTAACAACATTAACAAGAGGCTATAGAGGGCGAGGAAGGCTCACCTGGCCTAGGCATTGAAACTAACGTGAACTTCAATAAATTGACAATTTTGTCAGTTATTTTTTCAAGCACAACTGTGATTAAAAATAATGTGTTGGGATGCCAAATTTTAAAAATTGTCCGATTTTAATGAAATTTGATTTGTAGGTACATTTTAATGTCCTGAGTGGAACGCAATACTATCCGTGGGGATTTTGGGCGACTTCTGTGTTGACGCGTTTTGTCGGCCATTTTGAAACACACGGTCGAAAAAAAATTCCGAATGTGTATTTCTACTCGGGACACCTAAATCTATCTCCATACCAATTTTTTTGCAATCGGAGCACGTTAAATTTCATCGATATCGGATAATGTTGAAAATTATACACGTTTTTGGCCACCATTTTGAAACGCCACGTCGAAAAAAAATTTCAAAGGTAGCGTTTCACTCGAAATACTAAAATCTACCTCATAATTAGATTTCGTTGAAATCAGACCACGGGAAAATGTTTGCCATTTTTGGGTGGGTGTCGTCAAGTGGCGGTCATTTTGAAATGGCGGCCATTATAAAGAATCTGACTATCGATTGCACCCCTCCTCATGTCAATCTAAACTGTGCGAAGTTTCATTTGATTCTATTAAAGCGTCTCTGAGAAACTTGTCGGACAAGTTCATGATCTAGAAAAAGGAGAAACCAGAATAATACTAATAATAATTAAAAATAATGTGTTGGGATGCCAACACAGAAGTCGCCCAAAATCCCCATGGATAGTATTGCGTTCCACTCAGGACATAAAGATGTACCTACATATCAAATTTCATTAAAATCGGACGACGTTTAAAATTTGACGCGTTTTTGGGGGCCATCTTGAAACGCCAGGTGGAAAAAAAAATTTCCGAATTTGGATTTCCACTCAGAACACTTAAATCCACCTCCACACCAAATTTTGTTGAAATCGGAGCACGTTAAATGTCATCGAGATCGGATAACGTTGAAAATTATACACGTTTTAAGCGGCCATTTTGAAACCCGATGTCGGAGAAAAAATTTAAAGGTAGCGTTTCACTCCAAATACTAACCTCTACCTCCATACCAAATTTCGTTGAAATCGGACGACGGGAAAATTTTTGCTATTTTTGGGTGGGTGTCGTCAAGTGGCGGCCATTATCAAAATTCTGACTATTGATTGCACCCCTCAATATGTCGATCTACAACTGTGCCAAGTTTCATTCGATTCTATTAAGGCGTATTTGAGAAATGTGTCGGACAAGTTCATGGTCTAGGAGAAGTGGAAACCGAAATAATAATAATAATAATTAAAATTTACGTTTCCCGAAACGTTGAAGTCGCCTCCCGTTCCGCACTTTTGACTGAGTAGAGGGAACTAAAAGTCAAGAGCACAACTTCATAACATGAGCTTTCAGTTGGCCAAGTTTCATTTCGATCGGTTAAAAGATGAGCGAGAAAACGAGCAAACTTTAAAACGGCCGCCATTTTGAAACCGGAAGTCGGACAAAAAATTTTTTTTGCAAAAATGCTCAGGATAGTTAGCTGTATCAGTATACCAATTTTCATTGAAATTGCTCTGGCCATAACTGAGATCTGACAACGGCCGCCATTTTGTAAAACTTTAAAACGGCCGCCATTTTGAAACCGGAAGTCGGACAAAACATTTTTAAATAGTGGCACACTTAGGGTATCATAAGCTACCTGTATACCAAATTTCGTCTAAATCGGATGACGTTTAAATTTTTACATTTTTAGGGGGGTGGTGTTCGGATGGCGGCCATTTTGAAATGTCGGCCGCGTCAAATTTTTTTTTGCAAAAATGCTCGGGATAGTTAGCTGTACCAGTATACCAATTTTCATTGAAATTGCTTTGGCAATTACTGAGATCTGACAACGGCCGTCATTTTTTTCAACGGCGGCCATTTTGAAAATGGCGGCCATTTTGAAAATTTCAAAAGTGGATTGCACAACTCCAGGTCACCCTTAACATGTTCCCAAAGTTTCATTTCGATCGGTTAAAAGATGAGCGAGAAAACGAGCGGACAACATTGCGAGGGGAAAACATAAGAAATATGAAAATAATAATAATAATAATAAGAAACGGAGTAAAAACAATAAGTCGCCCGACACTTCGTGGTCAGCGACTTAATTAAACATGATTATGATCTTATGGATCATAACTGGCTCCCAAACGCCCCCGTGGACACTCGAGTTCAGACATTCATTCACAGCAACTTTATCTATCAGGAAACAAATTTTCAAGCAAATCGGAGCATTTTTCAGTTTTGTCGGCCATCTTGGATTCAAAATGGCCGTCATAGAAAGTCAATATGTGCGTATTATGGTGCGGTATAACATACTCTACTTATATTCCAATTTTCATTGAAATCCGTTAACTTTTGGATTTTTAAGGATTTATTTTCGATTTCAAAATGGCCGCCATTTTAAGATGGTCGCCATGTTCAAATTCAAATTTTGATGAGTAACATCTGATCGCAACATGGTAATCTACCTAAAAACCAAGTTTTGTGCGATTCCGAGCATTTTTAATTTTTGGCGGCCATCTTGGATTAAAAATGGCCACCAAAAAAGTCAACATGTGCGCCATATGGTGCAGTATAACATACTCGACTTATATTCCAATTTTCATCGAAATCCGTTAACTTTTGGATTTTTAAGGATTTATTTTCATTTTCAAAATGGCCGCCCTTTTAAGATGGCCGCCATGTTCAAATTCCAATTTTGATGACTAACATCTGATCGCAACATGGCAATCTACCTAAAAACCAAGTTTCGTGCGATTACGAGCATTTTAAATTTTTGGCGGCCATCTTGGATTCAAAATGGCCGCCATAAAAAGGCAACATATGTGTCATATGGTGCGGTATAACATACCCTACTTATATTCCAATTTTCATTGAAATCCGTTAACTTTTGGATTTTAAAGGATTTTTTTCGTTTTCAAAATGGCCGCCATTTCAAGATGGCCGCCAATTTCAAAATTTTAAAACTTGAAGGCACCACTTCAAGTCATGACCTAATTTTGGGTGAAGTTTCATAATGATCCAATTTACGGTCTCCGAGAAAACGGTCGGACAAAATTTTGGCGGAAAGGAGAAGAAAAAAAAAAAAATAATAATAATTAAAATTTACGTTTCCCGAAACGTTGAAGTCGCCTCCCGTTCCGCACTTTTGACCGAGTAGAGGGAACTAAAAGTCAAGAGCACAACTTCATAACATGAGCTTTCAGTTGGCCAAGTTTCATTTCGATCGGTTAAAAGATGAGCGAGAAAACGAGCAAACTTTAAAACGGCCGCCATTTTGAAACCGGAAGTCGGACAAAAAATTTTTTTTGCATAAATGCTCAGGATAGTTAGCTGTATCAGTATACCAATTTTCATTGAAATTGCTCTGGCCATAACTGAGATCTGACAACGGCCGCCATTTTGTAAAACTTTAAAACGGCCGCCATTTTGAAACCGGAAGTCGGACAAAAATTTTGAAAATAGTGGCACACTCAGGGTATCATAAGCTACCTGTATACCAAATTTCGTTTAAATCGGATGACGTTTAAATTTTTACAGTTTTAGGGGGGTGGTGTTCGGATGGCGGCCATTTTGAAATGTCGGCCGCGTCAAATTTTTTTTTGCAAAAATGCTCGGGATAGTTAGCTGTATCAGTATACCAATTTTCATTGAAATTGCTTTGGCAATTACTGAGATCTGACAACGGCCGTCATTTTTTTTCAACGGCGGCCATTTTGAAAATGGCGGCCATTTTGAAAATTTCAAAAGTGGATTGCACAACTTCAGGTCACCCTTATTATGTTCCCAAAGTTTCATTTCGATCGGTTAAAAGATGAGCGAGAAAACGAGCGGACAACATTGCGAGGGGAAAACATAAGAAATATGAAAATAATAATAATAATTAAAATTTACGTTTCCCGAAACGTTGAAGTCGCCTCCCGTTCCGCACTTTTGACCGAGTAGAGGGAACTAAAAGTCAAGAGCACAACTTCATAACATGAGCTTTCAGTTGGCCAAGTTTCATTTCGATCGGTTAAAAGATGAGCGAGAAAACGAGCAAACTTTAAAACGGCCGCCATTTTGAAACCGGAAGTCGGACAAAAATTTTTTTTTGCAAAAATGCTCAGGATAGTTAGCTGTATCAGTATACCAATTTTCATTGAAATTGCTCTGGCCATAACTGAGATCTGACAACGGCCGCCATTTTGTAAAACTTTAAAACGGCCGCCATTTTGAAACCGGAAGTCGGACAAAACATTTTTAAATAGTGGCACACTTAGGGTATCATAAGCTACCTGTATACCAAATTTCGTCTAAATCGGATGACGTTTAAATTTTTACATTTTTAGGGGGGTGGTGTTCGGATGGCGGCCATTTTGAAATGTCGGCCGCGTCAAATTTTTTTTTGCTAAAATGCTCGGGATAGATAGCTGTACCAGTATACCAATTTTCATTGAAATTGCTTTGGCAATTACTGAGATCTGACAACGGCCGTCATTTTTTTCAACGGCGGCCATTTTGAAAATGGCGGCCATTTTGAAAATTTCAAAAGTGGATTGCACAACTTCAGGTCACCCTTAACATGTTCCCAAAGTTTCATTTCGATCGGTTAAAAGATGAGCGAGAAAACGAGCGGACAACATTGCGAGGGGAAAACATAAGAAATATGAAAATAATAATAATAAGAAACGGAGTAAAAACAATAAGTCGCCCGACACTTCGTGGTCGGCGACTTAATAATAATAATAAGAAGAAACGGAGTAAAAACAATAAGTCGCCCGACACTTCGTGGTCGGCGACTTAATAATAATAATAATAATAAGAAACGGAGCAAAAACAATATGTCTCCCAAACTTTCGTTTGGGAGCCATAATAATAATAAGAAACGGGGCAAAAACAATATGTTTCCCAAACTTTCGTTTGATGCCATAATAATAATAATAAGAAACGGTGCAAAAACAATAAGTCGCCAAAACTTCGTTTTGGGCGACCTAATAATAAGAAACGGTGCAAAAACAATAAGTCGCCAAAACTTCGTTTTCGGCGACTTAATTAACAAGTAAATCTGTGATCAAAGCTCACTAGTGATACCCTTGCTTTTCACAAAAAGTGTGACCATACTACGGAACAGTATACCGCTCTTCTTTGAAGTTGGGATAAATTACATCACATGTGCAAGGTAAGTGCTCAAACTTAAAGTGTTACAAATTCAACATGAAGCAAGGACTTATAATAATTATAAGAGTTAAATTTATTGTTTTGCATGTAGTCAGAAGTATTGCCTCATAATAACACAGTATCATCGTATAATGACAGGGTATCATCGTATTATAAAGAGGTATAATCACATAATGACAAAGTATCATCACATCATGAAGAAGTATAATCGCATAATGACAAAGTATCATCACATAATGAAGAAGTATCATCACATAATTACAAAGTAAATTAGGCTGCTACGGCGTACCATACCTGTGTGTATTCCTCGATTTTGTATAAACGAAATGATGAAGTAATTCCTTCAAACTTTCATTTTGATATAAAAAATAACAAGTGTATATAAAAGAATTCTAAGGTTTTCACACTGTAACACAATTTAAGAATAAGATTTTATGAATTTTAAAATAGTATGAATGTTTCAATAATTTATCCACATTTAAATTTACAACACTTCTAAAGTACCGACAACATATACCTGGCCCTTGTTACTACTTACATCTATAAAACCGTAAAAATATGACAAATCGGATAGCCACAAATTAAATAAGCCTAACAATGAAACAATCTTATAAAAATCATACAGTGAAATGACACAAAATCTAGCCATCTAGTCAAAAAATGAAAACGATATGACACATAAGACATATTGAAAAATCGACCTTACCCCTCTATGTACTTTTAATTGCAAATATTGAACATGCAGTTTTACATAATTGCAAAATATAAATCAAATAAAAATACTTACGGACAAAATCAGATACAAAGAATTCAAAACTGTTTCATTTGGTCTTTTTCAAAACAAAACCTCAAATTGTAACATAATACCCCAAAATAATTCTAACGTTTTGTTCCTGTATCTATGTGAATGATTTCTTTATTCTCTTTCATTCTGTTTTTGTTCATTTAAATGAAAAATCGTTTTTTGTTTTCGATACACTGCTTGACTTTGTTAACAATCTTTTAGTTGCATTTACATAAGCTTACGTATTCATTTAAAATTAAAAGCACTCATGGATAACACCTACGTCTCATTAAATGAACAATTAAGTGTTTAAATAAGCAGTATATAATTGACTGATTAAATTTACAGTAATAATCGATTAATTGGAAAGCACGATTGAGTAACTTTTTTTCTCAATTACTGTTTATTTGTTGGTGGTCAGGGCTTGGACCAGTAGGAATATGAACCAAGCAACGTGGTCTTCCTCCCTAAATAAACGTAATTTATAGTTTGTACGAGAAAAAAAAAACATATTCATATAATACCACAGCATGGATTGTAACTGAATTGTATTACGGTTTCTGATATTATGTTGTATAACTATTTGTAATTCAATACTATTGTCGTTTCGGATACATTACTGGATTATTTTTTTCTAATGCTATATCGTATTTTGATTTCTGATACAAAAGTGGAGATCGTGTAATGGCCTTGCTATCTCTCGACAACGATTGGTTGGTGCTATCCGTCACCTGGGAGCGCGCTGAGCAGTTTTGTTGATAGAGTCCTGAGAACCCATCGGTTTCAGATAAATATTTACAGTTTCATTAAAAGTGAAGCCGGCACTATTAAGTGCAATATATAGCCTAATGCTTATATGTACATAAGCATACAGTTCCAAAAAATTTTATCGACGAATTCTAAATGCGTCAAGTGCAAGAAGAACAGTATTTCTATCGCGGACGTTCGTTTCGTGAGTGTCTATTATGAAATATAATTAATAATTGTGTCGGCTATTTATGTTTAATACTGAGCAATTTTAGTGTAATAGATCAGACT
Source organism: Limnoperna fortunei (assembly GCA_944474755.1). Classification (NCBI taxonomy): domain Eukaryota; kingdom Metazoa; phylum Mollusca; class Bivalvia; order Mytilida; family Modiolidae; genus Limnoperna; species Limnoperna fortunei. Next base: position 58,458,120 of record OX104120.1, read on the forward strand.
AGATTTGCAAATCACTTTAATTAGCACTTGAACAACCTAGAGTGAGACAAATGATACAGCAACAACTAGTTGTTTGTTTGATTGGACGAAATGAGCTAATATCAGCTATAACGTCAAATCAGGATGGCAAAGCCCCTGAAAGATATAGTTTTCCAGCAGAGATGTGGGACATGGTGTACATGGAATGAATATCTGCTATTTAGCTTGTGGAGTAGATTTTTGACCCTCAGAGTGTACCTCAAGACTGGAGAAGGCAAGCATTGTACTTTGTTCACGAAAGTAGACAGGAACGACTGGCAACCACACAGGTTTATCTCTCATAGTCATCGATGGCAAGATTCTTTAACGTGTACTTCTGAATCGGATAAACACGTAAATCTCACTCAACGTATTACCCGAATATGGTGTTAGAAGTGGAAAAGTGCTACATGCATGGCTCTCTGCTTGAGACAAATACAGGAAAGGCGATTACTTTTTGTCGATGACAGTGACATTGCTGCTCACCGTCCAGACGATATGGAAGCTTTTGTTGACAGGTTTTCAACTACTGGGCAGCACGTTAGTCTTAATGGCATCAAAACGACGGAGTGCCTCTATCAATCACCAAAGTTTTTTTCAGCTCATCATAGCAGCAATCTGTATAGGAAATGAGCTTTTAGTCAAGGGAACACAAATATCAGGTCAGTACGTACTGTCAGTGACAATGCAAGACGTAAGGATAAAATCACGATGACTATTGGTTATGTTTAATATCATGAGGCTACGGAATAACAATCATGCATCATTAAAGGTCGAAAAAAAAGTTTACCGAGGCAACAGTGCTGGCAGCTTTGTTATATGGTGCTGGAAAATGGACTATCTATTGAGCTTCTTTATTCTCAGTTGTCAGGGGCATGAAAACCATCAAAGATCAAGATTATATAGTTATTGATATTAGATAGGTGATGTTGGGTTTTCAATTGTTTTTGTTTAAGTACTCTCAGATGTTTAAAGTATTCTTCATATGACATTATAAAAGATGACCGTAATGTTCTTCATATGACATTATAAAAGATGGAATAATGTAAGTCCACTGGGATCGTGTAAATACACAATACAGGTAGTATAAAATATAATATATAAAGTCTAAAGGAAGCTACCAACCAATACATATATATATATAAATCATATAAATATAAAATTGCATGGTCCAATAACATAACCTTGAGGTATCCCTTGAAGCTATAACGATTTTACGATGTCCTGATTAGACATTTTACTATTAACATGAACATTTTTGCTTTCGTTCACTTACCATATAGTAAATTATTCATTAAATACACAGTCCAGTGCTAAAGTTGTAAGATTAAAGTCCATGTTTTAAAATTGGTGTTTTCCGATATAATAGAATAGTTTTGTCTTGAAAATGACTCCAACAAATAAGTATTTTCTTCACTATACATATATAAAGGAGAAAGAAGAGGGATTAATGAGCAAAGGGGAGAGAGAAAGGAGCAACGAGGAGGGAGAAAGGGGCGGTGAAAGGAAAGGGTGAATTCCGAATAGGCTTTTAGTGGAAGTGGAAAAGGCCTTAAATATACCTTTAATGTGTACCTGAAAATCATTTCAAAATTGCATTTCGTTGATTTAATTGAGACTACAATTATTTACAGAAAACTCCAGTAAAGAGATAAATTGCATCCAAAACATTTTACCATTCTACTATATATGCGGTAAGTTTTTCTTAATAGCGTCAATCACTCCCCTCTACATTTTGTCATCACCTAATCACTAGGTGTCCGTCATCTGACGTCTGTCCATGATAAACACTCCAAACAATCTTCTTCTCTGACACCACTTGGCCAATACAATTCAATTTTTTAACTCGCCTGACCATAGGGCATATGAGCTTATGAGCTTATGCCATCACTATGCGTCCGTCGTCGTCCGTCATCTGTCGTCCGTAAGCAATTTTTAAAATGTCTTCTGAAACCACTAAACCAATAGAAAAAAATCTGATGGATCTTATGCTGTTCAGAATTAAATGTTCTACAAAGGTCGCCATTAGGTCGAAGTTTTCAGATGAACCCTTTTAAGGGATATGCCCCTTCAAAGTAAAAAATCACGTTTTTAAAGGTGTTAGCCTTTTAGAATGAAAGCTATTGCAGATAGAGAAAAGCTGTTGCTTGCTGAAATGTTCAGCTAAAGCTCTACAAAGGTCTCCGTTGGAGTGTAGTAGTCAGATGACCCATTTTAAGGGTTTTGCCCCTTTAAATGTAAAAAAATCGTGTTTTTCTTATTAAATAAAAACTATTGCAGAACGAAAATAAGGTGTTGCTTGCTTAAATGTTCAGCTCAAGAAGCTCATAGAAAGTCCCTATTTGGATTGAAGTCATCTGATAACTTTGCCCGTTTATTTAAGTTAAAAAAGTGATATTTTTTGCATATTGCATGAACAATATGGCAGACAGAAAAGTTGTTGCTTGCTGACATGTTCAGCTCATTAAACTCTAAAACATTCTCCTTTGGACCGTAGCCGTCAGATGATCCTATTTAGAGGTAATTCCCTTTAAAAGGTAAACAAAATTGCTTTTGCTTATAGAATGACCACGAGTTTTTGTTCAGAATTTTAAATTGCTTAAGCATTCAGGTCATTTAACTCTATAAAAGTCTCTATCGAGTCGAATTAAGTTGTCGTATGCCCATTATATATATGGAGTAAACATCTCCCAATTGATCAGGTACTCAAGAGCCTGTATTTCCTATAAGATTTCCTTGACAAATGTGTTTGCTGACAGAAAAGCTAGATTGAAGTCATCACTTGGAAAATTTTACGCTCGCCTTCATTACTTACTTGGCCGAAATGTCTGTGTCACAAATGACTATTTATTTGTTCCCTTTGTTGGATCGCTCCTTCTTACTGGATTATGGCTATCCACAGATATGATTTAATACCGGATTTTAGAGTGGTCAATACGACGGATGCCTGTATGGAGCAGCAGTTGCTGACCCATCAGGAGTAAATTGATTGATCTGATTTTTACAAGGGTTAGCTTTCTTTTTTTGTTTTTGTTTTTTTTTTTTTTTGTGTATTGTGGGTATGTTTATTTTGTCTTTGTTTTTCCTTCATATTTAATCATGGTTTTGTTTTTTCTTGACTTATCTTTTCCTGAATCTCCTCGGTATGTTCGATATTTTTTCTTAGAGGAATCGATGTTTCCATTGTAGAACAATTTTCTGAATAAAATTGTCCCGTCTAACATCGCGCATTTTGTGTTCTTGCAATAACTGTAATACTCTTGTATTATTCACGCATTATTCTTCTAACATCTACGTCATTTAGAAGTCAAGATTTATAAGTATTAAAATGTGATTAAAGATATTCCTTCCATATAATGAAATGTTGATCCCCGACGTTTGTTTTCAATATTATTCATAAGGTTATCTGTGTTAAAAGAGGAACGTTATTAAAGTCTTTCGTTTTCTCTTTCCCTAATGTAAATAAAAATTGAGGAACGGGAATAATCTGATAGTTAGCGCATTTGAATTTTATGAAAACAATATGAACCAGTCAAATTTTCAGGCCATCGAAAATTTAGTATCATATCAAATGTACAAATTTAATATCTTTGTCCAGAACAAATTCCGTACTCGAATTTTGAAACCGTTGGACTCGTTGATTTTTGCTTTTATTGTTAGTTTGTTTTAATGTTGTTTAACGCCACTTTCAGCAATTTTTCAGCTATATCAGCTATATCATGGCGTCCAGTTTTTTATTGGCGGAGGAAGCCGCAGTACCCAGACATTGCTATTTTATTATTTACTTACGCCAGGCATGGCCGCCTAATTTATTACTTACTCCAGGAACAGCTGCTTAATTTATTACTTACGTCAGACACGGCCGCCTTATTAAATACTTACGCCTGTATAGGTCCCTAATTAAATACGCCACACAAGGCTGCCTAATTAATTACTTACGCGAGGGATGGCCGCCTTATTACTTATGCCAGGAATGGCTGCCTAATTTATTACTTAGGCTAGGCATGGTCCCTAATTAATTACTGACACCAGGCATGGCTGCCTTTTTATTATTTACGCCAGGCCTAAGGCCCGCTAATTTATTACTTACACCAGGCATGGCTGCCTTATTTATAACTTACGCCTGGCATGGCCTAATTTATTACTTGCGCCAGTCACGGCCGCCTTATTTATTACTTACGCCACTCATGGATGCCTGTGTATTACGACAGGCATGGCCGATTATTACATTACTTACGCCAGGCATGGTTTCAAAATGCATTACTTACAACAGGCATGGCCGCCAAAAAGTTAATGACGCCAGGCATGGCTGCTTATGTATTACGACAGGCATGGCTGTCTAATTTATTACTCACACCAGGCATGGCTGCCTAATGTATTACTTACGCCAGGCATGGCTACGAAATAATAACTTACTCCAGGCATGGCTGCCTAATTTATTACTTACGCCAGGATTGGCTGCCTAATTAATTACTTACGCCAGGCATGGCCGCTTAATTAATTACTTACACCAGGCATGGCTGCCTAATTAATTACTGATGCCAGGCATGGCTGCCTGATTTATTACTTACGACAGGCTCGGCCGCCTAATTTATTACTTACGTCAGGATTGGCTATCAAAAAATAACTTACGCCAGGAATGGATGTCTAATTTATTACTTACGCCAGGCATGGCCGCCTAATTAATTACTTACGCCTGGCATGGTCGCTTAATGTATTACTTACGCCAAGCACGGCTGCTTAATTTATTACTTATGCTAATCACGGTCACCTAATTTATTACTTACGCCAGGCATGGCTGCCTAATTAATTACTTACGCCAGGCACGGCCGCCTAATTTATTACTTACGCGAGGCATTGGCTGCATAATTTATTACTTACACCAGGCATGACTGCATAATTTATTATGGCTGCTTAATTTATTACTTAGACCAGGCATGGCTGCATTAATGTATTACTTACACCAGGCATGGCTGCCTAATTTATTACTTAAGCCAGGCATGGCTGTCTAAATTATTACTTAAGCCATGCATGGCTGCCTAATTTATTACTTACGCCAGGCATGGCTGCCTAATTTATTACTTACGCCAGGCATGGCTGCCTAATTTATTACTTACGCCGGCATGTCTTCCTAATTTATTACTTACGCCAGGCATCGCAGTGTAATTAATTAATAAGTAGAAGATATTAGTTTTTGTTTTAAAAATCAAATACATGTTGAAATCCACTTCTTACTAAAGTGTACAAAAATCAAGGTTCAAAGGGAAAATGTTTAAGAGAAAGTATGAAAGAAAACAAGAGACTTTTTACACTGTCGTTTGTTGTGTTTTTCGGATTCGGATGGTTCGACACATAGAGTTGCTCAGAGCGAAGGGGGATAGGTGATGCGCTCTAATATAATTTTTCAGAAAAAGCCTGACATGGGGCATTGGTACCGTAACTAATATGGAGGGTGCCAATTAATTATTACAATTTACTAACCCAGAGTAGCATAAAAATATAAACGATTCTGTAAACAACAATAATATTCTTTATTTTGATAAATATGACCAATACCCATTTGCATCACTCGATCTTTTACACGAAGCACAGTATACTTATCAGTTCTAAACCTGTCGTTGGAAGAAATAGTTTTTGTATATTTACAGCAAAATTTTAAGTAAAGAAGAAAGGAACAAACAACAGAATTAATGAGTCAAACGGTAAAATTAAAAATCCTCATTCAGTCCTTTTGTAATTGTTGTATGATGTGGGCATTCGCAAAAGCACGTTTAGCCAAATCTGTGCATCTAACTAACTGTAGAGCTACTCCAAGTAGGTAGTAGCTGTGTTCTGTATCGAGTAAATTTCTGATAAAATATTTTTCGTCAATAGTTAGCTGTAAATTTCTGATAGACGTGTAGCATTGTTGTAAATCATTAAGATGATAATGGCACAAAAAACAAAGAAAATGAGCAAATGCAACTGGAGGAAAAACAATCCATCCCAAAAAGTCCAATGCCAATTCCTCTGGTAGAAGGCATGCAGAATTTTGATTAAACATGGGGTTAAACACGGCTACAAGTTTCAAAACACGAAATTTTGCCAGTTGTTGCAAAGATGGGGATGTAATGAAGTTTGCTTGAATTTGTGATATTCTGTCTCTTCCGTACAATTTCTCTGGTGAACACTTTATCATTGCATAAGACAGTATATACAGAGCATTGCTGTATTGTTTTGTTTTGTAGAAAAATGCCGCTAAATATATCCAACCAGATACAGCATCAAAGTGTATACCTTGTAAAAGGTACGCCAACTGTTCCCGGCGTTGAGAGTACATCTTTTTGTTTATATCGGAAGGAGTAGCAGTACTTTGCTTTGTTGTACAGCTTTCGCTCATGAAGGTTAGGTGCGCCAATTTAATAACGGAAGACTTGTAGACATTAAATATTCGAATACATCTTCTGTACGATTCAGGTTTAATTTGGACGAACCTAAGTACATGATAAAAATCATAACACAGACAACAAAGTCTAAATTGTGTCATTTTTATTTCTGATGTGCTCGGCAATGTATTTGAATAGATCGTGAAATTTTTTAATTGTTCAGAGAAAAGCACACAGCACCAACCGAACCTAAATAATGTGTTTAAATGTTCTAGTAACATTTTCCGCGACTGCTTTTCTATTCTATTTTCAAACATATTATTGATTGGAATGAAGTAATGAGGACACATTGAGTATTCTACACAGTACAGGAGCCTTCTAAAACAGCTCATGAAACATTGTATGAGATTTTCTGGTTTCCATTCTGTCACTGGTGTTTCCTCGGACACCCAGAATATAATTGTTTTGATAAAATATGAGCAAAGTAGATTTTTACAATTGATATTACTGTTTATTACATCCTTAAGTAATATTTTCATCAGAGCATAACACAGTAATTGTGTATGACTAAATGAGTATATCAACAGCTTCTCGGCAACGGAAAATGAAATGCGCCATTCCAGTGTTTCATTAACAGATCCTTTACAGCCAATCGGTACAAGTAGAACCCCATGGTGCATTATATCTGATTTGACGTCACTACTCGGCCATGATGTAAGTCCCCTGCTTATCCAATTTTCAGCGGCTTGTATCCAATGTGGATTGTGTAAGCAGTACGCATTATCCCTCTTTTCCTTTAAGTCTGATATACATGGTCCATGAATTTTTACATCTAATTGACATTTAATGTAAACATCTTTTAAAAATTGTTTGAACAACTCACTCGACATGTACCATGAATTGCCTCTTTGTATGCACTGTTCTTGTATACCATCATCCAAATTTATGGCTCGTAGTTGAGTATAACATGGTTTTGTTTCGTGCATTTCCATTATTAAGTTATATTTATTTATGTCAAGTTTGACATTATCTGTGTTTTCGTGTACGATATATTTTTTGTTAACAAACATTGTATCCAGATCACTGCCTTTCATATGTAGTCCTTCTCCAATACTTCCACTTGTTATTATGGCAAAGTCGTCATTATATTTTAAATTATCTGATATCGTGCACATCAATCGTCTCGTTTTCACCGCTTCTTCTGGTCCCACTATATTCAGACTCAGGAAGTGGTACAATTGTAAAGACATCTCACGCGATAAAATGTCGAACTGTAAAATAAAAAAGCCTCATAAAATTAAAAAACCGACGTCGTCTATGGCTACATTTATAACGATATGTGACGTTTTGGCATAAATATCTGTATTTTTGCTTGTTTCAATGGTGTTTAACTCCATCATTTTCAGCAGTTTTATTTGGCGGAGGAAGCCGGAGTGTCGGGAGAAAACACCCGACCTACGATATGAAAGTGACAATCCTTGTCAATTAAGATTGGAATTGAGTGTCTTCAGCCAGCAGTTAGACTCAAACCAGCAACCTCAGTGTTGACAGACCAGGTGATCAATAGTAGCTTACTAACTACCTTAACCACTCGGTCGCCCCAATATCTGTATGAAAAGAAAAGCAACTGGTCTCGATATCTGGGACTTTTGATTGACTGCTATTATTTTGATATTTTTACATGTATATCTCATATTTGAATGCGCTGAATGCGCTAAAAAATTTTTATGTCCTGCCAAAGAAAGTTCGGGGACACATAATTTGATTGTCGTTCGTTCGTCCGTTCGTCTGATCCACATCAAATTTCCAGTACCTTTCAAGCTTTTTTGGAAATCCGTTTATCAGATCTCCTTACTGGCTAAATTCTGTAGGAATGCACACAATATTTCACTCTTGGTCGAATAAAATGTATCAAGTGAGACATCAATGTCGCCGAGACACTCTTTTCAGTATTTGTTTTGACAAGATAATATGCAATTTATGATTGGATATAGGTCGCTATCAGGATTATCAACCAGAAAAAAATGTACGACTCGGTGAATATTCAATTTTCATTGCTGAGAAATCATGATAGCGACCGTATATCTAGGTCAGTAATTGTTTTAATACATGAGTAAAATCACCACCTTCCTTCATCAGAAAATCAGAAGATGCTTACATTTTGCATTGATTTAATGCTGGTTACCCTTAATATTAACTGTTAAAACTGCATTTTGATATTGATTTGCTGATAATCCTGATATCTCAGTTTCATCACATTTCAAATATTGAAAAGTTAATTATATTATTCTTACATTTGTTAACACTATATTTTAAAATTACATATGATTGGATGACCACAAACAGTTTACAACAATTTTTGAAGCTTTTTTCTCACTAATGAGACAGAGTGAAACCTATTTTTGGCCGGTTGAAATATTCCTTGTCTCAATATGATAAGAATTTCACGGTCCTTTTCCCGTAAACATGTATTGTAACGTCAGCTGTCTGTTGCACAATAAAAATAATAAAATATTTGCTTTGGTTGTGATAGTTTACTATGCCTTTTTAAATATTAACATGAAAACAACATATATGAGCTTCCATGACCCAATTTATGCCACAATATGGTAGCGGTGCACATCAAAACAAACACGTTGACGAAACAAATGTACAATGCAGCACATATGTACACATGTACATAACAGCACCGGAGTGTTTTTAACGAATTATTGAGATATAGAATCAAACACCGGTTGTAGGGCAAGAAGGAAAAATCTCATACACCAGCGTAAAAGATTTATTTTGGCTTGTAAAGGCTATACAATGTAATGTTATACTGCGGCAGATATCGGGAAAGGTTGACTTACAGAAATATAATATAAATGATGTATAGCTGATGAGGTGCTATGCTAAAAAGGTAGCATGAGATGATGTGGCAAAATACCAACGAATGTTTAATTGTATACTGCTAAAAACGACATGTCTATATGTAAAAAAACAACAATCTAACACGTGCAGATAGACTACATTTGAAATTGAAGCCAAACAAAACATGATAATTGGGCTCAATTTTCTAATCTTTTTATATATATTTTATATATTATATAAATAACTTACCAGCTATCTTGTTAAATTCAATTGATTCTACTGTTCCGTCGTCTTAACAGTACAAGTCAATTACCTATCAATACAATATTTATTATTAAATCAGTATGGCAGTGAAACCGGGTGATTGACCAAATAAACATTGATGACGGTACCTGCCTCTTAGGAGAATATAATGTTGCTCTTGCAATAATAGTGCAAAAGCTATTTTTAAATACGCAAATAGGTGTAAAAAATTCAGAACCAGATGTAAAAATATACAACTAGTTTCCGACGAAAATGAAGACGCAAACAAGCTTTAGAAGAATAATTTGTATTTCGGTTTTTGCTATTGGTTTAACGCCTCTTGCAGCAGCCATTTCATGGCATCAAGTTTTTATTCAGGAGCAAGACGGAATACTCGGTGAAACCACCCACCTGCCAATGGAAAAATGGCAATCCCTATAAATTAAGTCTGGAGTCGAGCACACACTGCCCGCAGTAAGGCTCTAACACGCCACCTCGGTGTTAACAAGTACATAATCAATAGTAGATAAGTAACTTCCTCATTGAGTCGTCCATCAAGGCCCTTTTGCGATTAACTGAAAATTTGTAAGATTGGACATAAATTATTTAGACGTAGCGCTCATTTTGGGGGATTTTAGTGTCCGACAATTATCTTTTTGGGGTTTGAGTCCTATAACGAATAAGGAAAGTGTGAATAAAACTAGCGTTTTTTATTTTTAGATCTAACAACCTCTAACCGTCCTTTGAGCAACCACGATACTCGAATAATTGGAAACTAAAATTTTAAATAAGATTTTTCCAGAAAGCAAGATGTAAATTGTAAGAGGAAAGCAAGATGAGGTCTAATGGACCTTCAAAACTTATTTTCCTGAAATTTGTCATCAGCGTTGGCTGCCAAAAATTCTGTGCGTCATCAGTTTTCCGCATCATAATATTACATCATTATAAGTATGATGGCGTAATCATAAATCTGAATTTCTGTACAAATCAACAAAGAAGCTGTATTGTGGTAAGTTGTTTCTTCCACTAAAACACGAATGTGTTTTTTTCTTAATTAGAATTTTTGCCATTTTTCAATTTTCTAATTTTTTTTTATGTATTGTGAAATAGCTATGCATTCAACCATGTCTAGTCCGGTTTGTTACGAACACATTTTACAATTTTAGTTTACACTCCTTAAAAAAATTACATTTGCGTTTTTCCATATCCAGTCTTTTACGTTACGGCTGCATTTGGTCACTAGTATTACCTGACAGTTTCAGCAAGTGTAATGCCTAGCCTATCCACCGCCCTGACGACGAGCTGGGCATATCACCCGGTCAAGCGCTGGAAACCATACCAGTTTGGTCTCAGTCCCTGTATCGGAACCAACACGAGTATGAACTTTGACTGCAATTCAGTTATGGTCGTTGATGGCTAATGCAATTAATAAACTATATATTACAATGTACCTTTTAAAATATGTTTTTGTAAATGCGATTGTGTTCAAGTTCTTTCTTGTTTACAAATTCATACTTCCTTCTTAAAATGTAAGTGGGGCATTGTGTTTTGTGTTTGCATTTTATCTCTCCATTTAGTTTTTTAAAGGCGAACAGAGCTTTTTTTGTTGTAAAATCGTGACAACATTATAGTGATAATGGGTGTTAATATTAATAAAACCTCTTGAGACAATTATGAAAACAACAGCTTATTATATTCTGTAGAGACTACTTGGAACTGCTGACGCGATTAGTGCTCGTGGTGTTATATCTTCCTATTATGGTGCACCATGTATCATAGTTTATGCATAATTTCTCTAAAACCAGTAAAAGTCTCAACAGATTAGTTTTTTAATTGAATTGCATTTACTTTTTCTTTAGTGAAATTTGTCAGAATTAGCCTAAATTCAGTCGGACTCTATATAGGTTTCAAAATGAGTGAGTATATGGCTTTATGTTGGTCATTGATATTTTTGCAAAAATTTGATTGGTGTATACCCTGTCACATGACATGATGTATTTGGAAAGGTTCTTTGAAAACGGCTCATAGCAAAATGACGTTGCAAGGTTATATTTAGAAAAATGATATTCCACGGCTATTTTTAAATTTCTTTAAATAATTAGGAATTTCGCTTTAAGCCCACTTTACCTGGAACTAGCCGCGTGCGTGTTATTACGCCATTCATTAAAATACTTATTAAATTTGTTCAAACTTGTTCATATTTTTGCTTATTAAACTGTTCCTTTAGTTCTCTAATACTGTAAATAAATTAAATTCGCGTGATATAAGCTTTCGCGGTTTTCGCGAGGAGGTTACAATCGCGAAAGTTTATATCCGCGAAAAGGTCGGAAGAAAATGAATGATAATGAATGGTTACATTTGCCACGCAGTAAGTATTGGGAGAAATAATCTGTTTACCTTGGTGTATTTGATTGTTTACTCCCTGTCCTTCCACTTTATATTTTACGTCAGTATTGGTATTTGGATCTCGAGACAGGTGCTAGAACATGACGTTGATTGTTAAAGACACTATTTCTAATGATTTACAGGTCTCGGTGACAGTTATAGTAGTTAGCCATATGCTATTGATCGCATGCGTATCGACACTGAGATTGCTGTGACGTGGGCAGGATGTGTCTGACTCCGACTTAATAGACAAGGACTGCCAGTTTTACTGCCAGGCTCTTTCACTTGGTACTCCGGCAAACTTCCTCAATCAAACCAGGATGCTATAGTATAGCTTGAAAATAGCAAAAAGTGACGTTAAACCAACAATAAAAAATAAATGTTTGATATGTGATTGTGCAGCCTGATTTATGCATACGGACAGAGGTTAACGGAGTGAAAATATTGTTCTCCGTCAGACGTCTGTTATGCGGTAAGGTGTAGCAACAGCATATATTAGAAACTGAATGGTTTTCTCATAAGGTATATGATACGAAATTAAAATTTAAGTAATAAGCGACATCACTCGTATAAAAAAAAGGTGTAGTCAGAAAATGAACTCGGACTCCCTGCCAATTCGTTTTAGCGCTGACTGTAAGACTGACATTAATGTATCAATTTAAAATAGAATGTAGTTTTATTGGGTCTATTGTCTTTATTCAAACCTACATGATTTCAACCAGAACAACAAATATAATCATTAAAACAAAAATTTCAAAAAAAAATACTCAGAACAACCAGATTTACAAATATACTCAGGAAAACCAGAATTACAAATATAATGAGGACAACCAGAAAAACAAATATAATGAGGACAACCAGAATTACAAATGTATTCATGGCAACAAGAATTACAAATATAATGAGGACAACCAGAATTATAAATATACTCAGGACAACCAGAATTACAAATATACTCAGGAAAACCAGAATTACAAATATACTCAGAACAACCAGAATTACATATATGCTCAGGAAAACCAGAATTACATATATACTCAGGACAACCAGAATTACAAATATACTCGGGACAACCAGAATTACGAATATACTCACGACAACCAGAATTACAAATATACTCAGAACAATCAGAATTACGAATATACTCACGACAACAAGAATTACAAATATACTCAGGAAAACCAGAATTACAAATATACTCAGAACAACCAGAATTACAAATGTATCAGAACAACCAAAATTACAAATAAACTCAAAAAAAACCTCTTAGTTAAACTTTCCTTTTGTCAGATATAACATTTACTGTGTTAAACACCACTGATTTGAATACGAGTTGGAATGGATTAATGGATTTTGCCCTTCTTTTAGAAAATAACCACAATTGTCTTCTAATATCAATAACAGTTTTTCTTTTACTGGGTACTAATTATGAACATCTGATCACTGTAAGGTCCTAGTACAATAGTTTTCATCTTTTTTATAACATCGTTATACTTTGATAGAATTCAACCTGATCTGAACAGAGTAATAATCAAAGTGTTCATCTGATTAACCATTGAATCTAATACTAATAGTAAACAATATAATCATCTGACTGTTATATATTCACATGTATGATTTACTGTACTTACCCTCAAAATGAACGTCTAACTTGATTGATGTTAAAGAAATCCTTTACCGTGTTTCTTGGGCAATGTAAAATATTTGTTTGATGTGAAACTGTTGGCATGAACAAAGACACTTCAAATAAAGAATATTTTAAATACTTTTTAAGGGTTTACAGGAAATCGAAATGTCGTACGAAGGATGTATACATATACTGAAACAGATAATTTATTATATTATTTTGTTGTGGGGATGGGCATTTTAATCACAAAGAAAAAATATATTTATATGTAATACAGCATATTATTGCAGAAATGACACCGCATCCGAACACATTATTTTAGACACGGAGTAAAAACTCTTGTAATAAGACATATTTAATATTTACTAGTACTAATTAACATAGGAGGATAACTGAAGAAAATTTTTTTCTGCAAGCATCGCATGCCTACCTTAAAATAGGTCGTATAAACCATAGCGTACAATAATTATGTTTCGTCTATTTAATTTATGTTTTATTAGAATGCATAAACGCTTGTTATACTAACGTCGAGTTACTAACTTGAGCGCAGGAGTTTCAAATTTTGTACGCACGAGTTACTAACTTTTGTGCACGAGTTAATATCTTGTGTGCACGACTTTTAAATCGGTATGATTCCACCCAATGTCATTTGAGCTTATGCCATAACTGTGCGTTGGTCGTCGTCCGTTAATAGTTTCAAAAATCTTCTCCTCTACAACCACAAGACTGAAACTTGCAGGAATGATATATGACAAGCTGGAAACAAACGATCCTCATTTTGAATCGATCCAATAAAAACATAACCGCTGTTACTAAAAATAGAACGTATGGTAAAATCACATAAAATGGCTTATAACTTAAAAAGTATAACAGATAGTGAAAATCTGATGTACCATAAGCTCAGAATCAAAAAGTTCTACATAAGTTTCCATTGGGGCCGTTGCCTGGTGAGCTCTGTTAGTAGTTATGGCCCTTTAAAGGTAAACATTTAGTTTTTCATGTTTTTGTTCTATAAAATGAAAACTATTGAAGATAGAGAAAAGCTGTTGCTTTCTTAAACCTTCTGCTCATTTAGAGCTTCAAGCCTCTTTTGGGTCCAGTTGTCAAATGACCCTTTATAGAGTTTATGGCCCTTTAAAGGTTAAAAATCACGTTTTTAATATTTTTGCCATATTAAATGAAAACTATTGCAGCTATAGAAAAGCTGTAAATTGCCTAGATGTTCAGTTCAAGAAGCTCCACCAAAGACTATATTGGGTCGAAGTCTTCAGATGACCTCTTTTATGGGTATGCCCCTTAAAAGGTCACAAATCCAGTTATTGAGATTATAAACTCGTGCGCACAATTTACTTACTGTTGTTTCATTTTTATTCGTAGGGTACCGATTTTCGTCGTTTTCGTGGGTGGAGACAAACCACGAATGAAGAATTCAACGAATAATGATCTCAAGAAATCTATAATGACGGTTAGCCGACATAAGAAACTGCTATGGGACAACTGTTTACATCATGGATAATGACGACTAATGTTCAAGTTTCATCGTTATATTAATATGTTTTGAATAGATATGACAAGTTTTCATTATGAATAACTTTAGTGTGTTTATGACACTAAATAGAAATAAAATTGATAAAAAAACATCGTGGTTATTTTTAATTGCGCAATCCCGTCAGTATTAAACGTACTTCCTGTTGTGTCTTTTCGTTGTAAAGTGTTGATTTATACACAAATATTAAAGTAACTGTCTCAATTGAAAAAAGATCAATAAAGCAATCTATCTTTAACACCTTTTATACTGATTTCCATCTTAAAAAACCACTAATTATATCATCAAGTTTATTGTCAAACAAACAAATTTAATCTTTGCCCCAGGGAATGTACGACGAATTTACAATGAACTGTTTACAAAGATTGATTTTAATAAAATGACATGTTTATTAATTATTTTAATTCTGTTTACGGCTACAAAACAAAATCTGTTTAATCTTTATTACTTCATATTTCTTTGAAAACAAAACAGTCATTACGCCGTTTTCAAGATAGCCAGCTACACTATCACGGGATACATGGTATCGCATGATTTTATTCAGGGCATTTTACTCAACGCACCGTCTTATAAAATTGTGTTTACAAACGACATAATACGGCATAAACGCAACTCCTTTCATAAATTTATGTTTAGTGTGGACTTTGCACCACGCAACAACAAAAACATTTTGTTTTGCATTGTCTTTCTTAAGCCGTTCCAATAAAAGTACCGTAAATTTCTATGAAATCCCGTGATCAGCATAACAATTGTCACCTCCCGAGAGCGATTATATCATGAAAATGATTTATTAGAAAATGTCCAGACTAACCCTGTATGAATACCGAAAATTTGTAAACAATTCACCCATTTTTCATTTTTGATGTTTTGTTTGATTCCGCGAACCACGAATTTAAGAATCCCACGAAATGTCTTTTTTCATCCATTTCAAATTGATACCAACGAAAATAAATGAAACCACAGTACTTGTGCCCACAAGATTTTAAACTCATTCTCTCAAGATTTGAAACTCGTGCCCGCAAGTAAGTAGCTCGTGCGCTCAACTTATATTTTTTCCGTGCCTCCCATATTGAATACTTAAAATGCCCAATAAATAATTACATAAGCATAAGACGACAAAATCTAAAAATTTCGATCGATTATAACTAGGATTTATAGGCCATATTTATCTTATTACACTTCTCCGAACAACCCGGTCCCATAGATTTCGACTAATCAAGAAACAGAATTACGGTCACGAGTTAAAAAACTACATAAAACTGAATATAATGTTGACGCAGTCAGAAAAAAACGCATTTCCTTCCCCTTTTAATGACACTGTGTTACCAATGACCATTAATGTGTTTCTTTTTGCTTTACCACTTTCACTCCTCACTGTATTATGATTATCCCCATTCCCCGGAAATGACCTGTTACCGTATTTTATAACCAGAATAATGTAACTGTTGGCATGCGTGAAGTAGGAGTTGCTTACCCATTCGGTGAACCTGGATTCATTCTCGGTTTTAGGTTCGTGTTTTTCAATTTTTGGATTTCGTTTTGAACATCTGTTTATTTTCTTGTCCCCTCATTTGTTTTAAACATGGTTTTTTGTCTTTCTCTGACATATCGTTTTCTCATTATTCCTCTGGTCTGATGAGCTCTATATTTCCCCAATGTAAATTGTGCGAACAAGTATAACCGAGGGGTCGGAAAGGTAAAATTTTCTCCCTCCGCTCTGTTCCTCTATCCCTCCCTACTGATATTATCTTCCCTCTCTTCAATCTATTCACCTCTTGATGTCAAAAACTATTGCAATATAAGATTACTGAATTGCGATTCAAAATGATATCAAAAATTTGATTTCACAAACAAAGCATTGCTCCTGACACTTTATCAGCTGAATTTAATTGGTATATGATGCCCCTTTTAAAACAAGATATGAGTATCATATCATGTGACCGGCTTCCAAAATTTCTCTATATTTTGCAGTGAATCCAACTGGTACATAGAATAAAACTGATGAATCACATCAGGAACATTACTGAAAGGTGATGTAGTTTTGTACACAATGATTGTTTTTTAGCCTGATTGTAATTTTTAAATATAAAATCTGAGCCAAATTAAAAAATTTAAACTATTTCTGAGAAAGTTGTTGTATGTTGCAGTTCAATCTTATTTATTGTTTAATTAAATGCAGCTTTGTCAAGATTTAATAGAATCTGTTGAAGGGGACAAATATGTACTGGATATTAGAAAATGGTATAAGAGTAATCTGTGAACTGTAATATCTCACTCAAATTAAGGTATAAATAAAAACACTCCCCGTGAGGGTAACTGTCTAGACGGCGACTCAAACAATGGAACTGGAAAACAATGTGATGATCAAATTTACCATAATAATCCATGGTTTGGATATCTTGTTTATTCGAATTATGTTGAATTCTACACTAATATTGCATATTTATCTCTTATTATTTGATACATTTAGATTCTATAAATTTGAATAAAATGTAATTAAATTGATTAATTGATTGGATGTTGGCGTTACGTCCAGTGAGCAGTATTTCAGCTATATTCAGGCTGAGAAAAAGTGGGACATAAGGAACACAATTTTAACTGCCACTGGATAAGTTTGGAGTATTGAGTAGGAGCGGAAAATTTAATTTGTAGGGGCCGCAATGAGCGTTCTCTTTTTCAAAATATACAAAATGGTTCTTTATCGTGCAAGAAGCGTGGCAATCTGCAAACACGTTAGCCACTACTGTCCGCCACCAGGCTTCCCATATCAAGAGCCGACCTCCCCCAGCGAAAGGATTTATCCTATCCGCAACCCGGGGACGCGCTAGGCTGCTTTATGAGTCGAGCACTGGAAACCCTCCCACTATATTCGCAGAAAATGTAATTGAAACAAGCAGTATTTGTCATGGAGTTAATATAATATCGAACCCTGAATGAGGAAAGCAATGTTTAAATATTTAAACTTAGGTCAGTTCATCACACAATGTATGTTTCTTTATTTGAATGATGTTTAACGTCACTTGTACCAGCCTTTCAGCTTTATCGTGGTCGTCCAGTTTTTATTTGGGGAGGAGGCCGGAGTTCTTAAATAAAACACCGGAAATTATAGGGAAATGTGAATATAAAATATGCACACAACTGTATATTTTCAAAAAAGTTATAGTATAATTTCAGCGTTGGCCCAGTTATATCACTTGAATTCTCTTAAAAAACTATACTTTCGCAAAATTTGATTTTAATTAGCACAATAGTTCCTAAAAGGAGACTTTAAAATGTTGACATAATTTTTTAAATTATCTTATTCTTAATTATCTTCTCTTTGACGAGGTTACATGCCCTTTATTTGAACAACTGGGATCATAATTGGAGGGTTTCCAGTACTCGACCCACAGACCTGCCCAGCGCATCTGTAGGGGAGGATATCCTAACGTTAAGAGGTTGTCAGTAATGTTGGCCCTAGTAATTAACATGTTAAAAGAAAGCAACGCTTCTTGCATGATAAAGACCTTTTGTGTAGATTTTGAAAGAGTAAGCTCAGTGTAGTTTCTACAAAAGGTTTCATTCTCAAGTCACACTTTTGCCCCACATGTCCCATTTTACCATTGATTAATTGTTTTTTAAACTTTTCCTGCCTTAAATGAAGCTGACATATTGGTCAAGACATCAAGCAAACAACCAATCAATCAATCAACACAACAGAACTGAATTCCCATTACTCGGGGATACTTTGTGCCTGTTTGATTGAAATTGGTACAATATATCTGGCGAAAGAAAGGAAAATGGGAATAGTTGGCAACGATAAGGATGACAGAAAACAAGCATATTTCGACACGAAAAACTCACTTGACCTTTGCCTCTGGTTAATTATGTAGGAATATTCCAGGTCCAGACGGACGTGGGCCACTATGTGGTACCTGGTAAAAGCTGTCCAATGTAGAACAGCAAATTAGAAACATATTAATCCACAGACCAAAAAAAAAAAGGAATAAAATTAAGTCTGGGACCACACTGTGCGAGTTCACAGTGCTTGATCAATATATCTGCCTAGCGCGTTCACAGGTAGTGGATAAGGAGTTTTAGGTCATAATACGGAAAGCCTGACCATGATTCACAATTGGTAACGTGTCCGGAGAGTACCACACTCCTTGCACGCTAAAAACCTAATGGTAGATGTCGATAGGCTCGTTTTAGCGCTAAAATGGTTAAATTTTCCGCCCTTACCCATACTCGATACTTTTCCAGTGGCATTCAAAAGCTTTGCCAGAATTGTTTTATTGTTTTTTTAACTTGCTCTCGTCCTTAACATAGCTGAACTACTGCTCCTTGGATGTAAAGCAAACATCCAAACAATCTTTTGGCCATGTAGTTTCAGAGAAGATTACAACAGGTGATTGGGTGCCAGACTGTATCTAGAAAAACGTAATTTAGAAGAGGTTCTCGTTACAGAATTCTTACAGAGCGACTTTACTTTCTAAATAATATTTCGATTGCTGTTTTACAGTCATGCTGGTCAAAGCAAACAAATAATGCAGTTTTCGGTTTAAATTAAATCTTGATTTAAATTATTAAAATTAAATATTTCCAGATACAATATATTAAAAAGATCTTTTCTGAAAAAAACTAAGAAATCATTCATTGCTTCCCAACTTTGGAAAACAATATGTTTAACTGAGGTAAGTTCATCATCAACAAACCAACAACTCACCCCCACTCCCCTAAAAAATTTATTACAGTGTATTTGAAAAAAAGGTGTTAGGCTCGAAACACAGGTAGTGATGTTACTATCTTCGTTCGCCCAGTGCTACAATCAAGTCCTCTGCTCTTCAACCTAGTACCATCTTCGATTGCCAAGTGTTACGATCAGGTTCCCCCTCTCTTAACCCTACGATTAGGTCCCCTCTTTCTTCAAACTAGGGCCTGATCGTAACAATTGGCTAGCAAAGATGATCTGTTACGTTCGTTTATATTTTAATTTGTATATATTTCCTGAGGCAAATATGTCGCTACAAAAATAATGAAAAGTACCATGATATGTTTGAATTCAAATGTTAATATTATGCAATAATTGATTATCGTAA
Source organism: Limnoperna fortunei (assembly GCA_944474755.1). Classification (NCBI taxonomy): domain Eukaryota; kingdom Metazoa; phylum Mollusca; class Bivalvia; order Mytilida; family Modiolidae; genus Limnoperna; species Limnoperna fortunei. The sequence continues at coordinate 58,478,232 of OX104120.1, forward strand.
CAAATAAGTTCATTTAAAAAAAATAATTCAGATTAGTGTTCCACAGTTGGTTGATTTATAACATTTAAAGACGTTAAACTATATATCAGGTCAAATGTTATGTAAACTACAACAAACGATATGTTAAATAAATATCTACCCGAATCAATCACGCATATCGTTCTCATCACGGTGGAAATAAATTGGATAAACCGTCACTCCAATTCATAAAGAAAAGCCTTTCCGTTGTAATTTGCAACCAATAACTGATTAGTAGACCTGCCTTTGCGGAGAACTTGTGGTAAGTCAAGACCGTCCTTGTTATACAATAGTTTTCTTTGTCGTTGTTCATCAGGGGAGATAATAACAACATTGTGTGACGCGCACCAACGACATACACGTTACCAGCATTGTCGACAGAGATACCTGCTGGATTCTTCAGAACACTTTCATCTTTGATTTACCACCATTGTATTGTACCATGGAGGTCACAGCATGTCACAGTATCTGTGTCCATGTTTGTGTGGTAAAGTTTGCCACCAAAGGTAGTAATTTACGCAAATGTAGACATTTTCCTTGTAACGATGTTACTAACGGATTATCGGACAGGTTAATCAACTGTATACCACCATCCTAAGCACAATAGATCAATGTGTTGTTCCTGCTTACAATGCCGTGATTGGCAGATCCCACGAATAATTTCCTTGACTTTCCTGCTTTCTACGTCAATGCAACTGATATATTTGTACCTGCTCCAGTAACAGCAATAGTATTGGTGTCATGATATATGTTATATTAACGACATCGTTTCGTTCTAAACTGATGTCATAGTCTTGATCATGGGAAGCATCTTTTTTAAATCATCTGACCCGTTTTATAGGGATACAGGATAATACCATTCTAACATCTGGCAACATCGCACAACCTCTTACACCATTTAAGTTTGTCTCTATAGTCACTTGTAAAGTTACTGATATATTGTCAATTGACTTGTATGGAGCCGTAGCTATCACATTTGAGCTTGATTTACTTTTATTCTCACAATCTCTAACTCACTAGTACTACTAGTAATACAAATTATTTCCCACAATTTTTGAATAATTTTGAAGATATATTGTAAGACATCATTCATTTCGCTCGACAAACTAACCCGCTTTAGCACGTTTATTTTTTACAAGTGAGGTGAAATATTTATCTTACTCTGCCATATATCATTCAATTTGTTTCATGGCAAGGAATGCCTGAAGGTCTGATGCGTGTCGTTTTATGTTGATAAGGTTTCCTGGGACTCTGCGATATCCTTCTCGTTCTTTTCTATTGAATCCAGCAACTGACAAATCATTTTGCTTTCTTTGGACTCCGCTTTATACAATTCCTTCATTATACCCTCTTGCAATGTGTCGAGTTGAGCACTCTATTTCTTTTTCAATCAATTTTTTTCTTCTTTTAATGTAGGCAAGTTTGCTTGTCGGATCTTTTTTAATTTTCTGAATATTATTAACCATGTCAGTCATTGTTTGCTGAATGTCGTGGAAACCATACGAGTTTTTAACATTTTGAACTGTATCCTATAACTATAATCTTTACACAACTAGTGATCGAAAACAACACATTTTCTACAACATGGACAGTCGTGCTTTTTACAGTATAATCAAATTTTTTCTCGATGTTCACTGCAGAATTCGCTGACTTCTAAAACATTTTTTGAAGCATGTACTTACTCGCCATAGAAGGACCTTGATAAAAAATATTTAAATTGTAGTAATTAAATAAAATCAATATTTGAAGTTAAGTATTGAAAGCGGCAATGCTTGTTTTACAATTATGCGTCCATTTGTCAGAGAGTTGAGGACAAAAAAACTGTTATTCGTTGTTTGTTTTCATAAAATTGTGTGTAAACTTACCATGTGTCGTTTATAAGAATCTGTCCAAACTTATCATATAGTATCAGTTTTTGTTTGTTAAATGATGTTGAACCCCACTTTTAGCAATTTTTCGTCTTTATCGTGGCCTTCAGTTTGTATTGGGTTAGGACGCCATAGAAAACCCCCATCTTTCGGTAGAAAAACTGTCGATTTTTGTCAATGTACGCAGTTAGACTCGAACTTGCAACCACAGTGCTGAAAGGCTTGATTAACTAACTACCTTAACCACTCGGCCACCGATGTCCCCTAATGAATAAGTAAACAACAAAGTTTAGCCCGTCATAAACAAATAGGGGAGTTTGTTAACCAAAAGAACAGCTCCAAATAAATCAATTTGTTATTAAATCAATTTCTTTAAGCGTGGGGGCTTGGATTGTGAAACTGTTTCGTCATTTTTCATCACTATCATTTACGAAGATATGATACTTTCATTTTCATGTCTGTCCACTTCAAAGACCTCCTAAAGACGAATGACTGGAAAAAAAAGGGGGAATCGCACGAGTACCATCTGCATTTACTTAAATTATTCGCGGCAATGTTCTGCATTTCGTCCACAATAACAAAATGTAATCGTACTGAAATCTGAAAAAGAACGGATTTAGTCGTACGTCAAGACAATAATACCATGGAAAACGAAAGTGCATCAGATTGCATTTTTTAAATAAACTTACATGTTAATGTGAAATAAGAATTTATAAATACCTAATATTAATTTAAAGAAAGTAAAAAAAGAGAAAATATTTTTTTAAATGCCTTTTATATCAAATTGTTATAGCATATCATCTACGTGGAAGATAAATCACGTGTCTAATTTTATTGGATATGGGAAACTGTAAACAAACACAGGTAAATAATCTATTTTAAGTTCAAGCACGTGGAATTGTCTACAATTGTCACATTTTTGGTTTTTGTAATACACTCCAAACATTGTCGAGAATCCTAACATGTATACATCCCACACGATACAAATATTGTAGCGTGTCGCTCAATCCAAACATATATAAATGTCAATCAAACTAAACCTTGTAGACATACTACTCAATACTAACATTGTAGGCATATAACGCATCTCAAACATTATAGACATGTCGCCAAATTCTAAAATTGCATCCAAACTTTTATAGACATGTCATCTAATCTAGACATTTTAGATATGTCACCCAATCCAATCAGTAAACATAACATCCAACCTAAGCATTTAAGACATGTCACTAAATCCAAACATTACAAGTCACCAAATCCAAACATTAGAGACAAGTCACCAAATCTAAACATTGTGGACATGTCACCCATTCCAAACACGTTTGACATTTCATCAATTCCAAACACTGTATACATGCCGACCAATCCGAATATTGTAGACATGTCTCCCAATCCAAACATTATTCACGTCACACCATCCAAATCTTAAAGACATGTCGATCTATCAAACATTGTAGACATGTTACCCAAACCAAAGATTGTAGATACAGTTGGAGGCAGTCCTAACATAACATGCTAGTTAACTTGTATAGCAGAGTTTTGACTGCTTTAAGTTAACTGCGAGCAGAGAATTTTACTAATTTGAGCAGAGATTTTGACAACACAAGTTCATTTGGGCTGTTCTTTTGAGAATTTTGTGTACAATACATTTGTGTCCATTTGACAACTTTTTTACAATTTCTGTCCACTGGACATTTTTTTTTGACAATTTTGTCACGTGACAAGTTTGTCCACTGAACATTTGTAATTTTGGAAATTTATATCCATTTTGTCAACTTGCTAACCTTTCGACAGACACTTTTAACTATTACCGTACGTCGATTTATTTTTACTGCGCTTTGTCGGAATGACAAGTATGTGACAGATGAAAATCATACCGTTTGTGGTTTATTAAAATCCTCATATCGAAAAATTCGATCTAAAAAATTAGCAATGAAAACGTTGAAATTGAAGATTTCTTTGCTGCCGACTTGTTTCTGGATATCATTGCGGAGAAAAATACATTAAAATCTTATGTTTCGGAAACATTTTTTGCTCTGACAATTTTGTCACGTGACAATTGTGTCCACGGGACATTTGTTATTTTGGAAATTTATATCCATTTTGTAAACTTGCTAACCTTTCGACTGACTCTTATAACTATTACTTTTTTAATATTTTTGACATTTTTGCTAGAAAAGACTGACCGATTGTACCGTACATCGATTTATTTTTTTCTGTGCGTTGTCGGAATGACACGTATACTACAGATGAAAATCATATCGTTTGTCTCATAATATCGAAAAAAAATCATCTAAAAAAATAGTAATTAAAACGTTGATATTGAAGATTTCTTTGCTACCTACGTGTTTCTGGATATCATTGCGGAGAAAAATACTTCAAAATCTTATGTTTCGGAAACATATCATTTATTGCGCCGTTTTGCCGTTGTTTCCTTTAATCAAATATCAAAGCATAGTCTAATAAAGTGAGACACATCTCATTTTTGTTATGCAAATATCTATCAATCATGCAATTATTCGATATCATAATATTTATTAATACAACTCCTGAAATTCAGAAGTCATTCAAAATATAAATTGAGTGCATAATAACTGTGCATTAATAGTTTTTAAATAACTTAATGAATTATTGACGTAAAGAAGTTCCCATACGTTGATACAATATTGCATTAAACAGGATTTAGCTTTTGTGCGTAATTGCATGTACGATCGAGACACTTCTATTTCAAATTGAATTTATACCTTTTTTATATGTAATATTTGATTTTGAGATTTCTAATGGAGGAGTATTTGTACATATATATAGGAGCGCGGGTTATGCATACGCAAGTAACATGCGTGACTTGTATATTATGTTTGTTAAAATATAAGGATTTTTTTCATAAGTACCTATGTTACCTATGTTAGTTTGTAATTAAACGACAACCTGATGTATTTATTCGAACTTTGAATATGACCATTTGCATCCGAAAAGATTTAAAATTTTAACATTTCTCCACAAATTTTACTCGTATGTCTAATAACATTTTATCAAAACGATAACATATAACCCCGGGCAATAAAGATGTTTTTCTTTGTCTTCACTAACAGATAGTTTACGATATATCTAAAAAAATACATGTATCTCCACCTTTTCATCAACTAAATATGATGCTGGCCGTATGACATCGTTACTTCGAAATAAGAGCAATTATCAAATGATAATCAAGTTGTTATAAAAATTACATTGTAATAAAAACACTTCAAAGGGACACGTTATCTTCTATTACCTGTGGTGATTGCGGTTAATAATTAACGTCTCTTACTAGTGCACCTTTGCACCCCAATTAGCTACACGTAAATGACACGTATACATTAAATAAAGAACACATTTTATACATAGTAACAATCATTACAATAAAATTACGTTTTCGTATTTTCAACTTACTTTATAGTGCATTACGATTGACGCGTCTCTTGCTCATTTTTCAAATTTTATTTTATATTGAAATTTATTTTTTAAAAACCGTATGGTTTGAATACAAAATGCATCTACAGTCTTGTATTAATAAAGTGCTGTGAAGAAATATTCTAATACTGTGCAACTAACTAAACTAACTATAAAGTGTGTGCTCGACTTCATCCCTTTTCCTTGCCGCAAAGTGGGGAGCTTCCACTAGGTTCTCGCTATTCTTCTCCATTAAAAAATTTAACCCCCCCCCCCCGCTGAAAAGTGCTGAAAGTGCTTATAACTTCAAACAAGAAATCAAATTATTTTTCAGATAATGAAAAACCTTAACTCATGGAAAACTTAAGTGCAAATATTTTGAGTTTTGAGTGTATTAACAACGCAATAACTGGAAAAAGCCATTGTGGTGATTGGAAATGTTTGGAAATACATCTTGGGTTTTGTTGATTCAGAGTTAATTACAATCTTTAAAAATGATAGTACATACTGTTATTTTTTTTAAGGTTCATTGATTAGCGGAGATCTTATCTAACTTAATCCTCTATGTTATAAATGCTTACGCGTTGTTTCGTGCGTGACACTGTATGGTGAAAAAAACGGTGCACTCGATTTAAATTTAAGTTTGTCAGGTACTTGTCAAGGTCGGTGATTCTCTCTGTCGTCCTGTGTAAAGATTTAAAGAGTTCGATTTTAAAGCTAGTTTGGTATACTTTAGACAATAAAGAAGAATTAACCTACACAACGCTCAGGGGCGGATGCAGCCTCAAATGAAAGGGGGGGTCCAAAAGGAGGTCGTATTACGGCAGGGGGTCTGGGGTCCGCTTAAGGCCCCCAGAAGCTCTGAACGAAATGGTGTAAAATCCTGCATTCTGACGATTTCCTGACACCTAAAACATGTCCGTTAAAATGTCATTTTGTTATGCTAAAACAAAAAAAAGAAGGCTTTTTTCAAAACTTTTCATGCTTGTCAAAACGAAAGGGAGGGTCCGGACCCCCTGGACCCCCCTCTGGATCCGCCACTGACGCTACATACGTTTTCCAGATATTTACAAAAGGAACGAAATAACGTCCAGCTAAAGACACTTCCTATAAACTCATAACTGCAAGTGAATGAATTCGTATGCATATATAGTGTATAATTCATATACACTCTAGATCTTAAACAAGAGCGTTTCTGCAGCAGGAACTCCTATACATTTCATCAAATTCGTACCTTACTTAAATGCGGCAGTCATTTACAAATAGTAACATTGTTTCAATATAAATCTTAGTTCCCTATTATTAAATGTGTACTTTGTTTATATGTACATTCAAATATTCATAAGTCCCGAACATTAGCTAAAATATTTCTTGGTTGACGTCAAGCAATCCATCAATCAGTCAAGCAAATATTCGTATATTCAGCTATACTAGTATATTCTTTAAACTATATTTTAATTCAATAATGTTACTGACACCTCTTTTTAACACTTAAAAAGATCGTTAACTATATTCACAGACGCGTTTTTTTTTACAGAACTAAGCGTTAAACTTCAAAATTATTTTGTTTTTAAAATTATTTTTGTCTTCTTATCTACATTAAATGAATGTTTATACGTATTAGGTGGTAAATAAGTGTGCGTCGCTGCGGGAAGTTACCAATCGTAACGAATGATACAGTTGTATAATAAATGACATGCAACTTTTGCGCTGTCATCCAAGACAACGCTTCAGGTGCATAGACTTTATAATGTAATTCATTCACTTGCAGTTATGAATTTATAGGAATTGTCTTTAGCTAGACATTATTTCGTTCCTTTTGTAAATATCGGGAAAACGTATGTAGCGTTGTGTAGGTTAATACTTCTTTGGTGTCTAAAGTATACCAAAACTAGTTTTAAAATCAAACGCTTTAAATCTTTACATAGGACGACAGAGAGAATCACCGACCCTTGACAGGTACCTGACAAACTTCAATTTAAATCGAGTGCACCATTTTTTCACCGTACAATGTCACGCATGAAGCACTGTATAAGCATTTATAACATAGAGGATTAAGTTAGATAACATCTCCGCTAATCAATCAACATTAAAAAATGACAGTAATTTACTGTGATTTATGTGAGACGAAAATAATTTTTTTAAAGATTGTAATTAGCTCTGAATCAACAAAACCCAAGACGTATTTCCAAACAATTCCAATCACCACAAATACTTTTCCCAGTTTAATGCGTTGTTAATACATTAAAAACTCAAAAAGATTTGCACTTAAGTTTTCCATGAGTTAAGGTTTTTCATTATCTGAAAAATAATTTGATTTCTTGTTTGAAGTTAAAAGCCACTTTCAGCACTTTTCAGCGGGGGTGGGGGTCACAATTTTAATGGATAAGGAATCGCGAGAACCTGGTGGAAGCTCCCCCACTTTTCGGCAAGGAAAAGGGATGAAGTCGAGCACACACTTTTTAGTTAGTTTAGTTAGTTGCACAGTATTTGAATATTTCTTCACAGCACTTTAATAATACAAGACCATAGATGCATTTTGTATTCCAACCATACGGTTTTTTTAATTTCAATATAAAATAAAATTTAAAAATAAGCAAGAGACGCGTGAATCGTAATGCACTATAAAGTAAGTTGAAAATTCAAAACGTAATTTTATTGTATTGATTGTTACTATGTATAAAATGTGTTCTTTATTTAATGTATACGTGTCATTTACGTGTAGCTACCTTGGGTGCAAAGGTGCAGTAGTAAGAGACGTTAATTCTTAACCGCAATCACCACAGGTAATAGAAGATAACTTGTTCCTTTGAAGTGATTTTATTAGTGTTATTTTTTATAACAACTTGATTATCTTTTGATAATTACTCTTATTTCGAAGTAACGATGTCATACGGCCAGCATCATATTTAGTTGATGAAAAGGTAGAGATACATGTATTTTTTTTAGATATATCGTAAAATATCTAGTAGTAAAGACAAAGAAAAACATCTTTATTGCCCGAGTTATATGTTATCGTTTGGATGAAATGTTATTAGACATACGAGTAAAAATTGTGGATTAATGCTATAATTTCAAATCTATTAGGATGCAAACGGTCATACTCAAAGTTCAAATTAATACATCAAGTTGTCGTTTAATTACAAACTAACATAGGCACTTATGAAAAAAAATCCTTATATTTGAATAAACATAATATAATAGTCTCGCATGTTACATGCGTATGCATAACCCGCGCTCCTACATATATGTATAAATACTCCTCCAATAGACATTTCAAAATCAAATATTACATATAAAAAAGGTAAAAAATCAATTTGAAATAGGAGTGTCTCGATCGTACATGCAGGCAACATTAATGTAACTCCTTTGAAAATTATTTTATCTCGGCGGAGCTACATTACTGTAGCTATTGTGCACAAGTGTAGCGGTTTCTGTTTTTGTATCTTTAGCATCTGCTATAAATTTTTTATTCATAATTTTTCAATGCATTTATTAAATTAAAAAAAAACGGCATCTCAGGATTGTTCAGTGTACCTGTTTGTATCATTTAAGTGCATATATAAACTACGCATAAATAGACATGTTCTCTTGAACAATGTCGGTTAAACAGCTCATAAGATAGCTGGTGTTCATTTCTTATATACCATATGGACATAAAATAAAACTTTTTTATACGTTCCGATATATTCGCATCGATTTAAAAGAATATTTATTTATTTATTTATTTATTTATTTATTATATATATATATATATATATATATATATATATATATATATATATATATATATATATATATATACAAGTCTAGAAGATTATGCAACGATACAAATGACGGCGTTTCTTGTCAAAATTACAGACTGACCAACGAATGGCCTTAGTCATTCAGTGTCAATATAAATAAATAACGTAAACAATCATAACATAATGATCTTAAACTTTCTCATTTCAACTGAACCCAAAACTTTTTTTATAGTTGCTTCCCAGTCCGCTAACCGCGGACGTGCCGTGCTGTTACGTGGCTTTGCTCATATATTCCAACAAGATGTAATCAAAATTATCAAGGTGACAAATTCATTACGCCAGACGCGCGTTTCGTCTACTTAAGACTCATCAGTGGCGTTTAACTCTAAATGTTTGATATTCTTCATTTGGGAGATGGAATAATATTTTTTATCATTTGGAGATGGAATAATATAAGTCCACTGGGATCGTGTAAATACACAATACAGGCAGTTCAAAATATTATATAAAGAGTCTAAAAGAAAGCTGCAAAACCAGTACACTTATTTAGTATCGGATCGACAAACATGACGATACAGCATAAACAAAAAATAATAATATACAAGTCTAGAAGATTATGCAACGATACAAATGACGGCGTTTCTTGTCAAAAATTTACACAGACTGACCAACGAATGGCCTTAGTCATTGAGTGTCAATATAAATAAATAACGTAAACAATCATAACATAATGATCTTAAACTTTCTCATTTCAACTGAACCCAAAACTTTTTTTATAGTTGCTTCCCAGTCCGCTAACCGCGGACGTGCCGTGCTGTTACGTGGCTTTGCTCATATATTCCAACAAGATGTAATCAAAATTATCAAGGTGACAAATTCATTACGCCAGACGCGCGTTTCGTCTACTTAAGACTCATCAGTGGCGTTTAACTCTAAATGTTTGATATTCTTCATTTGGGAGATGGAATAATATTTTTTATCATTTGGAGATGGAATAATATAAGTCCACTGGGATCGTGTAAATACACAATACAGGCAGTTCAAAATATTATATAAAGAGTCTAAAAGAAAGCTGCAAAACCAGTACACTTATTTAGTATCGGATCGACAAACATGACGATACAGCATAAACAAAAAATAATAATATACAAGTCTAGAAGATTATGCAACGATACAAATGACGGCGTTTCTTGTCAAAAATTTACACAGACTGACCAACGAATGGCCTTAGTCATTGAGTGTCAATATAAATAAATAACGTAAACAATCATAACATAATGATCTTAAACTTTCTCATTTCAACTGAACCCAAAACTTTTTTTATAGTTGCTTCCCAGTCCGCTAACCGCGGACGTGCCGTGCTGTTACGTGGCTTTGCTCAAATATTCCAACAAGATGTAATCAAAATTATCAAGGTGACAAATTCATTACGCCAGACGCGCGTTTCGTCTACTTAAGACTCATCAGTGGCGTTTAACTCTAAATGTTTGATATTCTTCATTTGGGAGATGGAATAATGTTTTTTATCATTTGGAGATGGAATAATATAAGTCCACTGGGATCGAGTAAATACACAATACAGGCAGTTCAAAATATTATATAAAGAGTCTAAAAGAAAGCTGCCAAACCAGTACACTTATTTAGTATCGGATCGACAAACATGACGATACAGCATAAACAAAAAATAATAATATACAAGTCTAGAAGATTATGCAACGATACAAATGACGGCGTTTCTTGTCAAAAATTTACACAGACTGACCAACGAATGGCCTTAGTCATTGAGTGTCAATATAAATAAATAACGTAAACAATCATAACATAATGATCTTAAACTTTCTCATTTCAACTGAACCCAAAACTTTTTTTATAGTTGCTTCCCAGTCCGCTAACCGCGGACGTGCCGTGCTGTTACGTGGCTTTGCTCAAATATTCCAACAAGATGTAATCAAAATTATCAAGGTGACAAATTCATTACGCCAGACGCGCGTTTCGTCTACTTAAGACTCATCAGTGGCGTTTAACTCTAAATGTTTGATATTCTTCATTTGGGAGATGGAATAATATTTTTTATCATTTGGAGATGGAATAATATAAGTCCACTGGGATCGTGTAAATACACAATACAGGCAGTTCAAAATATTATATAAAGAGTCTAAAAGAAAGCTGCCAAACCAGTACACTTATTTAGTATCGGATCGACAAACATGACGATACAGCATAAACAAAAAATAATAATATACAAGTCTAGAAGATTATGCAACGATACAAATGACGGCGTTTCTTGTCAAAAATTTACACAGACTGACCAACGAATGGCCTTAGTCATTGAGTGTCAATATAAATAAATAACGTAAACAATCATTACATAATGATCTTAAACTTTCTCATTTCAACTGAACCCAAAACTTTTTTTATAGTTGCTTCCCAGTCCGCTAACCGCGGACGTGCCGTGCTGTTACGTGGCTTTGCTCAAATATTCCAACAAGATGTAATCAAAATTATCAAGGTGACAAATTCATTACGCCAGACGCGCGTTTCGTCTACTTAAGACTCATCAGTGGCGTTTAACTCTAAATGTTTGATATTCTTCATTTGGGAGATGGAATAATATTTTTTATCATTTGGAGATGGAATAATATAAGTCCACTGGGATCGTGTAAATACACAATACAGGCAGTTCAAAATATTATATAAAGAGTCTAAAAGAAAGCTGCCAAACCAGTACACTTATTTAGTATCGGATCGACAAACATGACGATACAGCATAAACAAAAAATAATAATATACAAGTCTAGAAGATTATGCAACGATACAAATGACGGCGTTTCTTGTCAAAAATTTACACAGACTGACCAACGAATGGCCTTAGTCATTGAGTGTCAATATAAATAAATAACGTAAACAATCATAACATAATGATCTTAAACTTTCTCATTTCAACTGAACCCAAAACTTTTTTTATAGTTGCTTCCCAGTCCGCTAACCGCGGACGTGCCGTGCTGTTACGTGGCTTTGCTCAAATATTCCAACAAGATGTAATCAAAATTATCAAGGTGACAAATTCATTACGCCAGACGCGCGTTTCGTCTACTTAAGACTCATCAGTGGCGTTTAACTCTAAATGTTTGATATTCTTCATTTAGGAGATGGAATAATATTTTTTATCATTTGGAGATGGAATAATATAAGTCCACTGGGATCGTGTAAATACACAATACAGGCAGTTCAAAATATTATATAAAGAGTCTAAAAGAAAGCTGCCAAACCAGTACACTTATTTAGTATCGGATCGACAAACATGACGATACAGCATAAACAAAAAATAATAATATACAAGTCTAGAAGATTATGCAACGATACAAATGACGGCGTTTCTTGTCAAAAATTTACACAGACTGACCAACGAATGGCCTTAGTCATTGAGTGTCAATATAAATAAATAACGTAAACAATCATAACATAATGATCTTAAACTTTCTCATTTCAACTGAACCCAAAACTTTTTTTATAGTTGCTTCCCAGTCCGCTAACCGCGGACGTGCCGTGCTGTTACGTGGCTTTGCTCAAATATTCCAACAAGATGTAATCAAAATTATCAAGGTGACAAATTCATTACGCCAGACGCGCGTGTCGTCTACTTAAGACTCATCAGTGGCGTTTAACTCTAAATGTTTGATATTCTTCATTTGGGAGATGGAATAATATTTTTTATCATTTGGAGATGGAATAATATAAGTCCACTGGGATCGTGTAAATACACAATACAGGCAGTTCAAAATATTATATAAAGAGTCTAAAAGAAAGCTGCCAAACCAGTACACTTATTTAGTATCGGATCGACAAACATGACGATACAGCATAAACAAAAAATAATAATATACAAGTCTAGAAGATTATGCAACGATACAAATGACGGCGTTTCTTGTCAAAAATTTACACAGACTGACCAACGAATGGCCTTAGTCATTGAGTGTCAATATAAATAAATAACGTAAACAATCATAACATAATTTTTTTCTCATTTCAACTGAACCCAAAACTTTTTTTATAGTTGCTTCCCAGTCCGCTAACCGCGGACGTGCCGTGCTGTTACGTGGCTTTGCTCAAATATTCCAACAAGATGTAATCAAAATTATCAAGGTGACAAATTCATTACGCCAGACGCGCGTTTCGTCTACTTAAGACTCATCAGTGGCGTTTAACTCTAAATGTTTGATATTCTTCATTTAGGAGATGGAATAATATTTTTTATCATTTGGAGATGGAATAATATAAGTCCACTGGGATCGTGTAAATACACAATACAGGCAGTTCAAAATATTATATAAAGAGTCTAAAAGAAAGCTGCCAAACCAGTACACTTATTTAGTATCGGATCGACAAACATGACGATACAGCATAAACAAAAAATAATAATATACAAGTCTAGAAGATTATGCAACGATACAAATGACGGCGTTTCTTGTCAAAAATTTACACAGACTGACCAACGAATGGCCTTAGTCATTGAGTGTCAATATAAATAAATAACGTAAACAATCATAACATAATGATCTTAAACTTTCTCATTTCAACTGAACCCAAAACTTTTTTTATAGTTGCTTCCCAGTCCGCTAACCGCGGACGTGCCGTGCTGTTACGTGGCTTTGCTCATATATTCCAACAAGATGTAATCAAAATTATCAAGGTGACAAATTCATTACGCCAGACGCGCGTTTCGTCTACTTAAGACTCATCAGTGGCGTTTAACTCTAAATGTTTGATATTCTTCATTTGGGAGATGGAATAATATTTTTTATCATTTGGAGATGGAATAATATAAGTCCACTGGGATCGTGTAAATACACAATACAGGCAGTTCAAAATATTATATAAAGAGTCTAAAGAAAGCTGCCAAACCAGTACACTTATTTAGTATCGGATCGACAAACATGACGATACAGCATAAACAAAAAATAATAATATACAAGTCTAGAAGATTATGCAACGATACAAATGACGGCGTTTCTTGTCAAAAATTTACACAGACTGACCAACGAATGGCCTTTGTCATTGAGTGTCAATATAAATAAATAACGTAAAGAATCATAACATAATTTTTTTCTCATTTCAACTGAACCCAAAACTTTTTTTATAGTTGCTTCCCAGTCCGCTAACCGCGGACGTGCCGTGCTGTTACGTGGCTTTGCTCAAATATTCCAACAAGATGTAATCAAAATTACCAAGGTGACAAATTCATTACGCCAGACGCGCGTTTCGTCTACTTAAGACTCATCAGTGGCGTTTATTTCTAAATGTTTGATATTCTTCATTTGGGAGATGGAATAATATTTTTTATCATTTGGAGATGGAATAATATAGGTCCACTGGGATCGTGTAAATACACAATACAGGCAGTTCAAAATATTATATAAAGAGTCTAAAAGAAAGCTGCCAAACCAGTACACTTATTTAGTATCGGATCGACAAACATGACGATACAGCATAAACAAAAAATAATAATATACAAGTCTAGAAGATTATGCAACGATACAAATGACGGCGTTTCTTGTCAAAAATTTACACAGACTGACCAACGAATGGCCTTAGTCATTGAGTGTCAATATAAATAAATAACGTAAAGAATCATAACATAATTTTTTTCTCATTTCAACTGAACCCAAAACTTTTTTTATAGTTGCTTCCCAGTCCGCTAACCGCGGACGTGCCGTGCTGTTACGTGGCTTTGCTCAAATATTCCAACAAGATGTAATCAAAATTACCAAGGTGACAATTCATTACGCCAGACGCGCGTTTCGTCTACTTAAGACTCATCAGTGGCGTTTATTTCTAAATGTTTGATATTCTTCATTTGGGAGATGGAATAATATTTTTTATCATTTGGAGATGGAATAATATAGGTCCACTTTGATCGTGTAAATACACAATACAGGCAGTTCAAAATATTATATAAAGAGTCTAAAAGAAAGCTGCCAAACCAGTACACTTATTTAGTATCGGATCGACAAACATGACGATACAGCATAAACAAAAAATAATAATATACAAGTCTAGAAGATTATGCAACGATACAAATGACGGCGTTTCTTGTCAAAAATTTACACAGACTGACCAACGAATGGCCTTAGTCATTGAGTGTCAATATAAATAAATAACGTAAACAATCATAACATAATGATCTTAAACTTTCTCATTTCAACTGAACCCAAAACTTTTTTTATAGTTGCTTCCCAGTCCGCTAACCGCGGACGTGCCGTGCTGTTACGTGGCTTTGCTCAAATATTCCAACAAGATGTAATCAAAATTATCAAGGTGACAAATTCATTACGCCAGACGCGCGTTTCGTCTACTTAAGACTCATCAGTGGCGTTTAACTCTAAATGTTTGATATTCTTCATTTGGGAGATGGAATAATATTTTTTATCATTTGGAGATGGAATAATATAAGTCCACTGGGATCGTGTAAATACACAATACAGGCAGTTCAAAATATTATATAAAGAGTCTAAAAGAAAGCTGCCAAACCAGTACACTTATTTAGTATCGGATCGACAAACATGACGATACAGCATAAACAAAAAATAATAATATACAAGTCTAGAAGATTATGCAACGATACAAATGACGGCGTTTCTTGTCAAAAATTTACACAGACTGACCAACGAATGGCCTTAGTCATTGAGTGTCAATATAAATAAATAACGTAAACAATCATAACATAATGATCTTAAACTTTCTCATTTCAACTGAACCCAAAACTTTTTTTATAGTTGCTTCCCAGTCCGCTAACCGCGGACGTGCCGTGCTGTTACGTGGCTTTGCTCAAATATTCCAACAAGATGTAATCAAAATTATCAAGGTGACAAATTCATTACGCCAGACGCGCGTTTCGTCTACTTAAGACTCATCAGTGGCGTTTAACTCTAAATGTTTGATATTCTTCATTTGGGAGATGGAATAATATTTTTTATCATTTGGAGATGGAATAATATAAGTCCACTGGGATCGTGTAAATACACAATACAGGCAGTTCAAAATATTATATAAAGAGTCTAAAAGAAAGCTGCCAAACCAGTACACTTATTTAGTATCGGATCGACAAACATGACGATACAGCATAAACAAAAAATAATAATATACAAGTCTAGAAGATTATGCAACGATACAAATGACGGCGTTTCTTGTCAAAAATTTACACAGACTGACCAACGAATGGCCTTAGTCATTGAGTGTCAATATAAATAAATAACGTAAACAATCATTACATAATGATCTTAAACTTTCTCATTTCAACTGAACCCAAAACTTTTTTTATAGTTGCTTCCCAGTCCGCTAACCGCGGACGTGCCGTGCTGTTACGTGGCTTTGCTCAAATATTCCAACAAGATGTAATCAAAATTATCAAGGTGACAAATTCATTACGCCAGACGCGCGTTTCGTCTACTTAAGACTCATCAGTGGCGTTTAACTCTAAATGTTTGATATTCTTCATTTGGGAGATGGAATAATATTTTTTATCATTTGGAGATGGAATAATATAAGTCCACTGGGATCGTGTAAATACACAATACAGGCAGTTCAAAATATTATATAAAGAGTCTAAAAGAAAGCTGCCAAACCAGTACACTTATTTAGTATCGGATCGACAAACATGACGATACAGCATAAACAAAAAATAATAATATACAAGTCTAGAAGATTATGCAACGATACAAATGACGGCGTTTCTTGTCAAAAATTTACACAGACTGACCAACGAATGGCCTTAGTCATTGAGTGTCAATATAAATAAATAACGTAAACAATCATAACATAATGATCTTAAACTTTCTCATTTCAACTGAACCCAAAACTTTTTTTATAGTTGCTTCCCAGTCCGCTAACCGCGGACGTGCCGTGCTGTTACGTGGCTTTGCTCAAATATTCCAACAAGATGTAATCAAAATTATCAAGGTGACAAATTCATTACGCCAGACGCGCGTTTCGTCTACTTAAGACTCATCAGTGGCGTTTAACTCTAAATGTTTGATATTCTTCATTTGGGAGATGGAATAATATTTTTTATCATTTGGAGATGGAATAATATAAGTCCACTGGGATCGTGTAAATACACAATACAGGCAGTTCAAAATATTATATAAAGAGTCTAAAAGAAAGCTGCCAAACCAGTACACTTATTTAGTATCGGATCGACAAACATGACGATACAGCATAAACAAAAAATAATAATATACAAGTCTAGAAGATTATGCAACGATACAAATGACGGCGTTTCTTGTCAAAAATTTACACAGACTGACCAACGAATGGCCTTAGTCATTGAGTGTCAATATAAATAAATAACGTAAACAATCATAACATAATGATCTTAAACTTTCTCATTTCAACTGAACCCAAAACTTTTTTTATAGTTGCTTCCCAGTCCGCTAACCGCGGACGTGCCGTGCTGTTACGTGGCTTTGCTCAAATATTCCAACAAGATGTAATCAAAATTATCAAGGTGACAAATTCATTACGCCAGACGCGCGTTTCGTCTACTTAAGACTCATCAGTGGCGTTTAACTCTAAATGTTTGATATTCTTCATTTGGGAGATGGAATAATATTTTTTATCATTTGGAGATGGAATAATATAAGTCCACTGGGATCGTGTAAATACACAATACAGGCAGTTCAAAATATTATATAAAGAGTCTAAAAGAAAGCTGCCAAACCAGTACACTTATTTAGTATCGGATCGACAAACATGACGATACAGCATAAACAAAAAATAATAATATACAAGTCTAGAAGATTATGCAACGATACAATGACGGCGTTTCTTGTCAAAAATTTACACAGACTGACCAACGAATGGCCTTAGTCATTGAGTGTCAATATAAATAAATAACGTAAACAATCATAACATAATGATCTTAAACTTTCTCATTTCAACTGAACCCAAAACTTTTTTTATAGTTGCTTCCCAGTCCGCTAACCGCGGACGTGCCGTGCTGTTACGTGGCTTTGCTCAAATATTCCAACAAGATGTAATCAAAATTACCAAGGTGACAAATTCATTACGCCAGACGCGCGTTTCGTCTACTTAAGACTCATCAGTGGCGTTTATTTCTAAATGTTTGATATTCTTCATTTGGGAGATGGAATAATATTTTTTATCATTTGGAGATGGAATAATATAGGTCCACTGGGATCGTGTAAATACACAATACAGGCAGTTCAAAATATTATATAAAGAGTCTAAAAGAAAGCTGCCAAACCAGTACACTTATTTAGTATCGGATCGACAAACATGACGATACAGCATAAACAAAAAATAATAATATACAAGTCTAGAAGATTATGCAACGATACAAATGACGGCGTTTCTTGTCAAAAATTTACACAGACTGACCAACGAATGGCCTTAGTCATTGAGTGTCAATATAAATAAATAACGTAAACAATCATAACATAATGATCTTAAACTTTCTCATTTCAACTGAACCCAAAACTTTTTTTATAGTTGCTTCCCAGTCCGCTAACCGCGGACGTGCCGTGCTGTTACGTGGCTTTGCTCAAATATTCCAACAAGATGTAATCAAAATTATCAAGGTGACAAATTCATTACGCCAGACGCGCGTTTCGTCTACTTAAGACTCATCAGTGGCGTTTAACTCTAAATGTTTGATATTCTTCATTTGGGAGATGGAATAATATTTTTTATCATTTGGAGATGGAATAATATAAGTCCACTGGGATCGTGTAAATACACAATACAGGCAGTTCAAAATATTATATAAAGAGTCTAAAAGAAAGCTGCCGAACCAGTACACTTATTTAGTATCGGATCGACAAACATGACGATACAGCATAAACAAAAAATAATAATATACAAGTCTAGAAGATTATGCAACGATACAAATGACGGCGTTTCTTGTCAAAAATTTACACAGACTGACCAACGAATGGCCTTAGTCATTGAGTGTCAATATAAATAAATAACGTAAACAATCATAACATAATGATCTTAAACTTTCTCATTTCAACTGAACCCAAAACTTGTTTTATAGTTGCTTCCCAGTCCGCTAACCGCGGACGTGCCGTGCTGTTACGTGGCTTTGCTCAAATATTCCAACAAGATGTAATCAAAATTATCAAGGTGACAAATTCATTACGCCAGACGCGCGTTTCGTCTACTTAAGACTCATCAGTGGCGTTTAACTCTAAATGTTTGATATACTTCATTTGGGAGATGGAATAATATTTTTTATCATTTGGAGATGGAATAATATAAGTCCACTGGGATCGTGTAAATACACAATACAGGCAGTTCAAAATATTATATAAAGAGTCTAAAAGAAAGCTGCCAAACCAGTACACTTATTTAGTATCGGATCGACAAACATGACGATACAGCATAAACAAAAAATAATAATATACAAGTCTAGAAGATTATGCAACGATACAAATGACGGCGTTTCTTGTCAAAAATTTACACAGACTGACCAACGAATGGCCTTAGTCATTGAGTGTCAATATAAATAAATAACGTAAACAATCATAACATAATGATCTTAAACTTTCTCATTTCAACTGAACCAAAAACTTTTTTATAGTTGCTTCCCAGTCCGCTAACCGCGGACGTGCCGTGCTGTTACGTGGCTTTGCTCAAATATTCCAACAAGATGTAATCAAAATTATCAAGGTGACAAATTCATTACGCCAGACGCGCGTTTCGTCTACTTAAGACTCATCAGTGGCGTTTAACTCTAAATGTTTGATATTCTTCATTTGGGAGATGGAATAATATTTTTTATCATTTGGAGATGGAATAATATAAGTCCACTGCGATCGTGTAAATACACAATACAGGCAGTTCAAAATATTATATAAAGAGTCTAAAAGAAAGCTGCCAAACCAGTACACTTATTTAGTATCGGATCGACAAACATGACGATACAGCATAAACAAAAAATAATAATATACAAGTCTAGAAGATTATGCAACGATACAAATGACGGCGTTTCTTGTCAAAAATTTACACAGACTGACCAACGAATGGCCTTAGTCATTGAGTGTCAATATAAATAAATAACGTAAACAATCATAACATAATGATCTTAAACTTTCTCATTTCAACTGAACCAAAAACTTTTTTATAGTTGCTTCCCAGTCCGCTAACCGCGGACGTGCCGTGCTGTTACGTGGCTTTGCTCAAATATTCCAACAAGATGTAATCAAAAATATCAAGGTGACAAATTCATTACGCCAGACGCGCGTTTCGTCTACTTAAGACTCATCAGTGGCGTTTAACTCTAAATGTTTGATATTCTTCATTTGGGAGATGGAATAATATTTTTTATCATTTGGAGATGGAATAATATAAGTCCACTGCGATCGTGTAAATACACAATACAGGCAGTTCAAAATATTATATAAAGAGTCTAAAAGAAAGCTGCCAAACCAGTACACTTATTTAGTATCGGATCGACAAACATGACGATACAGCATAAACAAAAAATAATAATATACAAGTCTAGAAGATTATGCAACGATACAAATGACGGCGTTTCTTGTCAAAAATTTACACAGACTGACCAACGAATGGCCTTAGTCATTGAGTGTCAATATAAATAAATAACGTAAACAATCATAACATAATGATCTTAAACTTTCTCATTTCAACTGAACCCAAAACTTTTTTTATAGTTGCTTCCCAGTCCGCTAACCGCGGACGTGCCGTGCTGTTACGTGGCTTTGCTCAAATATTCCAACAAGATGTAATCAAAATTATCAAGGTGACAAATTCATTACGTCAGACGCGCGTTTCGTCTACTTAAGACTCATCAGTGGCGTTTAACTCTAAATGTTTGATATTCTTCATTTAGGAGATGGAATAATATTTTTTATCATTTGGAGATGGAATAATATAAGTCCACTGGGATCGTGTAAATACACAATACAGGCAGTTCAAAATATTATATAAAGAGTCTAAAAGAAAGCTGCCAAACCAGTACACTTATTTAGTATCGGATCGACAAACATGACGATACAGCATAAACAAAAAATAATAATATACAAGTCTAGAAGATTATGCAACGATACAAATGACGGCGTTTCTTGTCAAAAATTTACACAGACTGACCAACGAATGGCCTTAGTCATTGAGTGTCAATATAAATAAATAACGTAAACAATCATAACATAATGATCTTAAACTTTCTCATTTCAACTAAACCCAAAACTTTTTTTATAGTTGCTTCCCAGTCCGCTAACCGCGGACGTGCCGTGCTGTTACGTGGCTTTGCTCAAATATTCCAACAAGATGTAATCAAAATTATCAAGGTGACAAATTCATTACGCCAGACGCGCGTTTCGTCTACTTAAGACTCATCAGTGGCGTTTAACTCTAAATGTTTGATATTCTTCATTTGGGAGATGGAATAATATTTTTTATCATTTGGAGATGGAATAATATAAGTCCACTGGGATCGTGTAAATACACAATACAGGCAGTTCAAAATATTATATAAAGAGTCTAAAAGAAAGCTGCCAAACCAGTACACTTATTTAGTATCGGATCGACAAACATGACGATACAGCATAAACAAAAAATAATAATATACAAGTCTAGAAGATTATGCAACGATACAAATGACGGCGTTTCTTGTCAAAAATTTACACAGACTGACCAACGAATGGCCTTAGTCATTGAGTGTCAATATAAATAAATAACGTAAAGAATCATAACATAATTTTTTTCTCATTTCAACTGAACCCAAAACTTTTTTTATAGTTGCTTCCCAGTCCGCTAACCGCGGACGTGCCGTGCTGTTACGTGGCTTTGCTCAAATATTCCAACAAGATGTAATCAAAATTATCAAGGTGACAAATTCATTACGCCAGACGCGCGTTTCGTCTACTTAAGACTCATCAGTGGCGTTTATTTCTAAATGTTTGATATTCTTCATTTGGGAGATGGAATAATATTTTTTATCATTTAGAGATGGAATAATATAGGTCCACTGGGATCGTGTAAATACACAATACAGGCAGTTCAAAATATTATATAAAGAGTCTAAAAGAAAGCTGCCAAACCAGTACACTTATTTAGTATCGGATCGACAAACATGACGATACAGCATAAACAAAAAATAATAATATACAAGTCTAGAAGATTATGCAACGATACAAATGACGGCGTTTCTTGTCAAAAATTTACTCAGACTGACCAACGAATGGCCTTAGTCATTGAGTGTCAATATAAATAAATAACGTAAACAATCATAACATAATGATCTTAAACTTTCTCATTTCAACTGAACCCAAAACTTTTTTTATAGTTGCTTCCCAGTCCGCTAACCGCGGACGTGCCGTGCTGTTACGTGGCTTTGCTCAAATATTCCAACAAGATGTAATCAAAATTATCAAGGTGACAAATTCATTACGCCAGACGCGCGTTTCGTCTACTTAAGACTCATCAGTGGCGTTTAACTCTAAATGTTTGATATTCTTCATTTGGGAGATGGAATAATATTTTTTATCATTTGGAGATGGAATAATATAAGTCCACTGGGATCGTGTAAATACACAATACAGGCAGTTCAAAATATTATATAAAGAGTCTAAAAGAAAGCTGCCAAACCAGTACACTTATTTAGTATCGGATCGACAAACATGACGATACAGCATAAACAAAAAATAATAATATACAAGTCTAGAAGATTATGCAACGATACAAATGACGGCGTTTCTTGTCAAAAATTTACAAAGACTGACCAACGAATGGCCTTAGTCATTGAGTGTCAATATAAATAAATAACGTAAACAATCATAACATAATGATCTTAAACTTTCTCATTTCAACTGAACCCAAAACTTGTTTTATAGTTGCTTCCCAGTCCGCTAACCGCGGACGTGCCGTGCTGTTACGTGGCTTTGCTCAAATATTCCAACAAGATGTAATCAAAATTATCAAGGTGACAAATTCATTACGCCAGACGCGCGTTTCGTCTACTTAAGACTCATCAGTGGCGTTTAACTCTAAATGTTTGATATTCTTCATTTGGGAGATGGAATAATATTTTTTATCATTTGGAGATGGAATAATATAAGTCCACTGCGATCGTGTAAATACACAATACAGGCAGTTCAAAATATTATATAAAGAGTCTAAAAGAAAGCTGCCAAACCAGTACACTTATTTAGTATCGGATCGACAAACATGACGATACAGCATAAACAAAAAATAATAATATACAAGTCTAGAAGATTATGCAACGATACAAATGACGGCGTTTCTTGTCAAAAATTTACACAGACTGACCAACGAATGGCCTTAGTCATTGAGTGTCAATATAAATAAATAACGTAAAGAATCATAACATAATTTTTTTCTCATTTCAACTGAACCCAAAACTTTTTTTATAGTTGCTTCCCAGTCCGCTAACCGCGGACGTGCCGTGCTGTTACGTGGCTTTGCTCAAATATTCCAACAAGATGTAATCAAAATTATCAAGGTGACAAATTCATTACGCCAGACGCGCGTTTCGTCTACTTAAGACTCATCAGTGGCGTTTATTTCTAAATGTTTGATATTCTTCATTTGGGAGATGGAATAATATTTTTTATCATTTGGAGATGGAATAATATAGGTCCACTGGGATCGTGTAAATACACAATACAGGCAGTTCAAAATATTATATAAAGAGTCTAAAAGAAAGCTGCCAAACCAGTACACTTATTTAGTATCGGATCGACAAACATGACGATACAGCATAAACAAAAAATAATAATATACAAGTCTAGAAGATTATGCAACGATACAAATGACGGCGTTTCTTGTCAAAAATTTACTCAGACTGACCAACGAATGGCCTTAGTCATTGAGTGTCAATATAAATAAATAACGTAAACAATCATAACATAATGATCTTAAACTTTCTCATTTCAACTGAACCCAAAACTTTTTTATAGTTGCTTCCCAGTCCGCTAACCGCGGACGTGCCGTGCTGTTACGTGGCTTTGCTCAAATATTCCAACAAGATGTAATCAAAATTATCAAGGTGACAAATTCATTACGCCAGACGCGCGTTTCGTCTACTTAAGACTCATCAGTGGCGTTTAACTCTAAATGTTTGATATTCTTCATTTGGGAGATGGAATAATATTTTTTATCATTTGGAGATGGAATAATATAAGTCCACTGGGATCGTGTAAATACACAATACAGGCAGTTCAAAATATTATATAAAGAGTCTAAAAGAAAGCTGCCAAACCAGTACACTTATTTAGTATCGGATCGACAAACATGACGATACAGCATAAACAAAAAATAATAATATACAAGTCTAGAAGATTATGCAACGATACAAATGACGGCGTTTCTTGTCAAAAATTTACAAAGACTGACCAACGAATGGCCTTAGTCATTGAGTGTCAATATAAATAAATAACGTAAACAATCATAACATAATGATCTTAAACTTTCTCATTTCAACTGAACCCAAAACTTGTTTTATAGTTGCTTCCCAGTCCGCTAACCGCGGACGTGCCGTGCTGTTACGTGGCTTTGCTCAAATATTCCAACAAGATGTAATCAAAATTATCAAGGTGACAAATTCATTACGCCAGACGCGCGTTTCGTCTACTTAAGACTCATCAGTGGCGTTTAACTCTAAATGTTTGATATTCTTCATTTGGGAGATGGAATAATATTTTTTATCATTTGGAGATGGAATAATATAAGTCCACTGCGATCGTGTAAATACACAATACAGGCAGTTCAAAATATTATATAAAGAGTCTAAAAGAAAGCTGCCAAACCAGTACACTTATTTAGTATCGCAACGACAAACATGACGATACAGCATAAACAAAAAATAATAATATACAAGTCTAGAAGATTATGCAACGATACAAATGACGGCGTTTCTTGTCAAAAATTTACTCAGACTGACCAACGAATGGCCTTAGTCATTGAGTGTCAATATAAATAAATAACGTAAACAATCATAACATAATGATCTTAAACTTTCTCATTTCAACTGAACCCAAAACTTTTTTTATAGTTGCTTCCCAGTCCGCTAACCGCGGACGTGCCGTGCTGTTACGTGGCTTTGCTCAAATATTCCAACAAGATGTAATCAAAATTATCAAGGTGACAAATTCATTACGCCAGACGCGCGTTTCGTCTACTTAAGACTCATCAGTGGCGTTTAACTCTAAATGTTTGATATTCTTCATTTGGGAGATGGAATAATATTTTTTATCATTTGGAGATGGAATAATATAAGTCCACTGGGATCGTGTAAATACACAATACAGGCAGTTCAAAATATTATATAAAGAGTCTAAAAGAAAGCTGCCAAACCAGTACACTTATTTAGTATCGGATCGACAAACATGACGATACAGCATAAACAAAAAATATATATATATATTCATCAAAGAAACAAAGGAGGGAGCGTGGGACGCTCCCATCAAAGTAAAAATCGAAGAATGTGTCCATGGGACACAGATGCCCCGCTAAATGAAGTCCTAAACAGGAAGTAGTTGTCCGATAGGTCTGACACTCGCTTAGGACATACAACTTGTGATACTTAACCACCCTGCCAAATTTCAAATTGTTCTCATGTACGGTTTCTGAGAAAAGCTTGACGAAAATTCGTATGGACGGACGTACGCACAAATGAAGTCCCAAACAGGAAGTAGTTGTCTGACAGGTAAATCGCTTAGGACGTACAACTTGTGATACTGAACCACCCTGCAAAATTTCAAATTTTTCTCATGTACGGTTTCTGCGAAAAGCTTGACGGAAATTTTCATACTCATGTTAACACATTTTCATATCGGCCCAGTCGCAAACAGGAAGTAGTTGTCCGACAGGTCTGAACGTCCATTAGGACGTTCAACTTGTGATACTGAACCACCCTGTCAAATTTCAAATTGTTCTCATGTACGATTTATGAGTAAAGCTTGACGGAAATTTTCATACTCATGTTAACACATTTTCATATCGGCCCAGTCGCAAACAGGAAGTAGTTGTCCGACAGGTCTGAAAGTCGCTTAGGTCGTACAACTTGTGATACAGAACAAACCTGCCAAATTTTAAATTGTTCTCATGTACGGTTTCTGAGAAAAGCTTGACGGAA
This sequence comes from Limnoperna fortunei, assembly GCA_944474755.1. Classification (NCBI taxonomy): domain Eukaryota; kingdom Metazoa; phylum Mollusca; class Bivalvia; order Mytilida; family Modiolidae; genus Limnoperna; species Limnoperna fortunei. The sequence goes on from OX104120.1 coordinate 58,504,430, forward strand.
ATTCGTAAGGACGTACGTATGGACAGACGGACGGACAGACATTAGTAAAACTTAATGCCCCTCGAAATGTCGTCGCCGGTGGATGAAAAAAAGCAAAAACGCCACATACACAAGGACATTTTCAGGCATTTTTCAATCCATATATATTTTCGTCTACAAATTAAGCCCAACACTGTTAGAATTAGATTTTTAACACTGTCAAATTTTTGCTTACCCTCAGCGGGATTCGAACTCATACCGTTGTGACCCTGTGGCACCAATTCGCCTGCACTATGTCAAGCGGTCTAGACCCCTCGGCCAAATCAGCTATATAGCTTCATTAACCGGGGTGAATCGTAGACATGTGTGTGACGATGGGATTTTCGTAAACAATTCGTATTAATATTACGTATAACTATATATTACGTATACTATAACATACAATATATTAAAATATTAATTACGAAGTACTTGTACGTAAGTACATATTTTTTGGTATAAATACATGTACATGTAATTTTACTCATTGGTAATCCGTCTGTTTGGCGTACAAATTGTTTTAGTATTAAAAAAATTCGCGAATTTAACTGAAAGGAACACAGTTACTGTATGGTACATATTTTCATAATAATTTTTTTTCCCATAGGAGACAATCGGAGGATCGAATGGCAGCGCGACCATATTCTTTAACCTTGTAAAAGTCATCGTCGGAAGCTTCGTGGTGGTAGCAAAGCGAGAACGCGACCGGACCGGTTTCAGACGATGTGTAAAAGTAGATTATCTAAGGGACCGGTCAATATTATTTGGGAGGGGGTTGTGACCGGTGCAATTCAAATTATCAGGTTTAAAAAGGGCTATGTCCTATCTCCCTAAAATACAAAAAAGTTGCCGTCCTACATCAGATGTGTTATAAAAAAATGTGTCCTATCTAGTGAAAAATTTTATGGTTAAAATTCAGTATTTATGTTGTTAAACAAGTTGTGCGATTACAGTATATTGGTTTTAAATTAAAACGTCAGAAAAATAATTAGTTTTTTTATTGATGATATGGTTATGAAAAAAACTAGCTGCCCTATCAGTGCTGAAAATAATAAAATTTGGATTCCCATATATATGCCAGCATAAAAAAGTACTCTATTGCATTTTGCACCGGTCCCGCCACCTCCAAAAATAGTGACCGGTCCTTAAATATATACCATTACATGTGATAAAATAATAATTTAAGTGATAAAGATGGATGAAGACAAATTTATTTTTTATTTTCTACTTTATATTGTAAAAGTATTTGCTCGTTAAGTTAAACGTTAGCATTTTTTACTCGTGCTTGTTTTTGTTTTTTTTTTTGTCAGTTAACATCAAGGATACCACGTGAGAAAATCTTTTATGGATAGCAGAAACTATCGTAGTACATATGTGAATATTTAATACTTTTTAATTAAACACTACAGCTTTGGATCTATGTAATTTTCAATAGTTTCAGTACTTTTTACTGCTACTGTGGCGGTCCGTAATTCAAGTTAATTATGTTTTGAATGTTGACCGATCTTTTGCGGATTTAGACACAACGTTACGTTGAACATAATGCTATCCGATTTAGATTTTCGAGGTTCAGCAGGCCAGTGGTACGTTATACCGCCAGAGAAGTGGGTATCATAGTATCATAGAAACTGTCACAAATCGAAGTCCGAGAAACCGGCAAACTACAGAACCAAGAACCAAAAATGTAGTAATTACAGCAATGGTACTGACTTGGTACAGACATTTCAAAAGAAATGATGGGTTAAACCAAATTTTATGGCATGCCCAATATCCCGCTTCAGGAATAGTAATATACAAATGTGAATCATAAATATTAATTTCACAGCTAGGGAACTACGTTAAAGTTATTTGAGTCCGGTTAGTTTCTCAGTAAGCACGCATGATAACAATATTTGTTATATAGAGTAAATGCAAGTCTGGTAGGTGTCACCTGACCGTGACTATAATTCAAAATCACTACGCTAATGTTTGTGGATAAGGTTACTTCTGTTGTAACTATACATGGTAGGATAAATAAGTGGCAGGGCATATAGGTTCCCGCTGAATAATACAATCTTCGCCTGACCTCGACCTTCAATTTCATAGTCCAGTTACTACGTGAAAGTTTTTGGATTAAGTTAGTGTAACTATGCATCGTGTAATAACAATACTTTTTGTTCATGTAAAACAATATACGACAGTCTAGAAGGTGTCATATGACTTGATCTCGATTTCACGGTGACAACATTTAAAGTTTTGGGTTAAGCCAGTGTCTTTGTAACAATGAATTTTTTTTAAGTTGGGAACATTTTGTATATATAAGTCGCTGATGATTAAAAGATGAAAGCCTAATTGGTGTCTACTGACATTGACCTCGGTCCAGTGACTATGTTACAGTTTTTTGATTATGTAAGTTCCGCTGTAACTATGCATGGTAGGACATCTAAAGAGAATTTAAGTACACCTTTGAAATGGATAGATTTTTCTTCTAAAAAAGTAATTATGTTTGGGATAAACTTAATACAAATTAGATTTAAATATTGGTTTTTGCAAAAATAGCTATTTTGTTCGTTATTATATAATTATGTTACAGTTTGTCTTACTAATAAGGTCACACAAAAATAATGTGTTTGACTTGATGGGATGCAGGACACCATCGTCCGGTTTTTTCTGGAAATCTCAGAATAGATATCGCACTGATGGTAAAATTAACATTAATATCGTTCATTATTAACTCATAATTTCCATAAAGTTATTAAATACTATGACAGACTTATTACCTTAATATCAAATCTATTTATTAATTGTTTAAATACAAAGTTTTTGATATAACGTGTTCGGTATAGGCAAGCATAATGAAAATTCAATCTTTACAAGGGAGGTAATTTTGACAAATCTATATTTTTATTACTTTTAACAGTTTCTTTTACGAACAGAAAAACAATTTTACTCAGACAGCACTTATTTAAAATAAACTTCTGTCTGTATCTTCTATCAATTAATATTGTGATAAAATTTGACGAAGAAATAGTGATTATCAAGTTTTTGTTCAAAAAGCTTGTAATTCTTAAAAGTACAGATATTAGCATGAGAAAAACATTCTTTTTACGAGAAAAAGTTTTTCTATATTTACTTAAACCAGAACCCGATAAAAATGCTTTTCTTAGGAAAGAATGTCAGTTAAAAAATAAAATTTCATAAACGGCAAAAATCGTTACAAGATCAGTTATAGTGGGATACAGAAATACAGGGCGCAACTGATGAGCCTTGATTAGACGAAACGCGAGTATGACAAAGTAAATTGTACAAATTTTGGTATTGTGAATAACGTGTTAATTGGAATAATTTTTTTCACTAATCCTTGAAAAGCCAAGTACTAATGTAAGCAAATAAAAGAATTCATAGAATCTGGACCACAACTGACCACGTAATCAAGGATTTCCATTCCTTTTCAATGGAGCAGACATCGGTAATGTTCGGCAAACATCGGAAATATTATAAAACTCAAAACTACATTTTTGGTTTAGTATTGAATCAAAGTAAAACAGTATATTTTGTATCTTTAGCAATGAATTGATTAAATAAAACTGTATTTCCAGGTCGAAAAAAGTAATAAACGGTAACTTCAATAATGGGTCGGATACCTTAAAGTCATCAAATGGGTCCTTTATATACTACATGTAGGCAAATAAAAACGTCGGTGTGATAACCACCGATGTTAATAACTGTAGTGTGTGACAAAATCTCATTTTATTTTATCTTAAATAACTGGTTTATGTTTACTTTTATCAATGTAATCAAATTATGATAAATGAAACATCCTTTCATTTTCTCTAATTTGGTTTACGATTTAAATGATTTATCATAAACTGATATAAACACTATGAGTAAAGTGTAAGAAAAGCGAACGTTAAACAAAAAACACAGGAATTCGACAAAAACCTAGATTGCGACAAACTCATGCGAAAAAGACATATAACATACGGAAGAAACAAAGAAGAAAAGCACAAACCAAACATGTGTAACCAGAACTCAACAAACAAAACATACATGCACCAGGTGCTCTGGAGGTGTAAACAGTGACTGTCTCTTATTAGACACCTGTCGAGTATTTAATAGTAAAAGTGTAAAATAAAGTAATACCTACTTGAGATAATGTTTCCATTGACGAATTCCATAACGATCACTAAAGTCGTCGTGGCAGCTGCTTTATAATTCTGAAGATTTTACATGGAGAATCTAATAGAATTTATTCTCAGTACCATGAGGTGTTTTTAATCTTAAAAACATATAAAACAAGTTATTGTCTTATTTCAAGCAAAACGATAACATTCCTTTCACTCATCTATTGTATAATTAACTGTAGAAATTAAAATATTGTTTAATTGAATATTATGTACAAAAAATACTTCATTACATACCCACCATTCATCAGAACTCGTTCATTAGACATATTATAAGTCCCATTGATCATAAGAGTCAAAGGTTGTTTTGGAATCAATTGATGTCTCAAACAAACACAAGCCAAATTTATAATATTCATGTTCTGGCTTAAATATGACTAAAATTTTCAGATTACCTAAAACAATGAAACCAACTATATCAAAACAAATTTTCATCTCGTATATTATTTTAATTTTTTTTACTGGTCTCGTATCAGGTATCCTCGATGTTGCATATGAAAATGTAAGTTTGTCGAATTTAGTACACTATGAGTTAAGGAAATAAATAGAAAAGCAAATAGATTAAAATAAATTGAAATAACGATAATAGAACAGTTTTACCCTTCAGGACTACATATGCGTAAGGTAGTACAGTAATAACACAAAATTATTAGCCTAAAAATTTAGGCTACATTTATAACCATCGCGAATTGTTGAGCATACATTTGTAAGAACTTAAATATGTCGTTTTTCATCGGTCTTGCAAGTAAATATCTAACAATGTAGCTACATTTGTTTGAATTTTTATACGCCAATCTATAGAGAACATTGCATTTCTCCTTCACAATACACTCAATTCCCTATGCAGTTCATCACTGTCGGTGTTTATTTTTGCACGAAAAAGATATTTACTTGTACTTCGAAGAGGACACGAATGTAAATCTTTTCCCTTTATTTACCGATCAACTAGAGAAAATAATTGTAGATAATAAATAATTGTATGATAAAATAATTTAAATCTAGGGTCTTTACCATACTGGAAAATTTGTAAATATTTATGTGAACAAAATACTCGATAAAAATAATTGGCCATAACTTTTACAAATCCAAGTCAAAATTAACCAGCAAACATTATCACTTCACAACAGCGGTTTTTAACTCCGCTTATGCGCTTGCTTGTTCGTAGATTTAATAAGTATGTGTATGCCCTTCTGTTTTTTTCCACTGAAAGTTATTTTATTAAAACCATGTAAAAGGCTAATAACTGGTTAACAATAGTAATTACAAAATTCTAATAATGGTTGAATTAACCTTTCTCTCATAAATGTAGCTATAAATGAATATATATTTTAGTGATTTAGGTAAATATTTGAAGTACGCTTTTTTACAAAGTTAATATTTTCTTTTGTGAAAGATTTAAGTCATTTTTAAATAACATGGCTAAATGCAATTTTTGGAAAAAATACCGAGAGTAAACAAGATCAATTATCATTAAACTGTTGCATGTTCATTTTACTTCAAATTCAGATTGAGTCTATTTTAAATATATACATGATTTATATACTTTTTCATTTATAACAACCAAAGCAGTTTAAAGACATTAAAAAATAATTAGCTTTGAAAATTATCTCGGTCAGCGGAGTATTATTATGGTCACATGTAATACTTGTGAATCATTACTGACCGCGTAGAAGACTCTGCAACTTCATTCCTCAAATTTTAAAGAAGTCATATCAAAGAAATATGTTATAAGTAAATTTAGATCACACACGATAACATTAAGGAAGTAATACAAGTTATGGTGAAACATTTGTTTATGTCTTTGTATTTTCTGTTATAGATGCTATTGATCCTCCACCAAAAGATGATACAAAGAAAATGTAGGTATTATTAAGGAATGCAAATGTTTTCCAAGTTCAAATATTGAATGGAACATAATATGTTTGGAAAGCTACATTGTATTCTAACGACATCTGTCATGTCACATTTTTCCGTAATGATCAAGTTTGGTAATAAACAATGAATTAACAATGGATCTTTTCCTGCGGAACACATTGATTGGTTTTCATTATTACATTTGTATGTATGGTTATTAAACTATTTACAGTGTTTGTATGTTATGAAAGTTGCCTAGTATGCAACTACAAACTGTAACAGATTGTATATTAGCTTTACCAACTCCTGCAATTTCAGTATCCGTTCTAGATTATGTAACAACAGCAACATAAGCAAAACTAGTCCCCACTTTATCGGTTATTTTAATATTTAAAAAAGACCATCTAGTTTCAAGTAAAAATAGTAATAATTGCCAGGCAGTTACAATCACTATAAAATCACAGGTGAAGTTTATAATTGATACTAATTAAATAATGCAATCCCATTATAACATGAATAATATTGTTGTTGACAATGAAAATATAAACAAATACATTCATACAGTGCATGTTTTTGTTTAATTCTTATATTCAATTTTAAAAAATACACGCACATTTCGACATCTCTTGACAATAAATAGCAACAATTGCCAAAATCTCCCTTTTAAACTTGTAAAAATTCTCTGGTTACTTTGAACTTCCAGATTATATGTAATAAGACACTGTCCAACTTTTTATAACATTACCTTTTATATCTTGTTTCTGTTTATCTTTTCTTACTGTTTTTCAGAAACACAGTTCAGATTATAGTTCCCATCGTTGTTGTCATCACAATCGTGGTTGTTACCGGTGGTTTGTTTTTATATAATACAAGAAAAAAAAACTAGAAATGGACTACAAGGTAACATTTACTGTATAATGTCAACAAGCATAAGTCATGGAAGGGGATCACCAAAAACCAAACTATTATACTTTTACATGTAAAAAATATCACGAAGACTGATCGGTTAAAGAAAATATATATGCCAAAGAATGCACCTTAAATTACGGAAATTGTATTGATATTTTTAGTGGCATTATTTAAACAAAGAGATTTTAAAACTGTAAAAGTAAATGAATGGTCATTTTTGGTTTGGAACACCATCATAGCATCAACATATCATGCGCTATCTATTTTATAAAGAAATATTTTATTATTTTATTTGAAGATAATTATTTCTTGTGGATGTTTCCTCACAGATTTTTCTGTAGCATTTCAATACAGTTTTCTTCACCTTTTGGGTATATATATATATATATTTTTGTCTCAACAATCAGCATTTCGGTTACACTTATTTCAGTGTTGTCGCGAGCCATTAGGATTTAATATGAGGTGGAATGTCATATTTTGTACGAGCCCCATGAAGTTATCTAGTTTTGTGGCTACTTTACATTTGATCCTTTACCAACAACTTTGTGTTAGAGTATACACTGAACTTTTGTTTCAATGGGATTTTGATATGCATAGGTTTTTTTTAAATTTTATATCAATTTGCTGAAATATGTAATGTAGAAATATAAATAATGATCTAAATTACGAAAAGTACAAAACCTCCAAGCGTATTACCTTCAAAATATATTTTTAATTTTTTTGCATACAGGTACCTACCAAATACGAAATACGTTGCACCGACTTGATGACGAAATTCAATCTGAATCGCAACCAATGATAGAATTGTGTAGTCATAATATCCAAAGTGATGGTAATATGGAACGACTGTCAAATAATAATTTCACCGAACCGATTGTCATGGTGGATGAAATGGATACCCCCACGTTGAATCAAATTCCTTTAAAAGTACAAGAACATGATGACTCTTCAACTCATCATCTAGCTGCTGTACATTCTACTGAAAAAAATCTATATACTTTCCACTTCAATCAGTCAGTTTGAAAAATATTCCGACGATGGCAGGTAACTTGAATTTATGATCCTAATCTGTATCCTGGGGTGTAATTGTTATCCACTGTTAGTTGTACATTAAAATCTGCTTTTTCTTCTAAGCTTTATTTGACTGTTAGGTTGATACTGATTATATATGTTATCCTGTCATTACAGAAAATAATAAATTATCATTCTTTGGATAATTTTGTTCCAAACAGATTTTTAGTCGTGGTGAGCTCCTACCGTTCCTTTTCGTTCTCCGCCCGCAAGTCTGTAAACATTTAAATATTGTCCTGTTACACTAATGGAAAAAAATATTGATTCATTGTATGGTTGCATAACTTCCAGCTGGCAGTATTTCATCTACAATTAGGACGAAAACCAGTAAACAAGTTATAAACTGACCATATATAAGTAATCTTCGTAGGACTAATGATCGGTAAGGTCGTCTTCGATGATTTCAAATTCGTTTCCTTGAAGGGTACACATTCAAATCCTTTGTGTCATGGCACAAAAGATGAATATACGACAAAATCCTTATTGAGTGGTTATGGTTCACACACCTAGCCACCAAAGACCGTCAGTTTTTTCTAATTGGCTAAAATGTTACTTTACTTCTTATAGTACATGTCAAAATTCGTTGTCGTTGGTACTTGTTGCAAATTAAACATTTTTCTTCCTACTCATACTCCTTATTTGGTCTAAATTAGGATACTAAGCATTGAGGCCACGGGTTGTGCACGTTTTTTTTATAGTTTGTGTTACATAAGACCTAAATTGAAGATATTGGGTGGACTTAATTGCATGACGAGCTGCAATTTTACGTTGCGGCAATTACTGATAAAAAACTAAATGAAGCAGTTGTTTTATAAACATCTGTTTTTAATATTTAGAACTGATTTAGAACAGATTGAGCAACAATTAAACAATACATGACAGGTAACAGCAATGAAACAAGACGTGACATTATTTAAGGTATAAGCAGAGAAAGCATATATATCTTATTAAGATTTTTTTCCTTTATACTAAATCATCTTAATGCTATATTAGTATCCGTTGCTGCGTATTTTAAACTTTTTGGACAGTGGTGTTTTCACTTTTGTACTAGTACCTTTTTTGTAGGTATACAACCATAGGCAACATTATCTGTCTCTGTTTTCATAAATTCAATAGAAGATTCTGTATTTATGACTAGAATCGCGGTTGTGTAGGTAACGTGTTCATCCGCATGCTTTGTTTGACCTATTTCCTTTGCTACAAACGTAGAAATACCCATCGTCTGTAGAGTCTACAAAATACTCATCGTGGATCATAGATTGTTTTCATTTACAGTTTGAATATTGTTATATGTTGTTCAATTTCAAAATTACTTTGATGTCTTGGTGTTCCGTGTAATACAATAGAATTGTGTTTAATTCTGATAGAATATTTGTATGACTTCAATTGTAAATATGACATATTTCATATCACTGTCGAGAGAAGCAATGACCTTTTAAGCTTAATGATTCACTATGTGAATATTTGTGAAGCGAGACACGGATAAAAAGCGTCTTTAAATGAGTTTGTATTCCATGTATACAGTAAATTGAATTTCCGACACATCCAGAAGTGAAATATCTAGATATGTTGGAAATTTATTTGACAAATATATAAACTGTAAACAAGATTTGCATTAAGGGCGATCTAACTCACAAGACAAGGAATAAAACAAGCTCAATACATTCAATAATAACTTTTGATTCAACATATGCATGTGGAAATATTCTTCTCTTTGGTCCATATTAACTTTCATATATATGTTATTTATATTGCTATGTTCTAAAGAATTAAATAAGTAAATGTCAGATATTTTGGTTTAACGACCCGTCTAATGCGCTAGTATTAAAATCAATGATACGACAAAAAAGGTCGAATCGTACGAATTAATGATTAAATAATACTATGGCTTTTTACACAAACATTGGATATTTGGCTATGTCGTTTATCTATGAATGACATATTTCAGCTTTTATTTTCACTTCCATATATGCATGTATTTGTATAAATATTCAAGATAAATTAGTAACATTACGTTGAGCCCTTAACATAAAATCTATAAAGAAGTAAAATATTTTTTTAGATATGTCGGTACAGTTATCATATAACGCTGGATTTGCACAGTTAAACCAGAAATTATATAAGGAACACTATTTGAAAATTATTCCGCATTGTGGGTTAATGTTTTTAATCAATTTTGTCGTTTATTGTTTGTTTAGCTTTTGTCAAATATTATTATTTGTACGTATCAGTTACCGTTCTGTGATGACATTGATATCATTCATATACTGATATACTCATTATAAAAAATTCGGATGTACTTCAATTCGTTATTTGCAGGTAGCCTCAGCAGGGTTTCGAATGATCTTTTAGAATTTTAATAGTTAAAGTTGTTAAATGTTTTAATTATTTTACCTTTAACAATTTTATTTTGTGTTAAAGATCCGCTTATGAGTCTTCATTCGAAAAAAACACGAATTATGGCGTAAGATATATTATAATCTTGGTATCCTCCTTTAAAAAAACCAGTTCAATTTAATCATTAAAGAGCCAAAAGTCTAGAAGTAAAATAATTCGACAGATTACTATTGACTTGAGAAGTCCCAGCCCCTCCAATAGATGTCATTGGTATGTTCCAAAGCGAATGTTATGGAATTTGTAGAATACAATTTATTGGTTAACCATTTATAGAATATTCTAAAACGTTCTGTTTTATCTTTCAAATTAAAAAAATCCCAGTGTATAGAAAAGACTAAAATGTAATATTTTTATACACTTGATGGAAAACATTAAGAACAAATCTAAGGACAAACAAATAAGTAAAGCAATAGGCATCTCATTCTTGTCTTACTAAACAAATTCTGTATTGTAATGTTATTGACTGACAATAGTGCAATCTCGATGTGCGACGACAACAATCAAACAAATTTTTAAATGATTTTGAGCTGAAGCTTCTTTGGAATGCAGATTACGTTAAACAATGTCCTGGTATATATTGCATTCAGGCCTTTCTTGTTCAGGACACTTGCACTGAATATAGTTTTCAATGAATATTCTTCGAACTGGCAATATAGTTAGCTTTTCATACAAAATCATACAAATCATATTAAAAATAGTGGTCTAAGAGCTTATTTCCAAGCGGTTCTTCACCGAACTTTCCAATTTTCTAATAGACTGTACAGAGAAGAAACCAAAAAAAAAAACGCTCTGCAATAATTGATTAACAGAATTATGTGATATGAAATTACTGAATATTTTTCTTAGACCATAATTTCTCATCTCCGTCCGCGTCTAAATTTTTATTTCATTTTTGCTTAAATTACGAAATATCACATGTCCTGTCAGATTCCGGTTCTTCGATTTTTTAATTTCAGGTAACGTCTGGTTTCAATCAATTTATATATATCAAACAGAAAATATGATCTTCGCCGTTATTTCCTGTAGAACGTCCCCCACCAAAAAAAAACAAAACAAAACAAAACACGTACCGCTACCCCAAATTTAAACATTAAATAAGAATATAATTTGTTTTATTATGGCTTTAATATTAAGCAATTGTTTGCATTGTTGTGGTGGAATAAAAATAGGTGTCTTTGAGTAAATTTGTTGTCTAATGGAAATTACATGTTGTCAAAAAGTACAATTTTTTACAGGATAACACTCCTTTTTGACAATTCATTTTCACCATTTTGTCTACACTGAACCCGTTTCTAGTTACAACGTTGTTTTTAAGCTATTAAAAACGGAGATGATTTTTTAGGTACAAGTCTTTCTATAACACTTTAGATTTTATGGATTTTTGCAGTACATAATGATAGAAATTCTTATTAATTTAATTATAAAGTAGATAAATTCCGATAAAAATGTCGGATTGTGTCCTGATATCCCAATACGCATTCTAACAACATGTGACAGACAAGATGAGTTGATTATTCTTGCCTGATCTGATAGGACATCTATCACACTAACTTGTCCATCTTATAGAGTTTCATTTTAATATTATTTAAAAGAAAAACTTACCAAAAAACTTGCTTCACTAACATGGTCTTCTACATTTGCAAAAAATCCCTTTATGTCACATAAAAAATCTAAAGATGTTGTATGTTGATTTTAAAAAAACGCTAAATGTTTTTTCAAAAGTAAGATTACAGTTTGAAGTGTGACGGTCAATTTACTTACAATTTATTAAGTTGTATTGAGCGATAACAAGCTCTTTTTATTTTAAAATTGCTGTTAAAAGTTGTATTATGTGAACTGAAAACAATAGTTCGAATCAGGTGCAAAAATCCATAATGTTAAGGAATATTCCAATCATATTTGTTAATGGCAATATAGTTTTCATTTAAGCCTATCTTGTTATTCGGTATGTTTTGTCAATATATTTTAGTGGCACTAAGAAGAGTTTGTTTCAAAATATGCTGCAAATATCCAGCAGTTGTGTATTTTGTTAACTATAGTGCATGGATAACTTCAGTTTCAGAAAAATTCAGCTCAGGTGGAATATAACAACGAATCATCTACATCCTGTTCAAGACTACAAAAGAGGCATGCGGCCGAACATATACTAGGTAATACAAACACTTTTTGTTAAATATGGCAGTCAGTCTAGTCTAACAAACATAAATAATAAAATTAAACGGATACAAGACATATTAATGTTTAATTTGTTTGTATGGTGTTTAACGCCACTTTCAGCAATTTTCAGCTATATCATGGCGTCCTTGTTTTATTTGGGGGCGGGGGGTAGCCGGAGTACCCGGAGAAAAATAATAAAACAGTATATTACATCCACAACCAAGACCCACCCATTAAGTTTATTATTAAGGTGTTTGGAGACAGCAAGAATGATTGTGCTGCTCGAACAATGGGTTTATATACAAGGTCACTATATGTCAGGTCAGTATTTAGGACGCTGACAGACTATAGTTCCTCTATAGTCTTTTTCTTTTTAACAGAGATTAGACTATAACGCTTCAATGGTGACAACCTTTGAGCCTGAGGCTCTATTCCAAGAATCGCCTTCATCCTTCACACCCCTTGGATATACATGGATGAGGGTACATTAACAGGGCAATTCCAGCTTCCAATCAAAAAGATATCTTGAAAGTTGACAGTAATGGTAAAAAAACAACAAGGGAAGGTTACAACGTTCAAAGTCTGTTCCTCAATTTGAACGAGTCTAACAGGAATGCCTTAGGAGATAACGTATATTAGGGAAAACAAAGAACATTAAAATGATTAGTTTTTTATACCTGTTTTAATAGCTTCTTAGCAGTATGGTGATCTAATCTAAATAGAATGTTTTAATTAACATAATATTCACATATTTCTTTAGATTTGATGTGAAATATTAAAAGAATTTGTATATGTTTTTGTTTTATTTCTGAGCTACATTTTGTATCATACATCTTAGCATTTTTTTAACATTCCATCAGGATGCAGTCGTAAAAAACAATTATCCTGAACATGTGTTGGAAGTCAAGGCAGCTGCTTTATTTGTTTTTATTCCTTATTCCTTCTATTTAGATACATATTCAATCAGTCTATACCAGGTCGTAATTTACGTGAAATACCACGACCAATTAAAAACGCACGAACGCGAAATGCGACAAACACAAAAAATATACGACAAAAAATTGGTAACGAAACCCGTTTAAACAAAAGGATTAAATTAGGCTTGAATGTAAATATTGAAGAAACCAACCACTTTTTATTGAGACTAAGATGTTTAACAGTAATTAGTTAATTCGTAGTATAACAGTATTATTTATAAATAGAAATATTGAGCACTAGAAAATAGGTAAGATTAGATGATGTTTTTAAAAACACTCCTAACCCCAATTTCTTGATAAGTGTGACGTTAGTTTTTTCTTTAAAAGCAAGTCTACGAGAAAACCATCAAAATCCATAAAAAGCTATACATGGCATATCCCCAGATATCCTTTTGTTCGACTGAGATATTAATTGTGTGTGATGTAGCTGACGAAGAACACTATGCCACACGGTCTGACCTCTTTTATACTATACTTATCAAATACCGGCTCACTAATGGATGTTCCATCGAAGGCAAATGTCTTCAAGAGGAACTAGACATGATAAGTAGGATTGAAGCACAAAATATTTCTAGGGCCAGAGGTATTGGATCCAAGGAAGCTGAAAAATATTTCATCGACCACAGTAAACTTAATGTTATATCACCGTCAACTTTTAAGTCCCGGTATTTTGGAAAACAGCAAGAATTTGAAAGAAAACAGTGCATACAGCTATATTGCAGTGCAAAGGGAATAATTCCAATTGGCGAATACCATTTTCCATCATCTATCAATTGTATTACTACGGATGTTCTGGAGGGGTATGGTGAGTTGCTAGGAGCAGATATTTATATAGGCAGCAAGGTGGTAACAGCTTACGGATCAGGAGGAACCCTTGGGGGTTTTGTGCGCTATCTTGGTAAAGATTCATTTTTAACATGTGCACACGTAGTTCCAGGTAGAGACTGCCTATTGTCGGCTGAGAAACGATCATCTATGCATGAAAATCAATAAAGTTCAAACGATTCTCACTCAAGGGCAAACAAAAAAACTTATTTCATGTGGAAGATTATGTAGTTTTGTGTTCCCACCAGACAAAGGTGAAGAATCAAGTGTAGATGCGGCAGTTATTGAAATGGACTCCCTTGAGGTTCAAATCAACCCGAATACCATGTTATTAGATGTTAACGGCCAAAATGTATCTTATATGGATCTGGGTCAGTACAATTGGTTTAGATTCTAATTAAATTTGTCACTTTAAAATAAACACGTGGGGATAAGCACATTTACTATTTCCAAAATGACGTTTAATTCTCTAGGAAAATTTCAGTATTTGTAACTATTTTTATTTGTGAAAGATCCTACTAACTCGTATTCATCACAATTTGTTAATACATAGTTTGTTCATTAGTTTTAGCGCTGAAAAGTGCATATACACAGCATCAATTATCATATAACGAAAGTCTGAAATTAAATGTGCAAATAAATACCAGCCATACCTGTAGACAGTAAATAACATGTTAAGCGGTTGTATATTCTCAAACTTTTTTTAATCCGTGAAATTTGTTTGTGAATAAAATTGAGAAATTGTTGATAAAAGGAAATTTTGATATTTACTTTTTTTCTCACCAGGTTTTAAAAACTCCACATTCCGTAGCAGATCATAAAATCAATAAATGAATGTGAAATTAAACTTTTGCAATTCGCAAAAATTTCGCTTTGGCGTTATGGTTCATCTCCAAGTTCGTCTATAATGTTATCCCCTGACTGACTTTAAAGAAATACACGTAACAATTACTTTTATAATGTACGGTAGCGTTTTATTTCGTTTGGCATACGAGCACACAATATTTTAACTTTCTTTTTATATAACTAGCCAGAATTTTACTGCCGTAATAATCCAATTTTGGTTTTGCGATTGTTGGTATAACAGGCCATGATATCTTGTTGGCGTTGGTCATTATAATTTACATGGATAATTGTGACCTAGTTGTAATAATATCGTGCTAAATTTGCATACTGCAACAAACATTCCATAGCATGAATGATCATATATGGAACGTAATTTACATATTTGGATCCTTTACATTATGCAACACTCTATTCAGGTTCTCAATATTTTTCAGGATTTTTAAACGTAAATAAATATAGAAACGAATATCTCGCACATAGGGTAATCAAAAACGGCAAAAATATATCATCAACACGTAGCAATAATGAGCAATCAACGAAATCAACAACACTGTCGAATGTATCAAGATTGTACATTTCTGATTATATATGTAACTGCTTTATGACAAGTGCCGTGATTGACTCGCATCAGCTGTACTGCGTTACGAGTAATGAGACTTAATTCGAATCCTCGCAAAAGTTTCGATTATTCGTTATACTATAAACCAGACTTTGTTTTTCGATGTATTTTTAAATATCTTCTATGTATCGCACAATAGGTATTTAATTATGAATAGCTGCACAGCATGTCTAAGTTATATTAGGTTTCATTTTATGTTCAAAGATTTTAATCAGTCGTTTATGTAATATGTAAACTGTTGTGCAGAAAAACATAAATAATAGACATGGCTTATATTTCAGGAATGAATAGTCCCATATCTAAATAACAGCTATATTAATTACAAAGAGATTGGTACTGTTGAAGTGTTAAGTATTGCTGCAGCTGGTTATGTTTCACATTTCCAACACTATAATAGCAACATAAATATAATAGACGAAACATCATTGGATTTTGAAAAACTATCGGATGCTGTTGTAAGATTATCTGTCGAAAATCCCAAAACCAGCAATGTTACAGATGATGTCCATTTGAAAATGATAATGCAAATGCAAGACGAAAACGAGTCCAAAAATCCACGAAAGATTTTATTTTACCATCAAATTGCTATGAACAATATTGTGTGTCGACCTGGTGATTCTGGGATGTGCATATATGTTAAGGATAACCACAATCGCTCGGGATGTATTGGAATGGCAATAGGATCCCATCCAAACGGACAATGCATCATAACACCCATGAGAGCCATTCTATCTGCTTTTAAAATGTTGTAACACTGTTTTGCGTATTTTATATAGACTACCTTCGTGATACAATATATAAATCCATGAAAATAAAATATACATATAATAATAATAAAAAAGTTATTGTAAATTGTTTGTTTTCATATTTAATGGATTTAATAAACGTACATGTAGTTTTACATGAATTATTTATTACGTAAAGGTGAACTCCCAGTTTAAAGATGAACATTTTGATACCCTTTTTTCACATTGTTCTTGTTTAGTAGAGGTTGGATTTCAATATTTGACGCAATGTTAGATATTTTTAATACATAAACAATGACAAATAGCAAAGGGTTGTACATTGTTGTAGGACAAAACGCACTCATTTTTAATGACATTACGAAATCTAAAATATCACAATCGGATTAATAAGATTAAGAAGGTTTGATGAACCATAGAAAATAATTTTATTTATGCCTAGTACTGTATTGTTGTTTTATAAGTTTGTGTAAAACTAAATTATACAGTTAGTTGGATTGGTTGAATGAAATCGAACAATCATTTTTGACCAATCACCTTTAACCTGGCCGTTTTTTTCGGTGTGTTCCAAAAACGTCTTACTTGAAAATATTTATATTTCACGAGTAGACGCTTCGGGAATACCTGTAACCTTTTTGTAAAATAATTATAATTTGCAAGCAGATGTTTCGGGAATGATCCATATATGACGAAAAATGTATTTAAACTTTTAAAGATATTTACAAAATATTAACATCAAAATACACAAAAATAGCACATATACAAGAATTCATTTTAAGACATCAATCGACGTTGTTCGTTGTCCTGAGTTTCAAAAATTCGTGGTAACAGTGGTAAATAACTATGCAATACCTAAGATTGACAATTTGAGTACAGAATACTTGCTCCTGCTGCTCGACATCATTGTATAATAAAATCATCAATTAGTTTAAATTTGTTATTTATTTTGTTATTAAATTTATCCATTAATTCAAAACCCTGTATGCTGTAATAATTTTATTAGATTATTATATTTTATGGAATTTTATGCATTATCATGTACATATTTATTTAATTAAATTGTATTTATCCAGCAATTATGATGCTAAAAATCTTCTCACTCACATTTCCTTTGGGATTTTAATAAGCATTCAGTCAAATATATCTCCCCTGGCCACGCAAAGTACTGAAAATCAAAATAACACAGCAACAAACAGTAACTAGAAATGATAGCGATATGAAATTCAAAATATTGTGGTGTCAAAATAAACAATTTTAAATCTCAGCACGTTTTATCTTAAACAAAGGGACAAATAAATTCAAACAAGTCGATGAAATAGAAATTTGATATAAAACTTAGTTCAAATGATTATTAAGAACAAAAAACGATCTTCATACATAAACTTTAACATAAATGATTAAAAAATAACTGACCTTACAAAGCTCAACCGGCTATTTTAAAAAATACATTCAGTAAATCCCATTCCGGTTAACGTCAACCAACGCTAAACCAAAACCGTACAACAACATTTCCACAAGATCACGCCAACAAAATAGTCCCTTTGAAATTGTTTTTTTTTTAAAGATTGATGATTGTGATTTTTTGAACTTTTTTGGATTTCAAAAAAGATATAATGTCAGCTATAAATTACTGATAAACAAAATATAAGGCAATTGAAAACCTGGTGTAGAGTTTAATATTGCGTCAAGGTATATATGTAGTTTAGTTTCTTGAAATTTGTAATCATTTTTTACATTGTTTAAATATTTTACTGACATAATGTTGGTGTATTGTAAAAGTGATTTGGAGTAAAGGGGCACGGTTACGGAAGTAAAGCAGAAACTGTAAAATGTATTTTATAATGAACGAATTGCACGTAAACAGAAAATGAAAAAACAAATCTGTATTTTGTGACTTGTTCTGTTTTTGGTGAGTTAAGAGGCTCCGAATGTAATTTGAACGAGAAACAACATCAAAATGCTATTTTAAATGTTTGATATTTATAGTCTGACAAAAATGCAACTAAGATTACGAGGGCAAGGGGTATATGCATGCTGGCTGGAAAAAGCGAATACGCTGCACAAAAAATCAAATACCAATATGATCTTCACTACTGGTAATTTGATTTTTTTCAACAAAACTGTACATTCATGAGTACTGAAATTACTCCATTACTATTCTTCCGTCATAAACCTGTTGGTAATAGTTGCGTTATAATACCTGCAGATGTCCATCTAATCGAAAAATTATAACTATAATTAATTATAGTAGTTAAATGTTTATTTTGTGAAGTAGTTAGAATGTATCAATGATATTGTGATTGACCTAATTGACCTTATGACGATATTTTTTCTTCCCAATAAAAAGTAAACATATTTCCTCTTTTTCCCAGTGTGAGATAATGTATTCTTAGTTGCGAGAATTCCGAACTGTTTAAAATACTAAATGTTAAACATCTTCTTAATTGAAGCATACAATTAAAACGTTAAAATCCGAAATAGCTTTAGTACTGAGCAAAGACTGTGGTGTTTTAATGAATACGAAATACTATAAGCGTTGTTTACATCGCGACCTCATCTAGAACATAAGTTTTATACATAAGAACGGGTACACAATCACTAAAATTGACATTTTGCAAAATTGACAAGGTTAAACAGTATTATATCTCCGTCATCTATAATTTGTAACGAACGGATTCGAACGCAACTCGACTAAAATGTGCTACAAATATTAAACATTCAACAAGGATTTAACATAGGAGGATTCCAAAAGGGTGGACGTAATCTATTTTATTTACTAATTTCACAATTTATAGATCAGCACAGACAAGTGCATGTACTTCAACAGATTGCGTCGGAGTGAAAGATGATTGTGTGGTAAAACAAGTACAATTAGTACATTGTACATATACATTATTCGTACACTTGATTTAGATGAGTTTTTTAACGTCCTACACCGAAAACATAATGCCCTTGGTCGGACGGAAATATCGTACAGTGTCAGAGAATATATAATTTATTTGCAGGAGCCTTAGAAGATGGTAGAAATGCGAGGCTATGTTAATTGATTGATTGATTGATTGATTGATTAGATGTTTGCTTTATGTCCGGTGAGCAATAATTCAACAATATTCAGGACGAGAACAAGTAAACAAATAAAATAATCAACGGAAAAGGAGCAGGGATGGGACACAGGGAACACATTTAAAACTCCCACTGGAAAAGTATGGAGTTGCGGGTAAGGCGGAGAATTCAGCCTTTTGTAGTGGCTACAATGAGCCTACTCTTTTTCGAAACCTACAAGAGGTGTCTTTATCCTGCAAGGAGCGTTGCACTCTTCGAACTCGTTGCCCACTACGGTTCTGTAAAATAGTTTATACTAATAAAAAAATGGAAAAGGTGCACTTGCAGCCGATTTCTGACTCGGAATTTTGGGAGAAATACTCTATTCGACAACATGTCGCACATCAGAAAAGAATACTAAATAGTTTGAGAAATAATGACACTGGTACAATGAGACATTTATCGGAACTGCTATATAAAGCGGACATTTATTCGGCTATCTAGCTGGGTTATCATTGTACCTACTCAAAACCATTTTAACGAACCGCACTCTCCATCAGAGTTATACTTTTCAATGCAGTGCCGTTTCACAATTTGAAACTAAGACGTCAGTAGTCGTATCTGTTTGCACATGCTAATATATTAGAAAGTTATTTGTGTTCTTCGTAAGTAAAACATCGTGCTAATGCAAAAACACAATGATAAATACAGTTCGACTTCTACATATCCCTTCTCACATATTCCGGATCGGTATAAAACGTACAAGTGCACATACATGCTACAGCAGAAGTAAATATTAAGAAAATAGATACTTTATTCGAAAACAATTGTAACAAGAGGCAAACATATTTCTCGTGCAACATAATATATTTCATTATAGGTACAAAATATTAACATACAACATTATAGATATGATCAGAAAAATGACAGTCTCTTCATTACGTTGAAGCTGGTCTGGAGAAGATAGATGTAGAATACAATGTTATTTAATATTTAAGTAATCAGTAATAAAACATTTTCATTAGTAATTAGAAACACGTTCGAATCAGATAACATCCATCCTTTATTCTTTTTATATTCTTTACAGTTAAACAGTATGGCGGTTGTGTATTGAATCCACAATCGGTGATATTTCTTGTAAATTTAATTACCTACCGATCTTCAAATGTTAATATTATATTGCAATTTTTATAACGCAATCACGATAACTTACGAAATACATTCTTTAAAAAAATTGCAGTGAACACCTCTCGACATGAAAAGTTGATAGGAAATGCATTCACGTCTGTGCATTGTAATTTTTTAATTATTGTTCACATTATCTATACTCAGTTATATACATCTATATAGATATACCCATGCAAAATAGATAAAGATCTACAGAACGGTACATGATTGTTATCAACATCAATTCCCAAGGCAATTGAAATCGACACAGGAGTCCAATAAACAAAAAACCCTTAATTTCTGAGTGAAAACCTTAATCTTCCCTGTCACAACCTTAATTTCAGATAACATTTAATTTTACAATCAACCATTAAAAAATAACTGTTTTGACGTAGAAATTAAGGTTTTCTGAGGAAATTAAGGTTTTGGTGTTTGTGGTGATATAGCTCAAAATGAATAACAGACATAGGAAAACCGAAGAGACCTTTATTCTTCAGCATCAAAATAAAGCTCTATAGAACTCTCTTTTTAAGCGAAGTTGTATGAAGACCCTTTGTAAGGATAATTGCCCCTCATTCATCAAATTTCCTGATTTTTCCATTTACTTTTCAAAGCTTGAAAATTATTAAGAACTATAGAAAAAATTAGCATTGCTGAATTGTTCAGCTCTATGAGAGTTACAAAAACGAGTTGAGAGTGAAGATTGTCTGATCAGCTGTTTAGGAGTTATTCCCTTTGAAATGGTTTTAAAAATCAATGTAATTGATTTTTACCAAATCTCCTCTAAAATCACTGAAAGAGTGCTTTGAAACACTGCTCACATCATATTTAGTATGTCCTTGCACAAATCATGACGGTTGACCACCCAACATGGCTGCAAAGAGGGGAGGGCTCAAGGGGATCAATATATAGATATAAGATTAGCTTGTAGTTCAAAACTATAACAGATACAGCAAATCTTAAGTGAACCACCCTCCTCAGCATTAAAAAGCTCTACAAGACTCTCAATAGTGAAGTTGTTGTGAGGATTCCTTTCAGGAGTTGTTGTCCCTAAATCGTCAAAATTTTCAATTTTTGTCATTTTCCACAATATCTTAAAAACCGCTAGAGCTAGAGAACATCTTTCTTTACAAAATTATTTAGTTAATCAAGATCTGCAAAATGATTATTGATAGGTTGGACAACTTCTTATAGGAGTTATTTCCCTTAAAAGTCAAAATTAATGTTTTTTTGCAGAAGTGTTGGACAATTCCTTATAGGAAAGGAAATGTAGATAAAAAAAGAAGAATTACATAGTTGTTCAATTGGTTTCAGATTCAGGTTATCAATCCTGGCTCCTAGGAGCCTCTAGTTTGAAATTGCACACCTTTGTTTTACTACATATACATACTTATGTATCTATAAACAATTGTATTTAATTATGCCCCGTAACGAAAAGGTGGGGGAAGGCATATTAATTAAGGCTCCAACACCAATATGCCCTTTAGTGCTCTGTCTCTCTGTGTGTCCTTTAGTCTGAAACTAATAGTGTCTGGGCTAAAACTTTTTTTTATCTATTGAGATAGGCTTTTGATATTTGGTATGTGTGTTGATAATATAAAGTGGATGTTTTAAATGCCATGGTTGATGACCTTTAACCTTCAACTTTGACATCGAGGTCATCAGGGCCCACAGAGATGGATAACATCTCACTAATATCTAGTTTATTCTTGTCCATCCATGGTTCTGGTCATCTCTTTGTCCGCCTCTCTGGATTACTGGTAGCTTGCCCGGCAAACTTCTCTAACCATTTTAATTCTTCATCATTTATACTTTGTTGCATGTTATTACACATAATGAAGGTGAGCAGGATTATTTTAAATGAAAGCATCAACATAAATATAGATGCGTATTCAAGGGCGACTGTAAACGTGACTCAAGCTTTCAAAGTCCTGGAAAATATGCTGCTGTACATGTATGTTAAGTTTTCTGACCATGAAAACAAAATCAAAATGATCTCACAGTCAGATCATTGCTCTATTACTACAAGGGATGGCTGTTATACTCAATATGTGTAATTTACATAATGTATAATATATAATTAACTTGACATTATGTTTTGAAAAGCAGGGACCAATTCTGGCATACTGTATCAAAAATTATCTGATTTGATTATACTTTTGATCAACGATGTCTACTGAAAATATAAAAAACTTTAGTGTAATTTTTTTTTTCATACAAAATTTATATTTCTATATGCCACCACAGTTTTTGTAGCCATATTATTGTGTCAGTCTGTCTTTTGTCGTCTTCTTGTAAACAACTTTCCAAGCTCTGCATTATAAATTGTTCAAAGTTTTCATATTTACAAAGGCTGGAATTCTCATTTGACTAGTATGTTATCCAAATTAATTCTGTATTTGGTTTTGCCTAAATGTTTGAATTGAACAATCCACAGTTCTTCAACTTACCAGGATTGCCAGTTTTCCTACCGAAAGTCGGAAGTTCTCTCCGTGTACTCCGCTTCCTTCGCCATTAAAACTGGACGCCATGATATAGCTGAAAAATTGCTGAAAGTGACGTTAAACACCATTCAAACAAACAAATAAAATCAACTTACCAACTTTACATTTAAATAAAATTTCAATGCATTTATTTTTCCCATGGATTACCTATTAAATGAAATCTGGCTGGTTTGTCATGCCCTTACGGTTCTTGATGTACATTTGTTCATGAATGATAAATGTATGCACATATAATAAAAGAAAACGTACAGATGTTTGTTTTCACCATTTTATGTTAACATTTATTTTTTTATCACAATAGAAAGTTTTCTAAATAAAAAAAACTGCACAGATTTGCTGTTAATTACATGTTGCATGTCGTAACATGGATGGTCCTTTGAACCACAATTTTTGTAAAACAAGATTAAATCTACACAACGACAGACTTTAAAAGACTACCTTATTTGATCAACCAATCGGGAGCACAGATGAACTGATAGCTTTCTGGAAAAGCTGTGGATATTTTCTTGTAAGAAGGTATTATAATATATTTTAAGTGCTACAAACATTTTATGCCAATAAGACGGTACATATGGTCACCATTACCATTACAGATGTTGTTTAAAAGAGGACTCTTAAGGAAGAATGTTTATCCCATCTTTAATGAAACTGCAAAGCTGATTAAAGCCTTATTATATGTTATTGCTTATGAGATGGTTTTGCGAAAAGTTTTTGTTGTTTATTGGATCAAATCCAAGATGACTGCCATTGTAGCATTTGATTTAACATAGAAACCTATATGAAAATATAGCAAGAATAATTGAATGATCTGAAAAATATAATGTTATTTATGCCAGTAGAAGATTGAAAATTTCAGTACTTAGTTTAACACGAGACAAATGCCACTTTCATTGCCTTTAAAACCCAACAATGAAAGTAGAAAGTCATTTAGAATACGATAAGAGGGCTTAGTAAGTGAGTATTCAACAAGCAATGAAAACAGCAAGCAGTCATTATACCTATTTGATGATAGTGATGAGGAAACGAGACAATCGTCTTTAGAAATATAAGTTGCAGTACCTGAAAGTGACTTGGAAAAGGAAAATGAAACATCACTCAATGTTTTAGATGAAGATGAAGAATCTTTATCAAGGAAAGGCTTGTTAAATTCCATTCGTAATAAGAAAGTTGCAATGAAATTTTTGGACATTTTTTTTCTGAATTAACCTCCACAAAAATTTCAAGTCAGAGATGTGGAAACACACTTTGTGAAAAAGTTAACTGATATGAAGCTTGCAAAGCAACCAATAACTACAGACAACGCTCCAACTGTCGTTATAGTAAAGACATTGGTAAATCACAATTTAAAGAAGAAGAGCTTTCTAAATATAAAGTTTACATTGTAGAAGGGAAGCAAAGTATTCAAGCGCAAATGCATATAGAAAACCAAAACAAATGTTAACTTCAGATATAGAACAGTAAGTATAAATTGTGGATTGATGAAGAGGCGCTTTTTTTAAAAATGAAGACACCAAGTCATTCACCAAATTTGCAGACTTTCAAAGATGGACTTACTTACGCGACAGTTGTTCCAATTGACCAATATGTCAGAGGGTGCAAAACAACAAAAAGCTTTTAGAGAGCCATTCAAATGTTTTCTGAATTTGGAAGGGATTAGCTTATCATAACGGATATCCATTAACTCCCCCTTAAGAAGTGTAACAAATTCAAAATTAAATTCCGATAAATAGAAGTTTTTGTTTTATTTAAGGTTAAATACAAACTTTGAAGCTTTCTTGCTTAGAATACCTTAGTAATACAAAAATACTGAAATACTCATGCAAAACATGTGGTAGATTGTTCGATTTTCTTTATTCTATGTTTCATATTTTGTTGCTTATAAACAATGCAAAATTGAACTTTTCCTAGAATGTCCTACAATATCTTTATTACCCTGCATGCTGTGGATTTGACGGCAGTTTGCATTCAGATGTAGTTTTCTTCATTCATTGTTATTAATATTTCATTCAAGGTAATTTGTATAATTATTATAAATGTACTTAAATTTGTAATAAATTTGTGAGTTGTTTTATCTACTACATGACATACATGGGGAGTGTTTAAAGATCTAATTTTAATTAAAATGCAATTAATGAATCTACAACCAATTAATAGTATTATAGACATATTGATGTGGATCTGGCGGGAAAGGCCACATTACCACTTGACATTTTCCTTTATATATTTGTAAGCTTAAGCCATAGGTCGAAAAATTTTGGTCCAAAGAGCTTAGCTTATATTTCGCGGTCTAGTAACTATGTTAAAGATAATGAATGAAGACAGTTCCTCAGTAACCATGCATTTTATATTTTATATTATATACTATACTTATATAAGGCTATTTACATGTTGCTCATGAAGTAATTTTATTTTTTGTTACTGATGCAGAATGCCGTTTTTCTGTGTCCACATATGTGAAAAAAAATTTACATACCTGCTTACCGGCATTTTTCCCTGGATTATAAATTAAAGTCTTATGATAAATTAAATTCTAATATGACGCCTTATAACATCAAACAAAATACATGTTATTACCCCATATACTGTATCACCACTTCGCGCACTCACAATATGAGATAGCGTCATGAAAGGTTTCACGACGTCACACTGTTAACAACTGAGTTTTGAGTTCTTATTTACTTGTATATAAAAGTCAATAAATAAGACATATTGCTGGCACTTTATGGTAAAATATTTAATAAATGTTTTCTTAAATTGTATTTCGTTCATTGTACATTGCAAAGTATTGCAAGCCTGCTTGAATCGAAAAACAAAGGATTTTTGTATTAATAGAATTGCAAAAATTCATTCTGATTATAATGTTGTATTCATTTATATTATTAATATTAGATATTTTCTTTATTTTCATTTGTCTAACAATACCACTTGGTCATTTTGTATTTCTTTGGGCACATATAATATACCTAAAAATAGAATTTTCCAACGATATTTTGTTATACAGCACGTTACTAAAAATAGATTTTAAAAATTCCAAAAGTTAAATCGGTATATCACATGAAAAATGTATCCAATCAAAATACTAGTTTAATTGATTTCCGCTGCACGAGATGTCATTTGCAGACGAGAATGATGGCTTCCAGTAGCAGTGGCAGATTTGCTTCCTTAGATAAAAAAGATATTGCTGAGATTATAGATAACATAGAAACAAAAAACACAAAAAGACAGAACAATACTGCCGTAAAATTGTTTAGATAATATTTATCAGCTAAAAATATGCCCTGTGAGTTCGAGGACTATCCACCAGAAGAACTTGACGATGCTCTAAGTTTGTTTTACCTAGAAATGAGGAACAAAGATGGTGAGCGATACAAGAAAACAACAATGCACGCGTACCGACAAGGAATTCAGAGACATTTAGAAAAATGTAAGGATATAGATATTTAAAAAATCAACAAAGGCATTCAAAGGAATGACCACAGAGCTGAAACGAGTAGGAATGGCGGCGATAGATCACCACCCAGCGATCGAAGGCGTTCTCCAGACAAGTCTCTAAATATGGTCCGGGGCCACGATGTCCTTATTTTTAAAATGACAACCACAATGAGAGAGCATCCCTTCGGAATGCGCCGTAAGTAAAAGAAAAATGTGAGGACCATAATATGAGAAAAACACAATTGGATTTTGCATTAAAATGGAAGTAAAAGGAAATGAATCGATAGTAAAAGGGGAAGGAATTGTGATTATGGTGGAATTTGGGAATTACTGACACATGTGCACCCTCTAATGTTTGGCGGATCTTATGCGATAACGTTACCCCGAGTCGATACGTTTTCTTCATATTTCCCGTTAAGGAGCACCCCGGAATTATCCAATCCGGGCGTAAAGCGTTTCTTTATCTGACTATGCAATTTTATACCTACGAAAGCCTTATAAACTCACAAATACAAAAAATTATAACTATCTCGTAATTAAGACATTACTATCTATCTTATTATTACGAATAAGATAATTATTTCGTAATTCTAGTACGGAAGTGCCTAAAACATTTTGCTTCTACACCAGGTGTAACACGAGTATATATATATTCCTAATCAACATCATAAACGATCAACACTCTTTATGTTGACGTCATAGTAAGATTGTTCACATATTTTAACGACGTCACACAAATTTGTGTCCTAAATGGCCGACAAGCCCTGCAACTAGGTTACGTTGTTAAAAAAAAGTTTATATTTCCTATTAGAATCGAAATAAATCATTCATTGGGACACGAATATATGTTGATTTTACCACGGGTTTGACCTTTATGCCCACATTTTAAAATAGTGGCCATAAAGGGCCAACCGGTGGTAAAATCCATTTTTATTCGTGTTCCAATGAATGATGAATTACGAGATAGCTATCTCGTTATAACGACATCGATAATTATCTCTTAATAACGAGATAATTTGCTCGTAATACACTATTTCTACGGTAAAGCGCCCATGATAAGAATTGTCATTTCTCATTGTCAAGATTTCTTTCGTAAGATATTTGTATCGTAGTTAGCGATACATATGAATGAAGCTATATACAGAATTGTGAAAACTAGCAAATTAATCGACAAACACGTGCGTTCTGCGCATGCGCACTATAATAAATTGAATATCCAGTCCGGAAATTGACATTCCCGTAAAGGTGCATAATGTGAATGACGACTTTTTTTGCTTTAAAGTGCGTCTGATACGGGTCATTTTTATATTAATGTTTTGTCACATTACTCACCCATTTAATGCATATAATCTTGCTTTTCGATATATTTAACGTGCTTACTGTTCGTGAGTTTGTAGTTTGTTGACGTACTAGTCTTGTCTAAACATTATTATTTTAGAGATTGTTTTAAAATTATTTAGCAAAAGCTATTTTTATAATGCTGTCAATTTAAAGGAAAACAAAAGCATTAATTTATCTTTGTTACTTCTGTTACTACTGATCATATACTAAGTATAAGCGTACTAGTTTTGCATATATCGAAAGAAAACTGTTTATAACTTGACACTCTGGGCGGATAAACCTTATTAAGATTACTAGGTTACAATAAACCACATATTTAACATTGCATTTCCCATATTGGGGTACCTGCAATTAGGATTTTATGTGTGAAAATCCTCTTAATTTAAACCCCCGAAAGCAATTGCTTATGTAAGCTGAAATGTTAGACTTTATTATGAACAAATAAAATAAATATTTGTCGTGCGGCAGAAATGACCGAAAATTTTGGTTTAAAAAAAATCAGTACTGAATGAAACTAACAACATGTCTAACCTCCCTCTTTTTTAAAAAAAGCTCGATTTTCCAGGCTCTTATAAATGTTCCCACAAATAAAGAAGATTTTCAATCAATAATGTTTGTATTTTGAACTTTTGCCATTTTTAGAACCCCAACATCCTATCAGATGCATCCGTGTATTTTCTTCTGATTACTATCTTGGTTCCTTCCGGACACCCACTTTTATGCCTGGATATTTCAGTTTTATGAATTTATGTTTCAGTTTTATGAATGGATATTTCATTTTTATGCCTGTACATGCTTGGATATTTCAGTTTTATGCCAGATATTTCAATTTTATGCCTGTATATTTCAGTTTTATGCGTAGATATTTCAGTTTTCTGTCTGTACATTTCAGTTTTATGTCCGGATATTTCAGTTTTATGAATTGATATTTCAGTTTTATGAATGGATATTTCAGTTTTATGTCTGTACATTTCAGTTTTATGCCGGGGCTTCGGTGGCCGAGTGGTTAAGGTAGTTCGTTTACTATTGATCACGTGGTCTGTCAATACTGAGATTGCGGGTTCGATTCTCACTGCAGGCAGGGTGTACTCGACTCCAATCTTAATTGCCAGTTTTCCTACCGCAGGTCGGGGGTTTTCTCCGGGTACTCCGGTTTCCTCCCCCAATAAAAACTGGACGCCATGATATAGCTGAAAAATTGCTGAAAGTGGCGTTAAACACCATCAAACAAACCAACAAACATCATTCCGGAGTAATGAAACAAATAATTGATTTATTGTAACCAACAGTGCTACTCTTGCAAGTTACTTCCGATTCAGAGGTCTTGCGTGTAAATATCGGGTCACACTGTATTGACATGGATATGACAGATTATCAGGTGATTATTGTAGAAAGTTTACTTGTTCACTGTTTAACTTAACTTAATGCCAAGCCGAATCAATTACTTGTTCGTCGGACCACCAGCACGTAAAATTATTTCAGAAAGAAAAAAAAAAAATTTCTTCTGCCCGCATTAACCTAAACCCCCCCCCCCCCCCCCCCCGCGTCCAGAACCGGAAGTTGTCTTAAAAAAAATAATCTTCTCCGCGTTTTACGATTTTCATCCAAGTGCTCCGATAGATGGAGATTCATTCAGAACTTAGAAGGTTAAAGTACCGTTTCAGTCCCCTATAAAATCAAAACCGAAAGTAAAACGTACAGAAAACAAGTGTGTGGTTGTGGCAGTAGCACAGGTGGTTTTTTAGTGTAGAGGGGAAATATCATAAATGGTAAAAACGTTGAAAAAATGGGTCAGACATGCGCATATTGTTATTTTATGAGGCAAATAAGGGTTCTACATAAAAATATACCAGCATTAATGAAAAAAGCCGAGATTTCACAATTTGTACCCAAGCGCCTGTGGGCAGTAGTTGCCACTCAGTTTAAAGTACTGCTACCAAATACAGCATTAGAATGCCGTATGCTCTTGTAATACCTCATTTTTTTACAAGAATATATTAGCATTATTCTATACAGGGATCGGTGCATATAAGAATGTGCTTTCAATATATTATTGGTCTTTTTTTATAAATATTTACAAATTGTTATTGTTTTTTATATGTGTTATTTTTACTGTTTGTTATTGTTAATAAAGACAGGTAGTCTTTTATTATTTCTTTTTAATCAATCTTGGAATTATGTCTTGCCAAAAAGATTTGGAGACATAACTGAATAGTGGTATGGGCTGTCTGTTGGTCCGTCTGTACCTATTGATAGAAAGCCAAGGCGTCATCTTTTCAGAAGAGAAAAAACATTTCAAGATAATTCTTTTCTGCTATATAATTTATTAATCAATTGGTTAAGTCATAAAGCACTGAGAACAAGCACTTGTTTAATATCAAATACATTTTTTTAAATTTCAGTTATTTTCTTCAAAATTAAAAAAAAATCGCTCGCTCGCATCAGTTTAACCATGAAAACCTGAAAAAAAATCTTTTTAAAAAATTAAAAACATGTCGCTCGCCTTAAAAAAAAATCATTCGCTCCACAAAATCAGAAAAAAATTAATAAAAAAAATTTCGCTCGCTCGCTCCTTATTTTCAAAGTTAAAGTCCGAAGAACAAGAAATTAATTCTGTGTGGCCTAATTATTATTAAAGTATTTAAGACAATTATCATAGTATTAATAAATGGTTTTTATTTGATAATGGACTGGTTATATCCAAGGTTTTTAATATCTGCCCTTACGGTTATCCGTATGCCGTTATTACAGGCCGATTATATATAACCCGTTCTTTTTTCAAGACTATTCTTAAGACATTTATTAACCTGTTAGAAGACAGATGAAGATAAAAAAAAATACGAAAAGGGACGCCAACTTTACCTCATAAATACCATTAACTTTTTTGTCTATGTCTTTTCCTTTTATATTTATTTTTAAATCATAACATATAAAATAGTTAGGAATATTGCAAGGTTGGAAACTTGAAGTAGAAAAAAACTTTCAACATTTCTCTGGAATTCATAATTAACTGTTAAAATCTATAATAGACCGACCAAAGCCATAATGGACTGGGAAATCCGCAATGGACCGTGTATAGCCATAACGGATTAATTCATAATGAACTAGTTATCTGATATGATGATATGAATCAACCAGTTTAGTACTTATAAATACAAACTGGTTAATAAAGTAAAGACGTAAAACCCACTTTTAGGAAGTATGTTTTAAATGAATACATTAACTTAAAAAATATTAGTTCTTTGGCCAGGACTGATACCTTAAAAAGCTACAAATACTCTCGAATTGTTATAACTAGGTAGTTATCTCCTTGTAACGCGATAATAACTCGTTATTACGAGATAAGTTTTGTCCTAATAAACAATATTTGTTTGTAAAAACAAAAAGGTATCTCGTAATAACGAGTCGTTATTACGCGACAGTTATCTCGTTATAACGAGATAACTATTTCGTAATTACGAGATAACAATTTCGTTATAACGAAATATATCTCGTAATAACAAAATAACAATTTCCCAATAACGAGATAACAATCTCGTTATCTCGTTATAACTAGATTACTATTTTGTTATAAAGAAGTCTATGTCATAATAACGAGAATAACTATACCGTTATTAAGGGGAAAGTTATCTCGTTATTTACCGAGATAATTTGGTTTATTTGTGAGCGTATGAAAGATAAGTCTTTCCAAATATTATTTTCCGCATGTACATTTCCGCTACAAACGTAATTTTTGTAATATTGCTTCCAATATCGTAGCACTAGGATGTATTTGGATACCGCGACTCTCTTCTCAGAACGCCGAAGCAAAATGCTAGACCATTCAAGAGACAGCGACAATCCGACACCTCCCCAATGGCTTATGATACTGTGTATTAGGATAGCCAGGGGGAAACTTTTTGTGTTTCAACTGAGTTAGGGATCGTTGATTTTATTGTTAATAATGATATAGATGTACTTAAAAGCCCCGTCTGTTCTGTATGTAATATGTAGTCCCTGTTTTTGTGATAGCTTGTCTATTTTTGACCATTGTTTAATAATGAAAATGAAACTTGGTATAATGAAAAATTGCTAGAACATTTTAACCTTTATGATACTTTTAATACATGTAGTTTGAGCGGTGATGTTAGTAAAGGTTCTGAAATGTTACCTTTTAACACGTCCAAGAATAAAATTACAAAATCTTTTGACGCGTCAATTAATACAGACAAACATAGTAACAATGAAGCAAGTGCTCCTTAATACGGCGGTACAAACTCGCCAATTTTTATAAATTCAAACAGCTTGTCTAGTCGAAGTTGTGTAAACGACAATAGACAAACGTTGAAAATCTTATGTCTTAATTGCTGTGGTATTAAAATGAGGTTACAATACCCAGAATTTACAGACTTGTTACAATAATACGATATTGTTTGCTTGGTAAAAACAAAAACAGATGATCTTGATACGATTAATTTTCCCGGTTACATTTTTAGCATGAAAAATAGACGAACCGTTACTAACAAACGCTCAGGGGGTATTATTGTAGGATATAAGGAAATGTTAACCAATTATATTGATATTGTTGACACCTGTAGTAAATATGTAATGTGGTTTAAATGTAGTGAGTTAATGTTCAAAACAGATCAACCTGTATTTTTTGGTGCTGTATATGTACCACCTGAATACACCAGGTATTCCTCAGAAGATGCTTTTAGTGAAATAGAACACGAGTATCATTTGTTTTTTAATAAGTCAAAATACACATGTCTTTTAGGTGATTTTAATGCAAGGACCTCTAAATTGATAAAGATTTTGTTGAAATAGAAGAAAATAGACACGTAGATGAATATCTTTGTGAATTTGACAATGATTTTTATATATATATATTAAATGATTTAAAGATACTGTAGGTAGGGGAGCAAAGATAAAGTAAAAAACAGAAATGGAAATTTATTACTTAATTTTTGTAAAGGAAATAACATGTTTATAATTAATGGTAGGGTTGGGAAGGATAAGAATATTGGAAAATTTACATGTAAGAATGCTAGTGTAGTCGATTACTGTATAAGTAGTCCAGAATTTCTTAAGTTCATCTCAGACTTTGATGTTTTAGAGCCTAGTACATTATTCTCGGACGTCCACGCACCGCTACATTTATCATTATCTAACACATTTATAGACAATGTTACCCCTTATACTGATGTCAATACTTTTACAAATAAAGTTAAATTAAAACCCTGGGATAGTGAACAAGCTCTAGACTTTCAAAATAACATAGACGAGTTTGCGTTATTAAAATTACATTCAAAAACTCTAACCAAGCTCTAAAGAAATAAATAATCTAAACAATGATTCAATTAATCAGTTATTAGAAGATTTTGGAAATATTTTTATTGAATCGGCTTCCAAAACCTTCGGAAGCAATAGCCCAAAGCACTCGGCAAGTAGCACGCAAAAACAAATAAACAAAAATAATAAACCTTGGTTTGATAGAGACTGCAAAATAGCTAGAAACATTTTCGTAAAGCAAAAAAAAACTATATAAATCAAATAACACTCTGCAAAACAGGTCAAATATGGTTAATGCAGAAAAGAATTATAAAAAGATCTTGAACACAAAATATAAAAATTATTGTATTAATCTTTCGCAAGTCTTACAAAAAGAATCGGTCAGTCATCCCAAACATTTCTGGAAATTATTGCGTGGACATAAGCGACAAAACCAGCAAAATATTGAAATCGAATCCCTCTATGATTTTTTTTTAAACTTGAACACAGCAAATGATGAACAACAACCGACTTTCAATTAGGAGGTTCCAAACATATCAAATGAATTTATAAATGGCTATATTTCTCAAGAAGAAATTATGAAGTGTATCCAAAATCTTAAAAATGACAAAGCTTGTGGTATTGATGAAATTGTCAACGAATATATTAAATCAACTTCAACTCGGCTTCTTCATAAACTTTTCAATTTAATATTCGATACTGGAATTCTACCTAATAGCTGGTTAATATATAAAAAACCTATATATAAGAAAAAGGGAGATCAAAGAGATCCCAAAAATTACAGGCCTATAACCATTGTCAGCTGCCTCGGTAAATTATTCACTGCTATTTTGAATGCTAGACTCGCAAGCTTTTCTGAAGAATATAATATCATTAAAGAAAATTAAAGTGGCTTCCGTCAAAATTATTCTACTATAGATAATATTTTTGCTATTTTTTCTCTATTCCAAATTCTAAAATCAAAAAAGAAAAAGATGTTTTGTGCCTTTATCGACTTCGAGAAAGCCTTCGATACAGTATGGCGTGATGGCTTGTTTCATAAGTTGTTACTTAACAATATAAATGGCAAGTTATATAATGTTATATTTAACATGTATTCACAAATAAAGTCTTGTATATCATTAAACAATAATACGTCAGAATATTTTAACTGCGAATTGGGCATACGACAAGGTGAAAATTTGTCCCCGTTTTTGTTCTCAATGTTTTTAAATGACTTGGAAGACTTTCTGATTACAAAAAAATATAGCTGGCTTGAGCAGCGTTACAAATGATATAGAAAATGAATTTAATGTATATCTGATGATTTTTCTTTTACTGTATGCTGATGATACTACTTTAATAGCTGAGTCTGCCGAGGACCTACAGGCACAACTCATTGCTTTTTGTGACTATTGTTATGCATGGAAGTTAAAAGTAAACGTCGACAAAACAAAGGTTATGGTACTTGGATTGGGTAAACCGAAAACAAATCTTAAATTCTTTTATCAAAATACCGAAATAGAAATAGTGGAAACATTTAATTACTTAGGGGTTATATTTACAAAAGCCTGTAATTTTGATTATACCAAGAAACTTTTAGCAGATAAAGCATTGAAGGTTATGTACGAAGTTCTTAAGTTGGGACGATTATTTAAATTATCAGTAAAAATTCTTCTAGATTTGTTTGATAAAATGGTTAAACCTATTCTTCTTTATGGCTGTGAAATTTGGGGCTTCGGTAATAACGAATCGTTAGAAAGAGTCCATTTAAAATTTTGTAAACTTCTGTTGAATTTAAAGTCTTCAACGCCAAATTATATGATTTATGGGGAACTTGGTAGACTTCCTATTGCTATTGATATTAAGATATGGATGGTATCTTACTGGTCCAAACTTGTATATAGCAAACAATCCAGATTGTCTTCAATACTCTATCGTCTTACTCGGCAATCGAACGAAAACTATAGTATACAATATTCTTGGATTAACTGTGTTAAAACAATTTTAAATGATTGTGGTTTTTTCACTAATATGGGATTCAGAACAATTCTTCAATAATGAGTGCCTAAAATACATAGTAAAACAAAGGTTAACAGACCAGTTTGCGCAAAATTGGAATTCGGTTGTGTTTCATTCAACAAAAGCAATAAATTATAGAATTTTCAAAACCAAAATTGGAATTCGAAAATTATTTAAATGTCTTGAACTTCTCGGAAGCTATAAAACTATGCAGATTTAGGACAACAAATCATCATTTACCAATAGAAACTGGAAGATGGAAAAATTTTGAAAGAGAAAATCGTCTTTGTCATTTATGTAACTGTAACAAATTAGGAGATGACTACCATTACATGTTTGAATGCACTGCTCTCACAGAACAACGTAAAAAATTCGTCCCAAATTATTATGTGAAAAACCACAATGTTTATAAGTACTCAGAATTAATGTCCAGTAACAGAAAATCTCTGCTAAGAAATCTTTGCAGGTTTATTAATATTATTAATGATCATGTTAGCGCCCCTGGCTTACCTGTTGTGTAAGCATAACCTTATTATTGTTTGTATATATTGTATATAGCCTGTTGTTTTGTTTGTTTATTTGTTACTTTCTCTGTACCAATTGTATTATTGGCTGTGTGAGAATGAAACTATATATATCAACTGTTTAATCTATACATATATTATAATATTTGTAGAGATGGGTAGTATTGTTTGGTTACGAGAAATTCGGTATTGGCACTTAACGTTTTTAATTAGGCCAGAATCCACTGAAACGGCTGGCCCGGCATGGACGTAAATGAGGAGACGGTCTTGACACTTTTTAAAGCTTTAAAGGGAGATTATAATAATAAGGGATCTTTAAACAATTATTGTGTTCTTTAGAGCAAACACGTGCAAAGTAAACTAGTCATTCATGTTATTTTTCCTGAAAGCTTACTTCAATATTTTTATGACGAAGAAATATTGTATATGCTAGTTAATTTTTATTTGTAACTCTTAGACCTGCTTCCGTGTTACAAAAATAAATTATTAAATAACATATCTTTCTGAGTCGTACATTTATTCTAGAGGTAAATTTGTGAGGAAATGAAATTTTGGATTCAATAGTTTTTAATGAGGCTTTCTTCAGTTTTCAACTAAATCGCTGTTGGCAGTTTGTATTAGCGTAAGAGGCCAAAGTTCTCGGGGAAACATCCAACATAATCAAGTTTAAAAAAAACAAGTTGATCTGGTTTCTATTCTAGTTTCCCTTTTTGTACGAATGTCAAGTAATTAACGCCTCTTTCAACAATTTTTCTGATATTTCAGTTTTTATTGGAGGAGGAATCTTGTGTACCCGGTAAATATATTTCTACTTTCGGCAGGAAAACTTGCAATTCCTAGCACACCCTGCCCGCAGTAAGACTCGAAACTGAAACCGCGTCGACACGAGTGGTTTTAGAAGATGATCCAAGTGAATTAAAGAAGCATGTGCATCTGTGTATATCGGCCACTTCCAGCAGTTTTTATTTCGTTTCGTTAATGTTTTAGGACTTTGGGTTGGGGGTTACCGGTAAAACCACAGGTTATCGCCATTTAAGTTGGCAGTCTTTGTCAAACAAGTCTTGATTTGAACACTCTCTGTTTGACGTCGGGTTAATACTCCTAACATTAGTGTTGACTCGCTGGTGATAGAAGATTTACAATCTCGAGGTCCTTTGTACCAAATTTAATATACATTAAAAATCGCATAATTATGCTGAAAATACTTGTAATATCGGTTATATCGGGCCTCGATGGCACAACCTAATAGTTACAGACTTGGTTAACCCCAATACGTCGTTTTCAAGATATAATTGCTCTCGTTAAAGGAGGTGGAAATTGTAATACTGATCACGTGACGTCATAAAAAATTTAGGGCACTTTTAGTTTAAAACGGCGACACTTGATACGAAATGGGACGGCATAAGAAAGACGATTTAAAACGAAACCTGTGCTGTGTTGTGCGGGGATGCAACGCCAACACTAAACATAAAATTTATGGAAAGGAGTCATGTTTTATTCCGTTTTATGACGTTCACATGATGTTAAAGACTGTACGTTGAGGAAAGTGCCCTAAATAAAATCACGTGATACCATTACTCACGTGATATGATACGTCTAACTACATATCTTGAAAACGACGTATTGTCATAGCGTAATGAATTCGATGTGTATTTTCCCTCGGTTCATTCGTTTGATTATAAAACAGTAGTAGCCGTGATAGATTAAGAATTGGCACCACTAACTTCTAAATGCATGTAAAAGAGGACCATCGTATGAACATTTCTTTTATATACGAAATTTAACTTGACAATTATTTTCCTGAAAAGTATTTTTGAAATTTCATAAAATACCTCCACAATGTTAGCATATTGAATTTTTAATCAGTATTTAATTTAACTTCTCGTGCATTACTTTTGAATGATTTTGTTAAAATATAACACAGGGTTTGAAAAGGTGTTTGTATGCATTTTGCATATATTGTTTGTTTGTTTGTTTGTTTGATTTTTAACGCCACTTTCAGCAATTTTTCAGCTATATCATGGCGTCCAGTTTTTTATTGGTGGAGGAAGCCGGAGTACCCGGTGAAAACCCCCAACCTTCGGTAGGAAAGCTGGCAATCCTTGTCAATTAAAATTGGAGTCGAGTACACACTGCCCACATTGAGATTCGAACCCGCAACCTCAGTGTTGACAGACCAGGTGATCAATAGTAGACGAACTACTTTAACCACTCGGCCACCGAGGACTCCCATTTTGCATATAAAGTTTGCATTATCTTGTATTTAGGATTTGTGCCAAATGTTCAGATCGGACGCTGTTGTTGAACAATAAGCTACATGTACTCGAACAAGGATTTGTTGTACCTAGGTTGATGTCGGCCATTAAGAAATATTGTGGCCGTTACCATGCATAGTTGACTGTTATCTTCCAATTTAAATCATAATTTTTCTGAGCCGCAGAGTTTCCTATTTCCGAAAATTACCCTTTTCTGTACATGACGACGGGTAACTTGACAGCAGTTGACCTAGAAGCAAACAATGCTTACTCCTTAATAACTCCTTAGTGCATCTATGTTTTTTACTTGCGATTTATTTTTTTTTTGTTTTTGGTTCCGTCATTATGCCATGTGTTTTTGTCTCAATCCAGATTTTATCACCGTTTTATGGCTCCTCTTGTTCGTTTGCTTTTCTTACTTTTTCTGCAAAATACACATACTACAGCGAAAGCAAAGTCATGATAATAAATTGCACGAGCCTTTTGCTCAAAAAGTGATACAGAGTTCTAAAATGGGCATTTTAAAGCCTGTTTTATGTCCGAGGCAGTCGTATTAGGTCGAGATCAGCTGTATAGACTCGAGGTAACGTCGAGGTCTATACAGCTGATCTCGACTTAATACGACTGTCATTGACTGTACGAAGACATTATACGAGCTTTATATTAAAATTACATTTTATGATACTTTTATTATTTGTGTTCCCATGTCTATGTTTATGTTTGTTATGATGCTTCGACCCATATGGGTGTAATTTGCAATAAAGAATTTATTATCATTTTTTTTTTGTTGCAGTAAAAAATAATCGTCGGAATTATTTTGGAAGCCGAATATAATATTAAAAACTTTGGCCGAAGATAATATATTAGAACTTCCGCTGAAGATTTGTTTTGTTGCAGTTAAAAATCATCATCGGAATTTGTATAACCGGAGATTTTTTTTGTAATGCAAATTCTATATAAAAAAATTAGTAACTCCGGGGGTTCCATAATGTCCATTGGATACCGATCAAAATGTTTATTCAAATCTAGCTTTTGTCAGTATAACTTAACTAATGAAAAGTCATCTTCATCGATTGTCTTTTACACTTGATAAGGGCATCGGTGGTCGAACGGTTAAGGTAGTTTGTCATGTACTATTGAACACGAGGATGTCAACATTAATTTTCGGATTCAGCCTTACTGTGTGCCCGTCCAACCTTGCTTAACAGGGATTTATTTCCAGTTTTCCTGCCGAATGTTGGGGTCTTTCATAAATAATTATGGCTTCCAACCCCAGTAAAATTTGAACGCCATAATATAGCTGAAAAATTGCTGTATATGTTTTGTATGTCTTGTAAAGTAGCCTTCACTTCATGCCTAACTTCTGAAAGGGAATTGGACCAGTACTGTTCCTCTGACAATGTATGACAGCAAATAAGAGCGGGGATTGAAATTTTGATAAAGAAGCCAAAGCGCGGGACTTGCTCCAACCACTTTATAACTCCTTTCCTTAATAACCATATAGGACCAAGTTAGGATGAGGACCGTCATAAGCATTTCATGCGCATACAAAAGGCTCTCTTAACTATAGAGGAGCCGATTACCCAGATACAACGCTCTTCATTACCTATGTACACAATTACAAATATAATGCACTACGATATTATTCAATTATGGGCTTTTGAAGAGGTCAATACGCTTTATATGGACCTTGTAGGATGATATTGACCGACGTCGAAGTAGGAGGTCAATATCTTTCTACAATGTCCATATAAAGCGTATTGGCCGAATTTAAAAGTCCTTAATTGTTATATTACATATAATGACATTTTTATGTTACGTTTCTTGTTGGAATGCTGACACATGTACAGCTATAAATTAGTATTAGTAATAAATTAGTATTTTATGGCTATTTTCAATAAAAAAGACTGCGATAGCAAGAACTTTTATATTTTAACATTTAATCAACATTCAATTAAGAAAAAATAACAAATCATCTATTATGGTGGTCTGCTGTTAACCTGCCATGTTATTTACTTTTGTATATCTATCAAACCTAAAATCCAGATCTATAATTTAGTAACATTCCTAGGATATTCTTTATAAATAGTAGTTGAATAACGATAGAAATATGTTTGCTTGTTTTTGTTGTTTAACGTCACTTTCAACATTTTTCAGATCTATATTTAGTAACATTCCTAGGATATTCTTTATAAATAGTAGTTGAATAACGATAGAAATATGTTTGCTTGTTTTTGTTGTTTAACGTCACTTTCAACATTTTTCAGCTAGATATTGTTTAAATATTGTTTAAAAAAGCAACATAAATAATATATTGTTTAAAATAGACATATATTATTTATATCTTTGGTGACGGAAGTGAAATTTAGCCAATCAAATTTTCGGAAATTAAATAATATGTAATAGAAGATGATAAATCTAATGTCCGATTTAATTTTTAAAGTGTGTGATATTTTACGGTCCACTATCTATTACACCTGTTGTGATATCCTATAAGTCAATAATTGGAAGCTCCTGGAAATTAAAGTAAGTTCTCATTCGCTACAAAATCCATGCTATGCTTACAAAAACGCAGCTCTAAAAATTGCATAGGAGGGACATACAAGCGTTTACATGCTGATTAAGAACTTTTAAAATTTCACTGGTAATTGGACGTCTAGAACCCTTTAAGCGTTCAAACGTATCATACTATCAGGCATTTTGTTCACAATTAATTCGGGGCCTCGGTGGCCGGGTGGTCAAGGTAGTTCGTCTACAATTGATCACGTGGTCTGTCAACACTGAGATTGCGGGTTCGATTCTCACTACAGGCAGGGTGTACTCGACTCCAATCTTAATTGACAAGGATTGCCAGTTTTCCTACCGCAGTTCGGGGGTTTTCTTAGGGTACTCCGGCTTCCTCCCCCAATAAAAACTGGACGCCATGATATAGCTGAAAAATTGCTGAAATTGGCGTTAAACACCATCAAACAAACAAACAAACATACACAATTAATTCTCGGAAATATCTCTTCCTGTTTCATAAAGCCTTAACTTATAATTTATTCAAGCGACATATTATAGCAGATTTCAGATTTATTATGTTATGACAAAAAAGGAAAGGAAAGGAAAAACAAACAAACAAATACAAAATAAAAAAACTCCCCAATGAAAAGTGTAAAATGAGAATTGATGCAGGCCATGAATTTAAAGGCAGCTGATATAGATTTGTTAATTTATTCTGCAATAAAGTTTGTTTCACTTTATGCTAAACAAATGCATATCTTAGTCTTGTTGCATACCGAAAGACAGTAAAAGTATTCAATAACGATAGAAATATGCTTGTTTTTGTTCTTTAACGTCACTTTCAACATTTTTCAGCTAGATCAGTTGACAGGCACGAGATCAATATTAGTTTAATTACCATGTTACACCTGACAGAAATTTGTAAATGTTTGACCCGTTACTAATGGCTAATGTACAATACCAATGGCATTGCTTTATATGAACCGTAATACAACAGGCGCAAGAACGGAGATGAGAAAACACATTCCCAAGCAATTTATGTGTTTGTTTGAATGTGGTTTTAATCCAATTTCCATCTATTTCCTTGAGTGTGTTTTTGGTTATTTTGTTTTTTGTTTGGAGGGTTGGGGTGGGGGATTGAGGTTGATTAAAATTGATTCAAATACCTTACAGTAATCCCACTATGGACAGGAAAATTCTAATTCTTGTCGGTTAATGTTTAAGTCGAGCATACTCAGTCCGACGTCGGTTTTCAAACTCCGAACTTTAGTGTTGACACGCAGGTGATTTTCAATAAAGATTTACCAGCTCGACCCTTGAGGCTCTGTGACAGTTTTAACATTCATTAAAATTTATAAAATACTCGTACTGAAAATCAGAACACCGCAATGGCAGCCATATTGAAATTTTTATCAGTAAAGAAGACCTCAAATGAAAAAGAGGACATTTCTTGTTATATATTTGATAGTTTTGGTTGAACAAGTAACACGGTGTTTGAGAAGGAGGTGCTTGCATATATTTCCCATAAGGATTTACATTAAACTATCTTCCAAGATGGAAGCAATCTTAGATTTGGGAGTTTTGTTACCAAACACTCAAACTGGTCGCTATTATGGCTATTAAACTACGATTGAACAAGGATGTTTTGTACCTAGGTTAATGTAATCACTTCAGAAGTTCTAACAGCCGTCATCACGTCAATATTGAAAATCCATTTCCGGATTACGATCAGACGTTTGTTTTCTTAGCCAGTTCGGCTTTACCGTTCTTGAAAATTACTTCCTGTACATGATAACGAGCAAGTTGTCGGGTGTCGACTTAGAAGCAGGCACTTCTTAGCCCTCGAAAGAACCCGAATGAACGCATGTTTTTAATTGATTTCATGTTACCCATGTTCTGAGTGTTTTTTTAGTTGTTTTTGGTTCTTTCTTTATGTCGTATGTATACTGTTTAATGATTCTAGACCGATCGGCTTTCTTACCCTCTTCTATTGTCTTATTAGAAATGCAAAACATGTACATTTGACCACGGATCCAAAGTCATATGAATAACTTGCATGAGCCTTTGTGTCAATTGGTCATGTATAATATTATATATTGAGCAATAAAAACTGTTTTCAAATTGTAATTTGCATGATAAAAAGCCATTGAATATCGATGAAATATTATTTCACATATAATTTTGTGTCTGCATAGCTTTACGTAGGTATCCCTATTTTCATTTTCTACTAAACTAATAGGGATCGCGGTTTCCAAGCGGTTTATTATGTAACTAAACTACTAAACTACTAGGGATCGCGGTTTCCAAGCGGTTAATTATGTTAGTCATGCACTTTTGATCACGTGCCTGTCAACATTGAGGTTTCGGATTCCAGTCTCAATGCGGGTAGGGGGCACTCGACTCCAATCTTAATTGACAAGGATTGCCAGTTTTCCGACCGAAGGTCGGGGTTTTTTCTGGGTTCTCCGGCTTCCTTTCTAATAAAAACTAGACGCCATGATATTGCTGAAAAATTGCTGAAAGTGGAAATAAACACCAATCTAATAAAGCGAACAAATCTAAATGAGATAGATTTGTAAAATTGTGTACCGATACCAGCCGTTACTACTGCTTCTGTCAAAACTGCGGAGAATTGATATTGTGCTATGGTTTTCTATAAGCATGACATGATAAGCAAATCGGCAAT
This sequence comes from Limnoperna fortunei, assembly GCA_944474755.1. Taxonomy (NCBI): domain Eukaryota; kingdom Metazoa; phylum Mollusca; class Bivalvia; order Mytilida; family Modiolidae; genus Limnoperna; species Limnoperna fortunei. The sequence goes on from OX104120.1 coordinate 58,547,737, forward strand.
TTTCGCTCTTTTTTTTATAAAAATAACAGACTCCTTGCCTATCTGATTTTTTTTTTATATATCGTAAAGTGATACACCCCTTGATTTTGCATTAAATTGTGTTTAAATATATCCTGTAAACCTACAATTTGACGCTACTTGATGAATGTTTTGGTTATTCCCCCTACCTTAAAAAACCCACAATAAGCTTACACAAACTCAACACTAAAATGCAAATCCTTATAAATAGTGGAACATACAAACGATAGCTTATTAAGAACTTTATCTAATATATAAATACAACAAGTTGAGCCCGAGTGCTTCAAAGTTGAGCTCGAGTACTTCCATACATTCTAACACTCGCGTTAAGTTGTCTGTTGTCGGTTAGAAATAGGCTTTCTAATTGCGTTGAAAAATTGAACTGACCCATTTGTTCGAGATGTTTTAAAGAGCCGGGCGTTGTCGAACTGATCGTTTTAAAGTAGAGGAAAAAGGTATGGATATTCCATGCAAGCAAGAGCAGAGTGCAAACCACTACAAATAATACATATAAGCAAAATGTACATGTAACACTCCAAAATCTACCTTTAATATTAAAGTCAAAGTTTCTAGGAGTAGGTTTGTCTCATAAAAACCCAAAATTCCACATCTATATCCCTCCGTGAACAGAAGGATTTTGAGATTTTTGTTCATTCTAACATTGTTGGTCGTGCATTTTCTTTTTTGACACATTTGCTGCCGATCACGTCCGGTATTCATTAAATTTAATTAGCCAATGTGAACGGCGTTTATTGGATAAAACTATTTTAATTAGTTTAAACGCTTCGCAAGAAGTACAAGCGAACAATTAAAATAGGGTGTCCGACGATTCTGCCGATTTAATTATTCATGTTTTTAAATAGACATTGTGCAAAGTCTGAATTTCTGTTTAGTATTTCCAGTTGTCTACTATTTTACCTTGTCACGACACTCAGATAATTCTACCCATAACTCGTCGTACGTGATTTAAAACTATAAAGCATCACTAAAATAAACCTACAAACAAAAAGACCTAAGAAAATATGGTGAAAGAATTTCTAAAAAAGAATTACTTACCGTAGATCTTTGATACAATTCGGTCACCCCTGTCTTCACAGCTTCGCTAGTCAAAAGGGGGGGGGGGGACGGATTCCTAACACTTGCCTAGCGAATATGGAATGAAGTCATCACCTACAAACTGTTATGGTTCCTATCATGACATGGAATATGGGAGACCCTAATCTTGAATTGAAACTTTGAACTCAATTTGTAAAAACATGCAAAACTCCGGTCAAAATTGATCAACATATTCCTCTGCTAAATTTTATATCAAATTCAGTGACATTTTTGTAATAATTTAAAACATTAATTTTATCGATGTCAAAATTATTTTTGTCTACTTTTATATTATATATTTTTTCGTTCGTCTACAATATTTTCTTCGGATAGCTCAGCTACCATCTGAAATGGATTTGTTCATATGGATCACGTGACTTTTTTTACACACACGCATGTAACCGTATAGCTCGCATCTGCGATGCTCGCTAATATATCTTCCAGAAAACTTTTAAAACCCTCATGACTCATGTAAACGACCCACTTTTACCAGAATGAGTTTTTCCTTTACCATATTCACGTTGCACATCTCCTGAAAAGTAAATTCTTCAGCGGATAGAAGTTACCATTCTTGCTGTTCTGTTGAGGGATCTTTAGCCTAATAAAATATTTTTATTATTTTAATGTCTGTACACAGGCAATTTCTTTAATACTGTTATGAACACTCTTATTTTCATGCATGTATTTTCTGTAATATCTCAAAATACACTTACACACAACACTTTTAAATGTTAATTATCACTATTTTGCAGTATTTTCCTTCGATCTTTATGTACCGTATTATCCCATCTCACTCGACTAGCCTGAAATGACTATGTTTATATTGAATACTCATGAGCACCTCAGTTGCTTTTCCCGATTCCCCTTCAGCCTGGGTCATTTTTTCCTTGCAGACAAAATGTTTATAGTTAAACTGTACTTCTACAAAATTGAGAAACCAGTTTATTGATAATACATTGACTTTTATAATACTTTTGACATTGTTGAGACTAATTTATAGTCATTTTGTACCATAAAACGTCATTTCATATGGTATCAAGAATTCAGTGGTAAATATAATTTAGTTGCAACTAATAATTTCATACCATTGACCTTTTTTAAATCCCAAAGAAAAATATACCAACAAATTACAATTTTCCGTATACAGTAGTAATAAATTGGTTGTTACACATGGTACTAACCTAAAAGGTTCATAGATACCATCAAGTTATAATAAAAGACCAAATTATCAAGTTTTGAAGTTTAATTGCCATAACCATTAAAATTATTTATTTGTATATTACTTGTAATAACAAAATATCTGTAAAATCTAAAAACTAACTTCTAAATTTCTCCTGCACATTTAATGCAGTGATTCATGATGAAAATGTGCTTTGGTCAATGCTTTCATACGTTAATGAAACTTCAAAATAAGGCATTCAATTCTTATATTTATATTATATTTTCATTTTAACAAATCATTTTTGATGCTGTGTTTCTAATATGATTTTATTTGCATGCAACCTTAATGCAGCTTAAAATTAAGAAAACAAGAGACCCAGAGTAATATGTTTAATTCATTCTTGTAGTATAATACATAATGGAAGAAGTTGAAGAACCAACAGAACAGGAACCTACTAGTACTGCAACAAATGGTACATTCCAGGAATAAGTTTTTTCATAAAGTTTTATCATAATGTTTATATAAAATTGCAGATTATATAAGAAATATGATACATAATATATATATAGCCAATTTTGCTGAGGGGTCTAGACCGCTGGACATAGTACAGGCGAATTGGTGCCAGTGTCACAACTGTGTGAGTTCAAATCCCGCTGATGGTAAGCAAAAATTTGACATTATTAAAAATCTAATTCTAACAGTGTTAGGCTTAATTCCTAGACATATATATATATAAGTATAGATATACATGTATATATTTTATTTATCCAGGCACTTAATCTTATCCAGTGTTACTTTTCATTAATCGATGAGATCATTATTGTTTGAATGATAATGATAAAGCTTATTCTAATTTAATTCTTGATGTAACATCCATTCTGATTGGACAACATAAAATGATTGCATGGCATCAATTCCATGATTGCATCCTCCCAAGTCAGGGGTTCTGAGTCCGCGTTCGCTCCATCTTCACCCCTGACAACATACATATATATTTTTCGGGTCTGAGTGTCGCCATCTGGCGGTGACCGGAGTTAACATCAGCCAATGAAATTTATCGTAACCTTCGCCTAATGTTTACATGTAAACAAAAAATGTCTGCGCCCTGTATCGTGGATTGTTTTAACGATATGTTGAACAGATTCCCTCCGGACCTCAAAAAGAAGCTGTATGAGCGGTGACAGCTGGTGCCATTTGTTTTTCAAATGAAATGTGGACGACTGCAATGGCATATACAAATTTGCATACGAATACTTCCACGTGTTGAACGTGATATTGATAAAGTAGTGGACTGAATGAAATGGAGTTCTGTGCAGTATGTGAAAGCAGTAGTAAATGATTTAATTAAAATTTTCTGTAATCCGGACGTATTGGAACTGAAAAAGGACTGAGAAAGAGGTGGGTGAAGTAACCCAAAACGAGATTGTTTTAACACGGACAGATAGATAGATAGATAGATAACCCAAAACGAGATTGTTTTAACACGGACAGATCTGTCAGTGACAGAAGAATGTCAATTTGTAAATATTCCAACCAAAATTTGTTCATTTGATTGGATTATATGTGATTTAAATTTTTACAAGACATTTAGGTTGACATTTACATGTATTATACACCTGTATGTAATCTTCAAAACATCATCACATTCAAGACTCAAGTAATTTACTGACCAGTATTATGCACCATGTTAAAACTACTGATTATATAGGAGGAAATCATTCAACTTCAAAATGGACATGGATAATGGTTTAATAATATACTGTACCTGTAAGAATGTGAGGGATATTAAAAATTAATCATGCAGCACACTAGTCAAACTTTTTATCACATGAAAGCAAATTTCCTATTCTGACTGATTTATAAATTGTGTACTGGAATAAAAGATAAAATATATTCATGTTCATGCATATGGATTATGTTCATAGTTTCAAACCCTGTTGCAGATTATCACATTAATTTCCATTTCAGAAATTTTTCAGCTTTATAATGCCATGTAGTTTTTTATTGGAGAGGAAGCTGGTGTGCCAGGAGAAAACTCCTAACTTTCCACAAGGTCAAAACGGGTCAAGAAATCCTGGAAAAGTTATGGAATTTATCAGTATAAAAAAATTACAACAAAGTTCCAGGCGAAAAATTTCTACTGTGCCTTTATCTCATATTTTGTGTTAAATTGCAAGTGTCAATGCAATTACACTGTCATGCTAGAATCATTCATGGAAAATGGTCACATAGTTCTTGACAAGTCATGGAATTTTTACACAAAGAATGAGTATAGACCATGGAAAATTGGCAATTCTTGTCAGTTAAGATAGGAGTCAAGCACACCCTGCCAGCAGCTAAGCCCAACCTGCAACCCCTGTGTTAACAGTGATCAAAATTAGATGACTAACTACCCCAACCACTCTGCCAACGAGTCCCTGTCTTATAATATTCAGTCTCTGAGTGATTTTAATTACCCCAAGTGAAATAATTTTTCATATACTAGTACATGTACATTTGTTTCATGGCAAGAATGAGACTTGTATGGTACTAGTATACATACTGTATGTACCTTATCTGCTGGACCAGTTAAAAGAATAAACCCATGTTTTTTTAAGCAAAGGACTGGATGGTTATGAATGAATTGTTAAGTTTATCAACAAGGTGTTCTAGAAGTATACAATAAGTGGCAGAAAAAAAAAATAAAAAATATAAAACAGTGCAAACAGTTCAATAACAGATAATATTTGTAAACCCCAAGGTGTTGAATCACAACCAGCTGAGTCATTCAGGGTAATGGGACATCTTAGCAGATCATAAATTGTCACATGAGCTACATAATTGTATTAAGAATAATTTATAAGTACTGGTATGCTTAATACTAGACCATAATTAAAGGTTGATGATCTGTTTATTAAAGTTCTAGAGGACCCAATTAACAAAATCATGGACTTTAAGTGTCCTATTTGGGGGAAATGAAAGTTAAATATGATTGCAAGTCTAACTTAACTAAATTGAAAAATACATTTAGTTTTTGGCTCCAAATTGGGGTATAACTTGTCCTATCAAAATAGTGTAATTTTGTGAACATGTATATGGTCATGTTTTGGAATTGAACATGAACACATAAATCTTATTTATTTAATTTCTTGAATACTGCTTACCTAAAAGGAATAAATGCAAAAGCTGCAAGTGCAGTTTTTTTACTGTGACAATGGCACTTGTTTTTAATTATTCAATAAATATGCAAGACAAAGAATTAAAACCAAGCTCAAACTGTCCTATATTGGGGCTTGTCATAATATATAAGTAACTACATGTAGTATGGCACACTATGTAGTTCTCCTCTAGTTTAAAATGAGCTGCGATTCTTGTATGTGTATGCAGCTTAAAGTCAACATGGCAGGCAGCTTAGTTATGACAGTGTATGGGATGTTGTTTAACTTGTTATGGTACAGGCCCATAAGGTCTAAAATCAAACTAAATGTGCAACTGCAAAAAAAAAGCAACTTGTTGAAGCTTGTGACCGAAGGAATATTCTATCGGTGTAATGCAGGCAAATACAAAATAGCATGTACACCACTAAGTGCATGTATGAAAAAATTATGAATGCTATTAAAGGCTAAACTTTCTAGTGTCCCAGTTCACTGATCCCTCAATTCATATCAGCAGACACTGAATTATGCATTTGCAAATAACAATTATCAATTAGTCACATACAATTTGTTTGGAACTCTATGCCACTTTCAGTAATTTTTTTAGCTACATACTGATATCCAGGTTTTATTTGATGGAGAAGTACCCAGTAAGTGTATACACAAGTACTGCTTTGGTATAAAAGTCAATATTTTTTGTTGAAATATTTCAAGGGTACATCATTGACATCTTTAATTTCTGGATTTTTTTACATTTGTAAAAAGTACATGTATAAATAACCAAACACATCCTTTATGCAGACTTGTGGGGGGGGGGTGGAAATAAAGTGGGTTCTAAAAATATAATACTGCTAAGAACAATTCCTTTCTCCCTATATGCTCTCTTTGCTCAGTTGGGAATTACTTACTGTCTGGTTCTTCTGGACTAATTGTGTCCAAAAAAATCCTACCCCCCCCCCTTTTCTACAAAAAGTAGTAGGTCCCTACAGAGTCATGATCATATACTGACACATGCTTACATAGCTTATGTCTCATAGTTACATATATGGATATAAGATTAATATTATTTACGATTTATAGTACAAACATACAAATATAAGCTTCGTCTTCGTGGAATTGACAAGGTCCAAAATATTCGAGAAGAAAATAAAAAAAACGTATCATTAGCTGTCACACACCTTATTTTGTGTTGGCGCACGTTTAAATATAAGATACATGATATATTTTTATCAATTTCAAATCAAATTACCGAAGTATTCACATGTGCTTTAAACCTCGTGTGTTTGTTTACGTTCGACATGCAGATTTTGTAAAAACGATTTTGATTGGTACTTCTCAAGGTCAGAAGCAACTTCACTTCAGACCCGAAAAATATATATGTATGTTGTCAGGGGTGAAGATGGAGCGAACGCGGACTCAGAACCCCTGACTTGGGAGGATGCATGATTGATGCTTTAAAAAGTTAACACATGCTACAACATAATTTCTGGTAAATAAAAAATTACCATATTAGTTAATTTAGTTTTGTTTAATTGCCATAGCATTAAAATGGAGCTAACACATCACCAGTAAACTCTGTTTCTCACCATACATTGTAAATTTGCAAGCTTATGCTAACAAGTCTTCAAATAAAATACAGTTTTCTAATAAATAATGGTAATTATACCCCCGCAAACTAGTTTGGGGGTGTATATAGTAATTGCCCTGTCTGTGTGTACGTCTGTCTGTCTTTCCGTCTGTCTACATCCCTTGTAAGCGCTTCTCCTCCTAAACCGCTTGACAGATTTTGAAGAATTTTCGTCACTGTCAGATATTATTCAGGGGAGATAATTGGACTTAGACATTTTAAATAAAGTATTCAGTGCGGGACCTCGTAAGCGCAACTCCTCCTAAACCGTTAGACAGATTTTGATGAAACTTTACATGAAGGAAGTACATTATATGTAGATGTGCATGAAGACTTTTCGTCGCTGTCTGATATTATTCAGGGGAGATAATTGGACTTGAAGTGAAGTGGGGGGTATCCCTTTGTGGGCGTGCTCACAGTCCACACTTGTTATAGATAATTTAGTTGCTGAAAAAACTTGCAAGTTTCATTAAAATCTATTCAAATACAAAAAACATCTTAATATTTAATTATACATGTATTAAAAACTTATTTACTGTTTTATTTTGATAAAAAAAATTGTTTTCTTGTGATGACAATTTTTTTTTAATTTTGTTTAGGGAGAAATAATAACAAAAGAAGAACTAAAGTTGTTGGCAAAACTAGGGTGATTATAATGCTATATATACACTGATTGACACTGAAGAAGGCCATCAGTTGGTCGAAAATTTTGTCATATTTATTAATATAACTATTTTATAGTAGAAACATCTTTATATTTGTATCGTTGCATAATTCTCTAGACTTATATATATATACATGAATGTTAATGTTTCTTATTGAGTTTAAATTGGATAGAAAGCTTACAATTTGCACACACACAAACACAAAATAGCTTGTGGTAAGTAAATAAATAAATTCATATCAAACTTTAAAGTCTTTGTAGTATTAACAAGCTGCCATCAGCTTCAAAATTAACATTTAGCTCATGTTATTGCTAACAAATTACCTAGTATACCCATATTACCGTTTTCAAGTTAAATGATTAAATTATTTCTACATTAAAATCTTCCATACATATTTATACAATAATATTTTAATTTCCTTTGAATATTCAACAGCTTAGCAACATTGTAAATTTGGTATAACCTAACTTGCTATACCAGCACGTGATTGTTGATGTCATAATTATAAGTATTGATGAAGTTGACTATACATGGATTCTTCTGCAAACAACAATTGACGACACTAAGAATTGTGAATTGCAAATATTAATTTACTGTTTGTAAAATATTGTTTTTGTTATATTTTTTTCATATTATTGAATTTAAAATATAAGAATTGTTTTCAGTTGTTGGTTTGATTATTGGACATAGATGACTTTGGGTGGGTTTTACGCTAAACATGAACCGCTTCACAGTTAATTGGCGTAAACCGACCCAAAGTCGTCTATATCCAATAATCGAACCAACAATTGAAAACAATCCTTAATTAAATGCAAATAATCTTTTTTCTATTCTAAGGTTTTACCTGTTCCTAATTGGAAAAAGAAGTCTCAAAACATAATAGTCAGGTAAAACGATTTGGAAACAAGGTTTGAATTAATTGAGAAATTAAACCTCAGAAAAATAATAAAATTTTCTTTATTATTCTTATATAATAAAGAAAATTTTATTATTTTTCTGAGGTCAATATTTCACAATGACATGTCAAACTAGTTACCAAACGAGTGAATACACACTAAACTCATTTATTGGCTTTTATTCCATACAAAAAATTATCCTGACCCCAAGTGCCTGTGCTGTGATGACTGGAAATTTTAAAAAAAATAGTGTACAAGCACTGTTTGCACACTACAGATACATATGCACGGGTCCTTCCAAATTTTTCGTTATACTAGCCACAAAATGTATGTTAACAGTATACACAAAACTAACTTGACTAGTCACAGGGCATGTATGCACAAATTAATACGGCGTTGATGTTCGACAAAGCTGCTACTTAATTTACATTAAAAACAAAACAGACTGTTGGTTATTTTAAGGACTTAAAATGAAGACAAGTGTAACTCTCTTCCCGTCCATCTTGAAGACGTGCCACAAAATCATATGCATGCAGATGCCAATTAAATTCTGTGTTAATTTATTGAAACAAATTTGTTAATACAATATTATATTACTTACGGAAAAGAAGTATTGCGGTCAGAATTGGTAATTAAACAACAACTGTCGAGGAGAAAACTCTGTCTTTCGACTTCAAACTTCAAAGGAATGGTGCTAACAATTAAAATCTGCGCGGTACATTTTATTGACAACATGACATCGACCACGTGATGATCTAGTAGGAACATCAATTAACACATCTCAATATTAACACAGGCGTAGTGGATTTAACACACATGTTAATATGGTATTATATTGAAGCCAATACTGGTGTTTTAAACGGATAAATGAAACAAGATCTAATTATATATACGTCGAAATATTCAAAAATTATATTTGTACGGATAGACCATTTCTGTCTGGACATACGCAGAAGAAACAGAAATGACTTGAACCCAAATGTGACTGGCTTTTAAAGTATATTATAAAGATAGAAAATAAGTGTTCCTAAATCCCAACTACAATGTATTGCAATCAGTTATTGGGGAGAAAACATTCTACGTTACAAGCATTGTCATTTTTTTTAAAAGTTTGTAGCCGCCGATCTACTCTTGCGATAATAGTAATTTTAATTAACACTTTAACATGTCTAATATGTTTAAAAATAACACATGGAGTTTCAATATTAACATCCCAACGTTAATGTATAAACGCCTGCATAAAACTTTTAACGCATTAACATGTTAAATCGTAACACTATTTTTTACAGTCGCGTTCCAGGCCTAAAATTATGTTACATGTATATACATTTAATCCACACCCAGACCGTTTCAATACTACTGAATATTAGCCCGTTCCGGGCCTAAAATTATGTTATATACATTTTATCCACGCCCAGACCGTTTCAATACTACTGTATATTAGCCCGTTCCAGGCCTAAAATTATGTTATATACATTTTATCCACGCCCAGACCGTTTCAATACTACTGTATATTAGCCCGTTCCATGCCTAAAATTATGTTATATACATTTAATCCACGCCCAGACCGTTTCAATACTACTTATATTAACCCTTTCCAGGCCTAAAATTATGTTATATACATTTAATCCACGCCCAGACCGTTTCAATACTACTGTATATTAGCCCGTTCCAGGCCTAAAATTATGTTATATACATTTAATCCACGCCCATACCGTTTCAATACTATTGTATATTAGCCCGTTCCAGGCGTAAAATTATGTTATATACATTTAATCCACACCCAGACCGTTTTAATACTACTGTATATTAGCCCGTTCCAGGCCTAAAATTATGTTATATACAGTTAATCCACGCCCAGACCGTTTCAATACTACTGTATATTAGCCCGTTCCAGGCCTAAAATTATGTTATATACATTTAATCCACGCCCAGACCGTTTCAATACTACTGTATATTAGCCCGTTCCAGGCCTAAAATTATGTTACATGTATATACATTTAATCCACGCCCAGACCGTTTCAATACTACTGAACCCGTTCCAGGCCTAAAATTATGTTATATACATTTTATCCACGCCCAGACCGTTTCAATACTACTGTATATTAGCCCGTTCCAGGCCTAAAATTATGTTATATACATTTGATCCACGCCCAGACCGTTTCAATACTACCGTATATTAGCCCGTTTCAGGCCTAAAATTATGTTATATACATTTAATCCACGCCCATACCGTTTCAATACTAGTGTATATTAGCCCGTTCCAGGCCTAAAACTATGTTATATACTACATTTAATCCACGCCCAGACCGTTTCAATACTACTGCATATTAGCCCGTTCCAGGCCTAAAATTATGTTATATACATTTAATCCACGCCCAGACCGTTTCAATACTACTATATTAGCCCGTTCCAGGCCTAAAATTATGTACATTTAATCTACGTCCAGGTCGTTTTACTGCTACTGTAATTTTATGCGTTACACTCCTTATATTTAATCCACGTCCTATATATACCGTTTCAATCCTACAGTTTATTTACGCGTTCCAGGCCTTAAATTATGTCTGATATATTTAATTCACGCCCAGACCGTCTTAGTACAAATGTTTATTATCGCGCTCCAGGCTTAAAAGTATGTCTTATAATATACTTAATCTACGCTCCTGAAAGCCGTTTTAATACATAAATGTTCATAAATGCTTTTCGAGCCTTAAATTTTGTGTTATATTTTTAATCCACATACAGACCGTTTCAATCAAACAAAAAGGCTTTTTCAAGAATTGAAAATGGCTGTGCGTAAAATAAGATTTTTGCGGGATACGTAATGCCATTAAAATTCAGATCATATCAGAGCGGTAGGGATGATTTTTATATAGCCGAAATTATATAAATTTAATTATACCCGTCGCATGGATGAACCTGTGCGTGTCTCGAATGTCGTGCGAAATGCATTTATAAATATTGTCAAAATCTCTTAAATGTTAAAGAATCTAAATATTCTTTCAGATATAACAATATTTTGGATGTACCACGAGTAAAAACATCAACTTATGGTAAGAAAAGTTTTAAATTTGCTGCAGCTGTATTGTGGAACAGCCTTCCAGACCATTTCAGGACTGAGGGCAGTTTTTATCAGTTTAAAAGCCTCATTCAGTCCTGGAATGGATCTGAATGTCACTGTTCTGCTTGTAAGTAGTTGTTTTTTATCTTCTGTTTTAAACTGCTTAGTTATTTTTAGTTGTCTTCAGTCTTAGCTTTAAACTGCTTAGTTATTTTTAGTTGTCTTCAGTTTTTAAAACTGCTTAGTTATTTTTAGTTGCCTTCAGTTTTAGGTGATGTTATGCTATGCTTCAACTGTATGTTGCTGTTGCTTAGGCTGGTGCTTTTGATCTTACTTTTTTTTAACTGTATGTTGCTTTATGCATGTGCTAGTGCTTTTGATGTTATTTATTTTATTGTACTGTCACGTCATTTTAATTTGTATGCATGCATGTATGTTATGTTTGTCTGTATTCGGTAAAAAGCTCATCAGAGCTTGTGTTGTACTGTTTTGTATGTGCCGAACTAAAATAAAGCTTTTGTATTTGTATTTGTAATGGTTTGTATATGTAGAGTATGTAACCAAGCCTATATCAGGGTTACAAATGTGGATATGTCGAATTTAGGACACATTTCTGGACATATATGTTGATTGGATTAAATTTATTCGGCAGAATGTGTCTTCAAATGTTATGAAAGGTTACACACGTCAAATAGATCGATATTAAATAATTTAATGGTTTTAAAAGAATTTAAATTGCTCAAAGACGTTTGTATTTTAATTTAAATAATTTGTATTAAAATGTGATGCCTGTCCTTTTCTAAAACTAAGATCGAAAAATGACTAACTTCCGTATCTTATAATTTATTTTTCTAAAACTTTCTTATCATTTATTATTTAGTGAATTGTGGGACAAGCGCGATAACCCTGTTTCATTCCCACTATGCAATAAAATCCCATTGAAGTCGTGGATCGGCCTATCCGGTGATTGGCCTATTCGTTGATTAAGCCGCTGCCAGCTACTGATGTATTTGGACATGCTGAAAATTCACTCTGCAGATGCAAGACGTGCAGAAACGCTCATACCCATGAGATGTTGGGGTAATGAGGCCAAAGTTATATAGGAGCAGCCTGGCCGCTAGTAGGAAATATGTTGCCGAGTTCTTTAACCGGGTATCCAGAAGGCCGTGCTTCAACAAAAACCACCATGGACTTCTAACCCTAACACAGTAACAACCGTCCGACCGAGGCCGAGGGTATTTATCAGTGTAGGACGTACAAAAACCCCAAGAACGAATGCAGAAAATTTCTCACCTGTTGGCTGTAGTGAATGAATGATATCAGGGGTGATGATGGAGCGAAAGTGGAATCAGAACCTCTGACTTGGGTAAGTTGGGAGAATGCATGTGCGTGGATAAACGGCCTATCCATCGACGGGTCCAATCGATGATCTGTCGGCTGCTTATCCAAGAAAATTACACACCTGAAGCAATCGGAACATCTCTCGGCCATTTCCGTCAAGGGTCGAGAAAGTGACCTCGGAGGTAAGTGATCTCCATTTTGAACTATTTTCAGTGATTTCAAAGAATTTGTGACGTCACAAGTTCGTTTGTGACGTCTCAGTTCATTCATTTGATTGGCTTGTCATTGACGTTTAGTTGATTGTTACTGATGACGTCAGATTGTAAACAAATACTTATCCATTTAAACGTTGTCAAAGAAGGAATTTTTTGGAAGTGTTAGCGAATTTAAGTTTAAAAAATACAATCTTGTATTAGATTTTTAGTTCTGCTTCGATAAAGATCTGTATAGTTGAATAATAAAAGGATAATCTATTTCATCGCACTAAAATAATGTTGTTGTGTAAACAGGCTAACCGCATCACATTTGGACCGAATTTTGGTCCATATCCATACACTTACCTCCGAGATTACTTTCCGACCATAGGCGGAAATAACCGAGGTGATCCGATTGACACCTGAAGTAGACAAGTTGTCGGCCCTTAGTTGATTAAAATGTTTCCTACAGGTACGAAAATATCTTCATCTTTCATCATTTATCATGTTTATAGGTGCTACTTCTATATTATAGACATTTACGCACAACGCGTGTGTCGAGTGTCGTAGTTGTATCTCTGTGATCTTAATAATTCAGCGAAGGTGTTACTGCCGTGCTGTCTTTTCCCACTTCTCATCTTCTGATTTCAGTAATATGTCTGGATCTAAAATGTTCCAAATATCCTTGATGGTGTTAGGCAGGGGCTGCTCTGGCTTCTAAAAAGCTGGCGCCAAAAAAATCGCCAACTGCATTTTTCTGTCGCCAGTTTTATAAAATGTCGCCAGATTAGAAATCACTAGATCAGTATATGACCTGGCGAAATTGTTAAACATTATGTATGACATTTGGTCAGACAGAGACACCCTGAAAATATTCTGCCACGTCAGACGAAATCAAAGTTTGCCGGACTCTTAGTTCATTTTTTTTCAAAAGTTTGGTCTCAAGCAGCCCGTTCAATAATTTTATTTTAATCATGAAAAGATATGTGATTGATTTCTTGTTAGCAGGAAACCAAAATTTTACAGTAATTTATTAGGTGAATGAGTGAATGAACATAAAACCGGAAATACTGAAAATCGAACTACGCAACAACAACAACAACAACAAATTGTTTATTTGCCAAATCACGGCGCCCACAGTGGGCAGTGGATGTGTGAGAGTTTTCTAATTACGAAATTAAGACGGACATCCGGTCCGGAAATCACTCAACAATTTTCATACCTGTATTTTATTTATTACATTATAACAAAAATATTGCTACAAAAATAAGTTTGTTTTGTTATTTTTATACATTAATTAACAGCATCAATTGCTTTATTACATGTCTATTCAACTCCGATGCAGGTAAAGCCGCTTTTCATCAGACAACTTTGTTGATTCATTTATTGCCGATTTCCGTTTAATAACTCCAAATAACACACATGTCGCTGGATACTACACAATACACGTGTATTTACGACCATAGAAGCCGACAAAGGATCGTAAATGATGCAATCGCCGATAACCGATATATTTAACACGTGCATGCATCGTTTAAAACTATAAAACCTAGGCACCAAAAAAAATCGCCAGACACAATATTTTGTCGCCAAATGAAAAAAAAAATCGCAATTGGGCGACATTGGCGAAGCCCAGCGCGGCCCCTGTTAGAGATGAAGCTGGTTTTAAATAAATCAGTCTGGACATATGAGATGCAGAGTTGCTGATTGTGTCTGTTATGATTTTTCCTGTTTGGTCTTGCATCATTAATTGGGATATTTGCCATTCCATCCATTCCTTTATGAAGTAAAATCAACCAGTTTTCTTTTCGGTTCTTTCCTCCTTTATTTAAGTGATTTTTAACCTAGCTGTTTCATAAGATGTATTATGGAGTCATCTTCATACTTCTTCATAGTTGTTGGTGGTCTTTATTTCGGGTAGCCCGAACCCGAGTCAAAATCCCAGAGACAGAATTCGACTTTAATGAATTGATGACTTTCCAATTTAAAAAAACGGCACCTAGTGTCTACTTATGGTACTAAAAACTAGCCGCAGTTTGTCCTGATGAAAACTTTTGAAATGGAAAATTTTTAACTCTTCATGTTAATTACAGGTCTGAAAATCTAAGTGAGGATGTTATTAAAACCCCCTGCTGTGTAAACATAATTGTTAATTAATTAACTAATGTTTTATTACCCCCATTTACCTGATGCTAATCTAAGGTAGAACCCCTGCTGTTTTATAGGTTGATTAAGCAAGCTTACCAGACATCTGTGTTCCAATATTCAAACTCACCTGTTGCCTATGGCTATAGTAACATCTACTAATGAGGTTAATTAGATAATTTAATTGGCATAGACAAACAATACACAAAATAATGCAAAATCTTTATTACAATATCATAGTCTTTTAGTGCTGATAGCCAGTTTTTTAACTGGAAGTCAAAAGGGAGATAAATCTTGTAAAACTGGAAATGGGTCAATTACTTAGTTATTTGACAAATTTTTCACAAAATATTTTAAAGATATAACAAGCTTTCGATATTGAATTTTTATGTTTAAGTAAAAATATAACAAAACATATATAAATATATGAAAATAAATTTATGAAAATATTGTAATTTTTTGTCCTGTAGGTCAGTATTTCCGGTATGCCAAGATTTAAAGGGGGGGAACCTCAGGTCTGGTAACTCATGGTGATATGTCATTACTAAATGAACATAATAATAATAGTAATAATAATTCATTTATGATTATTACCTTGAAATTCATTTTAGTGTTATTTTTGTTGTAGTTTTACAAGTTTTTATTTTATATGTATGTAGAGCTTTGTTTGTTGCTTTAAACATAGCAACTGACGGTCAGAAAAGCTGTTTGCTTTTTGTCTTGTGTAAATCTAAGAAAAAAACCCGCAAAATTAGGTCTTTTCGTTTAGTCATCCAGAATCCTCTGCTGCCCAATGATTTTTGTGCAAAGCAAAAATTTAAAAAAAAGTTGGACTGCAGAGGATTCTCGGACTAGGTTTTTTCAATACGTTAATTAACTATTGCAATATAAAAATGTTAACAATTAAAATAAATACATCCTTAACAGATCTGTGTTATTAATAAATTAATGTAACTAATATTTTAATACTTGTTGATGCAAAGAAACTGGTAACTGTTGTTGAAAGAAAATTCAAGCAGGCTTACACAGCGCAAATGGAAAAAATCCTCGCAACTTGCCATATCATCGTACAAATTCGGTAGTCAACAATGAGCTTTGCAGTCTAGCTCTGTTGGTATTGTTACATCTGCTAACTTTAATTTTGATGTTATACGAACTTTCTTTTTTGGAAATGGTGTTTACAGACTTGTTATTTACTAGGCATTGGAACAAATGCATATGCCTGTCGTGAGTGTTGAAAACGACCCCACTTATAGCTAAAGAAGAAAAACTCGGTAGCGAAAGCTATAGCAAAAACACCGCAATCCACTCCATTGTCTTGTTGTTGTTGTACTTTCGTTTTTTATGTTAATAATATTTTCCTTTATCCAAGTGAAACTTGAATTTTAGTCACATCATTCAGATTTCGATTTGTCCAGAATGAAAACACAGTCACTGTTTGTATTTTGGATTGATGTCACCCAATGATCGCTCCCGGTATGACAAATTTGGATAGATGGTAGTGGATCAGTTCCAGCTTTACTTCATATTCCCATTTTCCTTCTTTGGTCAACAGGAAGGGAACATAGCCTGTATCTTGAAATCCATTGATATTTTTAAATTGTTGTCTGAGAATTTGTTGTAAAAAATTTGTTGTTTTTGAACAAAGTGTGTTGTCATTTAGGATGTCACGTTTTTCAGTTTAAATGTTGCAGTGATGTATCCAAATGCACATAGCATTTTGCAAGTTTTTACCTTCGGTCGTTTTCAATAGGTCAGAATTCTTGATTTTTGGCGAAAGTTAGGCCTTTATTTCAAATAAAGTGACACTAATGTCCCATAACAATATGCACCGGGTCAACATTGTGTCAAAATTTCACCCTGCTAGTACATTTCATTACATATAAGAACGAGCTCTCAAGAGGAAGGTCATGCAGTCTAAAAATCTACTTTTACTTTAAGTTTTCAGTCCTAAAAATAGTGAATGTCCTTAACTGACTCAACATGTTTATGTTCAACTAAAACCAATAAAACTGTATCCTCAAGTTTCCTAAAATATACAGCTTTCCAAAAATGCCAAATTTATTCTGGTGGCATGTATACAGTTCAAATTCTATAATAGGCAGTAGATCTGGAATGGTTCTGGTATTTAGTAGATCTGGAATGGTTCTGGTATTTGGTGGTCCTACATCACAATGCTATACATTTACATATATGTACAAAGTAAACAGGTAAAAGTCAAAGAAGCTTACACTGTTTTGGTTATTTCCCATTGTTAAAAATGACAATTTCTGACTCAAATGGAAATAAATCTGTTCTATTTATTCCCAATCAGGATCATAAATTAAACCACATTACCAAATATAATGTCCAGTACACAGGCAGGCACAATTTTACTAGTACACCATGTACTAGTATTTACGTTTTCTAAGGAGTAAAACTGTATTGAGTCTTGGTGTTCGTTAATTTCGGACCACTATTTGGTCATTGCATCACACTTCATTTGTTACGTGAGCCGACTTGGAGATCTACACATATGCATGCCATCTGGTTGCCCACCAGAAATATATAATAGGTGAAAGGGCAACTGTTAAGTTTTATCACAGCTGATAATGTACATACTGAGTATTTATTAAGAATAAATTTCCAATTATCTTTCATTGAACAGTCTGAAATATATTGTAGATTTAACTAGAAGTCTAAAATATATTGTTAAATTAACTGGATTCTGTGTTTCAGGTAACTTTAACCATCCAGCTGCTTACCCTCAACGTGCTGCTACAAACATGTTTGAACCTTTGGTCTTTCCAGCTGCTAACTCTCAATTTGCTGCTGCAAATCCAACTGGACATGTACAGGTAGAATGAATAATCATACACTCGCTTTTTTTAAAATCCAACAAGCATACAACTAACTTCGCGGAGAATAACGGCAATAAAACTTGGCCTACTGTACAGGCAGATTAGGCACAGTATCCCAACACTTTATATATATCTACAAATACACAAGTTACAGTTATTGTAAGTTTTTGTTAGATTATAAAAACAGGCATAGAAAAATAACTTTTGTGGCCACAAGTAAATTATTGCTAGTTGACAACATTATTACAAATCAATTTGTACAACCTTAATCTTTGAAGCATTTTAATGATTTGTTTTCTTCAATAATTACTCTACTAATCTTTTATCTTGCTGTAATAATGAGTATGATTTCAGTTCTTAGTTTGTATTATCACAACAACGAATGAATGTTTTCTTTATTTACACTGTACAATAATTAAAATGTTTATTAACTTCATTTGTCATCACTTATACATGTAGTACATATATGTTAATTACATTATAAACAGTAGAAACAGTGTAAAACATGTATTGTGTTTGTTTGTTTGAACGCTTTTTTCAGCTATTTCATGGTGTCCAGTTTTTATTGGAGAAGGAAACCCCTGACCTTCGGTAGGAAAACTGGCAATCATTGTCAATTAAGATTGTAGTCGAACGCACCCTGCCCGCAGTTAGGCTCAAACCCGCAATCTCAGTGTTGATCTGACATACCACGTGATTAATAGTACACAAACTACCTTAACCACTCGGCCACCTGGGCCCCCCATGTATTGTGTATTCAATGGAAAATTCACCATGTTCACTATTACAAATATTTAAACAAATTGAAACACATCTTTTTTAGCCTGCAGCAGTTTATCAACAGACTGCAAACATGCCTTATCAGCAAGCAGTTGCTGTACCTCAACTAGGTAAATATCCAATTTATGAACATATATCTAATTTACAATGTGAATTCTGAATTTTATCTGATGGGGAAAATTCAGTCAGTATAAAAAAGGTTATAGCAACTGGTAACAAATTAATGAAGGGGAAAAAATACAAATCTGAATCCTCAAATTGTAAATAATCTTCAGATCAGCAAGTAATGATCCAAATGTTTTGTAACTTGGAACAAATGATGTCTGTGGGGTCCTGTACAAAGTTTTCTCAACTTTCAAAGATTCTTGGACTTATTATACTTGTGCATAATGAATAACTAGAATATAAAGGGAATATTGTTACAATTTGTTGTGTATAATTAACTAAATTAAGGCCATTAAAGATATGTTTGTTTCCCCATTTCCAACCCTAGATTTTACAGGTGGGTAGGTAGGTAGGTAAAAAAAATTTTTTTTTTTTTTTTGCAGCAGCATTGTTTCATAGTTTTAAATTTGAAAATTTACAAGGCATGACGAAAATCTAGAAACTTCCGATCACTTCTGGTCATAATAAAACCATGATCGGTATCGGGCGGGTACCCAGTTTTTTCCAGAAATAAAAAAATTAATAACTTAAAAATCGGAAAATAAACTTTTGGGTCGGCGGGCATTTCTCTGGGTCTTTCGGGCGAGAGGAAACAAACTATATTTTTAGTCTAGCCTATGAGCTGTACAAACAAAAAAGCTATGGTCTCCTTTAGTTTTACATTCAAAGTAAGCTTGGTTGGTACAATATTTTTTCAATCCAAATGGTGATTTGCCATTCTTTCTATACAATTGTTATCAAATGTAAAAGATGTTGTAAATGTTGTTTTTTCGACTTTTGCTATACTAAATTTGATAATTTTGACTTTTTCTGGACAATTTACCTTTATTTCTAATTAAGTGACACTTCTGTTTCATAGCAATATGCACCGGGTCAGCATTTGGTCAAATTTTCAGCAAAGTTTCAATGCATATAAGAAAGAGCGCTAAAGAGAAGGATCATATGGTCTAAAATCTACTTTTACTATCAGTTCAAAAATACAACCTTTCCTTTACTGACTCAACATTTTATGTTCAATTAAAACAAATAAATTGTTTCAAGTTTCTGCAAATATTCAGCTTTCCAACAATGACAAATTTATTCTGGTAGCATGTACTGTTCAAATTCTACATTGGGCAACAGTGAACTGATCTGTTGAATAGTACTACTGTAATGCTCAAATTCTAGACTGGTTCCTGGTATTTGGTTAGTCTACACCCAGTGTTCAATCTAGAATTTGGCCTAAGGGGGGTCATGATGGCCCCAATTACTTACCATAGGGGGCCAGAATTTATAACTAGGGGTCAATAAAACCAATATAGAGACATGACAACCAGACAAAAACTGAAGGCTTATGATTAAGTTTGCTTAAACAAAATTCCTTCACTTCCGGTTGCTGTAATTTTAGAACGTCTGCTTTAAAGAGTGTTAATGTGCCTCGTTAAAGTGGACGTTCTAAAATTACTGCAACCGGTAGTGAAGGGATTTCTTTTATTAGTTTTTATGCAGATGGAACATGTCATGTGTTGTTTATCTTTATCAAAATTAAGCCAATCTTTATATTTAATATCAGATAACCATCCATCCTGAAATTTTCGTGTGACACTGATAGGATTCGATGTTGACTGAGAGCTTGATGCAGTCCGCGGCGCAGATTGTTCTTTTTCAGCTTCTTTGTTCGCATTCTCTGTCGGTGCGGTACCCGCTTCATTTTTATTTTCATCCGTTTTTGCATGTTTATTTCCAATTGGAGTAAAATATGAATACATACGCTCCATCTTGAAGCATGAAAAACACGTTATAAAAAAGTCAATAATATATTGTCTACGTGATTTAGACGCTTGCTAAATTGTAATTGTACATGATAAAAAGCGTACTTAGGACCGAGAATACAGTTAAATTTCCGGTATATTTTAAAGGGACTTTCTCAAAGTTGTAGACTATGGGGAATTTCTCAAAGCAATGAAAAATTAAGTTGCGCCAGTAATGACCCAGGAGGTTTTTTAAGCGTGTCAATTCAACAAAAAATGCGGGAATGGCGCTCTAGATTGAACACTGTACACCTCAACGATATACAATTATGTACAAAGAAAAAGTCAATTAGTCCAGGGCTCACGCTGGGTCAGAATTATAGGGAGAAGTCACTTCTCTATTGTGATGCTGACAGGGAGAAGTGAGGATAAAACAGGGAAAAGTGGGAGGATAACTGGGAGAAGTTTCATTATATGTCGCGGAAGTGTCCTATTTTGTTTGTTTTTTTAATATGTGTTAATTTGGCATTTGAATTTTTTATTATTACATGTTTTTTAGCAGTTCAATTTATTGAGGATAAAGTAAAAGATTTAATTAACTATTATCACACATTTTCATAAATACATGTACAGTACGCCCAGAGTGTATGGTCACTCAAACACTCTACACAGTGTAGAGTGTTTCACGGTGTTACACCAAAAATTTTGAGTGTAGACAATCAAAATCACCCACTAATTATCTCTACCCCAAATTGCAAAAAATAATTGTTTATTCAATTTGTTGTTAGTCACTCTTGCATTACCAACAGCTATATAGACTGGTAAAGTTATGTCAATACGAGGAAATTTAGAACTTTTTAATAATTTTCGTAAATAAATCGGAACTTGCACTAGAACTGATTTTTTTTAAGAACAACTTGATATACGGTAATTAAACAAAAAGACAATATATAGTCCTTAGTTCAAGTAACAACAAACGGTATACCAGTGATGATGTGTTTTGTCCTTATTATTTCATATACATCATATCAATTCGGTTTTTTTTTGCCGGCAATACACTAATGTTAACGTTTTCTCTAGACAAGGTGCACATGACAAAAATAAATACACAATTGTTTAACACACGGTCACCAGAAAGTAATCGAGGTTACATCTTTAATGTTCTAAAACCATGAAATAAAAATAGAAGTTTCATTTAAAAAACATTATCCGTATACACATTAAAAATGTCAATTTTTTACACCGAATTTGACTCGTATTAGAGGTAAAAATAGATCGATTGGTTTATGTGCCAAGTAACTGTTAACCGGTATAACGATGATTGTTGTTTTTATAGCTCTGGTTTCATTATGTTTTCACTGAAATAATATGCGAATTAAGTTTCGTTTGTCAAAAAAATTGACAATAGGCATACACTTAAAATATTTTTCTCCCTACTCTAGACTAAAGCCACTTGTAACATGTACATAAATACACAACTGACCTGTTAAACCGCATGCTTTGCATAAAGTATAATTCGGGATAAAAGCTTTACATTTAACTTCAGTATTGCCGAAATTAAAAAAAAAAGTAAGTTCTGTTTGAAAAAAATTCTGGTTCAGGTAAAATAGTTTTGAAAATACAATGCTGACAGAAATAGAAATAAATAAAAATAGGTTTCCAGGCATGCGCACACTTGCATAAATTCGCGAAGTGAAAGAAGCTGAACTGTGAATTGTACTAGCACAGCTGGTCACTCTCAGACTTCCAGGATTGTAATAAATCAAATTGTTAACGTTGTTGAAACCACTAAAGACGCTAATTATTTACAATTAATTTTTAAATATAGATAGACATATAGATAAAGACAGACAAGTTATTTCTGCATGCGCAAAACAAAAGAAAAATCGTGAAGTTCGAAGATTGAACACATTTTAATTTTGAAGTAATGAGAAAAGCAAGACATTAGTTGGTTCTTTGCTTGCAAAAAACAATCGATACAATATATTTTCTACACCCTGAAAATCCGAAAAACACAGTGTCACACCGTGTTACACCCGAAAGTCGGCACATCAAGGGGATTAATTTTAAGGTGGTGATAGATAACAACACTCTGAAACACTGTGATTCTCCGAGAAAATTTTGGTGATACACCGTGTAACACCGAGAAATTTCTCTAATTTGAGTGTTTGAGTGGTCTGGGCGTACTGTATTAAACATAACAATAAAAAAAGTATCAACTGTCACAAAACTGTTCATTAAAAAAAATGTTTCTTTGTCATTGGTCTACAAATTGATTGAATTATAATGAAGTACTATTAGAACTAGAAGTAGAAAATTACATGATTGTGACAAATCTGTTAAAAGTATTGAAACATATTTAACTTAAATTTGTTTAAAGTAAATGCCAAAATACTATTTTTTACTACGTTTCTATCATTGCAATACTCATTTCAAAACGATCAGCATCGTATATTTGCAATCCCTGGCATTAAATTCATATCCGCTCCGGAAACTTTCACATATTTATGTTCTGAACTGGTTTCCGGTCGTATTTTAAACCTGCGCTTTATATACCAAATAAAAGTTAAAAGGGTACCAGTTGATACCTGTATCAAAAAACGAAGATTTCTTAACAAAATGGGAATAAAATTTGAAATGTGTCATCACGTGATTCTAGAAAATGAAAGGGTGACTTTTTAAGATGATCGAGGGTGAAGTTGGACCACGATAAGGCGACTTCTTCGCCCGAGTCGCCCTCCAATTGCCATTTGTGATGCTAAAGGCAATAAAGCTGTTCTATCTAATCCCAATCTTGATCATTATTAAACCACTTTACCAAATACTAGTATAATACACAGGCACAAGTTTGCTAGTACATGTACATTTTTGAAGTGGTAAAACTGTAGATGGAAAATGAGTCTTGGCATCTGTTAATTTCGGACCTTGTATGTGATAATTGCACTGCACTTCATTTGTTATTTTCGCCAACTGGGTGATCTACACACATTCATCTGGTCGCCCACAGGAAATTCTACTGGCATTGGTGACTGGGATTCTACTTACATTAGTGACTAGGCGACTGTTAAGTTTTATCACTGCTGATAAATGTACATCATGTACATACATGTACTGAGTATTTATTGAGAATAAATTTCCGATAATCTTTCATTGAAAGGTATGAAATATATTGTAGAATTGCCTTTATTCTTTGTTTTAGGTAACTTTAACTATCCAGCTGCTAACCCTCAATTTGCTGCTGTAAATCCAACTGTACATGTACAGGCAGATTGGGCACAGTATGCCAATACTACATATACACAAGTTACAGTTATTGTAAGTTTTTGTTAGATTATAAAAACGTATAGAAATTTGTGGCCACAAGTAAATTATTACTTGTTGCCAACTTTATTACAATCAATTTGTACAACTTTAATCTTTGAAGCATTTTATAGCTGCGAAAACGTAGCTTTGATAGTCGCAAAAGAAGAGCAACCATCAGAGCTACGTTTTCACAGCTATGGTCGCAAAAAAAAAAGAGGGACCATTAGAGCTACGTTTTCCCAGCTAATCATTTTAATGATTTATTTTCTTCATAAATTACTACTATTAAAACTTTTAACTTGCTGTAATAATGAGTATGATTTCAGTTCTTAGTTTGTATTATCACAACAATGAATGAATGTTTTCTTTATTTACACTGTACAATAATTAAAATGTGTATTAACTTTATTGTCATCACTTATACATTACAAATACTATTACAAATATTTAAACAAATTGAAACATGTCTTTTTAGCCTGCAGCAGTTTATCAACAGACTGCAAACAAGTGCATGTATTATCAGCAAGCAGTTGCTGTAACGCAACCAGGTAAATATCCACTGTATGAACATATTCAAGAACTATTGAAGTATTATTCCCCTGATCCCTGGGTCATGATGTTTTATTTAACCTATAGTGCATTTAAAAGATCACATCCAACTTAAAGAAAAATTTTTTACTAAAGATTTAAGCAGCATGATGTTTTTTGTCGTTAAGAAAGCAGCAAAACATTCAAAAATGTATTTACTGAAAGTTGTCCAATGATTCCTATATATATGTACAAATCCAAAGCAATTGTTCTAGAATTTTGTAGATCATGATTTATTCGTTCACAATTCACAGAATATTTTACAACATTCTTTTCTCAAGTGTTTTAAAAAGTAAACAGAATATAATGTACAAAAATTGTAAACAGAATAAAGTGCAAATCTGAGGACAAACAAAAAATGAATCAAGGCACCCCTTATATTTTTGAAATTGCAATTCCATCTTGACAATAACTGACTTTTTTTTACACTGTGCAATTTGCTTTGTATAGTAGCCCATTATGAAATAGGAGTTGTGACTATTCTACAACAATGAAGGCTTATCAATCAATAATTCTAATATGATTTGCATATTTAGAAGTATGTTTATTTCATTGGTTGAGATTACTGTCGGTAGAGGTTTTCAACGAAATTTATTTTTTGATATATGAAGTTGACTTAATTTATTTTTGGATAGATGATCACGTTGACCAAACTATTTTTGCCGTAAACAACGTAAACAAAGATGGCTGCTTTAAATATTGAAAGTAGCGATCAGCTGTCAAATTATTTGTTTGATGAATTCTCATAAATGATTTGTTAAATTTAAAACTTTCCTTGTGTTCGATACAGAAAATAAGGTTATAGATTGATGTAAAACTTAATTGTGTTTATTAAAATCAGAAAATGGTTTATGGAATAATCGTTTGTAAAAATGAACAAAATATTCATATGTTCAGTCAATCCCGCAACCAAATACACAAGAAATATGAAGTTGAGAAATAAATTAGATAAATTAATTCCGTAATGCAATTTTAAAGAATTATAAGGATTAATCACGGTTTTCAATGGATTTATCGGTATATCAACAAGACCAACTCACTCACAGTTTGTTTTTGAGTGAGTTGGTCTAGTTGATATACCAATAAATCCATTGAAAACGGTGTTTAATCCTATAATAAACAATTTAGAATGTTAATATTATGTACTAAACATATATTAAGTGCAATTATAAATTGTTAACAATGTTTTTATGTTATACATGTAACTTTACTATGGCATTTATTTAAAACATTTAAAAAATGTTTCTCCTTACAGGATTGGCTAAAATTCCGGCCTCGGATATTACATTCCATGGATTACTTGGAGAAGGAGCATTCGGACAAGTTTATCTTGGCATCTGGAGGAATATATATTGCGCCGTAAAAGTGCCGAAAACGAATCTAGTAGAGGTTGCCAAAATTTATTTTGACAAAGAAGTAGAACTACTGAGGAAGATAAATCACTCAAATATTGTCACCTGTTTTGGCATTTGTCCTGAGGCATACATGATAGTTTTTGAATACATGGAAAATGGCAGCTTAGAAAAGTACTTAAGGTAAGTTATATTTTCTTTGTGGTGTTGTCTTTAAGGCGAAGCAAAGATCGTGGTTTTTAACATTTAACATGTTTTAGTGAAGACTTGAAAAATACTTAGTCTATAGAAGTATATCTTGACGATGAAACCTATGTACATGTATATTGTTTTAAATTCATAGAAAATGGTAACTTTTATACATAATTGGGAAGGTTGCAGATCAACCTTTCCCTGATAATGCTCAAGTACATGGATATTACTGAGGGTACCGTGAACCTGTCAAATTACGCTTGTGGAAAATAGTTAAAATTGGGGAAATATATTAATTATATAAAGCAGTGTACTGTATTGATCTTAAAAAACTGTACTAAGATTCCGTTTCCTTATTGTAATTTACTGTAACAGATAACTTTGATTACGGTTTATATTCATTCGGAGAAAATAAAAAAAGGGAAAATTAACTCGCCAGTTGAAACCCGGATTTGACCTTTTTACCTACACAGCACTGCCCGTATGTACATGGCTCACGCCCTATAAAGCACCATACCATCGTTTCAGACAATGTTGAATCTTTCTTTAAGTATTTAATTAAATGAAACACAAAAGGTACAGGAAATACATTTCGAGTTATTTCTTTCCATAATTGATTATGTCTGATACAATTTAAGACTGGAAATGGGGGTTCTTTGTCGATGTACAGATATAAAGGAATGGAAACCGGGCCATCTATGAAAATTTTTTAGTTTGAGAGAAAATGGCTTAGTGAAGTTTTTTGTAAAGAAAATATAAGTTAAATTAAATATAACACTTTCTAACCAGTAAAGAAATTATTAATATGAAAATTTTGGTGTGCAATTGGTTGTTTATGACAGAAATAATCAATTGGTGATTGAAAATTATCTTTTTAGCTACATGTATGTGAACACAACACTGGGCAGTTTGTTTACAAAACCACTCCATAGTGAAAGCTTACACATATTTTTATTCCTGGTTCTTTAGATTTATTTTACAGTTGTTCATTCTTGATCAACCAAAAATCTCGGTATACAAGTCAAAATGGGTCATCCTCCATAGCATCATAACAAGTCACAACGAGGTTGCTTATCAACATGATGGAAAACGTACCAATTTTCAATGTTGTGTTGTTAAAGAAAATGTTGCAATCATATTATTTTAGTATTTAATTAAATGAAACTTATCACAAAAAGTAGAGAAAATACATTTTGAGGTTTTTCTGTCCCTGACTGATTGTCTGATACATGTATGTGTCTATGTACTACACCGATCAACCGACTTTTATCATTTTGGTGGAAAGTAGTATGACACAATGAAAAACATCTAAATAATCTCGAAAGATGAAAACGAAGGTACAAACATGCAAGTTTTTCCATTTTTTTTTTTTTTTAAATTTACTGTAGGTAATAAAATATATAAAAGGCAATAAGTGTAGATTTGAAAAAAGATAAATTCAGTTCTTTAATCTCTTACTATGGGAACACCCATGGCGGGATGGCGGCGTCCACAGTCATGTAGGATCTCTAACTCGGAACAGTTGTTTTCTAATCTTTATGAAACTTAGGGAAAATGTTTATGGGCAAAATATCTCGGCCAAGTTCGATAACCAGCCAAATCATTTCAGCCACTTCAAGTTATGGCAAATTGATTTTTAAAAAAAGGCAAATTCGCCTTATCAGCTCTCTATCTCAAACATTTGTTGTCAGATCTTCATGAAACTTAGGGAAAATGTTTACGGGCAAAATATCTCGATCAAGTTTGATAAAGTTAGCCAAATTGCTTCAGGCACTTAAGAGTTATGGCCCTTTATACAAAAAATGGTATGGCCCTTTATACAAAAATGCCAAATTCATCTTGTCCACTCTATAAATCAAACGGTTGTTGACTGATCTTGGGGAAAATGTTTATGGGCATAATATCTCAACCAAGTCCGATTACCTGTCAAATCGCCTACCACAGAGTTCTGAATTTTTCTTAAATTACCGGTATTATAAAATGCCGAGTTGTACAGTAGAGTCTACTGTTAATGAAAAAGTTGTTCCTCATGAATGTTCCTGGAATCGTTGGTGTCTAAGGTATTGAATTGGCTGGTTATAAAGTTCATTATGGTAGTACATGGTTCTCTCGATATAATTGAAACATCTGCAAATACCCCTATAATTCTTTGGTATTAAATTGGCTGGTTATCAAATTCATTAGGGTTATAACGGTTCCTGCAACTTAATACATATACACACCTCTCTGTCAAACTTTTCAACCATTTACTAAAATTTTCGAAGGTGTATTTTTTGGCACTTTGGCACTTGTTTTTATTTTTGTCCAACTAATCTTATTTAATAAACGGATATTGTAGAACATGAAAATGATAAAATGACCTTTTATGACATTTTTTTTTTAAATTGACTATTTTAGTTTATAGGATATTTTTTTAGGTAATGGATATCAAAACTTAATTAAAAATGGATACAAACAGCATTTCATAGCAGAATCGTCAATGTGTACCACCAGACCTCTTAAAAAAGTGACCACTATTTTAACATCAATAATTAATCAGATTTGTAGATTCTTTGCTGTGTAGCTTCAAGAGTCTACATGTGTAATAGGTGAACATTGTTTTGTTCTTGATTGTTTGTTTGATGGGTGTTTAATGCCACTTTCAGCAAATTTTCAGCTATATCACGGTGTCCAGTTTTTATTGGGGAGGAAGTCGAGAGTACCCTGAGAAAAATTCGACCTTTCGCAGGAAAACTGACAATCCTTGTCAATTAAGACTAGAGTCAAGTGTACCCTGCCCGCAGTGAGACTTGAACCCGCAACCTCAGTGTTGACAGACCATGTGATCAATAGTAGACAAACTAACTAACCACTAGGCCATCTAGGCCCCAAATCGCTTAGTACTTTGGTCAATATATGCAAATCTTGTGGCCTGTCTGAATGATATAATATATTTGTCCTTTAGTAATAACATGTCTTTCATGTTTTCCTTTTCTGTTTTTATGTAAACGTTAACTGGAATTCTCAAAATATTTGCAACTGCCAATGCTACAAATAATTAGACATTTTAATTCCCAGTGTTACAGTTTAATATGATGTATTCATTCTTAGATAACGTCTCATTTGTATGCTAATTCACCGCTTACATTTTCGGTCGGCATCTTTTTTTACAAATTGTTAGCAGCCCTACTGCTGTTTGCCCAAATTCATACCTTCATGTTTAAGCAACAGATACATTGTAAAAAGTGGAAAAAATAAATGAATAAAAATCATTTTTTTTACATTTTTACATACATATGTAACAGCAATAAATGTGAACGCAGTATGTCAGCAATAGTAAAAAGTTCATCAGTTTTGAGAGTAACATTTGGGCCAGCTGACAATACCCTTAATTCAACTAGAAATGGAGGTCATATTATTTAAAATGAAGGATTAGGTATGGAATTTTAGACATCCTTAAACTGAAACATAAAAATGCGCGATTCTTAGAATTCGAGTCATGAATAGGGGATTGGTTATGAATTTTTCGTTCCATAAAAACTCATGCTCAAATGCATAAGTAAACTGTGTGTGTGTGTGTGTGGTGGTAACAAATTTTCACCCTCCCCCTTTCCACATAGTCTGAGCCTTATATTTGTAGACAAAAATTACAACAAAATCCGATGCAAAATAATTTTAACCTATACTTGCTGAATTTCAATTTTGCCATCATTTACCAAACTCAAATTCCACTTATACTCTGTAGTTATAACTACCACACCCATGTGTTTGTCTGGGTTCTAAATGCAACTCTAGATGCAATAGAAGTTATAAAATGATTTAAAAAAAATAGCCATTTAAATTATTAACAAACAACACATCCAAAACTTTTTTACTTCTCCCGTGCGCCCTGTGTACATAAATGGAGAACCACTATATAGACATGGACCTTGAGATGTTTACATATATACATGTAACAATCACTGATGTTAAATAAATCTATTATTATACCCCGCTCTTGAAAAGAGCGTGGTATATAGTGATCGTGGTGTCCGTCCGTCCGTCCGTTACAATTTCTCTTATTTCCATTGTGCAGGAGATATTTAACATTTTGATCAGAATGATATTTGGGGTTTCCCATAGAAAAACATGGACTTTGTCATTGACCTTAAGGGATACCCATCTCTTATGCGCAACTCCTCCTACACCACTGAATGGAATTTGATGAAACTTACATAGAATCCTTGTCACATAGTGCCATTGTGCAGGAGATATTTATCATTTTGATCGGAATAATATTTGGGGTTTCCCATAGAAAAACATGGACTTTGTCATTGACTTAAAGGGATACCCATCTCTTATGTGCAACTCCTCCTACACCACTTAATGGAATTTTATGAAACTTACACAGAATCCTTGTCACATAGTGTCATTGTTCAGGAGATATTTAACATTTTGATCGGAATGATATTTGGGGTTTCCCATAGAATAACATGGACGTTGTCATTGACATAAGGGGATACCCATCTCTTATGTGCAACTCCTCCTACACCACTTAATGGAATTTGATGAAACGTAAACAGAATCTTTGTCACATAGCACCATTGTGCACCTGATATTTAACATTTTGATCGGAATATTTGGGTTTTCCCACAGAAAAAATGGACATTGCTATTCTTTGAGGTGGGGGAGGGATGGGGGTTCCCATGTTTTATTTGCAACTCTTCCTACACTAGATTAAGTTTCAAGTTCATAAGTAAGAACACGTGCATTGTTGAAGAAATCATGAAGCAGGGGGTATCAATGGTGAGCTTTGCTCACAGTTTTTTGTCTCGCCTGCAACGATAGTCGCTGGAGGCGAGACATATGTATGGGAATCCGGCGGCGGCGGCGTAAACACTTGGACATCTTGCTTCATATCTTTGTAAGCGTAAGCCCTAGGTCCATCAAATTTGGTCCAGTGGTAGCTTATGATGAGTACTTGCCAGTCAGTCACCTGTCACCTGACCTTGACCTCAATTTCACGGTCCAGCGACTACGTTAAAGTTTTTGGATCACGACAGTTCCTCTGTAACTATGCATGGTAGGATGACAATATTTGGTATATAGGTTGCTGATGAATAGTACATGACTGTCTGGTAGGTGTCACCTGACCTTGACCTCAATTTCACGGTCCAGCAACTACGTTAAAGTTTTTGGATCACGACAGTTCCTCTGTAACTATGCATGGTAGGATGACAATATTTGGTATATGGGTTGCTGATGAATAGTACATGACTGTCTGGTAGGTGTCACCTGACCTTGACCTCAATTTCACGGTCCAGCGACTACGTTAAAGTTTTTGTATTAGGGCAGTTCCTCTGTAACCATGCATGGTAGGATAACAATATTTGGTATACAGGTTGCTGCTGAAGAGTACATGACTGTCTGGCAGGTGTCGCCTGACCTTGACCTCAATTTCACGGTCCAGCGACTATGTTAAAGTTTTTGTATAAGGGCAGTTCTTATGTAACTATGAATGGTACGGTGACAATATTTACTATACAGGTTGCTGCTGAAGAGTACATGACTGTCTGGCAGGTGTCACCTGACCTTGACCTCAATTTCACGGTCCAGTGACTACGTTAAATTTTTTGGATTACGGCAGTTCTTCTGTAACTATGCATGGTAGGATGACAATATTTGGTATATAGGTTGCTGATGAATAGTACATGACTGTCTGGTAGGTGTCACCTGACCTTGACCTCAATTTCACGGTCCAGTGACTACGTTAAAGTTTTTGGATCAGGACAGTTTCTCTGTAACTATATGCATGGTAGGATGACAATATTTGGTATAAAGGCTGCTGATGAATAGTACATGACTGTCTGGTAGATGTTACCTGACCTTGACCTCAATTTCACGGTCCAGCGACTATGTTAAAATTTTTGGATTAGGTCTGTTTCTCTGTAACCATGCATTGGATATTTTAAATGATAACAATTTATAGCTATTTATTTAATGCTTTTGACGTAATTTTTTTTCGTTACTGATGCGGAATGCAGGCGAGACATTTTTCTGTGTTTTACTAGTATACATCCAGTCACGCACCAAAAATATCTGGTCAATCAATTTCTTTATTAGTTAGAAAGTGTTATATATAATTTACCTATTTAATTTAAGAAAAACTTTGCCATGGCATTTTCTCCCAACCTAAACAATTTTCATAGATGTCTCTGTTTCGATTTCTGCATATCTGTACACACCCCGATCAACCGACTTGTATCATTTTTGGTGAAAAGTAGTATGACACGATGAAAAAGGATCTAAACAAGTTAAGACCTATAAGTATACATGTGACTTTTGTTTGAATTGATATGTTAAAAACTCACTGTATACAATGTTGTAAAAAGGATAAAGCATATATTTGTCAGTTAATGTATTAAATTGTTTTATAATATTTTCATTTTTTAAAATCTGAAAATCTGTTCCAACGGTACTGGTATGTTTCATAGATCACAAATTTGAACAAAAAAATGCACAATTTACACTTTTGCACAATAAACATGTACATATGTATTTCTGTATCAGGTGTATTTTAAAAGGACATTCATCCAAAGTTCTTTTAATGCCAAAAATATACTTCTAGTTATGATTTATCATGCGTTTGAATACTGTTAACATATTTACTGAAAAAAATGATACGGAAAAAATCAGCTCATGTTTTTATAATGATACAATCAACGAAAGTTCCTTCCTTTATCAGTTCTAATGTAGCCGCTGCCGCTAATTTCTTAAGTATTTACATGTAGTTTTATACTTCCACATGGAACATTTGAATAACTTCGTGCAACTAATGCATGTCTGCAGATCATTCAATATTATACAAAAAGTCCACAATTGATACTAGTTTTATAAATTCTTGACCCCAAATCAATACATATGGAAAAAGGTTAAAAAAAAGATCGGAGCAGCGCTTTAAGTCATCTTAAAATCAAGTGAGGCATTAAACATAGCATAAATGCTCTCAACAAGACAATCCTAGAACGGGGCTTAAGCGCAAATCTCTGTTAAATACAGGGATAAAACTTAACAGTTGCCCAGTCGCCATGCGAGTAGAATTTCTGGTGGGTGACCAAATGACTGTGTCTAGATCGCCCAGTTGGCGAACGTAACGAGTGTAGCACCGACCAACGAACGATAAGACGCATTTGCGTTTACATTTCAAGTTTTGTCCCTTAAAATATGTTGTTACTAGAAAAATTTTTCGCGTGTATATTTGGTGAAGTGGTGTTATTAAAATCGAGATCGGGAATAGATAGAACAATTTAATTGACATGCTACCGTCAGAAATCGTCTTGAAATATTTTATGCGACATTTTTTCCAAGGGGAATAATTAAAACATTGTAAGCTGGTTTCGGCCTGACTTTCACTTTGTACGTATAGCATGGAGTAAATACTGACGGAAACCAGTACAAAGCAAATAAAATACGAAAATCACCGGAGTAGATATGTATTCGATGCCGGAAATTTCAAATACGATGTTCCTGTTTGAAATTACAACTGTAAAGATTAAAACACAATAATAAGTATTTTGGAATTCACTTTTAAAATATTAATTAAATTACAATAACATGTCAATTACAATTTGTTAAAGAATTTATAATAGCAGATTTTCCATTGAATATACATGTTATGGAATGATGTCATTTTCTACTTCTAGTTGAACACAAAGAAATATTAAACTTATTGTGCAGTTTAAATATAGAAAAACGTCCATTGTTTTGTTTAATCCAAAACAAGGCAGACAAAACACAAACTTACATCATGGTTTTAATATGTATGAATAAACAAACAATAACGAAAAACATAAAACAAGTACCATAGCACTCTATAGATTGTAGCTATGTCAATCATTCATACATTTGTCATGTTTTGTGTGTTAATTATATCTATTGTTAGCATCTGTGGCAGTTTTTTCTTTCTCACAAATCTTAAATCTAGAATGAACATTTTCCTGCATAATTAAAATGGAAATAATTTAATATTTAAATATATTATATAAATTACTAATTTGAAGAAGAATAAGGTAGCTAAAAATGCCAGAAATGTAGGACCTGGTAGCTTTGTGTATGTGTGGTGGGGGTGGGGGTAGGTTCCTAAATTCTGAGGGATAATCCATTAAAAATTATTGTCCGCCTGATAATTTTTTAATTAATCTTAACTTCAGGAAACAAAATACATGCTTCCAGTAGACTAAAATATCCAATTACTTCTATGTAGTGATCCAATGTAGGTAGTAACAAAACAAGACAATAACTTCTGAATTCATGTACATATGGTATAATGAAAACTGTACACATGATCATATGATTTATAGTTAAAACACAGTCTTGCGCTGACAACAGTTGGGCCCTTGGATTTTTCTTGTATAAGGGCCCAGCTGGCTACTGCAGGAAAAAAGTTAAGCTCTATCCCTGGTTAAATGTTAATAACCCTCTAGCTGTGAGTTCGAACTCATCAACAAATAACAACATAACGAGCAAAGAGATTTTCTAAATCTTTCATACTATGGCGACATTTAAAATGGTATAAAAATCGCAAAAGTCTGAAACGGTTGGGTTGCAAAGCAAGTGCTTTAATAAATAAGGAATGGTTTACAATTTGTTGGAAGAAGATTTTAAATCTGTGTAAAAAATGTAGGAGTTGATTACAGAAAATAGGTACAGTCTTCTGCAAATGTTCTGAAAAATGTTCCCAAGTTCCCAAGGCTGGAAAATTAGGAAAAAATCCGGGAACACTTCCATAATAGGAGGTGCACGACTTCAATACATGTGTAATCTTTCTGTCAAGTTTTTAAATTGGGGTTGAAAACTGTAGCAGGATTTGATTACACAAAGTAGGTACCGTCTTCTGCAAATGTTCCGAAAAATTACTAAGTTCCCAAGGCGGAAAAATTAAGAAAAACATCCTGGAACACTTCCATAATAGCAGGTGCACAACTTCAATACATGTACAATCTTTCTGTGAGAACTGTAGAGTTGATTACACAAAATAAATACCCTACATGTATTTTCCCAGCCCATCTGCCGCCCGCCCTCCCGACTTCACCATACTATAACCCGGGTTTGAACTTCGTGCAACCCGTCCAAAAAAATCAAACAATACAAACATAAACATCTACTGGGCAGATCAATATATTTTGGTAAATTTTTATTACTTGTATAAGGTCATGTTAAAACTAGGAAAGAGTTTGAGATCTTAGCTTTATAACAGGCTTTCAAGTGGCCCTAAATATTCCTAATTTTCCTTATTTTTTATCATCATCCCTAAATTTCCTTATTTTTTCTGAAAAGCCCTAAAAAGCCCTTATAAATCATGGCAAATCCTACATTTTGAAATTAATATATTAAAAATTCTTTAAGCTATAATTTATTGTAAAAGGTCAAGTATTTACATGTTTTAGAATGCAGTTAACTCACTTTCTTGTGTTAGTATACTTCCAGGAACTTGTGTTATTACCAAATGCCAGCTCAACAGACATTAACAGACCTACATTCATCAGATATCCAAAAGAACAAATTGCAGAAATAAAATTGGATCATCTGATGCTGAATGTGTCTGTTGATGGCTGACGAGTCGGTGTTGTTGGTAAGAAGTTCATTTTGTATGTGTTTTGTCCCTGTAGGTGAGTATATATATCAACCTAGAGTGCATTTGTGATAATGTAGTGGAACTAACATCCCTTATTTTTGAACAAAATGCTCTAAAAAATCCTTAAACTTGCCCTTATTTTGGGGGAAAAGTGCCCTAAATTTATCCCTTATTTTTTGTCAAAAAGTGCTTGAAAGCCTGTTATAAACATTATCTTAAAATTTAAATAAACTACGTTACTTTCGTTTTGATTACCATATCAAGATTAATGTTGCAGTTCTAATAAAATTTGTTGTTGTTTTCATAGTGTTTTATACAGCTCGGCAATATTTCAGCTATATTGGGGCGTCCTGTTTTTATTGGGGGGGTTGGGGGGGGGGGGGGGGAAGCTGGAGTACCACAGTCCATCGTATGGAAACTTATATTTGTCAGTCAATATTAAAGTCGAGCACTTCCTTCCAGCAGTGAAACTAAAACCCACAACTTCAGTCTTGACAGGCATGTTATCAATAGACGATCACTAACTACTTCAACTCGGCCACTGAAACCCTCAGTCTTGAAAGAAAGAAATTATTTAAGATTTTAATCTGCTAGATGCTGTTGTCCCCACATATATATATGGAGACCAGTAAAGTAATATTTATTAAAACACTTGACATATTTTTATATCTTTGTAAGCTTAAGCCCATGTTCATCAAATTTGGTCCAGTGGTAGCTTATGATGAGTACTAGTCAGTCAAGTCACCTGTCATGTGACCTTGACCTCAATTTCATGGTTGAAGGACTACTTAAAGTTTTTGGATTAGGGCAGTTCCTCTGTAACCATGCATGGTAGGATGACAATATTTGGTATATAGGTTGCTGATGAATAGTACATGGCTGTCTGGTAGGTGTCACCTGACCTTGACCTTATTTTCATGGCCCAGCAACTATGTTAAAGTTTGTGTATTAGGGCAGTTCCTCTGTAACCATGCAAGGTAGGATGACACCATTTGGTATATATGTTGCTGATGAAATTAGTACGTATACATGACTGTCTGGTAGGTGTCACCTGGCCATAAACCTCAATTTCACGGTTTTTTGATAAGGTCAGCTTCTCTGTAACTATGCATTTTATTTTTAAATGATAACAATTTAATGCTATTTACGTGATGCTCATGAATTAATTTTTTTTGTCTCTGATGCGGAATGCAGGTGAGGCATTTTTCTGTGTCCACACTTGTTCTCATCTCCACAATTACTACTGAATGAAATTAAATGAATCGTTCACAGAATCTTTATTCACAGAACAGTTATTTTTGTTAACAGCTTATTAGTGTACATCATCAAAACGGTAAATCCATTTATGCACGCCAGCCAGAAAGCCTAGATGCAATATACACATCTATATATATATATATATATATATATATTTCATTTTGAACCACGCAAGTGTCCATAAATATAGGTCAATCTTTCCAACACTTTAACATTTTTTTAAACCAACACATTCATATATGTATTGTTAAGTTTGTATCATTTCTATCTGTATACACTATGGTGTATCTTGTTAGTTGAAGAAACCTTACACAGTTTCAGTTTGTTAACTAAATTAATTTCTCATTTCAGTAATTGTTAAAAACAAAAGAATTATGTTATATCATGAACTATTTCGATAAAACCTTAATTCCCCCGGAAAACCTTAATCTCTTGGGAAAAACCTTAATTTTTTAAGGAAATCCGCTTTTTAGCTCACCTGACCCAAAGGGTCAGTGTGAGCTATTATCATCACTTTGCGTCCGTCGTCGTCGACCGTAAACTTTTTACATTTCAATCTTCTTCTCCACAACCACTTGGCCAATTGGAACCAAACTTGGCAGGAATGTTTATTGGGTGGTTCTTAACAAAGTTTGAGTTTTTGGTGCTGATCAAATATGAAACATGGCTGCCAGTGACATTAATGCGTTCTGATTGGCTGAAATTCAAAAATCTTCTTCTCATAAACTGCTTGACAGATTGATTTGAAATATTGCAGAAATGTACCTTAGATTGTCCTCTACAAAGTTTGAGTTTTTTGTGCCGATCCAAAATCCAAGATGGCCGCCATCGCAGGACATAGTTTAGCATAGGACCCTATGGGAAAAACATACAAACAACTTCTTCTGGGAAACTGTTCCACACAATGAAGCCAAATTAATAAGGAAATGAAGGTTGGATAATTATCTTATTATTTTGGGTTTTTCGAGCCAATTTCAAATTTAACATGGCTTCCAGGGCCATTAATGCATTCTGATTGGCTGAAATTCAAAAATCTTCTTCTCATAAACTGCTTGGCAGATTGATTTGAAATATTGCAGAAATGTACCTTAGATGGTCCTGTACAAAGTTTGAGTTTTTTGTGCCGCCATCGCAGGACTTAGTTTAACATAGGACCCTATGGGAAAAACAACTTCTTCTGGGAAACTGTACCACACAATGAAGCCAAATTAACGTGGAAATG
Organism: Limnoperna fortunei; assembly: GCA_944474755.1. Taxonomy (NCBI): domain Eukaryota; kingdom Metazoa; phylum Mollusca; class Bivalvia; order Mytilida; family Modiolidae; genus Limnoperna; species Limnoperna fortunei. The sequence continues at coordinate 58,586,096 of OX104120.1, forward strand.
AAGGTTGGATAATTATCTTTATTATTTTGGGTTTTTCGAGCCAATTGCAAATTCAACATGGCTTCCAGGGCCATTAATGCGTTCTGATTGGCTGAAATTCAAAAATCTTCTTCTCATAAACTGCTTGGCAGATTGATTTGAAATGTTGCAGAAATGCACCTTAGATAGTCATGTACAAAGTTTGAGTTTTTTGTGCCGATCCAAAATCCAAGATGGCCGCCATCGCAGGACATAGTTAAACATAAGACCCTATGGGAAAAACATACAAACAACTTCTTCTGGGAAACTGTTCCATACAATGAAGCCAAATTAATAAGAAAATGAAGGTTGGATAATTATCTTTATTATTTTGGGTTTTTCGAGCCAATTGCAAATTCAACATGGCTTCCAGGGCCATTAATGCGTTCTGATTGGCTGAAATTTGAAATTCTTCTTCTCATAAACCGCATGGCAGATTAATTTGAAATATTGCATAAATGTACCTTAGATGGTCCTCTACAAAGTTTTGAGTTTATTGTGCCGATCCAAAATCTAATATGGCCGCCATCGCAGGACTTAAGGTATACCCGCGGAGATTAAGGTTTTTTGTTGATTGGACCCCTGGGTCGATTTAAGCCCTCAGGCATAGTTGTTGAGAACGATCATCAGTTATTCTTATATATGCACTGCAGATCTATGTTTATGAATCTATATCTATGTATAAAATTAATTCTTGTCCAAATGAATTTATGTGAAAATCCAAAAAAATAACAATGCATGAACGTGATCTTGTATTTTTATAGTACAATCACGGTAACTTAGGAATTACGTAATTTTAGTAAAATTTGCTATGAACGCATTTCCTGTTCAAAGTTGACAGGAAATGCATTCACATTAATTCTCCATTTGAAGATCGGTAGGTAACTGAACATGTGAAATAATGAGAAAAATCGCTGCACGAGCGTACTATCAATACGCACCCGCCATACTGTTTGTTTACCTTTAATTTTAAAAACCAACACTGACTTTTAGCGGATTTCCTTAAAAATTTAGGGTTTTCCCAAAGAGATTAAGGTTTTCCAGGGGAATTAAGGTTTTGGTGTTTGTATGTTATTAAGCCAAATATTAAGAATTCTCTATTATTTTACTGTTAAGTTCATGTGCCAGTAAAAGTTATATAGTACAGCACTGCCTCCAATTAAAAATGGAGCTCGAGCTAAACATTACTTTTTACAATATCTTGTATAATGGCTTTTATTATATTTTTTACTATTTTAAAATTTTGTAGTGATATAAAATATTTTTTAGAATCCATAGTCCTTATGCAACACCACTCCCTGCGGAAATACTATCCTTCATACAACTTTGCCACATTGCCAAGCAGATATTAGACGGGCTGGTATACCTAGCATCACAGGGTATTCTTCACCGTGACTTAGCGACAAGAAATTGCCTGGTTGGAAATAATCTGATTGTTAAAATTGCTGACTTCGGAATGTCACGTGATATAAATGGTATATATTACTATACGGTAAGCTTTTATTATATCATTATGCTGATTAGTTAATTCCATTTCTGGAAATGATGTATTGCTAGTCGTCAGTACTGATGAAATACTTCTTGGTTGGTGTTGGAAAAGCATCAATAACTCATTAAAAAAGTTAAAATTAATTAAGAATTTACAATTTGCTAATATTATACAAAATACGGTGTTTAATAAAATGTAAGTACACAAATTGTAGCAGAATAAGCCAGATATTAAAGATTTCATTATTATTGGCATATGTTTCTGTACAGCGCTCTGCACATATAAATAACTACAGTATTTTTATATATTTATCATGTTTATTATAGGCTAAAGACGGCATTTTCCCCATCGCATGGATGGCACCAGAATCTTTACTATCTGGAAACTTTACTCTTGAATCAGAAGTATGGAGTTTTGGAGTTGTCTTATGGGAAATATTTTCATATGGATCCACACCAAATTTTGGACTGTCTAACCTTCAGGTACTTAAACGGAATATTACCTAATGCAAAACTATTTGAAAAACTCAGTTGATGAATCGTAGTATTAACATTCAAGCCGTTGTCTAATGCGTTATAAGATTTTAAAACTCTGTAGCAAATACTTGCGTGGATAGATTGCCATGTGTCACTTTCAGGAATTTTTCTGCTGTATTATGAGGATCAGTTTGGTGGCCGAAATCCAACCTGGACCATAGCATCGCCGGCAAATCTTATTATATTATGTCCTTATGCAATTCATATAAAAATCATTGTTATCTTGAGTAAACTTGTTATTTATCCCTTGTAACATTAGTTATAAACCTGTGAATCCTTTATCCAGTTGTTTCAGATGCCTCGGGGCCGAGTGGTTAAGCTAGCTTGTCATCTACCGATTAACACATACATACCTGTCAACACATAGGTTGCGGCTTCGAGTTATACTGCACACAAGGTGTGCTCATCTCCAATCATTTACTCCAGATATAAAGTGTTTTCAAATGCGGCTATTTAAATACATTACAAATTATACAAAATCATTGAAACAAAGGTTCCTAGTTTGAAAGTCAAGTCAATAATTAGAATGAAAAGAAAATAGACATGTTGTTAGTTGGATATTTTAAAATAAAACGCTTTTTGATCATTCTACAAAAAATGTATAATAAGTCACTCACCCATACCCCCTGATAGGCTGATTTGTAATTCAGTACAATGTGTTAATACATATTAAAAACAATGCAATGTGGCGGGGTATCAATTTACATGTATGTTCCATTAGATGCCATATATGTTGTTCTTGACTTTTTCTACGTGAATTTTTAATTAAAGTTAGCAAATGAATTTTATATTGTTTACAAACGTTTGTCTGTTTTCATGATGTACATCGGCATTTGGACAAAATGCGAGACTTCCAAACGTGAACCGCAAGCAACAAAGCATGGTGGATTTCGAGAAGATAAAATCGACTGCACCTCTAGGTTGCACTGTCGTTCAAAACAATGTCAAAATTTACTATGTAAAATCGCCCTGTCAACATAAAAACCCACTGAATTTTAAAGACCTTAAAAATCTCAAGAAAATAATTGTTGATTTCTATTTGCACCTTTTTGGATCTACAAAATTAGCATAAGTTATAAGTTTGACATACTGGGATGCTCGACCCACAGAGCAGCCCAGCTCGTCCCCAGGTGGCGGATAGGGGAGACCCTCTCGTTGGGGGGGTTGTCAGGTCATAATACGGAAAGCCTGGCCGCGGACCATAGTGGGTAACGTGTTTGGAGAGTGCCACGCTACTTGCACGATAAAGACCCCTTTTGTAGATTTCGAAAAAGAGTAGGCTCATTGTAGCCGCTACAAAAGCTAAATTCTCCGACCCTACCCAATACTCCGTAATTTTCCAGTGGCAGTCAAAATTGTGTTCCCTGTGTCCCATCCCACCCCCTTTTCCATTGATTTATCGTGTGTTAACTTCTTCCGTCCTGAATATAGCTGAAATACTGCTCGCTGGACGTAAAGCAAACATCCAATCAATCAATCAATCATAGTTTGACCAAACACAGTAAGCAGATTTCATTTCTCATGCAAAATATTTTAACTTTGGACACACTGAATTTTAGTGTAGACATGGCTGTTTGTCACAACCCTTACTTGTTGTTTTAGTTATAGACGACAGCATTGACAATATTTAAAATGCAGTCTAATTAAAATTAAATCTTTCACTAGCTCATCCCCCCCCCCTTTTTAAGGTCACCTGACCCAAAGGGTCATGTGAGCTATTGTCATTACTTTGCGTCTGTTGTTGTCGGAATCTGTAAACTTTGTACATTTGAATCTTCTTCGCTAAAGCCACTTGGCCATAATGTTCATTGGATGGCCCTTAACAAAGTTTGTTTTTTTATTTGGATTGGAAAACTAATATGGCCGCCATAGCAGGACTTAGTTTAACATAGGATCCTATGGGAAAACAAATTATAAAAGGTTTCTTCTCTGAAACTGGTTAACCGATCGAAACATATCTTACTAGCAATATTGTTTGGATGGTCCTCTATAAAGTTTATGTTTTCTATGCCAATTGGAAATTTAAAATGGCCGCCACCACAGTACTTGTTATAATAAAGAACTCTATTGTAAACAGTTTTCAAAAACTTCTTCTCTGAAACTGGTTTATGAATGGAAACAAAACTTACTAGCAATATTGTTTGGATGGTCTTCTTTAAAGTTTATGTTTTTTATGCCAATCTGAAAATCAAAATGGCCACCACCACAGGACTTAGCTTAACATAGAACCCTATGGGAAAAAGTTTTAAAGGCTTCTTCTCTGAAACCAGTTAACCAATGGAAACAAAACTTACTAGCAATATTGTTTGGATGGTCCTCTATAAAGTTTATCTTTTTTATGCCAATTGGAAATTCGAAATGACCACCACGTGACTGCACTACTTATTTTAACGTAGGACCCTATGGGAAAAAAGTTTAAAAAGGCTTCTCTGAAACCGGTTAACCAATCAAAACAATACTTACCAGCAATATTGTTTGGATGGTCTTCTTTAAAGTTTGTTTTTATGCCAATCCGAAAATTAAAATGGCTGCCGTTGCAAGACTTAGTTTAACATTGGACCCTATGGAAACATTTTTAAAAGACTTCTTCTCTGAAACCAGTTAACCAATGGAAACAGAACTTACTAACAATATTGTTTGGATGGTCCTCTATAAAGTTTATGTTTTTTATAACAATCGGAAAATAAAAATGGCGAACAACGCAGGACTTAGTTTAACATTGGACCCTATGGGGAAAAGTTTTAAAAAGCTTCTTCACTGAAACCGGGTAACCAATGGAAACAAAAAACTTACTACCAATATCGTTTGGATGGTCCTGTATAAAGTTTATGTTTTTATGTCAATAGGAAAATAAAAATGGCCAACACCGCAGGACTAAGTTCAACATAGGACCCTTTGGGAAAAAGTTAAAAAAAGGTTTCTTCTCTGAAACTGGTTAACCAATGGAAGCAAAACTTACTAGCAATAGTGTTTGGGTTGTCCACTTTGAAGTTTGTTTTTTTTTAAACCAAAACCAATAGGAAAATCAAAATGGCCACCACAGCAGGACATAGATAACCATTACCCTGTGGGAAAAAGTTTTAAAAGTCTTCATTTCTGAAACCGTTTAAAACTTTTTGGCAATATTGTTTGGATGGTCTTTAAAGTTTTTTTTTATTGCCAATTAAAAATTCAAAATGTCCACCACTGCTGGACTTGGTTTAACATATGGGAAAATTCCCTGAAACCGTTTTACCAATGGAAACAAAACATACTAGCAATATTGTTGGGATGGTCCTCTTTAAAGTTTATTGAAAATAATAGGACTTTTTTAACATCAGGGAAATGCTATCTTTATTGCAGGTGAGCGATATAGGCTCTTAAGAGCCTCTGGTGGTTATTGTCGCTGTAAAGATTAACAACATCCTATTACAAGTCATCTCAGGATTAACTTCTGTGTTGACCAATCAAAAACGGTTTTAACCAACCTTCAGTGTTGGGGAATACTCTGTCATTATTCGGAATCTCTCTGGTATTATTGTACCTTTTTCATCATTTAACCTGAGTTAAGATCAAAGCTTACGTTTAATTTTTTTTTCGTTGGATAATATTTATATCAAAAGTTCAATCTGAGATGACCTGTAATGGGATGTTGTTAAATCTTCACAGGGACAATAACAAAAAGGGGAGATAGAAAAAGATTTTATTTTTATTAGATTGTTTAAAATGTTATTTGTTATGCCCCTATGAAGAAAAGTCTGGGGCATATTAATTTACCATTGTCCCTCCGTCTGTTTGTCTATCTCTCCCGATTGGCTTGTCCGGCTTTTTAGGGCTACAATATTTATATTTTGCAGAATGATTGTATACATAATGAAGGTCCAAAGGGTTTTGAGATAGTTATACTTTGTAGATTGTATGTCATGTAGGGGTACATGTCTTGTCCGGCTATCTTCTTCTATATCTTTGAAGCTATAGTATTCATATTTGGTAGGATATTTGAACACATACAGGAGTTGTGCAGGGCCAAAGGATTTTTATTTTCCTGAACTATTCTAAAAACTACAGATAGTTGGACTTTGTCAGTATTCGGGCCAGATAGCTGAGATAAAGGGTACATGTATTGTTCAACTATCTTCTTTTTCATTTTTCGAGCTACAGCATTTATTTTTATTTTTTAGTATGATTGTACACTTTATGAAAGTGTGTAGGACCAAAGGATTTTTATTTCATTAATTTTTATATAATTTCTCTGTCAGCTGCAACACACCCATCATTTTGCTTGTCAGGTAGTGGCATCAATCGTGTTTTAAAGACACACTTTACTTTAAAAAAACAAACATTACCATTAGCATATAAACCTTTTATCCTCAGATGCGGGTGGGATACTTTTCCAATTAAATGCATGCTAAGATTGATCATAAGACGTATTATATTTTCTATATTTTATTTTAGAACAACATGAATTATTTCATTAAATTAATCTCATGATTGTTCTGTGATTTAACGGTATCAAATTTATATTTTCTTTCGTGTATGTGGTTTTTTTTTAATTTTAAACTTGGTATACATTGCCACATAGTTTTTTATGTGACTGTTCCAGGCAAGTATGTTAAGCCCTCGTATTTGTCATTTATTTTACTTGTTGCTTTTTCGATTTAGTGTTTTGTCTTTTGTGATTAATTTAACTGTGAGGTTTGTCTTTCATTGATATCATCTTTTATATAGTATTATATTAGTTTAGAAGTGTGGAATAAATGCCAATTCATAACCAATTAGTGTCTATCTGATTAAGTTTGTCAATTTTACCTTTCAGGATATAAAACAGCACATAATAAATGGAAACCGTTTGGCTCCCCCCAACAATTGTCCAGAGGGAGTGTATAAGATAATGCTTGGTTGTTGGGATCAAAACCCACAGAGTCGTTTAAAAATTGAAGCGGTGCATGCATTGATGGTCTCTGAGCAAACCAAGCAGCTGGACATTATAGAAAGAATGAAACAATTTTTTATATGGGTTTGGGGGGGTATTTACTGCGATTTGGAGATAAAAAATTCAATAAATCTAATTTTTTAATAATCTATTTTTTTATTTGGCCTAAAGTAGCTACAATTATTACTCGTAATGGAGAAAAAACACCTTTTTGATTTATATATATTTTCTGTTGTCTGCTGTCTTTGTTTCCATATGTGTCCTACAAAAAGTCCTTCAATTGGACCAGATGTAATTGTAACTGGTTACAAACTGGTTACAAGTTTTGAAAACTTTATATTTTTAGGGGGACATTTTCTAAAATGATTACATTTAGGTAACACCATAAAAAACTGGTCACAAAAAAGTTATAACATATACAGTTCATGTATATAACTTGTATGTGTCCTAAAAAAAAGTCCTTCAATTGGACCAGATGAAGTTTTAAAAACTTTATATATTTAGGGGGACATTTTCTAAAATGGTTACATTTAGGTTACACCATTATAAACTAGTCACAACAAAGTTATAACATATACAGTTCATGTATATAACTGCCCAGTCCCAGTCCAGCATGCGAACAGTCGACGTAACTACAACTGCCCAGTCCCAGTCCAGCATGCCAACAGTAACCGTAACTACAACTGCCCAATCCCAGTCCTGCATCCTAACAGTCGCCGTAACTTCAACTGCCCAGTCCCAGTCCAGCATTCCAACAGTCACCATTACTTCAAATATGCAGTCCAGCATTCCAACAGTCACCATCAATACAGTTTCTGATACCATGTTATATAACCCCTGTCCCAACACCGGAAAATCAGCAAGGCTAATATTTGTGCAGATTGCAAAAAAGTTGCTGCCAGTAATATATTATGGATCCAATGCTGTAAGTGCAAGAATTGGTACCACAGATCTTGTACAGACCTGAGCCAATCTGAATACAAAAAATTTACAAAGACATCAGAGACCATTTGGAACTGTAAGAACTGCTTGTAATTAAAATATTGTCAAATGTAGTATACCAAATATTTTGTTTACTTTTAATTGTTATTGACATGTTATTAAATGGAGCTTTGATGAAAGTTTGGTCGTTTTTTGCCATCTTCTTCCAAATGCAATTAATGGATAAGTTAATATTTCTGGTTATATATGTATTGATCCATTAAGAGACTGTTGAATAAGATTATGCTCGCATTATTTCAATAAACAATTCATAAATATTTCGATAAAAGTCATTCTAAAACTTCACTGAACCAATAAAAACCAGTGACCACAAAAATGAAAACCATGTACAAAAGAAACAATTATTCATGTTACATTATTGTACCAAAAAAACTTGCACACAAGATATTCACTGAATAATTTTGTTTAGAACAATCTTGAAATGTGCAATATCAGTGGCACCAGGTTGGAAAATGCACCAACCACATGCGGCCTCAATATTTATCATGCTTGTTCCTGTACAGAAAACTAAATATAACTTCATTATTTGTTAAGTTTGGAATGACTATCTTTTCTTATTTTTTACTGGGTTTTCACTACTGTATAATCGCCCAAGTGGATTATACAAGGTATAATATAATTATACAAGGTATAACCACCAAAAATTTACTTAACCACCCATTAGTCTTTTCTTATAAATTAATATTAATAGAAATAAAGGAAACTGAAATTATATAATAACAAAACTAAACAAGAAACAATTTTTAAGAAGGATTTTAATGAATGGCCTATTAATATGCACGGGTGGAGTTCCAGTCAAAGTGGACATGTCTCCTTCCGGTTTATAATGGAAAAAAAATTATCCAATTAAAAAGTAACCAGTTAAAAAACTAGCATTGGTAGAACTGATGATAATGGTAACTTTTTTATTATTAACCTATTTGTGACTCTTTAATAATGATGTAACCTAAATGTAACTGTTTTAGAAAATGTCCCCTTAAAAATATAAAGTTTTTTCTATAAAAAAAAGTTGTACCTTACTTATAACTCTTTTATAATGATGTAACCTAAATGTAAGCCTTTTAGAAAATGTCCCCTTAAAAATATAAAGATTTTTCTATACAAAAGTTTTATCTTATTTATAACTCTTTTATAATGATGTAACCTAAATGTAAGCCTTTTAGAAAATGTCCCCTTAAAAATATAAAGATTTTTCTATACAAAAGTTTTATCTTATTTGTAACTCTTTTAAAATGATGTAACCTAAATGTAACCGTTTTAGAAAATGTCCCCTTAAAATATAAAGTTTTTTCTATATGTACCTTATTGGTAACTCTTTTATAATGAAGTAACCTAAATGTAATCATTTTAGAAAATGTCCCCCTAAAAATATACAGTTTTTTCTATAAAAAAAGTTGTACCTTATTTATAACTCTTTTATAATGATGTAACCTAAATGTAAGCCTTTTAGAAAATGTCCCCTTAAAAATATAAAGATTTTTCTATACAAAAGTTTTATCTTATTTGTAACTCTTTTAAAATGATGTAACCTAAATGTAACCGTTTTAGAAAATGTCCCCCTAAAAATATACATATTTTTTTATTAAAAAGTTGTACCATATTTGTAACTCTTTTATAATGATGTAACCTAAATGTAACCATTTTAGAAAATGTCCCCCTAAAAATATAAAGTTTTTTCTATAAAAAAAGTTGTACCATATTTGGAACTCATTTATAATGATGCAACCTAAATGTAACCATTTTAGAAAATGTCCCCTTAAAAATATATAGTTTTTTTATATAAAAAAGTTGTACCTTATTTGTAACTCTTTTATAATGATGTAACCTAAATGTAACCATTTTAGAAAATGTCCCCTTAAAATATAAAGTTTTGTCTATATGTACCTTATTGGTAACTCTTTTATAATGAAGTAACCTAAATGTAATCATTTTAGAAAATGTCCCCCTAAAAATATAAAGTTTTTTCTATAAAAAAGTTGTACCTTATTTGTAACTCTTTTATAATAATGTAACCTAAATGTAACTGATTTAAAATCAAATGCCTGGATATTTAATGTTCCCCTGTAACTGTTTTTAGTCTGTTGTACTCTTTTTGTAATGATGTAACCTAAATGTAACCTATTTTAAATGAAGCATCTAAATATTTATTGAAACCCTGTAACTGCTTTTAATACATAAATGTAACCCTTGTTATAGTGTAACCTATATGTAACCAATTTAAAATAAAGTGTCCAATATTTAATAAGACATTGAAACTGTTTTTCTTTATTGTAACCAATTTACAATGGTGTAACCTAAATGTAACCATAAACATATATTAAATAATTAATACTTCACTCTAAAGTCACTTTTTGTCATTTGTAACATTTGTATACAGTATTGTACATCTATACTATAAAATTGTAACTTGTAACTGGTTACAAATCTTTACTATATAAAATGTGCACTAATTTCTGGCCATAGAACGACAAGGAATGCTTCAGGTCAACTTTTCCATACTTTGTCGTTGATCAAATTTTAAAAGTTATATATCAATTTGTAGCTAATTCTAAGGCAAACACGAGACTCTATTCAAATTTTGACCGGATTGTAAGGTCTTTGAGATTTTGAAAGTTCGAACTTTTACTTTTCATACCAGGCATGCTTCCGGCGAACTTTTCTATACTTTACTTTCAATTATATTTTATAAACTATATATCATTTTGAAGCTAAATAAATAACCTTTATCAAACACTAACAGTTATTTGACCGGGGTGAAGCATTTTGGAGAAATCTGGGTTCCAATCTGAAAACTTGATGTAGGCACACTCGCAAAAAAAATTACAGGTCAACTTGTAGGTACTTTATTAATAATTAATTGCATTAAACTATATATCTTCATAAAGATCTTTTAAATATCTTCCAGAGGCATTTTTAATTTTTATTCCATGTTAACCCATTACAAAGTTATGAACAAAAATATATATGTTTTTATGTTTCCGGTTTTTTCATTTCCGCGTTTTAGCCCAACCCAAATACGTCAACATTTCATCAGTAGGTTACAATTGCGCAGTTATTTGTTTACATGACAGCGGGAAATTTTTGGTCGGCGTTATTTGTAACGCAGTCCTGCTTTCTAAAAATAGAATTGAGGGAGTCCTCGGATATATCTAATAACCGAAAAGAAAATAATATATCACGACGCAATTTTCACTATAAAAAAATAATGTAAAAAAGGAAAACAGTATGAATATGATAAATATCTATTAAGTTATATGTATAATCAATGATGTGTAATAAAACAATTATCACCAGTCTTTGAATGATGGATCAATGTCATTTTTTGGAATATACATTGCTAACTGCACATAAGGAATTTTCACAAATGAATGAATTACTGCAGTAGTGATTTCTTTTTTTAATATACGTTGGGTGTTGGGTTTTTTGAGTTGTTAAAGAACTGCAAGGATAAAAAGATTTGCACACCGAAATGATGAAATAATGTATCTCTACATATGCAAAGAAATCTTGGGCATAATTTAATATTCTCCCCGTCGCTTAGAAAATACATATAAATAAACAACAACAACAAACTAATAATTTATGTACATATGTTTTAGACACACATCACGTTTAAAAAAGTTATTTTATTTTAGGCTCCTTTATTTTCTAGTAAATCTACTCTAAAGTCCATAATAGGTCTATCACCTATTCATGCCCTGTATATCACCTAGTCCTGCTCTATAGACTATTATGCACTCACTAGACCTAGTATATCCACTCTAAGGTCCATAATAGGTCTATCCCCTAGTCACACCATGAATATCATCTAGTCCTGCTCTATAGACTAATAAGCACTCGCTAGACCTACTAACTATATCCACTCTGAGGTCCATAATAGGTCTATCACCTAGTCATCCCCTGTATATCACCTAGTCCTGCTCTATAGACTAATAAGTACTAACTAGACCTAGTATATCCACTCTAAAGTCCATAATAGGTCTATCACCTAGTCACACCATGAATATCACCTAGCCCTGCTCTATAGACTAATAAGCACTCACTAGACCTAGTATATCCACTCTAAGGTCCATAATAGGTCTATCACCTAGTCATGCCCTGTATATCACCTAGTCCTGCTCTATAGACTAATAAGCACTTACAAGACCTAGTATATCCACTCTAAAGTCCATAATAGGTCTATCACCTAGTCACGTCCTGTATTTCACCTAGTCCTGTTCTATAGACTAATAAGCACTCACTAGACCTAGTATATCCACTCTAAGGTCCATAATAGGTCTATCACCTAGTCATGCCCTGTATATCACCTAGTCCTGCTCTATAGACTAATAAGCACTCACTAGACCTCTCTAAAGTCCATAATAGGTCTATCACCTAGTCACGTCCTGTATATCACCTAGTCCTGCTCTATAGACTAATAAGCACTCACTAGACCTACTATATCCATTCTAAGGTCCATAATAGGTCTATCACCTAGTCATGCCCTGTATATCACCTAGTCCTGCTCTATAGACTAATAAGCACTCACTAGACCTCTCTAAAGTCCATAATAGGTCTATCACCTAGTCATGCCGTGTTTATCACCTAGTCCTACTCTACAGACTATTATGCACTTACTAGACCTAGTTAATCCACTCTAAGGTCCATAATAGGTCTATCACCTAGTCATGCCCTGTATATCACCTAGTCCTGCTCTATAGACTAATAAGCACTTACTAGACCTAGTATATCCACTCTAAAGTCCATAATAGGTCTATCACCTAGTCACGTCCTGTATATCACCTAGTCCTGCTCTATAGACTAATAAGCACTCACTAGACCTCTCTAAAGTCCATAATAGGTCTATCACCTAGTCACGCCCTGTATATCACCTAGTCCTACTCTACAGACTATTATGCACTTACTAGACCTATTATATCCACTCTAAGGTCCATAATAGGTCTATCACCTAGTCACACCATGAATATCATCTAGTCCTGCTCTATAGACTAATAAGCACTCACTAGACCTACTATATCCACTCTTAGGTCCATAATAGGTCTATCACCTAGTCATGCCCTGTATATCACCTAGTCCTGCTCTATAGACTAATAAGCACTCACTAGACCTCTCTAAAGTCCATAATAGGTCTATCACCTAGTCATGCCCTGTATATCACCTAGTCCTACTCTACAGACTATTATGCACTTACTAGACCTAGTTTATCCACTCTAAGGTCCATAATAGGTCTATCACCTAGTCATGCCCTGTATATCACCTAGTCCTGCTCTATAGACTAATAAGCACTCACTAGACCTAGTATATCCACTCTAAGGTCCATAATAGGTCTATCACCTAGTCATGCCCTGTATATCACCTAGTCCTGCTCTATTGACTAATAAGCACTCACTAGACCTCTCTAAAGTCCATAATAGGTCTATCACCTAGTCATGCCCTGTATATCACCTAGTCCTGCTCTATAGACTAATAAGCACTTAATAGACCAAGTATATCCACTCTAAAGTCCATAATAGGTCTATCACCTAGTCACGCCCTGAATATCACCTAGCCCTGCTCTATAGACTAATAAGCACTCACTAGACCTAGTATATCCACTCTAAGGTCCATAATAGGTCTATCACCTAATCATGCCCTGTATATCACCTAGTCCTACTCTACAGACTATTATGCACTTACTAGACCTAGTATATCCACTCTAAGGTCCATAATAGGTCTATCACCTAATCATGCCCTGTATATCACCTAGTCCTACTCTACAGACTATTATGCACTTACTAGACCTAGTATATCCACTCTAAGGTCCATTAAAGGTCTATCACCTAGTCATGCCCTGTATATCACCTAGTCCTACTCTACAGACTATTATGCACTTACTAGACCTAGTATATATAGTCTAAGGTCCATAATAGGTCTATCACCTAGTCATGCCCTGTATATCACCTAGTCCTGCTCTATAGACTAATAAGCACTCACTAGACCTAGTATATCCACTCTAAGGTCCATAATAGGTCTATCACCTAGTCATGCCCTGTATATCACCTAGTCCTGCTCTATAGACTATTATGCACTTACTAGACCTAGTTTATCAACTCTAAGGTCCATAATAGGTCTATCACCTGGTCATGCCCTGTATATCACCTAGTCCTGCTCTATAGACTAATAAGCACTTAATAGACCAAGTATATCCACTCTAAAGTCCATAATAGGTCTATCACCTAGTCACGCCCTGAATATCACCTAGCCCTGCTCTATAGACTAATAAGTACTCACTAGACCTAGTATATCCACTCTAAGGTCCATAATAGGTCTATCACCTAATCATGCCCTGTATATCACCTAGTCCTACTCTACAGACTATTATGCACTTACTAGACCTAGTTTATCCACTCTAAGGTCCATAATAGGTCTATCACCTGGTCATGCCCTGTATATCACCTAGTCCTGCTCTTTAGACTAATAAGCACTTAATAGACCAAGTATATCCACTCTAAAGTCCATAATAGGTCTATCACCTAGTCACGCCCTGAATATCACCTAGCCCTGCTCTATAGACTAATAAGCACTCACTAGACCTAGTATATCCACTCTAAGGTCCATAATAGGTCTATCACCTAATCATGCCCTGTATATCACCTAGTCCTACTCTACAGACTATTATGCACTTACTAGACCTAGTATATCCACTCTAAGGTCCATAATAGGTCTATCACCTAATCATGCCCTGTATATCACCTAGTCCTACTCTACAGACTATTATGCACTTACTAGACCTAGTATATCCACTCTAAGGTCCATTAAAGGTCTATGACCTAGTCATGCCCTGTATATCACCTAGTCCTACTCTACAGACTAATATGCACTTACTAGACCTAGTATATATAGTCTAAGGTCCATAATAGGTCTATCACCTAGTCATGCCCTGTATATTGTAACAATACAGCTATATATATACTAGTGACAACCCCATAATGAAATGAATGTATTAATATTGTCACTTAGAAACATCATATTCAAGCGTTTAATATAATAAATGTCCACGATCGGCAAATTGTTGACATTTTCGGACATCTCTATGTTCGGTATTATTTTTACTAAATCCGTCATAAAAGCGGTTGGTTGACTTATTTATTGTGAATGATATGATACATAATGTTGTTACCTTTCTATTTGTGTATTTATTAAACAGTTGTCATGCATAATTGTCCGTAACCATCCAAAAGTAGGCGTGGAAGTTGCAGCGGCAGCCATTGTTTACATGATGTGTTTATGTGTATTCAAATTTACCGGGAATGCACACACAATTTATTGTTCTCCGAGAGGCGTGATTTGATTGGCTGTTTCGCTGATGGACAGCCTATAAAAAGGGGGCTTGCGCCAACCTTCTTCAGATTTTATATCTCAATTCCTACAAGAGTGGGACTGATCTTGTGATCAAACTTCTTGATTTCAACCTTCGCTAAATAACCAGATCAACCACCATGAGGTGTGAAGAGAAATTTGGGTCCAGTATAAGTTTGGTAGGTTGGCTTATGTAAAGTAGCCATGTGACGTCTGCAGTCAACCTTCTCAAGTCCCGCCTCAACCTACGTCATTTCAACCTTCTACCGGAAATCAACCTTTATTTGTTTATCGGTTGTTAAGGACTTTGAGACGTTAAAAAGAATATTACTAGGGTTGATAGATCAACCTTGTATGATTTTTGAAATTAAATTAAAGTTTCTTAGGTTGAAAGATCAACCTTACCAGCATCTCTTCCCGTAAGTCCAGTCAACCTTCATCAGTCAACCTTCGCCAACCTTCGTTCGTAATCAACCTTCGTACATATCAGGGATGGTTACGGTTGTTTAATTAGATATGCCTTGTATAAATTGTATATAGTATATTGTACAGAAATTATAATATACATAAAAAATATGTATTTTTATCCTGACTTTGTCTGATTCAACCTTCATACCAAAGCAAAGGCCCACTCCAAATTAAGTTTCGGTTGAGCTCTTTGTATTCAACTTTACATGCTAGTTGCCACTCGGATAGAAAGGGCGAAACCGTAACACTGGTGTCAGAAGTGGGATTTGTATGTCATAACTTTGCATTTGGTGGTTGAATAAATAAATCAAGAGATTTACCTAAAGTTGTCTTTGAAAATGGATGATTCTGGAGAAATTATTTTTCAACCCAACCCTGATAGGTTCCAAGAGGAACATGATAATGATGAAACCTTGCCCCTGTCTGATACCTTACAAGAGAAGGTTGATTCTGTCAGGCACATGGCTAGACTTGACATAGATAGTATTACAGAATCTATTAGAACAGAATTAAAACATGATTTTAGAAGTCAACTCCTTGAGGTCACACATGATATAAAAAACTTTCAGAAAGTTATAATTTATTCAATCAAACAGATGCAACAAGACATTGAAGAAAATATATCTTTAATAAAAAATCGCATTATGAGAATTGAGGACCAGGTTCAAGAGAACACTGACACAATCATTAAAATCAAACACATTGTTGAGTGCAAAGACAACCAGACAAACCAAATTGATGAGAGGTGTGTCACCTCCTGCAAACCAAGTTCAAACCAAACAGCAGCTGAAAAACAAGAAATAACAGACAAACAAAATACAAATAAAAATTGTTTATTTGATAAAGAAATACAACAACACAATAGTGATTGTAAGATTTTATTAAAAGAATCTGTGCTGGATATGCTTCAACCTAGGGTTGTTAATCCAAATAATATACATAAGGTTGGAAATGTGGTTATGAAACCACAGTTATATGAAGGGGAGGAAGACCTTGATGAATATTTGGCCCAGTTTGAAATACTCGCTGAAATTAATGGTTGGGATTACACAACCAAGTCATTATATTTGGCAGGGAGTTTAAAAGGGGGAGCTAGGGCTCTTTTAAATGAGTTAGATAAAGAGTCTAGGAGAGATTTTGACAGCTTGGTCAAGGTATTAAATAATAGGTATGGATCAGCTGAGAAGTCAGAACTGTACCGAGCAAAATTGCAAAACAGAATAAGGGGAAAAGAAGAAACCCTACCAGAATTAGCACAGTCAATTAAGAAATTGACTCGTCAAGCCTACCCCAGTGCCCCATCTTCTCTAACAAGTGTGTTAGCTCTTGAGCATTTTATTGATGCTATCCCAGACTGTGATATGAGGTTGAAATTAAGGGAGTCAAATATTAAAACCATAAATGAGGCAGAAACCTTAGCAGTTAGGTTGGAGACATTGAGGTTGGCAGAGCGCCAGAAGGGTAGATTGGTTAGGCAAGCTGATAAAAATGATACCTCAGAGTGTGACAAAGGAGATAATAAAGATGTTTTAAAAGAAATTAAAGAAAATCTTTCTGTATTTAAAGATTCAATTTTATCCCTTGTTAAGGAGGTTAAGGGTCTACAATCCCATGGCCATGGTGGATACAAGGGGGATAACCCAAATTATAGGCATTCTCAAAACAACTATAGATCACAATTTAATGGACAAAATAAGAATTTTGACCATGGTAATGGAGGTTTTAGTCAAGAAGGTGGAAATTTCAGGTCTCAGAGACCACGCTACCAGAGTAATTCTAATCAGGGAAACCACTGGAGGTCGAACTCGGGGGTCGGAGCCCGACCAGTACAAAATGGCCCGCGTCAATAAGTGTTAATGAATCCTAGACCAAAAATGAAGGTTTATTTGTAAAAGCAAAAATTTATGATAAATGTTTAGCCTTATTGGTTGACACAGGGGCTAATGTTACCATTTTAAGCAAAAAGTTTGTGCATGATTTTACTCCTGATTTGGTTCACAAGATTGAACCTGTAAATATAAATTTAATTACTGCTACTGGTGAAAGCTCACCATTTTTAGGGCAGTTAAATGTTGATATTGGTCTAGGATCAAAATTTTATCCGCATAGTGTATTGATAGCTGATATACCAGGTGAAGGTATCTTGGGTATGGATTTTTTACTTACTCATAACTGTGATGTTTTATTGAGTAAGAATAAATTGAAATTATCAGGGGAGACAATTCAGTGTTTTCAATTTGCCAGCAGTGCAAAAATTTGCTGCAGAATATGTATTCAGGAAACCATTAGGGTACCTGCCAATTCAGAAATAATTGTTTCAGGGGAGCCTACCAGTCCCATATTTAAAGGTTCAATAGGATTGATTGAACCCAATGAAGAATTTATAGAAAAATCTGGTTTGTTGATGGCAAGAGCAATAGTAAAATCAAATAGTTATGATATACCCCTGAGAATTATGAATGTTCAGGACCAACCATGTACTCTATACAAGGGAACTCTGGTGGCTCAATATAACAAAATAAATGAAAATGATATCCAGTCTTATGAGATTGTTTTTAGTATAGACAAAGACCAAATTAATTCCATTAAAGAGAAAGAACTCCCTGCCCATTTAAAAGATGTATTTGAATCTTGCAAAGATGATCTTAATGAAGATCAGAAAATTAAATTTAAGGATCTCCTAATAGAATATAGTAACATATTCTCAAAATCTTCTGAAGATATTGGGTTGACCCACTTGATGGAGCACACCATTGAAACTGGAAATCACCCACCTGTTAGACAAAGGCCTAGGCGTATACCCTTAGCAAAGATGAAAGATGCTGAGGAGGAAATTAAGAAAATGGTTCAACAAGATATAATAGAACCCTCAACAAGTCCATGGAATTCTAATATTGTTTTAGTAAAGAAATCGGATGGTACCTGGCGGGTCTGTATAGATTTTCGTGGGGTTAATGAATGTGTTGTGAAAAATTCCCACCCTTTACCGCGTACTGATGATACAATTGATGCCTTGTCAGGAGCTAAGTTCTTTTCAAA
The DNA here is from genome assembly GCA_944474755.1 of Limnoperna fortunei. NCBI lineage: Eukaryota > Metazoa > Mollusca > Bivalvia > Mytilida > Modiolidae > Limnoperna > Limnoperna fortunei. The sequence goes on from OX104120.1 coordinate 58,604,898, forward strand.
TGTCGATTTACGTGCGGGCTATTTTCAAATACCTGTAGCTGAGAAAGACCGTCCAAAAACAGCGTTTTCCTTCCCTGGGGGAGGCTTATGGCAATTTAAGCGAATGCCTATGGGACTTTGTAACAGTGCACCAGTTTTTGAAAGACTTATGGAAAAGGTTTTGTCAGGTTTGACCTGGCGTATATGTCTTGTTTATCTGGACGATATCATTATTTATTCTAAATCATTTGAAAACCATTTGGATAACTTAAGAGAGGTATTTGAAAGATTAAGGGTGGCTAATTTGAAACTAAGCCCAAAGAAATGTAATTTTCTAAAAAAAGAGGTAAAGTTTTTGGGTCACATTGTTAGTGAAAATGGAGTATCCACCGACCCTAACAAAATTCAAGCAGTTAAAGAATGGCCTGAACCAAGAAATGTTAAAGAAACAAGAGGGTTCCTAGGTCTCACATCCTATTACAGAAAATTCATTTTAGGTTATGCAGATATAGCTAAACCATTGTATAAAATTACAGAGAAGAACCACAAATTTGTTTGGACAGAAGACTGTCATATGGCATTTGAGAATTTAAAGGGTGCTCTGATACAGGCCCCAATCCTTTCATATCCTACACAGGATGATTTATTTATTTTAGATACCGATGCCAGTAATATTGGCATGGGAGCGGTACTATCTCAGATTCAAGAGGGGGTGGAAAAAGTTATTTGCTATTTTAGTAAGACTTTTAGTCGAGCTGAGAGAAGATATTGTGTAACTCGAAGGGAGTTATTGGCAGTGGTTGCCTCAATTAAGCATTTTCACCATTACCTGTATGGAAGATATTTTAAAGTAAGAAGTGATCATGGTGCTTTAAGCTGGTTGTTTAGATTTAAAAACCCTGAAGGGCAGTTGGCCCGGTGGTTTGAGGTTTTAGCCTCTTATGATTTTAAAATTGAGCATAGAGCAGGTCGCTCTCATAACAATGCAGATGCCTTAAGTAGAAGGCCATGTTTTCACAAAGAATGTCCTCACTGCACAAGGGCAGAAGCAAACTATGAATTTTGTAAAGACCAGGAGAATGTGCAAAGTAAAAAGGGAGATAAGTCAGGTGTCCTTGATACTGTATGTGAACCTTGCATAGTTCAAGGTGACAGTGAAGGTCATCAATTAAATACTAGTTCAAACATGGAAATTTCGGAAGAAAATGTTGATTTAAATTCACAAATAAAATGGGATTCTCAAGTCAACCTTGATGTATGCCATGCAGGTTATGAAAATGTAATGGTCAGTACAAGAGCCAAAAATTATGAGACAGAAACTCAGGATGAAACATTTAATAGCAATAACCACAGTACAAACAACCTTAAAGAAGCTCAGTTATCTGATGAAGTAATTAGTCAGCTAGTAAAGTGGAAAAAAGAGGATATGAAACCCAAGTGGGAAGAAATATCACATTTAAGTCCATAATTAAAGTTTTTCTGGGCAAGGCTAGAGTCTTTAATTTTAGTAAATGAAATTCTTTATAGAAAGTGGGAAAAAGATGATGGTAAAAGCTATGACTTGCATGCTATAATTCCAAACAGTCTACAGAGATTTGTTTTGAACCAAGCTCATAACTCTGTGACTGGGGGCCACCTTGGGGCAAAGAAAACCCTGTCCAAGATTAAAAGTAGGTATGTGTGGTACAGAATGAGGCAAGATGTAAAGTTTTGGTGTATCAAATGTGATGTGTGTGCATCCAAAAAGGCACCTTCAAGAAAGCCTAGGGCCCCTATGAGACAATATTTGGTTGGAGCTCCTTGGGAGAGAGTAGCATTGGATATTTTAGGCCCCCTTCCTTACAGTGAAAAAGGAAACAGATACCTTTTAGTAGTACAAGATTATTTTTCTAAATGGGCAGATGCAATACCTATACCTGATGCTGAAGCAGCAACTATTGCTGAGAAGTTTATAGACAGAATTGTCTCCATTTTTGGAGTGCCTATGTCTCTCCATACGGACCAAGGGTCCAACTTTGAATCCAATGTGTTCAGGGAAATGTGCCATATTTTGGGAATATATAAAACCCATACAACTCCATATCGACCGAAGTCGGATGGGATGGTTGAAAGGGCAAATTCTACAATAGAATCTATGTTATCCGCTTTTGTAAGCAAGCACCAGAAAGATTGGGATAAAGATATATATTTATTGATGCTAGCGTATAGGTCAGCAGAACATGAAAGTTTAGGAGTTTCACCATGTACTATGATTTTGGGGAAAGAGATTAATTTGCCCATGGATTTGTTATTAGGGATAGCTGAAAGTAAAAATGAGGTACCAGTTCATAAGTCAGTGTATGCTTATGAATTAGAGAAAAGGTTGGACTCTATTCATCATTTTTCTAGAAATAAACTTAAACTGTCAAGTGACAGGATGAAAAGAAATTATGATTTGGGTACAAGGTTGCAGAAATTTGATGTTGGTTCAGCAGTATGGCTGCACAATCCTCAAAGAACAAAGGGTTTATGTCCTAAACTTCAAAGTAATTGGGAAGGTCCCTTTGTGGCAGTGGACAAGTTAAATGATGTGATATACAGAATACAGAGAAACCCTAAAAGCTGCCCAAAAGTGGTACACCAGGATCGACTGAAACCTTACCGAGGGGATAATCAACCCACTTGGTTTATAAGACAGCAATCTATCTAGCACAGGTTCTTAATTTTTTATGATGCTACCCATCCAATATAAATAAAAATTAATAAAATGTTTCTTTTATTAAAAGGTGACAATCTATACATGTGGAATATGCCATGACTTCAGTTTCGACCAGTCTATAACATGCAAAAGACACATGGACGAGCAACATAGTGGCTTTGGTTTGAGATGCTCCGAGTGTAGGTCAGTGGTCAGTCGACAGGCAGCACATAGAAATTGCTCGGGAGTACTACAGAGGATAAACAGGTCAACGATGACCTTCACATCTGAAGAGGCTGATCCCTATGACCGCTTTCTCAGGAGTCGGGAGAGTAAGCTTATAGTAGAGAAAGTCTCCTTAGAGGATAAGTTAAGAAGAGTAAAGACAAACAAGGTCAAATCACATACAAAGAAGGATGGTGTGGACAAAAGGTCACCTTTGTCTGGCTTGTACCCTGATAACACCAGGGGATACAAGTCAGACAAGACAGAGGACAGGAAGAGGAAGAGAGAGCAGAGGGATACAGAGAAAGAAAGGAAGCGATCAAGAACATCGAAAGAGAATAACATCAGAAATGAAGCAGAAAGGAAGGAAAAATCTAAGAGATCAGAAAAGGAGAAAACCAAGAAAGAGGAGGTAAAGGCAACCAAGTCAAGGGAAGAGCTGAATCTAGAGAAGTTGAAGGAGGTAGCAAGGGATTAAGCCATCTCCTCTTGCGAGGAAGTATCTCTTCACGAAGATGGGAAATTTAGTGAGGATGAGGAGGAGGTATTCACTCAAGTTGTTGCTGAGCCAATAACCCCTCTAGAAATGTCTGAAGTGGAGGAAGAAGATGAGCCTGAACCTGAGGATGAACTACTAGAACATCAGAGAGAGACACAGGTGGTAGTTGAAGAATCAACAGTGTCTGCTAGTGCTACATCAACAGCATCCACAATGGAAGAAGGGAACAGAGCAGCACAAATTATAGAAGGCCAGATGGACGGACCAGCTGAAGCAATATATGTTGCCACTCCAATCTTGGATTTGAAGCTTACCCGAAATACAGGCGTCGCAACAAACACGCTTTATTTTAAATGTCGGTGGGGCAAGGTTTGAAACTTCAGCCCGGGTAATTAACAATGTGCCAGATTCTGTTATAGCAGCCATGATAAAGAATGACTCTGTTGTCCAGCCATATAATGTAGAAGGAAGATCTTGTAACTTTTTGGATAGGGACCCGAGATATTTCGGATTAATCTTGAACTACTTAAGAAATGGTGCTCATTTAAATATTGAAATTTTACCTAGAGACATTAAACAATTGAGAGAATTACAAAGTGAAGCAAATTTTTATGGACTAACCCATTTGGAACTGAATGTTGTAAAAAGAATTCGAGATGTGCTGGAAGGATCTATATTTTGAACTTTGGGGGGTGGATTGTTAGTAGGACATTTGCAGAATCATGACTATTAGTGTGAACATTGGGGGGTGGACTTTATATATGTATCTATAATTATTCTACTTATTGCAGATGTTGAATCTTATTCTTAATTCGGCACAGCATTACCTAAGAGAAGACCTATGACGTCTTTAATGACTGATGATAATATTTTGCTCTTCTTCTCTCAGGTTTTGTTGTCCCGTATTGGCTTATTTATTCACATATAGTAGAAGGTGGCGTCTTGTATAAAGTGTGTCTTTTTCATGTTGAAGTACCAAAGATATTTTAATAATATTTATTCTCATAGTTGATATGTGAATACATAAGTTATCATGTTTGTTTAATTATGCTATAGTAATATATATGCATTTTATTGTTGGAGTTAACCAACCTGTATAAAGATTACCTCCCTGGCATTTGGGGACAAATGCTTTAACTGGGAGGGGGGCAGTGTAACAATACAGCTATATATATACTAGTGACAACCCCATAATGAAATGAATGTATTAATATTGTCACTTAGAAACATCATATTCAAGCGTTTAATATAATAAATGTCCACGATCGGCAAATTGTTGACATTTTCGGACATCTCTATGTTCGGTATTATTTTTACTAAATCCGTCATAAAAGCGGTTGGTTGACTTATTTATTGTGAATGATATGATACATAATGTTGTTACCTTTCTATTTGTGTATTTATTAAACAGTTGTCATGCATAATTGTCCGTAACCATCCAAAAGTAGGCGTGGAAGTTGCAGCGGCAGCCATTGTTTACATGATGTGTTTATGTGTTTTCAAATTTACCGGGAATGCACACACAATTTATTGTTCTCCGAGAGGCGTGATTTGATTGGCTGTTTCGCTGATGGACAGCCTATAAAAAGGGGGCTTGCGCCAACCTTCTTCAGATTTTATATCTCAATTCCTACAAGAGTGGGACTGATCTTGTGATCAAACTTCTTGATTTCAACCTTCGCTAAATAACCAGATCAACCACCATGAGGTGTGAAGAGAAATTTGGGTCCAGTATAAGTTTGGTAGGTTGGCTTATGTAAAGTAGCCATGTGACGTCTGCAGTCAACCTTCTCAAGTCCCGCCTCAACCTACGTCATTTCAACCTTCTACCGGAAATCAACCTTTATTTGTTTATCGGTTGTTAAGGACTTTGAGACGTTAAAAAGAATATTACTAGGGTGGATAGATCAACCTTGTATGATTTTTGAAATTAAATTAAAGTTTCTTAGGTTGAAAGATCAACCTTACCAGCATCTCTTCCCGTAAGTCCAGTCAACCTTCATCAGTCAACCTTCGCGAACCTTCGTTCGTAATCAACCTTCGTACATATCAGGGATGGTTACGGTTGTTTAATTAGATATGCCTTGTATAAATTGTATATAGTATATTGTACAGAAATTATAATATACATAAAAAATATGTATTTTTATCCTGACTTAATCTGATTCAACCTTCATACCAAAGCAAAGGCCCACTCCAAATTAAGTTTCGGTTGAGCTCTTTGTATTCAACTTTACATGCTAGTTGCCACTCGGATAGAAAGGGCGAAACCGTTACAATATCACCTAGTCCTGCTCTATAGACTAATAAGCACTCACTAGACCTAGTATATCCACTCTAAGGTCCATAATAGGTCTATCACCTAGTCATGCCCTGTATATCACCTAGTCCTGCTCTATAGACTATTATGCACTTACTAGACCTAGTTTATCCACTCTAAGGTCCATAATAAGTCTATCACCTGGTCATGCCCTGTATATCACCTAGTCCTGCTCTATAGACTAATAAGCACTTAATAGACCAAGTATATCCACTCTAAAGTCCATAATAGGTCTATCACCTAGTCACTCCCTGAATATCACCTAGCCCTGCTCTAAAGACTAATAAGCACTCACTAGACCTAGTATATCCACTCTAAGGTCCATAATAGGTCTATCACCTAGTCATGCCCTGTATATCACCTAGTCCTACTCTACAGACTATTATGCACTTACTAGACCTAGTTTATCCACTCTAAGGTCCATAATAGGTCTATCACCTGGTCATGCCCTGTATATCACCTAGTCCTGCTCTATAGACTAATAAGCACTTAATAGACCAAGTATACCCACTCTAAAGTCCATAATAGGTCTATCACCTAGTCACTCCCTGAATATCACCTAGCCCTGCTCTAAAGACTAATAAGCACTCACTAGACCTAGTATATCCACTCTAAGGTCCATAATAGGTCTATCACCTAGTCATGCCCTGTATATCACCTAGTCCTACTCTACAGACTATTATGCACTTACTAGACCTAGTATATCCACTCTAAGGTCCATAATAGGTCTATCACCTAGTCATGCCCTGTATATCACCTAGTCCTGCTCTATAGACTAATAAGCACTTACAAGACCTAGTATATCCACTCTAAAGTCCATAATAGGTCTATCACCTAGTCACGTCCTGTATATCACCTAGTCCTGCTCTATAGACTAATAAGCACTCACTAGACCTAGTATATCCATTATAAGGTCCATAATAGGTCTATCACCTAGTCATGCCCTGTATATCACCTAGTCCTGCTCTATAGACTAATAAGCACTTACTAGACCTAGTATATCCACTCTAAAGTCCATAATAGGTCTACCACCTAGTCACGTCCTGTATATCACCTAGTCCTGCTCTATAGACTAATAAGCACTCACTAGACCTCTCTAAAGTCCATAATAGGTCTATCACCTAGTCATGCCCTGTTTATCACCTAGTCCTACTCTACAGACTATTATGCACTTACTAGACCTAGTTTATCCACTCTAAGGTCCATAATAGGTCTATCACCTAGTCATGCCCTGTATATCACCTAGTCCTGCTCTATAGACTAATAAGCACTTACTAGACCTAGTATATCCACTCTAAGGTCCATAATAGGTCTATCACCTAGTCACGCCCTGTATATCACCTAGTCCTACTCTACAGACTATTATGCACTTACTAGACCTATTATATCCACTCTAAGGTCCATCATAGGTCTATCACCTAGTCACACCATGAATATCATCTAGTCCTGCTCTATAGACTAATAAGCACTCACTAGACCTACTATATCCACTCTAAGGTCCATAATAGGTCTATCACCTAGTCATGCCCTGTATATCACCTAGTCCTGCTCTATAGACTAATAAGCACTCACTAGACCTCTCTAAAGTCCATAATAGGTCTATCACCTAGTCATGCCCTGTATATCACCTAGTCCTACTCTACAGACTATTATGCACTTACTAGACCTAGTTTATCCACTCTAAGGTCCATAATAGGTCTATCACCTAGTCATGCCCTGTATATCACCTAGTCCTGCTCTATAGACTAATAAGCACTCACTAGACCTAGTATATCCACTGTAAGGTCCATAATAGGTCTATCACCTAGTCATGCCCTGTATATCACCTAGTCCTGCTCTATTGACTAATAAGCACTCACTAGACCTCTCTAAAGTCCATAATAGGTCTATCACCTAGTCATGCCCTGTATATCACCTAGTCCTGCTCTATAGACTAATAAGCACTTAATAGACCAAGTATATCCACTCTAAAGTCCATAATAGGTTTATCACCTAGTCACGCCCTGAATATCACCTAGCCCTGCTCTATAGACTAATAAACACTCACTAGACCTAGTATATCCACTCTAAGGTCCATAATAGGTCTATCACCTAATCATGCCCTGTATATCACCTAGTCCTACTCTACAGACTATTATGCACTTACTAGACCTAGTATATCCACTCTAAGGTCCATAATAGGTCTATCACCTAATCATGCCCTGTATATCACCTAGTCCTACTCTACAGACTATTATGCACTTACTAGACCTAGTATATCCACTCTAAGGTCCATTAAAGGTCTATCACCTAGTCATGCCCTGTATATCACCTAGTCCTACTCTACTGACTATTATGCACTTACTAGACCTAGTATATATAGTCTAAGGTCCATAATAGGTCTATCACCTAGTCACACCCTGTATATCACCTAGTCCTGCTCTATAGACTAATAAGCACTCACTAGACCTCTCTAAAGTCCATAATAGGTCTATCACCTAGTCATGCCCTATATATCACCTAGTCATACTCTACAGACTATTATGCACTTACTAGACCTAGTATATCCACTCTAAGGTCCATAATAGGTCTATCACCTAGTCCCACCATGAATATCATCTAGTCCTGCTCTATAGACTAATAAGCACTTACTAGACCTAGTATATCCACACTAAAGTCCATAATAGGTCTATCACCTAGTCATGCCCAGTATATCACCTAGTCCTACTCTACAGACTATTATGCACTTACTAGACCTAGTATATACAGTCTAAGGTCCATAATAGGTCTATCACCTAGTCATGCCCTGTATATCACCTAGTCCTGCTCTATAGACTAATAAGCACTCACTAGACCTACTATATCCACTCTAAGGTCCATAATAGGTCTATCACCTAGTCATGCCCTGTATATCACCTAGTCCTGCTCTATAGACTAATAAGCACTCACTAGACCTCTCTAAAGTCCATAATAGGTCTATCACCTAGTCATGCCCTGTATATCACCTAGTCCTACTCTACAGACTATTATGCACTTACTAGACCTAGTTTATCCACTCTAAGGTCCATAATAGGTCTATCACCTAGTCATGCCCTGTATATCACCTAGTCCTGCTCTATAGACTAATAAGCACTCACTAGACCTAGTATATCCACTGTAAGGTCCATAATAGGTCTATCACCTAGTCATGCCCTGTATATCACCTAGTCCTGCTCTATTGACTAATAAGCACTCACTAGACCTCTCTAAAGTCCATAATAGGTCTATCACCTAGTCATGCCCTGTATATCACCTAGTCCTGCTCTATAGACTAATAAGCACTTAATAGACCAAGTATATCCACTCTAAAGTCCATAATAGGTCTATCACCTAGTCACGCCCTGAATATCACCTAGCCCTGCTCTATAGACTAATAAACACTCACTAGACCTAGTATATCCACTCTAAGGTCCATAATAGGTCTATCACCTAATCATGCCCTGTATATCACCTAGTCCTACTCTACAGAATATTATGCACTTACTAGACCTAGTATATCCACTCTAAGGTCCATAATAGGTCTATCACCTAATCATGCCCTGTATATCACCTAGTCCTACTCTACAGACTATTATGCACTTACTAGACCTAGTATATCCACTCTAAGGTCCATTAAAGGTCTATCACCTAGTCAAGCCCTGTATATCACCTAGTCCTACTCTACAGACTATTATGCACTTACTAGACCTAGTATATATAGTCTAAGGTCCATAATAGGTCTATCACCTAGTCACACCCTGTATATCACCTAGTCCTGCTCTATAGACTAATAAGCACTCACTAGACCTCTCTAAAGTCCATAATAGGTCTATCACCTAGTCATGCCCTATATATCACCTAGTCATACTCTACAGACTATTATGCACTTACTAGACCTAGTATATCCACTCTAAGGTCCATAATAGGTCTATCACCTAGTCCCACCATGAATATCATCTAGTCCTGCTCTATAGACTAATAAGCACTTACTAGACCTAGTATATCCACTCTAAAGTCCATAATAGGTCTATCACCTAGTCATGCCCAGTATATCACCTAGTCCTACTCTACAGACTATTATGCACTTACTAGACCTAGTATATACAGTCTAAGGTCCATAATAGGTCTATCACCTAGTCATGCCCTGTATATCACCTAGTCCTGCTCTATAGACTAATAAGCACTCACTAGACCTAGTATATCCACTCTAAGGTCCATAATAGGTCTATCACCTAGTCATGCCCTGTATATCACCTAGTCCTACTCTACAGACTATTATGCACTTACTAGACCTAGTATATACAGTCTAAGGTCCATAATAGGCCTATCACCTAGTCATGCCCTGTATATCACTTAGTCCTGCTCTATAGACTAATAAGCACTTACTAGACCTAGTATATCCACTCTAAAGTCCATAATAGGTCTATCACCTAGTCATGCCCAGTATATCACCTAGTCCTACTCTACAGACTATTATGCACTTACTAGACCTAGTATATACAGTCTAAGGTCCATAATAGGTCTATCACCTAGTCATGCCCTGTATATCACCTAGTCCTATTCTACAGACTATTATGCACTCACTAGACCTAGTATATCCACCCTAAAGTCTATAATACTACATTTATCACCTTGTCATGCTCCACAGACTTCTATGCACACACTAGACCTTGTATATCCTTTGTGTCCTTTTAAAGTGTTTCTCCTAATTTTGTTGGGACATGGGTGGTCGAATTGTTAAGGTAGTTCATCTACTATTGATCACATGGTCTTTCAACACTTAGGTTGCGGGTTTGAGACTCACTGTGGGCAGGGTCACTCGACTCCATTCTGTATGACAAGGATTGCCAGTTTTCCTAGTAAAGGTAGGGGGTTTTCTCTTGGCACTCTGGCTTAATCCCACAATAAAAACTGGACACCGTGATGAAGCTGAAAAATTGCTGAAAGTGGCGTTTTTCTATTGGTCATTTTTATTTTTTTTTCATTCAAATGCCCACTTGGAAATTATCTATTACTCTTAATATAAACCAATCAACAGGATTAACACAAGAACAGACATAAGATTTTTCAATAAAGCTGAAAGGACAGATATTAATCAAATTCTTTATATAAGTATCAATCCATCTGAAATATAGGTAATATAAAGGACAAAAACAGAATTAATTATAATTTATTTAGCTTTCTGCAAGCATGGTAAATTTCTATCAAAAATGAATTAGTATAAAGTGAAGATACAAAAATACTGAAACAAATAATATCAAATGTAACAATTTAAATTATAATATCAAATTACATAAAAAGTATAAGTGCAATAGTTATACAAAACAGGTTTTTTGTTTAGAAAATCTAGATTAAGATTAATGTACAGAAAAGTCTGTGATACAAAGTTAAGCTTGTATAAAAGAATGACATGACTTCAAAGTGTTAAAATAGAAATTAAAAAAAAATGATTGAATACAATAATTTCCAGTATTAGAAAAGATAATATTATAGTGTTAGAACACATTTGCAGTACATATAGATCCATTTCTAAATATAAAAACCAAAATAACATAAATACTGCCTTTGTAAGGTAAATCAATAAACTTACATTTCTGGTGTACACAACAAGCATCTCAGATGATGTACATGTATACTATCAATTCTAAACCATAATTAACAATTGAATAAACAATGTCACATTTATGAAAACAGTTATGAAGGTTGCCATTAAATGTATTCAGGGATGTAGCTTTCATCATGTTAAATATTATTTTAAAAGGCTGTACTATTTGACACACTTTATTTTATTTTTTTCATGATCAACTAACAATACATGTACCTATCTATAAGTAAAGCTCTCACAAGTAGGAAGACAAACTTTTTATACCCATGATTGATTTCTTACACATATGGTAAGAAATCACTAAGAAAATAATACTACTTAAAATAAGAAAGAAATTAAAACAGAAGGGTTCCAGTAGCCTGAGCCGCTCACCTGACTTCAATACCTTCATGTTTAAGCAGTATGGCAAAAACAACTATTTTTAAGATTTAAGGAGCCATAATTTCTATAAGGATCATCTGAAAATTTTTCTTGACCTCAATATATTGAATTAAGTTTTTGTCTAGCTGTGAAGGTTTTCATTTTTAATGAGGAAAAACTTTTTAAATGGTCAATTTTTAAATGGGAGTAACTCATATAAGTAATGATCCTATGACTTTCACCATGTATAATATATATTTTGTAGATATTTATGTGCTTAACAATATGCAATATAAACTACTGAAATATATTAACATAGTTTCTGATATATTAAACTTAAAATAAGTCCAAAGGTAAGAAAAATCTAACTAGAGGTTCCCAGGAGCCTGTATCGCTCACCTGAACCTGAAACCAAACAACCCTTTTTTATATAGAATTTCGTTCCTATACGGAATTGACCAACACTTCTGAAAAAGTCATTAATTTTTACCTTTTAAGGGAAATAACTCCTATAAGGAGGAGCTTTTGATGCTTAGGAGGGATGATCACTTGAAATTTGATGTACCTGTTATACTTTTTTAACTATCAGCCAAAAACTCCCTTGACCACCCCCCCCCTTTATATTTTAAGCCAACGTAGCTATGTAGGTAGTCAGCTGTAATGATTTGCACAATTTTGGTAGAGGACATCCTAAAGATGCTGTGTGCAATGTGTTTCAAAGCAGTCCTTTCATTGGTCACAGGAGAAGATTTTTTAAAATCAATTAAAATTCATTAAAAAAATGTTCTAAGAGAATAATTCCTAAACGGTTAATCAGACAATCTTGACCCTAAAGTCATTTTTGTAGCCCTCATGGAGCAGAACATTTAAGCAATGCTAACTTTTTCTCCAGTTCTAAAAATTTTCAAGATTTTGTGGCAAAAATAGCAAAAATAATCAAATTTCGACAATTAAAGGGCAATAACTCCTAAAAGGAGTCATCATACAACTTCGACACAATGGAGTGTTTTGTAGAGCTTTCGATGCTGATGAAGGCTGGTCGCTTCAGTTTTCCTGTATCTGTCATACTTTTCGAACTATAAGCCAAAAACTGTATTTTGACCCCCCCCCGTTCTATTTTTAGCCATGGCAGCCATGTTGGTTAATCTGTGGCCATGGTTTGTGCAAACTTGGTTGAAGACATTTGATGGATAATGTGTACACAATTTCAAAGCAGTACTTTCAGTGGTTTCAGAGGAGAAGATTTTTAAAAATCAATTAAAACCGATTAAAAAAAACCAGTTCAAGTGGAATAACTCTTAAACGGTTTATCAAACAATCTTGACCCTAAGACATTTTTGTAGCTCTCATAGAGCAGAACAATTAAACAATGCTAACTTTTTCTCTAGTTCTAATAATTGTCAAGATTTTGAGGCAAAAATGGCAAAAATCATCAATTTGGACAATTAAAGGGCAGTAACGACTTTGACCCAATGGAGTGTTTTGTAGAGCTTTTGATGCTGAAGAAGGGAGGTCTCTTCGGTTTTCCTGTATCTGTAATACTTTTTGAACTATAAGCCAAAAACTGTATTTTGACCCCCCTGTTCTATTTTTAGCCATGGCGACCATGTTTTTTTACAAATCAAAAATCCAAACGATAGTTTGGTAAAGGACATGCTAAGCAACAACCATACCAAGTTTGGTTGCATTCTGTCAAGTGGTTTCAGAGAAGATTTTTGAAAAGTTGAACGGACAGACAACGGACGGACGACGGACGCCAAGTGACGGCAATAGCTCACATGACCCTTCGGTCAGGTGAGCTAAAAAGGGGCAATAACTCCTATATGGAATATCAGAGTCTCTTCAAAACTTCAGGGTAGGTAGTTCTGGACATGCTGATCACCTTACCTTGTCAGAATTTTGATATATGTGACTGTTTTTGAGTTATTTGCAAAACAAAAAAAAACCCTGCAGTTCACAACTATTTTCTGTTTTTAACCTCGGTGGTCATGTTTTTCTATGAATCGATAATTCAAACATTAGAAGTGTTTATAAATACAACAGCTGTTGTTCTCTGTGGAGTTTATGTAATGGGTACTTTAAATCTGACAGGAAATAGTCAATCTTTCATTGATTAATTTTGATGTGGAAAAACTTTAACATATGCCTATACTTACTGATGATGCTCATAGTAAGAGCAAGTAGTTATTAAAACAATTAATGTAAATGACTTGTGAAGAAAACTTTCTATTATATTTGATGTCCTGTATATGCATAGATTTTTTTGCAATCTTACTTTCTCACTAATACCATATCTTGAGGGCAGTCATATGTTTTCATTAAAAAAAAATAAATAAATTAGTTTTATACCAATAAAAACAAACCCTTTTCAAATGAATTTTACTGGATACTAGGACAATTCCCATAGCCTAACTTACCCTCTGTGTTGCCTACTGCATCCTCAAATTTATAAATATGAGAAGCTCTCTCCAGTGGTGGGGTGGGTGGTTGGTTGTCCAGAATTAATACAGAAAGCATAACCGCAAATCATAAATATATTTATAGAAATACAGTGAAATTTGATGACAATTTTTTTTATCTGTTTCAATCTTGTTATTTAAAAATGTGAAAACATTTTAAAATAAATTGTAAAATTTTTAAGATTTCCTTAATAAATTGTAAAGACAATTGTACAGACAATTTTTCTTCAAATAGCACACTGGGGCCATACTATAAGGGGTTCCTAGTGTGGACCCACAGAGCAGCACAGCGGGTTCTAGTCCTCAATATAACTTAAATACTGCTTGCTGGACGTAAATCAATCAATCAATCAAATGGCACAGATCATGTAATACAGTTCAGTTTATTTTGGTTCATAAGTGCACAACTATTCCTCCCTGCAATCAACATAGGTTCATGTATTTTCATCAGTAGTCTTGTTTTTGGAATACTGTAGCAAAATTAATCAATGGATGATTGATTTCTCCTGGACAAATTTAAAGCTCCATATATCTTTATAAGTATAATTATGGCATAATAAAGTTATTCATTATAACTCTATAAAAATACAAAGTTGCAAATATTGATCACAGTTTTCAAATTACACTTGTTGGAACTGTCAGGTAATAATAGGGAACAAATGCAGCCGTAACGTAAATGACTGGACATGGAAAAACGCAAATCTAAATTTTTTTAGGAGTGTTAATAAATCGTGAAAAAAGTGTAAAAATGTCTTCGTAACAAACCGGATTAGATATGGTTGAATGCATAGCTATTTCACAATACATAAAAAAAAATAAGAAAATTGAAAAATGCCAAAAATTTAAATTAAGAAAAAAACGCATTCCTGTTTTAGTGGAAGAAACAACTTACCAAAATACAGCTTCCTTGTTGATTTGTACAGAAATTCAGATTTATGATTACGTCATCATACTTATAATGATATAATAGTATGATGCGAAAAACTGATGACGTACACATTTTTTGGCAGCCAACACACATGCCAAATTTCAGGAAAATAAGTTTTGAAGGTCCACTAGACCTCATCTTGCTTTCCTCTTACAGTTTGCATCGCGCTTTCTGGAAAAATCTTATTTACAATTTTAGTTTCCAATTATTTTAGTATCGTGGTTGCTCAAAGGACGGATAGAGGTTTTTTTATCTAAAAATAAAAAATACTATGTTTTATTGACACTTTCTTTATTCGTTACAGGTCTCAACCCAAAAGATAATTACCGGACACTAAAAATCCCCCAAAACGAGCGCTACATCTAAATAATTTATGCTCAATGTTATAAATTATCAATTAATCGCAAAAGGGCCTTGATGGACAACTGAGTGAGGAAGGTACTTATCTACTTTTGATTTTGCACTTGTTAACACTGAGGTTGCATGTTAGAGCCTTACTGCAGGCAGTGTGTGCTCGACTCCAGATTTAATTGATACGGATTGCCATTTTTTCTTTTCGCGGGTGGATGGTTTCATCGAGTATTCCGGCTATCTCCTGAATACAAACTGGATGCCATCACATAGCAGAAAAATTGCTGCAAGTGGCGTTAAACCACTAGCAAAAAGCGAAATACAAATTATTCTTCTTAAGCTTTTTTGCTTTTTTATTTTCGTCAGAAACTTGTATATTTGTTACATCTGGTTTTGAACTTTTCACATCTATTTGCGTATTTAAAAATAGCTTTTGTACACTTATTACAAGAGCAGCATTCTATGCTCCTAAGAGGCAGGTACCGTCATCAATGTTTATGTGGTCAATCACACGGTTTCACTGCCTTACTGATTTTATAATAAATATTTTATTGATATGTAATGGACTTGTACTGTTAAGACTTCAGAACAGTAGAAATCAATTGAATTTAGCAAGATGGCTGGTATGACAAGTTATTTATATAATATACAAAAAGATTAGAAAATGAGCACAACTATCATGTTTTGTTTGGCTTCAATTTTAAAATGTAGTCTATATATCTCATTTATGAGGAAAAAAACCTTCAAAAATTAATGCTGTACATTCGCATGAAAATCATTAGGTTCATTTTGAAAACAGGAGCTGAGATATATATAACATGTTTTCCTACCGAAAGTCGGGGGTTTTATCCAGGCACTCCGTAATAAAAACTGGACACTATACTATAGCTGAAAATTGCTAAAAGTGGCGTTAAACATCACTCAAACAAAGAAACAGTATAATATATGTTTATTATAGCTTATTATTACATGAATTGAATTTTGCCTGCTTTTGATAGGTCTATATGAAACTGTAGTCACGGTAAATCGCAACAGTACTAAAATTACATAAAAACGGGCTTAAACTGGTCAAAACCAGATTACTATTGGATTCCGCTTGATTAATGTGAGCGGAGTCTAATATTGACCTGGGTTTTACCAGTTTAAGCCTGTTTTTCATAACATATACTATAAATAAGTTCCAACATAACTATAAATAACTATAAATTTCAATGTTAGTGGTCATTGAATCATCTGTAATTATAAAATATGCTGTTAAAAAATTTAAAAATAAAATAATAGACTTTTTATACTCTTTTCAATATTTGAAATGTGATTAAACTGGAACTTCCTGATTATCAGCAAATCAATATCAAAATGCAGTTTTAACAGTTAATATTAAAGGTAACCAGCATTACAACAATTTAAATGTAAGGATCCTCTGTTTTTCTAATGAATGAAAATGTTGATTTTATTCAGGTACCTTGATATTCTGTCGCTATCAGGATTACTCAGCCCTCAAAAATGTATATTCACCTTGCCTAGCGACTCGGTGATTATTACATTTTTTCGGCTGATAAATCCTGATAGCTACCTATATCAAATTCATTAATTGTATTTTATCGTGTCAAAGCGTCCTGTCTATAGCTAAAGTATTGCTTGATGGACGTTAAACATCAATTAATCAAATAAATCAAAACAAGTCCTGAAAAGTGTGTCTCGGCGACATTAATGTCTCGCTTGGTACATTTTGTTCGACCAAGCGTGAAATATTGTGTGCAGCCCTACATAATTTAGATAAGGAGATCTAATAAAAGAATTCATAAAAAAGCTTGAAAGCGACTGTAAATCTGCCGTGGGTTAGACGAACGAACAGCCAAACAAATTATGTGTCACCCAACTTTCTTTGGCTGGAAATAACAAATATTTTGGGCGTTCAGCGCATTCAGTTATGAGATATACATGTTAAAATATCAAAATAATAGCAGTCAATAAGAAGGCGCAGATATCTAGACACCAGTTGCTTTCCTTTTCATACAGATATTGAGGCGACCTAGTGTTTGGGGTAGTTAGTAAACTATTATTGATCACCTGGTCTGTCAACACTGAGGTTGCTGGTTAGAGTCCCACTGCTGGTAGGATGCACTCGATTCCAATCTCAATTGACAAAGATTGTCATTTTTCCAATCGCAGGTAGGGTGTTTTCTCCCGACTGGACACCATGATGTAGCTGCAAATTTGCTCAAACAAACAAAAATACAGATATTAATGTCAAAACGTCACATATCGTTATAAGTGTAGCCTTTGACGACGTCGGTTTTTAATTTTTCTGTGTCTTTTGTATTCACAGTTTGACATTTCATTGCTTGCGATGTCTTTACAATTGTACCACTTTCTGAATCAGCATATTGTGGGACCAGAAGAAACGGTGAAAACGAGACGATTGATGTGCACGATATCAGATAATTTAAAATATGATAGCGAAGTATCCATAATAACAAGTGGAAGTATTGGAGAAGGACTATTAATGGAAGGTAGTGATTGGGATACAATGTTTGTTTTTAAAAAAAATTTCGTAATCGTACACGAAAACACAGATAATATCAAAATTGATCGAAACAAATGTAACTTAATCATGGAAATGCATGACACAAAACCAGGTTATACTCAACTACGAGCCGTAGATTTGTATGATTTTAAAATTGGCATGGATAAATTATATGTACAAAGAGGCAATTCATGGTACATGTCCAGTGAGCTGTTCAAACAACTTTTAAAAGATAGTTACAATAAATTAGTACGTAATAAAATTCATGGACCATGTATATCAAACGTAGAGGAAAGTAATGATCATGCATTCTGTTTACACAATTCACATTGGATACAACCCGCTAAAAATTGGATAAGCAGGGGACTGACATCATGGCCGATTAGTGACGTCAAATCAGATATAATTAACCATGGGGTTCTACTTGTACCGATTGGCTGTAAAGGATCTGTTAATGAAACACTGGAATGGCGCATTTTATTTTCCGTTGCCGAGAAGCTGTTGATATACTCATTTAGTCATACACAATTAATGAGTTATGCTCTGATGAAAATATTACTTAAGGATGTAATAAACAGTAATATCAATTGTAAAAATCTACTTTGCTCATATTTTATCAAAACAATTATATTCTGGGTGTCCGAGGAAACACCAGTGACAGAATGGAGACCAGAAAATCTCATACAATGTTTCATGAGCTGTTTTAGAAGGTTGATGTACTGTGTAGAATACTCAATGTGTCCTCATTACTTCATTCCAATCAATAATCTGTTTGAAAATAGAATAGAAAAGCAGTCGCGGAAAATGTTACTGGAACATTTAAACACATTATTTAGTTTCGGTTGGCGCTGTGTGCTTTTCTCTGAACAATTAAAAAATTTTACGATCTATTCGAATACATTGCTCCGCTCATCAGAAATAAAAATGACACGTTATTACTTTTATCATTTACTTAGGGTTTACAACAACATTATACATGAATCGTACAGACGATGTATTCGAATATTTAATGTCTACAAGTCGTCCGTTATCAAATTGATGCACCTAACATTCATGAGCGAAAGCTGTACGATTATTAAGCAAAGTACTGGTACTCCTTCCGATATAAACAAAAAGATGTACTCTCAACGCCGCGAACAATTGACGTACCTTTTACAAAGTATACACTATGATGCTGTATCTGGTTGGATACATTTAGCGGCATTTTTCCACAAAACAAAACAGTACAGCAATGCTCTTTATATACTGTCTTATGCAATGATAAAGTGTACACCAGAGAAAGTGTACAGACAGACAGAAAGTCTATCACAAATTCAAATAAACTTCATCACATCCACAACTTTGCAAAAACTTGGAATATGGCGTGCTTGGAAACTTGTAGCCGTGTTTAAGCTAATATTTAATCAAAATTCTGCATTCCTTCTACCAGATGAATTGGCATTGGACTTTGTTGGTAAAATATATTTTCCTCCAGTTGCATTTGCTCATTTCCTGTGTTTTTGGTGCCATTATCATCGTAAAGATATACAACAATGTTACACGTCTATCAGAGATTTACAGCTAACTATTGAAGAAAAATATTTTATCACAGATTCAATTGATACAGAACAAAGCTACTACCTACTTGGAGTCGCTCTACAGTTAGTTAGACAGACAGATTTGGCTAAACGTGCTTTTACGAATGCCATTAAATGCCACCCACATCCTACGAAAATTAAAAGTGCAGCAGTAAAGAGACTTTCGATGATGCATGCATTTCAAAAGGAATGAATGAGGATTCTAAATTATACTGTTTGACTCATTAATTCTGTTGTTTGTTCCTTTTTCTTTCCTTAAAATTTGGCTGTAAATATATAAAAACTATTTGTTTCAACGACTGGTTTATTATTGATAAGTAGACTTTGCCTTGTGTAAAAAAAGCGATGCGCATTGGTATCGGTCATTTTTATCAAAATAAAAAATATTATTGTTGTTCACAAAATCTTTTATAGTTGCATGTTACTCTGGGTTAGCAAATTGTAAAAACTAATTGGCACTCTCCAAATTAGTTACCCTACCAATGTCCCACGTCAGGAAAATTCTCCTGACAAATCAAATGAGAGTGCATCATCTATCCCCCTTGGGTATGCCCTGAGCACTCTATGGGTAGAACAATACTTTTCCAACATTGGAGTCAGAAATCTCTTCTACACATCACACTTAAGTTAAAAGTTCCAGATTGGATCGTAATTTAGCAAATTTTCAATTTTCAATTTATTTAAGTTCTGAAGCTTTATTGAAACTTTACCACTTTCATTGAGGAAAATCGACAAAACTGTTGAATGTACGTTTTCTGCTAAGAAAAAAGAATCGAACATACCGAGGAGATTCAGGAAAAGACAACTCAATAAAGGCAAAACCATGTTTAAATGTGAAAGGAAAACAATAAAATAAACATACACACAATAAAAAAAAAAAACAAAAAAGAAAGCGAACTCTACTAAAACCATATGAATCCAGGTACTCCTGACGAGTCAGCAACTCCTGCTAAATACAGGTATCCGTCGTACTGCTTACTCTAAAACCCGTATTTAGTCATATCCGTGGATAGTCATAATCCAGTACGAAGGAGAGATCCTACAAACGGAACAAAAAAATAGTCATTTGTGACACAGACATTCCGGCCAAGTAAGCAATGATGGCGACCGTAAAATTTTCTAAGTGATGACTTCAATCTAACTTTTCTGTATGCAGACACCTTTGTCAATGAAATCTTATAGGAAATACAGGATCTTGAGTACCTGATCAATTGGTAGATGTTTACTCCATACCCTCTCCTTTGAATGATTGCTGATAGCAATAAAAATGCCATCATTATGTCCAAGATCCTCTGTCAACTTCTAATCAATTGAGACTTTTGTAGGACTTAATGGGCTACACGTTTAAGCAAGCAACAGCTATTCTCTATCTACAATAGTTTTCATTCCATTAGGCAAAAACATGAAAAAATGCTATTTTTTACCAAAAACCTTACAAGGGGTCATATGACAACTTAATTCGACTCAATAGAGACTTTTGTTGAGTTAGATGACCTGAATGATTAAGCAATTTGAAATTCTGAACAAAAAGTCGTGTTCTTTTTATAAGCAAAAGCAATTTTCTTTATCTTTTAAAAGGAATAACCTCTAAATAGGGTCATCTGACGGCTACGGTCCAAGGAGACTTTTGTAGAGTTTAATGAGCTAAACACGTAAGCAAGCAACAACTTTTCTATCTGCAATAGTTTTCATACAATAAGCAACATCATTTTTGAACTTAAATAAAGGGGCAAAGTTATCAGATGACTTCAGTCCAAATAGAAACTTTTAAAGAACTTCTTGAGCTGAACATTTAAGCAAGCAACACCTTATTTTCTTTATGCAATAGTTTTCATTCAAAAAGAAAAAAACACGATTTTTGACCTTTAAAGGGGCGAAACCCTTAAAATGGGTCATCTGACTGCTAGACTCTAACGGAGACTTTTGTAGGGCTTGAGCTGAACATTTCAGCAACAACAGTTTTTCTCTATCTGCAATAGTATTCATTCTAAAAGCGAACACATTAAAAAACGTGGATTTTGACTTTGAAGGGGCATAACCCTCAAAAGGAGTCATCTGACAACTCCAACCTAATGGTGACGTTTGTAGATCAAATGTTTCCTATCCGTTAAAGTTTTTGAGTTATAAACCATTTTAAGTGATTTTACCATATGTTCTATTTTCAGTAACAGCGACCATGCTTTTATTGGATTCATTCAAACAAAAATTGTTGCCAAATGCCAAAGTTCTTGCAAAGTTTAAGTCAAACTGGTATAGTGGTTTAAGAAGAGATATTTAAAATTGTTTACGGACGACACACGACGGACGACGACGGCCGCATAGTGATGACATAAGCTCACATGGCCTTTGGCCAGGCGAGTTAAAAAAAATTGAATTGTATTGGAGAAGTGGTGTCAGTGAAGAAGATTGTTTAGAGTGTTTACCATGGACAGACGCCAGTGATTAGGTGAACCCTAGTGATTAGGTGATGACAAAATGTAGAGGGGAGGGATTGAGGCTATTAAGAAAAACTGAACGCATGTATAGTAGAACGGTAAAACATCTCTTTACTGGAGTTTTCTGTAAATAATTGTAGTCTCTTTCAATTAAATCAACGAATTGCACTTATAAAATGATTTAAAGGTACACATTTAAGGTAAATTTAAGGTCTTTTCCACTTCCAGTGGGAAGACTTTCTTGCTTTTGATTTGATTATTTGTTTCCGCCAACTTTCAAAACTAAACAGTTTAAAAAGTACGCGACATATCAATTTGGTCTTTCGCGACAAATTTTGGGCACTGAAAGTCTATTCGGAATTCAACCTGTGAAATCGAATCATTTTTCTTCACAGAGTTACCTGCCCAAACACCGAACACCTCGTTATCACGTAATCTCTGGAACTATAACAGATACAAGAAAACCGAAAAGTGACAAATGTTAAGGAACTTTTGAAACAACTTTATGACATAATTTGGCTAAAATTTCTGACTAACGAAGGCGAGAGGTATCCTTTGAATGTTTCAATGACTCCGTTTGTCACAAAAACCCACAAACCGTCAGTCTAAATAAGCTATGGTCTTCACCATTTGTCGTCTTGCAATATGTCCTTAAAGAAAATCTCAAGGTCAAAGTTCATAAGTGACCTCGACCTTATGCCTCTAATCTTGGTATCATTACAACTCAAAAACTATAAAAGATAGAAGAAGCCAATTAATGACCAAAATGCTCCTCTCATCACGACCCTCATTTGACACATTTGGTCCGAAACTTTTCGAGTTCGAGGCCTTTTTCGGTTTTTTCCTTATGACTTAAAATCGGTTTAGGGCCTCGGTGGTCGAGTGGTTAAGGTAGTTCGTCTATTATTGATCACGAGGTCTGTCAACACTGAGGTTGCGGGTTCAAGTCTCACTGCTGGCAGGGTGTACTCGACTCCAAACTGAATTGACAAGGATTGCTAGTTTTCCTACCGAAGGTCCCGGGTTCTCTCCAAGGTAACCATTACAAAAAGTCCTTAGCAACCATATATTTTTAAATCATGATGATGTACTTTACTGAAATATGTCATTTTACAACCGAAAGCGCCATTTTGTCACTAGCAACGGCCACAAAAGTTCTTGACAACCATGAATTGTTTTACTCAGGACCACAGAAATAGTCTCTTCCGCCTAAAAAATGGCCCAGCAACCTTTGTAGTCAAGTTCAAAACAACAGATGAAGAAAAATTTATTTCTTACAGGAATATGCGAAAAACCTTTCTAATTGTTCTCGAACAATTAGCCTTAACTTTGTACTATTAATGTCTCCCTATATTTCTTACTTTTTCCTTTCTCCTGTCTCCCTCCCCCGTTGCTCCTTTCTCCATCCCCTTTACTCTTTTATCCCTCTTCTTTTTCCCTCTTTCGTCCCTTCTCCAACTACCCTGTCCTCCTCCTAAATAGATGTATAGTGAAGAAAATACTTATTTGTTTGAGTCATTTGCAAGACAAAAACAGTAACTATTATATTATATCGGAAAACACCAATTTTAAAACATGGACTTTAATTTTACAACTTTAGCACTGGACTGTGTATTTATTTTATTTAATAAATAATATACTATATGGTAAGTGAACGCAAGCAAAATGTTCATGTTAATAGTGAAATGTCTAATCAGGACATCGTAAAATCGTTATAGTCTCAGGGAATACCTCAAGCTTCTGTTCTTGGACCATGCTATTATATATTTTATATATATTTTTGATATATTTCAATGACATAATAGACAACTTGATTTTTTGTGTTTGAATGTCGTTTTAACGCCACTTTCAGCAATTTCTCAGTTATATCATCTGACGTGTCGTTCAAATTATATGCAATAAAATGACTTACTGGCTATTAAATTAATACACGAATTTTTTATATATACACATATTTATGTGTTTACAATAAATCTTACTGTTAACATTTTTGAACTCATTTAACACAGAAGTACAGTGTCATGTTCGTAAGAATGTACAAGTCGTTTCATGACAACAATCGACTGTCTTTACTAAAATGTTGTATTACAGACGAAAGCGGGTTCGAGTCTTATTGCGTGCAGAACTCGACTCCAATCTTAATTGACAAAGGATTGCCAGTTTTCCTACCTATGATGAAGGTTTTCCCCGGCTTCCTTTGGATCCAATAAAAACTTGACTTGACGTCATGATATAGCTGAAAAATTTCTGAAAATTGTGTTAAACAAAATTCCAACAAGCACAAAGGAACAAAACAGTAAAGCGTGCTTACTGCTATTTTTAGTTCATATGATTTTTATGGTATTGTTGATAAAACCGTGTCCGGCCCGTTCATCAGATTCAAAGACTACAATGTGTTAAAGTGTTAATACATCTATCATTCAACTCTGGTCACTATTTACCCAAAAGATCGTTAATGTTTGAAAAGAAGCAAAATAATCGTTCACGATGTCACATTTTAAGATAATTTGAATTCTAAACTAGATTTAAGGCAAGCATCAGAAAATGGTGGAATATTGTTGCGTTGTGGAATTTGTACTTGTATATTTAAATGTTTTTACAATAGATCTTACTGGTTACACTTTTGAACTCTCTCAAATTATCGTAAGAGTTCTGTTGTGTATTCTCATGTTGTAAACCCGTTACTTTCCTTTTGGGCATCTTTTTTCCTTGTATTTTTGCATAAAATAACAAAATCAATTTTAGAGTAATTTGTTGGATCTATTTAAACCAGACGTCCGTGAGATGAGATTCGTCTCTGTGGGCACGCTGACTTTCAGGTCAAAGTTCAAGGTCAAAGGTCATCTACCATGGTATGCGACACATCGCGTTGACATTATCTACCAACGTACCAAATATCAAAAGCCTACATCAAAAGACAAAAACGTTATTGGCCGGACACGATTTGTTACAGACGTACGGACGGACGGACGGACAGATTGATCATTTTAGTGCGCCCGCCACACAGTGATGGGGCCCTAATCTTAACTTCAAATGCAAATACAGAATTAATTGAGATTAAAATTGCACCACAAACGAAATTACATCAAGAACGTTCGTAATTAAACAACATTTACGTAGCACCTGCATATAGACTTTATGAATGTCAGTTAATTTGATGCTCAAGAGCCTTTGCATCCTATAATCAGAGTATACATCTATGTAAAAACATAATTTAAATACCGCGAAGCCATCATGTATAAAATGAAAATGGCTTTACAGTATATAGTTATTTCATGCATGTTGATGGAACTTTCAAATTATTGCTTCGAGGTCTGGGGATGATTTGAAAACTGTCGAGTGCTACAGTTCCCAAGTCATTTCCATCACCGAGGAGCAATAATTTGATAACATTGTATTCACTTATAATAATTGTCAGTTTGTTATCTCATGGTAACTATAAGTGTACAAGTACATAATATGTGATCATTCCCATAATACTTGGCAAAATACATTCGCTACCTATTTTGATGTGAGTAAAGGGACGTTTCCCGGGCAGGGGACTCGGTGGCCTAGTGGTTAAGGTAGTCAGTCTACTATTGATCACGTGGTATGTCAACACTGAGATTGGGTGTGGGTTCGAGTATCACTGCGGGCAAGAATTTTCCTTCTAAAGATCAGGTGGTTTAATCCGGGTTCTCAGGCTTCCTCGCACAATAAAAAACTGGACGCCATGATATAGCTGAAAAATTGCCATATACTTTCCAGTGGAAGTAAAATTTGCCATCCAGTTTCCAGAATTTATTTATTGTTTGTTAACTAAAATGCCGCCAACCCGGATGTTAAACGATCATTAAATTATTAATCTACATGTATGTTAAATGCACTCCTGATCACCACCGAACCTTCACGTCGTGTATTTTAATTTGCAACAATATTGTTGAAATACCCTACTGGATCCCAGAGACAACAGCGCATTGTTTAATAATAAATAACTATATACTCCCAACCCACCTGTTCTGAGTTCACGTTCGCTCCCTCTTCACTCTGATTTGGAAGGAGTGCTATCTACTGCTGTATTTCACTTGTTTTACAAAATTTGACTCAGCTTTATGATGAAGTGGACGTGTGAACTGTCAACCTTTTTAGTCAACCAGCATTCATGCATCCCCGTTGGATTTATTTAGTTTATTTAGAGAATGCCTGCAGATATCAATGATTAAATTGCATACAATAGACTTCTTTTATTGTTGTAACCGTTCTCAGTATGTATAGGAATATTAGCGGGTAACAAACATCCATTGATGACTACATGTACACCGCGCGTTGTTTCTTTCAGGTATTACATTATTCTTTTATCGGAACTTTATTGTAGATGCGCATAACTTGTAGTGGTACCATAAGTTTTCATTGCCATGACTGGTTGGCACCGTTCACATAAACTTTAAATTTCGAGCCTTACAATCTCCGGAGTCGATGTCATATCCGTTCCGTTCTATACTCCGTAACACCACGCTAAGGATATCAGAGGTCATTATCCTATTGGGGTGGAATGTGCAAAAGTAACCGAACGGGCGAGACATCAAAATTTTTGTATTAAAAACTATCTTTCTTTCACTTAAAATTTCATATATGGGGCTTACACATATAATGCTAAGTTACATAACAATGGAAAAAAATAAGTGTCCACAAACTTTGCGCGGAATTTTACCTTAAAGTTTAAGAATGGCTTTTCTACTTTAATTTCAATGCTGTGGTCACATTGTGCCACATTACACACTTTAGGATGTGCTTCATCTGTAAAGACATTGACTGGAAAAAATATATCCTTGTTCTACAGTAATGCCATACCTTTCAAAAATATCCAACTCTTAAGCAATAGCAGTTATAAGCAAAAACAGAAACAAAAGAGAAATTTGGGACAATTTTCATCCTGCCATGTTTTGACATCCACCGGAAATTCATTCCGTCAATAGGATAATGACTCCATCACCTCTGCCACACAAGTTTTAGCCACAGTTAAGCGACACTGAAATTTGAACTTGAAAAAAAATAAGCTTGGAAGACTTTTTTTCGAAAATTTTGGATAACTTAGATGATCTCGAAATAAACATAAAAATGATTATTTATGTTTATAGTTTAGTTAACCTTTATCAGTGTATTCAATAAGAATAAAATACTTTAAAAAAATGTGCAATCAATTGATCAATTAGTTTGTTTTGTTTAATACTTTTTTTTAGATGCTAACAAATCAATAAATATTAGAGGAGATAAATTCCGTGTGCGGCGGAGGTGATATCTGACGTAGGAATGAATGTAGCCTCTGTTTCCTAGATTGCGACCCTTACTCTCACTGGCAAATAAAAACGCAACGAATTCGGGTTAATCTTGGCGGATACGAATTTTTTAACCAGGCGGTGTCGCATAATTACAAATCCGGGTCAGCTCGGACCAGTACTGTTAACATTTTGTGTTCGATTTCAATCGATTTTTTTCTATAGTTAAAGGTGTATGTAACAAAATATTAATAATAAAAATCCGATGCAGTATAGTTATTATGTGTTGCAGTTTCGGTCTAGCCGTTTCGTACCATGTCAAGTTCGTACACAATTTTACCATTTCGTACCAAGATTTTGTCAGTATGATCCATGCCTTATGACTTATTCGTACAATTTTTCTATTTTGACATTTACCGTTCCGTACCATACTGTGTTACTTGATTTTTTTCATATTTTAAATACTAGTATTGATAAGTTTAGGAGTTTGAGGTATTAGTATATAACGAAAATAAAAGAAATATACACGAATTTAAGAATTTAGCAAGACTTTGCTTTCTATAGATCTGTGATGTTAGTTGTAATGTGAATAATAAAAGGAAAATGTGGCTGCTTGTTTAAACAATTATTTCAATTGTTCATGTAGATATAATAGCAAGCCATGTTTCACTCAATGAAGAGTCCACCCAAATGATAGATTTGAAAATTGTTTGGATTTTCCTTGTTATGTAATAGGGCTAAGCCAAGTTTCACTTAATTGAGAGTCCATCAAAATAATTATTATAACAATCATTATCACTCTTTATTACCTATCCATGAATTAAACTTCAGCTCAAATTAAACCGAGAATACAATTTAGTCCAAATATGATGAATTCCTAGTGGTTTTAGAACGAACGCTAGTAGTAAGGGACAGACCATTTAACTTGAAGCGGGGCGGGGGGGGGGGGGGGGGGCTTGGTTTTTTGCTTTGGTCAGAAAAAATATTTTCCTTCTTTAAATGTATCTTTTTCCATTCCAACACATTTTACCTGTAATTTGGCTAATAAAATAAAAATAAGATGTTTTTACAGTATAGACAAACATAATCCCTTGTTTATATAAGTATTTTGGCTACTCCAACATGAATTTTTAACATTTTACCTTTAAAGTTTAAAATGTTGGAATAGCCAGAATAAACCATATTAACGTCAGTGTCAGCTGACTAATAAGTACTTATAAGCAACCACTAGACTAAAATTGATGAAGTATGTCTTAATCTTACAAAGATATATGGATCGCTTTCAGTGAAATTTGTAATGCAAATACTCTAGCTAAAATCATAAGAAATATTAGAAGCTTATTGTTCATATGTCCTATGACTATGCTTAATATTAACATATGTAAAGCTTGAGTAAAGAACGATTATTTTGCTTAATTGCCCATCATCTATGGACCATATCCCTAAGAAAAATAAGCTTATTTGCTAAAGCTCCTACAAATTTTATTCGTCGGAACTTTCATCACAATAATACAACCAAACACATGTAAAAAACAAAAAACAATCTTAAAACAGCTTCAAAGTTTTTACCTCGTATATCCTAAATCAAAACATAATATTCAATGGCTTTAATTGGTGGGTAGAAAAAACTATATTGATAACAAAATAGCAAAGAAAACCGACCGAACAACAAGAGCCAAAAGTCAAGGCCCAGCTACAAAAAATCCGGATATAGACAAACGCAACACCAAAACCAAAATAACAAAAAGGAGAGTAACCCAAATCCAATAAAAACATGGGTGCACTCAGGTGCTCCGGACAAATAAGCAGTGCCTGCCTCTAATTAGACACCCGTTGAGTTACTCAATGTCATTTCTATGGAAAAGTCAAATCGAGGAATAGGAAACACAACAGCATTTGAAAGGCACCGATTCACCTATATTTTAAAACAAGATCATTAAGGTCAATGAAAAATTATTCAAAAGTATTTATTATTAGCAACCACAGGCGATTTTTGTCAAATAATACATCGTTAGTATAAACAAATATATCTAAGCTTCAAAACAGCACATTGGTTCCAGACAAGGAAATTTTGTTTAAACAGTTTACGAGGATGCCAAGTAATCACCAATCTTCATGAGTAACATCAAAGAAGCATTCTGTTATCAAAATATATGTATTGCAATCAGTGACACATACATGGATATCATGTATTATTCATCGTACGTCTATACACCAAGTATTGCCATTCGATAAAGAATGGTTATTGAGGAACCGACCTAAATTCTTAACGTAGACAATAGACCATGATGTTGGGGTCAAGGTCAGGTTTACCTTTAGTACTATAATATACCATTAATTAAGCAATCCTTAAGTCAGGTTTTTTTATTCGACTTGCAAGGTTACCAGGGAACATACCTAATTTCTAACGTAGTAATTAAATCATTTATTAGCGTCATGACATTGTGAAAAATGATTAACAAACACTCATCGACCAACGTTTATAGAAATATGGTTTTACCTTACAAAGATATATTGATCGCCTGCTCACTAACTAGATCATTTAAAGATAAATCATTGGGTAAATGCTGTCCGTTTATAAAATAGTATTACTTCTAAGATGAATAGTTTATTTGTCATAACTTATTCATTATTTCCACAAATGACATTGCATGACTATAGGTTTTCATAACATAGGCTAAAGCTTGAATAAAGTAGGATCCTTTTACGTTACTGCCCGTCATCCAAGGGCCATATTCTGAAAAATGAAAAACATTTTCCTTGAAACTCCATATAAATCTAATGCTACTTGCCAATGTATATCAAAACTTCAAACAAAAATGAAGAAATGTACAAATCTTTACTTCTAAATCTCTTTAACAAGCTATGCAATGGCTTTTGACTTGTGCTCTCAAAAGATATACTGATGGAAACTGTTATTACAATTTCTACATATCACAACTGAAATGACTAAGACTTTCTGCAGGATCATGCTACATCGGATATCTTTGTTTGTTGACTTGTTTATTTGAAGAAGGGTTGAGACCCATTTCAGCAATTTCGATCTATATGATGACGTACACCTTTTGAAAGTAGGGTATAAAGCAAGGGTATTTCTCAAAATGTTACTGTGATTTTTTTCAATAAAAATACATGCGAAATCATAATATATAATTTAGTTTTTTTCAAAAAATAAGGTTTTTAAATTTAAATTTTGTTACAAATGTATAACCGTTATGTAGTAATATTTGCACTTTCTTTGGTATAAACATTATATTGGGGTGCGTATCGACACTTGCCTGGAATACATTATCTAAAGGGCAGCAATTTTGAGTTATGATTTTCATGAAGAAAAAGTACAAATATTGTGTTTATTTTAGTAATAGTGGTAAATGGTTACAGGATGAGGCTGTATAATATGAGCTTGATATGTGAGCTTCAATGCTAAACGTTTTAAAGCATTGATTTCCATTTCGAAGGATTCAGTTTACAGTTCATAAAACTGAAATAAATGTTACTCTACTTCTCTTAATGAAAAAAGAAATGGAAACAGCTAATTCGATTTTTTATTTTTAGTAATAGTGATCATGTTTGTTTGATATTTCATAGTGTAAATTGTTTATAGAGAGACATTGGACAAAAAGTGATGAGGTTAAGACTGACTTCTTGCGAGCTGTGCATTTCCATAAATTATATGGATTTGAGACGATGTACCGGTTTTAGGATACGAAGTGACAACAAACAAATCTTCCGTGTTTTCTTTGTTAAGATTAAGTCTTTCCATTTCTGAGTCCAATTCATCACGTGGTATTTTCGAATCTAAAAACAGATCAAACCAATTAAACAATAGTAATAAATCGAAACAACAACTAACAACAGTAAAAAACTGTCTTCAGAAACGTTCCGAAACAAACACGCAATTGGGGTATTACAGTTAATAAAGTTTAAATCTGTTTCTAAAATATACATTATTTTAGAAGGCTATTAAAGCAACTATGTAAATAAACAAATAAATTATCGTCTACATATTTTTGAAGACTCATACGCGTTTATTTCATGTCATTCTGCACAACAAAACGATATTTGTGCAGCTAGAAGAATAAAAGGTTCTGTGTGTCTGATTTTTAAAAGTTTATTTATGTATAATGCATAATTACAAATAAACACTCAACCATTTATTTTCTGGTCTTGCACATGCAGACAAACAAAACAACTACTCGCAATAAAAGTTGAAACGAAAATTACATTAATTTTAGTAATTTATCTGTTATGTACAGAAACATAGCCGTCTTTGACATATTTTTGAAAGAAGTTAAAGTAAAAATCAAGTGCAGTAGAGTGTTATGATACAAGCCTAGCAAAAGCAAAAAACAAATAATTTGCACAATCATGGTTTACTTCAATGGTTTGTAAGTAAAATAACAGCTGTAGCTTCACATTTAAAGCTGTACGTTGTAGTAAAACAACCTTTGGTTTGTCTTTATAAGCTTCAGAATCCTTGATAATGTTTACAATTTCCACCAACGAAACCTCATCGCCATTGCAGTCGTAAATTTTTGACGGATCATAGTCGATCCCACCAGAGATGATAACAATGATCAAGCTATCATAACTACCATGATCGTTCATCTGCTCTTTCAAAAACAATTTCATATCCTATCCCAATAAAAACAATTGGAAATAATCCTGGCATGTCAAATCTTCAAATCTAGTTTGATATAGCTTTAAAATATCTGCAAAAAGCATAACATCTTAGTCACAAATGTAACATTTAATGCATAGCTAAATTGATATCTAAACTGTGCTTTTAGTTCAATAGATACAACAACTTTTATGTTAAGAAGTGGTAACTTTTTTCCAAAAGCAACCTGTTTTGAAAAAAAAATGAAATAAAGTCAGTATAATAGATGATAACAAACAAAGTAAATACACATGAACAGGTTATCACAGCGGAGCAATTAAAGATTTAAGGACTTTACGGATTACGAACACGATGGACGAAAAGTGATAAATATAGTTCCCCTTAACTGCCATCCATGGTGGGCTAAAATTGTATTAATAAGAAAAGCGGTCATTACAAAGAAAATATCAAGCATTATGAAACATTATGAAAGTCGCCTTGCAATATTCAACACAAGAAAAAAGCAAAGAAAATAATTATGGCATATTATAAGGCATTTTACAACATTTAATCAGATCCCCAAATCCTGTTATTACAGACAGAAATCGTTGCCAATATACTTAACCATAAATTTGCTGTATCATTGTATGATTTCAAAGAGTAATGGGTAAGTCATGTTAGTAGCCACGTAAAAAACAGTTCTCTTTATGGATTGGGGTTTTATGTTTTCAAAGGAACTACCAAGAGATTATCCAAGCCAAGTTTAGTTTATAAATTCATTGTATTTTGTGTTGATTGTGTGTCATAGTTTGCATATTGACCTAAGGAACATACATCTTTTGGATATGAAAACAATTCAAATTATGGCTGATTTCGCGACATGTTGTTAAAAAGTGTGTTCAAAATGAAATAGTTACGACATTAACATGAGCTCAAAATGTTGTTTTACCTGTCCACTTTTGTTTCTTGCAGTTGTATCTTTAGTTTTATAACCCATATCTTTAAACAGCGTTTCTAAGGTGGTCTTATCCCAGTCCAAACTAGTAAGTTTGTCAGTTTGTGTATCCTTTTCCGATGGTTTACATGTGTTATAGAGGAAAATTACTCTGCCTTTATTCTTTTTTGTCATTGAATATATCTGAAAACATATTAAATTCCCGTACATTTAAATATTGTATCGTTTAGTTTTTTGTTCTAATTTGGAACAAAAATAAAATTATATCGTTTATCTTCTTGGATAGGCGAATGGTAAATGGCTATAAATTTCCAAGTATCGCAAAATTGATTTTAAAATGGCTACAATACGCCTAATCTTGTAAACAGTGGTCATTACGCGTAAGGAGTGTGGACTTACTCAAAGCACGTTTCCCACTACATATAATATTTAACTTGTATAGAATATAACAAATAAACATAACAAAATCATTAATCAAACTTTGTAACAGTAATTGTCATTGCATTTTCTGAAATACCATACATATAAAAATATTAAACCGAACAGCTTCGTTTGTTAGCAATCAATTATTATTTTATAATAATGAGAACTAGTCTGGTATAACTTAAGACGAACATCTAGTTGTACATTATTAATAGTATATAAAGAGGTAATTATACTTTATCTGCCTTATGTTTTTTAATTATTTCTCTGTAGCTGTCTTCAGTGGTTTTCTGAATGTCTTTAGGTAGACTACACTTTCCTGTGAGATCTGGCCAATCTATAAAATTACATGAAAGACAAAAATGTTGTGTGACTTACATTATGCAAAGCAATCGATAACCCTCTGGTATCAATTTAGTATCTTTAATTTAGTCTTACAAACCTCGAGTCAACACAAGTGCTGGGGGCGGTAAATCTCGAAGGGTATCACATGCTCGGTAGTCCGTATGCTATTGGTCTATTTATTGGAATCAACATTTACAGACTAACACAGAATAACATGCTTTTAATTCAAGTTTTTTATCTTCAAGAAATGAAGAAGCATAAGTTGGATTTGGCATTACGTGTTTTGAATTTGGGTGATAAAGGCTTCAATTATTTTGTTCCTGCACGTTTTTAGTATGAGTACTAATGACTCTTGAAACAATAGAAGTTAAAATATTTGCAATTTAATGGCAATAAATATGCAAACAATTACAATTGGTTATTGATACAAATGTCCACAATGGCAGCAATATTATATCATTTGAGAACCTGTAACGCTTATCTGAAATATTAATGCAATTTCTCAGAAAACATGAACTTCGCTGTTTACAGATAAGAAGATGGTATCATTTTGTCATGATTGGGGTTTTATATTTCCCATAGTATTGTTTGTTAAGCTATTTTCCTTAAGGATCAGGTTAGCTAAACATCCTATGCAATTTTGAAAAGTAATCCAGGATCATTTATGTCAAACTTTGACTCTGCTTTGACTAAAGTTTCAGCGGAATTTTAATTGCCCTTATAACTAATTATTTGTCCATATAAGCCTTGTCAGTACTTTAATATTAATTAATTTCGGAAATCACTGTATGAAAAGCCATTGCAACAAAAAATATCCACTTTGGCAATATTTATAAAGGGCTTACCAGGAAAGGCAGGTGGTTTATCTTGCACAGGTGACACAGTTTTCCCTTCACCTTCATGTTGTTTTTTTACAATAAATTCATTTCCTGTTTCATTTAGGGCATTATTAAAAAAGGAAAACGCTTCAGGTCCCCTTTTGGCCAGTTCGACAATAATTCTCTTGTCTGTTGCTGCGGTCTTGGAGTTTTATTCTAAAATAAGGTGAAATTAGTTTATTAAGTGATTGCAGCTCTGAAAACCAAGATTCTTTCATAAATAATATGACGAATAAATTAACTCGAGCATGAATTACTGCCAGTGAGATGATAGCTTAGTGATCTTTTGAATTTTTTACAATTGACTGTTTTAAACTTGCTTTTGTTTTTGCAACCTTTTTTGTTTTATTACATTGTCAATGCTACAATATAAAGCATTCAACAACTGTTCTATCTTACCTTAACTTACCGTGACTTTCAAACTAGAAAATATCCTTTACTATGTCTATCAGTGCATCGTACACTTAATATGTGTAATTTGTATCATAGTAATAAAAGTAAAAACGTATTAAATTTATTACAAAAAGATCATCTGAAGGATGTCAGATAAAGTTCTTACCAGAATTGTATCTTTCGATCCTGCTGTTAATATTTTGTCTTGAAGTAATCGATCACAGATGTCTTCTACAGCACTGACTGTTACATTTACAGCCATATAATGATTGTTTTAACGTGCTATTTTATGTTTTGATTCATATCTAAGAAATGTCAGGTCAACAAACATGTAACAGATTCGTAGATCAATGAGTTATATACCTCTCTGTAAGTTTCTGCTGCATATTATCGACTTAAATATGCATAATTGTTTTATCATTAATTAGATAGTTTTTTTTTTAAATTATATTGCCTCCCTTATCTGCTAATATTTTCAAAATGCCATGTTCGTTATATATTGTTTGTACATGTTGGGCTTGAATTAATAAAGAATCTTGAATCTTGAATCTATCTTGACCGTTGTTATTAACATAACTTGTTTTTAATTGTTTGCATAACTTTGAATTTCAAACACAAGATATTTTTTTAATTTAAACTGACAGTTTGTTCTTAATAAACTATGCTTTAAAAGCACCTAAACGATACGGAGAATACTTTATCGTTTTTCAAATAAACCAAGCTATTTGGTACAAGGATGTGTCGTTAGTCCGTTTGAAAGTTGTTCCAATGATAACAACACAAATCTGATAGAAAAGAAACAATGTTGTTTTTTTACTCTCTGAATCCAAAATTATCTAGCTCTAAGAGTATTTTGACAGCAAGTGACAAGCACATAGGATAGCTTTTACCATTAGTGGAACGTGAAATGGACATGTAGAAACGTAATTTATAGTGTAACAAGTGTTTATGCGTTCAAATAAAACATAAATTAACTTAAAAATTATACAATATGTTGTTAATTAGTACTAGTAAATATTCATGTCTTAGTACAAGAGGTCTTTACTCCATGTCCAAATAATATGTTCATATCCGGTGATATGTCTGCAATAATATGCCGTATTAAATATAGGTGTAATTTTTCTTTCTGATTAAAATGCCCATCCGCACAACAACATAAAATAATAAATAATCTGTTTCAACATATGTATACATCCTCGTACGACTTTTCGATTTCCGGTAAACCCTTAAAAAGTCTTTAAAAAATTCCTTATTACTAAGTGTTTTTGTTTATGCCAACAGTTTGACATCAAACAAATGTTTTACATTGCCCAAGAAATATGATAAAGGATTTCTTTAACATCAACTAAGTAAGAAGTTCATTTTGACGGTAAGTACAGTAAATCATACATGTGAACATACAACATTCAGGGACTAAAATGATTATATTGTTAACTATGAGGTTTATATTATTTCTGTTTGGTAAATTAGATGAACACTTTACTATTTTCATATATAGTTGAATTATCATACAACGATAACGATGAAAACATTTGTACTGGGACCTTACAGTGATCAGATGTTAATAATCAGTACTCAGTAAAAGAAAAAACTGTTAATGTTATTAGAAGACAGTTGCGATTATTTTCGAAAAAGACGTGTAAAATTCAAATTCATTCCAACACTTATTCAATTCAGTAGTGTTAAACACAGTATTTACTACACCTGACAAAAGGAAACCTTAACTACGATGGTTTTTTCTGAGTATATTTCTAATTCTGGTTGTTCTGGGTGTCCGAGGAAACACCAGTGACAGAATGGAGACCAGAAAATCTCATACAATGTTTCATGAGCTGTTTTAGAAGGTTGCTGTACTGTGTAGAATACTCAATGTGTCCTCATTACTTTATTCCAATCAATAATATGTTTGAAAATAAAATAGAAAAGCAGTCCCAGAAATTGTTACAGGAACACTTAAACACATTATTTAGTTTTGGTTGGCGATGTGTGCTTTTCTCTAAACAATTAAAAGATTTCACGATCTATTCAACTGCATTGCCGAGCAAATCAGAAATAAAAAGCACACAATTTCGCCTTTTTAGTCTTTGTTATGTGTTTTATCATCTAATTGGGGCTGGCGACATTTTACCTGAATCGTACAGAAGATGTATTCGAATATTTAATGTCTACAAGTCGTCCGTTATCAAATTGATGCACCTACCCTTCATGAGCGAAAGCTGTACGCGAATTAAGCAAAGTACTGGTACTCCTTCCGATATAAACAAAAAGTCGTACTCACAACGCCGTGAACAATTGGCGTACCTTTTACAAAGTATACACCAGGATGCTGTATCTGGTTGGATACATTTAGCGGCATTTTTCTACAAAACAAAACAATACAGCGATGCTCTGTATATACTGTCTTATGCAATGATGAAGTGCACACCAGAGAAAGTATACAGACCGAGAGGCAGACTATCACAAATTCAAGCAAACTTCATCACATCCACAACTTTGCAACAACTTGGAATATTGCGTTTTTGGAAACATGTAGCCGTGTTAGAGATAGAATTTAAAAATTATGCATTCCATCTACCAGAGGAATTGACATTGGACGTTGTGGAATTGAGGTTTTTTCCTCCAGTTGCATTTGCTCATTTCCTTAGTTTTTTGTGCCATTATCATCTGAATGATATACAACAAAGTCACACGTCTATCAGAGATTTACAGCTAACTATTGACGAAAAATATTTTATCACAGGTTCACACGATACAGAAGAAAGCTACTACCTACTTGGAGTAGCTCTACAGTTAGTTAGACGGACAGATTTGGCTAAACGTGCTTTTACGAATACCTTTTACTGCAA
Source organism: Limnoperna fortunei (assembly GCA_944474755.1). Classification (NCBI taxonomy): domain Eukaryota; kingdom Metazoa; phylum Mollusca; class Bivalvia; order Mytilida; family Modiolidae; genus Limnoperna; species Limnoperna fortunei. The sequence continues at coordinate 58,642,532 of OX104120.1, forward strand.
CCCACTTAATGCGCCAAAAATTAATGCAGCAGTAAAGCGAAGTTCGATGATGCATGCATTTGAAAAGGAATGAATTCGAATTCTTAATTATACTGTTTGACTCAATAATTCTGTTGTTTGTTCCCTTTTTCTTTCCTTAAAAATTTGCTGTAAATATATAAAAACTATTTGGTCCAACGACTGGTTTATTATTGATAAGTATACTTTGCTTTGTATAAAAAATCGAGCGATGCGCATTAGTATCGGTCATATTTATCAAAATAATGAATATTATTGTTGTTCACAAAATCGTTTATAGCTGCTCTGGGTTAGCAAATTGTAATAATTAATTGGCACTCTCCAAATTAATTACCCTACCAATATCCCATGTCAGTCTTTTCCTGACCAATTAAAAGAGAATGCATCACCTTTCCCCCTTGGGTATGTCCTAACAACTCTATTGGTAGAACCCTACAAATTTTTCAAATCAAAGGGTGATGGGGCTATAGTTGAAAATAAAATTGACAGAAAAGAAATTGCATCAATTTATATTGTTATATGCCACCCATATGAACAATAACATTTATACAAATGATTAAAAACACAACAAACGGCAGATTAAAGAGTCTTGTGTGCACAGTAACAAGAAGTTTCTTAAAACTTTACTCATACCTTGGACCTAATGATAAATTGTTGCATTTAAAATCAGTTAAATTCATAGTTTCACATGTTCTTAAATGATACATTCTCTAAAACATTTTCCCTTTTGAATCTTGACTTTTGGACTATGTAGTAAGAAGTTGATTTCATTATGACACCTTCGTCAAGGAAATCTTATATTAAATACAGGCTCTTGAGTACCTGATCAATTGGTAAATGTTTACTCCATATGCTCTCCCTTGAATGTTTGCTAAAGGCAATACAAAAATGTCACTATTATGTCCAAGATCTTGTGACAATTTTTTAATCAATTGAGAATTTTGTAGGACTTAATGGGCTAAATGTTTAAGCAAGCAACAACTTTTCTCTAATTACAATTGTTTTCATTCCATTAGACAAAAACATGCAAAAATTATATTTTTAACCTTTAAGGGGCCCAAAACCTTTAAAGCCGTCATATGACAACTTAATTCGACTCGATAGAGACTGTTGTAGAGTTAGATGACCTGAATGCTTAAGCAATTTAAAATTCTGAAAGAAAAATTCGCGTTCTTTCTATAAGCAAAAGCAATTTATTTTTACCTTTCTAGGGGAAAAACTCTTAAATAGGGTCATCTCACGGCTACGGTCCGAGGAGACTTTTGTAGAGTTTAATGAGCTGAACATGTAAGCAAACAACAACTTTTCTCTGTCTGCAATAGTTTTAATACAATAAGCAAAAAATCATTTTTGAACGTATATAAAGGGGCAAAGTTAACAGATGACTACGGTCCAAATAGAGACTTTTAAGCAAGCAACACCTTTATTCTTTCTGCAATAGTTTTCATTCAATAAGAAAAAACACGATTTTGGACCTTTAGATGGGAAAACACTTAAAACGGGTCATCTGACTACAACACTCCATCGTAGACCTTTGTAGAGCTTGAGCTGAACATTTCAGCAAGCAACAGCTTTTCTCTATCTGCAATAATTTTCATTCCAAAAGGCAAAAACATTAAAAAAACGTGATTTTTAACTTTGAAGGGGCATAACCCTTAAAAGGTGTCATCTGACAACTCCGACCTAATGACGACGTTTGAAGAACTTTTGATTCTGAACAGCATAAGATCCATCAGATTTTTCCTATCCGTTATAGTTTTTGAATTATTTTAAGTGCTTTTACCATATGTTATATTTTCAGTAACAGCGGCCATGTTTTTATTGGATTCATTCACAGTGAGGATATTTGTTGCCACCCTGCCATGTATAATTCTTGCATAGTTTATGTCAAATTGGTTTAGTGGTTTCAGAAGAGATTTTTAAAACTGTTTACGGACGACAGACGACGGATGACGACGGACGCATATTATGGCATAAGTTCACATGGCCAGGCTAGTTACAAAATTGAATTGTATTGGCCAAGTGGTGTCAGAGAAGAAGATTGAAGAGTGTTTACCACGGACAGACGGCAGATGACGGACACCTAGTGATTAGGTGATGACTAAATGTAAGGGAGTGATTTACGCTATTTAGAAAAACTTACTGCATATATAGTAGAATGGTAAAACATTTTAGATGCAATTTATCTCTTTACTGGAGTTTTCTGTAAATAATTGTAGTCTCGTTCAATTATATCAACGAATTGCACTTATGAAATGATTTTCAGGTACACATTAAAGGATATATTTGTACTATTTATGTCTCCCTATATTTCTTACTTTTTCCTTTCTCAGCCCCTTTCTCCTTTTTCCCTCCCCGTTGCTCCTTTCTCCCACTCCTTTACTCTTTTATCCCTTTTCTTCTCCCCCTTTCTTCCTGTCTCCAACTACCCTTCCCTCCCTCTTCTATATAGATGTCTAGTGAAGAAAATACTTATTTATTGAGTCATTTGCAAGACAAAAACTATTCCATTATATCAGAAAACACAAATTTTAAAACATGGACTTTAATCTTACAACTTTAGCACTAGACTGTGTATTTAATATTATTTAATGAATAATTGACTATATGGTAAGTGAACGAACGGTGGTAAATCCTATGGATGCAATTAAAAACCATATTAAACATACAAAATCACTAATAAAACTAGATCAATACAACTAAAAACCATATTGTACATGTTAAATCAATCCTGAGACCATAGTGAGGCAATTAAAAACCATATTTCACATAAAAAATGACTTCCCCCAACATTAGTGATGGAAACGAAAACAATATTTTACATGTAAAATCATTCCTGATACCCAAAATATGCAATTAAAAAGCACAGTACACGTAAAAAATACTACAGGGACTTAAATGAAGCAATTAAAAACCATAGTACACATATAAAACCACTCTGCAATTAAAAGCTATTTACACATATAAAATCAATCCTGAGATATCAGCAATTCAATTCAAAACCTTATTTCGCGGATAAAATCAATCCTCAGATCTTAGCGATGTAATTAAAAATCATTTTACATGTACAAAATCAATCCTAAGACCTAGTGATGCAATTAAAAACCATATTTTAGATATAATTAAATTGTTAGACCTTTAGTGATGCAACTAAAACCATATTACTCTCAAGACCCCAGAGATGAAATTAAAAACCGTATTACAAACACAGGTTTAAAAAATATATAATGTGGGTGTTACCATTGTAAATTTAAGATACTTTATTATTGTTAAGTAGTTTATGTACTTTAATTTGATTTCGTGGTTAAAGTATAGAACTGTGTCATAATGTTTAACCTAATCACTACTATAATCATTTCTAATTTTTATTCGTGTTTTCGGTAGTAGGATTTTAATAAACCACAAACGGTTTGATTTTCATTATTCGTATATTTGTCATTCTTGCAACGCGCAGGTGAAGTAAATCGACGAACGGGTACAAGTGGTGTCTCTATTCTAAACAAATGTTAAAAAAGAATTGAAGTTAAAAATGATTTAAACTGTCAGTCAAAAGGTAGGAACGTTAAAACAGTGGACATAAATTTTCAAAATAAAAAATGCCCAGTTAACAAAACTTGTCACGTGACAAAATTGTCAAAAGAAAAAAGTCTAGCGGACATAAATTGTCAAGAGAAAAAAATCTCCAGTTGACAGAAATTGTTTAAAAAATTGTCAAATGGATAGAAATATAATGTACAAAAAATTGTCAAAGGAACAGCCCAAGTTAAATTTGGTTGCCGAAATCTCTGCTCAAACCAGTCAAATTCTCTGCTCTACGTTAACCAAAAGCAGTCAAAATCTCTGCTATACAAGATAACTAGCATGTTATGTTAGGACCGCACCCAACTGAAAGTAAGGATGAGCTCACGCGCGCAATCATCTGTACTCGTTTTGTCATCAATCAAACCCGTTAGAAACGTTCTGATTGGATATTAGATATCAAGTAGTGAAAAGTCTATACGATAGCGCGATGTGAAGATTGTTGGTTTACAGCGGAAAAAATACAGGTAACATGAAATTGAAACAACCCGACCTTAGATCTAAAAATGAGCCCCTGATATGAGAAGTTTTTGAACTCCTGAGTTGCCTTTTAGGAACTACAATTCGAACGTCCCTCAGATTCCAAAAAGTTCCTATTAGTTAAGAACAACTTCAAAAGAGAAAAGGGCCTCGGTGGAAGAGGGTTTAAGGTAGCTCGTCATTTTTTTACCTGATCTGTCAACACTGACATTTCAGGTTCGACTCTCACTGCTGGTAGGGTGCACTCGACTCTAATCTGAATTGACAACAATTGACAGTTTTCACACTGATCAAGTTCGGGCTTTTTCCGTTGACTCCGGTTTCCTTCTCCAAAAAACTAGACACCATTCAAACAAACAAATCAATTGACTGATGATTCATAGTCGATCTGGTTAAAAATAAGCTAATCATAAACCTGTGGATGACACCCAATCGCTCCCATACTATCGGTGAAATAAAGGGTAAAAAGGGTCAACTAATATGACGTTAATGCAACAAGAAAATCAAAAGTGCCAAAATTGATGTCGAAAAAAAATCTGTAAAATAACAAAGAAAAAAGCTACTGAAGATCTTACTAGAACCAGGAAGGCATTGATGAAGAAACTGTATAATCACACTAGAAATGGCGATATTCGTTCGTTCTGACCCCTTCAAGAGTTCTCTTATTTTCATCTATGGAAAAATAATTCTGCAGACATTCATTACCAAAGTGAGATTGTATGTTGATGAAACAGTGCGTTTCACCACAATCAACATAATTCATGGCATACTTTTTTATTGCTCTCTGCACTACCAGTAAATGCATCGCAATCTTGATTTTTTTATTCTTTAACAAAAAAAAAGAAGAAAAACAACAGCAACAACAAAAGCTAAAAACAACAAGAAATACCTTTTCTGATCCAAACCAAGCCATTAACATGAGAAAGGGTGACTTTCTATGTATTGGATATAACCGATGCACTGCACTATCTGACCAGAATTTGGAAGGCACCAAACGAACAACTGTAAACACCTACAAATCAAATATGTGCGCTGCAGATTCAATAATGAAAACATAAGAAAGCAGCAGAAAAAATCTCAAAAAGTACTCGTGTCAAGCCATCCAACAATTGTTTTATTCCGCAATAAGCTCATACCGCAATAGAATGGGTGCGTTCGAAACATTCGCGCGGACGTCGAAAAGGACACCCTGACTCACAGATACCAGCACGAAGCTTGATCGCACTTTTCATCTCGCAATTGGTACTAATCTGAAATTCTATGACCGATTTCTCTCCAATGTTCAAAGTTACTTTTCTGTATATTTAAGTAATATTATTTAAAAGACACTGGATGCGTAACAGGAAGCCTTTGTAAGGTGTCCGTGTTAAAATTGTTCTTTTTATGGTGCCGAATAACTAATAATAATTTTATTGCAAATTAATCTACCAGTTTCTTGTCCTTTACCATTTTTCCCTTTTCCAATTTCTTTGGGAAGACTATTGTTTAGATCTGGTGTAGATATTTGTATTCAATCAACACGTGCAAATACAAGACACAAAATGATCAGTTAGTCCAGATTTATCAAGTTGAATATACCATCTTCAACAGCTAAGAGTTGGTATCCGATTCTCGAGAACAATATAGACGATAAAATTGTAATGCATTATAAATTTCATAACATTTTTTTACCTTCAGCGTTATTCAATGTTCATGTCGTGTACAATCTCAATCTCCACGCAAAGGATTATGGGTATCCTGCGTCAACCTCAATTACCTCTGCCACACGTTGGTTGACGTCATGAGAGATATCTCTCATGGCTGGCGGATAAGCTTCCCGTACAAACACGGTAATTTTAATGTAAATCTGTATCAAAAGTGTAAAAACAGACTTTATATAAATAAATAATTCTAATATGATTTGCATATTTAGAAATACGTTTATTTGATTGGTCTAGATTACTTCCGGTTGAGGTTTTCAACGAAATATATTTTTTGATAAATGAAGTTAACTCCATTTATTTTAGGATAAACGACGTTGACCGAACTATTTTTAGCGTAACCAATGTAAACAAAGATGGCGGCTTTCAATATCGAAAGTAGCGATCAACTTACAAATTATTTGTTTGATGAATTATCATTAATGATTCGTTAAATTTAAAACTTTCCTTGTGTTCGATACAGAAAATAAGGTTACAGATTGATGTAAAACTAAAAATTGTGTTTATTAAAATCAGAAAATGGTTTATGGAAATAATCGTACGTTTAAAATAGGGTGGTCAGTCAAAAAATGAACATCATAGAATATGTGTCTTGATTTGTTAACTTTAAAGACCTTAAAAAATGAGGAATTTAGCTGAAAAAATTTTGGAAATCGGTTGAGCGGTTCAAAAGTTATGAGTATTTTAAGGGGCTGAAAATTGGCGATTTTCTGATTTTTGCCTACAGTATCAAATTTTGACCATATTTGGAGTCAAATTATTTTGTGGACTTACAAAAGGAGTGCTATATTTTTATTTCTTGCTGTTGTACTCTATTTACACTTTAAAATGAGTGGCAACTCATGAATGCAGCTCATAACTTAAAAAAATTATGAAAGGTCAAAAACTGCAAAAAATGACTTCGGACTTAGTTTTTTTCATTTGTGTGTCAGCTAACCCGATGTCCGAACTAGCATGTTCTGATGCAGAAATCTCAGTAAGGGTTTACCCAGAAAGACTGATAATTTGTATACTTCCAAAGATAAGTCCATTGTACAGGAAATATTATTTATAATTAATTTTAAATTATTATTTTTAAAAATATTTAAAATTAATTTTGATTATTTAAGTCCTCAAATTAATAATGCAAAATTTTTGAAAAAAAATCAAATGTTTTCTTATAAAATTGCCAAAAAAATTCTTAAAATTTTTTTAATGACTGATTTTTATTAAAAAACTATTTGTTTAACATTTATGCTTGTAATTATGTGAATAAAAAATTTTTTTAAGGAAATATTTTAATTTATGTGTATGTAATTATTCAATAATTCAAGGGGTGCCAATTGGGAAAATAATGAAAGGTAGGGTAATCTTTCATATTTAACTAATAAACCTGTTTCTTAAATCATAGGTATTGCTTATGTGCACATAACTTTTTTGTTCTTTCCTCATTATGGCAAATAATTTTTGAAATATCCATGCAAAATGGTCTTTTTTTACATTTTTTTAAAATTACTGAAAAAACCTGAAAAAATACACTATTTTCAGTGTTTCGAAATAGGGAATACTAGTATATACAAACATTTAGTATCATTTTTATCACAATAATGTATTTCAATAAATTAACATCAAGTAAGTACTAAATTATAACACTGGTTATAGCTCTACCTCTATTTATCAGCCCTCCACCAAGTTTTCAAGTTCCTTAAAAACTCACATTTTTGGCCCATTAACCATAATAATAAGATATTAACCGTCAAAACATTGGTTCATATAATATATTTATCAATTACCCAATGAAATATCACTTTTAATATATTTCTTTATGACTAATAGCTGCCCAATTACCATAAATTGGTGTTTTTGCTGCATTTTTTAAAAATTCATGACAATTCCTGAAAAATCCTTAATATTGCCAGTTGACAAATGATTACATATCAGAAGTATCAAAAGTATGATAGCATTTTCATCACAGAAATATACCACATAATAAAAACTTAAATGTGTACTTAATTTTGCAAGCAAAAAAATAAATATACTCGTGTATTCTTGCCCTGCACCAAGGTCCCAAGTTCTTAAAAAAATTCAAATTATTGCCATTTATTTGTCATAATGAGTCATTAACCAATTAAACAGGTGTAAAAGTCAAATATTTCAAACTGTCTTCTTTTGTGCTACCTTAAAAAACATGGAAAGCCAAAAATAAAAAAATTGTCTCCTGTTGTGCTACCTTAAAACATGAAAAGTGCTCTGTAATATAAATATAATAGCTGTTAAAATAGGTATTCAATGTTAAATCCCGCGATAGTGAAGTTGTTGCCATTGACTTTCGACGCGTACAACTGCTTTTTAACATACAATCAGGTTTATAAGAAATGACTAATATTACTAGACAAATGTGTTTAGATATATGTATTGTACAATTTTATTACATTTATTATATAAATATTGAGTTAAATAAATGTTTTATGATTCAACATGTACTTCTTAATCATAGTTGCTCATAAAGTATACAAGTTGTATTTACACACAATATAATGTGTGTTCTGTATGTCAAAATTCCTCTTTTCACAAAACAAGTGTGAAAAAATAGAATAAGGATACTCTGTTATGTAGATTTTTCTAATTAACACTTTCAGGCTATGTAAGTATACACAAGCACATACTACTCCCTCTATTTGCAATATATATGTTTAATTATGTTCACATATGAAAGAGTTATTTCCCATTTTTTAGAAAGCATTTATCAAAATATTATTATACAAGTTAAAAAAAAATATTGCATAGAAATATTTTAATCAGAAATAAGTGTAATCAGTTGAATTAAAGGTTTGCCTAAATGTGAATATAATTCCTAAAGCTACCTGCTGGAAAGAACATATATATTTCAAATAAGAGAGAACCTTAATGTTAATATACCTTGCAGCATGACAGCAAGTGTTCATTTTTATATGATGGAGAGAATCATCTAAAATAAACAGAAAATGTAAGTTAATGGTTAATCTGAAAAAAAAATCAATAATAAATAAAGATCCTACAAAAAACAGAAACCGTCAGATTAAATGCTGAAATGAAAAATGTACTGAAATAAAAATAAAACTAGAGAAGAATACGAACATCACCATTCATGTAATCCTCAAGGAGAGGTTCCTCAAACACGTTAGCTGGTTCATCGTCATCATCATCCCCATCGTCATCATCCTCATTCTCGTAGTCGTAGATAATAGTACACAAGGAAGTTGAAGCATCAAAGCTCGAAACTCTCCCAGAATACCAAATCACCTCTCCATCTTCTTCTCTCTGAAATCTGTGGTCTACACGTCTACCTACAATAAATTCAGGATCTAATGGGACAATCCTCAGCTCTCCACTTTCCATGTCCTCTAACAATGGAAAGTTGTAGGTCTCGTTCTCTCCATCATATACTAATGAGTACATATACTTACCTCTCCTCACTTTCAGTCCCGTCACAACACCATAGTACCACTTACTCGATCCGTCTGGCTCATCTATGAGGTGTTGAACTCTCTTACCAACCAACTCTTCGGGATCTGAAAATTCAGCAACATCCTTACTCTGAGAACCAGTCGTCTTCTGTCGCTTTGGTGCATTGGATCTCTTCTGTCGTTCTTCTTCTGCAAGTTTCTGAAACTTTACCTTCTCTTCCTGTAAGCATAAACTAGAAAGAGGATTACTAGCACTTACCTGAATGCTGGTTCTTGATCTTCCTTGTTCTGCCTCATGCAAAACACTCTTCAGGTTGGCCAAAAGTCTGTCTGTGCTGAGATATTTACCTTGAGCCATAATATTCAACATCCTGCCAGTATTTGGAGTGCCTAACACATAACGCCGAAACATTACCTGTGTCTGCAATGCCTTCAATTTTCGACCCGCCGGTAGTGTTCTTACCATTCTTTCGACCTCCTCGGCTGTTTTCCATAGGCCTCCAACCTCCTGAAGTTTTTCAGTGAGCTCTTCTTTCCTTACCATCTCACGTTGTTCCTTGGCCTCCTTTCTCTCCCTCTTGGTTGCAAGTGCTGCTTGTCGTTGCTGCCGAATCGAAGCCACCCTCTCTATGTATATCTGGCGTTGTTCTCTGGCATCTTCCCTCGCCTCCCGTAAAACCTGTTCCCGATGCTCCGCATCTAAACTGCTAAGCCAGCTTGCAGTGTGGTTCTGTGTCCACATCGTGATTCCTTCTATAGCGTTTGTTGTGGCTCTGGGCATAACACGAATCAAGTTGTCCAATTCGGCAAATATCCTCTCTGGTCCAACATTTGTTTTAGGCACAGTAGTAGTATCTGAAAGAAGCTCAGAAGACCAGTTATGAGCATACTTACCTCCCTCTAGATGTTCTTTAAGTTGTCTGGCACATACAACTTGGAACGAAGAAAAAAGAAGCTCTAGAATCTGGCAGGTGAGATCGTCTAGCTCTACAGATGGTCTAACTAAACACTCATACACTGCATCCTTTTTAACAGAGTGCTCTCCAAATAAAAACTCTTCTCCTTTCATCAGGGTTGATGCATCATTGGATAATCGTCTGAAAGCATCATACAGCTGTTGATAGATGGGAGACAACTCGCTGACATGACCCTCTTTCTCCAAATACCTCCACATCGGCCCTGTTACCATCTTGGAAATTATTCCTAAAGCCCGAGCACCAGCCTGAAAAGATAAGACTCGGATATCTACATTAATAGCTGCAAAGAGTTTATTATCTGCTTTATGTTCCTCTGCAAATGACAGAAGATCATGAAGCAAATAATAAACTCCTGCAGAGTTGTAAAACAAAATATTAAACCTATTACCTTTAAAGGAAGCCAGAGGTACATCTTTCACCTGTCCATGCGTGTGTAAAAAATCTCTAAACTCGACTGGTTTTCCTGACTTCTCACAACCACGATCCTGAACTGCCTTGCACACTGTCCTGACCATACGAGTTGTGCCAGACTCGCCTGCTTTGCTGAATCCTCCTGGTAATGATGGTGCTCCAACCTTCTGTCCAGAGTGAACAAGGCTCTCCCACAATGACAGCGTCTTGTTTGCCTGCTCTGAAAGACCAACAAGAAAGTGGAGACCACAAAAGAAGTAATTTATATTAACATACCTTTCTTTCTGGATTGCTGACAAGGTGTCCCAGTTACCAATAACATGTGGTAAGGCCTTCTCTCTCCATTCGGACAGAAGTGTAACAAACTTCTTGTTGACACTTGCCTGGTTACTTACCGTATTTTTTATCTTTACTGCAATCTGTCTTATCTCAGTGTTGTCATCACCAGTCATCTCGGTAATTATCCCCTCAAGAAGTTTCTGGTAGGCTTCGGCATCACCACAGGCCATGTCACGCAGTCCCATGCACATGGTTTTATCTGAAAAAGAAAGAGAAATCGCTCCATAATGATGGCCGAACTTAGTCGTGCCATCTGGTCCTACAGTTAAGTTACCTTCTGCTGAATCTATCTCCTTCTTAAGGTGCGAGATAGCTACACTCCTTGCCTCCAGTAACATGTACTTGGCAAAGGTGGGACCAGGCAGTCGTTGCGGTGGAATTCCTGTCATCTTTTCCAAAACTGTCTTGATGATCTTTTGGACGTTCCTTGAACCAACCCTCATACACATGAGTTCCATGTAAACTTCTCGGACGGTGTCTGTATATCGGCCATCTTGGAAGGTGACAACATCTTTCTCCTTCAAAAAGGTTTCCATCTGTTCCTTACACTCCAAATACTGCCCTTGCCAGAATTCCACCTCTTCCTGAAGTTCATTTTTCCTGGAAAATAAATCTGAATCAACATTAGTGTTTCCCTCCCCCTTATCCCCTTTATTATATTTTACCTGTGCCTTGAGATTCTTTTTTTCCCGCTCAAGGTCATGTATGGTTGTCTGCATCATCTTGATCGTCTGCTCCGAATTGTTGGCATCTATATGCTGCTGTTTTTCCAGATCACCAAGCTCCTTCCTTACCTGCATATTTTTTACCTTGTAGTGATCTCTGGATCTCCTTGCAACCTTGAGCTGCCCAATTTTCTCATCCAGTCTCATCTGTAATGCAGCTATTTGTTGACGGTGCTGTGCTACTGTCTCGGCACGGTCATGCTTGCTTTGTTCTACAATGGTCTGGAGCTGTTGCTTTTCACCTACTAATTGTTTTACTTCAGTCTGCAATGATACTAAAGATTTTGTTAGAGTTTCAACCACCCCCCTTAATTCTACTGGTATACCTACCTCCCCTACCTGCAGATTTAGAGATGCTAAACTCTCTACTAAAGGGTCTGTCTGCTGAACAGTGCTGCTCTGCTCGAGTTCTGTCATCAGAAATATCTCTCTTTTCAGACTAAGTAGCTGATGAAATTGCTTATTTTTTCTCATCCTTTTCATTTTCTCACTATCGCGTCTGACCCTAGTGAATAAAGCATGCTGCTGGGTAGATGTCATCTTATTGATCTGAAAAAGAGACTTAACAATTTCATATAATTTTGATGTGTTGTTGCCTGAAAAGTACTTACCTAAATACTGATATATTTCCACCATTAGTCCTCTGGTCATCATGGATGCTGGTACTCCTCTAACTGCTTGGTTGGTTATCAGGTCAATCTCGGATAATCCCACACCTCTACAGGCTGGTAGGTACTCCATTTCTTCCTTGGTCTTGTCATCAGGATACAGGAATTCACAGATCTGAAAAGATAAAGAAGAGTCTGCCTTCTCCAGGCAGTCATTAATAAAGTGGTAGACAGGAATGATAGCCTCCCTGTCCACCATACTTACCAACCGGTGGATTTCTGGCAACATCTCAGTTACCTCATCAGAAACAGTTCTTTTCACAAAGCCAAATATACTCTGGATACCGGCTGAAACAAATAATAAAAAAATAGCATTGATAGTTGATACTAAAATATATAAAAATAAATTATTAAATGTGCAGCATTCCACCTTTACACATACTGGCCACAAAATGATTTAATTATGACAATAGGCAATAATCAGTATGCAGTATCCTAAGTAAATAATTAACCAAGGCTGTCCCCAGGAGAGGGACAGGTCAGTAGGTGCACATGCACCACCATTTTGCTAAAAAAAAGTGACTCTAAAAGAAAGGAATAAGATTTCATGACTAAATATAACAAGTAGATTACTGTTGCTCTAGTTTATCATTACATTATGTCATTAATTAACGCCATCTGACATGAAATGGACTACAAAGGAAGGAACTGGATAATGTAATTTTCCCCCTTCCCATTGTGAGCAGATAAATAGGATGCATTATAATTGATAATGATACAGTCTATACATTTTGTATATACAACTCAATTAAGTATACATTTTCATTAATCTATGTAATTATAAAATTCAAAAAGTCTTAAGCAATGCCTCTTGTGGGGGAGGGGCATGGGGTAAGTCTGAAATCTTGTCTACAGCCCTGTTTAACTGTGTACCTTATCGAGAAACTGTGAAACAAATAATTAAGTTATAATAATTTTGATAGTAACAAAAATCATATATAATAAACTTACCAAAAAACAGAAATTTCTTGAAAAAATCAACATACATGTAAATCAAACTAAAAAAGAAATAACAAAAAAACAAGACAAAATAATAATAATAATAAGCAATAGATAAAATTAAAACAAAAAAGGAATGGCAAAACATAAAAAAAAATACAAATAGATATAAGCTTATGTCAATCAATAAAACTTTTAATTAGGGGCCTTTAAAAATTATTTCAATGACTAAAGTGTGTTTAATAATTATAACTAAATGTTATTAAAAATTCATTTCATTTCATGCAATTAAAAGGCAATTAGAATTATAAACAAAGTTGTAAGTATATGTGTCGATTATAAATAACATTTTCTGAAATTTACATTTATATTACACATTGAAAAAGATGAAAACACACGAGAGCAGCCAAAGATCTCAATATAAATTAATATATAACACCCGAGTTATTCCGAACGGATTAAACTACGTCATACTTCTATTTGATTGGTTAAACTTGTTGACTAGTAGAGAGAATTCACCTAATTAATATGCACAATTGTAATTTCAAATATATTGGGGCTTAAATAAATAACCGTGAAAGAACATTTATGTTATTTGTTGAAAATGAGCAAAGTACAATATTTTTGGTTCATTTAAAGCTACTAAACATTTTTTCTGCGTTTGTTAATTTTCGAGGTCAACCCCGTTTGACCCCAGAAATAGAAGGTTGGGTTTAAGCTATATTTAGAAGTTTATTTGCAACTTACCGTAAGTGATTGGCCTCCGTGGCCCAGTTCCATCGTTGTGAGTCTGTCCGTTCGTCAGTCCCTGCAGGAAAACGTCAGTAAAAGCCATTTTACCAAAACCGTATATTTTTTACGTCTTGTCGCAATGGCAGAGGATTCGCATCCGGGTTAGCAAAACTCTAGGTTCGATAACTCTACCCGCCACACCCGGACGACAAAGTCAGAAAAAGTGGTCCTTGCATCCAATGATTTCCGCGAGTTATCTTTGTTTATTCATTGAAACCCTGGAGACATATCTCTAGATGAAGGTTACAGTTATAAATATCCGTTTGTGCTGCTATTGCGCAAAACCGAAAATCACTATTTTGAACACTGTTTTGTAAATTTAATATTTTTTCACTGTGAGTTTGATTTCCTTTATAACCAGCACATTCAAATTTAAAAAATTGACGAAATAATGCAAATTTTACGCCATCGACGAACAAAATCGGCCGTATAATAGCTAGCGGATTTAATTTTGAAAACGGGTCATTCATTGACACACAAATCATCATGGCGGCCGATTTTTTGGCAACGACTCCACTTCGGACGTTCGGTAAATATGCTTCGACATGTATTTATTACAAAAAAAAATTATTTTCTGAATTTTTAAGTGCTCTTCTTTCGTCAGATTTATTTTTAAAAACCAAACTCCTATTTTTTAAAGGTTTTCTACTGAAATGGAAAAGGGCTAAAACGTGCATTTTCTCCTATGTCAGAATATAAATAACGTTATCGAGGCCAATCTTCGACCACCCTATTTAAAAATAAACAAAATATTCATACGTTCAGTCAATCCCGCTACCAAATACGCAAGAAATATGAAGTTGAGAAACACGTTAGATAAATAAATTTCTTAATGCAATTTTAAAGAATTATAAGGATTAAACACCGTTTTCAATGGATTTATCGTTATATCAACAAGACCAACTCACTCACAAACATATCATAAAAGTCCTTCGGACTTTTATTTGTTTGTGAGTGAGTTGGTCTTGTTGATATACCGATAAATCCATTGAAAACGGTGTTTAATCCTATAATAAGATCTTGTGTATTTTTGTTTTTACAAACATCAGTCCTTTTTTCAAACATCTTGGGCATATGACAAACGTAGTCCCCCAGTGATTGGGGAATGATGTGTGGCAGAGGTTATATCTGGGAACCAGTTATGTTCGCTGTGCTTCACATTAGTTTTCAGGTGATTGGTGGCCTAAGTTGAATTAAACTTTAGTCGAACCTTCAAAGAAGTCCAATGTTGACATTAAGGAGAAAGGGGGCTGTATTCTGTTTAATGCAAAATGGTATAGTGTGAGATGGTGCTTTGATCTCGGTTTCCTAGGAATAAATGAGGAGAACATGTAGACCTATCTCAAATTTAAACCGATTGTTGGTTAAAGGTCAATTATACTCTAATAAAACCTTCAAGGTCCACCAATGTTGACATTACGGAAAAAGGAGAGAATGGACTAGATTATGTAAAATCAATATTGCATATAGTGAGGCGGGGATACGGTTTTCTGGCTCCTTAGCACAAATGAAGAATACATGTATATTTGCCTAGATTTCAGCCGATTGGTGACATAGTTTAATTAAACTCGAGTCGTACTTTCATATTCGACCAATGTTGACATTAAGGAAAAGCGAGAGTTATATAAAATCCAAATGGGTAAGAGTGTTAAACAAAACTTTAATAAAATAATTCTTTCAAAATTGTATTAGATAGTACTCCCGCTAGCACACGTTTTTCTGTGATTGAATGGCAAACTCTCCGAACCTCATAAACCTGGAAGGAACACATTCCTTTATAATTATTTGCAGATGACGAAAAGTTCAATGGCTGAGTGGTTACGGCAGTTCGTCTACTATTGATCACGGCGCCTGTCAGCACTGAGTTTACGCGTTCTTGTCTGCTTGTACTCCCCCCCCCCCCTTGCCCAAAGACAGAACACCATGATATAGACAAAAAATAGGTGAAGCAGTATGATAAAATGTTTGGTAAACTTCAGATAATTTAAGGGCTTAAATTTCTTATAAATGTCACTGAAGCATATTGAAACATTAGCTATATTTACTTTTAGAAATTTATTAGGGAAAACCCCATAAAAATACCACGCGGTTTTAGTGAACCTGACCTGTTTGTTTACAACAAAATATTTTTCTTCGTTCTGATTATCCTTTATTATGTCCTAACAAATTGTTATTTCACGCACATCGGCTAGCAAGAAGTAAATTTCGAGTTTTCAGAAAATCGCCTGTCGCGTACAATTCATTTGCACTTCTCCATATCAAGTATCAAAATGTTCCGCTTTACGAAAGCACAAAAGAGTGACGAAATTATTCGTACGTAAGGACTGACGGACATTATTAAAAACTTTATGTCACCTTCGCCTATGGGGACGAGATATATAAATAGAGACAATATTCTAAATCATCGAAATAAGCTGGGCTAAATGTATTTGTCTGTTTGATTGTTTAATAGTATTATTATTTATTTATTTATTTATTTATTTATTTATTTATTTATTTATTTATTTATTTATTTATTTATTTATTTATTTATTTATTTATTTATTTATTTATTTATTTATTTATTTATTTA
Source organism: Limnoperna fortunei (assembly GCA_944474755.1). NCBI lineage: Eukaryota > Metazoa > Mollusca > Bivalvia > Mytilida > Modiolidae > Limnoperna > Limnoperna fortunei. The sequence goes on from OX104120.1 coordinate 58,659,157, forward strand.
TTTATCCATGAACGGGCTATTAAACCATCAACATACAATTTCGTTATTTAAACGATGCAGATTTGTGTTAATATTCTCTTAACAGATTCGTAGATTCTTTGCTATTTAAATTATGGTGGCTACAGGTGTAGTACGCAAGGAACATTGTGCAGTATATAGCTCAATCTCGCGTTCTGTTCAAATGCAAATAATAGCAGTTATTATACAATCCAAGAATAGCACGGATATTTTACATTTCATCAAATTGATTGATAAATGAAGAACTATAAAAATATGCTAGCAGGTCTGTTATCTAATACAATTTTGACAAAATACTTTATTTGAAGTATGGTTTAAAAATAGAGTAATGCTTCAGAAATGATAACAGTCCAATCAAAATCGACGCACGCCAATGGATTAAAATAGCGCCTTTAAAAAAAGCCAATAGTCAATTTGTTTGTTTATTAATTTGAGATTTAAATACCCTTTAGCAATTTTTCAGCTGAAAGGTATCCTAAAACTTACAGATAAATCCAAACAGATTGTATATATTGCTAATTTTCAGTTGCTCTACATGTATGTTTTCTTTGAGATATATGGTACAGGGTGTATAATAAAATTTTAACCTAAGATTTTAATAATAAGTAACCAGACTGCATGGTGTGGTCAAGTCACCAGGCACACTTGCTAACAAGGAACCAGATGCATAGTGTGGATAAGTAACCAAGTAAGTCTGTTAGCATGGAGCCAGATTCATAGATAGGTCGAGTAATCAGACACAGTCTTTTAACAACTAACCAGATGCATAGTTCGAAAAAGTAACCAGACAGTCCGTTAACAAGTATCCAGATGCAAATTTTGGACAAGTTACCAGGCACAGTCTGTTAACAAGTAACCAGATGCATAGTGTGACAAGTAACCAGACACAATTTGTAACGTAAGCAGGTAATGCATAATGTGGTCAAGTTACCAGGCACAGTTTTTAAAAAAGTAACCAATTGCATAGTGTGGACAAGTAACCAGCAACAGTGTGGAAATGGTACCAGGCTAGTATGAACGAGGAACCAGGTACAGTGTGTGGACAATAACCAGGCACACCGTGTGGACATGAAACCAGGCACAGCCTGGTGACAAATATAATACGGACAGGAAACAAGGGCAATGTGTAAAAATGGAAGCAGACAAAAAAGGTGAACATGTATCCAGTAACACATTTGGATTATATTTTTGGATCATGCATTAGACATTAAATACATGTATTTGTTTGAATTTTAATACGTTCTTAAGATTCTGGTTTGTTTTTTGTTTATATTGTGTTTTATATAGCATTAAATAAGAGACAATTTTTAACTATTGTTCGGCAATTTTGTGAACAATTGTGTTCCCTATATTGTTAATAATACTTTTTGACAAAGACAGTATTGCACATAATTTTCTCGTTTTAAAAAGCTTTTCAGATAGTACCAGTTTTTTGTTGTGAGCAGATAAATCGCGTCTGATGTATACTGGTAACGTTGCATGTACACAATACCTCCGTTACGAACTGTGATACCACAGAGGAAACACAGTGCCAGTTTAATTACGTCGTATATTATGCCTGGAAATGATACCTACGTCATGAAGCATAATATTACAGAAAACACACATTGCGAAATTGAATAACTATTGAATTACATGCATATACATGAAATAATATCTGAAGATGATCCTCCAAACCACATGTAAGGCGTTGATATTCAATTTTTTGTAAATATGTCAGCTACTGTAGAACTCTGAGTATATCGCCCAGTTGTGAGTTCAGATATATCTTTTAAAACATTAACTTAATTTCTTGTTCAATAATTAAAAGGTTTCCCAAGAGTATAACCACAAACAGTCTTGCTGAATTATTTAAATTGTCCGTTATGTCATTGAGATATATAATAAAGAGCAAGGTCCCAGAACAGAACCTTGAGGTATCCCGAGGCTATAACGATTAACCATATCCCTATTAGACATTTTAATACTAACATTTTGAATTCGGTCATTTGTCAGATAATCAATTATTAATTAATAATAATAAATGCACAGTCCAGTGTTAAATGGATTAGATCAGTTTCTCTCTAACCATGCATGGTAGGATCACAGTAGTTAGAATATGAGTTGCTCATCAGCATTACATGACCGTCTGTTAACATCTGAGTTTGACCTTAATCTAGCGGTTGTATTATCGTTCTCGGATTAGGTCAGTCCTCCAAAATTATCATGAATGATAAAGATATTTGATATATAGGTTAATTATCGCTAATGCACGAGTCTGGTAGGCATCATTTGACCAGTAACTGCATTACAACATTTTAATATATATTTGCGTATAACGATATTTATATATTTTAGCCCGTCTTTAAAGATTTCTGACTTTGTGAGAAAAGAATATTTGATCCGTTATATTCGCAAAATGTAACAAATTATTATATTGTTATGTTTTTGAAGGGAAAGTACTGTGGTTTTTGAAATAAATATACGTTTTTAGTCAGAAGAAAACCTTTGAACCTATATGCTATTGCTGCTATTGAGAAACAATAATTCACATCTACGTGGCAACAACAGTGTGTCGAGATAAATAGACAGTCCCTTCCTAGAGGTAAAAAATTTTTGCTTCCACTAGCAAATATAAAACAGAATTTCAATTAATTTATATAAATGTTCTGCTTTAAATTCCTAAAACAAATTAATTAAATATGCATGTATACCATTATAATAGCGTTTTGTGTTTATCAAGATGCAATTAATAAATCCCCATAACAAAAATCACAGAAAATATGTCAATTGCTGAATAACGGAAAAATAAAAAAGGCTGTGGCATACATTGTAAGCTTATTAAGATTTTGGCATTTCGTTCTTTTAAATACCGATATATCGATCACGGTAATAACAAGAACGGTAGAAACAACTTACTTTGGTGATATATATATGAAATTGTATACAAGATGAATGTGTCTGCGTTTTAAATGTTTGTATGTTAAATATGTGTTGTTAAGAAGCCACATGTTATTTACATCAAGCACCCTGTGTCAACTGTGAGGACAAATAAATAAATAAAATTAGTTATTAAAAAAATCACATAAAGTTTTATAAATTATAAAAATAACCAACACATGAAAAATATTAAAAAGTAAAATTCTTAATGAGGTATTTTACTAAAAGTATGTGTCCTTATGAATAAAATAAAAAAACACACTAAATTGGATGAAGAATCAACAATAATAACAACTTTTGCCTCTTTTTTCACACTTTAGGGGCCAAGATACTTTGAAACATCCCAGCCTTTATTTTGTCCTTATAAACAAATTGGTAAAGACAGATGACACAACAAAGACACAGCCAACGATAATGATAACGCCATAGCTGATGACACCGGCGACAGACTCTTACCATAATTAAACCTTAAAGATACCATACAACGGATGCCGAATTATACTCTGACTTAACTTTTAGTTAAAATTATTACATTTTAATATATTCTAATTTGTTGATTGACTCTCAAAACAGTCATGTGACTATACAACACTCAGAGAAACATCACTATAATTCCCGGTAAGTAACATTATTGCACTGAACCAAGCGGAAAAACAATCTTATTGTTCCACGGTAAATAAACTTTAGATTAAAACAAAAATAAAAGGAAATAACACAAATTTCATTATATTGTAACCATCTAAACGATACATTAATGGTGTTGACCAAACATATAATAAAACAACTACGAACCACTTTGAATAAGGAATTTATCCAAATGTGTTTCCCGTTTTCGGGGAAGGGGTCGTTTCCGCAGCAACCCTACGTGGAAACAACCAATCGACTAGGATTGACAAATATGCATGTTTTTCTCAAGAAAAGGCCATAATTTTATAATCAACATTTCCCAAAAATAGTGCAACCGTTATATCAGAAAACGTTTGCTAACAACACCCCCAACATTATTTCTTAGCTTTCGTAATCAGCTGTAACTTCTAACTACACAATGACTTAATGCTTAGCTTTCATTACCAGCTGTAACTTCTAAAAACACCCCGACCTAATGCTTAGCTTTCATAACCAGCTGTAAATTCTAACAACACCCTGACTTTATGCTTAGCTTTCATAACCAGCCGTAACTTCCAACAACACCCTGATTTTTTGCTTAGATTTCAATTGTAACTTCTAACAACAACCCGACCTGACGATTCGCTTTCATAACATCATGCTTAAGTTTCATAACCAGTTGTAACCTCTTACAGCAACCCGACTCAATGCTAAGCTTTCATAACCAGCTGTACCTTTTAATAACACCCAGACTTGATGCTAAGCTTTCTTAACAAGATGTAACTTTTCACAAAACCTTGACTTAATGATTAGCTTTCATAATATGCTGTAACTTCTTAGAACAACCCAAATTAATGCTTTGCTTTCTTTACCAGTTCTAAATTCTAACCAAATCCCAACCTAATGCTTAGCTTTTATAACTAGCTGTAACTTCTAACAACACCCCGACTTAATGCTTAGCTTTCACAACCAGATGTAACTTCTAACAGCACACTGACATTTTTTCTTAGCTTCATAACCAGCTGTAACTTTTAGAAACACCCTGACGTAATGCTTAGCTTTCACAACCTGCTGTAACTTCTAAGAAGAACCCGACTTGATGGTTAGCTTCATAACCAGCTGTACCTTCTAACAAGAACCCGACTTAATGATTAGCTTCATAACCACCTGTAACTTCTAACAAGCACCCGACTTAATGATTAGATTCATAACCAGCTGTAACTTCTCACAAGAACCCGACTTAATGGTTAGCTTCATAACCTGCTGTAACTTCGAACAAGAACCCGACTTAATGATTAGCTTCATAACCTGCTGTAACTTCTAACAAGAACCCGACTTAAAGATTAGCTTTCATAACCAGCTGTAACTTCTAACAAGAACCCGACTTAATGATTAGCTTCATAACCTGCTGTAACTTCTAACAACATCCCGACTTAATGATTAGCTTCATAACCTGCTGTAACTTCTAACAAGAACCCGACTTCATGATTAGCTTTCATAACCTGCTGTAACTTCTAACAAGAACCAGACTTTAACTTAGCTTTCATAACCTGCAGTAACTTCTAACAACACCCTAACTTAATGCTTATCTTTCATAACCTGCTGTAACTTCTAACAAGAACCCGACTTAATGATTAGCTTTCATAACCTGCTGTAACTTCTAACAAGAACCCGACTTAATGATTAGCTTTCATAACCAGCTGTAACTTCTAACAAGAACCTGACTTAATACTTAGCTTTCATAACCTGCTGTAACTTCTAACAACACCCTAACTCAATGCTTATCTTTCATTAATAGGTGTTAATTCTAAATATAAGACATTGTTTGCTAACAACACCCGATTTAGTTATTAGTTATCATAACCAGGTGTAACTCCCAAATATCTGACAACTTTCGCAACAAATCCCACACTTAACTATTAGACAATTTGTGTCCAATCTCCACGCAAAGGATTCTGGGTATCCTACATCAACCACGATCTCCTCTGTCATACCATTGGTTGACATTGTGAGAGATATCTAACATGTCGGAAACGCTTCGCGTACAAACGCATTGCAATGTAAAACTTATCAAAAGTGTATAAATAGACTATATAAAACTGAAAAAAAAACATCTCGTGTATTATTTCACAAACATCATTTATTGTTTACAAACGTTACAAACAGACGACAACTGTAGTCCCGCAGTAAATGGAGAATGACGTGTGGCAGAGGTTAAATCTGGGAACCAGTTATGTTCTCTGTGCCGGAGAGTGATTTCTGCCAACTTTAGCTCTTTAATATCTGACATCATGTGCTAAAACCCGACGTGGATGAAAAACAACCCGACTTAATAATACAGGCAAAGAAGAATAATTTTATTCTTACTAGATAAAAAGAGGGGGTCGTATGTGTCCCATTTACAATGACTTTCAAACATTCACTGAAACTTTCTGTATTATAAGCGCCCTAAATAATGTTTTTAAACAATAACGAAATATATTCGTATTGCATGCTGAAATGGAACAGAGTTAGTTGTAACCACGAGGTTGTAACGAATATAATACCATGGAAAACGAAAGTACTCTAGGTTGCCTACTTCAAATTAATTAAACTGTCAATGTAAAATAACAATGAATTAATACATAATATTTATCTAAAGAAAGTCACAAAAAGAAAAAAAAATACCTTGTTGGTAGAATTTTTATAGCATATCTTCTAGAATGAAATTAAGTCATGGCACCTTTATTATCATATATATGTATCTATAAACAAACAAACAACTGATTATTTTAAAAACATGAGTACCCATATTTTGACATCACAAGAACATATTTATAGGATAATCAATTGCAGATATAATATTATTGAAAGTGCAAAAACACATCAGATTACAAATTTATGAGTTAAATTTGAATGCGTTTCAGCACGAGTGATCATTTTCACATTTACGATGCGCGACTAATTAGTCTGTTTTAAAAAGACGAATGTGTAATACACACCGATCAACAGACTATTATTTTGGTGAAACGATGAAAAAAATATCTATTACTAGTTAAGACATATTAGTACACTGGTGAGATTAAACCCACATTGTAGCAAATATAGTGTAGTAAAAAATATAATATATATTTGATAATGAACCTATTCAACTGTTTTAACTATTATTTTCATTTTTAATAGCAAGATCTGTTCAAATGTACTAGTTTGCGACGTATATCAAAAATGTGTACAAATAACCGAAAAATGTAAGGTTTGGCTAAATGTATTTCTATATCAATTGTTTTTGTTGAAATGAGCACCTATCTAACTTCTCTTATTAGGAATTTACCTATTTCTTTCTTATTTGATAGGATGACTGAAAGTTTCTTGACATGATTTAATGCATCCGCTAATTTCTTAATTAGTTTTATACTTCCACATGGGGAATTTTAATAACTTTCTATACATGTCTATATATCATTGAATATCATACAAAAATGTCCCAGTGCTCGACCCACAGAGCAGCCCAGCGCGTCCCCGGGGGGGGGGGGGTGGATAGGGGAAACCCTCTCGTTCGGGGTGGTCAGGTCATAATACGGAAAGCCTGGCTGCGGACCATAGTGGGTATCGTGTTTGGAGAGTTCCACCCTCTTTGCACGATAAAGATTTCTTTTGTAGATTTCGAAAAAGAGTAGGCTCGTTGTAGCCGCTACAAAAGGCTAAATTCTCCGACCCTACCCAATATTAGGTACTTTTCCAGTGGCAGTGCGAATTTCCCTGTGTCCCATCCCACCCCTTTTCAATTGATGTATTGTTTGTTAACTTGTTCCCGTCCTGAATATAGCTGAAATACCGCTCGCTGGACGTAAAGCAAACATCCAATCAATCAACCAATCAATTATTAATACAATGGGACTATTGTGAATAATCCTTGACACAAAATCACTACACGTGGGGAAAGGTAATAAAAAACAGAGCAACGCTTCAGTTCATCTTAAAACCGTAGAGAGAGTTAAAACATGGCTCCCATTAAGACAATCCTAGATCAAGACTTAAGCTGAAATCTTTGTTGAATGTCAATAATGATCTACCTGTAAGTTTGAACCCTTGACCTGGACTCTCGCTGACCTGACCTGACCTCGGCCGTTGGCCTCCGTCAGGTCAGGTCCCCCCAAGTCCAGGTCTTCGGGTCCATTATTTCCTGCTGTTGACCACTAAAGCAGTAATTAATTGTATATTATATCATCTCTTGACAAAATCAAGGGGTATGTATGGATTCACATGTTCTTTCTTGCATCCTCATTTTGTTTTCTAGATGATAATTAAACACAACAACTTAGGTTATTTCTTTTCAATTTTGAGCGGTTAATGTAGTTAGTCATCCATTCTAGTTTTTTGGTTTGTTTGTTTGAAGTTTCAGGCTACTTTCAGCAATTTTTTATTTATATCATGGCGTCTAGTTTTATATTGGAGAGGGAGAGAACAAGTGAAAGATTTAATTTCAAGAGATTTTGATAAACAAGGTAAAAATTAAGAAGTATTTTTTTAAAAGTGTGCAAATGTTATAAACAGGAAGCTTATGTAATCAGAAGTGCGCATGTGTAATAAGAAAACTCGCTCCTTGTGTATATGGGATATGTGAAATAAATGTGTCCATCAAAATTGCAGGGTGGAAGGGGGGTAATTATATATAACCTTGTACTCACATAATGTAATTAGCAAGATTTTGAGATAATCCACAGAAACGAAATTGTCCAGTAGTTGTTCTTTAAAGAACATAAAACTAAATTTTCACAACGTTGCACGTATAGTGTTAAACGTTATGTGATGTCATTTGAGTCTTATTGCATTTTTGCAAAATTGAACGATGTTTCGGCTAAAAGTTGTTCACAATTTGAAACATGCGACACGGATTTTGATTTAGAAATAGATGTAAATTCATAATTCAGCGAGTCCTAAGAAAAACCTGAAAGTATATAATAGGGGATATCCCTGGTGCAGGGTTATTCGACATAACCTTGTAAATACACACATGAACTTCTTCAGAGAATCGGACTAATAGGAAGGCTTGTTTTTCATAAAAATAATTTTGACTTCAATTTAGCAAACACAAATACAATATTTTAAAACTGCACGTGTTGTTATAATATTTTTCCCATGTCTCAATATTACACCATGACTATATATTAACCATAGCATTGTATGGTTGAAATTTGATTTAAAAAAAAAACATGCCGAAATCTAGAATTATACAACCCATCAAACCACTTACTGATTCCGACATGTAATATTCAGTGTATATTTATTTCATAATACAGTAACCCACTTGACTTGGGGAGTTTTTTACGTCCTACACGGACAACTTAATGCCCTTGGTCGGACGGTACAGTAACCCATTTATCGCAACTCCTTTTATCATATCACACCCCATTACGGTATACTTTGACGTTTAATTGCAGTAACTTATGCGTTTAATCGTAATATTAGTGCGTTAAATCGCAATATTATTGCGTATAATCGCAATAATTATTGCGTATAATCGCAATAATTATTGCGTTTAATTGCAATGATTATTAAACGCAAAAAGTTTTTAGCGTTTAATCGCAAAGAGTATTGCGTTTATTCGAAAACTTTTACGTTTTAATGCAAAGTATTGCAAAGTAAAATGCGGTGTAAAATGATGGTTAATCGTCGAATCTGTGAGGTTTTTCGTGTATCACACTTCTGTTTAAAGAGTTAGAAGATATGGCTCCTTTCCAGCTGACACTACACAAGGGTCTCTTATTATAAAAACAGCAATGTTGAAACTTGTTGAATACCTATTATCATGTAGAATGCGTCAATTTCTTTACTTAATAAAGACAGCACGAACAAATTTGACAGGAACTCTATGGTTCAATCTAGCAATGTCAAATATCTTAGTGAAAATGAATACGTTTGTGTAATTCAAGGTCATATAATACTTTGTGGGTATGGACAAACAGGTACATGTATTTGGTTTGTTTGTTTGAACCACTTTACTTAATTTTTAGCTATATCATAGGGTCCAGTTTTAATTCGGGGAGGAGGACGGAGTACCCCGAGACACCCCGACCATCGACCATCAGTAGGGAAATAGCAACCCTTTTCCATAAAGATAAGAGTCGAACGCACCCTGTACTATTCGTATAGGGCTAATATAACATGCCATAATTCCAGCTCGTTAAATTCTCACTTATTTGTGCATGTTGTTGATTCGCCTAACTGTCAATGTGGGCTGTCTTGAACGAACCCCCTATTTTCTCTTGTCCTATATACAACAATGAAGGGATATGACACACGGAAAAGACAATATCCAAATGAACAGCGATTGTTGTTCTTCATCTTCAAGTCACAGGGAGGCCTTCAATATTGAGCAAAGAAACACCTCACTACACTCCCCTACCTAATCTGAATTCTCTGCTAAACTTCGATAACGCTATACCGTTGCAATAGAGCACACAGATGCGGAATAATCAACAAATCGAAGAAGTAAAGAAAACAATGTTTATAAAATTAACGGAAGTAAAAATGTTACGTATAATTAGAGAACATTATCGGGTAATAAGAAACAACAAAGAATACTTATTTGGGCTATATGAAAAATAGCCAAGAAAACCGTCCGAACAACAAGTTGTATATTCTATCACAGTTTGATCATAGATACAAGTATCAAAATAAAACGCAAATTAATTAAATAGACGTCAACATTTCGCGCCCTTGTAAAGAAAGACTTCGTGGGAAAAACCACATAATAGACGGAAATAGCCTAGCATTAGCAACGTAACATCGGCCCGAAATTGCCCCTATGGCATTGAAAGTAGTATTAAATAAGTTGCCCAAATTCGACTCGCGTGGCACAAAGATGGTAAATCTTAAATATTTGAGCAGCGACTCATGAACAGTGGACATGTTATGTGTTTGTGGAATGAAGAATGCAATCACCACATTGAAAATTTTGCCGTCGCCATATGACTTAGTTGACCGTTACGGAATATCTGTTTTCACAAATGACTATTTATACTGAAACTATCGCAACAACTATACAAATAAGACCTCCGATCATAAGGAAAGCTTTATTTGTAAAAAATAAAGTCAGCTCCTGATACCCTTGTCCATTAAGACTAAAGTCGAGCGCACCCTGTACTATTCGTATAGGGCTAATATTACATGCCAGAATAAGCATGAATTCGAGCTCGTTAAACTTCTTGTCCTTACTTCTAACGATATTTGGTATTCTGTTTTGGTTTACGGCATGTTGTCGAATACGATATTTGTTTGTGACGTCAGTTTATCACCTCAAGATCCGTTGACAATTTCAAGTCAAAAATCGGCTAGAAGTGCACTTTTCATGTTTTTCATTAATTTAAAATGTCTTTTACTCATTGCAGAATGAAAACCATATTTGTACATTGTCAGAAAATATGAAGTTTATTTGTAATCGCCTCGAAACAGATAAGAAATGTTCGGCAGAGCCTCGCATTCCTACCCGTTTCTAAAACTCGTACAAATAAACTGTATATTTTCTGACAATGTACGTATACTGTATATTTATTTGTTTCCTTTTTCGTAACCACTTTCCCTACTTTTTATGATTATGCCCGGATTTGACTATTTCCCGGTTTTTTGACACAATAGCCAGTGCCACGCGTGGGGCATGCGTTGCATACCATTCCTAGGGACCTGGATCATCCCCGGTATTAGGTGCCGTTTTGGTTTTTGTGTCTGAACATTACTTGTTGTACAATGAATTAGAATCAGTATCTGTGATTTGTTTTTCTTTAACTTGTTCTTCTGATTAGAATACACATTTTTACAAGAAAAAATAAACCAGTCAGGTGTAGCTTGCTAAAAATGTGATGATATGATTTCTTATACGGAGTTCGTATGATTTGTTCTGTCCGTTTAAAGTGTTTTGTATCATTATAAAATACTTTTATACCTTAGCTATATTTACTTTTACAAATTGAAGAAAACAAACAAATGTGACAATTATAAACAATTCCACGTGCTTGTACTTAGTATAGGCTATTTACCTGTTTAATATCTAAAAATAATTGGTCACGTGATTAAGCTTCCTTGTAGAAGATATGCTCTAAAAATTGTACATAAAAGGTATATGTGATATACATTTTTTGTTTTTCTTTCAATTAATATTATGTATTTATAAATTAAAAACAGACAATCCGATGCACTTCCGTTTTCGTGGTATTATATTCGTGACGTACGACTAAATCCGTTCTTTTTCAGCACTTAGTACTAATATATGTACTTATTGTAGCACAAAATGTTTGAACAGACAATTGCCGCATTTGCTTTTAGTAAATTAACATGAGACACATACGAGTCCCCGTTTTATCCAGTACGTATAAAATAATCATTCTTCACTGATTGCATTAGTTAATATGTCATTTAAGTGCACATGTATTTAAATAGCGGTATTCTAGCTATGGTCAAGTCTTCGTAAGGCCGAGTAGATCAGGTAGTCATCTACTAATAATCAGGTGCCTTTCATCACTGATTGAGAGTTCTAACTGCAGGCAGGGTTTACTTGACTCTTTATTGACAAGGATCGACATTTTTCGTACTGAAAGTCGGTGCATTCTTCGGCGCGTTCTTCCCAATAGAAATTAGAGGCCACGATATACTTACGCAATTACTGAAAATTGCGTTAAACACCATTCAACAAGCAAAAACTAATACTTTAGGATAATGTATTGACAGATTCTTTCAATACGACACTAAGTAGGTTTACAAACAATTTTACAAAAAAACACAACTAATTACATAGTGTTTTACTCAACAAACATCTGACCTGCCATTGTTAAAGAAGAATGGTCGCTATCCATACTTTACTTCAAATATTCATTTTACTGAATTCATAAAATTAAATTTCTTTTGTCAAGGTCCTGCTATGGCGAGTATGTACGAGACGCCTTCAAGAAATGTTTTAGAAATCAGCGAATTCTGCAGTATGCATAAAGAAAAATTCACAATATACTGCAAAAAGCACGACAGTGAATGTTGTAAGAGATGTGTTTTTTCCTATCACTACACTTGTCAAGATTTAATCCAATTAGAGTATATGATTCAAAATGTAAAAAACTCGTATGGTTTCCATGACATTCAGCAAACTATGACTGACATAAGAGATAATATTCAGAAAATTCAAAAAGACCGACAAGCAAATTTGTCCACATTGAAAAAAGAAAGACAATTGATTGAAAAAGAAATAGAGCAAACAAGAATAAAAATCAATGCTCAACTGGAAAAATTACAAGATAGTATAATAAAGGAAGTGTATGAAGCAGAGTCCAAAGAGAGCAAGATGATTTGTCAGCTGCTGGATTCAATAGAAAAGAACGAGAAGGAGATTTCAGAGTACCAAGAAAACCTTATCAATATAAAACATCACGCATCAGACCTTCAGACATTCCTGGCTATAAAACAAATGGAACGACAGATGGCAGAGAAAGAAAAATATTTCACATCACTTGTAACAAGTAACAAACTAAATCGAGTCAGTATGTCGTGCAAAATGAATGATTTTCAAAAAATATTCAAAGAAATCAAACAATTTGGTGAAGTAATAGTTAGTACTAGTTCTTGTGAGTTAGAGGTTGTGAGAAACACAAAAAAAACAAGCTCAAAATGTGATAGCTCCCGCTCCATCTAAGCAAAGCGACAATAGATCAGTTATTTTACAACTGACTACAGATACACATTTAGAAAATATCACAGGTTGTGCGATGTTATCAGATGATAGAATGGTATTTTCCTATTTTAGTACAGACCGTGTCAAAGGATTTAACAGAGATGGTTCCCAAGACTTTGATATCAGTTTACAACCAAAAGATGCCTTCGATATAACATATATCCATGCCAACAATACTATTGCTGTTACTGGAGGAGGAGGACGTAGCCATTACATCATTATAATTGATGTAGAAAGCAGGGAAGTCATGGAAACTATTCCAGTTGGATCTGTCAATGGGGGCATAGTAAGCAGGAACAACACATTGATCTACTGTGCTGGGGACCGTGGTATACAGATGATAAACCTGTCTGAAAAATCCGTTAGTAACATCGTTTCAAGAAAAATGTCATCGCTTGCGTATATTACTACCTTTGATAACAAACTTTACTATACAAACTATGTCACACATACCGTGACATGCTGTGATCTCCGTGGCGAAATACAATGGGAATTCAAAGAAACAAGTTTTCTGAGATATCCACGAGGTATCTCTGTCGACAATTTTGGTAACCTGTATGTCGTCGGCCGCTGGTCTTTTAATGTTGTTGTTATCTCCCCCGATGGACGACGACACCGACAACTATTGTGTTTCAAGGATGGTCTTGCCGGACCACAAGTGCTCCACTATGACAGGTCTACTAATCAGTTATTGGTGGCAAATATATATGGAAAGGCTTTGCTATATAAGTTGAATGACAGTTTATTTATTATTATATGCAAGATTCAGGTAGATGTTTATTTAACGTACAGTTAGTTGTAGTGTACATAACGTTTGACCTGATATATTTTTAAATGTCTATAAATGTTATAAATTAACTATGGAAAACAAATACAAAATATGAAATTATTTTTTATGATAATCAATTACTGCATCATATTAACACCTTTTTCATTTATTTTGTAGCGACATGTTTGATTGGCACAGGTTTCCTCAGAAAATATAACAAAATTAAAAAAAAGGAACGCAACAAAACTACCTGTGGTTCGAGCCTTAATACTTTTTTGAAATAATAGTTTGTATGATATCCACACTTTTATTTATTATTTGTTTAATTCAAGTTTTTGTCGGATCCGTGGTTGGAATTGAGAGAAGTTGTTGGTTTGTAAATGAATTAACTTACCTCAGTTTAAACATACTGTTTTCCTCATCGATGGTTCGATATTATATTACATCGAACAAATATAACTACTGGTTCCAATTACAGTTTGATCAAACTGATAGCATCTACATTTGTCTGCTAAATAACAGATAAATATACATTATTTAAGTACACAATATGTGTTGACTAGATTTCGGGCGTGGAAATATATTAAATAAATGCGCATTCATATGTCTCTTTATTATAACAACAAGAGAAATCCAGGGAATACACAATACGATGCCAACGATGTACACGATTATACGAAGTACGGAGTACGATTATACGAAATACGTTTATACGATTTACTGAAAATATACAAGAAATTACAATGTACTTTACTGATTAACCAAAGTAACTGCTTTAAATTAAATAACATTTCAAATAATGAACACAAAACTAAGGATAATATCAAAACTATTGAAACAAAACAAATGCAGAACCAAATCAAAATGTTTACCAAATTTCTATCGATTCGCACGTATAACCTAGTGAAAAATTGAGTTGTGAAAAATAAACTAAAACGAGCACAATAGACATCAAAAACTTACTAAAAAAGTAACAAGAGACTTTATTGGTGCATGCACCAAATATTCGGGCCGTAAATAATTAAGTGTTTGCTGCCTAAAAAGCATTTCTTCCATGATGTAGGTAACAAAAAGGTATACACACTGTCATATCAGCTTTACTAATTCAATGAGGCATGAAATGTAGAACAAGGTTATTTCATTGTGAAATAGAGAAAAAATTCAAGAAACATCCTCACAAAAAATTGCATAATGGTACATAGTACCCTAGACCAAAGTACATTTTAGAAAATCAACTTAAACTTTACAGATGAGTAGAAAATTATGTATTGTGCCAAATGGGTGTAGTTTTCAACAAAGTTGAAATTTGTGTGTAAACTTAGAGTTTGGTATAAAGTAGTTTTTTTTAATGACTGAGAACCATAAATAAATGAAAACCATAAATAACAAAAAAATTATTATTTAACTTGAAACAAAAACATAAAAAGTTAGAACTTTCACATACTTTGGGATTTTTACAACATTCACATTAAACATAAAATAATACTGATAGAAGAAAAATAAATTTTAACTGATTTTTATGTAGATTTCAATTGATGTGCAAGTACAGAAATAGTCAAAAAGGAATATATCTGTTTGTTTTCATGCAATTTTGGTGATATTGGGGATGAGTTTCGTTTTTTTCACAATTTGTCCTCATTTTACAAATCACAGAAATAACCTGATTGAAAAACATAATATATATTTATACCACTGTCACATCAGGTACATGGTAATGACCATTTGTCTCTAATTAACATATATTGGTGACATGTAGCTCTTTATCAAAGTAATGTATTTCTTATAATTATATAATTATAATGTTGATATCTTCTTCCTTTTATATAATGACTTCTATAGCCATTTGTCTAATTGTCTGTCTGTTTGTGTGTTTTTATAACAATATGCATCCTTGAAAATAAGTATGGTGGAAAATGTATTTCTCTTAATATTTTCAAATAATTTAACATTGATAAAGTTATTTTATTATCTACAAACTTTAAACAATATTAAGAATCATATTAAAAGTGTCCAGTGACTAAATTAATCTACAGATGCTATTAATGAAATACAAAGTGTAGGTTAGTGTGCCACGTGCAGTGTGCAATTACATCGTAACCGTTCAGAGGCTTGAAGCGACAATATTTAAATATTCTCTCTGATTTTATGATTATATTTTGATCGACTTATTAGAAATAGAATATGCTATTTTGGGAATAAAAAAATAAATGTAAAATGTCATGTAAACCGTATCGTTGTCATGGTTGCACGAACATGGAATATTGTTCCCAGTCTAATCTAAAAATAGCATTGCAAAGTGACCGATTTTCACGTCTTTTGTAAAACCTACAACTAACTAAACGTTGTATTTCTGGTATTTTAGTAAAATACATTATATAACTTAGATCTAAATGTATTTTGTCAAGTATGAATATATATCAACAAATGTACACGTGTAGACGTGATCTAGACATGTTCTAAAAATAACATCGTAAACAAAATGTGACCGACTTTTGCTGACTCATAATTAACTAAAAATTGAATTGCAAAATACCACATTAATCTCAAAATATACTATATATTATGCTTTAGTAATAACATCGGTAAAACTCTAATCATTATTTTTGTTAGTTATAATTTAAAAGCAGTTAATTAATCTAACCTTCGCAGCAAATCATGAAACGTTTTCCAGGTATCAATGTACTATTGCATAACGGTATGGGCGCGGCCATTTTGAGGTATAATTGTCCTTAAAAAACGTAGATCAGACCGTGGTCTCTTTTACCACGTGATTATCAAGAACGAGGCTACTTTCACTTTCATTATTGAGAAGAGCTAATGTGTACTGAGTTACTGTATGTTTATTAACATTCACGGTAGTATATTCTCATTAATTTAACCATGGTAAGGCGTAATAAAGCGTTACACTTTCTAGAATGCAATTCCACTGTTACATATATCTGCATACATTGACATTGAAATCTACATGAACAAATCTTGACTCACGAGGCTTTAATTTGCAACATGTAGTCGATCACCAATTTTTTCAATCCATGGCCATGGTCACTTTGATTTCACGGACACTAAGAACTTGGTTTAAATACCCATAGTCTCATAGAGACCATTGGCTAAATATTAACTGGCTCAAATGTGTTATTTTCTCTTTTATCATTGTCACACATTAGAGAATTGACCTAGTAAACCATCACAAATGCTACATGACATGTACCTGATCTTGCTGTGGTTATGACACGTGGGTTATGACAAAGTAACCATGTACTATATAGACTATCACAAAGATTCCTAGTCTCTTTTTTAATATGACATTTAATGCTTGATACTGTGTACAATTTATATCACATCAGAAATTCATTATCTTATATTTTATAGGATTAGTTATTACATATGAGACCATTAACCATGTAGACCCTTACAAATAATCCCTGGTCTCTTCTGACAATGAGACCATGTAGATAACAAATGGTCCCTTGTCACAAATAGTCTCTGGTCTCTTCTATAACAACTTTACATGAGACCATGAACCATCTGGATCATCACAAATGATCCCTTGTCTTTTCTTTAACAGTGACGCGGAGACAATTGACCTATAGATCATGGCAAATGATCCCCGCTCTCTTCTATAACAATGTTTCATTAGACCATGGACCATGAGATCATTACAAATTATCCCTGGTCTTTTCTATGACTATGCCACATGAGACCATGGACCATGTAGATCATCAGAAATGATTCATGGTCTCTTCTTTGATTATGGAATGTGAGACCATGTGCAATGTAGAGCATCACAAATAGTCTCTGGTCTCTTCTATAACAATGTCACATGAGACCATGGACCATGTGGATCATTACAAATGATCCCTGGTTTCTTCTATAACAATGATGCACGAGACCATAACATCAGAAATGATCCTTAGTCTCTTGTATAACAAAGACACATGAGACCATTGACCATGTAGATCATAGTTAATGATCCATGGTCTCTTCTATAACAATGACACATGAGACCATAGACCATGTAGATCATAGTTAATGATCGCTGGTCTCTTCTATAACAATGACACATGAGACCATGGACCATGTAGATCATCATAAATGATCCATGGTCTCTTCTATAACAATAATACATGAGACCATGAACCATGTAGATAATCACAAATGATCCCTGGTCTCTTTTATGACTGATGCATGAGACCATTGACCATATAGATCATCGCAAATGATCCCTGATCTCTTCTATAACAATAACACATGAGACCATGGACCATGTAGATCATCATAACTGATCCATGGTCTCTTCTATAACAATAATACATGAGACCATGAACCATGTAGATAATCACAAATGATCCCTGGTCTCTTTTATGACTGACGCACGAGACCATTGACCATATAGATCATCGCAAATGATCCATTGTCTCTTCTATAACAATGATACATGAGATCATGGACCATGGATCCCTGGTCTCTTCTATGACAATGATACATGAGAGTGATGAGACCATAGACCATGTAGATCATCACACATGATCCATGGTCTCTTCTATCACAATGATGCATGAGACCATGAACCATGTAGATATCACAAATGACCCTTGGTCTCTTCTATAACAATGGCACATGAGACCATGGACCATGTAGATCATCACAAATAATCTCTGGTCTCTTCTATGATAACACCACTTGAGACCGTGGAACAGTGACGCCGAGATCATTTAAAAAACGATATCTTTTTTAATTATGATTTATCATTTTGTATGTCATAACATTTTCACTATTAAACATTTTGCAAATAATTGGATTTATTTTACAGATATGCCACAATCAATCATGTTGTACCTGCTGTCTGTGACCGAGGTGTGTATGGTACACATAAAGAGGAATGTGCTTTCCTAGGTTTAGGGGTTTGTGCCTTCACTGAGGGCTTCAATGAAGAACACAGCACAGGGTGGGTGGAGTGCACATTTTGCCGACAATGGGTGCACGATGTTTGTATGGATGTGTCTGCAAAGGATTCAGCCAAAGAGATGATTTCCCTTGTGGCTGTGACATCCTTTCAAATGGTGTTGTGCAGTTGAAGAGGTATAAATTTATAAAAGATATTTACTGTATCTTTTTAAATTATTAAACATTACTTATGTTGATATATTTTGTGTGAAACACTGAAATGATTAAATAGTTGGTATTAGATTATGCAACTTATTGTTTCCAAACCTTTAAACATTAATAGAACTTCCTTTATTATTTTGTATTATTGCCATGAAAGCACATTTCCCCAAATGTTGTAACTGTTGTTGGAAAAATTTCTTTATTTTAAACAAGTTATTAAAAATATTAAATATTTTATTATCTCTTTCAGTGCTTCCTGTTATCTGAAACTGAATTATATCGATCTGGACTTTAAGGTAGGGTTTTTTTTTGCTTGATGAACACATTGCATTGCTTTCTAAATGCTAATTCTTTTAAACATTTTTTTAAAAATCAAAGTGTTTTTCTTACATTACATTTTATATATCCTGTAAATATGTGTGATTTCGACTTAAAAATATAACTGAAGACATAGATGGTAGTATAATGTTCTGCTGGAGAGCATGAATCAATATTCTGCCATTGTGGATTGAACTCAACAAGTTTGTGGTGTTCAGATATTGTATTCAACTGTATCTGTTTCTGGAAATAATTTTAACATGCATTTTTTTCTATTAAATAGTAAATTGTTAAGAAAATAGATCAGAAAAAGAGTTTTAGGAAATATCTATTTCCCAGAGAAGGCTACAGAATTATGAAATATTCAATGAGATGGAAGGTAGGGGTTTTTTTTGCTTGATGAACACATTGCATTGCTTTCTAAATGCTAATTCTTTTAAACATTTTTTTAAAAATCAAAGTGTTTTTCTTACATTACATTTTATATATCCTGTAAATATGTGTGATTTCGACCCAGAGAAGGCTACAGAATTATGAAATATTCAATGAGATGGGTAGATTTGGTCCTTTTACATCAGACTCTGTAAGTATCAATTGATTGTTTGTTTGAATGGTGCAATATTTCTGTTATATCATGGCGTCCAGTCTTTATTTTGGGACGAAACCGCACTACCCAGCGAAAGCCCAGACATAGGCAGGAAAACTGACAGTCCTTTTCAGTTAAGATTGAAATCAAGCACACCTTGCAGAGTCAGACTCAAACCCGTAACCTCTGTGTTGACCAGCAAGTGATCAATAGAAGATTACTAACTACCTTAACCACTTGGCCACACGGGCCACCAGGACCAATTGAAATAATATTTTGGAATCTTATGCTACACAATCATTTATTATGTTGGAAATGTTTTGGTTTGTTAAATCTCATTTTTGAGTGAATGTGAACTAAGTTAGCAACTTACAAAAAGTTTTTTTACTTTCTTTAGCTAGAACAAAATATTTTGCTCTGTTGTAGTGGTTTTTCAGAATTATGTAACTTATCAGCTTCAGATTATGTCATGTGGACACTTTCCTTTTCTTTTTGATTTATATATATTCCCATTTCTATTACAGATTGACGATGTAAATTCACATCTCATCCCTTTTTGTTCAGGCCTGTATCAGGCATTTAGTTCCTGACCTGTATACATGTATGCCAGAGGTGAGTATAGCACAGTTTTTAAGCGTTAGAGTGATGAAACAATCTTATTTTGTGCTTGTAATATGGCATGAAGGTATGTAATTTTTATCAAATCAACTTTTTGGTTACGTAATTTTCTCATTTATCAAGGTGTTTTTATACCCCCACTCGACAGAGTTGGGGTATCCAATTGGAATGAAACTTTGAGATATTGTTAAATATCAGGTTGGTAAGAAGCCTGTCGATTTTGGGGGAAATCCATCAAATTTAAACATCTCAGTCCACAAAACATGTTAGAAATTTTGACAAAAATGTTGTTTCTGGACAATAACCGAAAAAGTTTGCATCTGATTTGAAGGAACTTTGGGATATTGTTATATATCAGGTTGGTAAGAAGCCTATTGATTTTGGGGGAAATCCATCAAATTTCAAGGTCGCAGTCCACGAAAAACGTTAGAAATTTTTTACAAAAGCAGGCTATCATTGATCGATAGATCAACTTTGTCTTGTTTTAAATACCCATTAATAAAATCAGAAGAGTTTAACAACATGTAGTTATATTACATGAAGAATGTGATGACAACCTTTCTCTTTTAACAATATATGTGATATTATAGTTTTCTTCCTGCCTGCAGTGAAAGTCAGGAAAGCAAGACATAGGTCAAGGTGTTGCACTTATACCTTTGGAGGCAGAATGTGAGGCATAATGTTGCTTTTCTGACATTAGCAGCGTAATCCATGTTAAATTTTTTATGACCTTATTGTAATATGAAATTTATGTCATTTGAGTGATATTTGTGGTATGAAGTTGCATTAGCATCAGTTGAAAACAGTTCCATGCTTGTTTATTTATTCAATGATTGTTTCTTATATTTTTGTAGGTCTTACTGCAATTTATCAGAAGAAGAGAATTGATAAATCGTCTTCTAGCTGAAATGGTGCTTATTGAGTATAGCACAACAAGCCATTCATAATTACAGTATATAGGACAACATAATCATTTCTATAAATTAAGGTCTTCTTCATCTGTTATTTTAAAAGTAACTTTTTTTAATTAATAAAAAATGTTTCTGCGCACCATTGTGACAATATATTAATTTGTGTGGTCAATATTATATGACATTTGGAAGTAAGTCAAGTATTAACATCTATTTACAAAAATTATAATATCTGAATAGATATTTTTCTTTACTACATGAATAAAATTGTGCATGTTTTTGATTGGTCTAAAAACAACATTTTGGGTCACAATAAATCACAACAGTACTAAAATAACCAGCTTCTGTCTGTCATGGAATCCATTTCTATATCTATGTATTATTTGCTTCTTACAGTTCTAGATGAATAAATGACAGTAACTGTAATATAAGCATGATTTAATTTGTGGTACTTGTGTTGTATGCTGGAATTTTTGCAAAATTGACAGTAACTAGCAACAATAATTTATATATGAAAGCTATGAATGAATAAATATATCTATGTGTATTGTGTAATTATTAATTGACTTTTATTGACTGTATATGAATAAAACTTAATGTGTTATTTTTTACCTATATATATATTAGTTTTGTAATATTATTATTTACTTTTTTTTCAAACCTTGCACTGTTAATCAGGATTGTGCTTTTTTATCTCATTTGAAATAATGGAATTTTATATATGTATAAATTTTTAAATTTTAAATCTTTATGTCTTTGAGAAATGTATAGAATTATTGGCTCTTATATTCTACAAAATCATTATAACTTCATGAATTAAATTATACTATCAACCTCTATGTATCTTAACATAGGGCTCAACTATTTGATATTTCCTCTTTATTTTTTAATAGAGTGAAATAAATATAAATATAATAAAACCAAACCCCAAGGTTGCTACGTTATTCAGTGTTTGGCAAATCTTTTTATTCATTCCAAGCTTTGTAAAACGTATCTCTGTGTTTACAGTTATATTCATTTTACTTTTAAATTCCAAGCTTTGTAAAATGTATCTCTGTGTTAACTGTTATATTTATTTTACTGTTAAATTCCAAGCTTTGTAAAATGTATCTCTGTGTTAACGGTTAAATTCATTTTACTGTAAATTCCAAGCTTTGTAAAATGTATCTCTGTGTTAACAGTTATATTCATTTTACTGTTAAATTCCAAGCTTTGTAAAACGTATCTCTGTGTTAACAGTTATATTCATGTTACTGTTAAATTCCAAGCTTTGTAAAATGTATCTCTGTGTTAACGGTTAAATTCATTTTACTGTAAATTCCAAGCTTTGTAAAATGTATCTCTGTGTTAACAGTTATATTCATTTTACTGTTAAATTCCAAGCTTTGTAAAATGTATCTCTGTGTTAACAGTTTATGAAAAAACATATATATTAAAATATATAAAATATATATATATATATATATATATATATATATATATATATATATATATATATATATATATATATATATATATATATATTGTGGAGTTTGTGCATATTTAATCGAAGGATCAGAATTCCAGTTCAAAAATGGAAACGTTTTTAAAATAAAAAATAATTTTACTTGTTCATCTAGCAATTTAATTTACGTCATCACATGTAAAGGATGTAAAGAAAATTATATAGGACAAACCGGCATGACATTACGCCATCGCATGACTGTACATCGGCAACAAATTCGTGATGTCAATACTAGACAAATAACACTAAGCGAGCATATTGAATTGTGTGCCGGTCATTCTTTACCTAATTTTTCTATTTTCCCATTTTATCAATGTTCAGACTCTACGACAGAAGAACAACGTATAAATAAAGAACAACAATTCATCCGTAAATATCGGCCACGTCTCAACAGTGCCGTTCCGGATTTTAACCACACCTGACGGCGTCAGTATCTATGGACCATTGTAACGTCACGTTACCGATAACGACGTCAATTGTATACAAAACATCCACTTTGAAGATCTCGGAAGAGATGAAACCGGTCGTGGAAAACGAACATTTTTATTGTTACTAATTCTATTATGTGGATTTTAAAATATATTGTGACATTCATTTCCGGATTTATATTTTCTTTATATATATATATATATATATATGTATTTCAATACATGTATAAATATTATAATTCTGTTTTGCTTTTTTCTTTAGCTAATCAGAGTCAATTTAAATATCACTGAATGGAGTCAAACTTACACAACTATAATAGACTCAAAACAAATACCACTATACATAGAACTAAACATAAACCTTACACAGACTTATAAAACCATGGTTAAGCAAAACAGGCGACAACAAGAAAACAAAAAGACACAAGACAAAAAAACCCACAAATTAAGAAACAGAATCCCACTGAAATCCCTGGTATATCCAAGGTCTTCGGAATGGAAAACTACTCCTGCCTAACATCTATCGTATCTCTCTGGTTAAAATACTGTAATTTGTCATATTCCGGGTAGTCAAAACCCATTAAAAAGGAGGGAAAGTGGTTATGACAAATGGAACAAATCAATGGTCATTTGAGACTGATGTTCCATGAAGGTTATGATGACATCCGTCAACTTTTATGAGTGATGACTTAACAATTGCTACTGTGACCCCGGGGATAAGTAGCTTTTATTCCAGCAAACACCTCTGCCAAAGTAATCACAATATAAAGTACTAGCTCTTGAATATCTGATCAATTTGGAGATGTATACTCCATATGCAGGTAATTCTAGAATGTTGCCACACAAGAAATTCAAATCATTCTTTTCGGGTTCTAAGCAGAACTCAAAAGTCCGACATGTATACAAATTAAAGGAACTTTGAAATAAAAATATAATACAATACAGCACATTGAACTCAACGCTAATTATGAGTGTGGAGCAGGTTGGAAGCATTAATGGGAACGAATATATAACGACTCGCCCCACTCTCGAGTCGCCCCATGTTAATAACGAGTCTCCCCACATTTAATAACGAGTCGCCCCACTCAATAACGACTCGCCCCACATATGTAAAATAAATCAATTTAAAATATAAATTGAAATATTTTATACTTTATGATATAAATAAATATATTGATAGTATAAATTTGCGTATATTGTACTGCTGGGTGTTTTAATTGGCGTGGATCTCTTGAGATTAAAGTGAACTCATGTTCACTTCTTTGTTTAACAATAATAATTATAATTGAATGTTTGCTTGTTTACAATCATGATTAACTTTGATAGGATTAACAGTTAGAAATAATTTAAATTTAATTGTCTTTATTTGAATGTTTGTTTGGAGTAAAAGCTTGTTCCTATTTCTGCTTCTTTGCAGTATATTTCAGCATATATACAAAATAAGAAACAAGATTGTAATGTTTTAATCAATTTATTATATATTTTCAGAATCTGACAAGGATGACGATGGTAATACTGATGAATATATATAGAACAATGAAATGCAAATTATGATATAGACAACAAAACAGCAATAACGAAAATATTTAAAATGTACATATAAAACAACAAAAATGATCAACAAATGAATTAACATATATAAACAACTGGTCTACTATAGTTTCCATAGTTAGCGAGATTTAACGGCACATCATCCCTTGCAATGTTCTGTGAATATTCTAAATGAAAATTTACTTCTTTGTGATATCATAAAATCTACATAAACACTATTGCTAAAACAGTTTAATTTCAAAGTGAACACTATATACTTTAACATTTTCTTATGAAATTTCTGTGTAATTTGATCAAAACATTCACCGTAAAACCCATCGCAGAATTTCATTAAAATAAAATTGTACAAATAACTACTAAGTTTTTGGTTATCTTATACGAACACAATTTGATTTAGTTTTAATGTTTCATACCATATCCGTATTGCAATTAAAAACTAGCGGAAAGAGGAGAACATGGTAGAAAGTTCACATTACGACCTAAACATGCTAAAGTAAAATGTATATTCTATATATAATTAATATCAATCATAACAAACTTGGTCGCAAACGCACTAATTTCTAATCCTCTTATGCGCGTAAATATTTTACGTAGATTCAGATATATATATAAATAAATAAATAAATAAATATATTAAGCATATATATATATATGTTTAACGTGTATTAATAAAAATACAATATGACTGTTTAAACAGTATAAGTTTAATGTCAACTTTTATAACATAAATCCTGTTATTTCTCTTACACTTTGTATGTATTTCAAAATAACAACCTTTTCATAGGTCTAAAAAAGATTATGTAATCACATAATAATTCTATCATTTAAAATAAATACTAAATGACTGTCTTTTCATAGACTAAAGAAGATCATGCGTAGACCAATATAAAACTCAAATCATATTATATTATTACAGAGGTCTTATCACACAAGTTACATGATGCCTTTCTTATAATGCAATACAACATCAATGAGCAAGACAAAACAAAATTGTCTTTTCTTATATGAATCAGTAGTGTGCACACATTTTTTTCAGTTAAACCTTTAACTACTTAAATAATACAAATAACGTACCTTAACTCAGGAGTAATATTCTTACCACACACTAAACCGTGAAATTTAAATAATTGTGTTCCCCATTTTAGAAAATACACAAGAAACTTAAAAAAATATAAACTGAGAGTATATACAAAATATATACATTAAGGGGAATATTTCATCGGTTTACGAACTGCTCTACCACACATGGTCTTTCTGGGAGAGGGGTTTTTAATTGGAGATGAATAAATTTCTGTGTTCAAGGGTATGATTTAGCCACTCAACATATTCAATTGGGCATTCAATTTCATTTGGATTTGGATTTCCTGCTATTAGATCAAGGGGAAAAGACATCTCCCTTCCGAAACTCCTGTACTATCATTTTCACTGGATCTGTAAGCCATGACTAAATAAGGCAAATGATCATCCCAGTCATTCCTTTTTTTATTCACAAATGATTTTAACACAGTTTGAAGAGTTTTATTGAACCTTTCAACTAGACCATCACTTTGTGGTCTATAAGGATTAGTCCTAGTCTTTTCTACTCCTAATTTTAAGCAAACATTTTGAAACAATTCTAATTCTCTACCTTGGTCGGAATGTAATTGTTTAGGCATACCAAATCTACAGAAAAATTCTGTTACAAGTTTATCAGCAACTGTTAAAGCACTATGATTAGGTACTGCATAGGCTTCACACCAATTGGTGAAATAGTCACATAAAACTATAACTATCGGTGAGACCTACCGTAGACTTGGTGACCGTTTTGCGGCACACATTAGGAGTGTCCAAAATGGTGGAGACTGTCCGGTTGGTCGCCACTTCAGACAGCTAGACCATAATATTTCTGATATGCATGTCACCGTTCTTATGGAAACTAATATGGGCGAAAAACAACGGCAATCTTTGGAACAGATGATTATTAAGTTCCTTGTATCCAGCCATCCGCTTGGTATGAATATAAAAAACACTTATTTATAAGTGTCCACTATTGTTTTGTAATCTTTTGTTATTACTGTATTGAGAAAGTTCAAGATCAATCTTGATTTTTATCTTTTGTTAGGCTTAGTACAACAAAATAAAAAAATGTTGGTTATGTGTACGTGTATCACAGTTATCAGCCATTTGTCATGTAATTCACTCGCCTTCCTTGTCATTGTCCTATACGGGTGTGTTTTATTTCTCTCTATCTCGCCCTGAAGAATGTCTTTTGACCGAAAGTACTCGGACCCCTCTCTATTATTTTTATCTTTATATTTTTATGTTTTCTTTTTTTTATTTTACCTTTTAACTGTGGCGTACCTGACTTTTATTATTGTATAATATCTTCATTTCCATCATTTGTTACAGGGCACGGACCTACAATGTCAACACCTACTCTATCAAGAGGAAACCCTACTTTGGATTGTTGAAGTGGAAATCTACCTAACCCAGGGCCAGGTTTAACCTTTGCACAGACAAAACAACTTTTAACCCATGAAGAAATATCTGAGGTCATACAGGGCCAATAAAAACGTGTTTTAACTGAATTTATTGTTTTATCTCTTCCTAAATGACCAGAAATTCTGTTATCATGAAGGTTTTTCATAATTGCATTTCTTATCTCTTTTGGTGCTATCATGACTAACTGTTCTTCTTTTTTAAAGATACAAAATGTTATCTTTAACTTCTAAGAGTTCCCAAAGACTCCATAAATTTTTAACTTCATATGAACAATCAGAAACTATTTCTTTATTAGGTTTAGTTTGAAACTGATCTTTCATTTCAATGATCTTTTTAATGTTTTAATCTTTTTCCTGCCAAGATTTTATTTCTTCATATGTCCATGTCATTAACCAGTTTGAATTTTCAACTTCATTATTTTCAGAAGGGTTTACTTCAACTTCTGTATGTGAGTTTACTGTTTCAGCTTTATCCTGACTGTCATTAATTATAGAGAAAATGTTTTCTGTCTTAACTTTTACTTTATTATCACACTGAGGACAACTTTGTCTTTTACACAGACGGTATGGTTTCCTGGAAAGGGCATCTGCATTTAAATACTGATGTTAAATACTAAGGTGTTCTATTACGCAATCGTATGTGTTAAGAACAGCGATCCATCTGGATACCATACCTCTGGATTTTTAAGCGAAATCAAAGAGGCATGATCTCTTCTGATCTTAAATTTTTGTCCTGACAAATAGTGTCTAAAATGTTTAACAAAAGTTACTACAGCTAAAAATTCCCTATAAGTTGTACAGTATTTTCTTTGAGAGTCACTTAACATCTTGCTTGCATAAGCAATAACTTTTTATTGACCATCAATTACTTGAGATAAAACAGCACCTATACCGTGACCACTAGCATCGGTATCTAAAATCATAAGACCATCTTCAGAAGGGTAACTCAAAATTGGAGCTGACACTATTTTTGCTTTAAGTTTTCAAAAGCTTCTTGACATTCATTTGACCAGATAAACTTAACCCCTTTCTTAGTTAAATTGGTAAGGGTGGAGGCGGTTTCTGAAAAATCAGGGATGAACCTTCTGTAATACCCTGCTAAACCAAGAAAGCTGTTAACTTCATTAACATTTTGAGGGATTGGCCAATTTCGTACTGCTTCAATTTTAGATGGGTCACATGAAATGCCATGTTCTGAAACGACATGTCCGAGAAATAGAACTTCCTATTGAAACAAAGAACATTTCTTAGCTTTCAGTTTTAAATTATGTGATAACTTAATCACTTGAAATAAAACTTAAATAGTTTCTACTATTTATTAAGTACATCTAAACGGTCAAACATACAATTACAGACTGATGTAAACCCTAACCTTATGAAGATTCTAAAATATGTGTAAGTGCGTATTAACCTTACTCTGACATTTATCCAAACATAAAATTCCCATACTCAAGATATTTATCATCACTAGATAATTAATTTTAATACTGTCTCTTCTATAGAATGATAATGCTGACTTGATCGTTTATCTAACTGTCAATTGCTACAAATTAGCTTGCCTAAATAAAAAAAAAATTCTAAATTTTCCATGGCTTCAATTCTCAAAAGTTGGACAAAAAATAATGACATCATCTAAATAACATAGACATCTTTCCCATTGATAAACTTTTAAAACAATGTCCATTTATCTTTCAAAACAACTTGGAGCATTACAAAGCCCAAAAGGCATAACCTTGAATTGAAATAACCCTCTATGGCAACTGAAAGCAGTTCTGGGTCTATCTTTTTCATCTACAGCACATTGCAAATAACCTAAAGCTAAATCTATGGTTGAAAACCACGTATTCCCTCCCAAGGAATCAAGAGACGTATCTGTTCGGGACAAAGGATATGCATCATTACGGGTTAAGCTATTTATCTTTCTGTAATCAATACAAAATCTCCAAGTCTGGTTCTTTTAAGACACAAAAGAACCGGGCTAGACCATGGACTATAACTAGGTTCTATAATATCATCTTTTAACATTTTATCAATTTCTTTATCTATTATGTCTTTCTGTTTTATAGAAACCCTACGTGGAGGAATCTTAATAGGCTTAGCATCCCCTGTGTCAATTGTATGCTTTACTATATCTGTTCTTCCTAATTTACCATCAGGTTCTAAAAATATGTCTTGATATTTTTTATTAGGTCTCTAATTTTATCTTTCTCTTTATCTGACACTTTTGGTGAAACTTTATCCAGTAAAATTGTTAATATTCTGGTAATTCCTTTGTTTCAGATTTCCCTAGCTTTATAGGTTCTGAAATTTCATTGACATGCTAAATATTCCCTACTACTTTATATCCTTTCAAAAACATTTCTGTGTTCCTACAATTAATGGCTGATATAAAAACCTTAGTCTTTTCTGCATTTACAACTGCATAAGAAACTATAATGCCATGATTAGCAAGTTGAAGATTAGTTTCTATTAACATCTTGTCTTGCCTCATTTCTTTTGGAACTGTGACTTGAATTATTGACTCAGAATTTGGGGGTAAGACTGTTTTTTTTAAGCTTAATCAAAGCACAATTTTTACTCTCTCCTCTGTGTAGCCATAATGTAGGTCTACCAGGGATAGTTAAACTTGGAGTTTTCATATCAATATTGCTTGAATGGACTATATCCCGACCTATAATACCTTGAAGTCCATATAAATCAGTTACTGTGAAGAAGTGTTCAAAACTCTCACCTTGTATTGTGAATGGAATTTTAACTTTTCCATACATTTTCATAATATCTCCTCCAGCTGATTTAAAGTTAAAGGGATCTAATCCAGGGACAGTTTTATCGAGTTTTAATTTTTCTAAGTATTTTCTTGAAATGAAACTAACTGGTGACCCATTATCAACAAGAAGATCTAATTTCTTTTTATTGACAGTACATCTTGCAAAACCTCCTTCATGTATAACTGTATTTACAATAACTGTAGGCCTATTATCTAATTCTGGGACTGAGATTTCGGCCCCTGACCCAGCCCATCTTTGTTTAAATCTTTGTTAGCATTAGCCTTATCTGAATTTTTATTTTGGTTACTTCTACAGTTCTTTGCATAATGCCCTATTTTGTGACACTTATGACAAGTGGGGGCTGAACATTTTGAACTATCATGTCCAAATCTTGAGCATCTTGAACATCTTTCAGGTATTACTTTACTGAAAGTTTGTATTTTATTTTCTAAATCTTGAAAGCATTGCATCAATGTCTTGGTAAGATTTGCCAACTCGTCATTTTGTTTCTCTTCTTTATCAGGTTTTTCGCTTTTTCGAATTGCATTGCCTGTTTGTTCAATTTGCGACTCTTTCGGTTTACGAACGTCACGTGAAGAACCGACAAAAGCCTCGTATTCTATTGCAATCGCAATTGCATCGTCTAATGAATTCGGGTGTGAAAATTGAACACGTTTTTGAAGTTCAAAGTTATCAAGTCCTTTGACAAATTGGTCGATTGCCAAGTCTTCAGTTTTATCATGATCAGGATAAGCTAACCGGACTAACCGTCTAAGCGCGTAGCCAAAATCCGACAAGCTTTCATTTTTGTTTCTTACACGAGTGTTGAATTCTACTCTATACGGTTGTTCGTTCTCTGGCTGCAAATCGTCGTGTTAACATTTCTTTGAGCAGTGAGTAATTATTAAGGTCTTCATAGCTCGCGTCGCCTAATAATTTTTGTGCGGACCTTCTAAGACTCATGTCTAACTGCTGTGCCTTTTCATATTCGTTCCAGCCGTTCCAGTGAGCCGTTTGTTCGAAATGAACAATGTAATCTCTCCAATCTACACTTCTGCCGTCAAATTTATCTGGCTCTTTTTCACGTCTCATTGTTGTGCGCGAGTCATTGAAGGAAACTTGTCTTCGCGATTGTGGAAAACTGCTTTCGTCATATGCTCTGACCTTACTGCTGGTAATATCAGCTGCGTGATCCGACGGCCTACAGAGAACTGTCTTGTTTGTATTTAAACTAGATCGGTCTGTATCGCGGTCTGTTAAATTAGAAGTCTTCGCTCTGTATGTTGGCGGTGCTCCCTTATACAATGGCGGTGCTCCGAAATCAAGCTTACGTCTTATGTCACTTTTGGTCGGTTGTGGGGTTCTAAGTTCTTTGCTGAGCATTTCAGCTGATTCCTCAGATACCCTAGAGTTAGGCATATGGTTTGCATTAAGACAGGCGCCTACTATCGCGTTTTCTCTAAAACACGGAATCAGAAGACCAGCTTCTGTGTTGGGTTTTCCAACTCTTCCACTAGGACCTTTTTGTGGCGGTTTTTCGTCTGTAAATAGTAACTACCACGGATGCGTAAATCCGCGTCTTTATTTGACTTCACATTTGTGGATTCGCGTGGCAAATCATACTGGCGTTCTTTCCTACTACCTATCGGACTGACTTGAAGTGAATCTAGAGTGTAACCATTTTTTTATCACTTTTTTCTTGTCTTTAAAAGTCTTCTATATTGTTTATCTTAGCTCCTAAGTCTTCATATCTTATCTTCATTTCAGGAATATCCTGATAAAGAAGCTTTTCAGCCATTTTAATAATTCAAAAATCTACCTATGTTAAATAAAATAGATCCCTAACATCTATAAAAGGGAAAACAATTGCAAAAAGAAAAATTAACCCTAATTAGCAGAAGTTTTTGGGTGAAAATTGCTTGGGCTTGTTTTACTTATGTTGTTGCTGTTCAGCTTTTTAAGAAGTAAATCCAGCCAAGACAACCCCGCCTAAATGAACCAAACGACCATTTTATTAACCTTGACATGAAAATCTATGAACGGACACCAAGTGGTTTTGTTTGCCAAGTGACTCTTTTAGGGACCTGCATCTCTGCCAACGTAAGTAATACAAAATAAAGTTTTGATAGTTTAATAGCGAGCACAGCTCGCAGCGGGTAGCGAAGCTGCCCGCGAAGAGCGGTGAGCTCTATGGCAATTACGTGTCATGTGATCAAAATGAAATCACGTGATCAAAATCTGCTTAATGCTGATATTGATTTTTTTTCGTCCGGAAGTTGATATCGTCAAAAAACTGGAACAAAGTGAATGAAGAAGCACTAAATTTAATTTTAATGAAAGATTTAAAAATAAATTTTGACATCGATAAAAAGTTAATGTTATATTTAAAAATGAAAACAAAAATTTTCATACTATTTTTTGCAATCTCTAAATCGATCTTTAAAAACTGACAATCAAATTACATTTCATGTGACGTCACCATTTCAAAGAAAGACGTCACGTAACCACTGGAATTTAGAGGAACATTTAGGGTGTTCGGAAGTAACGTAAATTATGAAATGCACATTATATATTGATAATAAAAGACTATATTGTCTGTGCTCGCATTTTGGCTATGCCTACTCCATATTAAATAATATTTACATCAGTTTCTTATGAAAATATCAAGATACTTTAAACAGGTAATTTAAAAGTATTTAAAATTTAAACTCTAAACCTCCCAATTTAAATTGGTTTGTGGCATTTCCAAGTTATAAAATAAATCCTATTATTCGAAAAGTTGACTTTCTTACTTGTAGTTTACAAAAATTATTCCTAAAACAAAATTTAGACCTTAACTTTTCAGTTTATAAGTGCTTTACGCAGCGGTGTTAAGGCGAATTTCTTTAATTTCTTGTTTTTTGCATGTTGATATACATCTACACTTTCAATGGTTATAAACTGAAATATTTTCTTTTATGATTTGATCTTTTGGAGTCAACTGTATGCAAGTATGATGTATTTGCAATCTGAAAATAATGAAAGTGAAAGTAATCACGTTACCTTACAAACAAAACAACATAAAGAACTTGTTTCCCGAAAGTCTTCGTTGAAGATCTACTTAGAAAAATTCACTGAAAATATTTTTAAATTCGGGAAAGAATATACTTTTATAAAAATGCTGCCCAAACATCTTATTTCAAGTCATTCGCGTATAAAATATAATATTTGTGTAAATCAAGACGGAATACCACCTTTCCGTCATGTTTAAAACAATCGCATCGCATTTGTTTCATAGAACAATTTATTTGTTATGTGCATTCTTAAAAGCTTAGAATCGCCACTTTAATATTATAAAGTAATCAAGCATAAATGTTGAAGGCTTCAACGAAGACTTTTGAGTTGTAATGACAAACATTTTATTTCAACGTTGCACCTGACGTAAATGGAGACCAGAAAAAAAAATCCAATGATCAAGATTTTAAATACCGAAGTATTCTGGTCCAACTATGAAAACTTGAATTTGTAATAAATTCTGCGCAAACATCTGAACGATCCTATTAAATTATGACTTAATTCGTTTCAAAGCAGTATTTTTTTGCTAAATGCTACTTTTCCAAGCTTTTCTTTAAATTAAAGCCGATATTTACTTCTTACTATGACTATCGAAATACCGTTGTTCTGTGATTGTAGGTGGACTGCACACAACTTTGTCACAATCTCAAACTCAAATGCTCAATAAAACAGTTTAACACACAACTTCTTGGTTTTAGAGGTATCGGAGTATAGCAGATAAGGTTCCAGTAAAATGCATATTCAATAAAAAGTGTGGGGAAAAGGGGGAGGGGCCATTTCCAACCATCAAATCACTAATTAATGCTTAAAAAAAACTTCCAATACATTACTATTATCTTCATTCTACATGGATCTGACTTGCCATAAAACATGAATCCCAGAAATGAGACATCTGCATGTGCCTGCATTCATGTCACACAGCTGTACTATGGAATTATTTGCATTAATTAGTTAGAATCCACATTACATCCATTGAAAAGTGTTGCATTATACTAAACAAGAAACATATTTATCGAGTTGAAAGACTTGAGGTCCAGTGACATCAACACACTAAAATGCAATTGTTTTTAAAATCTTTTTAAAAACAACTTTGTTAGTCGTTTCACAATAGATTGATAGCATGGATGTTTATAACTTCAACTTGCGAAATGGGTGTCGCCACATCCTTGGATCCAAATAATATTCAACACATAGTCTTTGTGACAGTAAAAATGGTTTAAATATGGTTTTGATCCAAGCATGGTGTACTTACATTGGTAATACACTTCCTTAGGAGTTCTCTTTTTCATCCACAATAGATAACTATATTGACAATAGAATTATCATTTAAAGCCTTTTTGCGACTTTTAGAAATAATATGTAAATAGGTGTGACCGATCAGGTGAGCGATCCCCTTCAAAATTGATCCTATGCAGTGATAGTCTATACTAACTTAGTCTCCCTGTTCTGAAGTTTTCTATAGTATAATATGTTTTTTACCTTGCTTTGATGTAAATTGTTAACTAATTCATCTGCAAGTTTTATGTTATGCTCACCCACCCCCCTTTAGGCCAGGAGATAAAATAATATCAAATTATTAACTTGAAAAGTTATGTCTACATCCAATATCTACCTAAAAAGGGATAAATCCAACCATCCCTGGGGGCCTCAGAGACCAAGTAAATAAAATAGTTGGGTCTACTATTGATCACATGGTCTGTCAACCATGATGTTGTAAGTTCAAGTCTCACTGCTCTGGCTGGGTGCACTTAACTGCAATCATTATCTTATATGACATTGATTGCTAGTTTTCCTACCGAATATCTGGTTTTTTACCAGGTACAACAGCTTCCTCCTCCAATTGTAACTAGATGTCATGATATAGCTGTAAAATTGCTGTCAGTGGTGAACTGGCGATAAACATTGAACAAACAAACCCTGCTATAGATCATTTTATTTCAATAATGCCATAAATGGAGAAGCAAGTAGGAGATTCCTGTCACTGTTGTTGGGGATGGTACTAATGTCACACCTGTAAATTTTCTGGAACACTGAGTTTGAAGATTAGACTTTCAATGTAGGCAATGCTCAAATGCTATTTTAGTTGAAAATGATTGAAAGTTTTCCTACAAAAGGTCAGGTACTCCAGCATCCTCCTCCAATAAAAACTGTACGCCATGAGAAAGTTGAAAAATTGCTGGAAGTGGCATTAAACGCCATTCGAACATATATTTTTTGGTCCAAATATTAGTCAGAGACAGTGATTTCCTTGTCAATACACGGGTGATATTTTAACTATGTTTTTAGATAAGATTTTATTAAGTTAACCATAACCAGCTATCATATACATGTTAAGATATGTGGCTACAAAATAAATCATTAAATATTTTCCATATTTCCAAATTAACAATGCAACTTCAATGACGATATCTTCAGAGTAGACCCGTGTGTGTAGATCATGAATCACTAAAATCAAGCTTTCAAATATAATCCTCACTTTAAAAAAACAAGAAGGAACTAAACTTCTTGGTGAAAAACTGATTTTTCACCCATGGACTTATTACAATTCAAAGAATGACAAGTTTTAAAGTATAAAAATCACACCTTGCATTTGTGAGGCATTTTAAACAGCAAAATAAAAATAATTTAAATTTAGTCGTTAAAATTAGCACTGTACTGATGGACCACAACTGATATCCCAGTGATCTGGTAACTTTCTGAAAGTTTTGGGAAAAATTGTCTCGTAAATTTTCTTGTAGATTTATGTTTTAAGCATATAATAGAAACAACAGCTGATTAATGGTCAGTTATTAACTGTGGGCCTGGTTAAACTATCTCTGTACATTGCACTTGGTTTAGAACAGTAAAAACTAGATATCAGTGTCAGAGATGGAATCCATCTCTGTGGGTCCAGCTGACCTTGAGGTCAAGGTGAAAGGTCATCAACCATGGTATGCGACACATTGTGTTGATATTATCTAACCACATACCAAATATCAAAAGCCTACCTCGAAAGATGAAAAAGTTATAGCTCGGACACGATAAGTTTCGGACGGACGGACAGACTAATAATGCCCATTAACCCTAATAAAAATAAAAACCTCAAAATAAAGCATTGTCACTGGCTTCTAATTCATTTCATGGATTTTTATCTTTCAGTGTGAACTTATTCAGTTGCCTTGATTACAGTAGTGTAATGTATTTTTTTAAACATTTTTGACAAAATTTTAGAATGGTATTGTTTAATTTGATTTAATTTAATTTTAAAAAAACTACTACTTGAAAATAATTTTGTTTAAAAAAATCAAATCGAAGAATGTGTCCATGGGACACAGATGCCCCTGCTAAATGAAGTCACAAACAGGAAGTAGTTGTCCGGCAGGTCTGAAAGTCGCTTAGGACGTACAACTTGTGATACTCAACCACCCTGCCAAATTTCAAATTGTTCTTATGTACTGACGGACATGAGTAAAACTTAATGCCCCCCGACAAGTCGTCCCAGGGGCATAAAAATGTGCATCACACAATTTAGATTCTTTTTTGAAAAACTGTGGTGGCCCTGAAAAGGGCCAATTTGACACATTGTTCATTCTCTTATCTATGTTGCTGCTGTCAAACTGCGTGGCCAATTGTCCAGTCCAACAATCAGTTTCAGTATTTGTATTCCCAACTTTATATATGCAAAGGTTCTGCAAGCAAGTGACTATAATTCCAGGGTTGATAATTCTGTGTCTTGCTTCTGAAAAATATACAGTTAAGATTTAGCAATAAAATCATAACATTATTAATAAAATGTACAAGCTGAACAAGAGTAAATTGTTAAAAGAACACAATTTTTCGTTTTAATTAAATTAAAATACAATTAGAACCTAATAATGTGTGAAAATTATCATGGTACAAGTAGTACCAGCCTCTATACTTGTGTAAACAGGGACAATTAAAAGTAAAAATATTGGTTGTCTGCATGATATAAGCTAAATGACAGGAACTACTTGCTAACTATAGTAGACTGGTTAGACTTATAAATTTATTATTCACATTTTCAACCTAATTAAAATGTAATCTTTCACTTGCTACCCCCTTTGTTATTGGTCGCTAACACAGCAGGTGCAAGATTTAATTTTAAGTAGATTGTCACATTTTTTATTGTGGCAGGGGCCCTAAATGGTTTTTCTTTGGACTTGTTTTGTTCTTAACACATAATTTCGATAATATATGATGATACAAAATTGTTATTTTTGACATCCCAGACTTTTCTGGTTATTCAGGATGAATTGAGACTAATTGACAGATCAGGAACTAAAAAGTGTTACAGGTAATACAGATATAGATGTTCAAACTATTCTAAAATTTCTTCTTATCCATTGGATTGAATGTTTGCTGTGTGTAAATAAAGTATATTTTAATATCATTGTTAAAAGGGACAAGTTTAAAACAAGTTATTGTGGAGGGTTTCTTTTAGCAGGAACTGTTCATTTAACTATTAAGATCAACAGAACTACATGTGTATGACCTCATTTTATAAAATTGATAAATTTTTAGCTTTACTCGAGATAGAACCTTTGTGAGCAAGCTCACAATACCCCACACGTTCCCATTACATCAAGGTGGTATTTTGTATTTAAATTGGTATATTGAAGTTTCATGAAAATCCATGAAAAAAATGAAAGCGCTATCGAGGCAACAACATTGAATATACATGTACATGAAAGTTAATCACCAAGTCCCCCTTGACGAATTTCCCTATAATCAATCCCATCCAAACACCTACTATAAGTAACACTTTCCCAAATTTTAATGAAAATCCACGAAGAAATGAAAGCGCTATCCAGGCCACAACATTGAATATACATGTGCATGAAAGTTTCAAGACCAAGTCACCCTCCCAAAAATATGGTCCTCCCTTGACAAATTTCCCTAAAAATCAATCCCATCCAAGCACCTACTATAAGTAACAATTTCCCAAAGTTTCATGAAATTCCATGAGGAAATGAAAGTGCTATTCAGGCAACAACATTGAATATATATGTACATGAAAGGACACTAAGCCCCCTCCTAAAAATATGATCCCCCTGAACGAAATTCGCTGAAAATCAATCGCATTCAAGCACCTAATATAAGTAACAATTTCCCAAATTTTAATGAA
Organism: Limnoperna fortunei; assembly: GCA_944474755.1. Lineage (NCBI taxonomy): Eukaryota > Metazoa > Mollusca > Bivalvia > Mytilida > Modiolidae > Limnoperna > Limnoperna fortunei. The sequence continues at coordinate 58,697,612 of OX104120.1, forward strand.
AATCCACGAAGAAATGAAAGCGCTATCCAGGCGACAACATTGAATATATATGTACATGAAAGTTGACCAAGTCACCCTCCCAAAATTATGGTCCCAAAAATATGGTCCCCCTGGACAAAATTCCATGAAAACCAATCCCATCCAAGCACCTTCTATAGGCAACAATTTCCCAAAGTTTCATTAAAATCCAAAAATCCATTTTGAAATGATAGCGCTATTCAGACGACAACAGCATCTTACACGGACGGACTGACGGGTCAAAAACATTATACCCACGGCATCTTCATTTCGTGGGGTATAATTATTTCAGTACACCACCAAGATGCAGTATTTTACTGTACATCAATACAAAATATTTCTCTTGGGGGACAAGGCACATAATATTCAAAGTTAATTGAAATGTATTTCCAACGATAAAATTCTTATTCCAACAGTTTGAATCTCTTAGGAAAAAAAGGGTGGGGAGGGGGGCTTCCAATAACAATAAGTTAAGATTAGAACAATTTCTTAAAATTTGTTGAACAAATGAACAAAACATCTTTAGGTGTAGGACCATCAATGGTGTAGGATCCAGTTCAGAGGTTAGATTTATAGTACACTATATAGAATGTAAAACAAGTGGATATTTTTGGAAAGCTGATATTTAAAGGAAACTCGAGAATGAATGAAGTTTTAGTGGATATAATTGAACATAAAAATGTTTAGAGTCAATTAATGACATGCGCTATTTTTGGAGTTAAAGTAGATTTGTAGACCATAGTAGTACACATGAGCTTCTGGTATAGGGTATATGTTCGTTCTTATGTTAAGTGTTATTTTGACAGAATGCCGACATTGTTGGAATAAAGAGTCACATTATTATAATATTTGAAATTAAGGTAAATTGTCTAGGAAAAGTCAAAATAATCAAATTTATTATGGCCAAAGTGGTGGAAAAACATCAGTGGTCTTTCCCCAGCCTTGCCTATGATTGCATGTAGTGATATTTGTTGAGAGTAAATAAAATATTGAATCTTAGATTTTTAATCTTTTTACATGCCATAAATGTTATTAAATGTTATTTAAATCTGGGAATTTATTGTTGAAAAACCAGTACCAACCTTACCTGTAATTGTGTAACATGCATACATGTAGATAGAAAGCAACCACGAGATTTAGGGGGTCTAGGAAGGGACTTAAATATTAGGTATATATATTGCTTGTTTTGTTTGAATGTTGTTTAATGCCACTTTCATCAATTATCAAAAACTTACTACCATCAATATCTGTTGAAGTTAATTTATTTTTAGGCCTTCACTGTTTTAAAAAATAGTTGACAAATTTTTTGTTCATTTTATTGTAAAAATATACCTTAAATAAAACCTCTAACTGATACATAAAAAAGCCTAAATTGGTCAAGACTGATTTATAACACTACATGTCATATTAAGACTAATCGACACTTTTTCAACCATCTCAGGCCGATTGAAACAATTAAGAGACTAGTTAGAACTCAGTCTTTTTAGATGGATTAGCTAGAAAATTTATGAGACTAGGTCAAGACGCGTTAAGTCTTTTCAGACTGGTCAAGACTGTTTCAGACAACACGAGACAAGTCAAGAGTGGGTCAAGTTCAGGTCAAGACTATATTAATTCAGATAAGAGACCATGCGAGGCTGGGTCTAGTTCAGGTTGAAACTCATTCAAGCCTTTCAGACTGGTCGCAACTAGTTCGGACAATAACGAGATGTCGAGTACAGAGAAGACTATTTCTGACCTTTCAGTTGAGTCAGACTTATGTCAAGTCATGACCATGTCGGGCTGGTCAAATAAATGTAATTATGTGAATTTTCAAACTTTTCCTGTTTTGTAGTAAAGATAACTTCCACTCAAATGGGAGGAATCGGGTCAAGTCGCCCCAAGACAACTCACTAACAGTTCCAGACAAGGCTCCCATTGTGTTTGGTTATTGTTTATTAATATTATATGGATTTTTTTATAAGTGTGTATTTTTTAAATAAAACTGATTGGGCGAGTTCAACTAGTTTGGTTTATTGTTGTATGTTAATTGTACATGTTAAGGTTTAACGTTATGTAACTAAACATAACATGCACTGACTAAGATTTCCATTTATATTATTCGGCCACAAAGGATGAAACTCTCTTTGCCACCTGATATTGGAAAAATACCATGCGATCCAATACCTCAATATTGCTGGGATAACATTAGCAAATACTAATTAACTACTATATAATATTCAATTAACAGCAGATAAACTGTCGATATGATATATTTTGCTGAACCAGTCCAATACAGAATTAACTAGTCCAATATTGGTATATTGGCCTGAGATTTGGACTAGTTAATCAATAGATATCATTACATGATGATTTTAGTTATTGGTCCTTGGCCATCTTTTGGCTGTGGCATGGTCAATACAGCAACCCTTGGACCAGTAACTCGGCCAATACAAAAATCATCACCTAATAATATAATATCATCTAATATTTGCCACACTTTCTTGCTTAGTAAGTTCGCAATTTTTGATGCCACGTGCTAAAAATTATAAACCATACGGTCAGACACATATCGATTTACATCATACAAGGATCGATGATTGACTATTGCTAGCATTCAAAAAATCAATAATTGAATGTCAATCAGCATTGAAACAATATTGCTCCAATCTATAAGATGGCATTACTTACCATTTATCGTCAACATCTTCTATCTGTCGCAAAATACTCGCCACTCTTTTACCTGCAACAAGTGCTCTGCCAAATGACTTCAAGCTTCTAATTGAAATCGACTGATTGCCGATTGGTCGATTTCCATAAATGGGCGGAGCGAAATCGCGACTATTGCTGGTGATAAAAACTTGTCATCTCATTTAACATTATTGGTACACCGTATAATTTTAGTAAAAATTAACTTAAGAGTAATTCATATAATCATACAGAATTGAAATTTCACTGTTTTGGATTCATCTAAAATTGACTTTACAAAATATATCTATAGACGATGAACGTCGTTGGCCGCCATATTGTGCATAATCAGACATCGCAATGGGGATAACTCCAACTTAAAAAATGGGACTGAAAGTGCCATAATATCGCTGCGTAGGCTTTAGCTTAACATTTTGGAAAGAGCTGCCTAATTTTAAGTAATTAGACCAGACATGGTAGAGCAGTTTCCATAAAAATGGAAAAATTATCTCCCTTTAAAAATTACAAAAAAACCCCATTGTCAGGAAGGCACGCTGTATATAAATACAGACAAACAGGCACGTAAGTTGCACCCTACCTTAAGTAGTCTGTAAAGACTGTGGCTCTTGTAATGGAAAAGCGCTAATAAAAAATTCACGGCCTTATATACGAAAAAAGTTGTTGATCTGCTAAAAATAGTACGCTCAATCAAAAGTACTTTAACAAAATTTAAGCCAATTAAAATAAAGTTAACAAAGCTTCTATGAGAAATAGGCTTTACAAAGTAACGTAAAGATGCTCCCATAGCAAGTAAAGAAAAAGCCCGAGTATCCGAAAAACTCGGAACACACACTGGTTGAATTTAACAAAATTCCGTATAGGACCAGTAGAAATTACGAAAAACATGAGAAAACATCGAAGCACTGAAAAATATCTCAAAAATATGAGAAACTAAGTTAATAAACAGGTAAAAAACCAAAAATATGAGAATATATAATCTGAATGTATTAAAACTGAAATCTGCCACAGACTACACTATATATTGTTTCTTTTATGTTATTTCGAACGTTGAAACACTGACCTCAATTCAACGTTGATTAACGTCGGACATACAACGTTGAAGTCGGCGATCTGAATACAACGTTGGTTCAACCTTGTCATTTCAACGTTGAAACCATCAACGTTGATTCAACGTTGAATTTAAATTGTTCAACGTTGCGACCAAATTTCAACATTTTTTAACGTTGATTCAACCACGGGAATTTGATCCCAAGTCCGAGAATCCTCTGCCGTCCAACGCTTTTTTTTTGCGTGGGACGTCAGAGAGCTCTCCATAAGCAAAACAGCGGATTTTGCGACACCGGTCTTTGTCGGCAAATTTCATCGTTTCCAGATGTTAACAAACATTTTCGTCCAGTTAAACTAGATATAATTTGCTTCTTTAGATATTTTTCTCTATGAATATAATAATCATATTATCAATCAAGATGATTTTAAGTCCATTTCTAAGCTAATTTCCATCGATACCCTTACAGCCCGACATGTCACTTTCATTTTGAACAAAATGTCACGTGACAACAATGTGACTTAAGTCCAGTGCTTAAATTAGCTTGATTGAAGGTATGATGATTATATTCATAGAGAAAAATATGCACAGAGCAATTTATATATAGTTTAACTGGACGAAAATGTTTGTTAACATATGGAAACGATGAAATTTGGCGACCCAGACCTCTGTCGCAAAATCCGCTGTTTTGCCTATGGAGAGCTCTCTAACGTCCCACGCAAAAAAAAAAAAAGCGTTGGACGGCAGAGGATTCTCGGACTATTTGATCCCATATCATTTGGGGCGAAAATATTGCCAGAAAACGAAAAAAAGTATTGTCGCGAACGAAGTGAGCGAAGGAGTCTTACAAAAAATAAACAATTCCTACTCCCTACCTTTGTTGTTGAGTTCACTTTGGAAATTTTCACTGCCAACATCATTGTAGGTATTCTAGGTACTCACGGACATTTATTCTTTAAGATTGTGACATCGATTCCTTTAATAGATCCATATTTTTGCGACCGCGAAACTTTTTCTTGGACTGAATCACTTTCTTTATTTTAGGGAATTGACCATTTACGATGGTGGCGCATTAAATTTTCTTTAATTAATGGGGTAAACGGTAAAAATTAAAACTTTGCTTTGTATGTAAATGAAATAATATTTAAATCCTAATTTTAAATATTTTTTGTAAAATTGAGTTTTAATAAAATTGTTTACATTTCTAGCACGTGTGTTGATAAAGGGACGTAACCCAATGACATAAGCCATGTGCTCTTTCTCTTGCAATTTCCGGATAATTTTTCTCTGGTTCTGACTTCGTGTTTTACTTTTGCATTTACTGCGCCACTGTCCTAAATGGTCCATTCCCTGAAGTAAAGAAAGTGATTGTCCCAAGAAAATGTTTCGCGGTCGCTAAAAAATATGGATCTATTAAAGGAATCAATGTCACAATCTTAAAGAATAAATGTCCGTGAGTACGTAGAATACCTACAATCATGTTGGCAGTGCACATTTCCAAAGTGAACTCAACAACAAAGGTAAGGGGGTAGGAATTGTTTATTTTTGCATTAGACTCCTTCGCTCACTTTGTTCGCGACAATACTTTTTTTTCGTTTTCTGGCAATATTTCGCCCCAAATGATATGGGGTCAAATTCTTGTGATTCAACGTTGAGTGCCTGCTGGGAATGTTCTTTTGTTTACAAACTGCCTTTTCGAAACGGATCGAAACAAATCTAAAGGAGTATCCAAATGAATACATGTATTGAATAATTAGAATTCTAATATGGCTTCCTTCATACGCTTTGAGAACACATTAGGGTTCTTATAAGCATAAAGCATGGTGTGACGTAACAATTAGAATTCTGACTGCAATATTTCAAACTTTAACAATGCAGTTTTGTTAAGATTTCTCAATATTTTCTGGTTAAAAGGTACACGTATATTTCAATAAATATATGTTTATGCCAATAATATTTGCTTGTACATACTGTTTGAAGAGATATCTCATTAGTTTAAAAAAATGTATCACCATTGTAAGCGTCCTCTTAGAGCCGCTTCAAATTTTAAAATTATTTGTTAGACATATTAGAATCGAAATAGATTATTGCAATTGGGCTCTATGCGCTATCGCTCGGTATAAAATATTGACAAATATAAGGTCTGACCATGTTCTTATTCGCATAGAGCCCACTCGCAATAATCTATTTCTTAATAAATGTATATTTAGACATCGAATTCCGTAGTCTTTTTATAGATATATCCCTATTACACGAATTTGTTGTTTACTAATACATTAAGGGACATAGGTGGCCGAGTGGTTAAGATAGTAAGCTACTAATAAGCACGTGCCTTTCGTCACTGTGGTTGCGAGTGCGAGTCTAACTGCGGGCAGAGTGTGCTCGACTCCAATCTAGATTGACAAGGATCGACAGTTTTCCTACTGAAATTCGGGGTTGTCTCTGGCTTCCTTCCGCATACAAACTAGAGGCCGTGATATAGCTAAAAATTACTGACAGTTGCGTTAAACACCATTTAACAAACAAAAACTACTATTTTAAGATAATTTTTGACAGATTCTTTCAATACGACAAAAAAGGTTTACAAACAATTTTATTAAAAGAAACAACGAATAGCAATATTTATGTTCTTAACTCACTGACAAATGGACGCATTATTGTTAAACAAACATGGTCGCTATCAATACTTTAATTCAAATATTTATTTTATTTTAAATTAATTCATAGATCATTTCTTTTATCAAGGTCCTGCTATGGAGAGTAAGTACGAGACGCCTTTAATTAATGTTTCAGCAATCAGCGAATTCTGCAGTGAACATACAGAAAAATTGAAAATATACTGCAAAAAGCACGACTGTCCATGTTGTAGGAAATGTGTTGTTTCCTGTCACCATACTTGTCAAGATTTAACCCAGTTAGATGATATGGTTCAAAATGTTAAAAACTCGTTTGGTTTCCATCACATTCAGCAAACAATGACTGATATGGTTGATAATATTCAGAAAATTAAAAAAGATCGCCAAGCAAATTTGTCAACATTGAAAAAAGAAAGGCAATTGATTGAAAAAGAAATAGAGCAAACAAGAATTACAATCAATGCTCAATTTGACAAATTGCAAGAAGATATAATGAAGGAACTATATGAAGCCGAGTCTAAAGAGAGCCAGATGATTGGTCAGTTGCTGGACTCAATTGAAAAAAACCAGAAGGAGATCATAGAATACCAGGAAAACCTTATCAACATAAAACAACACGCATCAGACCTTCAGGCATTCCTTGCCATGAAACAAATGGAACGACAGGTGGCAGAGAAAGACGAATATTTCACATCACTTGTAACAAATAACAAACTGAATCGAGTGAGTTTGTCGTACAAAATGAATGATGCTTTACAAAAAATCTTCAAAGAAATCACACAATTTGGGGAAGTAATGATCAATACTAGTTCTTATGAGTTAGAGGTTGTGAGAAGAAAAGAAAAACAACCTCAAATTGTGATAGCTCAGGCTCCATATAAGTCAATCGATAATATATCAGTTACTTTACAAGTGACAATAGATACAGAGTTAAACGATATCACAGGTTGTGTGCTGTTTCCAGATGGTAGAATGATGTTTTCCTGTTTCAATTTAACACGTGTCAGAGGATTTAACAAAGATGGTTCAGAAGATAAAAACTTTGACATAAGTTTACAAACAAACGCTGCCGTTAATATAACATATATTCATGACAACAATACTATTGCTGTAACTGGAGGAGGATGTAGCCATTACATCAGTATAATTGATTTAGAAAGCAGGAGAGTCAAGGAAACAATTCCAGTGGGATCTGCCAATCATGGCATAGTAAACAGGAACAACACATTGATTTACTGTGCTCTGGACCGTGGTATACAGATGATACACCTGTCTGACAAATCCGTTAGTAACATCGTTCCAAGGCAAATGTCACAGTTTGCGTATATAACTACCTTTGGTGACAAACTTTACTACACAAACACTGACACACAAACCGTGACATGCTGTGATCTCCATGGTACAATACAATGGGAATTCAACGATGAAAGTGTTCTGTATTATCCACTAGGTATCTCTGTTGACAATGCTGGTAATGTGTATGTCGTTGGGTACTTGTCTGACAATGTTGTTGTTATCTCCCCTGATGGACAACGTCACAGACAACTTTTGTCTGCCGATGATGGTCTTGATGGACCAAAAGTGATCCACACTGACAGGTCTACTAATCAGTTATTGGTGGCAAATTACAGAGGAAAGGCTTTTCTTTATAAATTTGAGTGACAGTTTAGCAAATTTATTTCCGACGTCTAGAGAAAGTTGTGCACGATTCGGGTAGATGTTTATTTAACTTCTTGTAGTGTACATAACATTTGACCTGATATATTTTTAATGTTTATAAATGTTATAAATCAACCATTCAACTGTGGAAAACGAATCGGGATATATATAAAAAATATGAAATTATTTGTTATGATAATCAATTACCGCATCATATAAACATTTAAAGTAGTTCGTCTACTATTGATCACGTGGTCTGTCAACACTGAGATTGCGGGTTCGATTCTCACTGCGGGCACCGTGTACTCGACTCCAATCTTAATTGACAAGGATTGCCAGTTTTGCTACCGCAGGTCGGGGGTTTTCTCCGGGTACTCCGGCTTCCTCCCCCAATAAAAACTGGACGTCATGAAATAGCTGAAAAATTGCTGAAAATGACGTTAAACACCATCAAACAAACAAACAAACATAAACATTTGAATTGTAACAATGTAATGGCACTTTTCGTTATTTTTTAGCGACATATTTGCCTCAGGAAATATATACAAGTTAAAATATAAACGACCGCAACGGCAACAGTACATCTTCGCTAGCCAAGTGTTACGATCATGTCATAGGGTGAAGGTAGGGGGGACCTGATCGTAGGGTGAAGAGAGGAGACTTGGCAAGAGAAGATGGTACTACGGTGAAGAGAGGGGACTTGACCATAACACTAGCCTAGCGAAGATGGTACTAGGATGAAAAGAGGTGGGACCTAATCGTAACACTAGACTAGCGAAGATGGTAACAACACTACCTGTGGTTTGAGCCCAATACCTTTTTTAAAATACACTAATAATTTTTTTAGGAGAGTGGGGTTGAGTTATTGGTTTGCTGACGATGAACTTACCTCAGTTAACATGGTTAAACATTTTGTTTTCCACCCAAATATTTATAATCAAATTTGGGCAGCAATGAATTATTTCTTAATTTTTTTTTTCAGAAAAGATCTTTTAAATATATTGTATCGGAAAATGTTTAATTTTTATAATTTAAATCAAGATATGATTTAAACCGAAAACTGATTGAACTGCAAAACTTAGGATCACACCAGACTATCTTAATATACTGTCATATTAATATTACATGATTTTACATTTGTATTTTGTTCTTTAAAATTGTTCTTTTGGTATTATTTGTTTGCTTTGAGCCACGTGACTGTAAAACAGCAATAGAGTTATTATTTAGAAGGTAAAGTGGCTATGTAAGAATTCTGTAACTACTTATAGAAACTCTTCTAAATTGTGTTATTCTAGATACAAACAGGCACCCAGTCACCGGTTGTAGTTTTCTACATCCAGGGAGCAGTAGTTCACCTATAACTATGTTAAGGACGAGAACAAGTTAAAAAACAATAAAAACAATTCGGGCCAAAATTTTGAATGCCAATGGAAAAGTATGGGGTATGGGTAGGGACGGAAAATTTGGTATTTGCACGTTTCAGCCATACTTTTTTTCGTCCACAGTACACATCTACCCCAGACGTTTCGCCCACTAACGCACTCTGTTCTCACACCATTCATTTATTCATACACATATATCACTCTCACGTCATGCATTCATTTATTAAAAACATTTATTTTAGACATGATACTATACGAATACGAATAGGGCATTCACAAATACAAACACATATATAATAAAAGATAAATGACATAATATGAAGTTATGACAGATAGTTAACTTTTATTCGCTGTCTGATTCTGCATTCGAGTCTGGGAGGTCTTCTGGGGATGGTACTGCTGGAGAGTACAGATGGCCGACGGCTCTCAGGAAGTCAGAGGTGGACACATGTTGCTCCTGTAGCTTGTCCCAGTACTCGTTGAGGCGACCATGCAGGGAGCGGTAAGTGGTTGTCTGGTATCTGCTAAGTTGCTGCTCGCTGATGAAGTTGAGTTGCATGTTGACTGTCTCTGCCTCGATCCAACTGCTTTCTGACGATCTTGAAAGTACCGTCCACATACCAGCGTCGGGCACTCTTAAGTATCTCTAGTTTTGTCGGGGAAGCAAACATTATGTGCCTGGCGGTGTCTACTCTGAGGTCACCTATCAAAAACTGGTCAATCTGAAGAAACTCTCTATTAATCTGGAAAATACAAAGTACAGAATAGTTAAGAATATAGGCTGTAAAATGTGTGTTTCATAACTGAATATATTTATGAATACCATGTCTGATCCATTTGGAATTGCTTATTGCAGTTTAGTTGTGCTGTACAAATTATTATTTTATGCAATGATACATGTATATATTATGTGTGTGTGTTTCTAACTTTCATAAATACCTCATAGTCAAGGCTTGTAGGTTCTGCAGGAGGCTGGTTCTATCTTCTGCGGCTGGCGGCTTTTGATAAGTTATATGGTTTGGGCAAGTTGAAATCACCAGGTTCTATGTGGGCTAGCTCTCATCTGCTGTTCAACGTTGCTCTGCCAAGACCTGTAATAAAAGAATGGTTGTGCATACATGGAAAGGGAAGAAGAAGAAAGTTAATGAAATAAAATATATAATAATACATGTACATCGTTAAAGTATGTTAAGAACTTGTGCATCTTCATCTTCTCATTTAAATATATACTAGTATTTACACTTTGGTTGATTGTTTTTTTTATTATTAACTTACAGCAACTTTGATCTTTGTCGTTTTGGCTACACCAGGATCACTTGGAAGGGACAAGAAAATAAACAGATGTTAAAAACGAAATCCAAAACTTGAGAAACACGAACCTAAAAACCGAGGATGAGTCCAGGTTCACTAAACTCCTACTTCACGCATGGCACCATGCAGTTACATTATTCGGGTTATAAAATACGGTAACCGGTCAATTCAGGGAAGAGGGGGGGGGGGGGGTAATCATAATACAGTTAGGAGTGAAAGTGGTATAAGGATACAATTGCGCAATTATTTGTTTACATGACAACGGGAAATTTTTTAACCAAAGATAGTATGCAGAAGAAAATACACGGAGGCATCTGATTGGATGTTGGAGTTCTGAAAATAGCAAAATTAAAAATTATAAACATTATTGATTGAAAATGTTCGATATTTGGACGGAAATTTTTAAGAGCCTTGAAAATTGAGCTTAAAACGATTAAAGAGGGAGGTTAGAAATTGTGTCAGTGCCATTTAAATGTCATTATTTCAACCAAAATTTTCGGTCATTTTTGCTGCATGACCTATACTTTTTTATTTGTTAATAATGAAGTTTTTCATTTCAATTTACACAAAAAACTGTTTTCCGGGGGGAAATTTTTGAGGTTTTTCGCACAAATGAACTTAATTGCCAGGGGTACCATATGGGAAATGCATTGTAAATAATTGCGCTTTTGTAACCTATATGGAACTGAGATATCTTCCCAAATACCTGATTTATTGACCCATTTTTAATTCTAAAATTCGAATTCGTCACAGAATGTCAAGTTATGTATAAATTGTTTATTAATAACGATTTGTTAAAAATTATAGTTTGTTTCTAAAATATACGTATTTTTTCATAGGAAATCTAGGGTGGGCTACTATGACGAGTTTGTGCGGTCTTTTAGGTAAAAGTTGTTGCTGACGGTTTGGAGGGAATTTTGTTAAATACATTCAAATGCAGCGTTTGACATCAAAAACGCATATTTTATGCTAGGTTTAAGTCTCTTAGCCGACTTTTTTTGTTTTGACCTTTTTTCAGCCAAATTGAATTTTTGGCGTTTTAAGCATTTTAGTATGTTGTATCCATAAATGACATCGCCTTTGTTGTATATGAATGCAGTTGGCTTTAATGGGACTGCTTCTGACATACGGACATAAAAAAGGACTCACCAAGTATAAGCATGGCTAGCTATAGTCTGTTTCAAAAATGTGGTTTTTCACAGATTCTACGGAAAATTCGTTTTCGGCCTTCAGATCTTTATTCGAGAACAAATGTTGAAGAAGAAAGTTATCCCAGAATTGACTCGTGTACCAAATATACAAATAACGACCGAAAACAAGTACAATAACTCGAATATTACTAAGCAGCAACACATTATTGTCAGAAAACATGATGGAAAATGCGATTAATTTTGATAGAGGGTGGCCCGCAGAAAATTCAAACGAACAAACAACCCTTGAAGATAACTTTATTTTATTTTGGGAAGCATTTGGATATTGCCTAAGGATGACACCATAATATTTTGGGCTCATTCTGACGCTTCCAATGTTGCCTATAGGTTACAATTGCGCAATTATTTGTTTACATGACAACGGGAAATTTTTTAACCAAAGATAGTATGCAGAAGAAAATACACGGAGGCATCTGATTGGATGTTGGAGTTCTGAAAATAGCAAAATTAAAAATTATAAACATTATTGATTGAAAATGTTCGATATTTGGACGGAAATTTTTAAGAGCCTTGAAAATTGAGCTTAAAACGATTAAAGAGGGAGGTTAGAAATTGTGTCAGTGCCATTTAAATGTCATTATTTCAACCAAAATTTTCGGTCATTTTTGCTGCATGACCTATACTTTTTTATTTGTTAATAATGAAGTTTTTCATTTCAATTTACACAAAAAACTGTTTTCCGGGGGGAAATTTTTGAGGTTTTTCGCACAAATGAACTTAATTGCCAGGGGTACCATATGGGAAATGCATTGTAAATAATTGCGCTTTTGTAACCATAAGCAAATGGTCATTTGTAACACAGTGGCATTAAAAGGGGAGGGAAAAGCGTTTTTTCTGACTGCGTCGAAATTATATTCAGTTTTATGTAGTTTTTAACTCTTGAGCGTAATTCTGTTTCTTGATTAGTCGAAAACCTATAGGACCGGGTTGTTCGGAGGAGTGTAATAAGATAAAAATGCGCCTATAAATCCTGGTTATTATCGATCGAATTTTTAGATTTTGTTGTCTTATGCTTATGTAATTATTTATTGGGCATTTTAGCTGAAGGGGTCATTGTCGACCTGGGTACTATATCAGCGTACCCAGGGTACTTAAAATTTGAGAAATGGTACCCAGGGTACTGTCGCTTAACATAAACGTACCCAGACCAATATTGTTGAATCAAATCTATTATATTATAAGGGGAAAACATGAAAAACTAAATGTTTACCTTTAAAGGCCCATAACTACCAAAAGAGCTCACAGGGCAACTTCGCCCCAGTGGAAACTTTTTGATTCTGGAGAGCCTATGATACATAAGATTTTCCCTATCTGTTCTAGGTTCTAAGTTATAAGCCATTTTTGTGATTTTACCAAATGTTCCGTTTTTAGTAACAGCGGCCATGTTTTATTGGATCGATTCAAAATGATGATCGTTTGTTGCCAGCATGTCATATATCATTCCTGCAAGTTTCAGTCTTGTGGTTGTAGAGAAGATTTTTTTAAATTATTAACGGACGACGACGGATGCACAGTGATGGCATAAGCTCAAATGGCAATTTGCGGAATCATACCGATTTTAAAATCGTGCGCACAAGATAGTAATTCGTGCGTTAAAGTTAGTAACTCATGCGTGCAAGATTTAAAACTCCCGCGCTCAAGTTAGTGACTCGAAGTTAGTATAACAAGCGTTTATGCGCTCTAATAAAACATAAATTAAATAGACGAAACATAATTATTGTACGTCATGGTTTTATACGACCCATTTTAGGTAGGTGTGTGAAGCTTGCAGAAAAATATTTTATTCAAAGTTATCCTGCTGTGTTAAGTAGTACTAGTAAATATTTAATATGTTTTAGTACCAGAGTTCTTTACTCGTGTCCAAAATAATGTACTGTATTACCTATAAATATATGTTTTCTTTGTGTTTAAAATGCACATCCCAAGAACAAAATAAAATAATAAATTATCTGTTTCAACATATGTATACGTCCTTTGTACGACGTTTCGATTTCAGGTAAACCTTTAAAAAGTATTGAAAAAATGTCCTTATTCCTATAAGTGTCTTTGTTAATTCATGCCAACAGTTTCACATCAAATAAATGTTTTACGTTGCCCAAGAAACACGGTAAAGGATTTCTTTAACATCAACTAAGTTAGAAGTTCATTTTGAGGGTAAGTACCGTAAATCATACATGTGAACATATAACTGTCAGTGACTTAGATGATTATATGGTTAACAATTAATGTTAATGTTAGATTTCTGCTGTTTGATATATTAATGTTTAGATTTCTGCTGTTTGATATATTAGATGAAAACTTTGGTTATTACTCTGTTAAGATCAAGTTGAATTCTTATACAAATATAACGCTGTTATAAAAAAGATTAAAACTATTGTACTGGGGCATTACAGTGATCAGATGTTCATAATTAATACCCAGTCAAAGAAAAACTGTTATTGTTATTAGAAGACAATTGCGGGAGACCCTAATCTGCGGAAGCGTGGAAAAACCGGAAGGGTTTTTTGGTATATTTTCATCTATAACTTTTGAACGGATGGACATATCGATGTAATTTAAACGGATTCTAAAAGATAATAACAATATCTACATAATAAATATAAAATAATTAAAATTATCTTGATTTAAATGATTTAAAACTTGACCGGAAGGGTTTTTTCTCTACTAAAATTTAATACAATTTTTCAACTTTGGACTCAATTTGTAAAAACATGCAATACTCCGGTCAAAATTGGTGACTAGATTCCTCTAGTAAATGTTATAGCGAATCCATTGATATATAACTCAATTTTATTCCTGAAAGGGAAAGTTGTCAAAAGTTGACCGGAAGGGTGGTCCGTTAGAGTATTGCGTACAGTGAAATTTTAACTTTGGACTCAATTTGTAAAAACATAAAATACTCCGGTCAAAATTGGTGAATAGATTCCTCTAGTAAATTTTATAGCAAATCCATTGATATATAACTCAATTTTATTCCTGAAAGAGAAAGTTGTCAAAAGTTGACCGGAAGGGTGGTCCGTTGGAGTATTGCGTACAGTGAAATTTCAACTTTGGACTCAATTTGTAAAAACATGAAATACTCCGGTCAAAATTGATGAATAGATTCCTCTAGTACATTTTATAGCAAATCCATTGATACATAACTCAATTTTTTTATTCCTGAAAGGGAAAGTTGTCAAAGTTGACCGGAAGGGAGGTCGTCGGAGTATTGCGTACAGTGAAATTTCAACTTTGGACTCAATTTGTAAAAACATAAAATACTCCGGTCAAAATTGGTGAATAGATTCCTCTAGTACATTTTATAGCGAATCCATAGATATATAACTCAATTTTATTCATATAAGGGAAAGTTGTCAAAAGTTCACCGGAAGGGTGGTCCGTTTGAGTATTGCGTACAGTGAAATTTCAACTTTGGACTCAATTTGTGAAAACATGAAATACTCCGGTCAAAATTGCTTAATATATTCCTCTAGTAAATTTTATACCAAATCCATTGATATATGACTCAATTGCATTTATAAAAGAGAAAGTTGTCAAAAGTTGACCGGAAGGGTCTTTTCGATTTACTGGGGAGAACGAGTTTTGATTTTAGTTTTTACGGATTTCGAGCTTTCTACTGTTGAGGGTGTTTTGTTTTGAACCCCAATTTTGAGAGGAGTATTAAACGAAAAGGCCGAATCTGGAGCTGGTTCGAATTCAATTTCGTTATCAAAGAATCTTGGATGTTTCCTATCGGATTTTTTATCAATTTTCTTTTTACACTTTTTAGACAATGCCCTTAATTTAATAACTCAGTTTTTTTTCTACTGGTTCCAATCCTATGCTCATCTTGGCCGCCAAAATGTGGTAACATGTAGTAGTGGATTCGCACTGACATGTTACTTTCGGAAATAGTGTAACACAATATTTTCCCTTTCTACCGTGGACAATAAATGCCCCTTATTGAGGAACTAAAGTTATAAAATTATTGTCAATAATAAAACGAGCTAAACTTGTCTGACTACAATTAACATCAAAGGCAGGAAATTGACAGGTTGATTAGAGTGTTGATTAGCCTCGTCAAATACCGTGTCATCTGGCAGTTTGTTAATTACCTGTTGACTTACTGTTGTTTCGGCATAATTAATTAATAGTTCTCCTGTTGATGACACAGGCTTCTCACTTTTTATATATTCAAGGATTTCGTCTGTACAAACTATTTATTTTAGGAAAAATACAATCAGATGGTTCGATAAAAGCCCTGTTAAACTTTTTTTTTCAAGTGATAGTTACTAACTCCAGACCGGCCTCTTAATATTTCAAAATTTTCAAAGTTTTGTATGTAATAAAGTCCTAAGGCTAAAAGTTCTACAAGAAGTTCTTTCCAATCGTTTTCTCTTTTTAAAACAGCATTCATACTTTCTGAAAGATTATTAGTTATTCCCGAATAAGGATCATACATTCCCGGATATTTTTCAATAAGCCATCTACCTGAGTGATTAATTATAGCCGGGGCAATTTGTTTGTCATAATGTTCTAAAACTTCGGGGGGGGGGGCCTATAAGTATATTTAATCCTTAAATTAGTACACTCTTCTTCGCTCTCGGAGTGAAGCATTTTATCTAAATGGTCAATGAACACTTTTATTTTGTCGGGCACCACTCGCCCTTTCAGCCAAAATTTGAAGTCTTCTATTAAATGATTCCAACAAAACATAATTGGACAATTTGGGAAACAATTTTGGATAGCTTTTTTCAGACCAGGTTTCTGATCAAAAACGAAAGGAATTTTCTTTTTTGTCGAGCCTTGGTATTTTTGATTTAAGAAAATTAAACAAACTCTCGTGCCAATTAGCATGTTTTCTCTCATGAATTAAAAAAGCTAAAGGTATTAAAGGAGATTCCTCAAATAAAACATGTTTAAAAACAACGGGAGAAACATAACAATCGTCCAAATTAAATGTAGTATCATAAACTAGGTAAACGGGATCATCGGATTTAACTAAAAAAAAAACATCACCACCGTTTGGCTCTACAGGCGGAAGTTTGTGAATTTTGCCTTCTTCGGGATTTAATTAAGAAATAATTCACGGAGGCTGTGGGTTATCATTGTTTTACCACGGGGTGACCATTTATGTCGTATTATTTTATCCCGAGTGCTAGCGAGGGATAAAATAACGACATAAATGGTCATCCCGTTGTAAAACAATGATAAATCACAGCCTCCGTGAATTATTTCTATTCTAATAAGACAATTACGTACATTTATAATATTTTCGTACCTATAGAAAGCATCGTTTCCGCCATAAATGGCTGTTCCGTCAATGTAACACACAATATATCGCAACGGATAATTATAGCGCGTGTCGCTATTTATAAGATTAATACGTCATATGCAATAGCTTTCCGGTGGGAGTTACAGTTTTGTAATTGGAACAGCCCTTTAAAACACGCCCTCCTCAGCGCGTGTTACTCATATATAAATCTTTTTTTCACCACAGTTGTGGTCTCAAAGCCTTTAAAGCACGTCATATTAGAATAAAATATTTAAAACTCTATCGTTATCTAAAGCAGTTGTAAGGTTTGTAAATAATGGCGGAAGTCCGCCTCCTAATTGTTTATAACTTATAGAAGGACAACTATCAATGCTGTTAGAACTTGTATGAATAGAAACCTGATTGGAACCGGAATGTGTTAGGATAGAAACTGAAGTAGAAGAACCTGTTCCAATAGAAACCGAACTCGTCTGCTTTGAATCTAAACATGCTAAACTTGGGGGTTAGAATCTGAACTAGAAAGATTTGAATAGACATGAGAACCTGACCGTGACGATTTTGACCATTGCCATGTAGACCTGAACCCCAATACATGTCAGGAACAGTATGTATCAGCTCACGGTTTTGTGTACTAAGTAAGTACTTTCGGAATTTCGCACATTGTTCAAACTTTACAGACGTCGTTTCAATCATTACTGCATATTTCATATCATACCAACTTTCAGTAGTTTGAACTAATTTAGAAATTTCATTTGCCTTACTGGCTGTCTCTGCTTGCCGAATTTGATAAGCTAAAAATAAATTTGAATGTTCGACAGCCTTACGGTACTTATGCAAATGTTCCGACGATGCAAAAGACTGACCTTGATAAACCAGATAACAATGGTAGAAATTTGACAAAATATGTCTAGCCCCTATGAAATAGATAGGCGGTGATGAACTAGAAAACGTTGAACGTATAGAAGAAGAACTGGAAGGAGAAACGAGTGACTGGCAAACAAGAGGCACAGACGAACTGGAAGGCGAAACGGGGGACCTACGAATAGGAGGGACAGAAGATGAACCAGGAGAATGAACGGACTTGTGAACAAGAGGCACAGACGAACTGGAATGGGAAACGGGGACCTATGAATAGAAGGGGCAGAAGATGAAGCAGGAGAATGAACAGCGGACCGGTGAACAAGAGGCACAATTGTTTATTCCAATTAACAACTTCCGGATAAATTTATGGTTTCTTATCTTTAGCAAAATTCACAGGTTTGATCCTTTTAATTATCACCCTTGTAATCAAATAAGTTTAATAAACATAAAAGACAGTAGTTTCACTGACCATGAATTTCTAAAGTTTGTGTCCAATTTTATCATTTTTGGCTTATATTTAGATTTGTGTTTTTTGCAAATTAAAGAAGTGTTATAATTTTAATGTTTGTTTTAAGGATAAATAAAGAATACACTAAAATTCATTGAAATATCCTTCAATAAAATTTCACGCCTTTCATGAATAATTATTACAATAAAAATAACTCATTGTATAATTTTGTTTAAAGCTTTGACATATTTTAACTTCAAATTTGTTTAACAACCAAAATCTAATTCCAAAGCAAAGCTTAGGTGGTTAAAACTATAAGATTATTTCCAATTAGGCAATACAAACTATAAACTTTAAATCAAAATGAATCGAAAATCAAATCTTAGATTATTTATACAGCTTGTAAATTTATATTTAAGAATAAAAATTGCTAGTACATAATACAGGAAATTAATTATAATTGCTAAAACAACAAAAGACTGTATGTTTTATATACCCCTAATTAAAAGTAGATGACACCAATACATAACAATTAATTTTTTAAATTACAATTATCATTACACATGACAATACATACCTGTTACAATTTCGCACCTTTAAGGCTGTCTACTAATGATAACTGGCCCAGAAAAGGTTTCCGATTCATTGACGGATTTATAGTTTTAAAGTCACTTGTAAATTAAATTTCATTTGAACTTTGTTTATTTTTATGA
Source organism: Limnoperna fortunei (assembly GCA_944474755.1). Lineage (NCBI taxonomy): Eukaryota > Metazoa > Mollusca > Bivalvia > Mytilida > Modiolidae > Limnoperna > Limnoperna fortunei. The sequence continues at coordinate 58,716,838 of OX104120.1, forward strand.
ATTAAAATTTAGTTATATATCAATGAACTTGCTATAAAATTTTTTAGAGAAAAAAATATATTAACTAATATTGACGTATATATAATATGTACGTAATACTCCAACGGAAAACCCGTCCGGTCAACTTTTGACAACTTTCTCTTTATAAATATAATTGAGTTATATATCAATGGATTTGGTATGAATTTACTAGAGGAAAATATTAAGCAATTTTGACCGTAGTATTGCATGTTTTTATAAATTGAGTCCAAAGTTGAAATTTCACTGTACGCAATACTCCAACGGACCACCCTTCAGGTCAACTTTTGACAATTTTCCCTTTCAGGAATAAAATTGAGTTATATATCAATGGATTTGCTATAAAATTTACTAGAGGAATCTATTCACCAATTTTGACTGGAGTATTGCATGTTTTTACAAATTGAGTCCAAAGTTGAAAAATCGTATTCAATTTTAGTAGAGAAAAAAAACCATTCCGGTCAAGTTACAAATAATTTAAATCAAGATAATTTAAATTATTTTATATTTATTATGCAGATATTGTTATTATCTTTCAGAATCCGTTTCAATTACATCGATAAGTCCATCCGTTCAAAAGTTATAGACAAAATATACCAAAAAACGCTTCCGGTTGGGATGAGTGTAGGACAAAATCCCCCCCGGACAAAATCCCTTCCGTGTAATTTAGCATAGGCGGACAAAATCCCCCTCGTTAAATTTACAAGGCGGACAAAATCCCCCCTGTAAAATTTTCAAGGCGGACAAAATCCCTCCCGAATATGATTTTTTAAAATGCATGTTTTTTAAATGTTCACACCGTACCGTCTCGTACATATATAGATAAACCTTTAAAAATGACCTTATAATTTACTCAAAAATACCCCAGATTTTTAATTACTTAACAATAAAAATTGTTTGTCTCATTTGCAGTGCTTAATGGGTGGCTTGTTAATTAATATGTTTATGATCAAACGAATATCGCTTACTTGAGGAAAACATTCTCTATATCTTATAGAAAATTGAAACGGGTATGGCTTTTACTAATAAGTTCAAATTTAGTAAAATAATGGTATAATTTAGTTTAATAACTTGAATTGTTTTTTCGGTAAATAATAATGAAAGGGATCAAATGGCGCGGTTCCTTTATTAACACATCTCGTACAACACAAACCATATCGACTCGATGCGTTTCAGTGAAAAAAAAATAACCATGTTTTAATCTTTGTCTCATTCATCATTTCAAGTACCAAGTCAAAAACTATAAAACACGATGCACAATACTTATCGATATTGCCATAATCCGATTCGGGAGGGATTTTGTCCGCCTTGAAAAATTTTCAGGGGGGATTTTGTCCGCCTTGTAAATTTAATGAGGGGGATTTTGTCCGCCTATGCTAAAATACACGGAAGGGATTTTGTCCGGGGGGGGGGGATTTTGTCCGTCCCCCGGTTTTTCCACCTTTCCGCAGATTAGGGTATTCTGACAATTGCGGTTATTTTATAAAAGGAGTTTAAATGCATTAATCCATTCCAACACGTATTTAAATCAATTGTTTATAACACAGTAATTATTATATCTGACAAAAGGAAACCTTAACTAAGATGAGTTTGTTTGTAATTATGGTAGTTCTGGGTGTATTTGTAATTCTGGTTTTCCTAAGTATAATTGTAATTATGATTGTCCTAAGTATAATTGTAGTTCTTGTTGTTCTAAGTTTATTTGTAATTCTGGTTGTCCTGAGTATAATTGTAATTATGTTTGTCCTAAGTATATTTGTAATTCTGGTTTGCTGAGTATATTTGTAGTTCTTGTTTTCCTGAGTATATTTGTAATTCTGGTTGTCATCAGTATATTTATAGTTCTGGTTTTCCTTAGTATATTTGTAATTCTGGTGATCCTGAGTATTTTAGTTTGTAATTTTGGTTTTAATGATTATATTTGTAGTTCTGATTGACCTCATGTAGGTCTGAATAAAGACAACAGACCCAATATAACTACATTCTATTTTAAATTGATGCATTAATGTCAGTCTTTCAGTCGGCGCTAAAACAAATTGACGGTCCGAATGTTCACTTTCTGGAGATCACTAGTTATAATGTAGTCATGTTACAGACTACGGCGTTTTTTATACGTGTGATGTCGCTTATCACTTAAATTTTAAATCGTATAATATACTTTATGAGGAAACCATTCAGTTTCTTATATATGCTGTTGGTACACATTACCACATAACAGACGTCTGACGGAGAACAATATTTTCAATCAGTTCATCTCCGTCCGTATGAATAAATCAGGCTAAGCAATCAGATATAAAAATTTACTTTTTTTGTTTTTGGTTTAATGTCACTTCAAGCTATTTTTCAGCTATATTATAGCGTCCAGTTTTGATTGAGGAAGTTTGCCGGAGCACCAAGTGAAAGGGCCCGGCAGGAAAACTGACAATCCTTGTCTATTAGGTCAGAGTCGAACACATCCTGCCCACGCCACAGTAAGGTCGAACCCGCAACCTCAGTGTCGACAGGCATGTGATCAATAGTATATGGCTAACGACTTTAACCACTCTGTCATCGAGACCCGTAAATCATTGGAAGTAGTGTCTTTCTACAATCAACGTCATGTTCTAGCATCTGTCTCCAGATCCAAATACCAATACTGACTTTAAAATGTAAAGGGGGGGGGGGGGGGAGTAAACAAACAAATACAAAGAGGTAAACAGATTATTTCTCCCAATACTTACTGGGTGGCAAATGTAACCATCCTTCATAATTCATTTTCCCCCGACCTTTTCGCGGATATAAACTTTCGCGATTGTAACGTCCTTGCGAAAACCACGCGAATTTAATTTATTTGCATTATTAGGAAACTAAAGGAACAATTTAATAAGCAAAAATATGAACAAGTTTAATAAGGATTTTAATGAATGGCGTAATAAAACGCACGCGGCTAGTTCCAGTCAAAGTGGGTTTAAAGCGGAATTCCTAATTATTTAAAGAAATTTAAAAATAGCCGTGCAATATCATGTTTTCTAAATATAACCGTGCAACGTCATTCTTCTATCATCCGTTTTCAAAGAAATTTTGCAAATATAGCATGTCATGTGACAGGATTTACACAAATCAAATAAAAAAATATATCAATGAATAACATAAAGCGATTTACAAAACTCACTCATTGTAAAACATATAGAGAGTCAGACGGAATTTAGGCTAATTATGACAAATTTCACTAGTCAAGAAAAAGTAAATACAATTCAATATAAAAACTAATCTGTTGAGACTTTTAATGTTTTTATAGAAATTGTGTATAAACTATGATACATCGTGCACCGTAATGGGAAGATATAGCACCAAAAGCACTAATCGTGTCAGCAGTTCTAAGTAGTCTCTAGAGGTTATAATAGACTGTTGTTTTCATAAGTTTCTCAAGAGGTTCTTTTAATATAAACACCCAGTACCACTGTAATTTTGTCACGAATTTACAACACAAAAAGCTATGTTCGGGGGCCTCGGTGGCCGAGTGGTTAAGGTAGTTCGTCTACTAATGATCACGTGGTCTGTCGACACTGAGAATGCGGGTTCGATTCTCACTGCGGGCAGGGTGAACTCGACTCCAATCTTAATTGACAAGGATTGCCAGTTTTCCTACCGCAGGTCGGGGGTTCTCTCCGGGTACTCCGGCTTCCTCCCCCAATAAAAACTGGACGCCATGATATAGCTGAAAAATTGCTGAAAGTGGCGTTAAAATACCATTCAAACAAACAAACAAACAAAAGCTATGTTCGCCTTTAAAAAACTAAATAGTCAGATTAAATGCTAACACAATAGACAATGCACCACTTACATTTGAACAGGGAAGTCTGAATTTGCAAACAAGGAAGAACTTGAACACAATCGCATTTAAGAAAACACAAATATTTCAAAAAACGCATTGTAATATAAAGTTTATGCATTGCATTAGCCATTTCATGCTCGTGTTGGTGCCGATGCAGGGACTGGGACCAAACTGGTTTCTAGCGCTTGACCCAGTGATATGCTCAGATCGTCGTCAGGGTGCTGGATAGGCTAGGCATTACTCTTGTTGGAACTGTCAGGTAATAATACGGAAAAAATGCAGCCGTAACGTAAACGACTGGACATAGAAAAACGTAAATTTAAATTTTTAGAGGAGTGTAAACTAAAAGTTGTAATATATCGTGAAAAAAAGTGTAAAAATGTGTTCGTAACAAACAGGACTAGACATGGTTGAATGTATAGCTATTTCACAATACATAAAACAAAATATTAGAAAATTGCAAAATGGCAAAAATTAAAATTAAGAAAACACGCATTCCTGGAAAAGCTTTTATTTTTTCAATATAAAAGTTTTAGTGGAAGAAACAACTTACCAAAATACAGCTTCCTAGGTCTCAAACCCCAAAAAGATAATTATCGGAGACTAAAAATCCCACAAAACGTGGGCTACGTCTAAATAATGTATGTTCAATCTTGCAAATTATCAATTAATCGCAAAAGGGCCTTGATGGACGACTGATCAAGGAAGTTACTTATCTACTATTGATTATGTACTTGTCAACACTGAGGTTGCGTTTTAGAGCCTTACTGCGGGCAGTGTGTGCGCAACTCCAGACTTAATTGATACGGATTGCCATTTTTTCCATTCGCAGGTGGGTTGTTTCACCGAGTATTCCGGCTTGCTCCTGAATAAAAACTGGAAGGCATAAAATAGAAGAAAAATTGCTGCGTTAAACCACTAGCAAAAAACGAAATACAAATTATTCGTCTTAAGCTTTTTTGCTTCTTCATTTTCGTCGGAAACTAGTTGTATATTTTTCACATCTTGTTCTCAACTTTTCACATCTATTTGCGTATTTAAAAATAGCTTTTGCACTCTTATTGCAAGAGCAGCATTATATGCTCCTCAGAGGCAGGTACCGTCATCAATGTTTATGTCGTCAATCACACGTTTTCACTGCCTTACTGATTTAATAATAAATATTTTATTGATAGGTAATGGACTTGTACCGTTAAGACTACAGAACAGTAGAAATCAATTGAATTTAGCAAGATGGCTGGTAAGACAAGTTATTTATATAATATACAAAAAGATTGGAGAAAGGAAAACAATTATCATGTTTTGTTTGGCTTCAATTTAAAAACGTAGTCTATATGCACGTGTTTGATTGTTGCTTTTTTAACTTATAGACGTGTCGTTTTTAGCATTATATAATTAAACATTCGCATTTTGTCAAATCATCTCATGTTATCTTTTAAGCACCTCATCAGCTAGACATCATTTATATTACTTTTGCTGTACGTCAACCTGTCACGATATCTGCCGTAGTATAACATTACACTGCGTAGCCATTACAAGCCAATCCTCATTACTAAAATCCAACTATAATGTAATAACTTCATCATGTGTTACCAAACTAAGATCATAACATTTTCTCTTATTTTAGCCTCTTGATAAGATATGAAACATCTAACACCGGTGAGAGGGCAAGACGGGAATTCTCAGACACCTGTGAACAGATTTCTGGTCTCCAAAGAGGCTCTGCCGAGTTGGAGACCAAAAGAAATCTTTTACGCGGGGTCTGAGATTTTCCCTTCTTGCCCTACCACCGGTGTTTGATTCTATTTCTCACTGATTCGTTAAAACAATACTCAGGTGCTCTTATGTTGGAAGATGTCAACAAATAGAGTAATCTTCCCTGAACGTAATCGCCAATGTACATTTTTTGCCTCAACGTGTTTGTTTTGATGTGCACCGCTATCATATTGTGGCATAAATTGGGTCAAGAAAGCTCAGATATTATGTTGTTAATATTTAAAGAGGCCTAGTAAACTAATTCAAGTAAATCATATATTTTCTTATTTTTATTGCTAAATCGGCAGTTGACTTCACAACACATTTTTACCGCAAAAAAAGGACGTGAAATTCTTATCTCACCCGGGGTTGAGAAAAGGATATCTCAACCGGCTAAAAATAGGTACCACGCTGTCTCATTAGTAAGAAAAAAAGTTTCAAAAATTAATGCTGTACATTCGCTTGAAATCATTAGGTTCATTTTGTAAACAGGAGCTGAGATATATATAACATGTTTTCCTACCGAAAGGCTGGGGTTTAATCCAGGCACTCTGGCAATAAAAACTGGACACCATACTATAGCTGATAAATTGCTAAAAGTGACGTTTAACATCACTCAAACAAACAAACAATATAATACATGTTTATTATATTATAGCTTATTATTAGATCAATTGAATTTTGCCTGTTTTAAATTAATATATATAAAACTTTGGAGTCATGATAAATCGGAACAGTACTACAATTACATAAAATCAGGCTTAAACTGGTCAAAACTAGGTTAATATTGGATTCCGATTGACTAATGTGCAATGGAATCTAATATTGAGCTGGTTTTTAAGCCTGTTTTTCATAACTGTTCCAACATAACTATAAATTTCATTGTTAGTGGTCATTGGATCATCTGTAATTATAATATATACTGTTAAAAAATTTAAGAATAAAATAATTGACTTTTTATACTCTTTTCAATATTTGAAATGTGATTAAACATTGAGATCTGATAAAAAGATTTCATAAAAGCTTTAAAGCGACTGTAAATCTGCTGTAGGTTGGACAAAAGAACAGCCAAACAAATTATGTGTCACCCAACTTTCTTTGGCTGAAAATAACAAAAATTATGTTAAAATATTAAAATAATAGCAGTCAATAAAAAGGCGCAGATATCTAGAGACCAGTTGCTTGCCTTTTCATACAGATATATTTAGATGCTGAGTGGTTAAGGTAGTTAGTTATCTATTATTGATCACCTGGTCTGTCAACACTGAGGTTGATGGTTTGAGTCTGACTGCTGGCAGGATGCACTTGATTCCAATCTTAATTGACAAGGATTGTCATTTTTCCTATCGCAGGTCGCTTGTTTTCTCCCGACATTCCGGCTTCCTCTCCCAATAAAATCTGGGCACCATGATGTAGCTGAAAATTTGCTCAAACAAACAAAAATATAGATATTAATGTCAAAACGTCACATATCGTTATAAGTGTAGCCATTGACAATGTCGGTTTTTAATTTTTCTGTGGCTTTTTTATTCACAGTTTGACATTTCATTGCGTGCCATGTCTTTACAATTGTACAATTTCCTGAGTCAGCGTATTCTGGGACCAGAAGAAGCGGTGAAAACGAGACGATTGATGTGAACGATATCAGATAATTTAAAACATAATGACAAGTCCGCCATAATAACAAGTGGAAGTATTGGAGAAGGACTAGTAATGCAAGGTAGTGATTGGGATACAATGTTTGTTTTAAAAAAATATATCGTATACGAAAACACAGATAATGTCAAACTTGACCTAAATAAATTGAACTTAATCACCGAAATGCATGACACAATACCAGGTTATCCTCAACTAAGAGCCGTAGAGTTTTATGTTGGTATGGATGAATGATTTGCACAAAGAAGCAATTCATGGTACATGTCCAGTGAACTGTTCAAACTATTCTTTCTATAAGATTGGTACAATCAATCTCAATTACCTAATAAAATTCATGGACCATGTGTATCAAACTTAGCGGAAAGTAGGGATCATGCATACTGTTTACACAATCCACATTGGATACAAGCCGCTGAAAATTGGAAAAGCAGGGGACTTACATCATGGCCGAGTAGTGACGTCAAATCAGATATAATTAACTATGGCGTTCTGCTTGTACCGATTGGCTGTAAAGGATCTGTTAACGAAACACTGGAATGGCGCATTTCATTTTCCGTTGCCGAGAAGCTGTTGATATACTCATTTAGTCATACACAATTACTGTGTTATGCTCTGATGAAAATATTACTTAAGGATGTAATAAACAGTAATATCAATTGTAAAAATATACTTTGCTCATATTTGATCAAAACAATTATATTCTGGGTGTCCGAGGAAACACCAGTGACAGAATGGAGACCAGAAAATCTCATACAATGTTTCATGGGCTGTTTTAGAAGGTTGCTGTACTGTGTAGAATACTCAATGTGTCCTCATTACTTTATTCCAATCAATAATATGTTTGAAAATAGAATAGAAAAACAGTCGCGGAAAAAGTTACTGGAACATCTAAACACATTATTTAGTTTCGGTTGGCGCTGTGTGCTTTTCTCTGAACAATTAAAAAATTTCACGACCTATTCAAATACATCGCCGAGCTCATCAGAAATAAAAAATATACAATTTCGACTTTGTATGCTGTGTTGTGACTTTTATCATCGCCTTCGGTTTTACGACATTTTACCTGAATCGTACAGACGATGTATTCGAATATTTAATGTCTACAAGTCTTCCGTTATCAAATTGATGCACCTAACCTTCATGAGCGAAAGCTGTACAAGAATTAAGCTAAGTACTTCTACTCCTTCCGATATAAACAAAAAGATGTACTCCCAACGCCAGGAACAATTGGCGTACCTTTTACAAAGTATACACCATGATGCTGTATCTGGTTGGATACATTTAGCGGCATTTTTCTACAAAACAAAACAGTACAGCAATGCTCTGTATATACTGTCTTATGCAATGAAAAAGGGCACACCAGAGAAAGTGTACAATGTAGACAGTCTATCACAAGTTCAAATAGACTTTATCACATCCACAACTTTGCAAAAACTTGGAAAAATGCGTGCTTTGAAACATGTAGCCGTGTTTAAGCTAATATTTTTTGAAAATTCTGCATTCCTTCTACCAGAGGAATTGGCCTTGAACTTTGTGGGATGCATGCTTTTTCCTGCAGTTGCATATGCTCATTTCCTTTGTGTTTTGTGCTATTATCATCTCAATGATATACAACAATGTTACACGTGTATCAGATATTTACAGGTAATTATTGATGAAAAATATTTCATCTCCGATTCACACGACTTGGAACAAAGCTACTACCTACTTGGAGTGGCTCTACAGCTAGTTAGACGGACAGATTTGGCTAAACGTGCTTTTACGAATGCCATTCAATGTAACCCACATCATACGCTAATTAAACATGCAGCAGTAAAGCGACTTGCGATGATGCGAGCATTTCAAAAGGAATGAATGAGGATTCATAATTATCCTGTTTGACTCATTAATTTTTTTTTTGTTGTTCTTTTTTCTTTCTTTAAAAGTTTGCTGCAAATATATAAAAACTATCTGTTCCAACGACATGTTTATTATTGATAAGTATACTTTGCTTTGTGTAAAAATGCGATGCGCATGGGTATCAAAATAAAGAATATTATTGTTGTTCACAAATCGTTTACAGTTGTATGCTACTCTGGGTTAGCAAATTGTAATAACTAATTGCCAGTCTCCAATTACCAGTTACCCTACCAATGTTCCATGGCAGTCTTTTTGCTGAAAAATCAAATGAGAGTGGATCACCTATCCCTCTTGAGTACGCCCTGAGCAACTCTATGCGTCCTCCGATGTTGTCAACGCAAAGGGATAGGGATGGGACTATAGCTGAAAACTAAATTGACCGAAAAGAAATTTCTTCAATTTATATTGTTATATTCAAAAATGTTATCATTACAAATATTGGTTGTTGTTAATAAGAACTAGTGGTTAATAATAATAACTTTATTGTCATAGAAACACCTAAACATTGTTTGTCCCCCATGTCATCAGGTACATATATACAAATGATTAAAAACACAACAGACGACAGATTAAAGAGTCTCGTGTGCAGAGTAACAGGAAGTTTCTTAAAACTTAACTCATAACTTGAAAATGACGATACATTATTGAATTTAAAATTAGTTAAATTCATTTGAACCAGTATTTTCGGACACTTTAGTAAGAAGTGGATTTCATTATGTGTTTGATTTTTAAAACAAAATTTAATATCTTCTACTAAGAAATTAATTAGGCGGCCATGCCTGACGTAAGTAATACATTAGGCAGCTATGTCTGGCGTAAGTAATTAATAAGGCAGCCATGCCTGGCGTAATTAATTACTTATGGAGCCATGCCTAGCGCAAGTAATTAATTATGGTGTCATGCCTGAACTAAGTAATAAATTAGGGAGTCATGTCTAGTGTCAGTAATAAATTAGGCAGCCATGCCTGTCGTATGTAATTAAATAGGCAGCTATGCCTGTCGTATGTAATCAATTAGGCGGCCATGCCTGGCGTAAGTAATTAATTAGTCAGCCATGCCTGGCGTACGTAATAAATTAGGCAACCAATCCTGGCGTAAGTAATAGATTAGGCAGCCATGCCTGGCGTAAGTAATTAATTAGGCGGCCACGCCTGGCGTAAGAAGTTAATTAGGCAGCCATGCCTGGCGTAAATAATTAATTGGGCAGCCATGCCTGCATCGTGTAAGTAGTAAATTAGACAGCCATGCCTGACGTGAGCAATAAATTAGTTAGATAATGCCTGGCGTAAGTAATTAATTAGGCAGCCATGCCTGCATGATGTAAATAGTGAATTAGCCATCCCTGGCGTAAGTAATAAATTTGGCGGTCGTGCCTGGCGTAAACAACATATTAAGCAGCCGTGCCTGACGTTAGTAATAAATAAGGCGGCCATGCCTGGCGTCAAGTAACTAATTAAGCAGCCGCACCTGGAGTCCTATTTAATAAAGGCAAAAATCAACGAGTCCAACGGTTTCAAAATTCTTCTAAACACATTCTTGTACGGAACTTGTTGTGCACAAAGATATTAAATTTTACATTTGATATGATATTGAATTTTCTATGGTTACAAATCCTGCCAAATCATTAATGATGGCCTGACTATTTGACTGGTACATATTGCTTTCATAAAATTCAAATGCGCTAAATATCAACACTAGATTTTCCCGTTACTATAGTTGTTATTTATAGTGGGGAAAAGAGAAACAAAAAGACTGTAATACTGTTCCTCTTTGAACATAGATAACCTTGTGAATAATATTTAAAACAAATATTTGTGGATCAACATTTTGTTATATGGGACGCTTATCTTTTATCACGTCTTAATACTAATAAATCTTGACTTCTAAGTGACTTATATGTTGGAAGAATAATGCGTGAATAATACAACAGTATTACAGTACTTGCAAGAAAACCAAATACGCGATGTTAGACGGGACAATTTTATTCAAAAAGAATGCGAACACTACTAAAATCCAAATGAATCCAGGTACTCCTGACGAGTCAGCAACTCCTGCCCCATACAGGAATCCATCGTATTGGTCACTTTTAAATCCGGTATTTAGTCATATCCGTGTTTAGTCATAATACAGTAAGAAGGAGGGATCCGACAATCCGAACAAATATATGGTCATTTGTGACACAGGTATTCCTGCCAAGTAAGTAATCATGGCGACCATACAATTTTCTAAGTGATGATTTCAATCTAGCTTTTCTGTCAGCAAACACCTTTGTCAAGGAAATCTGATAGGAAATACAGGCTTTTGAGTACCTGATCAATCGGAAGATGTTTACTCCATATGCTAACTAAAAATATACGTATGTGTTTTTTACGATGACATTTTAAAGATTCTTATCATGTTCAACATTAAACAGATACACTCATGTACAATCGAAAGAATAATACAGAGAATAATTATAGAATTAAGTTTATAAAATAAAAAAAATAGCTTTATCATCATTACCAGCAAACCAGTCATATGTCGGACCTACAACTAATTCTTTCCAAACTCAAATGCCTAGTAACCAATTAATTTATAAAATAAAATTAAAATGATCAAAAGTTGTTTATACGACAAAACAAAATAAGCTACTTTCATCATATATTACTATCTTTTACGATAGAGTGCACTATAATCAAATACATGTACAATATGATCAAATACATATATGTTACGATCAACCACATGTATTGTACAATCAAGTACTGTATATATTGAAAATTAATGTTATAATTCCTAATGGCATGGTAAACACAACGATATACTCTAGATAGTAAAATTCTCCTTATTTTTAAAGTTTCACATTCTAGTTTGCATGTACGAATATGTAAATATTATCGTTTTAATGAAAAATCATGTGTGTCTTGCTAATTTTAACGACTATCGAAGTCTTATTTTCTTATTTTAAGGAATTATTGTATATCTTAATTTTCAAACCTTTTCCAGTAAATTTAACGTAATTTGTAAACGAACTACAGCATGGCGCCTTAAATGAGACAACTTTTTAATGGCTTCCGAAATACGCAAAACCACAACAGTTACTTGCATGAAAACTGTACTGTTATTTTCAGATCATTTATAGTAATATTTCGTTATATTACCCTTCTGTATTATTACGTGTCTGCAACAACGAGGAAGGCTTTTATAAAGTCTCTGTATGTAAATAAGGGGTGGTTCTTTCCAGACACGTAACAATTCAAGTAAAGTATTTTTTTTTCAAAAAGCCATATATTTTTGATTGGGGAGGCCAGTTCAACTGTAGGAGTTGTTTTTGTCTGTTCCTTTCCTGCACAGCTCTATAATAAAATTCAGGGTGTTTTGATGGAGGCTTTTTGCCTGACATATAAAATTGCATACCGCGTATGGTCGAGCTTATGCTCCTTTTGTAGATTAAACAAAGTATAGTTTTGAATTAATAATTATTTCCTCAAAATATTCAGCGGTTTGAAATGTAGCTTTTTTCATTTTGATAGTGCGATTTTCCACAGTAATTTTTTCACCTATATTAGAACGAAAGTGTAATCTAGGTGCAATAGATATTGTGTATTCGAAACCCTTCTTGCTTTGTCATTTGCGGTTGACGCTGGAAAGAAGACGACCGTTTGTAAACTATATTAGACCCATTTAGAAACAAAAATGGAAAATTTTCTTAGCAAAAGTCAAGGAAGTTACAATATGGAGGGGTGGACACATCTGGGTAACTTTCTCCCCTCCCCCTGGGACATAAAGCATAGTAACTGCTTTTACAAACAAAGCATGCCTTTTGACACATTATCAGTTGAACTTTATTGGTTTGCTGTCCCTTTGTAAAAAATATGAGGATCATAAACTGTGACCGGTAGATTTCTGAAATCAGGACACTGAAACCTATTATCATTCATACGGTCAGATCTGTTGTCCACATAGACCAATAGTCCACCAAGATTTGCTGTCTACACAGATATCTGGTCCATACAAACCCGGCCATTGTCCACTCATACCTATGGTCCACATAGATCTATAATCTGCTACATTTCTAGTACACTAGCACCCGTAGTCCACCGACCTAGACCTATATGTCCAAAAAATAACAATATAGGGTTTTCTTAACTACAATCATTGTTTTTATGGTCTCTTGTTAACTGTCTCTGTGTGGTTTGAATAAGCAAACATGTTAGAAATTCTTACACAATAAGACAACTTTGTTTTTTAAAACTTTTGGAAAACTTCTTTAAATAGTTTGTAAGATTCATAGTATTCCACACTAAAATTTACAGGCAGTATTTGAGTTTTACATTAAGTGTAAAATTTTCATTACGTAAAAAAATAATTCATGTTCAGGCCTAGATTTCTATAAACAAACTCAATTCAAATCTCATAAATTTGAGCTATTTCTTAATTATCACAGCAACATAATAATTCTCAAGTTCTAATTAGCTAAAAAGGTATGTTAAACTGAAAAAATGTGCTTATAAATGGAATGTAAAAAGGATTTTTTGCTACTGTAACATAAATTGTCGGATTTATTACAGCTGTAATTTTGCTGCTATAGTTCCTTAAGGTAAAAGGCAAAAACTGATATTTCATAAAAAAAATTGTCATTTAAGGGCAATAACTTCAAAAGGAGTCATCTGACAATCTTGGACCAAATGAGTTATTTGTAGGCTTTGTTTTACAGATCATTTCAGCAACTTAGAGTTTGTCTCTGATTTTTACAGTTTTAAGTTACAAGTTGTGTTTGATTTACTGTATAATTGATTATTTAAAATGATAACTAAAATTAAAACGATTTAATCCGATAGTTTATGTTTCAACTGTGACTTATTTCAACCAATTTTCGGAACTTAAAAATATTTCCCAATTGATCTTTCATAATTTTCCATGATAAAATGTTTTCCCAGTTGCTCTCGTGATTTTTCATTATTTAGAGTAGTTATTTATGACTTTCATATAAATATGTGGACGAGTGATACTGGAAGACCAAATCCAAAAAATGTACAATTAAAGGGACAATAAAATGAAAAAAAGAAAATGAATTGTCGCAAAAATGTAAAAAATTTTATAGTCTTGGAATGCAAAACTTTGGTCAAAAGTTCTTTCCTAAGCTACATTCTAAGTAGCATTAGTCAAGAATCCATATGAAATTTGTAAAAAGTAAAAACAAAATGCTGTTGAAAGACAGTTCCCACGAGTATAAGTATCTCAAAACGCGTAAGCGACTAGTTCAAATACAGGAGTAATACATTTTTATGACAATTTTATAGAAACGACTTACATTAGCCATTCATTTTTAACTATTTTGACACGTGATGATCATTTGATTTATTCTTTTCACTGAGCGTTCATTTCCGTTGGCCGGAAAGTAACTTAGACGGTATATGATGACATTTCAGCAAGTTTAGGGTTGTGAATAAAAATTAAATAACTAACAATCGACATCTGAATTTAATCAGTTCATACTGATGTTTAAGGTAAGCATCCCAGCCTCAACAAAAAAGCCAAGAAAGGATACCTGCCATTCTTCTACAACTTATGTCATGTTATTTGGTTTAAACTTTAAAATCCAACTATAAAAAAAGTATTTACTGTAGTACTTACTTTGTGCTTTTATGATTGAATGGAATTTACTTCGTCTTACTGTCAGTATTATTATACACTGTATGACGGTCTGAATTGTCTATGAAGTGGGGCTGATCTGTCAGACATAATTTGTCCTTTAGATGTCTCCAGACCAAGTTGTGTTGCATTTATTACATTTGTTCTTCAAAAACTACTTGACATATGGTAATTTAACTTGATGGAAATGTTCATTTATGGTTACTTAACAAATTGTTTGCTGATCCAGTACTCAATACAGCCTCCTGGGTTACGATTGTGAAAAAAATTTCTGACAAACCACTATTGTATGGTATTGTTATCTTATAGAAATGTACCTCATATTGTCCTTTACAAAGTGTGAGGTTTTGTACTGATCCGACAACCAAGAGGGACACAACAGTGGAACATAGAACCCCAGAGGCGATTAGAAAAAAGCTGATTTTCAGAAGCTTTTTGGCTTATTTCAATCAAATTATGCAAAACTGATATCAGTGTAGTTATCTGCCATTTTACTTATTTGTATTGACTGAAAATGCAACAACGTGGCTGTTAGATTGGCTGAAATTAAAAAAGAATATTTTGGTTACTTGTTTACAGACTGTGCCTGGTTGCTTGTCAATAACTATGTATCTGGTTAGTTGTTAACAGACTATGCATCATATCAGTGGTTAACCGACTGTGACTTGTTTGTTGGTAACAGACTGTACATGGTTTCTCGTCCAAACTATGCATCTGGTAAGTTGTTAACCGACTGCCCAATTACTTGTCTATATTATGCATCTGGTTTATTGTATACATGTCCATACTATGCATCTGGTTACTTGGTAAACAGACTGCAAGCGCCTGGTTACTTGTCTACATTATGTATCTGGTTACCTGTTAACAGATTGCTCTTCTTACTTGCCTACACTATGCAACCTTATTATTTGTTCGTAGACTGCATGGTTATTATCGAAGAACCGTGTCTTGTTACTTGTCCACACTATGAATCGGGTTCCTTGTTTACAGACAATGCCGGTTACTTGTTAATAGACTGTGCCTGGTCACTTGGCCACAAAGTGCATCTTGTTACTTTTTACTAAAAAGTATAAACATATAAACCTGGTTCCAATTATCTCAAGGAAAAAATAATCATAATTAGATGGTTGATGTAATGTTCTTTAATGATTACTATCTGTTGCATTTATCTATTAGTGTTAGGATACTTGAAAAATTGCTTAAATAGCAATTTAAGAATCTTAAGAAATTACGAAACAAAAAATTGAGTGTTGGCTTTTCTATACGAGGAATTATGTCAATCTATTGATTTGCGTCGATTTTGATTGGAATTTTTTTCTTTTCTGAAACATTGCACTTTTAAGCCAAAATTCAATTAAATAATTCTTTTCCCAATTGTATTTAGTAGATAACATACCCACTATCAAACTTTTCCTGTATGACTAAATGGCAGACCCTCCAATTTTAAAAAATGCTTAAATTTCAAACATTAACACATACTACTGATTTTCATAGATAACTAATAGCAATTGACGAGTGGTTGATTGTTACATATTTTTAATCTCAATAATTACTTTTTGTGCAAAATCGTTGCTGCGTCCTTAAATCATAAACATTTAATCTGCTACTCATGAACATAGTACCCGTAATATATGTGTTGATTATGACTATACTGTGAGGGTTCCCAGTGCTTGACCCATAGAGCAGCTCTGCGCGTCCCAGTATGACGAATAGTGGAGACCCTTTCGTGGAGGGGTTGTCAGGTCATAATACGGAAAACCTGCACGCGGACTGTAAGGGGTGATGTGTTTGGAGAGTGTAAAAAAGAGTGAAGCTAAATTTTCCGCCCGTTCCCAATACTCCATACTTTTTCAGTGTCAGTCAAAGTGATGTTTTCTGTGTCCCATCCCACCTTTTCCGGTGATTTATTGTTTGTTAATACCGTCTTGAATATAGCTGAAATGCCAATCAATCAAAGTGGGTACCAATTTTCGTGGTGTAGTTTAAATGACTGGTTCGTGAATCCTTAAATGCGTGGATTTCAAATTTCGCAGTAAATAAAAAACATATTAAAACATTTGTTATTGGTGTGATATAAACAAGAAAAAACTAATCTTCATACAATTGATTATAATTTTTTAGTATGTAAAATAAATTTAATATATTTAGAATATTGAGAACAGAAATGTGTTTTAATGTAATTATCATTTGAAAATATGGGATAAATATAATATATATTAGAAAATAGGAGTAATTGTATAAAATTGGCTTCTTTTTACATGCAACCATTATTAGAGATATATTTGTCATTTTCAAAGAATGGGCCTTTCATATCAATTCCAATTTTAATAATAATAGTGTTAAATAAGTCCAGTAGTAAAATAAGTCCCCAGGGCTATTTTTACTGTTCCAATATGTCTATGTTTTAACAGCAATATTAGTCCGGTTGTAAATTAAGCCCTCGGGACTATTTTTACTAGTAAAATATTTCCATTTCACAATTTTCTTTAGCTAAATAGATCAACGACCAATTTTGATTATCTACTTTCATTACCTCAATTTATTTATTACTTTGAAGGGATAAAAAGTGTTCATCATGAAAAAATCATGTTTGTGAATTGATATTTTGCAATGTTACTTAAATAAGTGAGAAGTGTTTACCGTAAAAAGAATTAGCTTTATAAGAAAATTTAGGTCTGTTATTTGATGGTTTTCGTCTACTTACTATATATATAGTAAAAAAGTGAGAAGTGTTTACTTAAAAGAGACATCAGCCGAGGAAATGTAATGATTGTTTATACCGTCCGACCAAGAGCATCCGGTTATTCGCGTAGGACGTTAAAACTCCCGCAAGTTAAAAAATTATTTATGACGTCATGTACCCAATATCATACTCGCCAAAAATTTCAAGCAAGAAATAGGCAAAGAAAGCTCCGTGTCATGTTTTTTTATTAGTATTTATAAAATGTAATTTATCGTTGTAGGATACAAACACATATTCGTACAATGTTAGAAAACAATGTGTATTTGTACCTGCCGAGAAACAGGTGATTGGAAATCCTTGTGCACTTTACATTGTGGGCATGGCTAAAACATATAGCAAAAAATGTGTTGTATGCAAAGAATTAAGATCGACCTTAAAAGGGCTTCTAAGCGACCTTTCCCACTTCATAAGAGCTGATTTTACGGAAGTGAGTAAGGGGAACTCTCAAAACCTACAGAAGGTCTGACATGAATAATGCCAATATCCTGTATTTTGACAGTTTCTTGCATTTCCAGAATGGAGAATTTGCAGGGTTTGATAGAAAAAATTGTGAACTTTTCTCATTACTTGGCGTCCATCGTCGTCGTCGTATGTTAACTGTTCACATTTCTATCTTCTCCAAAACCACTTAGCCAATTTAAACCAAACTTTGCATGAATACGTATTTAATGGTTTTAACAAATTTTGAGATTTCGAGCCAAATAGAAAGTCAACATGGCTGCAAGGACCATTAATGCGTTGTAATTGGTTGAATTTCAATATCTTCTTCTCACACACCGCTTAGCAAAATGAATTGAAACACTGCACAAATGTACCTTAGATGGACCTCTTCAAAGTTTGAGTTGTTTGTGTTGATCCTAAATCCAAGGTTGCCGCCACCGTGGACCAGAGCTTAACATATATATATAGAAACATATGGCAGAAACATACTAACGGCTTCTTGTCTGAAACTATTCTACATATTAAATCAAATTATCCAGAAATGAAGCTTGAATATTTTTTCCTCTAATTTTTAGTTGTTTCTTTTTAGCCTATTAGAAATTCAACAAGGCTGCCAGGTCCAATAATGCGTTCTGAATGGCTGAAATTTAAAATGTCCTGAGAAACTGCTTTGCAGATATATTTGTAATAATGCAGACATCTACCTAAGGTGGTCCTGTACAAAGTTTTTATGGCATATACAAAACCCAGCATGTCCGACACTATGGAACATAGTTTAAAATGGGGACCATACTAACGGTTTCTTCTCAGAAAGTGTTCCACAAATTAAACCTATAAATTTTGTAGAAATTAAGCCAGAATATTTCTTTTATTATTTTGTGTTTTTCGAGCTGCTTGGAAACTTCAACATGGATGCCAGGGCTAATCATGTTCCAATTGGCTGAAATTTTAAAATATGTTTTCTGACAAACCACTAAGTCAACAGAATTGAGAAATCGTAGAAATGTAGCCTTCTACAAATTTTAAATGTTTTGTGAAGATCCTAAATCCAAAATGACCGACACACTGGCATATAGCTTAGAATACGACCTTTGAAATATATACGAAGTTCGTATCACGAACAGCTTTTTCTCGGAAACTGTACTGCACAATAAAACCAAATCGTGAAGAAATAAAGCCTATATAATAACAAATTTGTACTACTGATTGAAAATTCAATACGGCAACATACATAGAAATACATCTTCTCAGAAACGGTCTCACTTAAGAATTTAATATCAAAATTTGCATGAAAATTCATTTCTCCTAAAAAAGTCCTTTTGTTCTTGTTGGTAAGTCAGGTGAACCCTACCGGCTCATGAGATTCTCTAGTTATTGTTGCAACCACGTGTACAAAGCTGCGTTTTTGCACACAATTTGCTAAGCCTCTGACAAGAATATAAGTGCAATGAAATAAAAATAAAACATTTAACTGTGGTAGCTATTTACTGATTATTCAACTGTATATTACAGTATATTTCTAACATAAATCGCTAGTGTTCTGTTCGTCTTATAGGCAATTGACAAACGTGATTCTGTACGGTTTTAGTGCTATAGTCATCTTCGATCGTGTCTATATTTACGTGGGAAGCAACTAGCCAACGCCGATTTTTCCTCTGGAAACGGGGGCATGGTAGCCGAGTAGTTAAGATAGCTCGTTTACTATTGATCACATGGTCAGTAAACACTGAGGTTGCGGGTTCGGGTCTCACTGCGGCAAGGTGCGCTCGATTCCAATCTTATTTGACAAAGATTGGCAGTTTTCCTACTATGGGGTTTTCTCCGGACACTCCGGCTTCCTCCCTCTATTAAAACTGGACTCCATGATATTGATGAAAAATTTCTGAAAGTGGCGTTAATCACCATTCAAACAAATATCCTCTGGAAACTTTGTCGAATGATCAATTCCGTCAGCGCTGATCTCTCGCTACCTAATGCTAAGGTAAATGTATTAAGTCATCTACTATTTATCACAGGCATGTACACACTTATTTTTCGAGCTCGAACCTGAGTTCGAGGAGGGTGTTCGACCCTAAACTCAAGTTGAAAAAACAAATAATTTCAGTGTTCCTGTTAAACAGGAGTTTTATTAGGTAGTGTGTTTTTCTTTTCTCTCATAGTAAAAACAGGACGTAATGAAAACGTTACAAAATTGCCGCATGTGGGGTAAAGCCTATTTGAATTTTGTTTAATTCGAACCCATGGTACACCTCTACTAACTTATTCAAATTTGTTTCTAGTATTTTATCAAATGAAATTTCAAGATAAGCAATAAATGCTACGA
Source organism: Limnoperna fortunei (assembly GCA_944474755.1). Lineage (NCBI taxonomy): Eukaryota > Metazoa > Mollusca > Bivalvia > Mytilida > Modiolidae > Limnoperna > Limnoperna fortunei. The sequence continues at coordinate 58,737,121 of OX104120.1, forward strand.
ATCTCTTGTCGAATTATCCATTTTGTAAAGCAGAATATAGAAACTTGCATGCTCATGCACAGTTTTTTCGTAAACAAAAAAAGTCGACAAAGCGAAAAATTGAAAGAGGAAAAACGAAAAGTAGAAATATTGACACGGTAAAGCGGAATTATATTTTTGGGGCTTCTCTGTTTTTTCCGAGTTCATATTTCGACTTTTCACCTTTTCGTACAATTAATAGAAAAGTATTAAACTTGCAAGACAATATTCAGAAACGAAAAGTCGAAGCAGTCGCATCCTGCTTCATGTGTTATATTTTTGAAACTCGAAATTAACATGCTGTGCACAACTGGATAACAGGGTAGGAATCCATGTGTGTAATTAGGCGTTTTGTTTTCTTAGAAAGATGAAGTGCAGCTTTTGTACAAAGGTTTTGGTTGTAAGATGGTATTATTTCGGTATAGGAGTAGATTTCCACACATTTTAACGAAATGTTTTCCCATAAAGACAAAATGGATTTTAAATTATTATAAAAAGAAGCAATGTCAGAAAATACTTTTAATTATCTAATTATCTCCCTTATAACCAGATATATTTCTTCTGAAAGCGAAAAACGAGATAAAAAAGCTATTAATGGCGAACAAGGTTGTGCATGAGAGATTATTAAAATAAACCTTAATCTGTACCCTGCACAACCGGTAACATTAATTCTCAACTAGTCCCGCGGATCCAATTTTACTTTATAACTGTAAATATTTCTACCAATCATGAGCGGTAAAAAATTGCACTTTATATGATATTATGTCACTGTCAGATAAATCAAAGTTTGAAAAGATCCAAACCAGATAACGTAAAACAATATTAGGCCTTCAGAAGAGATCTAAGAACTTTGCGGCTATTCGGCAGACTATCACGAGACTCTTGTATCGAAACACAAACTACTGTGTACTAAAGCAGAATAGCTATATATACTTTAGATAATAATTTACTGCTTAAAAAAGCATGTAATATGAAGAACCTTTACATGATGAAGGCTTATTTGCATTATTTACCGATTTTCAATAACGAGATTCCAAATACAACAAATGAACTTATAAATGACTATATTTCACAAGAAGATATTCTTAAATGTATTAAAAATCTTTAAAATGACAAAGCCTGTGGTGCTGATGAAATTGTTAATGAGTATATTAAATCTACCTCAAACCGGTTTATTCATATCTACGAAAAACTTTTTAATTTAATTTTCTATACCAGAATTCTACCTAATAGCTGGCTATTAGGTATAATTAAACCTATATATAAGAAAAAAGGAGATCCTACAAATCCCAGAAAGTATAGGCCAATAACAATTGTTAATTGCCTTGGAAAACTATTTACTGCTATTTTGAATTCAAGACTAACAAGTTTTTCTGAAGATTATAATATTATTAAAGAAAATCAGAGTGGTTTTCGTGAAAACTACTCTACTATGGATAATATCTTTGCTATTTTCTTCTTGTTCCAAATCTTAAAGTCAAAAAAGAAAAAAATGTATTGTGCTTTCATAGACTTCGCGAAAGCCTTCGTTTTATAAGTTGTTACTTAACAATATAAACGGCAAGATATATAATGTAATATTTAACATGTATTCACATATAAAGTCTTGTATATCATTAAACAATAATACATCAGAATATTTCAACTGTGAATTGGGCATACGAAAGGGAGAAAATGTGTCCCCCTTTCTGTTTACAATGTTTTTAAATGATTTGGAAGATTTTCTGAAAACAAAAAAAGTAATTGAGTTAAACAGTGTAACAAATGATATAGAACATGAACTTAATGTATATCTGATGATTTTTCTCCTGCTTTATGCTGATGATACTGTTTGTGTTTATTAGCTGAATCTGCCGAGAATCTTCAAGTTCAATTAAATGCTTTTTATGATTATTGTAATATGTGGAAGTTAAAAGTCAATGTCGACAAAACAAAGGTTATGGTACTTGGATTAGGTAAACTAAGTCCAAATATTAATTTTTTTTATTAAAATACTGAAATAGAAATAGTCAAAACTTTTAACTATCTAGGGACATTTTTACAAAAACATGTAATTTTGATGCTACAAAGAAACTTCTAGCAGATAAAGGGTTGAAAGCTATGTACGAAGTTCTTAAACTAGGGCGATTATTTAAATTACCAGTAAAAATTCTTCTAGATTTGTTTGATAAAATGGTTAAACCTATTCTTCTTAATGGCTGTGAAATCTGGGGCTTTGGTAAAAACGATGTTTTAGAAAGAGTACATTTAAAATTTTGTAAACTTCTGTTGAATTTAAAGTCTTCGACACCAAACTATATGATATATGGGGAACTTGGTAGACTTCCTATTAATATTGATATTAAGGTACGGATGGTATCTTTCTGGTCAAAACTTGTAAATGGCAAACAATCAAAAGTGTCTTCAATATTATATCGTTTTACGCGGAAATTGAATGAAAACCATAGTATGCATTTTTCTTGGATTAACTGTGTTAAAGCTATTTTTAATGATTGTGGTTTTTCACTAATTTGGGAAACAGAACAATTCCTCAGTAATGACTGGCTAAAATACATAGTAAAACAACGGTTAACAGATCAGTTTGCACAAAACTGGCATTCACTTATGTTTCATTCAACTAAAGCACTAAACTATAGAATGTATAAAACAAAATTGGAATACGAAAATTATTGACATGTCTTAAATTTTGCTGACGGTATAAAGTTATGCCGATTTAGAACAACAAATCACCATTTACCAATAGAAACTGGTAGATGGAATAATACTGAAAGAGAAAAATCGTTTTTGTCATTTATGTGATAGTAACAAACTAGGAGATGAATATCATTATATATTTGAATGCACCGCTCTTTCAGAACAACGAAAAAAGTTAGTTCCAAATCATTACGTGAAAAACCACAATGTTCATAAGTATTCAGAATTGATGTCTAGCAACAGAAAGTATCTGCTGAGAAATCTTATCAAGTTCATTAATATTATAAATGATTATGTCGGCGCCCCTGGCTTACCTGTCATGTAACAGTAACTTTGTTTCTTTTTGTTTGTATATCTTCTCTGTACCAATTGTATTTTTGGCTGTATGAGAATAAACTATCTAATACCATGAATCAGAGAATCTTTAAAGAGTTAAATGTAGATTTGATGAATTTAATACTTGCGTGTATGAACCATTCAGTAAAATTAAAAATCAAAACAGTCGTTAAAATATTTGTTTATGAAAATTATCTTGACAAATTTAATTAAAAAATATACAGTTTAGATGACAAATTGTAAAATTGTATTTTACATTAAATAAAAATCAGATTTTAAAATTAAACAATACCTTTTAACTTAAAAATGTTTTAAAAACATACAGCTTTAAGCTATTTTGTGTTGAGTATTTAGCATGAGTGATCATAATATCAACGTTGAAATGGGGAGATAACAAATTGTTTCTAGAGAACAGAGACTACGTCAAACATGTAATGTAGTAGAAGATGAAAATCATTTCTTTTTAACAGGTACACTAAATAATATTTTAGAAAAGATCTTTTAAATATACTGTCAAGATGAACAAATTAGACATGTTTTAAAATTGAGCCTTTACCACATGTTAGCAATTGTATAAAGCGGTCATTGGAATTGCAAAAAGTCCACACCTGTCCCCCTCTTTACTGTCATATTAATATTACTGTATTATTTGTATGCTTTGACCCGCATTGTTATAAAACAATACAGTTCTTAATATTAGAAGGGTAAGCGGCTCTGTAAGAGTTCTGTAACAAGAAACTCTTCTAAATTTTAGATACAGTCAGACACAAAATCAACTGTTGTAATCTACAGGGCCAAAAAGATTGACTCATTGGATGTTTGCTTACACCCTGTGAGCAGTATTTAACCGTATTCAGGACGAGAACAAGTATAAACAAACAAAAAAAATCAACTCGGGTAACATGGTATAAAAGACCAAAGGGTTGAATGACACTAGTAAAGAAAGGGGTATATGTAGAATTCTGTGCTAGACTTCACTAGTCAATATAGTGCCTAAGGTTGTGGTTGCGCTTTATTGGTTATTAGTCACTCTTAGATGCCCCAGTACACTTCGGCAGGAATTTCTATCAGGTCTTTTACAATGTAGTACATCAATATGAGTCGTTGGTCTTGTCTACGATCAGGTAGCAGTTTCCAGTCTAGTTCTTTCATCATATGGGTACCAACGGAAAATGTAGCCTTTTGTAGCGGCTACAACCAGCCGACCTTTATCGACATCTATAAGAGGGTTTTTAGCGTGCAAGGAGCGTGGCGCTCTCCAAACATGTTACCCACTGTGTCATGTTTTTCGTATTTTGACCTGACACCCTTCAACGAGAATGCATCTCTTATCCGCCACCTGGGGACGCGCTGGGCAGCTCTGTGGGTCTAGCATTTTGAAATCTTACAGTATGGTTACAGACCTAATATGATTCTGGTTTTTTTCTGTATAGATTTCTATAGAATTTCCCGTCAATTAGTATCCATGTTTCTGATTTGCTGTTTTGATTGGACAGCTATTAAACAGAGTACGACACAGGTCCCTCTGAACCACTAGTTTCTATTTTTCGCATGTTCATCTCTTTCGCCAGAACTACTTGGCCAATTTCAATCAAACTTGGCACGTAATATCCTTTGGGTAAAGGAAATTCAGTTTTGTTGTGATGATTGATTAAATGATTGCTTAATGTCATGAGTAAATTGTTAAAGATTATCATATATTGTAAGTTTTCTGAAAATATACATTTGTATGAATATTCTATATCCTAACTTTCTTACCGGAGGTCGGGGGTATTTCTCCAAGTACTCCAGTCTACTCAAACAAAAAAACTGGACGCCACGGTATAGCTGAAAATTGTTCAAATTGGCGTTAAACACCATTCAAACAAACAATATATTCAAACTATGGTTTATTACTAGTATGGTAAATGTTTCATCTACATTATTTTCATGTTACCCTCATGGCCGCGGCTAGAGAGTTATAGTCACGTGGAGTATTCTTGTTTATAGCCTCATTTATCTGAGGTATTTCAATTTACAGATTCCTCTTATACCATTTTCGACCGTGCAGTACACAATTGTCTACTTCAACAGATTCTATTAAATCTTGACAAAGCTGCGTAAACTAAACAATACATTGGATAGAACTGCAAATTCCAACTGTTAAAAATATAATTCGGACAAGCTAAGTTCAAGTTGAGTTGCTGTCATGAGTTGGATGTCGTCTTAACCATCGATGTTCCTCACATTTTAACCTTTTAAAACTTATTTTACAATTAAATAAAACCACGTGACAACCAATAGTTTTAAATTTCTTAATTTTGCTCAGATTTGATATTTAAAAATCATATGTTTTGTTTGGCTGAAAAAACATCGTGTACAAAACAACATCACCTTCAGTTATGTTCCTGATGTGATCAGGGGTGCGTTTCTCTTATTTGAATCTGAAACATGATTCGAGATCATTTTCATGTTTCACCGTTTCTTTTAAATGAAACAAAAACATAATTTCGAATAATGTGAAACAGAAGAGACCAATGATTCAAATTTGAATCTATTTTTTCATTGTTTAAAAATAAAGTTTAAAATAAGTTAGGTGAAGTATTGCGTTTTTTAATTGTTGAAACTTGATTTGGATTCAAAGAATCATGATTCTAAAACATGTTTCAGATTCAAGTAAAAGAAAGCATCCCAGAAAAACAGATGTCCAATACCAAATCCAACAATTGAGTGACACGACCCCCCCCCCCCTTTTCCCCCAAAACCCACGATAAGTCGACGATTATATTAAAAATTTGAAGCCACCAAGTAAAATAATATGTTAAAATATAATTCTATCTATTATAAGCAATACAGAATTTTAAAATACACGGATGTGTAAATTAATAATTTTCAAACTCATTTCACTTGTGGATAGTAATACTCTTTGTTATATTCACATTTAAACAAGTTAATTACATCCGCATGTACTTTATTTTTATGCCCGCTCGTGTCGGTGGCATAAAAGGTTACCAACATTTGTACATTTCTCCGTCCGTACATCGTAAAAATTTCCATACAAAATTTCTTGTCTATTGGTTTCATATTTTGTAGGGGGCCTCGGTGGCCGAGTGGTCAAGGTAGTTCGTCTATTATTGATCACGTGGTCTGTCAACACTGAGATTGCGGGTTCGATTCTCACTGCAGGCAGGGTGTACTCGACTCCAATCTTAATTGACAAGGATTGCCAGTTTTCCTACCGCAGGTCGGGGGTTTTCTCCGGGTACTCCGGCTTCCTCCCCCAATAAAAACTGGACGCCATGATATAGCTGAAAAATTGCTGAAAGTGGCGTTAAACACCATCAAACAAACAAACAAACATATTTTGTATGGCAAGATCATTAGTAAATCAAGTGATCAAAATGTCAACGTTGAACTGGGGAGATAACAAACTTTTTCTAGAGAACAGAGACTGTGTCAAGCATGTTATGTAGTAGAAGATGAAAACCATTCATTTCTAGCATGTACACTAAATAATATTTTCAGAAAAGATTTTTTTAATATACTGTCAAGACGAACAAATTAGACATGTTTTAAAATTGAGCCTTTACCACATGTTAGCAATCGTATAAAGCGGTCATTTGAACAACAAAACATAATTTTAAAATACACGGATGTGTAAATTAATAATTTTCAAACTCATTTCACTTGGGGATAGTAATACTCTTTGTTACATTCACATTTAAACAAGTTAATTACATCCGCATGGCATTAAGGGTTACCAACATTTGTACATACAAAATTTCTAGTCTATTGGTTTCATATTATGTATGGCAAGATCATTAGTAAATCAATTGTTGACTCAATTTATATTTTTACTGCGTGAAGAACAAATCTATTACATAGTAATTATTACAAAAAATTACGTTTTCGTTTTTTCAATTAACTTTATAGTGCATTACGATTCACGCGTCTCTTGCTTATTTTTAAATTGTTATTTTATATGGAAATTTATAGAAAAAAAACACCAAAAAAAACCCCGTATGGTTGGAATACAAAATGCATCTATGTTCTTGTATTATTTTCAGGTTTTCGCGATTCCTTCTCCATTAAACATTTGATCGGCCCACCTGCTGAAAAGTGCTGAACGATAAAAAATCTTATTATTTTTCAGATAATTAAAAACCTTAACTCATGGTAAACTTTAGTGCAGATATGTTGAGTTTCGGTGTATTAACAACACATTAAACTGTTAAAAGACATTGTGGAGATTTGAATTGTTTGGAAATACTCTTGGTTTTTGTTGATTCAGAGCTAATTACAATTTTTAAAAAATTCGTCTCACTTAAATCACAGTACATTACTGTTATTTTTTAAAGGTTGATTGAATAGCTGAGATGGTATATAACTTAATGAGGGGGCCTCGGTGGCCGAGTGGTCAAGGTAGTTCGTCTGCTATTGATCACGAGGTCTGTCAACACTGAGATTGCCGGTTCGATTCTCACTGCAGGCAGGGTGTACTCGACTCCAATCTTAATTGACAAGGATTGCCAGGTTCACTACCGAAGGTTGGGGGGTTTCCGGGTACTCTGGCTTCCTCCCCAATAAAAACTGGACGCCTAGTGAAAATTTGCTGAAAGTGGCGTTAACCAATATTCAAATTAAATCTAACTTAATCCTCTATGAAAAAAATGCTTACGCATTGTTTCGTGCGTAACATTGTACGGTGAAACTAATGGTGCACTCGATTTGAATTCATGTTTGTCAGGTACTTGTCCAGGGTCTGCGATTCTTTATATCGTCCATTGTAAGGATTTGAAGCGTTCGATTTTAAAGCTATTTTGGTATACTTTCGAAAATAAAAAAGAATAAACCTTCACAACGCTACATACAGTTTTCCTATATTTACAACAGGGACGAAAGAACGTTTTGTTAAAAGGCCCTTCCTTTAAAATCATAACTCCAAAAGGATGAATTACGGATTACAAAGTTGTTATATGAATCTTAATCGCTGTCTTGGATGATCGCGCAAAATTACCTGTCATTCAATATAGAAATGTTTCATTCTTTCCGATTGTTAACTTCCCGCGGCGACGCACACTTACTTGCCACCTAATACATATAAACAATCATTATATGTAGATAAGAAAACAAAAAAAAATTATCTTAAAACAAAATAATGACCACAGTTGTGAACTTAGCACTGTAAAAGAACGTGTCTGTGAATATATTAACGATCTTTTCAAATTTTAAAAATAGTGTCAGTAATATTATTGAATGAAAATATGGGTTTAAAGAATATACTATTATAGATGAATATTTGATTGATTGATGGGTTGCTTGACGTCCATCAAGCAATATTTTAGCTTATATCCGGTACTTATGAATATTTGAATTTACATATTTACAAAGTACACATTTAATGATAGGGAACTAATATTCATGTTGAATCAATTTACCCTAAGCACAAAATAGGCAATTTTCAAGTACATATACGGCAAAAGAAAAGGTTTAATGATATATTTTTTTAAATTGAAAACCGCAACAATCTTACTATTTGTAAATGACTTGCGCTTTTCAGTAAGGTACGAACTTAATGAAATGTTTAGGAGTTCCTGCTGAAGAAACGCTCTTGTTTAAGATCTAGAATGTATATGATATAAATGAGTGGCACATACGCATGTTAAAACATATAGACAGGATTGTTCAACTTTGTTGGCTCTTTCAATCGTATGACTGTACACGCTTTTATCAAGAAATGTAGATAAGGTTTAAGTTATTTTTAAAAATTAATTTAAAACAGATGTCACAATAATTTTATTGATCAATTAAAGGGAAACTTCGCGAAAAAATGAAAATTTGATATGTTATTCTTCATAAAAAAAGAAATATAATTGCCTTTTGATGTTTTATTGTATTGTTTACCGTTAAGCTTCTAGACTGGATTAAAAGTGGTAAAATTTTGTGTATGGGGGCCGCCATATTGACAGTATTTTATCACGTGACTGCGTTTGTGACGTGATAAATGTAATTATCCAGTAAATATGATAAATAATCCAGTTAAAAAATATGTTTTTCTGCCTTAGCTCTTTAAAGAATATATAAACTGTGGCGATGACTAATGACCGGCTGACAACATAAGATGACCAAATACGTCTTAATGTTTTAATGATCTTTGTTTTAATAAAAGTATTTTTAGACACAAATTTTAACCTGTCTTTATTTAACTCGGGTATAATTTACCTAAATAATAATTGTAATAAAAGATATATTTATATGATTATTTTTTTATATATAAAATAAAATTTCTTGAATAATTTTGCACGTCTTGAAATGGCAGTTGTACCTGGACGTGAAAATGTTACAGGTAAATCATTACTGGTTTATGAAGGGTAATTAACAGAATTAGCAGGTAAACAAACAGGATGTTTATTGCAATTACTAGATCATTTGACGCCGACTTTGAAGTATGAATATTCAGACTTTTTCAAAAGCTAACCAGATTAAAGGTTAATCATGTAATTCGAAATTAGAAAGGCACACCCCCTCCTGCCAAGGACAGGTGTGATTTGAATACACCGAAGTGTCAGAACACAGGATGTATATAAGATTTCGAATACCTTTAGATGCCAATTAAGAGGAAACGTAAAACTTACACGTTAACTCAAATATGTATACACAACTTGTAAAATTTTGGAAACTGTGTTACGCACACGCACAATAAATGTTACCAGTAATAATAGTTAAAATAATAACAATAAATAATAATTATAAATGTACTAAACGTGAAGTAAAATTTTGATGCGCGAAAACCAGCGTATTTAAAAATATTTCATTTAATGACCGTTATTTCTTAAATAGTCAACTTCGCAAATATTTTGTATAAAAAGTTTCGTTCAATAAGTTGCTTAATCTGATTAAGTTGCAAATAATAATACGAACCATTTTTCAATTTAATTAATATTTATGGACTTTTTTCTTATCAAATTTGTGACTTTTTTCCTGTGATTTCTTTCCGTTTACCGTTGTTGCTGCTGTGGAAATAGTCTAAAGTAGAAGTCTTTAAACTGGTTACACATGTAACTACTGGTTACACAAGTCGGTTTTTTGTTCCATATATATAGATCAGGAATACGAAACGTAATCTTTCCACAATCTTGTCTAATAGTACAAACTTCTGTTTTTGCCCGTTTCGCGTTATCATCATACGACGACTTTTAAGGTACTTGGATGTCTAGTATCGCCATCTAGTGACGAGATGGTCACAAGATGGCGGACCTCCATAAGTGCAATTTTTACACGGTAAAATCCATGCAGAAACTTAACCACTGAAAATATAATAAAACATCAAGAGGCAAATGTGTTTCTTTTTAGTTGAAGAATAACATATCAAATTTTCATTTTTTCGCGAAGTTTCCCTTTAAGGCCATACCAAAATACATAGCATTATATATGAATGCTAAAATTTACGCAAATGATTGCGCTCCGTTATCATCTAAGAACCTATACATTATTATGAATCTAGGAAAACTAGTAAATGTCTTCAATACTGAAGTAAAATACTGAAAAATAAACCATTTATACAAAAATTAAGAAATAATTCACGGAGGCTGTGGGTTATCATTGTTTTACCACGGGGTGACCATTTATGTCGTATTATTTTATCCCGAGCGATAGCGAGGAATAAAATAACGACATAAATGGTCGCTATTTATAAGATTAATACGTCATACGCAATAGCTTTCCGGTGGGAGTTACAGTTTTGTAATTGGAACAGCCCTTTAAAACGCGCCCTCCTCAGCGCGTGTTGCTCATATATAAATCATTTTTTTTAACACAGTTGTGGTCTCAAAGCCTTTAAAGCACGTCATATTAGAATAACCATTAAAGCATGCATGGACGATATAGGAAACGATGCACCATACGATATACCATGCGATAAACGAAACGTTGCACGATACGATGCACCAAACGATAGACGAAACGATCTATGAAAACGATACGTTAACGCCGTCTCACCGTTTCATCGTATATCGTATCGTATATCGATTCGTTTATTGTGCGGACATCGTTCGGGGGCCTCGTTGGCCGAGTGGTCAAGGTAGTTCGTCTACTTTTGATCACGTGGTCTGTCTACACTGAGATTGCGGGTTCGATTCTCACTGCAGGCAGGGTGTACTCGACTCCAATCTTAATTGACAAGGATTGCCAGTTTTCCTACCGCAGGTCGGGGGTTTTCTTCGAGTACTCCGGCTTCCTCCCCCAATAAAAACTGGACGCCATGATATAGCTTAAAAATTGCTGAAATTGGCGTTAAACACCATCAAACAAACAAACAAACGTACATCGTTCGTGTATCGTGCGTTTTGTTATCTTATACGTTCTAGGGACTGTAGTATTAAACTATTAGTCATTCACGGTTTGATCGTTGCGTTAATTTGACTGAGAAACCTGTTTATACGAAGTGAGGCAATTGCGCTTTCATGTAGCTCAGTCTGCTTATATTGGCCTCGGTGGCCGAGTGTGAAGGTAATTCGTCTACTATTTATCACGTGGTCCGTCAACACTGACGTTGTCGGTTCGAGTCTCACTGCGAGAAGGGTGTACTCGACTCCAATCTTAAATGACAAGGATTGCCAGTTTTCCCAACTGGGGACGGGGTGGTTTTTTTTCGAGTACTCCGGCTTCCTCCCACAATAAAAAACAGAACGCCATGAAATAGCTAAAAACATGCTGAAAGACAATAATCAAACAAACAAAACATTCTGCTCATGTTGACATAAAAGACAAATACTGCCATCAAGGCATTATTTTTTTTGGTTCCAGATGTGTGGCACTATTACAGAGATTAACATCACACGTCAACGATCAAACTCGATGTGTGCAGTGTATACAGCTAATCTTGATATTGAACACGAGAAGAAAGGTAATTTGATGTATTATTGTTGACCCAGTTGTACTTATCATTGTCATCAAGTGTCGTAAGAGAATTTGAATCATCAGACCATTTTGACCTAATATTGGTGTTTGCTTTATGCTTGATTGGCAATTGTGTTGTCGTTCCATATGCTGTGTTATGGATGTGATGTGCATCTAGACACGTGATTCTCCGTTTACTAGAAAATAGCAAAGGAAACCGACCGAACAACCTTAGCCAAAAGCCAAGGGACAGTTACAAATCCGGATATAGACAAAACACAACACAAAAACCAAAAACATAAAACAAAGAATGAAAGTAACCCGAACCCAATAAAAACCATGTGGTGCACCCAGGTGCTAGCTTACATTATTATACGGATCTATTGTGTACATTTTATTGTTTAACACATCTGTCAGAATTTTTCAGTAATAAAATGGCGTTATTTTTTTATTGGTGAAAAAGGGCGGAGTATCCGTTGACAACCCTCAACCTTCGTCAGAAACACATGCCCCCGTGACCGACACGTGATCAAAAGCTTGTACATCTTTTTGCCTTCAAAGTATAGCATCGGAAACATTTGCATGAAATATATAATATTTTGTTTTTCAATTTAAACAATGAAAACATACAGTAAACATAGATATTATGAATGAATAGGCACTATTTTATTAATTTTTGTATTGATATAAATAATTAGCAGTTATTTTTATTATTTATATTTTATATTTTTTCGAGATCTATTTTTAACTGAGATATACATATTGCACTCAAGTCATGCATAATAATCGCATATGAAACAAACCGTTACTGTATGCAGTCTACATTTGATAGATAGTTTTAGTCCGGGCGTTCGACGGCAGGAGGAATACTGCCATTATATATCTCAGCGTGTCGAAGACCAAAAAACAATACAATTCAAGGTTTTTAGTATACAAAATATCCAAATGTCCATCATTTTAACATAAGCTCAACTTTTTAATGCAAAAGCTGACATTTCAAACAAATAACCGAAAACGATGCAAAACATTCTTTCAGGGAAAACTGCCATTATTTATTCTCAGCATATCGAAAACAAAAAACGTTCCAGTTTATTAGTAGAAAAACAAAAATTAGAAAAAATACAATAAGCCATTTTCAGTCAAGCCATTTTAGACATTTCTAATTATATTTGGTAAACAAATGAATTATCATCTCTTTAGAAAAGCCAACCGCTGTATCTAGTCTAAAATTGGGGAACGACTATTATGAAACGTAAAAATTATCGGTCTATAGTTCTTACAAGTTGCGTCAGTAGCACCACGAAAAGCATTATAAATGAGCCAACTGTTTGGTTTCTTGGATCTGATACCCGTCTTTCTAATTTACAGTGTGAACTGCGATAAGGGTGAATATCCTTAGTAAATCTGTTAGATTATTTGATACCCTTTGAGGAACGTGTTGTGTCTATCTATTATTATGTATATTACCTGTACGACAAAGCTTGTAGAGGGAGCATTTTAAAAAATAGGTTGAAAACGTATATTTCCAATATTAATTTCTAATTTTGTATCTAATATTTAATTACCGTATAACTTCAACTTGACCTAAACCATGTCAAGAAAGGACGTTCCTATTGGCGACAGTTTCTGCTTTATTTGTTATTAATTGAAAAGTTTAAACAGATATTATTTTCGGCTCGTTGCATGTTGATGATATTGATGCTTGTTTCCGAGACAAAAGTTTAAAAATAGTTTTGAGCGTTATCTACACTTGTGTTAAAATACAATAATAAAATAGCCAATAGAGACTTACTTTAAATTCTTACCTGTCAAAACTGTAGCTACGCAGATTTTTTTACAACAAAAGCTATCCTGACGACGAACTAAATTATGTAACCATCCTGCTAAAAAAGACAAAGAAGATAGATTTCTAATATTAGATTCTGGTCGTTTTATTTACGGGCCGCATATCACAATCTGCAATACAGTACTCTTTCAAGGCGTACGTCAATCTAATTAAAATTAAATTTTCACTTGCTCCCCCGTTTAATTGTCGCATGGAAGATCTAACGTAATCCCGTTAGAGTCATATCGATTTTCCATACTCATCTGAAGATGCGACAGACTTCACTCTTGATAATATCAAATATTTATTAAACATAATTTATGATGGACACACTAAAAGTGAAATCGAACATACTTACATGTGCATGTCTACATATCAGGGGGTAATAAATATTGATAATATAAAATGATCTTCCTTAAGTGGTCATAACTTTGCACAATGAAATTTTAAACAGATATATCATGTCTGGGAGGGGTATTTGTGAAAAATACTAGTCGAGAGATGAAATATTTCCCGAGCCGCTAGGCGAGGGAAATTTGATTCTCGAGACTGGTATTTTTCACAAATACCCCTCCCAGACATGATTTATCTGTTTAATTACACCGAATATCATGATTTCAAAGAGCCGTGAAACTAGACCACTTGCGTGCTGTTTATTGACTCTCTTAACTATCGGAACGTTTCCGATTTTCAAAATCGATTACTCATGTTACGTTTACTTCGAGGTAAAAGTCAAAACTTCCGAATGAATATTTCCAGCATAATAATATGCGAGGGTTATTTTAAGCAAATACCACGGCACAGAGGGTAATTTTTTGTCGAATACCCCGGTGATGACGAAATCGATGCAAAACCAGGAAATGTGCGAAAAATACACTGTCTATCGACTAATCAAAAGCCAGCATTTTTATATGAGGTGTAATTATACATACATGTATCTACCGTACAGTTGTCCATTCTGTAACGATTAATTTATAAGAAAAAATATATTTCATAGAGGTGGCATTAAATAATATTAAAATTGTAACACTTTTAACAAAAAGATGCACAAATCAAAACAATCGAATCGACCTACACACTTTGTCATGGTAATTATAAAAGTCAAACCAAATTATGGCACGACTACAAATATTTTATTGAATTTTGTAAGATTTAACTCGCGTATAAAGATAAATTTAAAAGAGCCTGTCGACACAGGTGGTCTTAATTCCATTCAAGCAAACAAAACACTTAAGAAACAAGTGACGAACGTTATGAAACCATTAAGACAAGCACATGTACAAGAATTTAAAACAATCAACGATTTTTTAAACAACATTTGATCTACGCAGATTCCCTCAAAACAAGAGTGATGTCGTAATTGATACAGGAAACACAACATTCCGGAGCTTATGAAACCATTCAGAAATAGTCAACATGGAAATAGAAAACACAATTGTACACGTTTTTACCTTAGCTTCTCTTGTTTTTGTGAAACCGTAGATTTTTCTTTCATAGAATGGTTTTACAAGTTAAGGATTCGGTGTGACGAAACATATGAACTTCACTTAATAAATGACTATTGACTACAGATGCAACCTTGAAATCTCAGATACACAACAAACAGGTATATTTTTGAAAAAAATGCAACCAATTTCTCTAATTACTTATATATCACTTTATCACATTTAAACATGCTTTTGTGTTTTCTTGGTAATGATATCCGTTCGGATTAACATTGTAATTCGTTTCCCATGCCATCAAACCATTCATTACCTTCATCAAACATCAGGTATGACGTTCTTTTGTCACAGAGGTATAATTATCCTCTACCGACTTCGCCGAAGGGAACTATAGGTTTGCACTCCGTCCATCCGTCAGTCCTTCACACGTGTTTTCCGGACTTTTGTCTAAAGTCTTGCAGATATAGAGCTGATATTTGGTATGTGAGTCAACCATGATGAGTAACAGATCAAGTTAGAATATCGTCCTGGTCTAATGATTTGTGGCGAAACTAGGGCCATGGGATTTTCTTAAAAATAATAGTTTTCCGGACTTTTTTCTAAACGCTTACATATATTGGGCTGATATTTGGAATGCGAGTCAACCATGATGAGGTCCAAAATTATATTTGCCGGTATGGGACTTGAGCAATACTATCCAAGCTTTTTTAACTTGCCTTTGAATAATGTGCCGTAATTCGCGAATATTATTATAAGCAGATGCCTGATATAGTTTAAATATATCTAAATAAAGTGAAACCATTAAGGCATCAAACTACTAGTCATTTTTGCAACTAGCATCTCCAAGAGACTAGAGCTGCTCGGCATATATAATCTTATTTTTTTATAAATAGTTTGGGAAATTCATCGTCTACATCATTAAAAATGAAATCATGAAATCATATTACATGTTTACTTTCAGATCATATTACTTTCAGAGGATGTCAAGGATCAAATTCCATAGAAGAGTTTGAAATGATATATAAGCAGATGAAGAAACCACAGTTTAGGCTTGACGATTGTATAAAAGCAGAGCGTATCCTTCTTTTTCGATTCATGCTTGCACGAACTACTCCTTCCATTCCTATTGTAGATAATCTTAAAATTGCCATGAAAAATCAATTGCCAAATATTTGCATGGCAATCTGTTGGTATATTGTTAGACACTACGTTGCCCAAAGCCAGGTGAAAAACGTACTGAGAATGGTAGTCGATATTTGGCCCGGTTATTTTTGTAAATGTCGTGACAAGGGTCATTCATCTATCTGTTCAAAAGAACCTGTTATAGTTGTTGAGGCAGAACGTCATTTTGACACTCTCCCTGAAGAATATCTAGGAATTCAAGTTGTGCAGAGTGTTAGCTTCCAAGAAAGACAGACGAGAGTGCTGAAACTGAACATATTTTCAAAAATCTCGGGTAACTTGCAGAAAATCCAAACACGTCCTTACGACATTGTTGAGAAAACTTTTCTTAAACACACTAAATTGACTATGACGTACATTTCACCAGAATATGTACAACTGTGTTGTCAAGTCAAAGGCATTATCTCAATGGGTGAAGATCACTTCCCTGCAACCTTAGATCATTTAAAAACACATGTAAACGAAGGGCATGTCATGTTTCTAAAAAATTGTTTGTAGAACAGAGAATTGGTACGGAACTTACAGTAGCCTCATACGGTACTTTAGGTGGATTCGTGGAATATCGTGGTAAACCCGATCTTTTGACATGTGCTCATGTGGTATATGATAAAGAAACTTTGTTAGGTGGCAGTAAAAGAAATAAGCACTAGACAGAGGTAGAAACATTTTGCCGTCTTGAAAATGATACTTCTGTTGCTTGTGGTTATGTTGTACATGATGCCTTTGAATATGAAAATAGAGACAAAACCAGTGTAGATGCCGCTGTTATCAGACTGAACAGAGATATACTAGTTGACAGTGGTGAAATCTGTAAAGATAATACTTCAACTACAAAGCCTGTGTCACATCTCGGTAAGCTATTCATATTTAATGTTATTTTTTAAATTTAAAACTGTTATACTTGTAGATAATTATTGTAAAATATGCATAGCTGTAACAATACTAATAACTTGCATTTAAGGGGATGCAGGACACTTTACACTATTTGTGGGACAATTTTTAAATGTATAGAATATTTATGGTAAATTTAATAATAATTTCGTTCATTATTCTTAATTTCCATAAAATTTAAAATAATAATGAAAGTCACATACCTATATTATTTCTTAAATGTATTAATGGTTGAAATAAACAGTTTTCGCAACAATGAGTTTGTTATTGGCAAAAATAATGAAAATTAAATGTTTTTAACAAGGGAGATAATTTTGACCAAAAAGAATAACATTTTTTAGCACTTTTTAACTAATTATTTCCCAATGGTCAAATATTTAACTCAGAGACTCAAATTTTTCTTTCCGTCGCTAAAATGTATACCAATCGCTTGACTTTATAAAAACAAATTCAGAAATTTTCATTGGACGAGTTTTGGAATCTTTTTTTTAGTGCTTTAATTATTCTCTTTTTTGTATAATCAATTAAAAAATTTTAAATTTCAGTGCACAACCAGTAACAAATAAGCTCTGAAACCCCTGTTTTTTATTTTGAATTATAATAACTTGTATAAAAAAACTAACTTTTTGGGGAATTTAAAGAAAATTCACAGACAAATTATTTTCACTGAAAGTGTCCTGCATCCTCTTAAAAGTTAAAGAAGAGAGCAGCTTAAATAATTGTTGATGGCACTTATTTGAAGTAAATAAAATAATATTATATCGAAAGTGTATATAGGTTAATAAGCATATAAACTATCTTCACTTTGTTACATTTCTTACTTTTTATAATATTCTGAAAAACATATTCACGAAAAAGATTTTGACATTGGTGAAAGCAATTGAATCAGATAAATGTTCAAGAATAAAATATTTCATCATGAAAAGCATAAACCTCAGACAACATTTAAAGTATTTCATGTTGATTTTTATGTCGACTACAAATCATAATCGACACATAAGGAGAAGTATATCGTCATTGGTCGGTATCTGTGTCTATGAACAACCCTTCATTATTTTATCTTCTGGAACAATACATTTTAAACAGTGTAGATCACATTTTTATTGCCTTATATCTGCAACTCCTATACCTTTTAAACGCATTCAACCAACTTGCAAAGTGTCTCAATCGATATTTGGTTTTTTGGTCTAATATTTTTTTCTGAAAAAAAGTTATCATGTTTTTAGTTTTCTTTTTCTATCTATAAATCCTGCTCAACCGTTAAAACTGATTTTCCTAAACCTGCACATTGAAATAATTTAAGCCTGATGTAGTACAGCTATATAATATTCTATATTATTTTATTCTGAAACAAGGAATGCAGAGTGATTAAATTAGTTAGTTACTATTAATTGCTTGCCTGTCAAACAAAGGTTGAGGGTTCAAGTCTCACTTGTGGGTAAGGCGTACGCGATTCCAATCTTAATTGACAAGGATTGCCAGTTTTCCTACCGAAGGTAGAGGGTTTTATCCTGGTTACCGGGCTTCCTCTGCAATAAAAACTGGACGCTATGATATAGCTGAAACATTGCTGAAAGTGGCGTAAAACACCATTCAAACAAAAAAAGTAATGAAAACGGAAAATTAAAAGGCGTCACGTGTTTTTCCCGGAATACTTATCATTTTATATAATTTTTTTTCAATAATTTTTTTTAGTATGCTTGTATAATATTGATAAACCTCTACAACATTTATATACGCCATGATATAGCTAACACATTTCTTCTTAAAGTGGTGTAAAGATCCATTTAAACAATATAGCTTAAGATGAAGAAAAGATGTGGTACATTATATCAGATCATAACTTATACAAGTAAGATCGCATGCATCGCACGCATGTTATTTGTTGATATGTTTCTATATGTCATTGTTGTTCATTATTGCTAAGTCTACTTGTCATTGTAGGTTTGAAAAGTCCCTTCTTGAATGATAATTATATTACCCATCGCGTCATAAAGGGAATCATGACGGCAAGATCTGTTGGTGGTACATCTGGGCATTCTGAAGGGCAGATACATTATGAAGATTACGATGCCGACGATGAGACATTTATAAAATTTAATATTGAACACGGGGTTGTTCCACAATGGGAAAACTTTGACACACAAATAGAACAGATTAAAGCTGAAAACCCAAAACCAATGTACACACCGTCTGATGTTAACTTTCAAAAGGTTGTTATGCCTGACCTTGGCAAAGCTATTCAGCACAAAAGATATTTTGTACGTTTTTACAAGCAATTGTTATTGAATAATTTCACGTTCCAACCAGGAGATTCTGGAAGCTTGTATTTACGCAGTTGATGATAAAACAACTGTGAGATCGGATTGTCAAGCAAATCCAATCGGATGCTTAGGCATTGCGATAGCTAGTTATTTAGATTTCAGAGACGGGGAATCGAAATGCATTGTTACACCAATGAAAGCAATTTTCACAGAATTGGGCCTTGTTTAAAGTTTAGGTATAAATCCCATTAGTAAATTAAAACTTTTGATTTTTTTAACTCTGCTATGGTACTTGAGAAAACAATACTAGAATGTAACAGTTACTTAATTAGATTTTTAGAATTCCAGGCAAACTATTACTGTACATGTAATTTCGAGCTAGTTTTTTTCTGGTCAGATTTGGCCATTTTGCTTAATTAGCTTTTTCGACTTTTATATTTCATAATAAAAATGCGAAAAACTAAAAAAGTTGAAAATGCGAAAAGACAAACGTCGAAAATGCAAAAACAGGAGAAGATATTCATTGAGCACTTTGCCATACCATTTTTGTTCGACTTCCGGTGAATTTCACCATGCATCCATAGGCTAATTTTCTTATACAGGGTGGTTGAGGTAGTTAGTCATCTACTGTTGATCACATGGTCTGTCAACATTGATGTTGCGGGTTTGAGTCTCACTGCGCACTTCAAGGTTTTCTCAGAATACAGCCTCTTCCTCTCGAATAAAAACTGAACGCCATGGGTAAGCTGAGAAATTTCTGAAAGTGGCGTTAAATACCATTTAAACAAACAGAAACAATCTACTTTAAACAATTTTTTAATCATTTATTGATTCGCAGTATTTTATGTTAATTTTAAATTTGCTGCTTGTAAATTCAAGTCGTAAAATTACATACAATAAAGCCTTATGAACAAAGGCGTCTTAGACGTCTTATGTATTTATAAATGTCTTATTTAGTATAAACAATCATCGGAATATGTTATCATTAATTTCGTACCTGCTGAGACAAATATAGCAGGTCTACCGATGTTTTGAGCTCAATATCCTCTCCTATTATTTGTAAGGTTTATAAGAGTATATGTGTGACATTGTTGGAACCTCAATCATTTGGTCCTGTTGAGTTCAACTGTACGTTCATGATATATATAGAAAATTTTATATATGTTATAAAAATTGAGCTAGAATATTATAATATATATAACAGATGATGATTTTGAACTATAAATGTAACAAATGAATGCTATGCTTAATTCAATAATTTGTTTATCACATCCATTATTTACTGTCACTTTACCTTCTTTTGCAATTTTCATTGTATCATTAATAACTTTGTCTGATACGAATATGTATCGCGTTACTTTAAACCAAAATTTGAAGATGTTTCAGTTGCTCTGTTTTTATTGTGTCATTTAATCCAGACAGAATTTTAATAAAAGATGTCAGTGGTTGTTTTTGCCTTGTGTTATTTTTTTATGAAATATCAAAGGCAAAAACGCAAAATGTCCGCTCTGGTTAAAATTAAAATAATATTTATAGTATGAATTTTTAATGTTAACATATCTATGAAACGATGTGAAACTATTTACCTTTGTGTGAATTTAAAGTAAATTGATATAAGCAATGATAAAAGATTCATTTGGTCTATTCATAATAAAAAGGGCCACTTTGTCCTATAGTCAGAGTGGAAAATTTTAATTCTCTGATTTATTTTGGTTAGACTTTTTATTAGTTGCATTCTAACCAATCAGTCAAATGGCAGAATGTCTGTTAAAGTCAAAGTCTGCAATAATTTTATAGTGATTGAATGATCCCTACTAATTGTATTGTTTCATGTTAAATGAAGCAAAATCGTTATACTGGTTATTGTGTACATTTTTGTCTTTCAAATTTTATTTACTTTTCTATAATGGATTTCCAATCTTGTAATTTTTATATTAAGTCCATTTTAGAATATTGTTTTATGCGCATGCGTCAACAAGTATACAGTACTTGCACCCGTAAACGCAACACTTTGACTGATTGATAACTGATTGCTGACGGATTTTGGAACGCAGACTACATCCGTCCAAAATTATGAATCCGTCATTACCTTGGTAATCGTCAGTGATCAGTGCGATCAGTCCAATCAGTGCGATCCAGAATCCGTCATTTAATTATATGCATAAATCGGTTAGTTTATTGACGGATTCGTATAAATTAACAATTTAAAGATAAAACGGATTCTGCGTCATTTGTATATAATATATGCATTTATTATACCATTTTATATTATAATAAAATAAAAACATGCGTTTAAAAGAATTGTTAATACAATGTCTCGTTCTAAATGAATAAATAAGCATATTTAAAGAATTTTTTTTTTTATTTAGATTATATAATTAAGCACATTTCTTTAAAGCAGGACATATCTGTGAACCGAGTCCTGTAAACCTTCAAAAAACTTCTATTTTAGGCACATCAGTAACGAAGAGGTAAATGTTTTTTTCGTAATCCATTATTGATTCTCTTTTTTTATTCCCGCGACTCGTGATATCGGCCTGTTTTATTTTTTGCGACATGTTACATGTATATTTTTTGTCATATATTAAGCCGACCAGACTCCCCCAATCAGTAACTGATTTATTTCACATTTAGGAAAGAACGTGGCCTCTTTTTGACATCATTATTAGTTACTTAAATGTATGCCTGCGTGTTTTTATTTAGTCTACAACATTTTAAATACAATTATAAAACTGTTGTGTATAACAATTGTTGAACTGTTAAACAATCATTGTCAATCAAAACGCATTGTTTACTAAAATTTGTTTAAAAGTATACATACAATTACGCTGGATGGTTCCATTTGTTTCATGGCGTCCATTTTTTATTGGGGGTGGGGTGGGAGAAAGCCGGCGTACAGGTAAAAACCCGACAGTCTATTGCCAATTAAAGTGGAGTCGGGGGCACCCTATCTGCAGTCGTTCGAAAATCCGCAACCTGTAGACAGGCATGTGACAACTAGTAGATGACTAACCAATCAGCCACCTAGGCCCCAATAACGCAGGGGAGAATTGTCTGCGAATACTGAAGTTAAGCGTAAAAATGTGTTACAGATAGACACGTGTTTCAGTACGAAATAGTAATTTTTTTAACAAAACGTCATAATTTTTTTATGTCTTAACATTGTCATTACATTGTCATATCGATGAAACAGAACAATTTCAAAACTTGCCTTTTAAAAGAGTGTCATTCAATTTAAACAATAACTTATTGTATTGATTGATTGTTTGCTTTTCTTTCAGCGAGAGTATTTCAGCTTTATTCATGACGAGAATAAGTTAAATATAAATCAAATAGATTTGTTTGCTTGTTTACATATTGTTTAATCCACTTTCAGCAATTTTTCAGCTATATAATGACGTCCAGTTTTATTTGAGGAGGAAGCCGGAGTACCCGGATAAAACCCCCGTCCTCCAGTAGGAAAACTGGCTCCCTTTCAATTAAGTCGAATGCACCCTGCCTGCAGTGAGATTCGAACCCGCAACCTCAGTGTTGAAAGACCACGTGATCAATAGTTGATGAACTAACATCACCACTCGGCTCCTTCAATCAATTAGAGAAAGATGGACAAAAGGGCAATTTTGAATTCCACTTGAAAAATATGGGGTATGGGTTGGGGAGTAAGATTTACTTTTATTTTCGTGCATGGAGCGTGACACTCTCTGAACATGTTACTATGGTTCGCGGCAATTTTAATATGACCTGAACCACCCAACCCCCTCCCCAAACAAAAAAAAAACGGGAGAACATCCCATGTCCGCCAGCTGAGGCCGCGCTGGGCAGCTCTGTTAAACCTATCAACTAATTTCAAGTACTTCCTAATTTAAAGGAAACCATTTATACTTACATATCATTAACTGTGGAATGACTTTAACAGACATCGTAAAATAAACAAATTGCGACGGCTAAAATGCGAAAGCAGAATTGATTTTCGTATTACGCTTACATGTTCGCATTTGTAACTCATAAGCTTCGATATACAAACGCGGTTAGTAGTTTAATCTTTATTTGAGATTTAATTCTGTGTAAATTCATGTGACACAATGAGATAGTGAATAAAATATATAAATAGATGTTTTCGATTTTGTCGCAAATCTTATTCAGTATTATACACCGGAATAGTTTATTCTTTATTTGTTTGTTTGTTTGTTTGAATGGTGTTTAACGCCACTTTCAACAAATTTTTCAGCTATAACATGGCGTCCAGTTTTTATTGGGGGAGGAAGCCGGAGTACCCAGAGAAAACCCCCGACCTGCGGTAGGAAAACTGTCAATTAAGATTTGAGTCGAGTACACCCTGCCTGCAGTGAGAATCGAACCCGCAATCTCAGTGTTGACAGACCACGTGATCAATAGTAGACGAACTACCTTTTTTTAATCTTTATTAAAGACGAACTACCTTGACCACTCGGCCACCGAGGCCCCTTATTCTTTATTTGAGATTTAATTCTCTGTAAATTCATGTGACACAATGAGATATATAGTGAATAAAATATATAAATAGATGTTTTCGCTTTTGTCGTGAATTTTATTCAGTATTATACAGCGGAATTCTTAGGAATTGTGGCACATAAGTTTATTCTTTTTTTAATTTTGTGTAAATTCATTTCACACTATGGGGTAGTTAATAAAATATATAAATAGATGTTTTCGCTTTTGTCGTAAATCTTATTCAGTATTATACACCGGAATTCATAGGACTGTGGCAAAGAAAAAAAACTGATCAAACCGCGACAAATGATCTTTTTAAGCGTTTACAATAAAAAAACCTCGACCTCGGAGGTTAAGGTAGCAGTAACCTATTATTGATCAACAAGTTGTCTGTTCGATCCTTACAGCGAGATGGTGTGCTCGACACATCCCTATAAATTTGCAAAGAGCACCAGTTTTCCTGTAGAAGGTTTGCTGTTTCGTTGGGTACTCCAGCTCTTCCCAATAAACACTCGACGTCATATTATATAAACTAATATAATTTAAAAAAAATAGTGTTAAACAAACTTCAAACATCCATATAATGCTAACGCGAAAAGGCGAAGTGAAAAAATGTTACGATTTCGCCTTCATGTTTTTCGTGTTTCTCGCTTTTTCCGCTTTAAAACTTTTCGAAGACCTCGCATGCCAAGGCGTACATCTCGTATTTGTCTTCGAAAAGTTTTAAAGCGGAAAAAGCGAGAAACACGAATTTATTGTTCGTGTGGTTCTTTTTCATTTCTTTTTTAATTATTTTTTTAATAAAATGACACTATGTGATGTTTTTATGCCGTCAAAGATGCATGAGTGATAGATTTTTTCGGGAGGGGGGATTTCCATTTATCATTTATAACTTTTTTTTTATTAATAACTTTAGACCAGTTTTAGCCTTATTATTAGATAAAACGATCCATCAATGAGGACAGTTGACATTTTTATACTTCTAATATTTGCGAGTGAAACGAATTTTCACATTTCGAAATATTAATTTTACTAAACGGAAGTTGAATGGACGGATTGGAGCGATCAGTCCAAATCAATCCGTCAGATCAGTCAAATCGTTCCAAATCCGTCAATTGATTGGGAACGATCTGACGGATTGGGAACAGTTTGAATGATTTGACTGATTGATAACTGATTGGTGACGGATTTTGGAACGCTGACGGATCGCTGACGGATTGATAAACGTGTTGCGTCTTCAATCTCAAGTACTGTAGCTGTGAAAATTGTTAAGAGGCATGATATTTTATTAATTTATAATAATATAAATGTATCTAGTGATGCCAAGACATAGAAGGCGAGGAAAGAAAGGTCTTAACAATAAGCCAGAGACTATATACGATACTTCATCGTCAGATCAGTGCAGTTTTAACGATAAAAGATTATGTAGCCAAGAAATAAACCAGGAACGTGTAAACAATGGTGACCTGAATTGTAATCAAACGAACAATTCTTGCTAATATACAACAATGGCTCGTACACCGATTATGAAATGTCAGCAACATATTTCATAGAGACTTGGCATGAACGAATAAAAATGGCCAACGTTTACATTTTATAATAAAAAATTACCTGCAAAGTCTGACAAAAATTTTTTGTCAAACCATAAAGAAATAAAAAAAGGTATGACCATTTATATACGTTTTCATGACATATTTTAATTTCATTACATTAGTATTATCCAACAAACTAACTAACTTTACTGCATTGAGGAGCGTTTAGAAACTATGGAAGATATATTTTGAATTATTAAACGGTGGTCAACGCTTTCAAAATTAGGATAGAAACCCTTGAACATGGTTTTGACGTGTGAACCTATTGAAATTTGTGATGAATTTATGTACTTAGGTTTATTGTTTTATTCAATTCTTATTTTCGTATGATCGTTAAAATCATTCCCACCTTAAATACAGGCATACACATATTCATTGCCGTATAGAATTCATTGCATCAAAGACATAATTATGCGATATTCGTTTATTTTCAGAAAAAAACTTACATGTTCGAGCCTCAGAAATGCGTGGCTCAGCGGTGTATTTCTCTCTTGTTTAAGGCGAGTACAAATAATCTTTATATTGTCTAACTATGCATGCAGATTGTTTTTATCCTGCAACCATCAAATACATTTTAGACTAAAGAAAAACATGAAAAGTGTACTTCTAGCCGATTTATGACTTGAAGACTAAGGCTGATACGCTGACGTCACAAACAAATACAGTGTTCCACAACATGTCGTAAACCAGAACAGAATGGTAACTTTCATAAGGTAAAGTGAGGACAATGGTACAATGATGCTTTATTCGGCACTGTCAAATACAACAAACATGTATTTAGCTACTTTTGTTGTACACCAAATGTTATTATGGCAGGATAAATTCAAATATTAGACTACATGTCTGCTACTGTTGCCTTATTTTTCACATTTAATGAAAAACTGTTATTCAGGGGAAACAGGAACCTGTGACGTTAGCCATACTGGCCTTAGCTTTATTAAATAAGGGATATATCACTACGACTGCTACAAAGAGAAAAAAACGGTGACACATGATAACAGGGATTCTGTTTAATTGCATCACTGTGTTTGATTTATTGATCTAGCGAAAACTTGTTAGAATTAAAGCAAATGCGTAATATTATACTCGCATTTCATTGGGTAGTTAAAGTGTTCAACGATGTATAACGTTTGAAAAGTAATACACTGATTATGTGATTGATTAAATTGATTACTTCGTAACGTCTAGCCATCACATGAAAACACGTTAACAAACTATAATCAATGTGGGAAAATAGAGATAAAATGAAGATAAATTTGTTACAGCCGCTGGAAAGGTACACTGTTTGTACAAAAGGGACGAACAAGTTTGCCTCTTGTTGCGGCCTCTGTGAGCCTACCCTGTAAAATCTTCTAAAGAGGTCTTAAACTTGCAAGGAGCGTGTCACCATCCAAACATGACACTAAATATGATCCGCGGTCAGCATTTCCTTACTATAATCTCACGATCCCTGCAGCACCGAACGAGAAGCTTCCCCAATTTGATGTATTTTGTAGAATGTTGCGACACAGTCTAATACCCGTCTTAACTATCTGATAAAAAGTGTTAATTTCACAAAATATCGATTGGCACTTGTATTCCATAAATCATTATTTGTTAACATTCAACCTCCCTTTCCTCCAGGATTTGTCAATAGTTTAAAAATCATTACTCGACTAATATTAGGTTTAGTCAGTCAGAGGCGTGCTTTTGTTTGGACTTGTCTTACAAAGTACTTTGTTTTGGATGGTTTCTGTTATTAAAATAGTGTTAAAAATCAAAGTTTGTCCAAACTGTTATAAATAAAAAGGTGTCTATGTTGACAATGACGTTGAAACATATTAAAACAATATTCACAAAATTTAGTTCAAAGTGAGGGATTATGGGCTCTCTCTTGGACCGCTATTTCTTATCACTTTATGAACTATTTTAACACTAGAACTAATTTGGTCATATTTTGATTATACATATGTCTAGAATTGCGATGTGGTGTGCATTTAGGGTTTGCTATTGCAATTATTTTTACGACTCATGAGTGTCTAGAGAGTGAAGTCATTCTAATAATTTCAGAATCTCAGTGAACGAGTGGTTAAGGTACTTAGTCCTCTACTATTGATCACGTGTCTATCCAAACTGAGGTTGCTAGTTTGAGCAGTGTGATCGAGTCCAACCTTTATTTAAAAGGATTCATAGTTTTCTTTCAAAAGGTCAAATACTAGTAATTAAGGAAATAATTGCGGAATATAATAGGTTATGTGAAAGACTAATACTAAACATTTGAATTTTTACGTAAGAAGCGACTTCAGATACAGTATGTTTCTCTAAATATTGCTTTTGGTGTAAAAGGACTTGTTTAAGGCAAGTACATATTTGACAGAAGTTATGAAAAAATCCAACGTAAAGTCGAGAAAACAATTATACTTCTTCGATCAGAAGTTGACAGGAAATAAATCATATATATCGTACTACATGTAAGTAAAATATTACCAGTTTATTGTAGTTTTTATAAATTGTGACTTAATTCCGCGACACTTTTGCTGCTCATTTGGAGGTAGATTTGGCATTATAACTTTCATAATTCAATGACTACTACTGTGTCGTATCTATATTTCTTTCAAAATTTATAACGGACAACTAGGTGAATACATTCGGGCTTCCAACAGATCGACCAACAGAGCTACACACTGGTTGGATAGAGCCACTTTTGTTGGGGTGGGGGGTTGTAGGGCGTACAACGGAAAACCTTGCCATAATGGGGGATTTGTAGATTTCGACAAGAGTATGCTGCTATAGTGGGAAAAATTGTTCGCTTCTACTCGATATTCCATCCTCTTGCAGTTTCATTCTAAATTATCTGCTCTTTTCTTTCATGTCTCTATTTAATAATTGTTTGTTGACTTGTTTGCGTTGCATTGACATTTCACTTTCAAGATGGTGGCGGCAAGTTTTGAAAACTTTATATTTGTTATTATTATTATTTGTCACCTTAATATTTTGTCATATGACACTTCTTTCTAATGACTTCCTTTATCCGATATGATATAGTATAAACTCTGATCAGATGCAGGCACTGCTTACTCGACCAGAGCACCTGAGTGCACCTATGGCCAGTTGCAGGTAGCAGGCTTTGTCGTCCTTCGGCCAACCATTAATTGTATCTGATAATCATCATATATTTATGCCAAGTGTTATGTTTTTAAACGCTGGTGTTTTGGTTTTGAATGCCTAGTGTACAATATTTAGGATATCCATTTGTTCAAAAATTTAATGTCAAGACGTATTCAAGGGCCTTTTTACACATTATGAATACACATAACATGTTAAACAAATGGTGTACAGAATATGAACACAATGGAAAATGTTTAAAATTTAGACACTGTACAATGTTCATAGGAATTGTTCAGTGTGAAAAGTAAGATGTACTTCAATAAATAGCTTGTATTATCATCATATATATCGATAGTAAAAAAATATACCCCTATCAAAAAGCGTTTTGGATATGTTCATTTTATAATAATGTAAATATAAAATAAATACGTTAGCAGTATTGCTAAAGGCAAATTATCTTACAAAAAATGAGAGACGTTTATTATTTTCATATCCTTTATTATTACAGGAAACATTCATATTAAAATTTAAAGATTTTCTTAAGTTAAATGTCCATTTTAGCCCAAGAGTAACGATGGTCTCTTGTTGATCAACTAAATTGCTTTGTATGTTATGAAAGTATATAAATTAAGTAGTAGGATATCATTTAATATAAACTTGCATACACCATTGATACAATTATGCATATGAAACTACAAAAATGCATTTAAAATAGAAAAAAAGCAAAAACCATCAATCTCATTTATGTTAAATGCATAGATGGCATGTGCTGAAAGGAAAAACAACAAGATTGCAACAGGTAAATGTACATTACTCCAGATTAATAGTTAAAATTAAGTACATTTCTAAATAAACAGTATGTACAAATGCACAAAATGTCTATCAATCCTGCAAACGTTTATTGAAATCATCTTATCTTTTGCCTTACATTCCTTTTCCGCATGAAGTTATGCTCATTTTTAAACATGCAAACTCAGCTACCGCCACATTTTGCGGTTGTTACTAAAAAGCGTGTCCGATAGCGCAGTCTATCACATATTGTTATCTCATGTCTTAGTTTTTTTTTCTATTCGTAATTTAATTTGGATAGATAACCCTAATTCTTCTGTGCCCTAGAATTTGAATTGGATATCTGGTATGCCCATACGGGTTATAAATTCACATGTTATATGGCCCAAACTCACAAGTGGTATGTTATAAAGGAACATACATTTCAAAGACATCCTCCATGCTCCATGACTATTGAGTGTTTATTTTACGTCTATATCATTGAATTCAATCTCCCACAAACTGAAACAGGCAGACTTTCGGTGGTTATACTATGATTTTGGTTCTATAGAGCTGAAAACTGTAAACATCAGTGATCAAAAATAGAACACTTGATAAACGCAGGGTGTTCAATAACAGAAAAGATAAGGACATGTGTGATACAATTTATTACACCAATACATGTAAAATATTTGACAGTATTATTTTGGAAATGCGCATTATAAATTAACTGTAAATTGATTAACAGAGCGTCATGACCACTGCAAATAATTGTATTCACTGAAACATTTGTTTGTAAGAAACGAGACCGAGAACACAAAGGTAACTTGGAATACTAGATATTCTGAAGGGTTGTTAATGTAATCATTATGTTTGTTTTTGTAAATACATCAAAACAATAAAAAACAAACATCACATTTGTTACCTATTAAATTTAACACAAAGTGTTAAAATTTAGTAAACACTCGAATGTAAACAATTTAAACACAGACAGACGTTAAAACCTTGGTTAAAACTTGGACACTATGTGTACAGATGAACACATCTTAAACATAAAGGCTTACTTGTTTGCACACTATGCGGTATAATTTTAGGCAAACTTGTTGGTCGTTTAGACAACTGCTTGCAACACTTAATTGCTTACTGTTTACCGTCCAATTTTAACTGTCTTATGTTCACTGTTATTATTCACTCAATTTTGGTCGAGTAAATACATCGAATGTGCTATTGAATTGCAAAACAATATCTTTGCAGTACGTTCTGAGTACACTATGAAATATTCCATCAATAAACTGAATCTATACTCGGTCATTATATTGTGTTACAGAGGAATGAACACATGAACACGGGATTACGATATTATAGTATATTGTGTAAATAATGTTCCATGGACAACAACAAAGTTCGTTCTGTCATGAATGTTCGCCGGGAGTTTCACCAGAATTCACCAATTTAACTAGACGCCATAATCTGGATACAAATGTTGAAAGTGACGTCACAAGTAGAAACGAACAAAGCATATGCGTGTATTTATTAAATGCCTTATCAGCAGTTATTGCTGATATACAATTTTCCGCATATATATGACCAATGAGGATAATTTAATCTTGAAAGTTCTTATTTTATCGACAACATAATTAAGTCAAGTTGAAAATATGAGTTGCCGATAAACAGGGTAATAATAAATTGATAAAATAAGTTTTAAAGGATGATAGGGAAGATAGCGTCAATTCTAATCGGTCAATTCAAGGAAATTTTTACAAGAAATTAAGATTACTCGACCGTGTTTTTTTAGAATTTATACGACATTAGGTTGGATAGTTTAAAGTGTTAAGGTATTTTCATAATTATTTTAAGGATAAGCTTGACCATAGGTTAATTGTAAAGTGATGTTGTAACAAGCATAACATAAGCACAAGGCACTGCTTACTCGTCCGGAGCACCTGAGTGCAACCATGGTTTTTTTGGGTTCGGGTAACTCTCTTTTTTGTGTTTTCGATTTTTGTGTTGCCTTAGTCTAAATCCAGTTTTATAACTGTCCTTGACTTTTGGCTCTTGTTGTTCGGTCAGTTTTCTTTGCAATTTTTCTTATCAAACATGTAATACTATTAGTTAATCGTAAGTATTGATGGCACGGTTATGTTTTTTTTTAACTTTATTTTATACCTCACCAAATACTCTCGATAATACCAATGTCCGTCACATTTATATTGCTTTTG
Source organism: Limnoperna fortunei (assembly GCA_944474755.1). NCBI lineage: Eukaryota > Metazoa > Mollusca > Bivalvia > Mytilida > Modiolidae > Limnoperna > Limnoperna fortunei. Next base: position 58,768,786 of record OX104120.1, read on the forward strand.
TCATGTTATTTTTACCAATATGGGTTCTATGCACAGGACCATTTTCCATCAAAAATCGCTTTCATCAAAATGTCTAGAAACAATCGGTCAAAGATGAGTGTCGATAGTATTATTATACTTAAAAGCATACATATTGCCTTTAACGTCATATTAAGTTCACATTGAGCATATACAGCCCATATCATCAAACTATGTTTATCCTGAGCTAGATGACAGGCCAGTTGCGGGTAGCAAGCTTTGTCGTCCTTCCGCCAATCATTAATTGTATCTGACATTCATCATATATTTATGCCAAGTGTTATGTTTTTAAACGCTGGTGTTTTGGTTTTGAATGCAATATAGTGTGCAATATGTAGGATATCCATTTGTTCAAGAATTTAATGACAAGACGTATTAAAAGGCCCTGTTACACTTTATGAATACACATAACATGTTAAAAAATGGTGTACAGAATATGAACACAATAGAAATGTTAATCAGTAAAACACTGTACAATGTTCATAGCAATTGTTCAGTGGGAAACATTTTTCAAGAAAGTACTATGTGGTATGTTATAAAGGAACATTGCATTTCAAGGACATACACCATGCTCCATGACTATTGAATGTTTATTTTTACGTCTATAGCATTGAATTCGACCTCACACAAACTGAAACAGACAGACTTTCGGTGGTTATGCTGTGAGTGTGGTTCTATAGCGCTGAAAACTGTGAACATCAGTGATCAGAAATAGAACACTTGATAAACGCAGGGTGTTCAATAACAGAACAGATAAGGACATGTGTGATAAAATTTAGTGCACCAATACATGTAAAATATTTGACAGAGACGTATTTTGGAAATGCGTACTATAAAATAACTTTAAATTAATTAAAAGAGCGTCATGACTACTGCAAATAATTTTACACACTGAAACATTTGTTTGTAAGAAACGAGACCGAGAACACAAAGGTAACTTGGAATACAAGATATTCGAACGACATTTTAATGCTATCACTGTGTTTGTTCTTTTGTAAATGCATCAAACCAATTAAAAAACCATCAAATTCGTTTCCCGTGAAATTTAGCACCGTGTTTAAAATTATTAAACGCTCGAATGTACACATTTTAAACACAGACATACGTTAAAACCTTGGTTAAAACTTGGACACTAAGTGTAAAGATGAGCACATCTTAAACAAAAAGGTTTACTTGTTTGCACGCTATGCATGTATAATTTTAGGCAAACGTGTTGGTCGTTTAGACAACTGCTTGCCACACATAATTGCTTACTGTTTACCACCCAATTTCAACTGTCTTATATTCACTGATATGTTTCACTCAATTTTGGTCTTGTATATACATCGAATGTGCTATTGAACTGCAAAACCATATTTTTGCACTACGTTCTGAGTACACTATGAAATATGCCATCACTAAACTGAATCTATACTCGGTCATAATATTGTGTTACAGAGGAATGAACACATGAACACGGGATTATGATATTATAGTATATTGTGTTAATAATGTTCCAGGGATAACAACAAAGTTCGTTCTGTCATGCATTTTTGCTGGGTTTTTCACCAGAATGGTATTCTGAATTTCTCCCTCATTTAAACTAGATGCCATCATCCAGCTAAAATTATTTAAAGTGTCGTTACACCAACAAATGAACAAAGCATATTCGTGTATTTATTAAATGGGTTATCTGCAGTTATTGTTAAAATACAAATTTCCGCATAAATATGACCAATGTGGATAATTTAATCTTAAATGTTATTTTACCGACAACACAATTCTGTCAAATTTAAAATATGACTTGCCGATAAACAGGAAATAATAAATTGATAAAATAAGTTTTAAAGAATGATAGGGAAGATAACGTCATCGCTAATCGGTCAACACAAGGAAATTTTTACAAGAAATTAAGATTACGCGACCGTTTTTTGAAAGGAATTATACGACATCAGGTTAGATAGTTTGAAGTGTTAATGTATGTTGATAATTATTTAAGAATAAACTTGACAATATGTGACAATAGAGATGTTGTAAAAATCATTTAAAAAACCGTATTTATGATGTATAAATAAGCTGCTACTGTTTAAATAATTAAGCATTCTTGTTTAGTTTTTTTTTATAGTTTGTTTCATCATGCATGTTGAGTTTCCACCGGATGATTATCTCAATTAAATCTGCAATCCATTGATTTGCTGGAAAATGGCATTAAACTAAAAAAACCAAAATGCATGTTTTTTTGGGTTTTAGTCGGTCGTAAAAACTCCGGATTATTCCCTCGCCCTGATACAGCTGAAAAATTGTTAAAAGTGGATTCTAACTTACGTTATAACCATGAAACTGCAATGCAGGTGTGCTTTTGTCAAAATATCTAAAACGGAATGACTGGTAAGGTACAATCTTCCTCGCATGTATGACCAATGTTAATCTAATAATATGTATATTCTGGTTATTGGTTCTTGAGTTTGTTGGTATCTTGAACTTTGGTTTGTAGATTGTCTTTTTAAAATGTTTTCCTCATGTTCGGTATATTGTTATTACCTTCTTATAATCTGTAAAGTTCATCATGTTACCAGCGGAGAAAGAGATGTGTTGAGGATAAAAATGTTAATCATAAACTATTGTGATTGAAAGACCTTTGCTTAATTAATCAAGAAAGGAAGTAAGTTTTCACATAACTATCCGATTACACTGCCATTTTTTTGAAAGAAATCATTTGACATGAAGGTGGAAACGTAACAGTGTTAACGTGCGTTCATAATTGTTTAAAAGATAAATAAAATGTCACCAAAGATACCAATAATTAAGAATACTGGTAACTGTTTAACAGATTCTTCTCTATGGTTTGTTTTCGATTTTTATATTTACTGTTTTCTATCCTCTCTTGTAAATTGCTGTTAGCGGTTATTATTATTTAAACTTACTGTTATTTGTTTTTGGAAAAAAATGTTAACCTGTTAATGACACCATCTTACCCCCCCCTAACCCCTCCCCTCCTCCCCCCAGGACAGGCAAATTTCAATTAATGACTTTGCATGTTATTTTAACATCAGATACCTTTACTATTACAAATTAAAAAAAACACACGATGTGTTAATATTAAACAATACCACATGCTTATAGTAAACTTTTACTATTTGTTTACAGTTATCCATATCCAATAAAATTGGTCACTTGATTTTACTTCGCTATTAAATTCTACATATAAGGTATTTTAAAAAAAATATTTTTATGTTTTCTTTCTTTCTTTCAATACATATTATCAAGATAAAAAATTGTTATTACACGTTTACATATAAATTGATTTGAATCATGCAATTTAACATCTACTGCACTTTCGTTTTCAATGGTATTATATTTGTAACAAATTAATGTGCTCTATTTCCGCATTCAGTACGAATACATTTCCTTATTGCAGTGATTTAATGTTATTCCTATCACAAGTTAAGCATGCTCCAGCGTTTATGTTATTTGTGCCATTATCACGCTGCGTTTATATTATTCATGCCATTATCTTCCTGCCTATATGCTATTTGTGTCATTGTCACAATACGTTTATGTTATTTGTGTCATTGTCACCCTGCGTTTAAATTATTTGTGCCATTATCACCTTGCTTTTATGTTATTTGTGCCAATGCCACCGTACGTTTATGGTATTCGTGCCATTATCACCATTATCAAGCTACCTTGATGTTATTTCTGCCATTTTTACCGAATGTTTATGCTATTCGGGATATTATCACCCTGCCATGCCATTATCACCCTGTCTTTATGTTTTGTGCGCCATTGTCACGCTGCCTTTTTGTTATTTGTGCCATTGTCGCCCTGTCTTAATGTTATTTGTGCCATTGTGTCCCTGTTTTTATGATATTTTTGCCATTGTCATCCTGCTTGTATGTTATGTGCGCCATTATTTACCTGCCTTTCTGTTATTTGTGACATTGTCACAACACGTTTATGTTATTTGTGCCTCTGTGGCCCTGCATTCATGTTATTTGTGCCATAATCACCCAGCCTTTATTTAATTTGCGCCACTTTCACCCTTCGCTTATGATATTTGTGCCATTATGACACTGTCTTTATGTTATACGTGCCTTTATCACCCAGCTTTTATGTTTGTTTGTTTGAATGTTGTTCAACTTTCAGGAATTTTCCAGTTATTACTTGGCCTTTAGGTTTTATTGGGGAGGAAGCCAGAGTACCCGGAAAAAGCCCCGATCTTCAGAAGGAAAACTGACAATCCTTGTCAATTAAGATAGAAGTACATCCTGCCCAAGTTAGACTCGAACCCACAACCTGAGTGTTGACAGACCACGAGATCAATAGTAGACGAACTACCTGAACTACCTTAACCACTCGGCCACTGAGGCTCCTTGCTTTTATGTTATATGTGCCATTGTCGCACTGTCTGTATGTTGTTTGTTCCATTTATCACACTGCGTTTATGTTAGTTGTGTCATTGGCACCCTCCCTTTAAGTTATTTGTGACCTTGTCACCCTGCATTTATGTTATTCGGGCCATTATCACCCTGCTTTTATGTTATTTGTGCCATTGTCGCCCTGTCCTAATTTTATTTTTTTTCCATTTGTCATCCTGCGTTTATGTTATTTGCGTCATTGGTACCCTGCGTTTATGTTATTTGTGCCGTTGTCGCCTTGTGTTGATGGTATTTGTGCCCTTATCACCCTGCGCTTATATTATTTGTGGCACATTCACCCTGTCTTTCTGTTATTTGTGCCGTTATCGCCTTGTCTTGATGTTATATGGACCAATTGTCACTCTGCGTTTATGTTATTTGGGCCAATCGTCACTCTGCGTTTATGTTATTTATGCAATTGTCACTCTGCGTTTATGTTATTTGTGTCATTATCACCCGCGTTTATCTTATGCATGTCATTATCTCCCTGCCTTACTGTTATTTGTCAAATTGTCAACGTACGTTTATTTTATTACGTACCTTTTTGGTCCTGCGTTAATGTTATTTGTGCCATAATCACCCTATCCTTTTTTGCGCCATTATCACCATGTGTTTATGTTACTATTACCATCGTCATTATGCGTTTATGTTATTTGTGCCATTATCGCCCTGCGTCTATGTTATGCATTCCATTGTCACCCTGGCTTTATGTTATTTATGCCATTGTCACCCTTTGTTTATGTTATCTGTGCCAATATCACCCTGCCTTGATGTCATTTGTGCTATTATTGGTCTGTGTTTATAGTATTTGTGCCAATGTCGCCTTGTCTTGTTGATGTTATTCGTGCCATTATCGCCCTGCCTTTATCTTTATTTGGGCCATTGTCTCCTTGTCTGGATGTTATTTCTGCCATTATCATCATTCGCTTATGTCATTTGTGCCATTATCACCCTGTCTTTATGTTATACGTGCCATTATTACCCGTCAATTATGTTTAATTGAATGGTGTTCAACTTTCAGGAATTTTAAAGCTATTTCATGGAGTCCAGGTTTTAGGGGTGGAGGAAGATGTTGACCCGGAAAACGCCCCGACCTTCGGAAGGAAAACTGACAATCCTTGTCAATTAAGATTGAATTCAAGTACATCCTGCCCACAGTAGAGCCAAACCCACAACCTGAGTGTTTACATACCACGTGATCAACAGTTGAAGAACTACCTTAACCACTCGGCCACTGAGTCTCCTTGCTTTTATGTTATTTGTGCCAATATCGAACTGTCTCTATGTTATTTGTTCCATTGATCACACTGCGTCTATGGTATTTATGTCATTGGCAACCTCCATTTAAGTTATATGTGGCCTTGTCAACCTGCATTTATGTCATTCGTGCCATAATCACCCTGCCTTTACGTTATTTGTGCCATTGTCGCCCTATCTTGATTTTATTTGTGCCAATTGTCACTCTGCGTTTAAATTATTCGTGCCATTGTCCCTCTGCGTTTATGTTATGCATGTTATTATCACCCTGCCTTTCTGTTATTTGTGCCATGTTTACCCTGTGTATATGTAATTTGCGCCATTTGTACCCTGCGTTTGTGTTATGTGTGCCCTTGTCGCCTTGTATTGCTGGTATTTGTGCCCTTACCACCCTGCGCTTATGTTATTTGTGTCGTGTGCACCCTGCCTGTCGTCGCCTCGTCGTGATGTTATTTGGGCCAATTGTCACTCTACGTTTATGTTATTTGTGTCATTATCACCCGCGTTTATGTTATGCATTTCAGTATCAACCTTACTTTCTGTTGTTTGTGAAATTGTCACTGTACGCTTATGTTATTTGTACCTTTGTGGCACTGCGTTTATGTTATTTGTGCCATAATCACCCAGCCCTTATTTGTCTTGCGCCATTATCACCATGCGTTTATGATACTATTGCCATCGTCATTCTGCATTTATGTTATTTGTGCCATTATCGCCCTGCGTTAATTTTAAGCATTCCATTGTCACCCTTCCGTAATGATAGGTGTGCCATTGTCAACCTTTGTTTATGTTATTCGTGCCAATATCACCCTGCCTTTATGTCATTTGTGCTATTATCGGTCTGCGTTTATATTATTTGTTCCAATGTCGCCCTGTCTTATTGATGTTATTCGTGCCATTATCGCCCTGCTTTTATGTTTATTTGGGCCATTGTCTCCCTGTCTTGATGTTATATCTGCCATTATCACACTTCGCTTATGTCATTTGTGCCATTATCACCATGTCTTTATGCTATACATGCCATTATCACCCTGCAATTATGTTTAATTGAATGGTGATCAACTTTGAGGAATTTCTCAGCTATTTCATGGATTCCAGTTTTTAATGGGGGGAGGAAGAGGTTGTACCCGGAAACCGCCCAACCGTCGGAAGGAAAACTCACAACCCTGGTCAATTAAGATTGAAGTCAAGTACATCCTTCCCGCAGTTATAGCCGAACCCACAACAACCTGAGTGTTGACATACCACGTGATCAATAGTAGACGAACTACCTTAACAACTCGGCCACTGAGGCCCCTTGCTTTTATGTTGTTTGTGCCAATATCACACTGTCTGTAAGTTTTTTTTTCCATTTATCACACTGCTTTTATGTCATTTGTGAATTGGCAACCTCCATTTAAGTTATTTGTGGCCTTGTCAACCTGCAGTTATGTTTTTCGTGCCATTACACCCTGCCTTTATGCCATTTGTACCATTGTCGCCCTATCTTGATTTTATTTGTGCTATTTGTCAACCTGCGTTTATGTTATTTGCGCTATTGGCACCCTGCGTTTATGTTATTTGTGCTATTATCGCATTGTATTGATGGTAGTTGTACCCTTATCACCCTGCGATTATGTTATTTGTGCCATGTTTACCCTGCCTTTCTGTTATTTGTGCCGTTGTCGCCTTGTCTCGATGCCATTTGGGCCAATTGCCACTCTGCGTTTAAGTTATTTGTGCCATTGTCACTCTGCGTTTAAGTTATGCATTTCATTATCACCCTGCCTTTCTGTTATTTGTGAAATTGTCACCGAACGTTTATGTTATTTGTACTTTTGTGACCCTGCGTTTATGTTATTTGTGCCATAATCACCCAGCTTTTATGTGTTTTCCACCAATATCACCATGCGTTTATGTTACTTTTGCCATTGTCATTCTGCGTTTATGTTACTTTTGCCATTGTCATTCTGCGTTTATGTTATTTGTGCCATTATCTCCCTGCCTTTATGTTACTGATGCCATTGTCGCCCTGTCTTATTTTATTTGTGACCTTGCCACCCTGCCAATAAATTATTTATGCCATTGTCGCCCTTTCAATATATTATTTTACAATTATCACTCTGTCTTTATGTAATTTGTGTCATTGTAACACTGTATTGATGCTATTTGTACCATTTGTCACACTGCGTTTATGTTATTTGTTCCATTGTAACCCTGGAATTATGTTTTCGTTCATTATTACCCTACCTTTATGTAATTTGCCCAATTGTTGCCGTGTCTACATGTAATTTGTATCATATGTCACCCTGGCTTTATGTGATTTATGTAATTTTTGCCTTGTCTATATGTTATTTGCACCATTGTTGCAATGTATGTATGTTATTTGTGTCATTCGTTAACCTGCCTTTATGTGATGTGTGCCATTGACGCCCTGTCGATGTTAATTCTGCCATTTGTCACTCCGTTTATGCTATTAGTACCATTATCACCCTGAATTTATGTTATTTGTGCCATTATTGTCCTGCCTTTTTGTAATTTGTGCCATTGTTTTCATGTCTAGATGTTATTTGTGTCGTTATCACCTCTCGCTGATGTTATTTGTGCCATGATCACCCTGCGTTTATGTTATTTGTGTCATTTGTCACCCTGCGTTTATGCTATTTGTGTTATTTGTCACCCTGCCTTTATGTAATTTGTGCCATTGTCACCCTGTGTTTATGTTATCTATGCCATTTGTTACTCTGCGTTTTTGTTATTTGTGTTATTTGTTATTTGCCCTTATTTTTGCGCCATTGTCACCCTGAGTTTATGTTATGCATGTCATAGTCAAACAGTCTTTATGTTATTTGTGCCATTGTCACCCTTTGTTTATGTTATTCGTGCCAGTATCACTATTCCTTTATGTCATTTCTTCTATTATCACCCTGCATTTATGTTATTTGTGCCAATGTCGCCCTATCTTATTGATGTTATTCGTGAAATTATCGCCACGCTTTTATGTTATACGTGCCATTATCACCGTGCCTTTATGTTATTTGTGGCGTTGTCACCCTGTCCTAATGCTTTGTGTGCAATAAGTCACCACGCATTCATGTTATTTATGCCTTTGTCACCCTGCCTTTATGTTATTCTTGCCATCACCACTCTGTCTTTTTGTTATTTGTCCTATTGGTAGCTGAAAATGTGATGACAGTGGTGTGAAACGCCATTGAAACAAACAAACAGGAATCAAATACTAAATATCAAATTACTGCTATTTCGAGATCATAGCATGTTTGATTGTATTGTTGAAAAACCGTGTCCGACCCTTCATCAGATTCAAAGCTACGGTATGTTTTAACTATTTACGCAATCAATCATTGATGTTTAAAGAAGAGCAAAAATAATATTAAGATTTCACAGCATCACAACATAGTGAAATATCGTTGTATTGTCTAATTTGGACTTCTGTGCTCATATTAATGTGTTTACAATAAATCTTATTGTTGAAACTTTTAAACTCTCTCGAATTATTATAAGTGTTATGTTGTGTATTCTTATGTTTTTAACCCGTTATCTCATATCTTTATGTTTACAAAGCATGCATTCTAATCCAATTTTAGCATATAAGAATTCCGAGTTTACTTAGAGAAGGTGGGTTTTGCACAGGGTACTTCAGCCCCTTTAAAAACTTCACGCCATGATATAGCTAAACAAATTGCAAACACGATTTCTTACGGACGCACGGACAGACGGACAAACTGATCACAAGGGCGTCGGACATACAGTGACGGGCCATAATTAGCTTAACCTCACATGGAAATAGAAAATTAATTGAGATTAAAATAGCATCAGAAACGAAATTACACCTAGAACTTTCGTGATTAAAACATTATTCACGTAGCACCTGCATATACAGTTTATGATGTTGTTGTTTCTGTTGAATGTTGTTTGACGGCACTTGCAGCAATTGTTTAGCTATATCATGGCGACAAGTTTTGATTGGGGAGGAAGCCGGAGTACCCGGAGAAAAAGCCCCGACCTTCGGTAGGAATATATAGAGTTTATGAATGTCAGTTAATATAATGTTCAAGTCAATATCGGAGTATACACAATTTAAAGCCATCATGTATAAAATGATAACGGCCTTACAATATACAGTTATCACATGAATGTTGAGTAAACTGTCGAATTATTGCTTCAAGGTGCTGGCCATGACTTGAAAACTGTCGGGGGCAACAGTTACGAAGTCATCTCATGCACCGAAGAGCAATAATTTGACTAAAACATGCATAAAAACAGTTTTATTAACTTATAACAACTGTAAGTTTGTTATCACATGGTAACTATACATGTAACTATTTTGTATCTTAAGAATTGATGTGAATAATAATAAAGTCTTTATATATTGACTTGAAAATTGCAAGTGTGGAAAGTATTGCATGTGTAGTAAAGTTTGCCGCAAAAATGCAGCCAACCCGGATGTTAAAACAATCATTCAATCTATCAACCTACATGTATATTAAATGCACTAATGATCACCACCCCACATTCACGTCGTGCATTTTAATTTGTAGTAACATTGTTCTCTATTGGATTCCAGAGGCGACAGATCATTGTTTAATGTTAAATAACTAATGGAACTTATCACAAAAGTACTCATATTTAATCTGCCTTGTTATTGCATACAATGTATTACTGTATACCTTATTGATATCATAATGGCAAATTAATTGCAATATATAATGATTATTCATAATATCAAAGAAGAAAGTTTTTACTAAAGTAACTACGATTATCTTTATTAGAACATTGCCTTTATCTTGTAGGCATTGGAAGACAATATGCTATGACACTTTCTCAACTGTAATGAATTTCAAACAAGCCAATGAATAGTATTTTCATCATGAATAATCTCATACAGTGATTTATTTGACCAGTGTGGTATCAATCATAATTTTACAATCTGTTTTAATTCTGATAATAATAGGCTCTTTTAGGACAGTAACATGTCCTGTGTAAACTGTTTTAGACATTTGAATTTTAGATATTGATTGTAAAATATATTAGTTTAAATTCAATATCTAAGGAAGAATAAGAATGATTTCTTCAGAATAATATATGTAATACAGTCATGCACTTAATCAAATTCATTTCTAGCTAGTACATTCAACTTTTAATGAATGACCTTTCTTTATGGGATCTGGTTAATAAAATTGATAATTAGTGAATGTTACTGAATAATGTTTAGTGTCATATTATTGCGCTCTGGATCTCCATTTGTGCATTTGTAAATACTTTCATACTGTATAATATGGATTTTAAACCCACTAATTATATGCATTTGTCAAATATTGAACTATTTATAATTATAATTGTGAACGAATTATGCATAATCAATGGAACATATAGAAATACCTCAGGCATTAAATGTTAATTGTACTAGTGTCAGCATAAGATCGAACACAATGAACAAAAAATTGTCTATTAATGAAATCCTTTGCTCTTTCATCATATTACTATTGTAAGTAATTAATAATATAGGAATGTTTCTATTAAAAGGGCATTTTTTGTGTATTATTTGACCCAATCCATATTGGTATATTTTTACATGTATTCTTGGATCTATACACATATAAAAGCTGTACTACAGTTGTACTTCCGTTGCATGTTCTATGATCAAAACTGACGATACTATAAACTGAGTTGAATTATACAACTTATATCTTGTTCTGATGGAGTGTCTGTGTATCGTGTGTGTGTGTGTGTGTGTGTGTGTGTGTGTGTGTTTGCGTGTATAAAGTGGGTGGAGTGAAAAACATAATCAAGTATAACATTGTTAGACAGTTATTTTCGGATACTACACATATTTACTATACTGGTCTGCACCAAAGTCAAGACCCACCATGCCTCGTATTCTTTATTTCTGACACAAGCTGAGCATGCTCTGCAACTGAAAAAATATTTATATAAATTACCTGTGTGCTTCCCTCTGAAAAATATTTATATAGCTATGTAATGATGGCAAGCACCACTTTATAGACATAACTTAGCGTCCTTCTCTTATGGCCCGACTTTGTCTGACCCTGTGTGACGGTGAAAGTACTAGAAGCTGCATATTTAAATATAACCTTTCTGCTTACGAAATGCTGTAGATTCAATTACCATTACAGTATTTTTTATGAAAGAGTGTAAGCAGAACGCTTATACATTCACACATAGAGTGAGTTAGGGGACAAAGGCCAGCCCATAAATAAGAGTTATACCCCATACAATCATCCTACAAATACTGTATGTCATTCAATCTCGGGAAATAAAAAGGTATATTTAAGTGCTACTTGTTAAATATTAAAGACTACTACATGTCCTTTATGGCAATTTAAAGGGGACAGAGGCAAGACTATACATAAATTAAAATGTGGTACGTGTATTATCACATCGACGCAAATAATGTTCTCTACTGTCAACGAGTCACTTAAGTATTCCTAGTCAATTTTGAATTTCTCATAGTCAATAACGAATGTACCCACCATTTGCTGTAACGAATGCGCGACATCTCCATGCATTGATTGGGTAAGATAACAAATTCGTTCTTGTGGAATATTGTTCCTTAACTCCTGCAGCGCAATTTTAAGCTGACGTAACGTGATCGGCGGTGGTTGGCGTTTTTTTCAGTTTGTTGAAGTTGAACTCATAGGTGTTCTATCAGATTCACGTTAGGAGGAAAAAAACTCTGGCAACGGGAAAGTGTTTGCGTTGAGGAAGGTACCTGTGACGCGAGCGCGGGCATTGTATTGTTTAAAAACGTCAAAACGTCAAAATCCTGATGTCCGAGTGGTGCCGTCAAATTTCCATTAATCACTATGAAATTTGTCGAAGATTAGGAGAAATGCATCTCCAAACGATACCTTTTTCGCCACCCGGACGTTCTATCTCCTTAACACATTGGTCAGCGTATCGTTCACTGCGACGCCGCCAAACACGTATTCCCATGTCACGTTGTCTTAAGTGAATACGCGATTCATCGGACCACAACACAGATGATCATTGTCTCTGTGTCCATCGTTGACTCGCTCGTGTTCGTGTAAGTTGGTGTCGATGCCGCTGAGGATGGCATGTTTTTTCGTAAAGGTCGTTTTGCTCCGAGTCCATTTTGGCGTATTCGGCGTCTAACTGTATTGGATTCAATTGACGTGAATTCCATTATTCTCACGTGACGTCTGTACGTCGGTTCGGAATCGATCTCTTAAATGCTATAGGCGAATATTACAGTCTTGTTGAGGGGTCGTTGCTTGTTGTCTTCCTGGGCGTGGCCTGTCGTTTACTGAACCGGTCTGCTGATGTCGTTGGGCAAAGTGAGTAATTATCGACGAAAACATCGTGCGCTTTTACGTGATAATTGAAGGAGAGAAAGGTTTAAAAAAAAATCAGTGGATCATTAATGTATCGATTGGTTACTTATTGATTTTAAAACACATCAGATCTACCTTTATCAATTTATGAAACTTTTGTAAACATCAAAAATATTCCCAACAATAGTGTTTCCTTTTCATTGGCACTCAGTATACATTTTTGTAGGAGTGAACAAATATGAATGTAAGTATAATAATGACAAAATGGTCGTTAATTGTTTTATGCTTTTAAAGGAATGTAACACACGAAACAAACTGGTTATTCGAAAGTCAAACAAAGTCAAATTAAAGTCAAGCAAAGAAAGAGTTCTACTGTGTTGTGGTCAGACATGAGATATTTAATATAAAAGGACACACACACATACCCTCTCACACACAGTGTTAACAATCTACGTCTTACAGTGTTTGGCTTAATTTGTAGAAGTATATATTAAAACTTTGATATTAACCCCGTATTTCTGATGTATGCATAAATTGTGTGACAAGTATTCCTTCTATATCGACCTAGATTGATATGAAATTGTTTCTCATATTATTTTTGTGTAAAGTATTCATTCATGCGACATCATAAGAATGTATTATACATCATGTGTAATAAGTAAACTAGAAAAAATACAGATTGTGTTATAACCTGATACCCATTTCCATTATCCATTGCCTGGCAACTAGCCCTTTCATCCCTCCCATTATGGTCCCACCAGTTATGTTGAACTCACTTCGACTGATTTCGAGTGATTTAGAAACCACATTAAGATACGCGAACACAACATCAAAATTTAAACAGGCACCATTTTCAAATTAAAATTTAATACTTATTTAACCGGACCACATACAACATTAAATGTACTACATGTGTGTGCAATATGTTACATATGATTAATACAATTGTGCTACTTAAAACGTATTGTTCAAGTTCAGTAGATGTTAACAACTCAGGTAAAAAAAGATATCCGACACTTGTTTTAAAATGATGTGTACCATGTGATTTAAGTTAAAACCACACTTGATAATGTTTCGACAAGTTTACACGGAAAATAAGTGAAAATAGACATAATGAAATTTTACATACTGTGATACATAATGAGGTGACTAATTTTTGATATACGACAACAGGCAAGGTAAATGATGTTTACTAATATACCAATTCTGATATAATAGTTCAATGGATTCAGGGTTATATAAAAAGCGTGAATTATATTGAGGTTTAAGCAAAACGATGGTGATTCTAATATGGCGTCATTAAAACACTTTGGGAACAAACCCCACTCAAATAGTTGAATATAAAAAATCATGTAAAAACAACAGTATTTGTTGTTAGTTTCGGCTTCAGGGCAACATATTTGTACATGTGCAATTTGCTAACATTTTGTGTTTGTTATGACTTTACCAGCCATTTCTTGTATTCTGATTGTAAAATTATAAGGTTAATGTTAATAAATATGTTACTTCGTTTTTCATTTAAATTTCTTCTAATTTTATACCAAATATTACACATTATGAAATAGAAAAAATGGTAAATAAGGATAATACTGGAAGTTGGAACAACCAAAATAAATCTGTACGCGCGAAATTCAAGATTTCTTTATCTTAATATCAGAATTGAAATAATTCGTTGCTGACCAAATTGGAATATTTAAATATGGATAGGCCTTATATTCATTATATTTTAGCATTCCCTAACGCTCGTTGCAAATATTCATGAATATAATTCCTACCTGAATTTAAATAATCAATAAAGTTTTGGCAGCTATAAATTATTTCTTAAGCATTCATATAAATACATTCATCGAACACATAATATTAGTGTTGCCTTAGTATGACGGTGTTGCGAGTGCGTTTTGAGATTCTACTTTATATATATTGTTCTGATTCATCAGTTGCGGGCGATTTACAGTTATTTTGTTACCTTTCGGTCAACAGTGATTGATATTAATTAACAGTTTAAGGTTTGACATGTGGGCACCAAAGATTGATGATTCGTTTGCTAAAGATATTTAGTCTGTGTAGTATCTTTCTTTACTGGTTTTGACTTATCATGGCCGATTGAGAGTCAAAAGCAAGACGCGTATTTGGTATTTTTGTTTGCTTGAATTTACCTGCAATTTTTGGCTGTTTCCTCTGTCAAAAAGTGTGTTTGAATATTTCCCAATTGATGAAACAAATCCCAACAGAAAACTGTGAAAATGCGATTTCTATATCATTCATGGCTCGCGTTGGAGGGCGACCAACCGTTCAGTTTTCATTCGTATTTCGTTATATTATGAAATATTTTATCAAATTTTAAGAAGATTGGATAAGTTCTTTGTTCTGGAAGTGCAGATCAAGACTCGTCTAATTCGGTTTGAAAGCAAAGAAGTTATTAAAACAAACAGTTAGCTCTGTCAATATCGTCTATAAGTAATCTATCACCAATTAGTAATAGTGGTATATCACAACGGTATGGTTTTATGTCCGATATAAATATCCGACGCAAGTGTTTAAAATTAATTTTTAGCCTTTTCTGTTTAACGAATCGAATCACTTAAGTACTCACAGTCAATTCTGAATTTTCATAGTCAATAACGAATGTGTCCGCCATTTGCTGCAACGCATGCGCGACATCTCCGTGGCATTGATCGGTTTAGATGAGGAATTCCTTCTTGAGGAATATTGTTTCATTCCTCTTGCAGCACAATTTTATGCTGACGTAACGGGATCGGCGGTGGTTGGCGTCTTCTTACAGCTTGTTCAAGTTTATCCTACAGGTGTTCTGTCGGACTCTAGTCAGGAGAAAAAGCTGGTC
Organism: Limnoperna fortunei; assembly: GCA_944474755.1. NCBI lineage: Eukaryota > Metazoa > Mollusca > Bivalvia > Mytilida > Modiolidae > Limnoperna > Limnoperna fortunei. The sequence continues at coordinate 58,784,613 of OX104120.1, forward strand.
TTGGAAGAATGCGCACATTGTTTGCGTTGCGTTGAGGAAGGCACATGTGACGCGAGCGGAATGAGTGCGGGCATTACCTTGTTGAAAAACCTCAACATCCTGATGTCCACGAAGAAACGGGATAACAGAAGGCCGTAACACCTGTACCGTCAAATTTCCATTAATCACAATGATATTTGTCCGGTGATTAGAGGAAATGCCTCCACGAAAACCATAACGCTTCCACCACCCCAACGGTCTGTCTCCTGAACACATTTATCAGCTTATCGTTCACCTCGACGCCTCAAAACAAGTGTTCGTCCGTCACTGTGTCTCAAGTGATAACGCGTTCCATCGGACCACAACACAGACACAGATGCCCATGCCCGGGTTAGCATTTTTCCTCGGAAAGCTTGTTTCGCTCCGAATCCATTTTGGCGTAGTCGACGTCTAACTGTATTGGATCCAATTGGCCTTCCGTGCGTTTCAATCGTCTCACGTGACGTCTGTATAGCAGTTCGGAATCGATTTCGTAAATGGTGAAGGGGAATATAACGGTCTTGTTGATGGTCGTTGTCTTCCTTTGGCGTGGCCTGTCGCTTACTGAACCCTCTGCTGATGTCGTTGGGCAAAGCGAGTAATTTTCGACGGTGAACTATGCATCCGACTGGAGATTTTACATCATGACTTCCCTCTTTGGATCATGCCAAAAACCTTATGTCGCTTGGTGTCTGAAAGCCTTGGCATTATCACATTAGTATAGAGTAAACCTTGAAATCTTAAGATAGGATTTTTGTAGCCGTAAGAAAAGGTTAATAAATGGACTTCTTTTGAGGTTATTCATGCATTTCTACATGCCACAACGAAAATTTTGCGCATTTGTACGTGGTTACTGTAGGAGAAAAAGTTTTAAAAATCAGTGGACCATTAATGTATCGATTTGTTAGTTAATGATTTTGAAACACAATCAAATTTATTAATTTATTTGCAAATTTATTAAACTTTTACACATCAAAAATATTCCGAAACATAAAGTGTTGCATTTTCATTAGAACTCAGTGTACATGTATCTATTTTCGGGTACATTTTATTCATTATTTGTTTTTCCAACTTCGAATATCAATAACAATAAATAAATAAATAAATTGAAAACAGTGGTGGGACATTGGAAATTTTCACTGTTACTGTAAAGTATAGAGAAATGGGTAGGGAAGCAGAATTTAACCTTTTGTAGGGCTACAGTGAGCCTATTATTTTCTGCAAAAGGGGTCGTGCAAACACGCTTCCAACTACAGTCGGGCATTCCCTATTATAACATTTCAACCCCCCTAGCCGACCCCAAAAGTGGAGGCCTTCCTCACCTGGGGACGCGCTGGACAGTTCTGTGGGTAGATCACTGAGAACACTCCAAGTATGGTCCCAGAATATAATATGAACTATGATTATTATAATCATTTTTGCATATAGTCGTTATGTTTGTTTTTGGTTTAGTCACAGGATCGTTGATTTCCAACTATCCGTACATTTTTTTTGGTTTAGTCGAATTTTGCGCATAATCGACTTACATGCTTGGTTTAAACCTATGTATTGCTCAGAAAAATCAGATGTTCCTAATCCTTTATTGTTAAGTTCTGTTTTTTAGTTCACTGTAAAATTTTTACTATAGTCTAAACTAAACATTATTATTTCTTTGACACCACCCCCATTCCGCATAAATATACTATCTAACCAGTTCCCTATAAATTTCCTGAAAGTCGAGGAATAAATGATAATATTATCAGTTACCTTCGTTATTACCCTCGTGTATGGAAATTGTACCACCTGAAAGTACTTCTGTCCATAGTACTTTCAGGTGGTAAAATTTCCATACAGCCGGTGTATAACGTAGGTAACGAATTTATCCACCGCTTACAAGTGTAAAAGGCTGAAAATAGGTTCTTCTGCCGTCGAAAATAAGCTAAATGGGCAACGTCTTCAGAGTTGCTCGCAAAACATTATACGTTTTTAGGCAGAAAATGCCCATTTTACCAAGTCGAGTATAGTACCTTCAGTACCAACCTCAGACTTAGCGAGTTTAAAGAGTTTTTATTTTGTTTTACATTGTTTTTCCTACTTTTGGTATTTTGGCGCCTCAAGTCACGCTATCATAACGTCAACAGACAATGACTTAATTCATATTTATGTGTGTCAGTTTGAATGTAGGGTAGGGAAGCCGTAGATAACGATCTCTTTATCTTGAAATTATGATATAACAGTATCGTTTTCCCGAAATAACGATAGACTGTTAAATCGATTTCTCGATAAAAAAAAATTTCGTCTTATTTTTCATGTCCCCTTCCGTCGTAGGGCATCTGCAGTGTTTGAAAGGAAATACAAGTTCAAATATAAGACAGAAATGTTTCTTTGTGGAATAACATACACTAGCACATTACATTACATTAGTACATTAAATTACATAAATTAGCAACGCGCAACAATACACCATGCGCGACGTTAGCAACGCAGCCGGCGCAAGGGATTCGTACCGACGGGTAACCAACCTATCAAAGTCCGCATTTGTTACAAGCCGGGGATAATACACTCTGTCGGTCACATACTTGTGTTTGATCTATGCAAGTCCTACGTTTTTTTTCCCGCATTCTATTCGTCCGCAAATAATACTTTCTTGACTTACATAATTTTGTATAGAGAAATATCAAACATGAACATGATTCGTTTACAATAATATTTATAATTGTGGTTTACCAAATAGATACATGTACATTATTATATAGATAAAGATGAAATATCGAATTTTCCGAGTGACAGAAATCACGGTAAATCACATGTAAAAATTATCGTTTATTTTCACTCTCGGGTTTTTTCCCGCCGAAATGATCAAAACACAAAAGCTTAAATAATTGTACACTAAAAGACCGGAACCTGCTAGAACAATATCCTATAACATGCCATTTAGCGTACCAATATATATCCTTATTTGTTATTTCAGAACGAAATAGTAGTTAGCTGGCGTCCTGATCCAGATAAGGGCGGCCATGTTTGAATTGGTTTTGTACTATACAGATACTCATCCGCCGTTCATAAAATTTAGGATTAAAATTTTACGAAAACAATTTTGATCTATATAATAAAAAGGATAATCAAATGGGCATCGTGAATATCCAAAATATGATCACTCGTGCCGCATAAAGCATCAGATTTAACTCGTGCGCGGAACAAGTTCCGCGCACTCGTTTAATCAGATGCGTTATGCGGCACTCGTGATCATATTTTGGATATTCACTCCGCCCAATTAATTATCATATAATGAATTCAGTTTCCTCAAATAAAACATAAATTCCAACATACTGCTAGAAAGGATCTTTAGGAGAGGTGGTGAAAAGAGGGTGGGGTGCTACTCAGCTAAATCACAGAGCAACTATATTTTAACGAACGTCTCATTCGTCAAACATGCCGGAGAGCACAGTGCACAGTGCAGAAAGTATTTTATAAAAAAAACAGTTATACACTTGGTCAAAAGTTAGGGATCACCAGGTTTTGCTCCAGATAAATAAAAAATTAAGATTTAAGAAACACTAAACTCAGCTTTTGAAAACCCAAGTTTGGCGCATTTTTTTTTTCATTTCATCCTGTGCACGTGCGTAACAGGTAAAAATTTATCCTGTTTTGAAATCACTGTAACATGGTACGTCGAAAACTAGCAGATGCAGAGAGATGGCAAGCAGTTGGTATGATAAGGGCTGGAATGACACAGCGGCAGGTTTCAGATAGGTTCAATGTTAGCCATTCTGTCAGTAGGCTTATGAGTCGATATAATGAAACTGGTATTGTTGGGGAAAGGCCAAGATCACGGCGACCGAAGAAGACAATAGAGAGAGATGACTACTTCGAAGACTTGCTTGACAACAGCCTTTTACCACTGCAAGCAGGTTGCGCAGTCGGTGGAATGTCTATGTTAGAATCAGAAGACGAACAGTTAACATAAGGCTTAACTGCGGAAGACTTAGAGCAAAGAGACCAATAAATCGACCAGCACTTACACAAATACATTAGGATGCCCGGCTGCTGCAGTGGGCGCGTGACCAAATCGGGTGGAATATTCGCCCTTGGAAAAAAATCATTAGTCCGTTTTCTTCTGAAACCAGTTGAAGGTAGTACGCGGGTATGGCGTCAACGCAACACAGCTTTTGATCCTGTACATGTTCTGGAAACTACAGATTTTGGTTGTGCCGGAGTGACAGTTTGCGGCGGCTTCTCATATGACTGTAAGTTAGACTTGTATACTTAAATGGCACACTTACTGCTTCAAAATACAGAGATCAAATTCTGGACCCGTATTGTTCCCCATTTTGATGCGCATCTACTTGAAAAGAGACCCGTGTTCATGGACGACAACGCAATACCTCGTCAAAAAGATTATCTTAAAAATAAGGCAATAAGACACTACCATGGCCTGTCATGACTCCGGATATGAATCCGATAGAGCATGTTTGAGATTATCAAAATGAATGAACGTGACCCTCCATATCAGAATATTCAAGAATTGCGTGATACTTTAATTCAGGAGTGGCGGCAATTCCCTCAACTTAGACTTCAGTGACTTGTCCAGAGCATGAGGAAACAAGTTCAAGAAGTGTACCGGAAGCGTGGTAGATACACACGATACTGACTCTTTTCTTGTGAATAAATGTTTAAAAATGATTTCTTCTTACATCTTAATAACCCTCAACCTGCCAACTCTTTGTATGTAACATAACCAGCGGTTCAAACTGAAACTTTTTTGAGTTATGATTTTGAAATTTAATGGCATATTTTTACAAACGACATCTTGTTGGTCTTTTTTATACATTTTGAATAGTAAAATCATAAACTTCTTTAAAATAGTCGACTATTTTAAACGAAACGTGAAATGAACAATGGATGGTTATATATTGATTGGTTTTAAAAAAAATCACCTCCGCTAAAATCCTGGTGGTCCCTAACTTATGGCCAAGTGTATATATTTAAGTATGGAATTTTTACTGTTATGCACTGTACTATAAGGTTTAAAGTGCTCACAGTCTGACTGTACAAATAATCGTATTTTAAATGTTATCGTTTTATTGATCTTGTAGGATAATATATGTGTAATAAATGTCAGGACATCACCCGATGACCGAAGTTAAACAAACATTTGATATTTGTGTGATGTCTTAACTTCTTAAAGTAATGACACAGAGAAGGAACTGCATATCGAGTACTAACGAGTCACTGTACATTCTAAACTTCAAAGAAATAGATAAACAATTAGTACCTTCATTGTTTTTAAATCCATATTATGAAGATTTAATAAATGCTAGGATATATTACGTCCTGAACTTCTTATTGTATTGAAATATGTGTGAAGAATTGATTTTGTAGTACAAACACACACTCAACGATGGTCTTGAAGAGATACAGGAACAATGTTTATAACGGATTAATTGATTGATGTTTAATGTCCAACAAGCAGTATTACAGGTAAATATTCAGGATGTGTACAATATGTATATGTAATGTTTGTATATTATTGTCGCTGTATCTTTAGTGTATGCATGCTATACGTAAAGTGTATAAAGCGCTCTACATACTTTGATATTTTTACGTGATGATTTCTGTATTGGTCTAGTTATTGGTCCAAGGCTTGCTGTTTTGGCCTGAGGCAAAGCCAAAGGACAATACAGCTGGCCAAGGACCAATAATTAAGCACATCAAGAAATCATCACGTAATGATATCTTTATTAATTAACTATCCAAATCAATTAGGATTCCAATTCAGGATGGAATCAGGCCAATACAGGTCGTATCAAGCTAATACCGATATTGGACTAGTTAATTCTGTATTGGACTAGTTCATCAAAATATATCATACCGGCAGTTTAACTGTTATATTAGTGAATATTTTGTTAGTTAATTAATAAAGTGGATTATGCTCTATATACCCAATAGAGGGAACACTCTGCCTCCAATATATTGGACTCTATACATTTTATGGAACGCCCTAAATACAATACACGAAGCTTTACATAATGTATATAGGGCGGGGCGATCTAGCGCTTGACAAACATTACATAGAAAGATGTACACATGTATATATTCTGGAATCCTGTATACGAGGTATATGTAGACCTCTATATAAATTGTGGTGAATATACAATGAATGAAGCTTTCTATGAAAGTTATATGGAGCGCTCTGCATGCAACATATAGAGACCTCTATATTTATTTTATGCAAAGTACTTAATATAGTATTGAGCGCTCTATTTACATTACGTTGAACGAGCTACATAGGTACATCAAACGATCACATATATGCGACTATATGTAACGCACTACTTACAGTATATGGAGTGCTCTATATACAGTGAATGGTGAGCTCTACATTCCTTTTATGTACACTCTACATACTGTTTGTTTGTTTGAATGGTGTTTTTAACGCCACTTTCAGCAATTTTTCAGCTTTTTCATGGTGTCCAGTTTTTATTGGGGGAGGAAGCCGGAGTACCCGGAGAGAACCCCCGACCTGCGGTAGGAAAACCGGCAATCCTTGTCAAATAAGATTGGAGTCGAGTACACCCTGCCTGCAGTGAGAATCGAACCCGCAATCTCAGTGTTGACAGACCACGTGATCAATAGTAGACGAACTACCTTGACTACTCGGCCACCGAGGCCCCTCACTCTACATACCACTAAATGGAGTGATCTACATATATTACTTCCATACGGAGTGCTTTACCTACGAAACATGACGCGCTCTATATACAATGGAAGGCTTTGCGTTCAGTATGTACATACAGTATATAGATCATTATACATGCAGTACACGTGCAATCTACATACATTATTTAAAGAGCTCTGTTTAAAATTTAGAGCACACTACATACGGCATATAGAGCGCTAAAACACTCAGTATACGATGTGCTCTTCTTACAGTAAGTGGTGTGATCTAAACTAATTACTATTATATGGCCTTTTTCCTACAGTATATTTAGACTCTACCCCATTTAACTGGACGCCATAATATATCTAATAAAATAGCTCAAATTATGTCTTTTATTTAGATACATGTATGGGGTTCAGAAAAAGCATATGAGTTGTCAGAATGACACGTACAAAAGATCAATCAGTTATAACTCCCTGAAGGTTACACACCAATCAGTTGTCTAAAAGATCAATCAGTCATACATCTCCAAAACATTATATAGCAGCCAGGTGTCCAATAATTTGAATCAGTCATACATCTCTGACCATAACATTACACACAAACAGTAGTCCAGTCATAACGATCGGCATGAATCAAAGAACTTTTAGCATTAAGCAGTTGTCCAATTAGATCAATCACTCATACATGCCCGAACATTATACACCAAGCACCAGTCATACATCTTCGATCATTATGCACCAAGCAGTAGTCCGAAAGATCAATCAGTAACACATCTCCGAACATTTTCTTTGTACTTGTTTAACAAATGGCAATATATAATAATACTCTTTATATTGGAGTTGTTTCGTCCGTTTTGTTTGTACCTAGATACAGATTGTGTCGATGTTAAAGACCCTAATGGCAACATTCCACTATTTGAGCTAGTGGAAAAAAATATATCATTTACTGTATTTTGCTATGACAACAATAGCGATTTTTTGCTAAGGGCAAAGAGCAAAAGTTTTGAACTAGACCGTCTTGAAACGCATATCTTGGAAGTTTATACGAGAGAGAAACTAAACTCATCAAAGAAAATTCGCAACTGAAAATACTTTAAATTTTAAACTTATTAAGCTAAGATTTGCGTTAGTCCCATCGTAATCATGTTTTTTGTAAAGTTGCTACCCGGAAAAAAGGGATACCCATCAGAACATTCTTAAGCGTGTCAATAACGTTTATATTGCATTTATGATGATAGCTACATTCAATATCATATGTATGTTTTTGTCGATCGAATAAAATATATTTTTAAATGGTGTGTTTTTTATAAATTATATGTATGTTTTCATAATCTTTAAATATTACAATTGGTTGAACTACTTGAAACAAATTTTTAAAAAATAACCTTGATTAAATAAATGTTTAACTTTGTTAAAATAACGTTATTTTAACGTTACAAAAGTTGTCAGCAACATCGAACGACCTCTGTTGTAAACCAAATGTTGTAACTTTCTATAAAAAACACATGGGGGCGGTTTAACTGGCCCCTGCAGTAGCACTATTAGAATAACAGACAACCCATCAAGGTCTGGAAAAAAATATATTTAATTGGCTGCATAGGTAAATGAAACAAATCCCTCGTAAGCAAGACCGTTTAAAGTTGTATGAAACAATGAGCCGCAGAACATCCAAAGCGGAAAGCGGATAATCATGTGATCGAAAGACCAAATAGAACCCTACCGACTACTTTCAATTAAAACTTCCTGCTAGTAAAGTAAAGGAGTGTATGTGTATGTTCTGGCCACTCCTTGTTTGGCGGTAGATATCTATCTACAACTACATGCCGCTTGTGTGGACTTGGACTACACAACTATATAGACGTACATTATTGTTTTGTTATGGAGATTATTATATATTTAATCATTTCATTTATTTATCATTTCTGAAGTGCAATTTCAAAGCAATGCCATTTTAAATATTCAACCCACTAAAACATTATTATATTTTAAATTTAATAACAATTGAAACTAAATAATAAAAAACAATGACGAGATATGCATTTTTAAAACAACTCCCATCCGATATCTAAGAGATAATCAGCAACAAATTGTATGTATTAACATGTGCAACTTGACCTTCAAACTGAGCGCAACCCCTCAGAACATGGATTCAGATTTATCAAATTTATAATATAAAACATGTATGTCATCAGTTTTATTTTGCGCATACCTAGGTCGTTGAATCTTAGTCTTGGTGTTCTTTGGTTTTTCTTGCCCCGACAATCAAGAATAGAGAGAGAAGATGTCGAGGGAGTCTGGTTCTTTCTATATGTCAAGCCATCTCTGATTCGTATGAATTGAAACAATTAATGGTGGTATGTATGCTCTCAAATACACATTAGCATTGTTTATTTGTCCCTCAAAGAGATGCCCAGGGTAGCGCGAAGGCCTCTCGTCATGAAATCTTTCTTTAAGCATTGCAATCTCTCTATTTGTGGTTTATAGATCATACCTCAGCACCATACAACAAAGCAGCTAGCACTGTTGCTCGATAGATTTATTAATGCATTATACACAGTAGCCTAGGGGTTCTAAGCACAACACTAAACATTCTAATTCTTGTCATGATGTTATCCCCATGTCTTAAGTTTTCACTGGCAGAACTGCCTTCCATACAACGTAGTTTTGATGTTTGGTGTTTGATATAAGCACTCCATCTTTGTGTTTTTGATTTTAAAACTAACTTGATGAGCATTAGTTGAAAGCCTGACGACAAGATCCTGTATATCTTTTGACCCCTAAGCATTTAGGCACTTGCATCTAGGGCACTGTTGTCGGCAAAAAGTAATCCCCTTACTAGCTTACCTGATGTTTTGCTTTTGCTTTGATTTGTGATACATTAAACAGGTTTGCTTTACACCTATTTGGTTCTTAACTCTTTACTAGTTATCTTTAAGGGCTACTTTCAACATAGCAGACAAGTCCAAAATATATTTCATCAGCAGATGAAGTCAGATAAGCAGATAGTCATTCTCTTTTTACCGTGTGTTCAAACGTCCGCTGGAATACCAGCTTTTTTCTATCCTAAGTTGAGGTTATAGTCAACATTAGTTTATTTACGTCTGGTGGTTCGTCCAAACACTACTAACAATTGGTCGCTGCTAATCATTTCCCTTGCTCTCACATCAACGTTGTTCAAGTGCGGATTGAAGTGATCTGCAAATATGTGCAGAATCGTGTCCTTTCCTTGCAGAATGGATGTTTTATTCAGATCCCTGTCTTCTCTTCTCACGGTCTTGACTTAATCGCTCGGGTGCAATTCTGAAGTCTGCTCTGAACTTTTTCAACCTACCAATCAGCATAATTTGTTTTAACATTTTAACACGTTGTTAATACACGTGAAGCTGAAATTTTTTTCACAAAAGTCTAAATTCGAAGTACAAATGTCGTTCGGGAAGCATCATATTTGGTTGATGAAAAGGTGGAGGGAAGACAAATTAAATAATGTATAATGTTCACAGAGAAAAACACCTTTCTAGCGGTAATGACATTTTTTTTATAGAAATGTAGCTGTTAATGTTTTCATAATTTATAAATACAGAACAACTGATTATCTTATATCATCTGTTCTGTGTCCTATATTATTATCATTTTTATTCAAGCGCACATATAAACTATGCACGTGAAGATGTCCTTCCCTAGGAAAATATCGTTTAAAAGCTCGTGAGAGTTTGTGTTCTTTGCTTATAACCACCCCATTTAACGTAAGACTAAATTACAAGTTATATTATGTAGCAACAAATATCAAATCATAAATTGAATGTAATTTGGTACCAGCCATAAGATTTGTATACCCTAATGATTCACCAATTTGTTAAAACTTACTGCATAGTTAACGTAGAGTGTTGTAAATTTTTCAGTTTTAAAATGTTGTAATACAAATGTATGACTATACGATAAACAAAATAATAAACAATACACCATAAACTGCACAATAGAAAAGCATAAGTGCACCCTGAGAAAAAAATGCTTGCTATACTAGACGTTTTGCTATAGAAAAATGATACCATATAGAAACGATATAGGCATGATTTACGAATGATAAACGCACTATGTACGAACGATAAAACTTTACCTTATACATTTATTGCAAACCATGCATTGCCAGTGTAGACTCTACGGTGTACGATATACCTAACAAAGCATCAAATCGATAAACACTTACTTGTAATAGATGTTCTTTCGGATATCATTTCGTTCATTATAAGTACTGTTTTGTATATCGTACGTCCAGGGTTCGTACATCATCCGTTCATTGTTATTACACTTTCGCGCAGAAGTAGTTTTAACTTGTACCTTACAGGGACTGTAGTCCCTTTATGATATTACACTGTTATTCATTTTTTTAAGAAGGACTTGCAGACGGCACGATCTCTTCAGTAAAAAATCGATGACGTATGTTATTCTGACTTTTGTTCTTGTTGGTTCTTAGTTCCTAGGCAACAAGTGATATATTAATTGTTGGTGTATTATGTGAATTGTTTATAAGTGAAATCGTATTTTTGGTTACATGATACAAGTGCATTATATAAATGTACTGGGGTGGAGGGAGCACTGAGCATTTGATTAGTGCTACTGATTGCATTACAAATTGTAAGTATCCAGTGTGGTGACTTCTTTTTAAGTTTAGTAAATAAACTATTATTATATTTAGAAATGGAGTAGTTTTTATTATTATACATAGCAAATATACAACAAAGATCAAACCTACAACATGTCAGCAGCCTTAAAGACAATTTTCGATTTTATTTTATGATAGAGAGTCACGAAACAACCCGAGAAGGAACGAAATCTGGTCGATTTAAATACCGCTCTCCTCACTCTAGACGCATTTAGAATTCGTCGGAAAATAGTGTGTATTGGATTGGAAAGGTTACTTATGTAAGTATATATAGAAAACAGAAGTTCTTTTTACGTTTAATAGTGCTGGGTTAATATTTTATAAAACTATCAATATAGCATCAGGAAATGATTAATCAATACTGTATCAGAAACTGAAGGCTCTTCAGGATCTCGGGTACGGAATAACGCAAGTTACTCGGTTTCCGCAGAGAACAGTCATTTTTATTTTGTGAGAAGCTCCATTGCAGCAATTACCAAGAAGTAATTTTCTGTTCCTACCCAACCGCACAGACTTTTCTAGTGGGAGTCAACATTTTGGCCATTGGGGTGTTTCTGTCACCGGAATTGATTTTATGTGTCTTGACTTGTATTACGTTTTAATTTATACAAAAGAATTTGTATAATCATCAGTTATAATTTAAAATGACAATTATACCTTTTAAATGTACAAGTAATATATTAAGGTTTAGCGTCTTTTCTTCATACTTGGCATATTGCCACATTATAAAAATGGCACTTGATATGTGCATACGTCGTGAATTGCCGAGAAATTTTGGAAGCGCTTCCAACAGAAAAATTGTGATTTACTCAAACGTCTATCGCTAACGTATAAAATGAATAGGGTTGATGGTTCATTTCGTCAAAACGTAAAACGTTATGTTATGCTGTGGTTAGATATTGTTACCAGAAACATCATCATCTGATGACTACAGGCTAGAATCTCCCCGAGTGGGGTTTCAAAAATCGAGAATGTAAAGAAGGGTACGATTTCAGACAATGGGTCCGATTCCAACAGACCGGTACTACTGATGAACGTTCAAGAAGGGATAGACAACGCATACCCACGGTACGACAAAATCTGTACATCCGCGTATATCATCTGGAATCGAATAGTCACAGAAACAACAACTGCAGTCTAGAAACATGGAGTGCGAAGAAACAGATCCCAAACTGTCGAAACCGGCTTAAACAATATGGAATTAGACCCAGGAGACCGTACTTTGGAGCAGTTTTGATGGCGTTACTTCGACGGAAAGAGTCAGATGGCACAATAGGTTGACGGTCTGGACATTACGGAACTGGTGCAGAATCTGTTTAGTGACGAGGCACGGTTTCTGCCACAGACGCGTTATGGTAGAACACGTGTTAACCGCCAACAAAATGAACGATTTGCGCAGTCATGTGCTTAGAAAGTTGATAAATTTGACGGAGGTAGCGTTATAATGTGGGCGGTGATCTCAGATGACTGCAAAAATCTGACTTTGTCTACGTACCACACAACTTAAAGGCTCAGTACAAAGACGACAACTTCCAACCATATTTTCCAATTATTGATCGAGGGAGTTATTCCAGCAGAACAATGCTAGGCTGCATACGGCTCAACTAACCAGAGACTTTTTTTAGTAGAATAACATTAATGTGTTGCCATAGCCTTCAAAATCGCCGAATTTGAATCCCATTGAACTTGTTAGGGACCAACTGGACAAACGTGTGCGCCAGTGCCAACCACCGCATATCATGCAGGAGATGCAGAACAGTGCTACCTCCTTGAGGTGGTAACACAGGTTACTAACTTGCAGTTGACAGGATGTGAATTTGAACTGTGATTAAATGACTGTGATTTTAACAAACATTTTAAGTGCATATCGTTCATATAATAATACAATTTTGTGTTAAATGTCGCTTATTAAAATATTTTAAACCCACTAAGTGCTTTGTTTTGAACAGTATAGTGTTGTATTAAAAACAGTAATACAGTTTTATATCGGAAAATGTAAAACCAGTGTACCAAAAACCGTAAAACAATTTAGAAGCAATGGAAGCTTTGATATTTTATGTTTTTCTCTTACATTCAATGCCATATCTATATTTAATAAGCATTTATTAGCAGATTTAATTACTTTTGTGAAGTATAAAATCAAGTGAAAAGTTCGAGATTTAGTTTAAAAAGTGTTGAGCAAGCACGTCTTTATAACACAAGAAAGAGTTATTTCAGCAATTTGACAGCGAGAAAAAAACGAGTAAAAACAAACACTATGTATTATTGATCTACGATACAGGACTTGGAGGTATTAAGAAATCCCAGAGTGCTAAAAAGTTTTATACATGAAATTGCAACTCTGATATATTGACTTTACTTCCCTGCCTACTCGGATAGCGAGAATTCTGACTATCCTAAACATGGAAGCAAAAGTGATATTATTAATGTGTTGTATTGTGGGAACTATTTTATTTTCGAATATATATAATCGTTAAATATAATATGTAACACACACAAATACAATGTACAATAATTGAGTGTACACTGTCAATTCGTACTTAAAAAGATTGTACTGATTTAAATGAATTATTGTTCGTTGAATAAGACGTAAGTAGGTGCTTTCTGCATTTGAATGGGTATCCTATTTTTAAAACAAATATTATCAAAGTGAAGCAGAGTATTGAAATCAAATGCGACGAATCGTTTGGATGGACATCAAAAGTATAAAGAGAATGATGAAATCATCCTCAAAAAAGAGAAATAAGGCGCTATTATCATTTTGTATTTCATTACAATATGAAGTTTTTAATATATTTAATATATATTTAATATTTGCTATAATAAGTTCTTCATGTAATTGTTTTAACTGTAAACAAATGGATATACATGGCAACACCCTGTTATGACTTAATTGTAGATGTAATTGATATATATTATAGCTCACATAAAAACCTTGCATTCTGATTGGTTAGCAAGCCGTATACATCAGACTATGTATACGTCTACAGCCGTATACATAAAGCATATTTTTATCCCGTATGGGGCCCCTGGGAAAACAAATCATCATGGCCGCCTTCGTTCCGCTTCGATTGAAAAAGTAACAAAATGAAACAATGTCTAACCCGAACATGTTTTAAACGACGTAAATAAAATGATAAAAGTAATATATTTGTTTAAATAACAGAAGGGAAGTAAATTAAGAAACAAATCTACTCAAATATCAGCGATAGAAGGCACGGAAAAAGGGGGTGGTTCTGGGTCAATAATGTCAGTCCCGGGTCACAAATCCTGTATGATTTTTAAGTCCTCTTTAAAAGTGTGTCAATGCACAAAACAACAAACAAGAAACTTGATCTCAAGCGCACTAAAAGTTAATAAATACATGTATGTACCTACACTGCATCATCATGCACTCATCAGTCAAGACATCGTCAAAATCCGTTGATATTCATTTTGATTTCCATCGTCCAAAATCCAATGATATTCATTTTAATGGCATCAAAGTGACATGACCGTCAATAACTAATTTTCTTATTTTAATTCACTTATCAAAGTCGACATCCACACATCAATCAAAACCAATACAAGCTCCACCGATATTGAATTCGGTGCTTCGCAAACTTTTACCTTCACACTTCCCAGTTTAAGGATACAATTGGGTTATTTATTGAACAGAAGACGATTAATATTTAAAAAAGATAAAATTTCGCTGTTATTTAATATATAATAATGTTTTCTTATTTTTATTAATTTAGTGTTCAACAAAAATATAGTTTGTTTTTATATAAACTTTAGTTATAAATCCCGAATGGGCCTCGATCGTCTAAGCGTCATAAAAGTAATGATGGGGTGCCATAAGGGACAATATTTATTGAATATATTTTGATTTTATCAATAATAACGTAATTTGCCCAATTCCAGAGTGTAATTTTGTGTTATAAAAACTATTAATAAAAATGCATTTTTTTTTAAAATATTATGCGTTCACTTAAAACGTATATTTTCCAAACAAATACGGATAACTTGATTACGTATCAAAAATAATTACGCTACATAGACCTGGTTCTTTCTTAAATATTTGTTTTTCCCGTAAAATATTCCTAATTTAAGATGTGAGCTATAATATAATAGTTATTCCGGTCTTAGACAGGGTATATAATGTCACATTCACGGCTAAGGACGTATATTCCATTCGCCTTCGGCTCATGGAATATAAATCCTAAGCCGTGAATGTGACATTATATACCCTGTCTAAGACCGGAATAACATATAGTGTATCTATGTTTCCTCAAGGAACTTACCAAAGCCCCATATCAAGTGTATTATCCATAAAAGAGTTCAAATTTTGATCGACAATTAGTAGTCCTATTTTAGTCTTCGTAAATTGTAGTGATCTTTATAGTAAGCATTTAAGAGCCTGTCTACGAGAAAACCATGCAAAGTGGTCCAAGTGTCACTTTAGAAAACTGTCAAATACTTATGTTTACTTAAAAGGTATATGCATAGAAAGTTGTTCAACACCCTTCAAACATTTCTGCAATGTTTCTATTTTTAGAAACGGGAATTCTATTTTTAGCATCGTTTACATGGTCAGATTTTCTGATTTTCAATCAAAAAGTATCTACTTTTCTTGGTGACATTCTGGAAAAATGTGAATATGTAATGTTGTCATATAATATAAAGATAATCAATAGACCACCCTTTTCAGACCTTTTCAGAAATATTTGCTGAGCAATGCAAAATCATTGAAATTGGCACCTTGCCAAGAATTTTAAAAACATTCCAAATCATGAATATAGGTTGACTGCTTATACTTGGCTGTCTTTCCTTGAAAGTGAACGCCTAAATTTAATTCAATTTATAAATTTTTTGTTGAACTTGAATGAAATAAATAATATATGAATGGGCTAGCTTTGCAAAATACAGGTTTGGATTTTACAGCCTTTGAAAGATTGCCTATTTGCGTGATTTTACCAGATAATGTGATATGTATTTGCATTTCTTTCTTCTGTTGTCAAAATCTATAGGTAGATGTTGGTCACATATAGTCTTAACATCCACTAAATTCAATGATTCGCTATCAAAGTTAAATTTCAATTCAAAAACGTTAAAATCCTTCACTCAGAGGCCCTTCTTGGTACCCCAATGACCCCCCCCCCCAACAACTTATGTTTTACTCATTGTGTTTGTTTATCTTGGCTTCTAGTGGTTGCACTTATGACATAACACACATATTTCACTGAAAATAAGAGTTTTCTAGCATATGACATCTCCTAGTAGGGTCCTTTCTCAAAATACATGTGCCGTGGGCCTATCTCCAGGATTTTCCATTTTTGTAATGAAACGACAAGGCACAACATTTTAATAAGATTTATTCATACTTTCACCCAAAGTTCTGCCTCTATCTGTTTATTTAAGTCATTTCTAAAACAGTAAGCTGAAAGAGAACTTATGCAGAGTTGTTTTGTACCCCAATCATCCATTTGTAAACATAATAGAGAGTACAGACAATGGTTTCAAAGAGGATATCTAAAGTAAAAAAATATATTTTCGAAAATTATGGATAAAAATGGATTGTTCAATTAATTTTAACTGTTTCTGATCTAAATAAGTTATTTTCAAAGTATTTATGTATACAATAACAACTTTCTGACTTTATTTAGTTAGATTTTGTTCGAAATAAGCATGAAAATGAGTCTATATTCGGTCTCAAATTTAACCATCTTTAAGCAACAAAAAGAACACCAACTAGTAATTTGCAAATCTAGATCATTAAAAGCATAAAAAGTAAGTCAAAGATGGACTGATTTCAGCAAATTACAGATACTTTTAGGTGTTTACTTTCAGAATATAGCTCAAAGAAAAAAGGGGTCTAGTTAAATATATTTTTAAGAAAATATATCAAGCGCTTGGCACGCTGCCAATTTCTTTAATTTTTATTAAATTAACATTTAGACAGTTTTATATAACTCTAAACTGTGCATTTCAATAAGATTTATGTCAATATATATACTATATTTCTGGAGAAATGCTACAAAAAATGTGATTTTTTGCAGTATGGAAACCATGTTATGATGGGAAAATTTATTCTTAAAATAGAAAGCCTTGATTCTAAAAATAGAACAGTTTTGAGAATTTTTTTATGTGGCTTATAACTTTTTATGTTAATATCTTTCAAATATTTTAACACATTTTGTCACTTTTAAAAAGTTGCTACTGGACAAAATTTTGATTTTTGCATGGTTTTCTCATAGACAAGCTCTTAAGACGTTTTATTCTCATATTTATTTTCAAAATCACATTATTTTTCTAAAACGACTGTTTGATTCCTAAGAATAAATTATCACTTAAAACAATTTTAACCATAACCTTTATTTTGAGCACCTGACTGAAAACTGAGATTTTATTAGTAGACAAATCATCATTGTAGACACTTCATACGCTGAAACCACTTAATATTTAACTAAACATAATCATCTAACAGTTTTCTGAATTCTTCAAAATGTTGATTTAAAAGAAACAAGATTTGTCTATAGATTTCTTTCACTTAAGATGACATAAAATCTCAGGTTTATAATGACACAACAAGAGACACGTGCTGTCAAAATGATCATTTACATAAAAATACAATTTGAGACAAATAGTGTTATATAAAATTAAAAAAAATAAGGTACTTTTGCATTGACTATATATTTTTGTGCGACCATTTTTTTACATATTTAACTCATTTAACAGAAGTACATGCACATAAGTTTTGTACATGCAGTTTCTTTAAACGATCGTCTTGTTAAAAAGGTCGATCTTTCAAGTTCAAAGTATTCATTATTGCATAGCCAATCGAATCGTAACAACAGCTTAATTGGATCTAAGACTGAACAGAATCCTGTTCAAAGACTACAATATACAATTACGTCCTTTTTATGAAAGTATCTGGGACAAAGGTCGATATACTTTCGTCTGGTCGACGAAATTATGTTTTGACCGAAACTCAAAAGGTTATAATTGTCTTATTCAAATATCCTGCATAACTATGCTGGTTTTATCGTTGTTTTTATGATATTTTTTACACATCAAATTTGAAACAAGCATATGGTTTAATTGTCTCATTAATAACTTGCTTCACCAAGATCTTGACAATTTAAAAGTAACATTAATTTATCATTTATCATCACAACAATTTGCCATTTTGTTTTACCTAAAATATAAGATTAACTGAACTGCACATGATAAACTCATTTTGATTGGATAATTCCAAAACACAAAACAAATCAAAACAACAATGATCTGGAAAGCTTGATTTCATACTATATATTTTAAAAAGTAGTCAGACTGCCACCTATTTACTGTTCATTAATGTCACATAGTTTGACTATTGAAATCGTTTAAATTAAACATTATACAATATCCTACTATTTTAAAGATCTTTAATGTTTTTGATAAGGAGTAAAAATAGTCGTTCAATAGACTTCATATAGTCACATAATTCGAATTTTAAATTTAAATAAACACCAGAATAACACAGCGGTGGGAAATCGTTTTTTCTCTTGTATCAGCATATTATTTTGGTTCTAAAAAGAAATGATCTTATCAGAGTTAAACTCTCTCCTATTATCATATATATTCAAATAAAAGGGTTCTGTTGTGTTTATTCCCATGTTGTTAACCTTTTATCTCGCGTCTACCTATTTACTTGGCATGGTGCTTTAGACTGCAACCTTAATTGGTAAAGATTGCAAGTTTCCTTACAAAGGTTGAGGTTTTTCTCTATAAACCACAGCTTCTCTCCCGCCCCTTCACCACCGATCTTACTGACAATAGCGCAAAACCTACCTCTAACAAACAACAAGTCATATTTGGATTCATAAGAATAATAAGTATTTACTTCCTTTTCTACAATGTAGAAGAACATTTCCTTATCCCTCAAAACAGTATTTAGCAAGCGAAGTTTTTTGCGGCATAAAATTAATCTCTGTAGTTATTCCCCACGTTACAATATTAATCTTGCCCGATTTCTCATGGAAAGTCATGACGATCTTTACATTCTTCCAGCACAAAACGAGCCTTCGTTTTATATCTAACAAAGTCTATTGTCTCTCTTTTGTAACAACTCTGTACAGACCGACTTCACTGAGAACTTTTTTGACGACATTACTGATCCAATTTTTTAACTGAATGAAATTAAAGAAAAAAGAAAGAAGTCGACTAATCAAAAACATGAAAAGGCTGAACGACGCTTTAATAAACATTAAACCCAAAATAACGTACAGCATGGGGTTTAAATGATATTCATTATAAACTACTAAAGCATCTGCTACAATCTTTTCTCCAATATCTTGTGAATCTTCTTAGCAAAATTTGGGAAACGGGCGTCTTACCATCTATTTTGAAAATGGCCATTGTTGTGCCTAATACAATGCCAAGAAAGCGATTATTCATAAGCGCCTAACTATCAGCCTTTTCTGGTTTTAGAATCAAACAACATTTTCTCAAATAACCATTGTGGAGTTAAACAAGTCTAATTGATCATCTGGTGCATTTGCAAAAAACAAACATGTTGTGTCTATCTTTTTCGATTAAGAATAAGCATGTGACACATATGGAAATAAGGTATTCCAAATTTTTTTTATATCTGGTTGAAAGATAGACTTTCTACTGTTATATCGAACTTTTTATATCGGAAATTAAAGTTAGGGTAAATTCTACTTTATCTGACCCTTTCGAACAAGAAATGGGTGTTCCCCAGGGGAGCATCCTTTCTGGCACTATATTACGTATTACAATTACCAGCATTGCCGAATTTTTAAAAGAAAAACATGATGGTTCTTTTTAAGTTTCCGACTCCTTTATAAGTAACCGATGAAAAACATGAATATTATCGAACGTCAGCTGCAGTTACGTTTAAAACGAATAGAGAAATGGATAATGAAGAATGGTTTTAAATTCTCCACTGAAAAAAATGTTGGGATGCATTTTGATAATATAAGAACGATACCGCCTGATCCCGACATAAAATTATAGAATTATTCTATCCAAATTGTAAAAGAAACTAGTTTTATTTTCCGTGCTTTCATATTTTACTTAAGGCAACCTTTCTAAACCATATCAAAAAAATTAAAGAGTTCAGATACTTTAAGACCATCGACTGGGGTGCTGAATGCTATTTGTGTTGCTCAACCTATGTAGATAGCAATTATAATTACGGTTGATTGTTTTTTGGTTCTGCTCACAATGATTGCGACTATATTTTTAGCTTTTAGAACCACAGCTGTAAATAGGTTGAATGTAGAAGCAAACTAGCTTTCTTTGTATACAAGTAGAATAAAGATCGCTTTGCAATATGCAACCAAATCGATGGCGTATCCTGCCCAAAATTGTATTTTCAAACTTCTTTATTAAAACATTTTCAAAAAGCATCAAAAGAAAATTCAACTTTTTGACTTGCAGATTAAACATCATTTCGAAAATTATGATATAAATTGAGATGATATTGCTGCAATCGAAATTCCACATAATCATTCTTGTTTTAACCCCTTACTGGTATTTATTTATGATCTAAAAAAAACATAAAAAGTCCGACACAAAGCCAATATTACTACAACAATGGTTTGCAAAAATTTAATCTTGACTGGTTACATTGACTATAGAACCATTTATACACAGGTGAAACGACGATGAACAAGTTGTCTCAGTCGCCTTTTTCAAAAAGCGTGTTGAAACTCGCCGTCTCCCCATCTGTTTCATCATTATTTACCCCTGTGGAACAAGCTCTTCTTCTTGCGATGAAAATAGTTACTTTATCAGACGAGCACAAAATTATTATCTTTTCTGATTCTTGCATGTATTCTTGCTATTGAAAATTTCAAAATTAAAAACTCTAATATTTTAAAATTATTCAAATTTACAAATTTCATGTTGCTCAGAGAAAATAGGTTGTGTTTCTTTGGATCCCAAGTCTTGTTGAAATCCATGGGTCAAAAAGGCAGTGTATGATAATATAATTTATTGTGCCATTCCTTTTTGCTGATTTTAAAGCATTAATGTTTTAATATATTTATTGCTTTTGGCAGAGTGGCTGGGATGTTGATGTTTATAATAAACTTCACGAAATCCAGCTAGTACTGCACAAAAATATTTAAAATTGTTTTAGAGGTCTTACATCGACATCACACCATCTAGGACCTATCCGCTAAAGACATTCGGTGCCAATATTCGCTTTGTTTATTAATTTTATGTTTTGGGGTAAATGATTGAGGCCAAGGAACAATATCACCCAATTATATTTAAGTTTTATTGGTTTTCAGCCGGTAATTTAAGTGATCAATGTAGATTATATACTGCTCTGTTAGGACCCGGTGCGTCTTGCAACAATTCGTTCCCTTTAAATATCAGTAGTTTTAGTGTCATGTGACCATAGGAACAGCATTCAATGATTCCATTAATGCCCGATGACAAGTACAAAAAGCTGCAGACAAAGGCATTCAGATTTTTAGTTGTTGTTTGTTTGATTGGTGTTTAACTCCACTTTCAGCGATTTTTCAGCCATATCATAGCGTATAGCTTTTTGGAAGGAGGAAGACGTTGTAAAGTCATAATGTATGACTGCAGTCTTGTTCAACATGTCTGAAATTAGATTCGAACACGCAACATCAATATTGATCAATATTGACATGCACATGATTAGTGAAGACTAATTACCTTAACCCCTCGGACACCTAGACCCTTTATTTTTTTAACATGATTATTTAATACAGAATTTAAATTATGTGAATGACTTTATCAAATTGAAAGAATTATATTTTTCAGATTAAAACTGGTAAGCAGTAATTGATGCTTTCTACAATAGCTGGTTAGATTTGATCTAATATTCATGTCCTGCTGATTTTTTTTGTCTATATACAGTACAAACATGTGAAAAAGGTAATTATTAAACGATAATTACATGGTGGTCATTAAGGATTATTAGAAGAATGTGTCATATGTTTGGCCTATATGTGGTACATCCCTCACTCCACACATTTGATGAGATACTTACGCATTAAGAACAAGCGGTTGCATTATATTTTCTATGAAAGACTTAATTACTTTTCGTGTTCCCTGTTGGTCTACTCATGATTGCTAAACATAAATGCACATACTACATGCACGACAAATACTCAGTTTGAAGGAGAAAGTAAATAAATATACATGTCTTGGTGTTGATTACAACAAACATTCTTTAAAGACAGTAAATTAGGAATTTTTTTCAATTCATTTATGGTTTTATTGTTATGCAAAAATACAAAAAAACTCAAAATTACTATTAAATTTATACAGTTATCTATGTAGCAGGATGTACTAGAAGATATTTTCAACTTTGTCTATAGAAAACAGAGTATGCGGGTTAGATGTATTTGGCAGATAATCATTTTCCTAACATTCGGACAGGTAATACTTTAGCCCTAAAATTAGTAGCTTTAAGAAAAAAAGCTATGACAGGGGAAGGGCAGAGGTTCTGTAGTGGACAGTTTAATAATAGTTAATTTACTTCGCGTAAGCAATGTTTAAGATTTAAATTCGTGCAAGGTCCACATGACGTCAACAATTTTCGACACGGATTGCCAGTCGTCCTGTAATAGCTGTAATTTCTCTCAAGACTGGGCGTTTTACCAATACCACCTTGCGGCAGTATAATTAAAGAATTAGGTTGATATTATACAATAAATAGAAAGAAAATTTTAATAAGGAATGAAAACAGATGGTATCATTACCTTCTTAATATTATACCAGCCATTAGAAGTCTAATGGCACATGCATATAACTAAACAAGAGGTGAAAATCAAATAACAGCCACGTTAGCCCTATTTATTTCTTTATTTTTCTTTCTGTATCTGTATCTACTACTTTCTCACACTTTCACCTTTTACTTCCCTTTCGCCTTAATGACACAAAGTTATTGTCACGTGGTTGTTTTTGTATTGTTGTGCCATTTGTTGAAATGCTTTGAATAAAGACGACAGTGGTCGTCAAAACGCCGACAGAATTAATTTTATATATAAATTTATATAAATACATACAATTTAATTTGCTTTTTAATCTGAAATATGATTGGCCAATTCAAATTGAGCACTCCGGTTACATAAAATAACTTGCTTTGATCACGCGATACACGTATTATTGAGAACATCAAATTTTAAGAAATATTTAACAGATGAAAAATATAGATATGGTCCACTATCTAATTAGGAAAATAAAATGCTACTAACGAACTGCATTTGACATAATAAGTTGACAAATGTTTTAGTTTGAGTGGGCGTTAATGGCACTCTCAATTTTCAGATATCATGGTATCCATTTTTTTTTCAATTTTCTCCAATAAAGGCTTGAGTCGGGCACACTTGCTCACTGTAAGGTTCAAACTCACAACAAGAGTGTTGACACGTCGATGATAAATTTTGTATGACTAACTACCTTAACCAATCGGTCAGCGAGCCGACAAATCAGTCTTTTCACAGTTTAAATGCTATACAAAAACACCGAATTGTTTTCTTTAAAACCAACCCAGAGAAACGATGAAAGGTTTACTTTTTGACAAGAATTAGGTATAATACAGTTGTTATTTATTAATACTAAATGATTGTTTACGTAAAGTAGCAATCTGTATGGAAAAAATAATCAAAAGACATAACAGGCGTTATGAAACATGTTGAAATACACTGCAGTTTACTGCTGTTGATCTTTTGTTTCATTAATCTAGTACTTGCGTAGATACTTATAATACAATAAAAAATCTAAAATATATTTTATTTGTACAAACCCCAAAAACAGGTAGGAATGCCAATATATGTTGACAAGTTTTTACGGCATAAAAATACAAATCAGAATCTTTGTTGAAAGGATAGAGAAAACAATTGTTCGTGTACCTGTAGACTAATTTTTTTCAGAATACATCGTTTTTTCGGCATTATGCATGAAAACCCAAACGATGTAGATTGAAAAGTCTGAAAGGTTATTTCTTCCAATTTCGATCACTTGTCGGACAAAATTGATCACGTCGTTGGCTTATTTTGATTATACACCTGGCTGCTGAAGAAAAATTATGTGCAAGCCGAAACATACTTGCAGGGTTAGGCAAGCGTCATGATAGGGGCAAGGGTCGAAGCTACGCGATATTAACAATTTTAGATAGCCAAAAGATAGTATTTCAACAAAAAATATCACGTTTCTATAGACCCTAAAATTCAATTAAAAAAAGAAATGTGACAACATGTTACATGTACATGCACCAGTGCTCACCGGTACAGCGTAAACACTTTTATTGAGTTCTTTGTACAAAGTGCAAGCAAAATATTTTTAGCGTAAAGGGAGCTACGCCACTGGCTGGTATCCACAAAAGTACAAAGTTGTATTCATATAACATGCAACACTTTTATCGATCCATCAGCGTTCCAAAATTCGTTAGCAACCAGTTATCAATCAGACAGATCAGCCAAATCGTTCCCAATCCGTCAGATCGTTCCCAATCCTTCCATCCGTCGATAGACTGTCTTGGAACGAGTAGACTGATCCAACAGATTTATTTGGACTGTTCGATTCAATCCGTCCATTCAACTTTCGGTCAGTGAAATTCAAATTTCACTCCCAAATATTAGAAGTAGAAAAAAATATCAACTGTTATCTCCTCATTTTTTGCTCGTTTTACATAAACATTAGGCTTAAACTAATCTAAAGTTATAAATAAAATAATTAAAGATTTTCCCAATCTATAACTAATGCATCTGTGACGGAATATAAACATCACATTATGTTATTTTATTTAAAAAAAACATTTGAAAAATGCGAAGGTGGATTTTTTTTTATTTCTGGTACTCTTTTCAAATTTAGGGATGAGTCAAGCAATCCTCTTACTGTTAGTTCGAACAGACAACCTTGGTGATTCATAGTACAATATTTCTACCTTAGTAATCAGAAGTCGAGTTGTTTTATTATAAACGCTAAAAAGATCATTTGTCGCGGTTTGATCAAAGTTTTCTGTCTGTGCCCCAATTCCTAAGAATTCTAAGGTATAATACTAAAAAAGATTTACGACCAAAGCGAAAACATCTTTTATATATTCACTATTTCATTGTTACACGTGAATGTACAATAATTAAATCTCAAATAAAGAAAAGTTCTACTAAACATGCTTGTATATAGATACGTCTGAGTTAAGATGCGAACATGTCAGCGAGAGATGAAAATCAATTCTCCTTTTCGCATTTTTGCCGTCACAATTTCGAGTTTTCGATTTATAAAATATCAAAGGCGAAGTACTTTACTATTGTAAACGCTTCTCCATTTTTTTATCCATTCAGTAATACTTAAATAAGATTGATAAATAATCCACGAACAGTTTTAAAATATCGGACGGATGGAAATGATATTTTAATAAATGTGTGGTTTGTTTTGAGATGTCTGTTATAGGGGTTCGATATTTAGTGATATATAAGTATAAATTATTTCTTAAAAATCAGGAGGGTTTGAAATAAGTTACTAATGTTCACAAAGCTAACCAGCGCGTCCTCTGTTGGCGGATACGGGATTCTTTCTCGTTGCGGGTTTTCAGATAATGATACGGAAAAGCTTGCTGCAGACCATAGTGGGTGGCGTGTTTGGAGAGTGCCACATTCCTTGGGAAGATTTCGAAAAAAGTAGGCTCAAAATGGTAAATATTCCGTCCCTACACATACCCCATATTTTTCCATTGGCATTTAAAAGTTCTGCCCTTTGGTCCATCTTTCCCTATGGGCTGCCTCTCTAGATCTATCACTTGTAAATGGCGATAAGAAATAAGGCAGACATCTAACCAGCATGCATGCAAACTTTATTGTTGAAGTACGTCTAATAAAGTGTGAAGAAAGTGTGGTAAAAAGCTGTAAAGAAAAAAAATGTAGACAAAGTTTCCTTAACATTTGTATAAAATAACAAAAATTATTACTACCGGGTATAAAGTAAAGTTGTACCAATGGGACAATCCAATACAATTCAAACTACAGGTTAATAAAACAAGTGTTCTAGATTCATGAAATTGCCAATTTATTATTACTGCCATGGCTAAAACATATATAAGGTTTGAATATACCAAACAGAACCATAATGCTACCAGCTATGTGGACAAATGTACATATACATATGTATGTCATACAAAAATGCAAAATAACATCGATTGCATATTTAGTAGTACATGTACTTAACATAAGATAAAATGAACTTAATGTATACCATACATCACAAAAATACAAATTCTAGTGAGGAGTTGCAGAATAAAAACATTTGAGAAAAAAAAATTAATTTAAATCGTGTACGGAATGGCGCTCCATACTTGAAGAAAAATTTAGCGTGAGTCGTCACTACAAAAACATCTTTGTCATAAAAATTACTCATATCGGGGAAAATTACAGGTAAGTATTAATAATGTGACATAAAAAGGACCATGTTCACATAGTATAAACTTACACTGTGAGCTGGAAAGCTTTAAACGAGTGCTTAGAAGGAGCGAGCATGTAAACAAAAGACATGTTGTGTTGACTAATCAAGAACCGTAATGGAAAAATTACGAAAAAATTTCCGGAACTACTATTCCGGTACACCCTAATTGATTGTTTTTAAACTTGTTCGCGTCCTGAAATACTTAAGGTTATCAAACATCCAATCAATCAATCAATCAATGAAGGATGTGCCCGACTCCAACTTCATTGTCAAGGATTGCCGTTTCCTTATAAAATGAAATAACTTTAAAATGTCTGAAAACCGTAATGAAGCAAATAATCCAGCATAATTGTAAGTATTCTTTTAAATAAAATAAAACTTGCGACAAGAATCGCTGTATATTTTACAATGTTTTCAAATTGATGTTAAGTGTTTGATCGACACTGCTTGTTCAACAGTTCAACAAATGTTTATAGATAACAGTTTTATAATTTAATTTTAAAATGTTGTAAGTAAAACAAAACTCCAGGCATACATATAAGTAACTTGTTTTATATCTAATTGCATGTAAAATTGATATCTGTAAAAATGAGGCCATGCCCTTTGCTAAATCTGTTACTGAGTGGGGATTCGGGTCAGTTTAATATTTACTACAACAATATATATGTTTCATAAAAATAGAACAAGCGGAAATCACGCGTCGCGGAAATAAAAAAGAGGATCAACAATGGATTTACCTGATATTAAATAAAACGAACGGAGGTCTTCTTGAAGGTGTAAAGAGCCCGACCTGTAGAGATGTCTTACCTTAAACAATTTTGCTTAATTATGTAATATAAAGAAAATAGTTGTTTTTTTTTTGTTTTTTGTTATTGTATCTTTTGGAATGAGACATTTGTATTAACTATTCTTTTGAATAATTGCGTTAGTTTATGATAAATGCATATAATATACCAGACGCAGAATTCTTTTCATCTTCAAATTATTTAATAATGCGTATCCGTCAATAAACTGACCGATTTATGCATATAAACATTGCCCCACTATGATTTTGAAATAAAAAAAAAACAATCAGATTTCGGTTTCTTTACTTTGAATGTTCGTGTATAAAAAGGGACTTTGTGTCATGAATTTATCCATTTACATGTTCTATATTGAATTTATATGCTTGTGACAAGAAACAGGAATATACTAGGAGTTTTCTGAAATTTAAAATCTAACAATCGAGATTATTTTATAATTATTGTATACAATACTTTTCAAATGCCGAATGTGCATAGCTGGATCAAGAGCAATCAATGTGCCAACTTTTATAAAATTATAACTTTCTCTCTCCAACTTGTATCCTTAACCCACGCCCAACAACCCCTATGATCAATACAAAAGAGTTCCAGATCTGAATTAAGTCAGGAAAGAAAGACTTCTGGTATATCACTGCTCTGGTGTAGGGGAGTAGGAAGCTGATGTGGTTGCCTCTGTGTGATATGGTTGTTCGAGGATCTGTGATGGAATTGCGATCAACTGGTGAACAATTTTATACATCAGAATTGCTTTAGCCTGGGCTCTTTGCTCTTGCAGGGACATCCAATAGAGCTGGTTCAACATGGCAGAGACGCTGCTTATTGTTTGATAATCTGCGTATACAATGCGGTCTGCTCTTCGTTGGATTATCTCTAGCTTGTTGATGTTGTCCACTGTATGGGGATCCCAGACATATGATGCATATATTTTCAGAGGTCACACCAATGTTGTATAGCAGAGGGGCTTAGGGCAGTGATGCAGATCACACCGCAGGAAGGCTATGGTGCTGTTTGCCTTTCTCGTCACCTGGTTGGTGTGTTGGTTCCATTTTAGGTTTTTGTGGATGGTTACCCCTAAGTATTTCGTTGAATAAACAACATGCAGTGTGTTGCCATGGATGACATAGGGTGGTGGATGGTTTTTTTGTTGGTAATGTTGATGACGTGGCATTTCCTGGGGTGGAATTCCATGAGCCAGTCCTTTTTCCACTTCTGCAGTTGGACAATATCTTTCTGTAGCATTTTTTGCATCTTCTTCAGACTTGATTCTCCTTTATAATGCGCATTCGTCAGCAAATAGGCAAATTGATGGCCCATCTGATACTCCATGACGAGGAATAACGAGGTCCTAGAAAGCTACCCAGGGGAACACCTAACTTAACATTTTTATTAGTAGTATTATTATGTTATTATTATTATTATTGATTTTTGTGCATTTCTGGGACTAGTTTATAGGCTCTTGTGTAGTAGTATAAAAATATAAAACTATAAATCCTGTAATATTTAATAATACTGTTAAAACTTACATGTATGTGGGTATCACTATATCCATTATTACTACTTACATTTCACTTTGCATCTCAAACTTAATAATATTAATGACATTTTAAATCTTGGCTGCCTATATCCCACGATATTTTTGAATCACCCATAAAATCTAACATTAAAATCACACCTGAGAGTGTTAATATGTAAATTAAAACCATATTAAATACATAATATCACTCCAGAAACATTTGCAATGCAATAAAAAACAAAATGTCAAATATATATTTTCTAAGGATACTTTAGCAATGCGATTGATAACCCTATTTTACATACACAATTAATTCTGAGACTTGAACAATGCAATTAAACACTACAATAAACATTTAAAATCACTGTTAACATATAAAATCACATAATATGTATGAGACTTAGCAATGCAGTAAAAACCATATTCCACATATAAATATACTCTGTTATTCTGGAAAAAATAGCCTTGCGATTAAAAACCATATTGTGCATATAAATTCAATCCTAAAACTTTGGCAATGCAATTAAAAACCATATCTTACACATATAATCCATGTGAAGATCAAAGCTATGAAATTGAAAACAATATTTTCCATGTAAAATCACTCTGGCGACATAAGCCAACTAAGAGAATATATTAGATTTCAACAAATAATGTTTATTTATATACATTTGCAGCAAATTTAATAGTAGCAGGACAAAAGTGTTAATTCTTCTAAAAGAAAGTATTAATACAGTGTTTAAAAACTCAGTGAAGAATACGCTTCATGAACGAAGGAGCAGACACAATTAAACATTGTAAAAACACACCAACTAATATATTAATCTGGTATAAATCAAGTGCTTAGGAATGTTACACATGATCTACTCTGTAGAGTCACAAACAATTGTGTTT
This sequence comes from Limnoperna fortunei, assembly GCA_944474755.1. Classification (NCBI taxonomy): domain Eukaryota; kingdom Metazoa; phylum Mollusca; class Bivalvia; order Mytilida; family Modiolidae; genus Limnoperna; species Limnoperna fortunei. The sequence continues at coordinate 58,814,569 of OX104120.1, forward strand.
ACTTAACTTACTTACTTACCCTCTTCGCGCCTGGAGGCTTATAAGGATGTGTATGAATTTTTCCACTTCTCTCCAAAGCTTTTTAAAGCTCTTGATCTCGATGGTGACAGTTTTTGCTAGGTTACACTTGGTCCTCCTCGATTCCTTTTGCCATTCGTTGGTGGACATTTGAGGACACTCTTGCAATGTTGTTCGGGTCCCCTCTTGACATGTGCCTGAAACAACGTAGCCTTCTTTGCCGGATGAGGTCTGTGATGGTAGTTCTCCATTGTATGTGCCTCTAATACTTTAATTTAACTTTTTTTGACTTTTTCATATACATGTATAGTATCTGACGTGTAGCATCTTACTGTCAATCTCTACCGCCATTCGGGGTTTTCTCCATAAACTCTGGCTTTCCAATAAAAATTGGTTGCCATAAAATAGCTGTAAAATTGCAGCAAGTGGCCTTAAACACATTTCAAGAACAAACAGTGATCTAATAAGTTCTTCATTTGCTGTGCCACTTATATTGTAATTTTAATTTATGTTACTTCTTGCAATGATATACGTTTCTAGTTCCTTACGTAAAGCGTCTTAATGTCAATCTCGGAATTTTCTCCGGGTACTTTGTCTTCCTGTCCGAATAAAACTAGACGTCATGATGTAGCTGAAAAATGCTGAAAGTGGCGTTGAAACACAAGTAAAAAACAAATTATTGTTTAGTACTACTAGAAGTGAAGCATTTCTGCTTAAAGAAGTAAAGGTAAAGTTTAAATTTAAATTACCATCAAATCAACCTATTCTAGGATTTTATTGGACAATTGTTATCAGTTCCTACCTGTCTGCCAAGTCAAAAGCTAAGGACAGATAATAACAGAAAACCAATTTGTTGTTACACCACAAGCTGTAACAAAAGTAAGTAATTTAAATAGAAGTAACATTAATTGACGATGCAAGACTGTGACATTTGCTTTACATTGTAAAGATTACTTTAACCTTCTTGTAATAGCATCTAACATCATAATTAAATTATATAAATTTTACTTGGTATCACAAAGCAAAACACCGGATCATAATACAACTGTATTTCGAAATCAGGTGGCGGACCTTTAAAGCAATATACCTATTTGTTAACGTTGTTCCAGTCTAAGGTACTGAGCAATTTTCCAATAATTTTATTTTTGGGTGATCAACTCTTCCTATAGGTTTCATTCCAGTTTCATGAAACTTTACTGACAGATTGCATTACCTTTTTGTAAACGCAATTCCTCCCGTAGAAGTCAATGTTGTTAAGAACTTCTATATGTGTGCAATCTGTGTCTAAAGTTGCCGGGATCTGGATTGAAACTGAATTTGCTAACACTTTCTTTGGCTTTGCTACCTGTTTTGTCTTATTAACTCGTTTACTAATTTTCAAACTAGATCTGTTATGGATTAATAATGCATGCGATTTGAAACGCGGCAATTTCAATTTTTTGTAATTTTATATCATTAAGCCAGTTGATAAAAGCATTGTGATTGTGACACAATCAATCTGACATACTGTGAATTGTAAAATAATGGTACGAAACTGTCACATTTTTAGTAACACTTTCTGTGTTTACAGTATCGTGATTTATTGTGTGTACATCATACAAAGATCCATATCTTCAGAATTGACGTAGCAAACCAACATTTATTATTATTTGATAGGTATATTCAACAAAACACAATTCCATAATATGGTTTCAATAAACCAACTAGTTTTGGACGTGGGCGTATATAAACCATCCTGTATGTACAGCTTCATGGAATAACTTTCGTATCATAAGTTTCATGTACATACAATGGTACAATTACTGAATATAATTTTGGAAAAATCTCTGTAGGCAGATGTCTGGTCAATGGAGCATTTCAAGAATTTTATCCTGTACAACTTACAAATTTTGCCAATGTCCGGTACCAACTTTGTTTTCATTACTCCACAAAACGGTGAATCTATTATTAGGTGGAAATAAGTGTATGCTTAAATAGTGTGCTCTAATAAAAATATTTAATTTTGGAAGGTCTTTGGATCTGTTTGTCTTTATTCTGAAGGTGGAATTAGTTTTGGTGTGATATGTTTCTGCATGTCTGACTTCTTTAGGTTTGAAGGGGGGTGGGGATGGGGATATCTTTAATTAGTTTTACCATGCCACACAATGGTCTGTGTGTCTGATCTATATATTGACAAGACAGCTTTTCAGTTACATATAGTATTTAATTGTATTATGTTAACGATGCGTTCTTTGTGAGTTTTGCTTACATTTCACGTTTAATTGCGGAATGTTCTTATTTCAGCAATTAACCATCTATATAATCTTAACGATAGTTTTAAAAGAAGAATATTGCTATTTTTATTTGACAAATACTGTGAATATGGTTGTTATGTTCTATCATATAATGAAAATTAGGAAAAAGCAATAATATAAGTTTAACTAAAAAGTTATTAAAATCGGATTACCCACGAAATATTTATGAAGCGTTTGGTTACACTTATGTGTTGCTTGCAGATCAACAATTTGAGTTCTGCATATCGGATCAAGGATATGATGTCTGTAGAGACTGTCCCCAAGGTTCCTATACTGACATTTCAAGAAACACAGAAGATTGGGATTTCAAACCTGATGTCTGTGTTACACTACCCCATTGTAATGCAGGTATATATGAATTGCGTTATTCTGAAAATATTAAAAATACTATCTTTTGATTGGCTAAAGTGTGTTTTTCAATTTTTATATTCCTTCTTTATTAAATCCCATGGTGTTTTTATTTTAATACATCTGATCGTTAATGTCACAATTCGTAAAAAATAATCATACCTCCAAATAAAACTGAAATCCATTATATACCCGTGGATGTAAATCAGCACAAAGTGGCATGATCACGGAAACAGTTTGGGAAACTTTTGTATATATACAGATGTAGAACTTTTGATATTTGCAACAAATAACCAATTATTGAACAGTGGCGGGGTGCTTATTTGGATATGTCTTTGCGTGAATGCGTGTGGGGTCATGGGTTGATGCTGAATTTAATATTTGTTGATGTGTCTGATGCAAAGGGTATGGGTTTTAATATTTATACTTAATTGAATATTTATGTCTATGGTGTAATTGGTGTTAGGGTCATATGGTTCTGCATTAAGTATTCGTGTCTCTCCACATCTACAACTGGAATTACTTTTTTAATTTTTCCTCCGTACACACGCCGTTTTGTTTATATTGAGTGTATACCTAAAACAAACCAGCACACATATCTAAATCTATATTTAGTAATGTAGCGTCAATATCCATAGAAACAGACAATCATAAATATTTATTAAGTAATTTGGTTCTATACAATACGCGGAATATTCTGTAAATCCCGAGATTGAATTAACCAATCATAATTGTAACACAACACACTTTATGTAATATAAAATTATATTGCACTGCAAGAAACTGTTTGGCGGAAAAAAGCAAGTTACAATCTACGATTTGTATGTATAGACATCTGATATTTTTCTTTGCTTCCTTTACTTAAGCAATTTTCAAAGCAAGGATTAACTTTCATTAATTTAGTTTTTGTTATATTTAGACGAAATTATGGTTGGAAATACGTGTCAGTGTGCCTTAGGACAAGGTTACTATGGGAATCGTGATAACTGTATTTTAGATACAAGCTGTAAATTAGGAGGGTTCCAGCTTCAAAATGATGGTAAAACTGGATAATTCAAGAGTAATTGAAGATCAAAATTTAAGGAATATTACAAAATAATTGTTGCTAGAAACTTTAACATATGTTTAGCAGACCTAATACTAATAAATATTTTTTCTCCTAGGAAAATAATAGTATCTTAGGCTGCCTGTGTTATGTGTTATGATCGATATGTTAATAGTATGTTATATAACAAAACGAGCATATAACACAGTATCATTATTTAATTAGCAATACGTATTAAACACCATTAAAATCACAGTTTTCAACCAGCCTTGAAACCAGAAGTACCAATATAAATAATAAAGAAATGTATATTAATTAATTTTGTAAGGGTAATACGAACCCACAATGTAATAATGACGTTGTTTACAGCTATATTGTAAGCTATCATCTCATTTCTTTGTATTTGATTTCATCAATATATTCAATATGTTCAGATAATCGTAAATAAAACATCTCATCTTGTATTGAGATTTCAAGATTATTTTTTGTTAAATGGCAATTTGTTGAGATTCGTTAAATGCTACAATCATGTAGCGCATAGTGAAACTCGATAAGCAACAAAAATTCTTGTCAATTGACTATCTTTTAATTGAAAACGTTAACACCTTTTTTGTAATTAATACTTCATTTGAGTTCCACCATTGATCAGAACTCGTGCAGTTTTGTTCTAACTGGGCCATTCGTTATATAAATCAGTATGAGGTCAACAAACAAAGGTCACTGGCGTCATGTAATGTCCTAGCACAAAAATAAATGTCTAAATATCCATTTTCTGGGTTACATATGTAAAGAAGTTATGATTAACAAATAAGGATTAACTTTTACCAAAACAAAGGTCAGGGATCTTTTAGAATTTTGTAAACAATCCCAGCTAAACAAAATAATAAAATTAATCTTTAATAACAGCCTGAATATGGTTTTCTATAACAAATTCTTCTGTCATTCAAACAACGCTACACCTCAGAGATTTATTATGTACTTTTAATCAATGACACAACTCACTTAGGTGCAGTATAGGATAATGCAAACCACTGATTTACATGACGAGGTTTTGATGTATAACTTAAATTTAAATAACGAAATCATTGTTCTCTAATTTGTAGGAAGCTGTGTTGCTTGTGATAGTGACCATTTTAAACCCGAGAATGGAACTCATGGAATCTGTAGAAATAAAACTAGGTATCTGTAATGTTGAAATGTTTTATAAGCTTAGCTGAGGCAAATACTCGCTATTCTGATCAAAATTGGTCTGTTGACTGTTGTCGGCTTCGTTGTTGAATGTCATCGTCTTCGCCAGAATCACATAGTTCGGTGCATTGTGTGTACATTTCACAACTTATACGTTATGCTATATAATGCGCTCGGTAGTCCGACTTTATACCGGGTTACTGCTAATGACTATTAGGACTTTTTCACTTATCCATAGCTAATCTTTCCTATACAAGGATTTGACTTTTTTAAGACATGACAATGAGTAATTCGACGGGTGTCTAATTAGAGGCAGGCACTGCTTACTCTTCCGGAGAATCTAAGTGCACACATTGTTTTATTGGGATCGACTGTTATGCGTGTGTGTGTATGTGGTTGTTTTTGGTTGTTGTTTTATGTCCTAGTAGCCTACGTATGTTTAGATCAGCTACATAAACCTTATGTGGACGAGTTGAACAAGTTAAACGATCCCTACAATCTCCCTTTTATTATCACAACACCAACAAACAGAAGCGTATTACTCCAACTCTAAGCAATCTTAAAAGGTAAATTACAGTTTAATGTTATTTATTACATTTTGTTAGTTGAGTACTTTTCATTAAGACTGGACATGAATATTTGAATTTACTGAACCTCAAAATTGCAAATATATAGATGTTAACTTTAAACTTATAAACCAATTTAATAAATCCATATAACAAAATTCATAGCTTACTTTAAAATGCATCAATTACATTTTATTACTTATGATATTTCTAGTAATATCTGAATTTAACAGTATCAAAGCGTTTTGACAATTTAATACCACCTGAGTCAGTAACGTGTATGGCCACCATTAGCACTCATCACATTGGCACTTTTTTGTTGCATTTGGGTTGTTCAGACGATTCATTAATGCCATTATTCCACTCTACGTGCCCATTTTTGTTAATTCGGTCATTAGTGCTGTTTGTGGTATTAAACGTATCCGCAGACGTTCAATGGTCCAGAACGCACAATTGGAGACGTTGGCTAAAACTCTGGCGCATGTAGTCAACCAATAGCTTCTTCTCTTTGTTGTGTAATCAATCGTGGTATAGCTCTTGCTTCAAAACGCTGATATCACGGAATTTGTTACGCCATGTATACCAATAACGAAAATCACAAACATTCAATCATTAAAAATTTGTGTTAAATGTGTAAAGAAGTAAGTTCTTTGGATTGTCAATTGGTCAATGTCAAAACAACTAGCTCAAACATATAAATTTAATAAACAAAACAAAATAAAGACAATACACAATAAATGAAAAAAAAAATGAAATGAATAAATACACATAAAAATAAATACACATTCACAAGACTGAACTAAATATAATGTACTGTTACAAATAAACACAAATTGAGCCTCCACACACCGACTTCGCACTACGTCTCCCGGTTATCCTCACCATCGTTGGTACTGTAACACTGATGAACCATTAAATAATTCCTTAGGAATTTTAACATATTTAACGGACAACGGATTAAATTCGATACAAGTTGCAATTTCTACATCGGTGACGAGAACACTAGATAATTAACTCCACTTCACTGATGTGTTCAGCTAACTGTGACGGATTTACTAAACAACTTCTGCACGGACTTTACTAATTTAACTACACTTCTACACGGACCTTTTAAACTTTAAATATACAGCAACGGAAATTTCCAAATAAACTAATCCAACAGCAGAACATATTACCACCGACAAAAGACGTTGTTACATCAAATTGAATATCATTGAAACCACCACGCTGTTTCCATTTCCATCAATCAAGTCGACGCCTTATTACTACTGTATGCTACAAGCACACCAAAACCGGGTCTAAAAAACCCCTACAAAATAAACAATCTACAAATTACTTACATTTCTATACTTTATGCATATGACAACTATCTGGCCATTTTAGACCGCGAGCCGAAATACCATCTCGACGGCGTACTCGACCGTAAAATTAACCATAAAATAGAAATGACTTACCTGAGTGTGGTTAACAATAGCCTAAGGTATCCATGTCCTGTACTGACAATTATAACACCTAACTGCTATTTTAATTTCAACTCAGCAACAAACACACGCTAGCCTTGGGTGTCCATGTCCTGAACTGACAATTATAATACCCAACTGCTACTCCCAGACGTGTGCTCTACTCAATGCCCATGTGTCGACTGATTTACAACTCACCTGTGAAATTTCAATACGTACCTAATCATGAGATATACAAGTAAGGTCTGCTCGACTGGTAAACTGTCCGGTGTTAGTACAAATTTATCCTATAATTTATATCCTACCTATTTTACAAGTATACAAATAACCGAAGTTCGTTACAAAATGTTTCACAAGAAAGACTAAACGTAATGACGCTCTTTACTTCAGTAAAAAATCATTTACTAATTGAAAATTTAATTTCCATTATTTTAAGACATTATCTAAACCTTGAGCCTCTTTGTTGGTTTAGTATATACACCTTTCAAAAAAATATCTATAGCAGGCCTTATTACTCAAGGCTGCCACAATATGTGCTATATGGCAAGCATGATAAATGTGTACAGTATCTCGTTCCTAGGACTTAAGTTAAATACCGTTTTGGATTAAGAATTTTTTTAACCTAGACAATTATCAATGATACAAAAATTAATGTATTTTGTGTTTAGATGTAAATACGATGAAAAAGAGATTAACTCAGGGACTACAACAACAGACAGGACTTGTATAAAAGTACAGTCAAATACAACAGGTAACAATTCACATAGTGCACACCTTATTAAGGAAGAAAACAATACTGTATGCTATTCGCCTTATTTACCGTTGTGATAGCCGTATGAAAATCAAAATAATTGTACTCAAATGTAAGCATTTTCCTAAACAATATCTTGCTCTTAGCGTGATATACGTGTACCCATGCCTGAAATACGTCTGGGCATTTTTGGCTTTCTTCCAGTTGTTGTCAATATTTGCTTGGCTGTCATGAACATGTGTATGATCTGTCACTGGTACACTATGGGTTAAGACAATAAATATATTAGTTTGTCAGAAATAATGAAATAACGAAAATAGAGCAGTAGTGCCTTTTTACTTGATATATGAGTAGGCAAGGTATGCGTGAAATTTACCAACAATAGAAATAACAGATTGGGAGAAAAATGCATGATCCTTAAATTTTATTTAGGTTTATGATAAACGTTGATACATACATACATTTTTTCCCAAAAAGCATGCCACATTCATAGCTCTTACAAATACACATCTTACAGTGTAGCGACTTGTATACTTCAAATACACATGTAAGTTATCGTTTTTCTACATTAAGAATATATAGTATCAAGTGTGGAGCCTAGATGCGCCCAGTTTCACATTTCAATATCTCTGTCGTTGTTTGATATTTGCCAGACAAAATATTTACTAGTACGTAGAAGAGAATATGAATTTTATGTATTGATCAAAATTAGAAAAAAAATAACCACCCATCAACTATAACGCGAGAAGAAATAATTTTGATCATGATGAAAATCTTCATCCACTTGAAAAAACTTGAATAAAGAAAGTGGCTATAATTGGTACACATCACAAACAATAACCAGCGAAAGTTATCAATTCAGAACAGCCTATTGAACTTAAGCGAAGTGGAATTGTTAACCAAAATTATCATTATTGTGTCTTTTGGTTAACAATTAGTATTCGTTTAGCTTTCTTTGTATCTATTTCCACATACATGTTTTTTATATAAAATCATCAGGAAAATGGCGATAAATTCTAAACATTTAGTAAACAAGTCATTACTACAGAAACAACCATTCTTAAATGGTGGTATCCTCTATTTTAGCAAATACAACAACTTTGAACTTTGTCTTATAAATTTTTTGTGGGGTTTGTTTGCAGATTTTACTATATAGTCAAATAATGCTTTCCACACTAAATAAAAATCATCTTTTCCGAAACACATCAGTCAGTTTCAAGTAAACCGAGGTTTGAATGATCTTCGAAGGTCACATGGCTTTATGTTTTTTTTTCTATAATGGACAAACAATTAACCCATTCTGTCAAAAATTCAAAGTGTCCCGCATCCCCATAAAGAGGGATATACAATTTTCGTCGGAAAAAAGTCGAAATTATAGTGACCAAAATCTATTTTAAGCCATTTTCCCCAAGGTTAGAAGCTACTTTCTTTAATTTAGTTCGGTTAAACATGTTAAAGGCCATTAAAACTTATTATGTGATTAATTAACTAAAAGGCGTTAATCATTTAGTATTAGTATTCTCAAATTATGTTTAAGTACTATTGTAACTTTTTTAATGTTTAAGAAGTATAGGGAGAAATAATAAGTTATATGTACTTATAGGTCATAAGATGAATTGCTGAAATAGTAACAGTCAGTTTGAATCATTTGTTGTTTTTGTTGTTTCAGGAGATTATAACAATAAACCTGTAGAAACGATGAATCAGTAAGGTGCTATTAAAGAGTGTAGAATTGTTCCAAGTTCAAATTTTAAGTTTTTTCGTTATATTTACATACTCTGTATTGATATTCTGCTAATATTTTAAATACTGTAGGCGGGATGTTAAAAACTAAAATATAAATTAATAGTTTTTCTTCACACATAACTAATATAATATGAAAGTTGTTCAATTGACAGTTACAAGCACTGGTATCGTAGCTATTCACTTGGTGCTTAATTGTACACATTTTACACATTTGTATTAACCTTAATTACATTTGCACGAAATTCTCCGAATACTTGGTACTGTCACCTTATATATACATATAGCCATAAGTTAAGCAACACCCTATTATTTTCCAGGGATTCATTTAAGATGTTATATATTTTAATATTTTTTTAAGAAATGACAATTTATTGAACATTAATGACAAATGAAACATCCAAACAACATGTTTCCAGTCGCTTTACTTATTGCTTGATGAAAAAATGTTAAAAGCAAAGATATCAAAAAACCAGTGTAAATATAACTTTCATTAGTCAAAAAATAAGTTTGATTGCATACTTCAATTTCATAAACTTAAAGTAAACACATCATCACAGGTCAACGTTAAAGGAAAGAAAAGTTACTTTGAAATGTGTTAAACGCAAAAATACCCAGTATGTCGTCTAACCACTACGCTTCCGGTACAGTTCATAAACTCTCCTCCTCATGCTGTTGACTAAACGACGAAATGTAGCATGTGGTGAATTCTGCCATTCATTTGAATGACAACACGTAGTTCTTGGACATTTTGACAAGCAGGACGTTCCAGGATATTTCCATCATCTCGATGACGTTTCAGTAGCCGGGATGAAATAATAAAGTGAATGCCAAAGTGTAGTGCTATCTGACCCAAGCTCTATCCACTATTATGCATTCCAACGATCTGCTACTTTTCAGCTGCGCTTAATTTCCGTCTAGGCATTATAAAAATGTAAAGATAAAGTCGAAATAAAGATGAACATTAAATCGTTAAGGAAAACAAGGCTTTCAGGCGTGCTCGACTCCCGTATGACAAACTGGTTTGCTATTAAAAGATTTACCAGAGGAGTAATTTCCCCGTGCTCGAATGATGGCTTTAGTACATAAATAACAAATAATAAATAGTAATAAATAAGTTAATATTCATTCAGATATTTGAAATTATGAAACAAAATTGTAGGTGTTACTTAACTTATGGCGAGGTGTATAGAATACAATACAGTCCTAGTTTTAATAACATTTTACTGTTTCAGGTCTTTCGTTATATCAATAACAATCGTGACGATTCTTGTGTCAATTATGATGACGGGGTTTATTTGTATATGCATTAGATGTTGTCGACTCACAGGTAACCAGATCTCATGGTATCACATGATTAATAAATATATAAAAACATATTTTTTTTATCTTATTTAAGTTTATGTTCGTGTGCTACAAAATGTTGATAGAGAAGTATTAAAATAAGGGTAAAATGACATAACACATCAAGAAATTAATTATGTTCGAGGTACTGAAGTTGGACAGTTCATTCATTAAGAGTAATTTGAATACGACAGCAACGTCTTTCGGCATGATCAGTGGTCTCGGGTGTCTGTCGACAACTTCTTTGGCCATATAATTTATTTACTTTCATATAAAAGTAATGACTAAATAGCGAACATCGATGAAACTGTCAAAACAGACAATCCACAAACCGAAGTCCGAGAATAATATACTATTATTGTCTCTTAAACAAAATGCAGGCTGTGTATCGTTATGTGTCAATACATCTTGAATATAAAAGGGAAAACTGTTTCTAAATGAGTCTTTTTATTTTGCATTCGATTAAGCTTTTCTATAATGCAATAAGGAAATACACTTTCAGTCATTTGCCATCAGTATGTCTCTTTTAAATTACAAAAGGTTATATCTTAAAATCTTTTTTAACATTTTGCGTTTTAGTAGAGATTTTGTTATTTGACAAATTTCATCAATCAGAACACAAGCTAGTAAATATATTTTATTTTAATCCTTACGTTTTTTTGGAATCAAAGGGTCAGAAATGGTCAATCTTCAAGTTTTCTTGTGTGAAAATTAGTTTTTTTATTGGATTAATTATAGAATCAGCTTGTGGTTATATGTTAATATATTTTTCTGATATTTTATTGTTTTGTTTGCCTTATTCGCGGCTCTGCAGCGTAAACCGGCTTCATCACGGAATAAAATCTGGCCGAAATAATATTGCTGAAAATTTGCAGAAAATGGAATTAAATTTAATATTACAAACCAATCAACCAATCGATTTTTAATGATTGTCATGATATTTATGTATTTATCATTTTATTTTATCATATTTTTAATATGATATTTCTTCCATTTACATTTCTTGCTTTATGACCTTTCAGTATTATATCAATAGATTTTTTTATCATTTGGGGTTCTCGCGATATAAGCATTCTGAATAGGCTTAAATCTGTTTTCCCCATTTTTGCAATTGTATTTTTTTCATTTTACGTTTGATTTTTATCGGAATTTCCATTGACTAAGCCTACGCTAACTTTGAATTACCACTTTTTGGTGTAGTCTTTGATGTTCTTTTTAATTTCTGCATGTTAAGTTCTGAACAAATGCACACTATAACATTAAAACACAAACAGAAAGTGAGAGAACCCAAACACAAATGAAAACTATTAGTTAATTCAGGTGCTCAAGACGAGTAAGTAAGGCCTGTCTCTAATATAGCCCTTCAAGTGACTCATTGTCATATATAGGAAAAAGAGAAGAATATCTATAACTCAGCGAAAATGTGCGAACGTACTTGTGAGATGGATTTTGTGAGACATCTTTGCAGCTATCTAGGTTACAAAATTTAAGTCTTCTAAAATCTAAAGTTAGACCAAAATAAGGAAGAAAATTATTGCAAATCATAGAAACAAAAGATTCCATTTTTGTAATTTTCATACTTATTGGTAAACTCTTAAGTTGAAAACATTTTACATGTTACATGTAATACAGGTGACCGTCAAGTAGACACACCGGAATTGGTGAATTTAATTGATGTAGATAATAAGCAAACTGAAGATCGGACAAAAAACGCAATAATCATTAATCCCGATCAAAGCGTTGTTTATGATAGCACTGTCAGCTACGCAATAACTGATAAAGACATGACGGATGGAATGGAATCCCGTTTGGTTCAACGAAATTTACAAACTGTAGAGGGTTCTTCGGCAAATGTTATTCCTTACATTCAAATGTCAATGCTTACTAATGCTTGTAATGATTTGATGACTGCACGTGATACTAATTCATTCCAAACTCTTCATGAAACTGCTTCTGGAAGTATTGACAAAACAAGTCAATTAGAAAGAGATGAGTTTCTTCTCTTTGATGACAATTCGGTATTTGAGACATCATACAATTTAACTAACAAATGGAGTGGCTCATGTAAGACAGAAGAAAATGCTGACTCTTCAACTCAACAAACAGGCAATTTATATAGTGAAAGTTTGATAACAAGAGAAGGTGAAACCCCACATGAGGGAACATTTACTTTAGATATTGCACACATTTCTGAAGATAATGAATTTATGACGCCTGAATCAAACAATGAAGCAACCCGTCTAAAAAATGTATTGATTCAAAAAGAAGGTAAAACCCCAAATGAGGACACATTTCGTACAGGAGAAGACAAAGAGTTAAATCCTGTAGATTTTGAAGTAACGGACATTCCGCAAAAGAAAAATATTCCTACGCTGTCAGGTAACTTGTTTTTACATAAGAATCTGGTGTACTGTAATGTCATTTATTATCCACTGTAAGTCACACCTTAAAATTTTGTGTATTGGAATGTTTATTAGATTCGTAGATTGACAATGATTATACATTTAAGCCTTTTTTTATAGAAAATGTTTTATTACAGCTCTCTGGAAAGTATCTTGCCAAACTAATTTTAGCTCACCTGATTAAAAGTTAGGGCAATCTATTGCTATCACTTTCCGCGTGTCATCCGTTATACGTCTGTTCATCCGTCTGTAGTAAGTTACACGTTCATTTTTTAATCTCTGCTCTAACACATATATCTCATTTGATTGATCCATTTAAATGTTGATAAATTTTTAGCTAGTAATATTTTAGCAAAAAGTTAAAAAGTAATAGATAGATTTGGCAATTAAAGCCAACTTTGTAGGAATGATGTTCAGAAGGTCGCATCTACACATTTTGTCTTTTCGTATTCGGTCCTAAATTATTTTGCTAAACACATTTTTTAGGTAGTAATTTATAGTAGATTGCTCTAGTTCACCATCAAACATCGCATGAACACCAGTTGTTAAAATATTTATCGATTTGCTAGGGTATTGAATCTAATCCCATTTTATTTCCTTATACTACCTTTTTATAACCCTTGTTTTCTGAACCTCTAAATCGCAACAAAACGTTGCTGTTTTTCTTACTCTTACCTGTTCTTGCCTCATCTTTTAGCAACTTTCCGTAACTGACACCCCTTTTTTGTCATGCGGTGTTAATGATCCTCTATTGAATTCAATCCGAAAATTGGTACTAAATAGGATTACAAATTTACACAACAAATCGTGTTTGGTTTTTAAGCTCTTACAGCTTAAATATAAACAATAAATCGAAAAAGTCTGAAATTGCCGGGTTTCAAATCCAACTGTCTTAATAAAAAGGAAATGGTTTACAGGTTGTTGGAAGAAAGTTTTAGGTCTGTTTAAAACAAATGTACGACGAGTTGATTACACAAGATAGGTACCGTCTTTTGCAAATGTTATGAAAAGTTCCCATGTATGGATAATTAGGAAACACATGCTGGAACAATTCCATAATAGCAAATGCACAACTTCAATACATGTACAATCTTTCTGTGAAGTTTCAGAGATCTGGATTGAAAACTGTAGGAGGAGCTGATTACAAAAAAGGGAATATGTATCATCTTCTGCAAATGTCTTTAAATGAAAGTGCACAACCTCAATACATGTACAATCTTTTTTTGAAGTTTCAGAGATCTAGGTTGTAAACTGTAGGATTATACAAAATAGCTAATGTCTTCTGCTAGTGTTCTGAAAAATAACTAAGTTCCAATGTCTGGAAAATTATTTTAAAAAACTCCTGGAACAATTTCACTATGAAAGGTGCACAACTTCAATACATGTGCAATTTTTTCTGTAAAGTTTCAGATGTCTGGGTTACAGTACTTGAGATTGAAAACGCAACACTTTTATCAATCCGTCAGCGATCCGTCAGCGTTCCAAAATCCGTCAGCGATCAGTTATCAATCAGTCAGATCAGTCAAATCGTTTCCAATCCGTCAGATCGTTCCCAATCCGTCCATCCGTCAATTGACGGATTCGGAACGAATTGACTGATCTGACGGATCGATTTGGACTGATCGCTCCAATCCGTCCATTCAACTTCCGGTTAGTGAAATCAATATTTCAAAATGTGAAAATTCGTTTCACTCGCAAATATTAGTATACAAATGTCAACTGTTATGTCCTCATTTATGGCTCGTTTAACCTAATAATAAGGCTAAAACAGGTCTAATGTTATAAATAATACGAATGGAAATTCCCCCGTTATATATGCATCTGTCACGAAATATAAACATCACATAGTGTCATTTTATTAACAAAATAATTTAAAAAAACACACACACAATGACTTAAAACAAATTGACCTCGCGTGCCAAGGCGTACGTCTCGTATTTGTCTTCGAATTTTTAAAGCGGAAAAAGTCGAGTCTAAAGTTATAAATCATAAATGGAAATTCCCCCAATATATAACTAATGCATCTGTGACGGAATATAAACATCACATAGTTCAAAAAAGAAATGGAAGAAAACACACACACAATGAATTAAACAAATATTTGACCTCGCGTGACAAGGCGTATATCTCGTAGTTGACTTTGAAATTTTTTAAAGCGGAAAAAGCGAGAAAGACAAACTAAGGCGGAATGGTAACATTTTTTCACGTCGCGCTTTCGCGTTAGCATTATTTGTATGTATGATTGAAGTTAGTTTAACGCTATTTTCGGTGATCAATACAAGATTACTGCTACCTTAACCACCGCGGTCGAGGTTTTTTATTATAAACGCGTAAAAAGATCATTTGTCGTGGTTTGATCAGATTTCTTTTTGTGCCACAATTCCTAAGAATTCCGGTGTATGATACTGAGAAAGATTTACGACAAAAGCGAATACATCTATTTATATATTTTATTCAATATCTAATTGTGTCACATGCATTTACACAGAATTAAATGTCAAATAAAGAATAAACTCGTTTGTATATAGAAGCTTACGAGTTACAGACGCAAACATGTAAGCCTTATTTTAAAATCAATTCTGCTTTCGCATTTTAGCCGTCACAATTTGTTTATTTTACGATGTCTGTTATAGTCATTCGATATTTAATGATATATAAGTATAAATGGTTTCCTTTAAATTCGGAAGTGTTTGAAATTAGTTATCACGTTTTTTTTGGGAGGGGGGGGGGTGGTTCATGACATAATAGAATTGCCGCGAACCATAGTGACGTGTTTAGAGAGTACTTGCACGCTAAGGATCTCTTTTGTAGATTTCGAAAAGGAGAAGGCTTAAAATTTTCCGCCCATACCCATACCACTTATTTTTCCAGTTGAATTCAAAATGTTTGCCCTTTTTTCCATCTTTCTCTAATTGATTGAGGGGCCTCGGTGGCCGAGTGGTTATGGTAGTCTACTATTGATCACGTTGTCTGTCAACACTGAGGTTGCGGGTTCGAGTCTCAAGGCGGGCAGGGTGCACTCGACTTAATTGACAAGGATTGCCACTTTTCCTACCGAAGGACCGGGGTTTTCTCCGGGTGCTCCGGCTTCCTCCTCCAATAAAAACTGGACGCCATGATATAGCTGCAAAAATTGCTGAAAAAGGCGTAAAACAATATTTAAACAAACAACAAATCTAATTGATATTTAACTTATTCTCGTCATGAATAAAGCTGAACACCTCGCTGAAAGAAAAGCAAGCATCCAATCAATCAATCAATCAATCAATGAAATAAGTAATTCAAATTGAATGACAATCTTTTAAAAGGGACGTTTTGAAAAGGTTCTGTTTTATCGATATGACTGTAATGACAATGTTTAAACCGATCTTCATAGACCTAGGGAATTAATGACGTGTTGTTAAAAAAATTTCGTACTATAACACGTGTCTGTAACACATTTTTACGCTTAACTGCAGTATTCACAGACAAGTCTCACCGGCGTTATTAGGACCTCAGTGACTGATTGGTTAGTCATCTACTAGTTATTACATGCCTATAAACAGGTTGCGGATTTTCGAGCGACTGCAGATAGGGTGTGCCCGACTCCAACTGTACTGACTTGTCCGTTTTAACCCGTGTACTCCGGCTTCCTCCCACCCCACCCCCAATAAAAAATGGACGCCATCAAATAAATGAAACAATCCAGCGTAATTGTAATTATACTTTTTAATTTCTTTTATTGCCTGTCAAATAAAACTTGTGACCAGAATCGCTGTATATTTTACAATACAACTGTTTGTTTAGTAAACAATTTGTTTTGATTGACAATGCTTGTTCAACAGTTCAACAATTGTTTATACACAACAGTTTTATAATTGTATTTAAAAATGTTGTAGACTAAATAAAAACACGTAAGCATACATTTAAGTAACTAGTAATGATGTCAAAAAGAGACCACGTCCTTTCCTAAATGAAAATAAATCTGTTACTGATTGGGGGAGTCGAGTCGGCTTAATATACGACCAAAATATACATGTAAGAAGCCGCAGAAAATAAAATAAGCCGAATTCACGAGTCTCGGAAATAAAAGAAAGAGAATCAATAAAGGATTACGAAAATCAAACATTTACCTCGTCGCTACTGATGTGCCTTAAATCGAAGTTTTTTTAAGGTTTACAGGGCGCAACCCGCAAATATGTCCTGTTTTAAAGAAATTTGCTTTATTATATAATATAAAGAAAATATTTTTTTCTTTAAATATGTTTACTTATGTTATTTTTAAGAACGAGACATTGTATTAACTATTCTTTTGAATACTTGCGTTTATTTTATTATAAATTTTATTATAAATGCATATATAATATACAAATCACGCAGAATTCGTTTTATCTTTAAATTATTAATGTATACGTATCCGTCAATAAACTGACCGATTTATATAATTTAATGACGGATTCTGGATTGCACTGATTGAACTGATCGCTGACGGTTACCAAGGTAATGACGGATTCATAATTTTGGACGGATGTATTCATCATCAATCAGTCAGCGATCCGTCAGCGTTCCAAAATCCGTCACCAATCAGTTATCAATCAGTCAAAGTGTTGCGTTTACGGGTGCAAGTACTGTAACAAGTGTAGGAGGAGTTGGTTACACTTAATAGGGGCCTTCTTTTGCAAATGTCCTGAAAAATAACTAAGTTCCTATATCTGAAAAATAAGAAAAAATCCTGGAACAATTACATAATAACAGGTGCACAATTTCAATAAATGTGCAATCTTTCTGTGAAGTTTCAGAGATCTGGGTTAAAAGATATAGGAGAAGTTGATTACACAAAATTGATACCGTATTTTCCCCGCCCGCCATCCCGCGCGTCTGACTTCAACATACTATAACCCGGGTTTGCACTTCGTGCTACCCAGCACAAAAAATGAGAACTATAATACATTCTTATTGGATAAAACTGTTTTCTATAAAGCAGCGAAATGACCAATGGAATGCAATTTTGAAGGATGGTCGACTTCAAACAAGGCCTCTTTATGTATTGTTGTTTCTCATTATGAACTGAAATTTAAAACGTATACTCTTAAATTATACACCTCGCCTGAAGTAAAGCAACACCTACAATTTTTTTATAATTTCAAAAATCTGAATGAATATTACCTTTGTGTTATATATGTACTAAAGCCATCATTCGAGCACGGGAAACTTACTTTAATTATCTCCTCAGGTAAATCTTTTAATAGTAAAACCAGTTTGTCATACGGTAGTCGAGCATGCCTAGAAGCATTTTTTTCCTTAACGATTTACTGTTCATCTCCTAGTTCATCTTTACATTTTTACAATGCCTAGACGGAAGTTAAGTGAAGCTGAGAAGTGGCAGATCGTTGGAATGCGTAATAGTGGACAGAGCTTGCGTCAGATAACACAACACTTTGGCATTCACTTTTGTATTTATCCCGGCTACTGAAACGTCATTGATATGATGGAACTATCCAGGAACGTCCAAGGTCAGGTCGACCTGCAAAAAAATCTGAAAGGGAGGATAGAGCACTCGCTCGTGTAGCCAAACGCCAACCGTTTGCCACTGCAATATATTTTCGTGACGACTGGAATATTGCAACCAGATTCATCGTTCGAACAGTTAAACACTTCAAGGTTGAGAGCTTGCCGTACCTTAAAACGCCCACCGTTGAAACAGAGCCATCGCCAAGCACGTTAAGAGTGGCAAGATAACACCGCCATTAAAATATTCGAAGCTGCCGACTAGTACACTGGACCGACGAAAGTAGATTTCTTTTTCGTCATATTGATAGGCGCATGCGCGTTTGGAGAAAACGAGGCACTGCTTACAACCAGAACAACATCCTAGGCACTGCAGCGTTTGGCGGTAGTGGTGTTCCAGTGTGGGGAGGATTTGCATACAACTGTAAACTCAATCTGTATTTGGTTGATGGGACAATGACAGTGCAGAAATATCGAAATGACGTTATTAACGCTATTATTGTGCCACATTCTGACAATCATGCACTTTGTAACCGACCCATTTTTATGGATGACAACGCAAGACCTCACCGAGCTGCAATTGTACGTGATGATATCGAAATGGAAGCTATTGAGCATTTTTCATTGCCATCCATGTCACCCGATATGAATCCATTTGAACATTTGTGGGATATCATTGGCCGTAAAATCAATAACAGAGCACCTGCTTGTCAAAATTTTCAAGAACTACGTGTAGCCATTCAAAATTAATGGCAGAATTAAACACATGCAACATTTCGTCGTTTAGTCAACAGCGTCAGGAGGAGAGTTAATGAACTATACCGGAAGCGTGGTGGATACACGACTCACTGAGTATTTTTGCGTTTAACACATTTCAAAGTGACTTTTCCTTCCCTGAACATTGACCTATGATGATGTGCTTACTTTAAGTTCATGAAATTAATCACAACGCCTTAAGATTGAAGCTGGAAACTGAATTTTAATTTATCATTCTGCTATATTAATGATGTTTTGTCCCTCAACAATGCTAAATTTGGTGACAATTTACATTCAATTTACGCTAGCGAGCATTAAATTAAAGACATCATCCAATACACTAAGGTCAGCCTCTTATTTAGACCTACTTCTAGAAATAGACTCAGGAAAATTACAAACTAGACTCTAAGACAATTGTGACGACTTAAACTTTCCAATTGTCACCTTTCATCGACATCAACATTCCAGCAGCTCCAGCGTATGGTGTGTACATTTCACAACTTATACGTTATTCTAGATCCTGCGATCTGTATTCCGAGTTTCTAGACCGATCACTGCTGTTAACGCCTACACTACTTAAATAAGGGTTTGTTGTACCTAGCATCTATTCATCTATTTGAGTATACCACCCTTAGAACACCTGATGCTTTCTGCTGGTGATCAGCTGAGACCAAAATATCGCCCCTGTTGGCACTCCGTGGCGGGTTGGGGACAAGGGTGGTGAACTTTATTATTGCATCAAGGATTCTGAAAGCCACCTTTTACACAAATAGGCTCAAAAAAAGAAAAAAATAGCATTCCTCTTGAGGAAATGTTTGATGATGAACAGTGGTCAAGATTTATTGTTCTAACCAGTTCTGGCCAAAATTAACCTCTATCTAAAATTTCTCCATTTGTAATTGAAAAAAACTATTAAGGATTGTGCAGGAGATGTAACAAAAAATGTAACAAAAATAAATTCAGGCTCATTGTTAATTGAATGCTCAAAGAAATAACAATCTTTCATTTTTTTAAAATTAAACAAAATTCTCGATTTAAACATCTCTTCCTCTCCTCATAGAACTTTAAATTCCAGCCAAGGTATTATTCATTACAGAGACCAAGATCTCTCTGAGCATACAGACGACATTTGTGAAGAACTTAAACTTCAGGGTATAACAAAAGTAAAAAGATTCGTAGCCAACAGAAGGTGTTCAGGTAAAACTGAATACCTTCCTTCTGTACTTAAATAATCCATCTGTCCCTTCGTCAATACAAATCGGTCGCTAAAAAGTCAGCGCATACATCCCAACCGTGTGTGCTGCTTGAAGTGTCAAAAGTTCCGCGATGGAAAGGGACAGTGCAAGGGTTACATGATCTGTTTTAAGTGTGCAGAAGAAGGACATGAGGACTTTACCTGCACTAAACCTCCAAAGTGTGCCAATTGTGGTGAAGCCCACAAGTCTTCATTTTAAAAAGAAAAAAAGAAATACAAAAGTCAAAAACTGAAAACAAACATATCTTACCCTGAGGCTCGTCGTCTGAATAATACAACGAACAATACCTCGTCTCCTGCATCAAATTCAAACGGCAGTGTTGCCAAACGCGTTCTCGCTTCAGTTGAAACACAGACAATCATTACCTGGCCTATTGACAAACAGGAACCTTCAAAATTACCAGTTACAACAACAGACAAAATCATAAAATCTTCACGAAAATCTCATTTTCTCAAATTGCTACGTCTTTAACACCCTCTCAATCCCCAATCCAATACAAAAGCAGCCAAAAAAAATCTTAAAAAAATACAAACTCCAATTCAAATTCTTCAAACGCAAAAAAACTCAAATCAAAAAGGAGATCGTACTCCAAAACTGCTTCTGGATCCCATTAAGGTCCACAACAGGTTTGGAAATCTAGATCATCTAGACACTACTAGCTGGTGCGATCCCATGGATACACTACCCCCATATACTGTATCTAAAAGTAGATCCCCAAGCAGAAACCGGCGAAATAGCCCCAACAAACTGTCAACTATTTCCCTATAATGGGTACAATAATACAATGGAACTGTCGAGGTCTTGCGATAAATTTTCTTGAAATTACATTGTTAGTTCAAGCTTTTCTTCCTGTTGCATTTTGCCTCCAAAAATCCCACCTAAAAGGAAGGGATAACATATCTTTAAAAAACTACTCTATACACAGCACATATGTAGACGAGAATGATAGAGCTGATGGCGGCTCTACCATTCTTGTAAAAGATCAAGTCTTACATAGCCCTGTAGATCTCAACACTGATCTTCAGGCGGTTGCTGTAAGGATATCTTTAGATAAACGAATACTTTATGTTCTGGGTATATCCCTCCGAATTCTTCATTAAATTAAATCAGTTGAAACATCTTACTGATCAGCTTCCGGTCCCTTATATATTACTTGGGGCTTTGACTGACACAACCCTTTATGGGGCAGTAACACAATAAACGATGAGGTAAAATTATTGAAAGCTCAATGAATCAGGAGGATCTGTGCATTTTTAATGATGGAACTAATACATATTTACATCCTAGGAATAGATCATATTCGGCTATTTATCTTACAATACGATCTCTCATGGAAAGTCTATTACAATCTCTGTGGCAGCGATCACTTCCTCATTATATTGGAATCTTTGCACTCTTCCAACACAGTTAGAGCCGCTCGGTATAAATTTAACAAAGACAATTGGACTTTATTTGAACAACTCTGTATAGAGTGACTTAACTCGTATACTTTTGAAGCTATTTCTGATCCAATTTTAAAATTCAATGAAACACTTATTTCAATCTCAAAAATCATGGTTCGATGACAGCTGTGAAGACGCTATTAAAGACCGGAAAAAGGCCGAACGACGCTTTAATAAACACCCAACACAAAATAATCTTAACCAATTCCGAATTCTTCAAGCGAAAGTTCGCAGGGTTACGAAACAAAGACGACGCACCTCTTGGCGTAACTTTGTTTCTAAATGAAATAACCACACCCCTATGAATAAAATTTGGAACATGATTCGTAAAATTAACGGGGGGGGGGGTAGGAGGGGTCTCATCCCGTACTCCCGTATACATAAATACAAAATCCCGTTTTCCCGGTGAAATGATGGATCAATCCCGTTTTCCCGTTCAAAAGTCAGACGACTTACCTCAGAATGGAGTGAGGGTATCAGATGTATAGTAGTTTACAATTGTTTTCAGACTTTTTTCCATTATTTTTTTTAAAAATTCGTCTGCTATAGGAAGTTTAAATTGATATTGATACATGTCGGAAGAAGACATGTGTGATTTCCGCATGCATTTTTATGTTTGTCATGATCTGTTATCTGTTATTGATTTCCCGATCAAATAAAATAAAATTTCCCGTATTCCCATTGAAATAAAGCGATAATTCCCGGATCCCGCTATGTAAAAATCCCGAATTCCCGCAGTTTTATTTGTTAAATCCCGAATTCCCGGCGAATAAATCAGCCTTTCCCGCTGTCCCGTAAAAGGTCCTACCGACCCTCATTAAAAGTAAACACAGTAAAGCAAATGTTCATCATTTTGCGAATGGACAAGACTTGTTAACACCAGAGTCAGACATATCTAATAAATTGGCCGAAAACTGCAAAACACCCCTCTGCTAAAAATTACCTTCCCAATTTTCAGCGATCAAAATTCAAAAAGAAAAATCAAAACTTAATTTCCTGTCAAAAAATTTAGAAGATTATAATAAACATTTTTCTTTGAATGATCTAAAAACTTCTTCGAACAAATCTCACGATACAGCATGTGGTCCAGATGACATCCGTTATAATCTTCTCAAACATCTGCCACAATCTTCTCTCCAATGCCTTCTGAATCTTCGTAACAACATTTGGGAAACGGGTAACTTACCATCTATTTGGAAAATGGCCACTGTTATGCCTATTCCAAAAACAGGAAAAGATCACTCAGAAGCGTTCAACTATCGGCCTATAGACCTCACAAGCTGTCTTTGTAAAACCACGGAAAGGATGATCAACGATCGCCTTGTCTGGTTTTTAGAATCAAATAACCTTCTGTCCAATATTCAATGTATCTTCAGACAAGGGCGAAGTACCCTATATCATCTGGTGCGTTTTGAAAAATACATTAGAAACGCCTTTGCCAAAAATGTTAATATGTTGTGTCGACCTTTTTCGATCTAAAAAAGTTTACGACACAAAATGGAAATATGGCATTTTAAAACACCTTTTTGATATTGGGTTGAAAGGTAGAATTCCTTCCTTTATTTCGAATTTTTTATCTGATAGAGAATTTAAAGTTCGAATAAATTATACTCCGTCACATCCTTTCGAACAAGAAATGGGTGTTGCCCATGTAAGCAATCTTTCCGTTACTTTATTAAGACTATAAATATCAATAGTCTTGCTCATGTTTTAATAGATAACATTGAAGGTTCTACTACAATTATGTTTAAGTAGAATAGAAAAATGTGCAATGGAGAGTCGTTTTAAATTATCCACGGCTACAACTGTTGGAATGCATTTTTGTAATAACAGAAAAATGCATCCAGACCCCGAACTAACCTTGTATAATAAAGCCTATTAAAATTGTAAAAGAAACTACTTTCCTTGGTCTTATATTTGATAGTTAGTTAACTTTTTTACCTTATATCCAAAAGTTGAAAAATAAATGTTTAAAGGCTATAGATATTTAAAAAGTTGTATTCAGCTCCGACTGGGGTGCGGAGTGCGATATATTGGAGCTTTTAGAACCACTCCTGTTAATAGTTTGTATGTATCAGCAAACGAGGCTTCAATGTATCAAAGAAGGATAAAGCTCGCTTTGCAATATGCAACCAAATTGAAGGCTTATCCTGGCAACCCCGCCCACGACTGTGTTTTCAAACTTCTTTATCAAAACATTTTTGAAAAGCATCCAAACAAAATTCAATCGTTTGGCATCAGAATAAAACCCCATTTAAAAGCTCTGGTATAAATTTAGATGAAATTGCTCCTATTGAAATTCCTCATAACCCATCATGGTTAAAACACACAGGTATTTATTTTTGACTTTAGGTAAAGAGGTTGTGTTTTTCTGGATTCCAAGTCAAGTGGGAATCCAAAGAAAAACAATCGTTGACATGAAAGCTCAGAATGCCTTAAATAATGACATAATTAATACCTTTTACTGATTTTTAAACGTTTATTCTAAAGTATATTTTTTATACATGGCATAGTGTTTGGGATTTTGAAGTTCATAATAAACTTCATGAGATCCAACCACTTCTGCACCCAAATAATTCTAAATCATATAGAGGTCGCAGAGACCAAGTGAGCTAACCAGGTGTCGTCTTGGTCATACCAGGTTATATTTTAAATAACGAGCCACGACCAGAATGTGTACCATGCAACACTCCATACACCATGAAGCATGTTTTAATGGACTGTGTGGATGTGGCGCACATTCGGGAACGTTTCTATAATGTAAATTTAAAACTGTCGCGGGCGACACAATTTTACAGTTTTTGAAAGAAATTAATTTATATTGTAAAATTTAATGTGTCTGAGAATTTCTGATACATCATACTTTTTATTGTTTTAAATACCTTTTTATCTGTATATTCTCTCATTGTATGAGATCACGTTTTAATCCTAAGGACTGGATGTTCTAATTATGAAATTATAACAATTTTTACGTCCTGAATATACTGAAATATTGCTTGTTGGACGAAAAACAATAATCAATCAATCAATCCTATTCCTGGGTTTGAATTTTGCTCAGACATGACAATGAGTAACTCGACGGGACGGGTGTCTAATTAAAGGCAGGCACTGCTTACTCGTCCGGAGCACGGTTTTTATTGTGTCCAGGTTATTTCTTTCTGTTTTAGTGTTTTTGGTTTTTGTGTCGCGTTTGTCAATATCCGGATTTGTAACTATCATTGACTTCTGGTTCTTGTTGTTCGGTTGCTTTTCTTTGCTATTTTCTAGTAACTATTTTTGTCTATTGGGACATAACAGGTTTAAAAGTGCAAAAATGGAGGTTTTCAGCAAGGGAGAAAGTTGTCAAAATTTTCTCCCTTGCTAAAAATTGCATTTTCATTAGTTTTGCCTAACCGAACTCGTTTATGCGGAAACTTCTTATTCCCACTTAGTATTACAACCGTAAAAAAGTTATAAGACATTAATTACGATTGGATGTTTTCAGGACAAGAAAAGTTAATTATTAAAGACATTATTTATAATTTTACCATGTGATATCTATTTTGAAATGAAATATTAAACGCCTCTGATGAGTCTTGAATAGACGAAACGCGCGTATGGCGTATTGAATTTGTCACCTTGATAATTTTGAAAACAGCGTGTTGGAATATTTTTGCAAAACCAAGTTACAGCTGGTTTGACTGTGGCGGATGGTTTGGGCAATGTATAGAAGTTTGAAGTTCAGTTAGAGTGAGAAAAATCCAGATCATTATTTTATGACTGGTTGACGTTATTTATTTATATTGCGTCTATAATTGTGACAAAAACACCGTCATTTGTATCCTTGCATAATTGTCTCGACTTTTATTTTTTATGTTTGTCGATCCGATACTTAATAAGTGTTGGAATATTTTAGCAAAGCCAAGTGACAGCTCGTCCGCCGGTGGCGGATGGCTGGAGCAATAATACTAATGATAATACTAATATGAACACCATTCATTATCAGTGAAATCGAAATACATTACATAAAAAAGATCAGTGCTTACATGTGATTGTGACGTCGTTTTTGGATGTAGAAAAATTTGCGCCCGATGATTGACGTCTTTTCTCATGTTAGTTGTCTTTCGCCAATTAAGGATCATGTCGACACATGACGTTTGTATTGTCCTCAATAAAGCATTTAAGGATGAGACAAAAAGACTAGCCACAATTCGGCATTAAGAAATAAGATCCCTCAGTTCATATTAAGCAAATGGACATTGTCAATTCTAATGTCGGATTTAATGAAATTAATATCTTCTATCAAAATTAATTGAACTTTTAACATCACCAGTATGAGTTGATTCTTTATATCTACATGTTCACATCAAATGCAGCTTTTCAAGATATTAGTATTAAAAATACAAAGATTCATCCTGAGTAGAGTTTAAAAAAAATCTCAATTAAGAATCATTGTTTCTGATTTGGTAATATTTCAGAAATCTTATCCAAAACTACGTGTTCTAGAGTTTAACTTTGCATACAGTGTATTTGGTCTTTAAAATTCTTAAATTTGTGCAGCTCGAGCATAATTCCTGTCGTTGGGCTCAAATGTAAATAAATCATCTTTTCTTAAATCAGAAGATAATAGTTCGGTGACAATTTGCATCCAACCTACCTTTGCTAGTTTGAAATTAAATACGCTATCAATAAACTTACTTAGACCTACTTCTAGAAATAGAATCGGGAAAACTATCAACTAAACCCCACGACCAACGAGATAACATGAACTTTCCAATTGTCAACTTCATGTTCTTTGATAGCAACATGCCAGCAACCCTGGTGTGTACATTTAAAAACCTGTAAATTATACTGGATGCTTCGATTGGCTTTCTAATTTCTAGACGGCTTTCTTTTGTTGACTTATGTTATCCCCCCAAAAATACTATCAGGACATGTTGGCTTAGTCTTTCCTATTTCTGGATTGATCTGTTTCATAGACATTAAAATGAGTAACCTGAATGGTGTCTAAATACAGGCTGATACTGCTTACTCTTTCGTAGTAAATAAGGGCATCTATTATTGAGTTCAGATTATTCACCATTTGTGTTTGTGCTTTTGAACAAAATGATTACTGGGGGTTGAAATTGTGTCAAAAAGTGGTTATAGATTTTAAATTTCATCTGATTCCGTTGTAGGTTTTATAAAATGCTTCCAAGAACATATGCTGTCTCAATGATGCCATCGTAATTTTTCTATCGCAATCAAAATTGCTAGATGTTTTTTTCTATTTGGATACTTATTTTATAATTAAGGTTTGTTTAAATTCCTTGTTTTGTGGGATGGCAGCAATGTGAAAAAGTTGTTTGTCATATCAACGTTTTAATCATTTCTATATTAGAGATATAAGTGGTCAAAAGTGTAATAGTTTATTTGTAATCTCACTGATTTTTTAGGATTTTTATTCCATGTTTAAGATTTTAGAGTTATCAACAGATTTTTTGTATTTGTACATTGTTAATGAAAAAAAGTGTTATAAGGTCTAAATGTGTTTTTTTTTTTAAATTGTTCGTATATGTTACTTTTCAAATTTTTACAGGTATTAGACAGGATCTGTCTGATAAGGAATACCTGTACACTTTACTGAAAGACGGATCCTATGAATGCTTTTGGAATAGGATATATCTTGCAGGTCCTAGCAACGTTGGGAAAACAACATTAGCATGTTGTCTTCTTGGAAAGGATATTCCTACGAAATGGTATTCTGCAAATGGGCTAGAAACATTTTTTGGACACAACGGTATTGATTTAAATTTGAAGAAAATGATTCCGATAGCAAAAGGTATGTCCTTTCCTAATTTTCTTAAATATAATTTATATAACTTTGAATCCGATTTCTTGAATCGATAGTAGGTAACAGGATGTTTAAATTCTGAATATATACAAAATTGTTAATGAACTTAAGAAGGGATATGTTCACTTACGTTATTAAACATCAATTAATTTTACTCAATTCTTTTAGTATTAATTCAAACTTTATTTTGTTTTCTGGGATAATAAATTTATAAATTTAAATTACATTCTATTGAACAATGTTGGTGCGTCAGAAGCAAATTGCTAAAAATTACCAAAATATTATCTTTTAACCTTATGAAATCATTATTTATCGATATAAATATGTTCTTACAATGACGTACAATGGCTGTACTATATCATAAGAAGGCTTAAACATGTACAAATGAGATGTAACATTATTTGTTTAACTCAAGTAAAAATCTTCAGCAATAATCAAGACAAATAATTAATAAATCATTGGAAGTATTTGTTGTAGTGTAAACTAGAAGGTAATCCTGATCGGGAAATGTAATTTACACAATAAGGAACAATTAGGTAAACTTATTTTTGAATCAATGCAGGCTGTATACAGGACCAGTTGTATAGAACTTATTCATTATCGTGTTGAACCCTGGCCTCTCAATATCTAAGATGTAACGAAAATATTTAGACGTTCCGCTTTTGTCAGCCTCAATATCGTTGGTTCACAGTCACATAACGTTTGAATTTGCAATAAGGATTACCAAATTTTAAGGATAACCAAAAGTATATCCCACCTGAATTCTTAAGGTTCGATAAATGCTCTATTTATTTTCCGACTGTGAATTTACATAATGTTTTGTTTCAGATGCAGCAAGCTATGCTCTTTACCAGTACGTTATTGAGGCTTTCGAAAAGAGGAGCGATCTACAAAGAGATAAAGAAGGTATGTTCTATTTGCTGTTTTGAACAAAACGCAAATAAATTATATTTTTTATATTAACAAAATGATGTAGTATCGCTTATATCTATTGAATATTAAGTATATATACATTATTAGTGTTGCTCTGGATTCAAACGATTCAAAATATTTTTGATTTTCCCTCAAATTCGATAATTTGAGAGGGATAATTTGGTACCGAGATCAATAAAAATTATCAATATTTGTATCAGAAATCTTTGCAAATACAGTCCTATATTGAATAAATTTGTAGTCCGTTATTGAAAGCAGCGAATCAACGAGATTAGAAATGACGTCACAAATTATTGATTGGTATTAAGAACAGATGAAAACTGACAACAATTTGTTAAGTAATCAGTAATTCTGGTTGATAAATCCTGATAGCGACCTATATCAAATTGTTTTATTACACGAATAAAATCACCATCTTTCTTCATCAGAAAAACAAAGGATTCTTACATTTTGTAATTGTTGTAATGCTGGTTACCTTAATATTTTCTGTAAATAATGCACTTTTATATCGATTGCTGATAATTCTGAAATTCCAGTTTAATCACATTTCAAATATTAAAAAGAGTATAAATAAAAAATAATTTTATTCTTTCATTTTTAACAGCATAGCGGAGGTATTTTATTATTACAGATGATTCAATTACCACTTAAATTTATAGTTATGTTAGAACAGTCATGACGGGCTTAAACTGGTCAAAACCAGGTCCATATTTGATTCCGATTTACTCCTGTGCAGCGGAATCGCAGGAGCAAACAAAAAATTTCACCTTTTTATGTAAATTTAGTACTGTTACGATTTATCGTGACCCGAAAGTTGTTCTTAGGCTAATCAAAACCACGCAAAATTCTATTCATGTAATAATGAATTTTATTATAGTAGAAATTAGCATGTACTTACTAGCTCCCTCTGTATATTAATGAAGTCTTGAACAAAACTTAATGAATTAATTTAATTTAATCAATTGCATATAAATTGATAATATACAACTACATTAAGATTGCATAGTGAAACAAATTGCATAAATTTGCTTTATGATTGTCAAAAACCTTCATTTTTTGTAAATACAATAAATATTTGTCAGAATGTTTAATTCAAATTTAGTTACAAAATATTTTAGTTACTCTTGCACAGAGGGATGGTCAAAACATCCATATATTACCAACGTCTACTGGTGATGAACTTGGATGCATTTTTGACAAGAAGAAAACATCAAATTTATCTCAAATACCAGATTTAAGCAGACATACATTAGAAGAAGACACTTTACACCAGATGGTTCTAAACGAACTAAAAAGGGGTCTGTACAAAAATCCGGTCGCTTATTCAACTTTGGTTGATTTTGGCGGTCAAAAGACGCATGATCCATTTCATCATTTATTCATTTTACAAAATGGAAGTGTTTTACTCATGTTTGATGGGAGAAAAAATTTGCAAGACCGTTTAACAGAATATAGTCAAGAAGTAACGACAGCATGTAAGTATTGAAAATAGATTACTTCATGTTATACATTCAAGAAGAAACTTGAACAGAAACTTGTGACTTGAGAAGCACGAATGGAATTGTAAGCACCCAGAAGACATATACGTACATTATTTCAACTTTTATGTACCAGCTGATATTTCACCTATTACCCTAAATAATTAGACCTTACCTGGCGAACGGTGGTGGATAGTGCCTCGATAGGTGGCATCATGCATCCATGTGTAATAAGGATTGGGTGCATGGCTTTAAAAATATTGAACCTTGATTTGTTGTTAATTATGACGACTCAAATTTACACGTTTTCAATAACTCTAGGCGTTTTTCCGTTAAATATTTGGAATGCTAATTTCTTGAAAAATAGCTGCATGCCTTAAAGGATTAGTCACACACCCACAGCTTATAAACTGTACGTAACTATTAACCGCAACTTTGATCATTAGCAAAGTTTAATGGATCTGCATCTCGCACACAAGACTACAAAATTATTTAACCGATTATAGGTTTAATCAGATATATAACGTTTATTTGTTTACTCTTTTGTAGCTATTTTGATTCATTGGGTAAATTCGATTTTAGCCTTCTGTCCGCACCAGAAAGATGAAATGCCACAAATTCAGTTCGTAGCTACACACAGCGATTATTTTAGAGTATGTATAGAAAGAAAGAACTTTTATTTACTTCTTTTAAATACCTCATATTGTAAAGCGAATGTGACAAAAATGTATATATACATCTTTTTTCTTTGAAGTAGTCACTGCAAAAGAACGTGAATTAATTTTAATATTTAGATAAGCCAAACAACTTTTTCAACATAATTATATTATTGTCTACCTTTATAACTAACAATAAATGTTCTATGCGATTGGTAATTCAATTGTCATTCGCAACACTAAACAACGCAGGCAAGTGGCAAATTAAATTTCATATTAGATTTCACTGGATCGTACATGATTGTTGGTAGTTTTTCTGAAGTATATCTTTGCTCAAAGGTTACGGTAAGCTATTGCCATCTCTTGTCGTTAATGTTTTCGAAAATCTGCTCTGCAACCACTGCCTGTGTTAGTAAGGACCAAGTTGCCGGAAACATCATATTGTCGCGTAATAATAATACGCATCCCAAGGTTGAGTATAAGGGAGGCCATATCGCTATGGGATTGACATGTTTTAATACAGAAAGCCTGACCTAATTTGTAACATGTTTGACAGGAGCCACGTTCTCTGTTCGAAAACATTTTTTTGTACCTTTCAAAAACGAAAAGCCCCACTGAAGCCGCTAAGAAAGACAAATCCTTATCTATTACCCCATACTTTTCACGAGACTGTTGCTTCTGTTTGTTCTGTTGAATTATTGTTTTCAACTTCTTCTCGTCCTAAATATTATTGAAATATTTCTTGCAAGACCTTGTAAAAACCTACATTCAATCAATCAATGTAAAGTTTTCACTTTTCATAACTTCAAAGTTCTTGAAATGTATTTTCGTCATATTGAGATGTTTATAGAAAAATTTAATCACAATTTTACAAATGTCTGTAATTCCATGTGACCAATTGAAACAAAACAGGACTTTCAAGGGTGACTACCTCCATAATTGTAGCTTATTGTCCAGTCCTCTTACCAACGTGTAAAAATATGATAATCCACATTATTACAACACATTAAGATAGAAGAATCACTTATATAACATATATCAACATTATTTTCTTCAAATCCTGTTCTTTAAAATCGTGACATAAAACGTATTGTCAGCGAGTCAATTACAATTTTTTTTTAATTTGGTTATGGCGGGAAATGTTTGGCGTATTTTCGCATTGGAGTGCATAGCATAACTGATACTGTAAAACAACAAAAATGAATACATATTAATAATTAAAAAGATCGAAATGTATTTCTCCGATCATATGATAAGTATGAGGTGATCTTGTCTAAAGTTAAGCATAAATGCAACTATACTTACAAATATTTAGTTGTATTATGTATACTTTATTCGTTTTATATCATTGTGAAGGAAAACAGCAAACATCGTAAATTCTATGTTTTGTGTTGTCTTACCTTTAAAGATGATTGAAAATGGATTGCTTCACTGGCCGAGGCATCTTTGCTAACCAGGTGTAGCGATCTCTTCATTTAAGAGAGGGTAATGGATGGTAACTTTTGCTTTCGAAAATGTGGCCTGCGCAACTGTACACGAAACATATGTAAAGAATCACAAGGTTTTAAATAGTTGCTGTAACTGGTATGCAGGTGAACTGTAACTAATATTACTCAGACGAATACAAATGTATCTAAATCTTGGTTTTATCGTCGAGTTACTTCAATAAATATAACCTCGCCCCTTCCACCTTCGTTTTGAAATGGGAGTCGGTGAATACAAATTGCTTTCTCTATCCTCAGATGTTCGTATCTGCTACTTTATGAACGTCTTATGAGATTTTTTTTATTTTCTGGGAATCATGTTATGTAATTCGCGTCATACACGTACACGATATAGTAGCGTCCCAAATCCGCAAATTCCGCATCAACAATATAGGGATTCATCTCGAATTAACGGTCTGTATTCTTTTATATATTCAACTGACACGTAAACAAATAAATGATATTATGTTGAAAAGGCAGTGGGCTACTGTTTTCCTTTTAAAATATACTATGCTACAACGAACGGCGTCTCTGTAACGTACACAGTTATTGCATAAAGTACATAAAAGGATAAATATTTGAACACATCTATCTGCTGTTGTATACATATAATCATTTAACACTGGGCTATGTTATTTTAACAAGAACCCTGCAATTGATGAAAGAGCAAATAGAATTTTTAAATTGGGATTGAATATGTTTTAATAATTTTAGTTGCCATCAATGTAAACGTTACCTGCAAAAAGGGAACCTAGGGACTAACATGTATCTTATTAAACAAAGATAATTATATTTTTATTATTGTCTGCAGTCATCCTAGTAGTATGTATTAACTAAACATTACACCATTCGTTTCTACTTTTACTTTCATAAATATATTTCTATTAAGAGGATAATTCCAATGCTTTATTTGAAACATGACTAAAACCTCTGGGAATACTGGTATCGATATTGTGTAAAGTAAATCGTACATTTTTTGATATACAAATATTTATTTTATAACTGTTTCAAACGTACTATAGTTGATCAAAGCACAATCTAAATCGCTTGAACTGTTTAAATTAGTCGCTATTGTTGTACAAATATCGAAATGATGTTTAGTAGCTATGAAATTGCTAATTTGTTCTATGGTCAAACAGAATAGATATTAAAGCTAGCAGTTCGAGAAAACGGATATTTTGACAAGGATCAAAATGTATTTCTGATTTTTTCCCTTTTTGGATACATATGAGAAATAGAAATTATTTATTGTAGTAGAAACAATTGTTAACTATGAATAGGGAAGACCCACATTGTATTTTGAATCAATTTAGTTCGTTGAAATAAAGGATATAAAACCTGTGGGAACAGGGGAACATATTTCTGGTCTCCAGTGAATGTCTACAGGGTTCGAAACCGAAAGAAATCCTCCATTTTGGAATTTTCCAGTCTCGGCCATTAACTTGTGTTTCATCCTTTCCCACCAATTCATGAAAAACTATGTGCTGTTTTGTTTATGTCCAGAGTTTCATTTTGAAGTAAATGTCAACAAATAGAGCACAACAAACGCATATATTTTATTATACCTCCGCAAACGGGTTTGGGGGGTATATAGGAATCACCCTGTCTGTCTGTCCGTCTGTCCACATCCCTTGTAAACGCAATTCCTCCTAAACCGCTTAATGAAATTTAATGAATCTTAGCATAAAGGAAGTACATTATATGTAGATGTGCATGAAGGATTTTTATTGACTTCGAATATCATTAAGGGGAGATAATTGGACGAAAGCGAAGCGGGGGTATCCCTTTGTGAGCTTGCTCACATTCCACACTTGTTATGTTTATTGCTGAATCGACAGTTGATATCATACTAGATTATGTAAAGAAAATGGAGTGCGTCTTTTTACCTACTCGTTGAGACTATAAGTTATATTTATTCATATCCGTAGATATGGGATTTTAACACCTGAAGTGTCTAAAGTACGCTCTGAGGCGAAGCCGAAATGTGTACAAGGGCACTGAAGGTGTTAAAATTTCCATATCTTCGGATTTTTACAAGGTGTAGGGTACTACCTTTGGTAAACCCTACACTTCTCTAAAAACAGATTGTTTGTTGGATTCAAACAGATGTTGACATATTAAATTTCGTTGTTGAATGTCTTGCAGAGACGTCATAATAGTGTGACATCGTTGTCATTTGTCAAACTGCATATCTTTTGTTTCTTTTTCTGCTGTAAATAGAACACATTTGGACTTTTTGTCTAAGGTTTTATCATCATTTATATTAATAATGAATAACCATTTCTTATATAAATGCATATTACGAACTACTGTGCAACTAACGGCTAGCAACACCCGGGTAACTGACTTAACAACGCCCGGGTATATTGGTTTTGTGAAAACGTGTAACTGACCAATCAAATTCCAGGAATAATACTCATACGGGATAAAAGTATTTCTCAGCCGAGGTATAGAAATATCTCGTGATATATTGTTGGTGTGATTTTTCTTTCTCCCCGGGCTTATTATGCCAAAAAATTAATAAATAATTTATAGCTTCTCATGGCAAAATGATCATCAATATAATGCCGACACAAATTTTAATCAAATATCGGCATATATATGTAATGTCGAATACAATATGAAAATTAAGAAATTTATAATTTCACTAATGCGAAAAGGAAAATCCTTCATTATTGGAAATTTGTTATTATTTATAATCGTAGATACTTCTAAACTTTGTATTACACATATATAAGAAATGTACAAATGCGAGAAGAAATAAAATATATAATAACATTGGCAATGTCATTTTTTAAAATAAAAACAACAATGGTCGTTCTGTATAAAAATTAAAATGCAAGTTGAATCCACAACATTCTACACGTACAACCATGCAGATGTAAACGAAATTATGATGTTGTTAGAGTTTTGCTGCTTAAAACTGACAAGAAATATTGCCAATTTACGTGTTTTGTAATTGAAAATAAGATAAAAATCGATCGTCGTATACGCCAACGAGACAATATTTTATTCCACATTTAAATACGACTGTGCTTAAATGACGTAGGAAAGTCGTCATTTAAAATAGTTAGCAAAATATTTTAGAAATGCCTACAAATTTTAGAACTGTGATGAGAAAAAGTATCATATCACTCGTGGAATGGTAATTTAGGAAAAAACGGGCAAATATATCTGATTGTCCATCCTTCTATGCCAAAAATTGTAATAAATGAAACTGGAATCACAAAATTTCTCTCAAATTTAAACCCCCACAAAGCATGTGGACCTGACAACATCAATGGCAGGGTATTAAAAGAAGTTAAAAAAACAAGTAGCTCCGATTCTCACTTTGATATTCAAAAAATCACTAGAAACGGGCGAAACACCAAAAGACTGGAAACATGCAAACGTTGCTCCAGCTTTCAAAAAAGGGGAGAAATATAAACCTGACAACTACCGACCTATATCTCTCACATGCATATTTTGTAAAATATTAGAACATGTAGTGACGAGCAATATTATGAAACACCTAGATAATTACAACATACTATACGACCTACAACATGGCTTTAGAAAGTCCCGCTCATGTGAATCACAACTAATAGACTTGATGCAAGAACTTGCAAGTAAAAACAATAAGAACATACAAACGGACCTGATCATTATGGACTTTGCTAAGGCTTTCGACAAAGTACCACACTGCCGTCTACTGTACAAACTAAAATATTATGGGATTGATATACACACTCTTAACTGGATAAAATCATTCTTATCAGACAGGACACAGACAGTTGTTATAAATGGCATCTCCTCAAACTCAGTTCCGGTTATATCAGGTGTTCCTCAAGGCACTGTACTTGGACCAATATTGTTCTTGATATACATTAATGACTTTCCGGAATACTTACATCATAGTAAACTAAGACTCTTCGCAGATGATCGTATTATATACAAAGAAATAAAATCTGTCGAAGACTGCAAAAAACTGCAACAAGACCTAAACGCAGCAGCTCAATGGGAAGCTGATTGGCTCATGGCTTTCCCTGATAAATGCACAAAGCTAACTTTCTCACAAAAAAACAACAATTTCATCATAATTACATACTTCACAATCATAAATTAGAATCAGTATCATCCGCAAAGTATTTGGGAGTAACACTACAGTCAAATTTAAAATGGAACGAACACTATGATAACATAACATCAAATGGAAACACAACTCTTGGATTTTTAAAAAGAAACCTACAAATATCAAACGCAAACATCAAGTCAAGAGCATACCAAGCACTAGTACGCTCCAAGCTAGAATACAGCTGTAGCCTTTGGGATCCCTATACAAAAGAAACAAAACACCAACTGGAAATGGTACAAAGACAAGCAGCTCACTATGTAGTAAATAATTACCACAACACTAGCCGCGTTACAAACATGATCCAAACACTGAACTGGCCTACATTAGCTGAGCGCCGCCTTAAAACTCGACTTTCTTGTTTTATAAAGTTGTGCATTGCCTAATAGCTATACCAAATAATTTCATCACACAATCCGACAGTAGGACAAGAAAACATCATACACAAACTTTTAGGCATTTACAGTGTAACAAAGAAACATATAAATGGTCATTTTTTTTCAAAGAACAATAATACAGTGAAACATCCTGCCTCAAAAAGTAATTAAATCAGACACAGTCAACATATTTAAAGAACAGCTTACACCAGCTGTTCTCTCCACACTTTTGTAATTTCAAACTAGCTTTTATTTCTATGTACAAAGATTTAATCACTTAATGCACCTTATTTTCACTAAATTATCTAAATATTTATCAAACTTTAAAAATATTTGTTTATTTATTATCTTTTTTGTCACGCATGTGCAACAGTATGTAATCTTCAGTATCCTGAAGTTTTACTGTAAACACAAAGAAGAAAAAGAAGAACCAAGTCCAATCCATTGGCAGAACCTCAGGATAAACAAGATACATTTGCCATTGGAATTTGAAATTTTCTTGTCTTTCCTATTCACTTATGATAGATACTATTTATCTCAACTGCCTAAAAATAGGTACCATGTTGTTTGATTATTGAGAAACGTATCGCTTAACTTGTTCAATATTATGCTGTTAACTACAGTTTTGTGAAACACGAATTTTGTTACGTGTTTATACATTTTGATTTAAATTACGGTGTATATTTCATTACAGGAAAGTCTAGAGAAGAGAAGAAGGGAGCTCCAGAATCAAATTAGGAAGATTTTCAGAAGATATAAGAAACGCGATCACTTATATTACGACCCATTGTTCTTTATCAATGCCATTGACAGTGCGGATAAAGAAGTTGAGAGATTGAAAGACCAACTTGTAAAATTTGCATTGTTACAGCCGTCATGGGGAATAAAGATGCCGTTATCTTGGGTACCTTTAGAACATCAAATAATGGAAATGAAGCACAATGGAAAGCTAATTCTAACAATGGACGAAATTTTGACATTAAATTCAAAAAACGAATCATTCGCGATGAATGAGGAGAATCTTACTATGTTTTTGAGGGTGCAGCATGCTATGGGGAAAATACTGTTCTTTCCTGAAGATGATTTTGTCATCACTGACCCAACCATCCTTAGCAATGTCACGGGGAAATTTATAACAGAAAAATTGTTTTGTGAACCAATCTATCATAATATATTGTTAGGTCTGCATGAGGATGGCGTAATAAAAAAGAAAGATTTGGAGAGCATTTTGAAACAGTCCTTCTCTTTTCCAACTGAATACATTGATTATTTGCTAAAAATATTACTTTGTTTGGATTTCTTGGTTGAGCCTCTACAAAACCCCGAAGTGTCAGATTATTTCATAGTTCCTTGTATGGTTCAAACGAGACTTAACAATAATTTTGCTAATAAATATCTCACTACTGACAAAAGTATCTGCATGTCGTATGTACTGTCAACAGATTGTATTCCTCCTGCTCTATTTTTAAGACTCGCTGCGGCTGCAGCCAGTCTTTGGCCTCTTACAAAGTACATGGGTCGTGATATGATCTTCAAAGATTTTGCAGTTTTTACAGTAGAGGATCTTAACAATGTTTGTATTACATTTGACAAAAACAGAATTATTGTTTATTTTACAAATATGGAAGCAATTACAGAAATTTCTCCCGATTACGTCTCAAGTGTTAAAGAATTTCTCACGTGTTCTTTAGATTCAAAAATACAATTTTATCAGAATTATGGAAGTTTGAATAAATGTGATGAAAAAGAAGAGAAATTATACGAATTGGAATTTGGTGTGACGTGCCAAAAAGATCCATGCTTTATACAAGTAGAAGAACTCATGCTGTTAAAATCTAAGACGTGGAAGTGTAAACATGGCCAGTGTCACAATGTTGTGTATTTGTGGTACTGGGATAATTTTAAGGTTTGTTAAATAGAATAGAATATACATTCAACACATCACTTTAAAATCAAATATCACTAGCATATTACTGAGCATAAAATTAATTTTTTTACAAAGGGGAAATTAAAGTTTGTTTGATGCGATATCATATAAATGTTCAATGTGATTGACATTGTAGTTACTCCTAAAAATGACGTTATTTCTGTTCTGTTTATTGTTCAATATTTAGAAAAAAACACAAAATGTCCAGATATATTATTAGTACAACTTACGTATTTGCCTCGCACATACGAAATTATGTTATATTCTACTTGTTTTACATGTGTTTGACACAGATATTAAATTATATGTCGTGCTTCTGAAAAAAACCTCTTATAATGCATTGCACGGTTTTAAAATTAACACTGGGTGTATATGTTCTGCGATTCTTTGCTTTTAAAAATTCATTTTCATTTGTAGAACTATAGCGTAGTGGCAGCAGTAGATGATGTATGCTCATTTCAGATTTGCAAAACTAAAAAGCCTTTCTAATAATTGTTCATTTCAACTTGCAGCGTAGAGACCAAAGCAGTAGGTTTCAACAAAGTAAGTACAAATTGATTGTACTCACAAAATTACAAGAAGACACACGAATGAAGGCCTGTACTAACAACAAACTAGAGGTTTAAATGATTGAAATGATTTTAATGCAAACAGAGTCATTTCATATAGTTGTCAATTCTGATAAAATTGTATTTTTGTTCAATAGATGATAATATGCATCTCAGTCCACTTATAGTAATTAGACATACACCATTCACTTTCAACTTTAAATTAAATGTAAGTCTGATTTAAAAAACCGAATTCTAATTTAAGTTACTGTTATTATTAATTCGCCCCAAACCAGTTTTGGGAGACTTATTGTTTTTACACCGTTTT
This sequence comes from Limnoperna fortunei, assembly GCA_944474755.1. Taxonomy (NCBI): domain Eukaryota; kingdom Metazoa; phylum Mollusca; class Bivalvia; order Mytilida; family Modiolidae; genus Limnoperna; species Limnoperna fortunei. The sequence goes on from OX104120.1 coordinate 58,854,323, forward strand.
TTATTATTATGTCTCCCAAACGAAGTTTTTGGGAGACATATGGTTTTTGTCCGGTTTTTTTATTATTATTCTTTTTTTCTTTTTTCCTTTTTGTTCTTTCTGTTCAATTTTTCTGAGATCCAATGTCCAATCGATATGAAACTTTGGGAACATGTTAGGGGTGACTCGAAGATGTGTAATCCATTTTTTAAATTTTTAAAATGGCTGCGTTTTAAAATGAATGCGGTTTCAATGGGAACAGGGGTAATCATATAGGACATTGCATTATCATGGATTCGTTTGGGAGACATCTTGTGTTGGTATCCCAACACAATCATTATTAGTTATTATGGCTTTCAAACAAAAGTTTGGAAAATATATTTGTTTTGCTCCGTTACTTTTTTTCTTCCACTTTCAGCTAGAATTTTGTCCGACTGTTTTCTCGGAGACCGTAAATTGGCCCGACATGAAACTTCACCCAAATGTGTGAAGGGGTACCCTCCAGGTTTAAAATTTTCAAATGAAAATCGGAATATAAGTAGAGTATTTTATACCGCACCATATGACGCACATGTCGACTTCCTATGACGGCCACTTTGAATCCAAGATGGCCGCCAAAAACTCAAAATGCTCGGATTTGCAGGAAACTTGGTTTTTAGATAGATTACCATGTTGCGATAAGATGTTAGTCATCAAAATTTGAATTTGATTACATAGGCCATCTTAAAATGGCGGCCATTTTGAAATTGAAAAAATCCTCAAAAGATTAAAAATCTAAAAGTTTACACAATTTAACGAAAAGTATATAAGTAGGGTACGTTACACCGCAATACATGACGCATGTGTCGACATTTTATGGTGGCCATTTTGAATCCAAGATGGCCGATAAAACTGAAAATGCTCCGATATGTTTCCTGGTTGATGCAGTTGCTGTAAAAGGATGTCTGAACTAGAGGGTCCAAATGGGGTTTGGGAGCCAGTTATGATCCGTAAGATCATAGTCATAGTTAATTCTTCATATTATTATTTTTTTTTATTGATCACGCTTTGTCCGGAACTTTTCACCAACAAAGGTTTGTACGAGCATAATGATACTTGACATAGTGAATATTTAGGGTTTCAAGTTTGCATATTGGTTTTGAAATATTCAAAACGGCCGCTATTTCAAAGTGACTGTAGTCCTAACACCACCCCCTAAAATGCAAATATATAAATGTCATCCGATTTCGATATAATTTGGTATATAGGTAGATTATGGTCCCCTAAGTGTGCCACTACTTTTGACATTTTTGTCAGATTTCCGTTTTCACAATGGCGGCCATTACTACATCGTACAAAGTAAAAATGTGAACTTTGTCTGATTTCAACGCAACGAAATTTGATTTCTAGGCTATCCATTGGGATTTTTGGCGACTTCTGTTTTGGCATCCAAACACAAAAATCTTTAATTTACAATGCGGTTGCTTTCCGCAGTTGGCTTGAGTAGACATTCGCAAGTATTCTAATCTGCGTCTACAATATCTTATAAATAAGCCTAAAGCAGAAAAAACAACAAATTTGCGGCCCCTCGTTTGCTCAATTGCAAGTTGGAGTTCTTGTTAGCCTAGCCCTCAATTTAGACTGTAATACAACATCTAACATCTATAATCTGAATTACAATAACTAGTAATAACTGTGTTTGGATGGAAACACAAAATGACTCCCAAACGGACCCCGGTTACCGCTATATACTTGAGCATGTTTGAAACCCCAAATACAATTTTTTATCAAGATAATGCAATGTCCTATAAAATGCCCCTGTTCCAATGGAAACAGCGGCCATCTAACCCTTAACATGTTCCCAAACATTTATATTGTTGCTTGTTGCATCTCAGATAAACTGTGTGGACAAGTTTTAACGGAAAGAAAAAAGAAAACAAACGAAAGAAGAAAAATAATATCAAGAAACCAAACAAAAACATTATGTCTCCCAAAAATTCGTTTGGGAGACATAAAACTAGCAAAAAACTTCCATGTGGTTCCAGTTGTCACAAGTATTTTCAAATGATTAGTATCTAGCATTGAAATCCGTTGTAAATAGAATAAAATATCGTCGAAAGTACCAATGTTAATATAATTTACTATGATGATAATTATTTCTTCGGTTAATGGATATCGGGAAAATATTTACTGGAAAAACCGTTAAAATTATATCGATCATGTAACGAAATATTGAATAATTCATATGAAATAAATCTACGCAAAATTTGTTAAAGGAGACGGAAATGTAATAAAAATCGGTAACCGTTTATAGATACAAATAAAATAGGTCGCACAATGAAACGTTTAATGGTACACCAATCTAAATATTTCTAATTTCAATTGCACTTATTGTATGAGCATTATAAATGCAGGTAGTAATTATTTGAAATGAATAGAAAAATATTATGAAATTTGATGTCCATGTGAATTGTTTAAAGCTGTCTGACTACTTAACTTTAACATGTTTTACAAGTTCTAAATCCAGGCGGATTATCGACGAATGGAAATCTGACCTCTTATCTGCAGTAATAGGACTAGAGTTGTACAGACGCATTTGTATGAATGCTGAAACCTTCTGTATTGCATACATTTTAGTACTTTACCTTGTATACTAAGGTAATCGACGATAGACTAAATTCAGCTTGAACATTTTGTTCCGACTGACATTAACTTTTTTCTAAAGAATGTTGCCTATCTGAAAAAAATGTTACAGGAAAATACATATCGATATTTAATTTCCCGTTCCAGTAAACTATCATTCTGACATAATGATGACTACGGAAACTCCATTGGATCTGCAGAAGAAAGTAGCTTTTGCAGTTGGAACCGAAGGTGGACGGCTGGGATTGAGTCTGGATTTAAATACCACTGTTGTCGAGAAATACCTTCGTAAAAAGGGTCTTAATATGTTTCAAAAAAACTTCCGAATTTTGAAGTATTGGGAGTTAATGGCCGCTGAAAAAGCTACAGTAGAACATCTTATAAATGCCATGGTGCAAATAGGAGGAAGGGGATTAGACACTGTAGAGCGATATTATAGGTAATAAGAATTGAATCCTAACATTTATATTCTGGTTAACAATGTTGAAGGTAACAACTTTTGCTTTTTATAGAGAATGTACTTGAATGTCTTCTATGATAATAAGTATGTAATACAAGTTGTTGTAATTAAGAGCAAAGAGTAATCTTTGTCTCAAAAAAGTTCAAAATTACCTGTTGTGTTAGACTTGACACATTATCGCAACCGTTTCCCGATTTTCAATTACCTTAGCTAATATCGTTTACATTCTGTAACAGCAATATGCGATATGTTCAGCATTTGCTTTTCTTGTTTCTTTTGTATTTAACCTTTTTTAGGTCACCGTATTATTAACTAAATAAAACGAACCAATTGATGTTAACTATAAAAATAATGCAATATTCGTTTTTTGCAGAAAAAATAAACCATTGGAATGGATTAGTGATGAAAATCTGCTCCGTGTAAGTTATTTTAGTTTCAGGTAGATACTAAATCAACTTTCAGAGCTTCAGAGATCTGTGCTTGGGCGATAAAATTAACTTTAATTTTAAGATTTGGCATGAACTTTAACACGTAGTTTTTGAGTACTTTAAAATTAATTTGTGATAAACGGTTTAATGGTTGCGTTAAGTTGACTTAAAAACATGTTCATACAAAGTGAGATAGTTGCGCTCTCTGGTAGCTCATTCTGCTTATAAGCATATGCAATATGTTTTTTTACAGATATGTGGGTCTATTACAAATGTTAATGTCAAAAAACAACGGTCAAACTCGATATGTGCAGCTGGCTTTAATATTGAACTTGTTGAGAAAGGTAATTATCTGTATTATTGACTTAGTAGTATTAATGCAATCTAGTGTCGGATGGTTATGTGAATCCACAGACCACTCTATATATTTTTTGGAAAATGTTGGGTTGTAGTTCCATGTGCTGTGTTATGGATGTGACGTTCTTCTGGTGAAGTGAAATACCCGCTGACTATACTTGACCTTCGACAGAAAAACATGCCCACTTAATCAAACGTAGGTGACGTCTATATTGATCACGTGGTCTGTCACCCTGATATTGCGGGCAGGGTGCGCTCGACTCCAATCTTAATTGAAAAAAAATTGGTCAATATAAAAAAGTTATCAATAATAAATACAACTTGTTCATTCATCATATATCTATACATAATGAAGTTTAATTGAGTAAAATATGGAAAATATTCCATAGTTTGTTAAAGAGAGTGATATTTTTGTTTTTGACAAACATCATCTTTTCAATTAAGTACATGTTTTTGAGTTTTTCTTTTAATGATTGCAGACTTAATGTACCTTTACCACATCTAGTATTATATATGTACTGTTTTATATTGAGCAGTATAATATTTTCAGCATTTCCATAATAAATATTACTTATATTACCAAACAGAAAGTTTTGGCAGCTGAATGATATACTTATACCATTTGAGAGAAACCAATTTTCAGTATCTGTAATAAATGATTGTACATTTTCACACTCCCAGAATAAGTGTTCAATAGTTTCAATATTAGTTTTGCAAAAAGTACAGCTTGAATCATTAGTTATTTTAATTTTACAAAGAAATTTATTTGTTGCAATTATTCTGTGATTGATTCTATACTGTAGCCACTGTAATTTTGTGTTCTTGGTGACCATTAAAGGTAACTTGAAAAATTTATTCCAGTTTTGTTCATTCATATTTAAGATATCACACCATTTAATTTTTCCATTTGGAATACTCAAATTTCTGTTGAGAACTAAGTACATATCTTTAGAACTTTTTGTTTTTAAAAAACACGTGAATATTTGACGGGATAAATGGAGTGTTCAATTTATGATTTCCTTTTGTAAACATTTTTGCTGCTTGTGTAAGAGCTGCAATTATACTATTATACTTCATTACATTTAAATCTATTTGAAACTTTTGTTGAATCTCTTCCAAAGAGTAAAAAGATCCATCTGTATTCATTAAATCATTTATATATCTGATTCCTGTGTTACACCAGTCATTGTAAAAAACTGGCTTGTTCCCTATTTGAACTTTCTCATTCATCCAAATTGGACTTGAGAGAAAATTTTCCCATGTATTATTTTGTTCTCTTTCAATTATTATTTTCCATGATTTAAGAACATCTTGCCAAAATTTATTTTTAATTTTCATTTGCAACTGTTTTATGTAGTTCATTCCACAGCTGAAGAATTGTGTACTTTTAATACTAGATAGAAATATATTTTGCCATTTACAGTTAGTTTGAAATATTCGTCTTATCCAAGTACTTTTTAGTGCAAGGATAAAAGAATATAAATTAATCATTTTAAGTCCACCCTCTTCATATCCCTTTTGTAATACTTCTTTTTTAACTTTGTGAACTGGTGTAGCCCAAATAAATGAATACAGAAGATCATTTACCTGTTTAATAATCTCATCACTTGGATTTGGTAATGAAATGATCCAATGGTTAAGTATTGGTAGGATGATGTGATTTCACCACTGTTATTCTGCCTATTACAGTAAGATTTCGTTTGGACCATTGCTTAATTACATTTTTAATCTGCAAGATTTTCTCGTTATAATTTATATTATTTATTTTATCGAAATCTACGTCAAAAGTAATACCTAATAATTTAAAAGAAGTTTCCCCCCATGCAAGGTCCCTGTTTGAACTGAGTATTTCTTCACTGTATTTTTTACTGCCAATCCAAATGACCTGTGTTTTAGAGAAGTTTATGTTTAGACCTGATATTTCCGCGAACCAATCCAATTCTTTCAATGCCTCATTTAATGATTCTTTAGTGCCATCTAAAATGAGGGATGTATCGTCAGCAAATAGTGAAAGCTTATGTTCTATTTTAGTAACTGATATCCCAGCAATTTTTTTATTGTTCCTGATTTTGACTGCTAAAATTTCTGCACAAAGAATAAAAAGATAAGGAGATAGAGGATCCCCCTGCCGACACCCACGTCCTATATTGTAAAAATTCTGACATATTCCCACCCTGAATAACAGCAGAATTTATAATATGATAAAAAGCTTTAACCCAGTTTATTATTGACTCACCAAAATTAAAAAATTTCAAAACATTTATAAGGAACTCCCAAGAAATAGAATCAAATGCTTTTTCAAAATCAATAAGTAATAAAAGTCCAGGGATCTCTTTTTCTTCTGTGTATTGCATAATGTCATATATGAGTCGTATGTTTTCCCCAATATACCTCCCACTTATAAATCCTGTCTGGTCTGTATCAATAATCCTATCCAAAACCCTTTTAAATCTACCTGCTATTACTCCTGAACCAATCTTGTAAACAGTATTGAGAAGAGAAATAGGTCTCCAATTATTAAGAAAGTGTCTAGGTTTATTGCCTTTTGGAATACAAGTTATAATTCCTTGTTTTTGAGTTACTGATAATTCCCCTTTTTCTGCCCCGTAGTTAAGAGATTCAGTTACACAAAACCTGAGGTCTTTCCAGAAAAACTTAAAAAACTCTGTTGTAAATCCATCAGATCCAGGGGATTTATTGTTTTTCATTTTAAATAGGGTTTCACTTGTTTCCTTAATGGTCATTTTTCCTTCCAAACTATTTTGTTCATCTAAAGTAAGTTTTCTAAGTTGCATATTTTTCAATCCTTTTTCAATGTCCTGTAATTCACATCCTCTTTCTAGATCTCTACTTTTATATAGATTTTGATAAAATGTTTTGACCTCCTTTAATATTTCATTTTGCTTTGTAACTATAACACCATTTTCTTTCTCAACTTTTGGTATTATTTTACTAGTAAAATTCTTTGACTCTAGACCACAAAAATAATTAGTAGGTTTTTCCCCCTCCTCTATCCACTGTATTCTTGCTCTTATCATTTTCCCTTTTAATTTATTCCTTCTATAATTTTCCAATTCTTTTTTTTATTTTCTAAATATTGTAAAGAACCTTCATCCACTTTTCCCTCTAAATCTGATATTTCCTTTTTAAGTTCATTCTCTCTTTTCACCATTTCTCTTTTTTTGTAGCTTGAATATGATATAGATATGCCTCAACAAAGTTTCGAGGAATAATTGTATGTTTATTCTAAAATGTATTTTATCATCATCAATCTCCTCTAATTTATCTAGATTATATACAAGGGCAGCATACTGTTTTTTTATATCTAAAATTTTAGAGTAGAGAATTGTTGAATTTTAGTCCTTTTCCTCGTATAAAAGAATTAAAATGTAAATCTAAAAGAACCATTGAGTGATCTGAGCGATAACTAGGTTCTACTTTACACTTATTTAGATTTGTTAGCATGTTGTCAGAAAATAGGAAAAAGTCTAGTCTTGCTTGTTTAAAAGGGGTTCTTTTACGCCAGGTAAATCTGTGTAAGTCCGGGTAGAGTTCACGAAATGGATCATTAAGACACCTTTCTTCAATAATTTCTATCATTTTATCTCTTGCTTTAGGATTATTTATATGTAAATAATTACAATAATCTATCTCTGGGTTAAGAACTAGGTTAAAATCTCCACAAAGTATATAACTCTCATTTTCAAAATCATCAATAACTGCCATAATCTGCTCAAAAAAGTTTGGAGAGTCTGTATTTGGGCCACATAAAGAGACAAGTGGAACTCTAAGAGTATCAATAATTAAATCCAAAGCTAAGTAGTTTCCATTTACATCTCTCTTTTCCTTACGTACTTTAAATTCAAAATTATTATTAAACATAATAGATACACCTCTCGAGTTAGAGCTATAGGAGGAAAAAAAGCATTCATAGCCCCACATTGCTCTTATATTTTTTTCATTTTCTGGTGTAAAATGAGTGTCTTGAAGGCAATATATATTATAATTTTTGGCTCTTAAAAAGTTAAAAACATCTTTCCTTTTTGCATGGTCACTTAAACCTTGACAATTAACTGTTAATATTTTCAAAGCACACATGGGGGGTTATATAATAACACAATACATGTACAATAAGTATCAAGGTAAACATGGAAACAAACAGACCTATGGTATATGTTTTCCTGTTGATGAAAATTCAAATAAACACCAGTATACATCTAATCATAAGAAAAGGCAACATGAAATATACATTGTAACTGATATATATATACATGTAATACATGCATGTATAAGCAGGATGGCAAAAAGTAAAGCGGTTAAAAAGAAAACGGACATGGCAACAAACTGTTAAATAATGCACTGCATTGTAACAGAAGAATGTCAGAGTAGAAAGAAATAAAGGAACAAAATAAAAACAAATTGTCAGACTAAATTTGGGGTAGATTTTGTGAATTTGAAGATTTCTTGATCATCAGCTACCGAATTTTGGATTTTTCTCCAGGTACTACGGCTTCCTTTCCCAATTTAAACTGCACATCAGATATAGCTGAACAATTGCTGAGTGGCCATAAATATTTTTAAAGAAACAGCCAACCATCCTTGTAATTGTATAAAAGTATACTATTGATCATTTTGTGTCACTGATGCCATAAATGGAAAGTAAGTAAGAGACCCTTGTCACTATAGGATGGTCCTTAATTTACACATGTAAATTTTCTGGAACACTGAGTTTGAAGATTATGTTGGATATGGGCAAATATGCTTTACTGCTATGTTAGTTGACAAGGATTGCCAGTTTTCCCACCAAAGGCCAGGTATCCTCCTCCCTCAAAAACTCTACGCCATGAGATAGTTGAAAACTTACTGAAAATGGCGTTAAACCCCAATGATAAGTCAGAAACAGTGATTTTATGCAGTGTCAATACAAGGATGATATTGTTGTTAAAATATATATATTTAAGTTTTTTTATTTCCATATTTTGTTATCCGAAACCAGCTGATTAAAAGATAATACCTACTAAATAAATCATTTTAGCTTTTTTATAGAGTAACTTCACTGACAAGAGGTGTACAAAGTTGACCAGTGTGTAGATGATAAATCCTAATAATCAATCTTTTAAATATAATCCAGACTCTACAAAAACAGCAAGAACTAAATATTTTTGGTGAAGAATGAGTTAACCCTGAAAGAAAAAAGTTTTGAAGTAAACAAATCATGTTTTGTTTATGCCACTTTTAGCAAAATATCCTTCATCCAATCAAAAGATATCTTGACTCAAAATTAGCTCGTTGAAAGGTAGTTTACATTCAAATTCGTTATATACTGTTCCATTTTCGATATGATTGAACGTTTATAAGGGCCAACACCGACAAATTTGGAAGGTGTGAAAATATTTTAGAAAAATATAATTGTAGCGCAACTTACAAGTTTATTAAAAAAAGTATATAAATTTTATGACTTTTCACTAATATTAAAATGCAGCCCCGTTCACAATAGTGCAGAACTAATGACATCATATAGTGATGAAAAATCTAAGAAGCATTCGTCAAAACCGAAAAAATCTAAGATTCCATACTATGCAAAAAATAGCAAGAACTCACTGTCTTGTTGAAAAAAGGTTTTTCATTCTTGGATGTACAATCCAAAGAAAGACAAAAGTTTTGAAGTGTACAAATCTCAATTAGCATTTTGAACAGCAAAATTAAAACAATTGAAATTCAGTCATCAAAATTAGCACCGTAGTGATGGACCACACAACTGATAAATATCCCAGTGATCTAGTAACTTTCTGAAAGTTGTAGGAAAATATGTTTTATATATTTTCTTGTTGTTTAATTATTTTCAAGTATGGCATAACAACAGCTGAGTAATGATCAGTTAAATTTTCTCTGTACATTGCACCTTGAACATTGCACTTTAAAATTAAACAAAAAAAAGAAACTCTAAAATAAAGCTTGATCACTGGCTACTAATTCATTTCGTAGATTTTTCTCTTTTAGTGCTCACTTATTCAGTTACCTTGATGTGACATACAGTAATTTATATTTTGAGATATTTTTGGCAAAAGGTTAGAATGGTATTTTTTATATCAATTTTTTTATTTTTTTTAACTTCTACTTTGTAGTCATTTTGTATCAAAAATATGCATAACACAATTTAGATCCATTTTTGAAAAACTGTGGTGGTCCTTACAATGGCCAATTTGACACATTGTTCATCATTTGTCTCATCTATGCTGTTGTGTCAAACTTGGGCAGATTGTCCAGTCCATCCATCAGCTTCAGGGTTTGTACCCCAACTTATTCATAGGTTCTGCAAGCCAGTGACTATTACTACAGGATTGATTCTGTGTCTTGCTTCTGAAAAATATACAGTTTAGATTTAGCAAACATTATTATTAAAATGTAATAGCTGAACAATAGCTGTATATTAAAAGAAAACAATTGTTCTTTTTAATAATATTAACAATGTTTGAAAATAAGCATGGTACAGTAGTACCGGCCGATTTACTTGTGTAAACAGGGCCATGGGTACCGAACGTAAAAAGTAGTGGTTGTATTCATAATACAAGTTATTGTAGAAGTTAGCTTGCTTTGGTTGAGGTTTGCCTGACAAATAAAAACTACTTACCACGTTTGGTCGCGCTTATGTTCCTTTTGTAGATCCCAAAAGTTATATTTTGAAATCAACAATTATTTCCTCAAAATAATCAGAGTTGTGAAATGCAGCGGTATTTTCATTTTGATTACGCGCTTTTCCATAAAAAATTAATAAACGAAAGTGTAATTTAGGTGTTGTATATTTTGTGTATTCCAAACCTCTTAGGCTTTGTCATATGCGGTGGACGCCGGAAAAGTCTAGCAGTTTATACCGTTGTATGTGACAAAAGCAAACGAAAGTTTGTAAACAACATAAGATCGCTTTATAAACAAAAATTGCTGACTCACAATGGATAAGCGCCTTATCAAATGAAAAAAATGGCTGCATTTCAAAATAAGGAAATTATTTATTAATTTTGTATTGATTTGTTAATTAATAAGCTCATTCATTTATTTTTTTTTTGAAATATCTTGCACTGAGATATACATATTACATTTAATCAATTAATTTCAAAAATACTTTATTGAGGTCATTATACTGTTTACATAAAATATGAAGACAGTTTTGGTATTGATAGTGAGAAAAGGGGTCATAACTACAATTTTTCCCTACAAGAAAAGAGTGAAAACAATCGGGGGAAGATATATGTTTTTATTTTATTTTCTGCTTTAGGGACATAATAAATATGAAATATGTAAATAGAATATTACACGGCGGTGGAAAGGAATCCTATTCAACCGTGGATCTTAAATTATCAGGCCATTCTTTTCCGTCCGACCCCGTGTGGGACCCGGTGAACAGAAGAATAGGCACATGGCTTCCTCAGCCCGCAGTAAGTCTGCTAACAGAGGCAACACCTGCCGTGTGCTGCGACCCGTGTCGCTTACAGGATGGGATTTCAGTAGGTCGGGTAAACGGTCCTGATAATCTACTGAACCCTTACTTTTTCTAGACGGGAAATCGAGTTAGCCCTGACTTCGATGAATCGGCATGTCACATATTGCCCTTTGTGAATCCTTTTCATTTAAGCTTTCGTATTACATTATTTTCCTTTCAAACTATTCTATGAAATGCATTTAACAGTTGATAGACAGCTTCCTTTAAGGATTTACAAAGATGGCGGTGGCCGAAGAACTAAGCTTCCTCAGCTTTGTAGAGGCGACATGTTTGCAGTGTGTTGCAACCCGTGATGGTGGAGGAAGGGATCTTGGTAGTTGAGAGATCACTCTCTGCTGCATCCATTAGTGCGGATCAGTGGGTTTCAATTTTCAACACACCACTTTGGCCCAGACTTCAACTAGACTTGAGGCCGGATGGACCCGGTTCGGTCAATCGGCTGGGCACGCCGAGCCCTTAATAAGCTTGTCTTCATTCTTCTTATCATGTCTTATAAATCTTGTTACAAAAGTTGTTCGATTACAGCCTGTAAAGAAGGCGGTGGCTCATGAGTCAATCGAGTAGATAGAGTTTCGAACGGTTGTTTCACCAGTTAACTCTGGCACGAGGCTTGCGTTCGCTGAGAAATTCATCTATTTGAGTACACCACCATTAGAACACCTGATGCTTTCTGCTGGTGATTCGCAAAGACCAAGCGTCGCCCCCTGTTGGCACTCCGTGGCAAACATTTAATGTGACATGTCTAGAAAAGAACAAAATGACTTAGCGCTTGAAGAGATGGTTGATGAAGACTTCAGGTCAAGATTCATTGTATTATGCAGCAAAGATCCTAATAAACCAATAACTAAAGTCTCTCCATTCGTTATTGAAAAATTGATAAAAGGTTGTGCAGGAGATGTTAAGAACGTCACCAAGATGAAATCTGGTGGTGGTGGTCTTATCATTGAATGCAACAAAAATACCAATCCTTGAACTTGCTAAAACTTACAACAATTATAGATTTAGAAATTTCGGCCTCTCCCCATTGGCCATTGAACTCAATTTAAGGAATCATTCATTATCGCGACGATGATCTCGCCGAACTTATTGACGACAAAATCTGCACAGAATTACAACCTCAGGGTGTTATAAAAGTTAAAAGATTTATAAAACAGACAAGGTGTTCACTTTCCTTCTGAATTTCAACTCTCCAACTGTCCACCAATCAATCAAAATAGGTCTCCAAAATATATAAGTCAGCGCATCCATTCCCAACCCTGTGCGCTGCTTTAAATGTCAGATAATCGGACACGGAAATGGACAGTGTAAAGGAACAGTCGTATGTTTTAGATGTGCAGAGGCAGGACATGAGGGCTTTATCTGCTCTAAAACTCAAAAATGTGCTAACTGTGGTGAAGCTCACATGTCCTCCTGAAAAGATTGTCAGCACTTTAGAAAAGGACATCCAAAAATTAAAAACCGGAAAAAACATTAGCTACCCTGAGGCTCGGCATCTGTACAGTTCGGCGAGTAATCCATCATCTTATGCCAGCGTGACCAAACGCGTTTATGTAACATCTGAAACACAATCTTTGATCACCTGGCCTATTGCTGAAAAAGACCCAGAACGACTTCCAGTTGAAACAATTGACAAAATCATTTCATCTCAGGAAACTTCCTCATCTCAAACTTCTTCTTCTTCGACGTCAAATCAAGGTAAACCATCATCTACTTCTTCAAACAGCCCAAAAAATCCAACTAACATTCGAAAAAAACTTCTCAGAAAAAAAATCCCAAAACCAAGGGAGCTACAAATAGCGATCGTATTCAAAAATCTATTAGGGACCCAGTCCAGATCCATAATATATTTGGTAGTTTGAACAACATTTATGACGAGACCATTTCGGGTGATGCAATGGATACATTGCTCTCTACTTCAGGATCGTACAGTCGGTCTCCAAGTCGAGATAGACAAGGGGGAACACTACGTAAGATCAGTATATCCCCCATTCGTCCCCCCGAAAAATGGACACAATCATACAATGGAATTGTCGAGGTTTGAAAGTAAACTTAATTGAAGTTACCTTACTTGTGCAACTTTTCTTCCTGTGGCATTTTGCCTTCAAGAAAAACACTTGAAGCAAAATGATAAGTTCTCTAATTTTGAGGTAATATTTCAACCGCTTGACCGGTGTGGAAAATATAGGGAATTTGTTGTTCTCAGCAGTTGATTGGTTTACAATAATAACGTCATAATAAGAACTCATGACGTCATAAACAAAATACATTCCATTTACCGCGTATTAAAGTCATGAAAGTAAAATTGGGGTTGGGAGAATTTGTACTTCATTTCGCAAATTTAATACTTTTTAAAATTAGAGAAACTGAATCTTACATAAGTACTCTTGGATTATCGGATTTCTCCAATCTCGATAGTTAAATTATGGAAATTAAGTATTTAAAATTTAAAATTCCATAATTTAACTATCTCGATTAGAGAAATCCGATAATCCACTCGTACCAACGTAAGATCTTATATATATCCTTAAAAAATAATACTATGTATACCTCATCTGTTGACGAGAATATTAGAGCAGCTGGCGGCTCTACTATCCACGTGAAAGATCAAGTTTTATATAGCCCAGTCAATCTCAACACTGATCTTCAGGATATTGCTGTTAGGATATCCTTAGATAAAACAAAATAACATGCTTTTTTTATGTTGCTCCTAATTCATCTCTAATTTTGAACTAGTTGAAACACCTTACTGACTAGCTACCGGCCTCATATATATTACTTAGGAATTTTAACGGACAGCCCCTCTTTCGCGGAGTAAAACATTAAATGACAAAGGCAAGAAAGTTGAAGGCTTGATGTCTCAGGAAGACTTGTGCATTTTAATCGATGGTTCCAATACATATTTACATCCTGGGAATGGTTCTTATTCAGCAATTGATCTTAGAATACCTATCCGACTTTTCATGGAAAGTTCATGAGGATCTCTGTGGCAGTGATCACTTTCCCATAATACTTCAATCTTTAAATTCTTGTAAAACGGAACGAATCTCAAGATATAAATTTAATAAGGCCAATAGGCCTCTCTTTGAAGAACTCTGTAAAGAACGTCTCTTTTCGGAAACTTTTGAAGGCATTCATAAACCCATTATAAAATTAAATGAAATCTTAATTGCAATTGCTGATGAGACTATTCCCGATCCCGCGACAAATCCAAAACATCCTACCATGGTACGATGACAAATGTGAGGAGACTATTAAAGATCGTAAAAAGGCCGAACCACGCTTCAACAAACACCCAACCGATCAAAATCTCAAAGAAAAATCAAAACTTTTTTTCCAGGCTAAAAATCTAGAAGATTACAATAAACCATTTTCTTTGGACGAAATCAAAATTTCTTTAAATAAATCACACGATAGAGCATGTGACCCAGATGAAATTTATTACCAATTTCTCAAACATCTGCCACTATCCTCTCTCCAATGTCTTTTAAATCTTCTAAACAATATTTAGGAAACGGGTGACTTACCATCTATTTGGAAAATGGCCACTGTTGTGCCTATTCCAAAACACGGGAAAGACCAGTCTGAAGCGTATAACTATAGGCCTATAGCATTCTTGTTCAAGTCTTAAAGGATAATATTGACGGTTCTACATATGTTGACGGTTTCCTCATATGTTACCGAGGACAAAATATAAATAACATTGAACGTCAACTGCAATTGTGTTAAAACAGAATAGAAAAATGGGCAATTGAGAATGGTTTTAAATTCCCCACTAACAAAACTGTTGGCATGTATTTTTGTAATAAAAGAAAAATGCATCCAGATCCCGAACTAACCTTATATAATAACCCTATTAAAATTGAAAAAGAAACTACTTTCCTTGGTCTTATATTCGATAGTAAGTTAACCTTTCTACCCCATTTTAAAATGTTGAAAAATAAATGATTAAAGGCTTTATATATTTTAAAAGTCGTATCCAGAACCCACCGGGGTGCTGAGTGCGATGTTCTACTTAATCTTTACAGATAGCTGGTTCGATCCTAATTGGATTAAGGTTGATTTATTTATGGTTCTGCTTGCAAGTCATACGTCAAAATCCTTGATACTGTTCATCATCAAGGATTGCGACTATGCCTTTGAGCTTTTAGAACCACGCCTGTAAATAGTTTGTATGTAGAAGCAAACGAGCCTTCTTTGTATCATAGAACGATATAGCTCGCTTTGCAATATGCAACCAAATTGAAGGCTTAGGGCAACCCCACCCACGACTGTGTTTTCAAACCTCTTTATCAAAACATTTTGAAAAGCATCCAAGCAAACAAAATTCAATCTTTTGGCCTGCGTATTAATTCTCATTTGGAAAATTCAGGTATAAATTTCAATGAAATTGTTGCAATTGAAATTCCTCATAACCACTTGGTTAAACCCCAAGCCAGCATTTATTTATGATCTAAGAATACATAGAAAATCCGATACAAACCCATTTATTATACAACAACATTTTGCAAAAAATAATTAAATCTTGTTACGGTGACTATAGTATAATGTATACGGACGGGTCAAAAGACGACGATAAAGTTGCTACTTCGGAGGGCGTGTTGAAACTCGTCGTCTCTCGTCTGACTCATTGCATTGTATTTACTGCTGAGGCGCAAGATATTCGTCTTGGGTTGAAAACAGTTGCTTCGTCAGACGAGTACAAATTTATTATCTGCTATAATTCTCTGTCATGTCTTCTTGCTATTGAAAACTTCAAAATTAAAAACCCTAATATTTTGAAAGTTGTTCAAATTTACAAATCCCTTGTAGCTTTGGGTAAAGAGGTTGTGTTTTTCTGGATTCCAAGTCATGTGGGATCCACGGGAACACGGGCGTGGACAAGGAGGCCAAAAAGGCCTTGAATAACCATATAATTAACTGTGCCATACCTTATACTGATTTTAAACATTAATTTGTAAATATATTTCTCGGTTGTGACAGAGTGGTTGGGATCTAGAGGTTGATAATAAACTTCTTGAGATTCAGCCACTACTGCACATAAATAATTTTAATTGTTTTAGAAGTCATCGAGACCAAGTTGTGTTAACCAGGTGTCGTCTTGGTCATACCAGGACGACTCATAGTTATATTTTAAATAAC
This sequence comes from Limnoperna fortunei, assembly GCA_944474755.1. Taxonomy (NCBI): domain Eukaryota; kingdom Metazoa; phylum Mollusca; class Bivalvia; order Mytilida; family Modiolidae; genus Limnoperna; species Limnoperna fortunei. Next base: position 58,870,806 of record OX104120.1, read on the forward strand.
GATCAACGACCCGATTGTGTGCCATGTAACAGTCAATACACCATCAGGCATGTCTTGATGGACTGTGTGGACGCTGCCCACATTTGGGAACGTTTCTATACTGTAGAAACATATTTTAATTTATTTAAAACTGCCGTAGGCGACACAATTTTAAAGTTTAAAAAAAAAAAAAAAATTATTTAGCAAAATGTAATTATATACTGTGTTATTGCATATATTTTATTCTTTTAATTACATTTTTATCTGTATATATTCTCAAACTATTGTATGAATCTTGTTTTAGTATTAAGGGACGGATATTAAATGGTGGTTAATATTTTTCTAATTGTCACGTCCTGAATATAGCTGAAATATTGCTTCCTGGACGTAAAACCATAAACAATTAATCAATCGTCTGTCCGATTTTTGGCATTGAGAATTTCTTCATTTTTCTATAAGCTTTATATAACGTAACTAATTAGGCTGTTGAAAAAAAAATGAAACGTACGACTCAAATCAAAAGCACTTAAAAATAGCCAATGCAATTGTAAAATTTAATGAAACTTTAAATTTCGATTGCTGATGAGACACTGGTTTTAGCACAACTATGAGGATGTTATTAAAGATATTCAAAAGGCCAAACCACGCTTTCATAAACACCCAAACAAAACATATTTTCTTAGCTTGCAGGATAACGAAGCAAAAAAGATTCCATTATAAAAAGTTAATAACTTTCATTTACCATTCACCAATTAATATATCTGGAACAAGATTAAATTGAAAAAGGCAAAACTATTAAAAAAAATTATCCCACATTTAAACATAAACACTATTTCTTGACGTTAGAAACTGATATTTCAAACAAACAAAAAACACAACCCCGTTTCAAAGCAGGCTTCAAACAGCCATTATATAATCACATCTTGTCAAAAATAAAAATAAATTACATTTCAAGGTTTTAAGTAAAAAACAGCAATTGAAATAAAATAAACATTTTCAGTAAAGTTATATTAGACATCCCTAAATATTTTTGGTACAAAGACGAATTATCATTTCTTTAAAAATGGCAACCATTATGACCATTCTAAAATTGTGGAATGACCATTTAGAAACGTCCGATCATCGATATGAACAGTTGCTTTTGTTGTACTTTGAAACGCATAATAAATTAGCCCATTGTTTGGTTTCTGGGATCTGACAACATTCCTTCTAATATGCGGTGAGGACTGCAATAAGGCGAATAACCTGCAATTTTCTGTCAGATTTTATATAAAAACCATTGTCAGTGTTGAACGTGTTGTGTCTATTTGTTATGATTTAGAATAGGTTTACGAGGAAGCTTATAAAAAGAGTATTTTAAGAGATCTGTTTGAGATAGGGTGGAAAAGTATATTTCAAATATACATTTCTATTTTTGTATCTGGTAGTTAATGTCCGTGTAAACTCGACATGATCTGAACCTTCTCAAGAAAGGATGTTCCTATAGGCATCCGTGTCTGCGTCATTTATTATTTAAATTACGTTTTGCCGTAGTCCGATGTCGATATACAACTCGAGATCGACATATGTAATTTGTATTGAATAAGAGAAATGCTGTATTTTTTATATTATTTTTTGACCATTTTGCTGTATTTTAATTTGTAAAATATGATTGGATGATTGCGAAACGTCACACAATTTTTGGAATTTTTTGTTCTATTTTTAGTAACCGTGCAATACGCAAAAGTCAATCCGCAATAAATCAGTCAATCCGCAAAAAATACAAAATATCACGTGGCAGACTTTGGACAAAATAAAATATAGCAACATTATCAATTAATAATATTATTGTTGTCTCTCAGTATGTTAAAAATGGCTGTTTGAGAAAATCTTACAAAAATACTTTTTGAGCGTTAGCTACAGCTGTGTATAAATATAATAAAAAATAGACGATAGAGACTCCATTTAAATTCTCCGCTATCAAAAAGGTAGCTATGCAACAAAAACCCATCAAGATGACTACCTTAATTAAGTAACCATCCTGCTAAAAAAGGTAAAAAGGCTAGAATACATGATCATATAATCCTAAAGCTCGTGTATCTAGCCCATATATTAAACGCATGATTTAAACACTATAGTTTGTACAACTATAAGTTGTATCTAGCACTTCGGATACTGATTGATATCGATCGATGTTCAATTTCACTTTAGAATATAGTTGTTTTATTACCGAGTCGCATATTAAAATTTGTAATACAATTCTCTTTCAAGGCAATTTAATTAAAATTAAATCTTTTATTTGCTCCCCTTTATAATGGTCGGTGTGTATATCATCTAACGTCATCTTGTTCAATTCATGTTCTGATGACCTTTATTGACATAAAAATAATGTTATGCAAATGCCTGTTTAAACATTTAAACAAACAATACGAATTGCAGCTCTTTTAAGGTCATTGCTTTGAGGCACATGGACGAAAATAAAATGGTTTGTTTTTGTTGAAAAATTGCTTTTTAATAATTATTTTCAGATGCGACTTTACTCCTGACAATATACATGTATAAACCATACAGAATATTTATTAAATATAATTTTATTTACCGTAGGCACACTAAAATGAAATCGAACTTACTTTCATGTACGTTTCTACATATAAACTTATAATATTTCAGCGATCGTTCACACGATCGGAACCTAAGTGGTCATAACGTTTCACAATGAAAAGTTACCGTACTACTGTCAATTTCGGAACGATTAATTTATAAGAAAATACTATTTTATATATGTGTCATTACATTATATCATAACTGCAAGCATTTCTGCACAATGATGTTAAAATAAAATCAATCGGCATACACATGTCATGCTAAAAGTCAAACGAAATTACGGTACAAGCTTAGTTTCAGTTATTTAACGTTTTCAGCTTGAGCGATGGTATGCGCTTTTAAAGTACACTATTATAGCAAATTAAGATGCGCGTATGAATTTGAATATTAATTATTTAAAAAATATAAATATCTAGACTGACACCATTGGGTTGGTCCTTCAAGTTAAGTCAAATAATATACTGAAGTTTACCAGAATTTAACCTGAATGGGGTTACTTGCGGTCCTCCATTACGAGAAATACACCTATTACTGATACCCATCCATTTTAGTCCATTTCCCACACTCACATACTACAGTAATTGAAGCGGGAGGTGAGTTTTGTCATGCCATAAAACCTGGTGTTTAACCCACCAATTCTTTTGAAATGCCTGAACAAAGTCAGTAATATTACTATCTTTTGGTTGCTGGTTCTGAAATTTGGCAGTTTTGTGGATTATCTTTTTGAACAGTTTTCCCGGTGTTCGGTTTTTTTAATCATTCATCATGCGTCGACAGTACAAAAAGGGTAGCAAACGAACGATTTAATTTTAATTACATATTGATTACAACTATACCTGTTTTAGAACTACACCTGCAATACGAGTTTGAGTTTAAGCAGGCTTTATATAAGATAATTGCACTTGCTCTGCGATATTCAAATTGAAAGCGTTTTTTCAACAAGTGTGTTTCAGAACTCTTTATGACATATTTTTGGAAAAATCCAAACAAAATTCAATCTTTTGCCTAAGAATTTAGTCTGAAAAACAATCACAGGTGTAAGAAATTCCACACAATCCTCTAGATACAAAACATACATTTGTGTGAACTAAGAAGACATACACAGTTTGATACCAACCTTTAATAATGCAATTACATTTTTACAGTTTGGAACCCTATGTTCTGATTAATTAACAATCGATACAAACGGATCGAAGGTGCTCAAGCTTTTTTGGCATTTAATTGTGATGTTCCACAAGTGAGCATTTGTTTATCTTCTGGTTCTTTCCATTAAAAATAATAAATTTTAAAAAAAAATCTTGATTTTACAACTATTTAACTTTCAATTGTCCTTTTTATCTTCGGGAAACATTGTCGTGAACCTATGTCATGTCGCATTGCTGTCATTTACCCACGTGTGCAAACTCGTGGATATTTTCTAGTTTTCATGAAAATAAAATGGATATTTTGTATTGGTTCCTTGCACTTGCGTCTAAGGAGTAACAGCCAATCAAATCATACACGATTAAAGTCAGTAACAGTGTTGTTTGCACGAAGACAAGTTATCGAAACAGTTTCTGTTCTCAGTTGACAAATGTAAAACAAAAAAAAAAAACGTGCACGCCTTGATCATAGGAATGTCTATGTCTGTCTGTAAAATCTGTTGGGGTAAATTTTAACTGTTAATTTTTGCAAAACGTGCGCGACAGGTCGTCATAGTAATGTTTAAATAAAAATTTTCGAACCTTCATAATTGAAGCTTATCCAGAAAACGGCGTTCCTATTGGTTGATTTAATTTTATGAATACTTGTAAAAACGAGAAAACATACACGAGTGTGCCTATCGTCAGTACGTAGTATCAAAATCGAGATCGCGACCGGACGTGAGTTCCGACGATGCCTGCGAAAAATACATTTGGCACTCCCTAATGAGAAAATTATTTACTCTCCCTTTCTTCTAATGTGTTTTTAAATATTGAAATTTTCTAATTTGGGACAGGTGGTTTGGATCCCGAAGTTTATATGCTATAAAGGTTGTCGAGACCTAGCTCATGTAACCAGATGTTGTATGTACGTATACCCGACGACATAGTGTTGTCTTTTAAATAATGAACCTTGTCTAAAGTGTGGGCAATACAACAGTCTACAATTAAACATTTGAGATTGTTCATGTAACCAGATATTGTATGTACGTATACCCGACGACATAGTGTTGTCTTTTAAATAATGAACCTTGTCTAAAGTGTGGGCAATACAACAGTCTACAATTAAACATTTGAGATTGTTTTTTTTTAATCATTTAAAAAATTATTAACAACTGTTTATTATAATTTCTATATTGCAAAATGTCATTTTATGTAAACTGAAAGAACAAAAAACTTTTAGGGGTTTTTTTTGTTATTGTTTTGATGACGTGACATGGCGAATGACAAAACACTATTTATGGTTGCATATTTTGTTTATCAAAATTAGTAGTGAAAAAGAAAAGATGTTTTAAACTTTTTAAGAGCCAAAAACTATAATATTTACTGCCTACAAGACACTCATTTTACACCAGAAAACGAAAAAAATATAAGAGCAATGTTGGGCTATGAATGCTTTTTTTCTTCATAAAGTTCTAACTCTAGAGGTGTATCTATTATGTTTAACAATAATTTTGAATTCAAAGTCCTGAAAAAGAAGAGAGATGTAAATGGAAATTACTTAGCTTTGGATTTAATTATCGACACTCTTAGAGTTACACTTGTCTCCTTGTATGGCTCAAATATAGACTGCCCATTTTTTTGGAACAAATTATGACAGTTATTGATGATTTTAAAAATGAAAGTTTTATACTTTGTGGGGACTTTAATCTTGTTCTTAACCCATATATAGACTATTCTAACTATTTACATATCAATAATCCTAAAGCAAGAGATAAAATTTTAGAAGTTATGGAAGAAAGGGGTCTTTATGATCCATTTCGGGAACTGTACCCTGACTTGCGCAGATTTACCTGGCGTAAAAGAACTCCTTTCAAACAAGCAAGGTTAGATTTTTTCCTGTGTTCAGAAAGCATGTTACCAAACTTAAATAATTGTAAAGTAGAACCAAGCTATCATGCAGACCACTCAATGGTACTTTTGGACCTGCATTTTAACCCCTTTATACGAGGAAAAGGAATGTGGAAATTTAACAACTCCCTGCTGTATGACATAGAATACTCTAATATAGTCAACAACAAAATTCTAGATTTAAAAAAAAACAGTATGCTGCCCTTGTATATGACCTGGATAAAATCCATGATATTGATAACGACAAAATTCATTTTAGAATAAACATACAATTATTTCTCGAAACATTATTAATGGAAATAAGAGGCATATCTATTTCGTATTCAAGCTATAAAAGAAGAGAAACAGAAAAAAAGAGAATGAATTAAAAAAAGAAATAGCTGAATTAGAGGAAAAGGTTGACGAAAGTTCTTTACAGCATTTTGAAAATAAAAAAAAGAATTAGAAAATTTAAGAAGAAATAAATTATAAGGTAAAATGATAAGAGCAAGAATACAGTGGATAGAAGAGGGGGAAAAACCTACGAATTACTAATACCAAAAGTTGAAAAAGAAAATGGGGTTATAGTTACAAAGCAGAATGAAATATTAGAGGAGGTCAAAAAAATTTATGAAAATTTGTATAAAAATAACGACCTGGATAAGGGAGGTAAATTGAAAGACATTGAACAAGAAATGAAAAATATCCAACTTAGAAAACTTACTATAGATGAGCAGAATAGTTTGGGAGGGAAAATAACCATTAAGGAAACAAGTGAAAGTCTATATAAAATGAAAAGCAATAAAAGTCCAGATTCAGATGGTTTTTCAACTGAATTCTTTACATTTTTTTGGAAAGATTTTAAGTTTTTCATAACAGATACTCTGAACTATGGGGCAGAGAAGGGTGAATTATCAATAACCCGAAAACAAGGAATTATTACTTGTCTCCCAAAAGGTAATAAACCTAGACACTTCTTAAATAATTGGAGATCTATTTCTCTCCTGAACACTGTTTATAAGATTGGATCAGGAGTAATAGCAGGCAGATTTAAAAGGGGTTTGGACGTTCTCATTGATAAGGATCAGACAGGTTTCATAAGTGGAAGGTATATTGGGGAAAACATACGACTTATATATGACATAATGCAGTATGCAGAAGAAAATGAGATTCCTGGCATTTTATTACTTAAAGATTTTGAAAAGCATTTGATTCAATTTCCTGAGAGTTCCTCTTAAATGTTTTGAAATGTTTTAATTTTGGTGAGTCAATAACAAACTGGGTAAAAGTTTTCTACAAAAATATAAATTCTGCTGTTATTCAGGGTGGGCATTTGTCAGAATTTTTCAATATAGAACGTGGGTGTTGGCATGGGGATCCTTTATCTCCTTACCTCTTTATCCTTGTGCAGAAATTTTAGCAGTCAAAATCAGAAATAATACAAAAATAACTGGGATATCAGTTACTAAAATAGAGCATAAGCTGTCACAATTTGCGGATGATACATCCTTGATTTTAGATGGTACTAAAGAATCATTAAATGAAGCTTTGAAAGAATTAGATTGGTTTGCGGATATATCAGGTTTAAATATAAATTTTTCTAAAACACAGGTTATTTGGATTAGCAGTAAAAAATACAGTAAAGAAATACTTTGTCCAAACAGGAACCTTGCTTGGGGTGAAACTTCTTTTAAACTATTAGGCATTACATTTGATGTAGATTTAGATAAAATAAATGACACTAATTATGACGAAAGAATTCTGCAGATAAAAAATGTTATTAAGCAATGGTCTAAGCGCAATCTTACTGTAATAGGCAGAATAACAGTGGTGAAATCACATGTCCTACCAATACTTAACCATTTGATTATTTCATTACCAAATCCAAGCGATGAGACTATTAAAAAGTTAAATAATCTCCTGTTTTCTTTTATATGGGCTTCACCAATTCACAAAGTCAAAAAAGAAGTATTACAAAAGGGTTATGAAGAGGGTGGACTTAAAATGATTAACTTATATGCTTTTATTCTTGCTCTATAAAGTACTTGCACAAAACGAATCCTTCGAACTAACAGTAAATGGCAAAATATATTTCTTTCTACTATTGAAAGTAAACAAATATTTAACTGTGGAATGTATAACATAAAACAGTTGCAAATTAAAATAAAAAATAAATTTTGGAAAGATGTTCTAAAATCATGGCAAATAATAATTGAAAAAGAACAAAATAACACTTGGGAAAATTTTCTTTCAAGTCCAATATGGATGAATGAAAAAGTCCAAATAGATAATAAACCAGTTTTTTATAAAGACTGGTTTAATGCTGGAATTATATATATAAATGATTTAATAAACACAGATGGATCATTTTACTCTGTTGACAATATACAAAACAACTTTCTAATAAAAAATAATGTCATGAAGTATGATAGCATTATTGCAGCTTTAACAGAAGCTGCAAAAATGTTTATAAAAGAAAATTATAATTTGAACTCGCCTTTCATCCCATCAGTCATTCAAGTGTTCCTAAAAAATAACAAAGGAACTAAAGATATGTACTCCATTCTAAACAGAAATCAAAGTATTCCGAATGGTAAAACTAAATGGTGTGATACCTTTCAATACCAATGAACAAAATTGGAATATTTTTTTTAAGTTACCATTTGTAGTCACCAAAAACACCAAATTACTGTGGTTTTAGTATAGAATCAATCATAGAATCGTTGCAACAAATAAATTTCTCTGTAAAATCAGACTTACTGATGAACCAAAGTGTTCATTTTGGCAAACAAATATTGAAACTATTGAACATTTATTCTGGGAGTGTGAACATGTACAATCATTTATAACAGATACTGAAAATTGGTTTCTCTCAAATGGTATAAGTATATCATTCATCTGCCAAAACTTCCTGTTTGGTAATATAAGTAATATTTATTATGGAAATGCTGAAAATATTATACTGCTCAACAAAAAACAATACATATATAATATTAGGTGTATAAAGGTAGATTAAGCCTGCAATCATTAAAAGAAAAGCTTAAACACATGTACTCGATTGAAAAGATGATGTTTGTTAAAAACAAAAAAATGACTAAGTTTAATAAATTATGGAATGCTTTTCACATTTTATTAAATTAAGACTTTATTATGTATACATATATGATGAATGAACAAAATATATCATTTATAACTTACAATACTGTATCTTTTTCTAATGATATAAATAAATGACGTAAACATATCTAATGAGAAAGTTTAAGATCAATATGTTATGACTTGTTTACGTCATTTATTTATGTTGACATTCAATGACTAAGGCCATTCGTTGGTCAGTCTTTGTCTAAATTTTTTCAAGAAACACCGTCATTTGTATCGTTGCATAATCTTCTAGACTTGTATATATATATAAGCAGGAATGGCAAAATTGTGTATAATTAGTCATTATTGTGATATTCTCATGTAGATTTATGTATTTGTTGTTGGAAAATAAAAAATTAAATTAAAAAAAAGTAGTGAGACTTTTATGAATGAATACTAAAAATGCAAGAACGAATACAAACCTACATTTACCAATGTTTGGGTTAGCAAAAATAATTGTGGTTACTTCGGTAAATTGATGCATGAATGGTCATAAAAATTGGAAATTATTTTTGCATGTTGTACTTTACAACAATCATAAATGAAATCGTGCTCATTAGCAAAACTATAGTACATCATTTTACAGGTATGCATTTGAAATTTAAGCATAGTGAAATCACAAAATCTTGTTGTTAACATATTGTCATAAGTTCATATTTGAGATGTGTATCATAAGCTCATGTCGCTGTTACCCAGTAATACTTTATTTGTAGTTTTATGCCAACAGTATTTTGTGGCGGGACATTTGTTTAAAATATAATATGTATTTGTTTCAACGAACTATGAGTTTTTTCCTCGATATTGTCGTTTCCACCCGACTATAATTATATAAAGATAAAATTAAAACAGTTGTGGTTATTAAATTTGTTTATGAATGTAGTACTTGCTGTGATCTTGATAGTTAAGTGCTAATCAAGTCCATCTATTGACTTATGCAAACGTATCGGTGGCCGAGTGGATATTGAAGTTAATTATCATCTATTGATCACGTGCTTGTAAACACTATGGTTTCGTGCTTGAATCTCACTGCTGTCAGTCTCCTACTGAAGTTCAGATGTTTCTCACTTTGTACTCAGGTTTCATTTCCAAATAAAACTGAATACCGCAATATATCTTATAAATTGAAAGTGGCATAAATCTCATTCAAACAAAACAAAAAACTAAACAGGAATAAAAAAAAGATATAAAACCATTACAATAAACACAAGTACACGAATTTAAACAGTCGACGATTTTCGAAAGGACTATGGATCTTCCCCTAAAACAATACTGGTGTCGCAAACGCTTAACCTTCTAGAACACCTAGTTTTAAAGTTCTTGTTCTGTTTATTAGAGTCTTTGTATCTTTTATTGCGCGTTCTTGGCTAATTTATGTTCTACTTGACATTTGTCTAATTATGCTACTTTAATAAGTGAATAATTAAACCTCGATTCGGGAAAGGTTAAAAAACAGAAATTAAAACAATTGCATTTTGTCATAGTTACTAGCATCAATCTCGTATTCATTACATTAAATACTAGTAGGTCACCATAAATAATGTGCATATTAAGCAGATGAATTGATATCGTATTGGTAATAAGACAGTAAACACATATTGATGTATTGTTATGTTATAGCAGGTATAAATGTATCCTTAATCTGTTGCGTTAGGGAAGATTTTCGTTAAAGTGTATAGAACGATGACTTTGGACCTATAGGTTGTTTGTCCAATTTCGCCGAAACCATAGATGATTTTGACATCACACTACTTTATTATCTGTGAAGTAATTGCTGTGGTATTTATATTTACCGTAAAACCATTCAGATACAGTACACATGGAAATGGAAAACACAACCATTTTACATGGTTATCCCTTTGTTTTTCCTTAATCTTGTGAAACATTTTGTCTTTATAGAATGGTTTTACAAGTTAAAGATTAAGTGTGATGAAAAATATGAGCTTCACGTAATAAATGATCTCAGACTGCAGATGAAATATGAAACCTTGAAATCTGAAACCCAACAAAAAGGTATATATTTGCTAAAATGCATCAATGAATTTAGTTATTTGCTCATCAATTTTTATACAATTATCATATTTTAACTTGCTAAATCAGATTGGGGTAACAACGACTCTATTTGTGTCAAATTTGGCATATCATGATATTGATGCCCGTTCGATTCCCGTTCCATCAAACATCAGGCATGAAGTTTTTGTTCGAGAGGCATAATTAAGATGGCATTTTTGTCTTTGAACAATGTGCCTGAATTCACAAAAATTATTATCAGCAGATGTCTGATATCGTGTAAATATGAATCTAAATGAATGCAACAATCATCTCAATGCATCGCCAAGCATATATAAGTCATTAGTATTTTGGGATAAAGAGATTATGATCATTTACATCATTTAAAATGAAATTAAATTACTTGTTTTCTTTCAGAGTATCGTAATTTCAGAGCGAAAACTGAATGTCAAGGAACAAAATCTATAGAAGAGTTTGAAATGATATATAAGCAGATGAAAATACCACAGTTTAGGCTTGAACATTGCATACAACCAGAGCGTAACCTTCTTTTTCGATTCATGCTTGCACGAATTACTCCGTCCATTCTCATTGTTGATAATCTTAAAATTGCTATGGAAAATCGATTGCCCAGGTTAAGCATGGCAATCAGTTGGTATCTTGTTAGACACTACGTTGCCCAAAGTCAAGTGAAAAACTTACTGGGAATGACTGTCGATATTTGGCCTGGTTTTTATTGTAAATGTCTTGAGAAGGGTCATTCATCTATCTGTTCAACAGAACCTGTTATAGTTGTTGAGGCAGAACGTCATTTAGATGCTCTCCCGAAAGAATATCTAGGAATTCAAGTTCTGCAGAGTGTTAGTTTCCGAGAAAGTCAGTCGATGGAAGCACATGAAAGTGCTGAAACAGAACATATTTCACACACCACAAGTCACTCGCAAACAATCCAAGAACTTCCTTGTAACATTGTTGAGAATCTGTTTCTTAAACACTCTAAATTGACTATGACGTACATTTCGTCAGACATGCCAGAATACGTACAACTGTGTTGTCAAGTTAAAGGTGTTATTCCAATCGGCGAAGATCACTTCCCTGCAGAAGTGTACAACTTAAAAGCATATGTACGCGAAGGGCATGTCTTGTTTTTGCAAAACCTATTTGTAGGACAGAGAATCAGTAAAGAGGCTTCATTTTCCTCCTATGGCACTTTGGGTGGATTCGTAAAATATCGCGGGAAGCCGGCCGCTTTGACGTGTGCCCATGTACTTTATGACAGAGAAACTTTGTTACGTGGCAGTAAGAGAGATAAGCACGAGACAGAAGTAGATACATTTTGCCGTCTTGAAAATGGTACTGCTGTTGCTTCTGGTTACGTTGTACATGATGCTTTTGAATATGATACTAAAGATAAAACCAGCGTAGATGCAGCTGTTGTTAGACTGAAGACAGATATATTAGTCGACGAAAATGCAATCTTTAAAGATAATACATCAACTGCAAATCCTGTGTCGCATCTGGGTACTTGTATTTAATTACATTTTCAAGTCATTGACATTTATCTTGCAATTAATATAAGTAGTTTTATAAATTAGCGCAGTTTTAAAGGAGATTTATGAAACTTAGTTGAGTCACCAGGTAAATCAGTTAAATATATTAAGGAATTTATGTTGTATATCCATTCAATCATTTCACTTTTCAAATTACAAAATTATTCAGAAAACATTTAAAGTAGTTTATTTGTATTATATTCTTAGGTCGACCGCGAAGATTGACTAACACATAGGGAAATTGTCATCCTATATCTTCGAACAAATAGCATTTTAATAAGATGAATCATATATTACCTATTTCTACACAAAACTCATATATTTATTGGTCAAACTAATTACGACAAACTTGCTAATTATCATACTAAAGGAAAGATTTGCAATTACTACTTAGTTCTTTAATATTAGATTTTTCTTAAAAAAATAATTGCATTGTAAACAAATTGTGTTCACGTATTCGGTTTTTTTCTTTTCTACCTATGTTTTTATCTACAGCCTTAAAAGGTATTCGACTAAACTTGCACATTTGAATAAGTAGAATGTATAGACCAGCTATTAATTTTTTTTTAAATGTACATAGTTTTTTAGTTTATACTAAATTATACTTACAAGGGGGATATAATGCCAATACTTGTCGTTCATAGAAGAATCACATCCCGGTTTTATAATAATGTTATTCAAATTAGGGATTTCCACAAATTAGGGATGTCTGACTGTTATTTGTGTTTACTTTTTGTCACCAAATTTTCATGTACTATTATGAGTTTTGTTCAAGAGATGTCGTAAAGACATTACGCTTTGGCAGTTAATATTGTGTCATATATATTGAATAAAGAGTTGTCTTACTTGGATCGATGACACATCTCAATAAAAGAACATATATTGACATAGGATCTTTACTGTTGAATAGTGTTGACCTTCAGCTCTCTTAAGATCACAATGTTACAGATTAATGTTCAATGTCATGTCTTGAAAATGTTACTTAACATGAATATGAAATTATTAATTCTGATAAATACTTAGTTTCTGATGCATAGTATATAAATAGTTCAAAGAGTCAGTAGTAAAAATTTCTTCAGTCTCTTAACTTCCAAATTGTTTATGTAAAGGATTTAGGAATGGTTTTTCTAGATTCAATTTAAATAATAGACGGTTTGGGTCATGGTCGATTGACCTTTCCTATATAAACTGATATCTAATAAGGTTTCATCAAATTTGCTAATTCCTAAGGACAAATTGTTAAAAGGATTAATTATAAGGTAATTTAATCCATTGTACATGTATTACATTTAAATCGCAATCAGAGGAAAACCCATTATTCGTTGCATAGAATGAATAAACCTATGTTTATTATTATTATTATTATTATTATTAATTATTATTTGCATAAGAGTGTCGGTTTATTGAGAAAGTGTATCATGGATTAATTTGGATAATTTAAATTAAATTCTATTATGTTCCCAAGACGATGTTATTTGATTTGCTTTTTAGCTTTATTTTAGTGTTGTTAAGTATGTCTCAAACTTACCGATAAAATTGTACACAATAAACTCACGCAAAAATATTTCTAAAAAATTGCTCCACCAATTTTTTTAGCGATGATGAAAATATTTGGTACTGTGCATCATATCATATTATACAAAGAAATAAGGACTTCGCATACACATTATTTACTGAAAGGTGTTGCTTTTCCATTTTATTGGCATTTTGTTCTCTATTGCAACGTTTATCCTTTCGTTGTAGGTATGACAAGTCCATTTTTAAATGATAATTATATTACCCATCGCATCATAACGGGAACCATGACGGCAAGATATGTTGGTGGTACAACTGGTTATTTTGAGGGACAGATAACTTATGAAGATTACGATGCTGACGATGAGATATTTAATAAAACTAAATTAGAACACGGAGTCGTTCCACAGTGGGAAAACCTTGAAGAACATATTGAAAAGATTAAAGCTGAAGCCCCAAAACCAATGTACACACCTTCTGATGTTTACTTTCAAAAGACCATTGTTCCTACCCTTGGCAAAAATATTCAACACAAACGATATTTTGTCCGCTTTTACAATCAATTGTTACTAGATAATTTTCCATGTCATCCAGGAGATTCGGGATCATGTATTTACGTGATCGAGGATAAAACAACCAAGAGATCAGATCTTCGTGCAAATCCAACTGGATGCTTAGGCATGGTGATAGCTAATTATATAGATGTTAGAGATGATAAAACGAAGTGCATAGTTACACCAATGAAAGCAATTTTAAAAGAATTGGGCCTGATTTAAAGTTATGTTCACATACATTTTTACAATTAACAAAAGGTCGATTCCCCAAACAAAAAATAACTCTGTATAAGTTTAAATGACTGTTTAATCTAGACAAAACTTGTTAATTTTTGTTGCTATAAAGGTAAATGAGAGAAAACCTCAACAGTTGCTTTTTAAGAATCCATGCATGGTATTTTTTTACATGACATGGGCTTTAGCTGTAGTTATAAATATCTAGATTTTTTTTGTCTACTAGTTAACTTAAAACAAATGAAATGCAATCGTAGTTTACCTGTTTGAAACCCATATGGTGATTGTTTCATATCTTGCTTATCAGTATATTGATGGCAATCATAAAACATTCATCTAAGGTTTAGTTATTGCAATTCATGTGTTTAAAGTATTTAGTTAGGTAAAAATATTTAAATATATTATTGTGTGATTGTGATGATTATTTTTTGTTAATTCCTCATTATCATTCGTACAATTAGGAGAATGTTTAAAAGATGCAATGGTACATACAATGTTTATTATTTTATGCTGAATGTGTCGAATGGTCGTTGCACACCTGTGGCTTTATGGCATACCTTAATATGTAAATTCCATATACATCTTAACAAAATTTTCTGTTGCAAAAGTTTATGAAATTTTATTAAAAGATTAGGGTGGCTTTCAGATATCTCTACTTTTTCACAATGTTTATTTATTTTTTCAGAAGAAGTTATTTTTAATATTTCTTCTCATACTTTGTTTTACACATATTTTGACACGTAAGCAGGTTGAAAGCTGACCTTTTGAAAAACAATGTACACAGTGATATGGTTTGTGCTTTTTGATTTGGTATAATGATTGTGTGTGCTTTTAGATATTTGTGTAGTTAATTGCAAATGATCTTCAATAATGTAGTTGATAAAATGTTTCGACGGTAGAATTGCCAAATAAGAAAAAGATTTATATAAATAATGTAGCTAATATAATTACAGGTTATAATTGTTAATGTACTGTTTGTTGCGATATATATGTGTATATGTGAACAAAATGCATACCTGGTTATTGCCAACGTGTGTAACAAGAATTTTTTTTATTGCTTCTGTAATAAACTATCCTTAACCCCAATTCTTGATTGGTTACATTATGCACAGACGTTAAAGTTACTGTAATTTAAATGCATCAAAGAAAATACAAAAAATATAATAAATAAAAAATCCAATCAGAGAAAAGCCATACGCTGCTTTCGTTCGTATGATACGAACGATCTTAGGAAAACGAACGCCGCGCATGTTGTGCAATGGGGAAATCAAATGACGTTTAATCATGCGCATCTAATGTATTGAATACAATTTTCAGATTTTTTTGTGTTTATAGTAGACAAAATAAAACATAATAAATAAATTGATTAATTGACTGATTGTATGTTAGCTTTACGTCCAGCGAGCATTATTTGAGGTTCATTCAAGACGAAAAAAGTTAACAAACAATTAGACTACTTGAAAATGGGATGGGAAGAGAACATAATTTAGACTCTCACTGGTAAAGTACGGAGTTTTAGATAGGGACCGATATTTAATCCTTTTGCATCCTACTCTTTTTCGAAATATAAAAAGGGGTCCTAAAATTGCATGGAGTGCGGTACTCTTATAACACGTCACCAATTGCGGTTCCGTATTGACCTGACAATCCTCACCCCAACGAGTGGGTCTCCCCTATCCGCCACCCTGGGATCCACTGAGAATCATCTTAGTATGATCCCAGAGATAAACTAGAGTAAAAAAAACTGTGAGCAATGTTCACCATTGACACCCCCCGCTTCATGATTTCCTGAAAAATGCACGTGTTCTTACTTATGAACTGAAACTTAATCTAGTGTAGGAAAAGATGCAGATAAAACATGGGAACCCCCATCCGTCTCCCACCTCAAAGAATAGCAATGTCTATTTTTTTCTGTGGGAAAACCCAAATATCATTCCGATCAAAATGTTAAATATCAGGTGCACAATGACGCTATGTGACAAAGATTCTGTTTAAGTTTCATCACATTCCATTCAGTGGTGTAGGAAGAGTTGCACATAAGAGATGGGTATCCCCTTATGTCAATGAAAATGTCCATGTTATTCTATGGAAAACCCCAAATATCATTCCGATCAAAATGCTAAATATCTCCTGCACAATGACACTATGTGACAAGGATTCTATGTAAGTTTCATCAAATTCCATTTAGTGGTGTAGGAGGAGTTGCACATAAGAGATGGGTATCCCATTAGGTCAATGACAAAGTCCATGTTTTTCTATGGAAAACCCCAAATATCATTCCGACCAAAATGTTAAATATCTCCTGCACAATGGCACTATGTGACAAGGATTCTGTGTAAGTTTCATCAAATTCCATTCAGTGGTGTAAGAGGAGTTGCAAATAAGAGAAAGTGTAACGGATGGAGGGACACCCCCATCACTATATACCCTCGATTCAAGCGGGGGTATAATAAATAAAGAAAGAAAGAAATGCTCCTTCGAACAAGTCAGTTAACGTGTGTGATAATTGTACTATCTGAATGACATATTAGTCTTAAATTTAATTTTTCTATCAGAAATTATAAGTGAGGTCCAGGTATCTTTATTTCATGTTATCTGTTCATGTAAACACTTTACAATTGAAACATTTGTTTACCACTTTGACATGTTTAAAGACAATTTCTCTATTTTTGATTATGTAAATACGCGTGACCTATGGGGTGAGCGATATCCCTTCAATAGTGATCCTACTCGCAGAGAAGTTTTCGAAAGTATTATAATTTATTAAACCTGAAATTGACGTATGAATGTAACATTATTAACCCATGTTTATTTGTATGTGCCACCCCATCACTGTACAGGCGATGAGAAAAAATATCAAACTGTTTACTTAAAAAGGTATGTGTACGTTCAATGGGTAAAATAGGATAAAAATAGTTCAACGTAACGTGTTAAATAGAAAAAATAGAAATGAAAGCAAGTGCCTATAATTCCAGCATTGTGTTGCGTCTTCAAAATATACTGTTTTTGTTTAAAAATAACATCACAACATTATTATTTGATCAAAATAACAACAAAGGTACGCTTTCAAAGAAATATGTAATGCTAATGAGTGGTATTTACCAAAACATACTGCTTGAGAGTAAGTTGAAGATTTCACGTGCCGTAAGGCTAGTGAAATCTTAAACAACCTCAAAACCAGTATTTTTGGCAAATACCAGTCACTAGCATGATATATTTCTTTAATTCCACCGAATATTTTCCCCTTTATGTAATAAACGGTATAGTTGAAGCGCAGATTTCTAATTTTTATTATTAATCCTAAAACAAGTCCTCAATATTGTTGAATCTTTATGAAATCTTTGACACCGATATAAATATTTTCGATTTGATTCGTTTGCTAATGCCGACATCTTTGATGTCAATAGGTAATACTATTGCGTTTTTTGTCCCACCTTCCGTTGTATATTTAATATATACCACTGCATCTGAAATGATGGAAAAATAAACCACGACACGAGAGAATAAATGTGAAGTAATAACATTTGCAGAATAATATGATCCAATAAAAAACCAGCATTTTGATATGAGGTGAAATTATACTTAGAACACAATTTTACTTATTAATTACATAAAAATACACAACAAAACATATAATGTATGACAATTATAAATTTATTACCAGTATTCAGGGCCAGAGGCACTGAAAGTAAAGATTGTGGTTATCTGTATGAAACAAGCTAAATGGCAAGCACTACTTGCTGACTAGAAGAAATGCTAAACTAATTATTCACTTTTTCGGATTGTGCCTGTTTTAATTCAATTAAAATGCAGAGATCGAGATAGAGACACGTAAAGCGTTATTTTCATATTACTGCGACAAAAACATAAAATGGAAATTTCAACGTCAATGCGCGGTCTGTTTAAATTCAGTCGGAGTCAGAATGATCAGTCATGTTACAAATTGTGCAATCACAATGTAACAAAATAACACTTATCAATTAGTTAATTTGGGTTTGTTTCCTTGAATGTTATCAAACTTGCACGGCAGACGATCACATGTCATTGCATCAAAATATCAGTTTACTTCAAGTGTCGTTACCACTTTTTTTTATAACAGAAAAAATAAAATATTTGAATCAAATAATAAGTTTTAAATCAATATATAACTTGCGTATTTTCTTTAAGTTTTAGTTTTGAGCGTATTTTACGTATATCGTACTGAACTCTGATAACCTCAGTTATTTCCCTACCCTTGACTAAAATAACCGAGAGACGTTCCGACGGGAGTTAAACCAGTTGGTAACCAGGGAATGTTTTTGTTTGTTTGTTTGAACAGTGTTTAACGCCACTTACAGTAATTTTCAGCTATATCATGGAGTCCAGTGTTTAGTAGTGGGAGGAAGCCGGAGTGCATCGTATGGTTTATCGTTTGTGTTATCATTAAACATTAAATAACATCTTTCTGCTGTTAGGCTTAATAACTGTGCATTAATTGTTTTTAAATAAGTTAATAAATCACTGACTTAAAAAAGTTTAACGTTGATACAATATTGCATTAAACAGGATCTTAATTTTGTTATAATATAAACAAATAAATAAATAAATAAATAAATAAATAAATAAATAAATAAATAAATCTTCATTTATGTGTGGTTTATATATGCACAAGAGATATGATACCGTTATCTTCAAAAAGTACATCTACGTTTCTGTAAATTATTGCTAAAATTGAAATCATCCACACCAAATAACATGATATATGGGGAGCTTGGTATTTATCCAGTTGAAATTTATATCAAACTAAGAATGATATCTTACTAAAAAAGGCTAATAAATGGTAAAGATATAAAGCTGTAATATATATCGTTCATGACTTTGTACAAACTCTACAATGAAAACAGTTTTAATATTTCTTGGGTAGCTTTTGTCAAAAAGATATTTGATAATACTGGTCTTACATACATCTGGACAGATCTAGATTTCAAAACCCTGAGTGGATTCTATCTGAAATCAATAGATTATTTAAAAATAATTTTGAATTTGAAAACTATTTTAATATACTTGATGATAGTGACATCTACACCTTACGTAGATTTCGCACTACAAACCATAAACTACGTATTAAAATTGGACGGTGGAATAAAACTGACAAAGAAAATAGACTTTGTACAAATGTCACTCTAGATCAATTGGCGATGAATACCATTATATAATAGGGTGTAATTTTTTGAAGCAAATTCGGAATAAATTATTAGATAGCAACTTTACACATAGACCAAATATATTGAAATTTAAAAAAATTATGTGTGCGACCAACAAAACGCAATTGGCAAAATAATGTAGACTTATAAGAAAAATACTTAAAGCAGACTTTCTCTACATATCTTATGTACATATTTGTGTTTACTGTAGGTTCTATACACATGGATATTTCTCTGTACCAGTGTAATTGGTTTATGAGAATAAAGATTTTGTCTTTTTTTTTAAATTAAATAAATGCATTGATAAATTATGAATAAAATATTGATAGCAAATGCTAGATACAAATTAGTAACCGCTACACTTGTGTACAATAGCTACAGTGATATAGCTCCGCCGAGATGAAACAATGTTCAAAGGAGTTACATTAATGTAGCTCCTATTTCAAATTGATTTTATAACTTTTTTATATGTAATATTTGATTTTGAGATGTCTAATGGATGAATACCTGTGCGTATATTTAGGAGCGCGGGTTTTGCATTCGCATAACAAGCCGGACTAGTATATTATGTTTGTTTATAAACACGGATTTTTTTTCCATAAGTATCTACGTTAGTTTGTAATTAAACGACAACTTGATGTATTTATTCGAACTATAAATATGACCGTTTGCATCAGAATTGATTAAAAATTATAACAATTATCCACACTTTTAACTCGTATGTCTAATAACATTTTACCAAAACAATGAAATATAAATAACGGCAATATATTTGTTTTTCTTTGTCTTCACTAACAGATAGGTTACACGTATCTCACCTTTTCATCAACTAAATATGATGCGTTTGTATAATATTGTGTAGACGTTGTTAAATCACGTAAAAAATAACGTGAATTCAACGTGTTTTTACGTTATAATAAACTTAGCCAACCTGTTTGCAACGTCCTTCTTTCTGTTCAAAAATCTTTCCTGCATTGAGGAGGATGGGAGCTAGGGTTTGGACTTAAAAGATTTTTTACATTTAATAATAAATGAATGTCCACAAGAATTTAATTAGCATGTTCCTCCTCAATCTGTTTTGATTTTATTCGAATTATGTCTCTTACAGTGGTTTTTATTCCCTAACGATTTACGGGTGTGGGGGATTGCTATCAGTGGCGATTCATGTCAAAATTGAGATGGTTCCATCTAGATGGTTTTTTCATCTAGATGAATTTCAAAAGCATCTAGATGGTTTTGTAAAGTATTTAGATGCGTATTAAAAGCATCTAGATGTGTGTTAAAAGTATCTAATGTCCATGTAGATGTATTCATCTTCATATAGATGAAACTCTACAGAAAATCATCTAGATGTTTTTCAAAAGTATCTAGATGCGCTGCAACATAGATACTTTACATTGTATCAAAGTTTACGAATTTCTACCAAAATTCTATTAACATATCCCGGTCAGTTTCGCATGTGCAGTTTCGTTCCCTTTATTTCTCTGTTTATCTCGTAAAGTGTTTTTTTTTTTGTTCTTGCCGATCGAATATAAATAGCAGGGGTCATGAAATTACACAAGGGTTATAAAACCACACGTGCACGCGTAATTTGATATCTTGTGATTGTTTGCTATTGAAACAAAGAAAACTGGGTCATTCGCCACATGAAAAGAAAAGACACAGCTAAAGTAAGCCCTATACTATATAAGATACAAGACAAAATTCATAAGAAAACGTTTAAAATCGTTTCTACGACGTAAAATTGTTTGCTGGGGTAGCTGCACGTAAATGAATCGTGAACATAAAATAAAGAACACATTTTATACATAGTAACAATCATTACAATAAAATTACGTTTTCGTATTTTCAACTAACGTTATAGTGCATTAGGATTCACGCGTCTCTTGCTTTTTTTAAAATTCTATTTTATATTGAAATTTATTTAAAAAAACGTATGGCTGGAATACAAAATGAATCTATGGCCTTGTATTATTTAAATGCTGTGAAGCAATATTCAAATACTGTGCAACTAACTAAAAAGTGTGTGCTCGACTTCATCCCTCTTTCCTTGCCAAAAAGTGGGGGCTTCCACCAGGTTCTCGCGATTAATTCTCCATTAAAAAATTGACACCCTCCCCCCTTGCTGAAAAGGGCTGAAAGTGGCTTATAACTTCAAATAAGAAATAAAATTATTTTTCATATAATCAAAAACCTTAACTCATGGTCAACTTTAGTGCAAATATTTTGAGTTTTAAGTGTATTAACAACGCATTAAACTGTTAAAAGACATTGTGGCGATTGGAATTGTTTGGAAATACGTCTTGGGTTTTATTGATTCAGAGCTAATTACAATCTTTAAAAAAATTTAATTTTCGTTCCACTAAAAGCACATTACTGTTATTTTTTAAGGTTCATTGATTAGCGGCGGTGTTATCTAACTTAATCCTCTATGTAGTAAATGCTTACGAATTGTTTCGTGCGTGATATTGTACGGTGAAAACAAATGGTGCACTCGATTTGAATTCAGGTTTGTTAGATACTTGTCCAGGGTCGGTGATTCTCTTTGTCACCCTATGTAAAGGTTTAAAGCGTTCGATTTTTAAGCTAGTTTTGGTATACTTTCGACAATAAAGAAAAATTAACCTAAACAACGCTACACACAGTTTTCCGATATTTACAAATGGGACGAAAGAACGTCTTGTTAATGACACTTCCTTTAAATTCGTTACTGAAAATGGATGAAAGTTGATGAATCTGAATCATTGTCTTTGGAGATCGCGCAAAATTACCTGTCATTTAATATACAAATGTGTCATTCTTTACGATTGGTAACTTGCCGCGGCGACGCACACTTATTTACCATCTAATACATATAAACAATCATTAGATGTAGATCAGAAAACAAAAATAATTGTATCTAAAAGCAAAATAATGACAACAACTTTGTAGTTTAACACTTAGTGCTGAAAAAACGATCTTTTGAAATTTTAGAAAGCTGTTTGAGAAATATTATTGAATAAAAATATAGTTTAAAGAATTAACTATATATAATTATAGCTGAATATACGGAATATTTGATTGATTGATGGATTGACGTCCAGCAAGCAAAACGTTAGCTTATATTCGGACTTATGAATATTTGAATTTACATATAAACAAAATACACATTTAATGATAGGGAACTAAGATTTATGTTGAATCAATTTACACTCAGCGCAAAATAGGCAATTTTCAGGTACACATACGGCGACAAAAAAGTTTAATGATAGTATTTTTTAGAAAACCGCAACAACGTTACTATTTGTAAATGACTGCGCATTTAAAGAGGTAGGAACTTGATGAAATGTATAGGAGTTCCTGCTGCAGAAATGCTCTTGTTTATGATCTAGAGTGTATATGAATTAAATGATTGGCGCATAAGATACGCAGGTTAAAACATATAGACATAGTTGTTTAACTTTTCGGCATTTTTTATTCGCATGACTGTAAACGTTTTTATTAAAAAATGTAGATAAGCTATTTTTTTTAAATTTATTTAAAACAGAGGTCACAGTAATGTTGTTGAAGTTACATAACAAAATACATAACGTTATATATGAATGCTAAAATTTACGCAAATGATTGTGCTCCGTTATCAATTAAGTACTTTTTAAATTATTATGAATCTGGGAAAACTTGTAAATGATTTCAATACTGAAGTAAAATACTAAAAAATAAACCATACATACCACGAATCATCATTAAACCATGCATAGGCGGTATAACGATGCACAATACGATATACCATGCGATAAACGAAACGTTGCACGATAAGATAGACGAAACGATCTATCAAAACGATAAACGCAGTGTCACCGTTCCATCGTAGATCATATCGTACATCGTTTCGTGCATCGTGCGTACATCGTTCGTATATCGTGCGTACAACGTTCGTATATCGTCCGTTCATCGTTCGTATATCGTTCGTGCATCGTGCGTTTATACGTTCCAGGGACTGTAATGTGTTATATCTCAGTGTTCATTTATATAAGTGTTCATTTATATAATTGTTTCAAACAATATGTTCTCAACATTTGCAACTATGATTGCATGCAGTGTGTATGTAGTCACAAAGAAGAAGGTCAAAATTTACAGATGGTACACAAGTATTATGTTTTGAAACAAAATACAACAATGACAATTGAGTGTCAATTTTACAGACAGCTATATTCTTATGTTTGTGTCAAGTTAAAAGCAAACCATGTAATCTAACTGCCAATAAGTAATAAAATGAAAATTATTCCCTTTTAACATATTTTAATATCTTACTATTTGCTGTTAACTTGTGCAGAATATTACAAATTTTTGTATTTATTTTCAGTGATAAAGTGCTGAATACAGCGAAAAAACCTAAGAAAGATTAGATAAAAGTGACAGTGGCTAGAACCAAATTTTTGTGTTATTAAACTGAAAGTTGATTATGCTATGTTTTTCTACCTTTGTGCAAATCAGAATATTTTCTGTCACATTGGCCACACAGACATTAAGCCGGGATTTTCCCTCACATTTGCCCAAGGCGACGAAATAACTGCATTGACTAGTAAAGTTTGCTTTGCGATCGTCCAGGTGGCAATCAAATTTGTGGTGATTTGGATAGGGCCAATCCATATCGGCTTCCACAAATTTGTCCCTGTCATTCTGTAGCGGTATTTCACCTTTCAATTTTATTCCCTTTATTGGTAAGAACTCTTAATATTTTTGTTACTGTGTCATGTTTATACTGTTAACGTGCTATACACTGTTCTACCTGGTTCCGTCTGATTTTACTTTGTACATAAAGCGTATAGAGTGAAAATGAAACTAGATACCAGTTCAAAGCAAAAGTAAATATGAAAATTTCCGGAGTGGATATGCTCTGGGTGCCAGAGATTGAAAATATAATGATTCTAGTGTTGAAATGAGTATTGCAATGATTTTTTTCTGCCACAGATGTCAAAAAAGTGTCTTGACGTATCGCTTTAAAACTTGGCACACTTAACCGACACGACCTGGGCTCGACCTGAGTCACCCTGCGAAACCGATATATTTTTATTACCGGAGTTATCTGCCCCAAACCCAAAACCCTTGTGTTCAGATAAACTCAAAAACCATGACAGATATCAAAAATCTAAAGTGGGGAAAATGTTGTCTGACTCATGGCCATGATTTGTCATGCAAAAAAAAAAATTTCGGTCCACTTCCTGTTTACGCGATTTTGAAGTAGATATGAGGGTCCTTATTACATATCCGGGATAAACATTTTTTTCGGTCCACCATTTTCAAAATGGCCGTCATTGAAATTTTGTTTTAAATATAACTCAAAAACCATTAAATAAATTGAAGCAGACAATATATCAGGAAAATGCTCCTCTCATTGAGATCTACGGGTCGCAAACTGTGCGACAAACCGTTTTCGAGGTTATGGCCCTTGACACGTTTCGGCTTGGGCATATAACTTTAAAACCTTTAGAGATAATATTGTAAACATATAAGTTTTTGTGACCATTATGTGAAGCCCTTCGATTTAAGACCAAAGTCGAATGGTAATGGGCAGCCATTTTCAAAATGGTTGACCGGTTTGTAGAAATACCGCAAACTACTAGTTAGTGCACTAACAAGGAGAAGAGTGCACTAACAACATGAAGATTAACAGTAATCACCACAAACAACACAAACAACACATAATATCAAAGAATAATGCATAAATATAGTTTTTACCAAGTTTCGTATCTTTTCATTTTGTAGTTTTTGAGATATTTACATTTTTATCGGCACGTGTCGATTTTTTTATTTTCTATTACCGGTCACCTGTATAATGGGTTCACTCAACCGAAGATAAATGCATAATTGTACGAGATCAAATGTGGAAACCTTGTATGAACGTAACTAAAACAGAAATTATCATATTTAAGCAATTTATGATTGATATAATGTTATTAATAATAACAAACCAGATACAAGACAAGTCGTTTCTTCAGTCTTTTATTAAAGTAATCAGCAAACATCAGAAAGTCATTGCAAAACAGAAGTGATTTCGCGTTAAAGTCTGTCAAATCGTTTGCCATTAAAATGCCATCGTCACCATAAAGTCTTTAAAATTCAGCAGTGCGTTGTTCGTTTACTTATTGGCAACTTATTTTTAACATAATCTGTCACATTCTCTTCGTCCAAATAGATGACCACCCACGCTTTGCAGCAGAGTCGACGAGACAGAATTTGGTGATACCCGTTTTTTGCTATTAAAAGAGTTGTGTACCTATTTTTTCTTAAAACCATTTCTATACACGTAGTACTCGTAGTTCGGTCGAAATATCTTGTGAATCACAAAAAAGGGATAATAAGTTTTACAAGAGGAGTTATTTATAGTCCACTCATTGTGGGGCCTTGATAGCCGAGTGGTTAAGGTAGTTCGGCTACTATTGATCACGTGGTCTGTCAACACTGAGATTCGTGTTCGATTCTCACTGCAGGCAGGGTGTACTCGACTCCAATCTTAATTGACAAGGATTGCCAGTTTTCCTACCGCAGGTCAGGGGTTTGCTCCGGGTACTCCGGCATCCTCCCACAATAAATATTGGACACCATGATATAACTGAAAAATTGCTGAAAATGACGTTAAAGACCGTTCAAACAAAAAAAACCATAAAAATTTGTGTTAATTTTATCGTGTTTATAGCAGAAAATGAGTATTGACGATTAACAGATATTTTTTACAATGATCGGACATACCAATTGATATTTTGATATTATCATGGGGTCTTTTTAGACGTCTGTTGTGGTCATAACATGAACTCCACATTGTTTATTTGTTAAACTATCGCTTGTTCAAGAATGACAATAAATACGATATATATTTCCCCTCACATCAAATTTGTGTGACTTACTCATACTAACTCAATGCTTTCGGTTCACTGAAGTTAAAGGTTTTTGATTTTATTTAACTATATCAACAAGACTTTAAACTAAATTTGTAAAAACAAAATGATTTTTATTCTTACGAAAATAATTGTCGAAGGAAACTGAACCATGTATATATTGTTTATAAATTATCTAAAATTAGTTAGAATCAAACATCAATGTTGTTTATAAGTTCTAGTTATAAACACACCTATCAACCGACTTGTATCAGTTTGGTGAGAAGTAGTATGACACGATGAAAGAAGATATAAACAAGTTAGAAGCGATGAAAACGTAGGTATGTTTTTCCACTTTTTTATGTTTTAAATTTACTATAACGAATACGATTTAAAAACACGATTTAGCATATATTTGGCAATAGATATATTCAGTTCTTTAATCTCTTGCTTTTATTTTTGTCCAACTTATCTTATAAAATAAACGAAAAAATGCAGATATAGTTATTATAATGATTAAATGACCTTTGGTGATATAATTTTATTTCAAATCGGCCGTTAAAATATATAGAATATTCCTATAGCTTATGTTTGGTGCCAAAAATATATCTTTAACATAATGCATTAACAATATTAATTTGATTTTAATTGCACAGTCAGAGAAAGTGCGACGCGATATAAATCAGTTCAATGATACGACTAAAACAAGAAATATGACTTTGTATAAGCTATTAAATTCTGCTAACCAATTGAATATGATAGGTGAAAGTATTCACTTTAAGAGTTCGTAACGTAATAATATATGTAAATTTTTTTATTTTCTTGTCATGAAGCATGAAGAGAAGGATGGGGAAAATTAATTTTGATTATACTGTGCATAAAATAACAATTAACAAATTGCGACACACAATTACATTTGCAGAAAAGCTTTCAAACTATACTTTCTATTTGCATGCAACTCTTACTTTATTATGTATACCAAACGCAGATAAATGGGAGACATATTGTTTTTCTCTGGTAATTTACTTCATTTTCTTTTTCTTTTCTTCTCCTTTAAGGCTGATATTTTCAGCCAAATTTATTTGACACTGCAAAACGCATACTAATTCACGTTTAGGACATATTGTTGTCTGTCCGTCCGTGCATCCATAACAAATCGTGTCCGGGATATAACTTTTTATCCTTTTAGGTAGACTTTTTGATATTTGGCATGTGGGTAGATTACAACTAATCGATGTGTCGCATGCCATGGGTGTTGACATTTAATTTGAAATTTGACCCCCAAGGTCAAATAATTGCGTTTAAGTGACTGGTTTGTGTCCGGGACATTTAACTTCGAAATATGACCCCACCCCCCCCAAGATCACATCAATGCCTTTTAAGTCATTGCTTCGCGCCGCGTTATAACTTTAAAAATATTGTTTGACTGTTTTTGCCAGTTATTATTGGGAGTGGAAGCCCGAGTACCCAGAGAAAACCCCGACCTTCGCTGAAATAGGCTCAGCCTTTCATATTTGCCATATGGGTAGATAGTTACTAGACAATGGGTCTCGTAGAAAACCCAAAAGAGTGACAAAATTAAGTCGATTGTTTATTATTCTTTATTATTCATTTATTAGAATTAACAATGAAAGAAAACGGGTGATTAAACAATAAATATAAATAATTTTGTAATAAAACGGTGTACATTTGTGTAAGTGTCCTTTTACCAGATTCGTAGATTCTTTTCTGTGTATTTTCAGGTGTCTACAGGTGTAACACGCGATCAAAATTGTGTATAATTTGGTCAATTAAGGTCAATCTCGCGGTCTGTTTGAATGATATAATATTGTCCTTAGTAACTATATGTCTTACACGTGTTCCTTTTCTGTTTTTTATGTAAAAGATAACTGAGGAATTCTCAAAAATATTTGCAACCGATAATGTTAAAAAATATTAGATATAGAAAGTATCCGTGTTACAGTTAAATATGATGTATTCATTCTTGAGATTTAACTCTTATTTGTATGTATGCTAATTAACCTTTAATTTTTTCTCTCTACGTCGTTATTATAAATTGTAGGCAGCACATTTGATAATGTTTGCCTAAATTCATACCTTATAATTTGTAATAAAAGTTTGACATCAATATATTGACCAACCAAGTTATTGCGTTATCGACATATAACACAGATTTCCGCTTAAGCCCTGCTCTGGGATTGTCTCAAAGAGAGCATTTACCCTATGTTTAATTCCTCACTATGGTTTTAAGATTAATTAAAAAGCTGCTCCGCTGCTTGTTACATTTTTCCATGTCTAGTGATTTGTGTCAAGAATTTATACATCATAGTCCTATTGTATCAGCAATTGTAGACTTTTCGTTTAATATTCAATGATATAAAGACATTAGTTGTAAAAAGTCATTGAAATGCCACATGTGGAAGTATAAAACTAATCACTTTCAAAATTTGTGGCTGTTTTCAATCGTGTCAAGGAACTTTTATTCATCGTGTCATTATAAAAAGATGAGCTGATTTTTTCCGTATCATTTTTTCAGTAAATGCGTAAAGAAAAATGATTCAAACTCCTAATAAATTGCAATTGGAAGAATAATTTTGGGGTCAGAAAAAAGCTGGATAAACTTCCTTTTGAACAAAAAAACTTGATATAGAAATATATTGTGCAGAAGCGTTAATAGACAAATATATACCAAATAATTTTTTTATTACACTTTATTTGATACAGTGAGTTTTTAACGTAGCGATTTGGGAAAAGTCATCTGTATACGTATAGGTCTTAACTTGTTTAGATCCTTTTTCATCGTGTCATACTACTTCTCACCAAAATGATATAAGTCGGTTGATCGGTGTGGTTAATGTGTTAATGGAATTACATTTTTCACGATTTAAAACTTTCTATCAGCTTATTAGTGCAGTTGTGTTGTTGATCTTAGGTTGAGTGAACACATTACACAATTAAAAATACAAAAAACGGCACGTGCCGATAAAAATATAAACATCTCTGAAACTACATAATAAAAAAATACCAAACTTGGTAAAAACTATATGTATTATTCTTTGATATAATATGTTTTTTGTGGTGATTATTTTTAGCCTCATGTTGTTTGTGCACTTTTCTCCCTGTTAGTGCACTAACTAGTAGTTTGCGGTATTTCTACGGACCCATGGTTGACAACGTAAACAGTTTTTATAAAATAACACTTTAACCGTACAAAATTGAAGCGGACAATACATGGGAAACTGAATCGGGATCAGTCACTGAATTCAAATATCATATTGTATGACTGGAAGTGACATTTTGTCCATAGCAACCAACTAAATGTCCCTAGCAACCATACATTTTCTGACTTAGGACCACTTGCTTTGTATACACCAAAACCATAGTAACTGACCGTAAAGTCATTAGCAACTATATACCTAGACATAACAAAATGCAGGGAAAGACCTCACATTTGTTCTCTGAACAAATGACTTTTCATTATTTTTGTTGTTACACCGGTCCATTAATTTTCTAAATGTCAAGTTATTTTATGAAAATATTCGGAATTCAACAAAAAACATCTATTGAAAATTTCTTCCACATTTTTATAATAATATTTTCTGCAAACAAAGATAAAACAAAATATAATGATGTCGCTTATTTATAAAGTTATGTCGAAAATTATTTTACAATTATAGTTATAATAAATATGTTCAGCTATTTTAAATACAATATTTAACAAAAATTATATTGTTTAAAATATCATGTAGTTCAGTAAACATAATATAGTTGTTGATGTCCACGGGACGCTTCCGATTTAAAGAAAGAACCAGGAGCCATATTCTCAAAAAATCGTAAATTTACACTTACGTGTAAAGATAAGATAGTCCTAACTTTACGTTTACGTCTACGATTGATCGTATTCTCGAAAGTAATCGCAGTTTTGCACGTAAAATAGCAATCGTAAATCTTACGTTTTGCACGTAGCGTTATCACGCATGCTCAGTTACTTCTTTCACTTTGGAAATAAACGTATTGAAAGGGAAATAATTACCTCAAAGTACTTAAATTATTACAGTTTTTTAATTGCATAGCCATAACCTCACAAAGCAGTTGACTGGTGGAAGGAAATACGGATTTATATTTGGCTAAAGTGATATTAAAAACAATAATAAATAAATAAATAAATAAATAAATAAATAAATAAATAAATAAATAAATAAATAAATAAATAAATAA
Source organism: Limnoperna fortunei (assembly GCA_944474755.1). Classification (NCBI taxonomy): domain Eukaryota; kingdom Metazoa; phylum Mollusca; class Bivalvia; order Mytilida; family Modiolidae; genus Limnoperna; species Limnoperna fortunei. The sequence continues at coordinate 58,901,635 of OX104120.1, forward strand.
ATAAATAAATAAATAAATAAATAAATAAATAAATAAATAAAATAAAATAAAATCATGATATTAGTTGGTGTGTTGCATAATTTTGAATATGTGTTTTAAAAAGTAATCTGTCAATCTACCATAACGTGCAACCAGACCTTTTTTAAAGTTACGTTTCTTCAGTGTAGAAATTAACGAGTAGTTTATTCGTGTTATAATAAAGCAATAAATAACCTAATCCCATTTTAACATAAATAAAACAGTATGATGTAAAAACTCAAATCATATAGGAAACGTTTAATTTCCGGAACGTTTTTCATAAATTGGGTTGTTGTTTCTTTCTTTTAAAATTATAAATTTTTGTAAGAGTTATTCCCCATGAGTAACACATTTTTCAAAATATTTGCAAATTTTGAATGTTTTTTTCGTCGTTCTATGTCACGTGCAACAAAATCAATGATGCTAAGTAGTGAATGGCTTGAAAAACGAATTCTCTTTGCAAAATTATGAGGGACGATAGGACTTACGAGCGCTCAGGAGCAGACGTAAGTTTACGATCAATTTTACACGTAACTTACAACTACGAATCTTTGAGAATATTAAAACAGACGTAAACCTACGCTACGTTTAAAGGGGGGGGGGGGGGGGTAGGAGGGGTCTCATCCCGTACTCCCGTAAAAATAAATACTAAATCCCATTTTCCCGGTGAAATAATGGATCAATCCCGTTTTCCCGTTCAAAAATCAGACGAATTACCTCAGATCTGTAGATGAACAAGGATGATGCTGTAAATTGCAACGTATTGTGACTTGATAGCATACATATATATCGCATTTAAACATTCGTCTGCTATCGCTATATAGGAAGTTTGAGTATTGATACATGTCGGAAGAAGACATGCGTGATTTCCCCATTAATTTTTTTAAGATCTGTTATTGATTTTAGACTTACCCGAAGACTTACCAAAGTGAAAGTTTGTAGATACATGAGTCCCGATTTCCCGATAAAATAAAATGAATTCCCCGTATCCCGCTAAGTAGAAATCCCGTATTCCCGTTGAAATAAAACGATCATTCCCGGATCCCGCTATGTAAAAATCCCGAATTCCCTCAGTTTTATTTGTTAAATCCCGAATTCCCGGCGAATAAATCAGCCTTTCCCGCTGTCCCGTAAAAGGTCTTACCGACCCTCTTTATAATTACATCTACGATTTTTTGAGAATATGGCTGCAGGTGGTTAATTATGTTACAGATAATCCCACCTCACTGATCAAAGTTCACGTGTATTAAACATTGGGCTGCATCATTCGATGTTTAACGTTAATCCAGATCAAGTTTTAATATTGTGTGATTTTATAATGTAATAATTGGAACTTTCTTTTATATAGTTAGTGCAGTTATGTTATTTTTTATCCTAGGTTGAGTGCAAACAATACACAGGTGACCGGTAATTAACGATAAAAATGCAAATATCTCTAAAACTACAAAATAAAAAAAACAAAATTTAGTAAAAACTATATTTATGCACTTACTAGTAGTTTGCGGTATTTCAACGGACCCAAATACATTTACAGTTATAGATTGTGCAATAGTCTTGTATTAAACTTCAATCCCTTTTGTTCTACAGACAAACAATAAATTTTAAAGGTGTTTATTTTTAATTGTCTACCATGCCTTGAAAGGCAAAGTGCCACAGAACAAGTAACGGACACACTTTATCGAATCAAACTGAATCGAGTGCGCCGTTTCGTACTATCGTACAAAGTTGACATGTATTCGAGAAAAATCATTCGATATATGTCCAGTGAGCAGTTGTCAGTATAGTATATAGTATATACAAATATAACTGTGTTTGGCAGTTTCGGTGTCTCTGTAAAAAGAAAACAGAAATTTTAGGCAACAGTTTATGGTTTCTAAAATAAATACACAAATCGTCTCCTTTGCTTTCCCCAAATGTTCTACGATTTTATTTGCAAATTTGCGTGCTAACATAACTTAACGATGTTATCGTTCGAAAATCGGGCATTTATCGTTCGTACGACGTTTGTGCATCGTTCGTATATTGTTAGCATATGGTTAAACGTAAATCGTTTTTCTATCGTAGAACATATATCATTAAATAATACGTAAAATCGGCCCTAAATTATTAATATAGGGATAATTAATATTTGATCATTGTACTAATATAAAAAGGTTAATAACTATTTATCGTTCGGAACGCAGGGCCATACAGAAAGTTGTATTAGCCGATACTATCTCACCTCCGGTCTTCTGGACCAGTAAGCTATTTCGTGATTCCTTCCAGCATATGTTAGATATCGCTAGTCATACGAACTGGTCATACAGGCTAGCCATACGAATTTTGCTGTATTTAAATAAAATTGTTACGGACTGGCGTCTGTATTTGGCTTTTTATCGATTATCGGTCAGTCTATTGGCCTTGGGCCCTACGGGTCTCGGGACCTATACATTCAACCTGCAATCAATACCAGGGCCAATACATATTCAGCCAGTTAGTAACACTGAAGCATTGTTTCTCCAGCGTGCATGGTAGGGTTTTTCCTTATTCTACGAAGTGTATAAGGTTTTTACACCATAAAACAAAATAAATCATTTTATATTTGAATAAAGGAATTTGAAAATCAGACTTCTTTTAGTTTTTACTGGTTCGAGTACACCACGAACATTGTCCCTGAGCATGTGTACACGAGTTATAAATACACTTCAAAGACATTTACCCGACCTGTATTGTATTTGGTTATTGTAATTAACAAAATTAACAATAATTCTCCAGTTCAAATTTAAAAAATCGATACTCAGAACTGAAATAAAAAAAAACTAAAGTATATTATTGTGCACACGGTCTTTTAATTTCTTTAATAAATATGTAGCGTGTATTAAAATACTTTATGAAAACTTACACCTTTCAAATATATTAAAGGTTTGTATTTATTAAATAGACAGTCCAAGTGTGGTAATGAAATCGCATAAATAATGTGATAGAATTCAACCTAAACGATATGACATCCAATAATTACCGAAATAGATAGACAAGCTATAAAGTATACAATGCTCATGAATTCGAGCCGGTGTGGTATTAATATTTGCTACCATGATAATCGAGCTTCTTTTTATATTTCGGAATACACATTCGGTACAATAACGATGTGTTCCGAAAGTCTGTTATGAAAATTTGCTACCACAAAAATACAAAGTTTGAATTATCTCCCTTTCACCGTTAGAATATGATAATAAATGCATAAATCAGATATTTCTCAGCCAAAATAAGTTAAAAGGGACCTATATGAAAATGATTGTCCGAAGACTTCTGACAAAACTGGTACTTTAATAGTTTTTAAGTTAAACAGTTGATAATAATATTTGTATATGAAGCTGTTTACTTTATAAAAAAGGGGAAAATTTCAACAGTTCAGAAACATGTATAACCTTATGATTTGGAAATGAGAAAAAAAAACAGTCCGAAAACCAAGTTTTCGTATTATATAAAGTCGTTATCGTATAAATCACGCTTCCATGTGTTAAATGTTTTCTTACAAGACCTTTCCTTTCCTTAAACTTTCACAACTCATTGAAAAGACTGATAGAAAATGTATTGCCCGTGGCGTAACGAACACTTATAGTCTTGCTACAGATCAGCCTTATGTATGTTAATTAATAATGAGGATCACAGCGGGATATCTTTTAATAAAAAACTTGGGGTTATTTCTCGGCATGTACTTAAAAAATCGGCTCTCCTGTGTCGAGTCCATCAGGTTAGTAATAGCAACGTATGTATACAACTAAATTTTTAAAAATATATTTGTTGGTTGTTGGTGAACTACATTACTATCAAATCATTTAGGTAATAGGTAAGAAGACTAAAACAACCACCCCAGGACCCTGGTAGCATAAAACAAAACAGTGTCCCAGTACAGCTGTATCGGGATTGAATTAAATTTGAGTCTTTAAACAAGTTAAGAAGTAGAACTACGTGGCAATTATAACCAGTAAACTAAATGGGTTATTACGATAAACACGTAATATTTTATTTTCAGTTTGCGAATTATTTACAGCCATAACAAAATAAACCTGCAAAATTGAATAACGTAATGTAATCTACGTTGCCCAAATTTTTGAAATCGTTTCTTTATCTGGCAAAAAAGATCTTGTTGGAATATACATCTGATTCAATAAATTTTGACCTTTCTTTTTATATATGTATTGTGTTATAAAAGATTTTGGAAATATTTGTTCGTAGTAAAATACGTGATTAATGGACTTTATTTTTTAATAAATATATGTCACAATACATAAAATATTGGACATTCTAGTTTTTGTGTTTTTCGAGAGTTTCAATGTATTTGCATTGCTTATTAGTTTATAATTATTAATGTTTATTCAATGCAATTATTTATCTCATAAGATTACAACGGATACTCTACCGATACAATAAAGTGGCTTTAACAGATATGTCGTAAGGGAAGCCAGACAATTCGGCTCGAGGACAACTCGGCCCGGGACATCTCGGTCCGATATTCGAGACAAGTCGGCCTGATTTATAGGACAACTCGGACCACATTAAGACATGTCGGCCCGATAGAGGATAACTCGGACCATAATAATAATTGAAATAAATATGATAATAAAATATTTTCCTATCATACTATAGAAAAGAAAAAAATATATCTGACAAATTTTTTTAATACAAATTTTTAAATATTTCGCCAAAATCTGAGAATTTACGTTGGTTCTTTAAGCCCAGTTTAAAACATAGTCTGCGAGGTGTTTCCAAAATATTACATAAACCTTAACATTTTTCCAGAAATTATGTATTAAATATAAAATAAATAAATAATTTCAGCTGATATTTTGAATATTTGAACAAAAATACATATATATAAATGTTATTTACAATTGTTTATGATAAGTTGATTGGAAGATCAAAGCAAATTTAGTTAACAACATTTTAATTATTATAAAATGATTACCTTAATGTATGCATGTCATACCGTAGATCAAAAAAATTTAATGACTGCAACTGAGCTTGTGTGTTTTAGATGAAAAGTAGTTGAGGAGCGGCTCCTGTTGATGTTAGCTTGGCAAAGCCACACAGTGACATAAATACTCGGCCATCCCAGGTTTTGTCATAATTTGGAAAAATGTCAGTCAACTGCAAACAGTGTTCTTCTGCCATTTGACCTCGTCACAAGACACCTGGTTTGACAGAACTGTATGGCCCGTTTCATCAGGGAGTGTTTTCGGCAAGAGTGTAATAAAAGACATCACATATATATACTTACAAGAAATTCAAGATTTACTGGTATAATCAGATGGAAATTCAAATAAAACTGCACATTTGACGGATGGTCCGAGTTGTTCTCTATCGGGCCGACTTGTCTTACTGTGGTCCGAGTTGTCCATAAAACGGACCGACTTGTCTCCAATATCGGGCCGAGATGTCCCGGGCCGAGTTGTCTGGCATTCGTTGTAAGAACTTCATTGTTTGGTAATCAACAGGGGAAAAATTATTAGATTTAACGGTCACCGCGATAATTCAGGGGCCATGTCAATGAAGCTATCTTAGGACTAGGATATGTCTTAGGATGGTCTTGGGACACATCTTAGTCCTAAGTCGTGTTAGAAGATCCCCTAATTTTCTTCCTAATACAATTAGGATGCCCTAACTTTGCAAAACAAACACAAATATGGCTGCTTTTCCGACACATCAGACGACGGGGATATAATATTCATCGTAACAGAATGTTTAGGGATATAGACAACAGGCTTGCTTGCTTGACGTTGACCATTTTTTCCTATTTCCTCCGCTGTCCTCTGATAGTCTTTGTTTTGTGGAGTTGAAATTGGCACATATTTTTTCCATGTCTTCATCTCAGCACCTTTTAATTGTTACATTAGAAAGTTTTGCTTAATAGAATATTTTTGTTGGCATTCACTTCGGCGACCAAAACTTTAAGTTCAGTCCCGGAAAAGTTGGGACTTCTCATCCATCCATCCATCCATCCAACCATCCATCCATCCATCCATCCATCCAACCATCCATCCATCCATGCATACATCGATAGATGGCTTAACTAATGACAATGTGTACACGTGTAGATATCGAGTTGGACCTTATAGCAACTGTTCTATATATAGGTTGCCGATTTATAATAGATAAATTTGAAATAATTAATTTTTTGTGTTAACATTTTTTAATACAAATTATATGGATTTCTTCAAAAAAAATTATCTAAAAAAATATATAAGGATAATCTTCTGTTGCTCTTGAGTTGGTCCAACTTAATATAACTTATGATTTTTGTATTAAAGGGTAGTGATGAAATTAACTCATTTGTAAAACATTTACCGCCGCATTAAAATGCCGTTTGAACTCAAAATTAGATTGTCAACATTTGAAAACAATTAGATTCTTTAGCTTGAAATAATATATTTATTGAAATTAAACTTGTATGTTGGCATGCTTTTTTATGAAAGAGATGTTTTAAATTCATTTGAAATGCAAAAAAAATATCTTACCTTTACTATGTCAGAATATGAAATGAATTAAATGAATTATATATTTCTAACAATTATTTTAAAATCATTTAAATTTTACACATGTCTTTACTTTCATTTTTAAATAATTATTAAAGATTGTCTTAGGATGGTCGTAAGATATATAACCTTAGTAAGGACTATCCTAAGATAGCTTTGTTGAAGGCTTTAAGTCAGACTTAGGACATGTCCTAAGACCATCCTAAGTATTATCCTAAGACGTATCTTAGGACATATCTTAGGATTCTTTCGTTGACACGGCCCCTGGTTTTGTGAGTTACGTTACTTTTAAGCAGTATTTGATTTTGATCTGATATGTTTATTAATATTTCTGCAAAATACATGTACACACTTACACAAAAATAAAAAGATAAATGTATTGATTTGCCTGAACACAAAATCAGTTCACGGCATTTGCATGAAAAATTGCATCTTTTAGTTAAATAACTCAATCCATTTGAATTGTTTGTTGTTTTCTTCCAATGATATAATCTCGATGTCAAAAGTTAATGGAAACGACTATTTAAGGTCTACCCAGCAAACACATGACGTAAATCTAACGTTGGTTATAAGTTGTGAGAATGTCGGACCTGACGTTACTTATCTACAACGAAAATGCAACGTTGTTGTTACGTCTTTAATTCGTAACGTAATTAAGCACGTTTAACTGACGTTGTTAAAACGTTGTAGCAACATTTGTATAACATTGTGTAGACGTTGTTAAATCACGTAAAACATAACGTTAATTCAACGTGTTTTTACGTTACAATAAACTTAGCGAACATATTTGCAACGTCCTTGTAACGTTTATTAGTGTTCGACTTATTAAGAACCCATATACGATTTTTTGGAAAAAATAGTGTGTTGGGTTGGAGTAGATGGGATATAACTATTGTATAGTTTAACACGTTTGTTTTAAAATAAAGAATATAGTTTAAATATTTTAAATATTTTAAAACAAATGATATTAAACAATTTTTCTTTCTGTTTAAAAATCTTTCCTGGATTGAAGAGGGTGGGAGGGTTTCGACATAATAGATTCTTTACATTTTAATAAATAAATGAATTTCCACAAGAATTTAATTAGCATGTTCCTCCTCAATCTGTTTTGCTTTTTTTCAAATTATGTCTCTTACAGTGGGTTTTTTTTATTAACAGGCGATTTACGGGGGTGGGGGATTGCAACATAGATACTTTACATTGTATCAAATTTTATGAATTTCTACCAGAATTTAATTAACATTTCCCGGTCAGTTTTGTTCGCTTTATTTCTCTGTATATCTCTTACAGTGGCTTTTTGTTCTTGCCGACCACACGTGCACGCGTAATTTGATATCTTGTGAGTGTTTGCTATTGAAACAAAGAAAACTGGGTCATTCGCCACATGGAAAGAAAAGACAAAGCTCAAAAGTAAGTACTATAATATACAAGATACAATAGACAAAATTCATAAGAAAACGTTTAGCACATTTTTGATATGTAATAATTCTTCTTTTAATTCTTTAAGAGCACGAATTTGAATATTGTATTTGTTTCGTTGCGACATTCGCACACGGGGGGGGGGGGGGGTGTTAACTTGGTATATATTGGGTAATACGGATGTGCGGCCCGAATAGGTCACTTTTTTACATCTCCAAAATATATGAATAGGTAGCTTTTTTCATGGAAAAATATATCATTGGGTAGTTGTAAATTATCTTAATATGTCCATGCCTCAATTCTCATCTTAAGCATGCTAAGCCTATGTAAAGCACAGTGATTTTACAAACAAAGTGTTCCATTAACATCACTTGATCATTTTGATAGTGGATGGACTATTTTGCCAATGGGGATGTGCTGTAATGAAATATATGAATAGGTCTGATTTAATGATTCAATATATGATTTGGGTCTCGTTTTATAACGTCCGAAATATATGAATAGGGGTGGGTTTTCAAATCTCCGTCCGCAGACCTGTACCTAAAAGTATCCTTAGTTACACCCCCCCCCCGTGCATTCGCACAATTTAATTCCTTTTCCTCAAAATCACGTTCGAATATTTTAAGTTCTACTACACGCACTTAATTCCTGTAAGCGCCTATCGTTAAATTTAAAACAAGAATGAATAGGAATGCGTGTATAAAATGCAGTAATATTATAGACCTAGTCATGTCATAAATGTCAGAGGAAAGCACACACTGGCTGCTCACTCTGCAGATGTAAGACCTCGACGATAGGTCAGAGTGCGGAAACGCTCCTACCCATGTGGGGTACTGGAGTAGGCCAACAAGCAATTTTTGCATATATGAAAAAAATGTCTTCCTGAAAATCACTGTTCCGTTTTTCCTCGAAACAAATATGGTCATAACCGCATCGTATTTATTAACCACAACAATACATCTCTGATAGCCAACGTAAAACAAATGTAAGATACCAAATGGTGAACATTTCTAGAATTCAAGGAACATATAAAAAGCAACATATAACTGCCTTTATGTCTCGAAAAGCTCTACTGCAGGCTCCACAAAATACATAGTAGGGTGAAATATAAAATACGATTTTCAAAGGAAAAACGATGCAAATTACTTGTATAATTAAAATAGAAAAATAAATTAGTTTCCTATTTTTTATTGTTTAAATATTACAAGACAAAACAGTTGATTAAGCCTCTGTCACACAGTTGTACAAGAGTACTCAAAGAAAATATAAACAGTAGTTGGATTAAGACATTAATACATACAGACACAAATACAGCTACATTAATTAAAACACACAAAGGCAATACATATTAAAACATATGTTCAATAATTACTTACAGTCAATACACAAAGCAAATAAATAACAATAAGTGTTGTAGAGAGAGCAAAAAATACAAAAGCAGTTTATTCACAACACAGATCTATATGGCATCGGATCCTAGGATTTTGTAATATACAATCAATACATTAACTTTTTAAAAGTTTTTGCAGAGGTCTGCAATACAGATACAACTGGTTGTTGTCTGGATTCTGGCACCAAAAAATAAATAAATAAATAAATAAATAAATAAATAAATAAATAAATAAATAAATAAATAAATAAATAAATAAATAAATAAATAAATACATAAACATGTAATGTCTTGCTTCTTCCCATATTTTTCATAAGAATTAAAGCAATATAATTTTTTTTATCTGATAGACTCTTTTTAACCATCTATTACATTATTATTTTTTTATTGAGTACATTAAGCATTCTTTATACGACACGGTAGCAGTGGTCAAGTTTGAAGTGTGTGTAAAGCTCTACAAAAAATGTTTAAAATATACTGTAATTTTATGAATTTATGAATTTGGTCCCAGGAAAAAAGTGTTTATATCAGTGTGTCTCTGTATGCTAATATTTTGAAACGAGGGCTTCGGTGGCCGCGTGGTTATGGTAGTTAGTCATCTTCTATTGACCACGTGTCTGTTAACTCTGCGGTCGCGGGATCGCGCCTTACGACGGGCTGGGTGTGCTCGAATACAAAACTTAATTGACAAGGATTAAGGGTTGTACGGGCTTTTTACCGGGTATTCCTCCCGCAAAAAAACCTGGACGTCATGATACAGCTGAAACATGGCTGAAAGCTGCGTGAACCACAATTTAAATAAAAACTACATGTAACATAAATCTGAAAATGTTTTGAGACAATCTATGTTCTGAATACAGTATTATTTGGTTTTCCCTAAGTTAGCAATTATTAAACTTACCTTATATCTGGATCCCCTGGCCTATTAGTGTTTTTTAGGCATTCCGTTATAATCTCCTTTGCATCCATTTCTGTGGCTGACGGATGATTTTTTCTGTATGCCCCTGAAGAAGAAGAAAATTAATAAATCTTTCGGTATTTTTTTGTCATCTGGTTAACAGTAGTAGCACTTCGATAATTGATCATTTGCAAAGATTGATAAGGGTTTACAGTTTCATATTTGTCCAAATAATAATTATTTAAATGTGTTGACAAAAACATTTTTGCTCTTCCTTTCATATAAGCATGTATCATGTAACAAGTAACAATCCTGTGTTGTGGATTGATTATTATTTATAATACAACGATTTAGAAAATAACTTACGTATCATCATCTGACAACACACAGAAAGATTCAGTAATGGGAGCTTTCCTTTTTCCCTCTTAAACTGTAGTCAGACCATAATGCATTGCTGCCAATTGTCTTCATCATTCGCCGTATGGAGTCCCAACCAGAGCTACCACCCAGAGCAGTAAGAAGCTTGAGCTGTACGACGATAAAAAAAAACAATAAATGATTTTATTATACATATAATCTTAATCCTACTGATAATGCCTTATGTTGGAAAAAAAGTAGCTTCTAAAATAGCCGAAATAAAATAAATGGGAAATGAGAAGAAATTGAGAAAACAAGCGTCAAATTTTTAAAACATGCATTCAATTCGCTTTTATATACAACCAATTCATCCGTGGTGTTCAGAAGTTTCTATTGACCAATAATAAGTTCTGATATTTTAATGTGGTGTTTTTAAGTCTCCGTGAAACTGCGTAATTCTTAATAAGGAGCTATAGGTTTTAGTTCTTTTTCACAATGAGATAAAAAGGAATGTTAATTAAAACAGATTTATACTTTGTGTAATCAGTGATATTAAAAAGCATATTTTTTAAATCATCTTTAATTCGAATCTAGATTTTAACGTATTTTGCAGTACATGTTAAATAAAAATTCATTTGTCAATTAATGGAATACTTGTATTTCCTGTAATTAGTTTTTAGCAATGCACGTGCGTGTTTGGAATCTGTTTTTGTTTTTGATTTGAATGGGGAGTGTTACACCCACTATATATAATATACGACAAGAAAAAATTACGTAGAATACAAAATCTAATTAAAATTAAATCTTTCACTTGCTCCCCCTTTATGTTGTTGGCCGCTGTACAGCAACACAGCAAAAAGGGTGGAGCAGGTGAAATATTTAATTTTAATTAGATTGGTAGAATACAACTCTCCATTTTGTAGATTAACATATATTCAACTCCTTCCACAGATATTAAGTTATTCTTGAATAAAACATTATAGACAGATTTATCAAAAACAATTCTACGAGAAATGTCACCGTTTAAGAGTTTTACAATACAGTTGCGTTAATTTGTATTTAAAATATATCCTCAACACATATTTTACCTTTATAAACAAATAATTTCACCAATAATTGCTTTAATCTGACCTTAATTAACCCGATTCCAGGTTTGATACATTGCTGCTCTATTCAAATTAAAGATTGACTGTGACGGATAATAGTGTTATCTAATGACTATTTATCTTGAGTCATTGTGAAAACAAACCAAATGTAACTTAATTAAATTTATCGATGAAGGTAGTAAAAGTATCCACCAGGAGTAACGGATTTGTCACTATACTAGATGTTAGGATTTATCTCCATGTTTATAGCAGTAAACCAATAAAATTCGCATTTGTAATGTCAGTGTGCGATGAACTTAATGTAATTACAATTTAATTAGATTGATGTAATTACTGCCGAAAATATTTAAATAAAGTCTCCTCTTGCAGATGTTGATATGACCCCATACGAAAGGTTAAATCTGATTAATAACTGTCTTAAGTTTTCAGTGCAACAATTCTATGAGGAGTATAGTGAATTCTTTAATTTCTTTTAGACAATGTATCTTCTTACAGAAAAATACGAACTTTCATTCGAAATATTGGCAAAACTAAAACAACTGTAAACATGTATAACAACGACTTTGTCAATCTTTCTTGTAGTAAATCATCTCTAATCCCCTAACATCAACGGCATATTAAGATGAGGCATTCAACGCACCCTCCTCCATTCTGAGACAGAAAAATGTTATTAGATTGATTTATTTTTGTTTAACGTCTAGCGAGAAAATGAAATTAAAATAAAGTACCATATTTCAGTAATAAAAACGTTGTAAGCCAAGTCGTCTATCTGAAAAGGATAGATCGGAATATGGACATATTTATTATATCAAAGTATCACATATCATATCATATCACAAAGAGTAGACCTCATGAATTTTACCATAATATGTACACATAATTTGTGCGAAAATATGGTCTTCAGTTTGTTTGCGACCTCTTGTTTTCTTGTTTTCTGGCCTGAAATGATATGGATTGACATTCCTGAGAGTAAACCAAGAGCTATATAATACAATAATACTACATATAATGTAATTTCAATATTGTAGGTCCTGTGATAATATTGTGTCAAAGAGTGGTATGTAAAATAGGACGGATTGTATTTGTGGTTGCATTTTACAATTATGAAATGGTAAGAATTGATCCCCCACCAAACAGAAACCTGTCTTCACGCTCCTAAACTACATGTTACGACGAAATGTAAATCTGCAAAATGTTTGATTTTTGTTAAATTTACCTCGAATAGACTACAGTTCGCAGTTCGGGTATTCATAATAGCAACTGGAGAGAAATCAGCTTTTATGTGTTGGCGGCTGTTTTGGTTGTATATCGGATATATTGTTTGGAAGGAGCCTGCCATCGTTCACGGAATGTTTTATTCATACTATAGATAAAGATTTTATTTATTTTTAATTAAGTTTATTTAGAATAATTTCAAGTTGCTTTGTAAGCTGAAATATGATTATCTAATTCAAATGGAGCAACCCATGTTATACGATATAACATGACAAATTCTTACGCCGTTAAAATTCAAATAGTCTCACAACGTCGTCGATCTTTTTACCATTAGAATTGTTTAGATTTATAGTTAAAAATAAATTACAAGGAATAATTGCCTGGCTTGGGTCTGTTTACACCATTCATAAACTGTTTGAGGTTTATACGTGTAAACAGACGGAGCCCATGTTCTATCGTATAACCTGTTCAGAAATGTGAAATATTCCATATGCACTCATGTAATATTGATTTAACTCTAGATATGTTAATATTTTTTTTAATAAATACAGCAAGTCGCTTGTAAACTTAAACGTTGCAGTACAAAATTAGAATATTTGTCTATATTTTACTACACTTCTATGAGTTTGGAAGCATATATATCAAACAATTAATAAAAGAAACATTAAAATCAAGTAAAACTAAATTTTAAAAGATTACAAATGTTTTATACGAAACCAAAATGCCCATCATTACGTAAGGAGAATCGTTCCCACTAAAGTTCAAAGTTTAAATCCTTATCCATTGCGAAATGGTGATAGTACCATATTCCCTCACTAATCAATCATTTATTCCCAAAACAATTAGGCAATGGAATAGAACTGATCTGATATGTTAACTCTATTTGGGCCTTCAAAAATGCTTTAAGGAAAGATTCTGTTTTGTGGGTAGTGCCAAGACAATGCATATGGCCCCCGAAAATTAAACATGATACATGTATTAACACACTAAGATGCTCAGCATCCTTTCTTAATTACGATTTATTCAGATCAAACCTTATTTCAAATCCATCCTTTGGATTTATGCGGTTTCCTTATTGAAGACGCAAACCACTATTTCTTTGATTGTCCCATATATAACAACCAAAGATTAGATCTTATTGGTTGTCAAAGATGGCTACCAAATGGAACTAATATTGATTTGCATACGCTTTCTTGTGGCAATATAGAACTTTCATATGAAAAAAAAATTAAGTATTTTTAGACAAGTGTTTGAATGTTAAGAGATCCAAAAGATTTTTAATTGTGTGATGTAGTGATCAGAGTCAAACGGAAACATCTTCAGCCACTATTGACTTTGACTTTGATTTTGATTCTTTTGTAATTATTTGTTTTTTTGAAATTGTGTACAAGTTCTTCTATCTTGTGATCTACTATGTTTTAGTATATGTATATACTTGTAATGCGGAGAGGACTTTATAAGTATATAAGTATGTATTTACGTGTGTCCAATCCATTATGTTATTAACAAATAAAATATGTTTAAATTAAATTAACTAAAATTTTAGCCCACCTTCCTTTGTATTGAAGACTTTTTAAGGAATTGAGCAACAAACTGAAAATTGTGCGATACGGACTTTAGTTAAATATATATTTTGTTCTGGTTTCCCGTTGTTCACCTTAATAAGTTGGTTTATCTAATTAAAGATAAAATCTGATTAAGAGATCAATTTTTTTCTTTAAAAAATCATAAACATTTGTATTAATGAAAGCTAATAAATTTATCAACATTTTTGAAAGAAAAATATGTGTTGTTAGATTTTAGAGGTTCTAATTCATTCCTAGTTCTTGGAGGTGATCAATATCTTCACCCCGCCCAATGTATAATGATTTTTAATTTTGTTTCATATATGCAATCATATTTGAATGCAGGGAAGGATTTGTTTTTAATATGCTGATACTTTTAGCTCCACCTCAAAACATGAGTGTCAATCTAAGCACTTAAGTATATGGAATTATCCAATGAGATGCACCGTTACCATGCAGAACACAATAAAGTCCAATTTTAAATCGAATCGTTTCAATCTATCGCTATAAACAATGGATCCAACTGAACACGAAGAACTATGCATTTTTAGACAAACAAACATTGCCAAATAGACTAATTAGAAAAGGACTTAAGACTAAGCGACAGAATTTTCGAATTTTCGAAGGAAGGCGTCACAATATACTGTTAACATATCAGGTAAACGTTCTGTTTGAACAAAAAAGTAAAAAATGTTGGTCATGGGTTCCAAGTCCACTTTGGCGCCATCCTAAAGGACAAGGATTGTCATGAAACATCTTTCTTAGATTCTTTTATCTCTTTTATAGGCGCAAAGAAGCTGGTTTTCATGGCCATCTTTCTTATATCTTTGTTATAAATGGTATAGATGTCAAGTAGTTGATTTTTATGGGTCATATTTCTAATATATACATTTGAAATGCAAATATATGGCTGTAGCTGATTTTCGTGAGTAATCCATGTGATATCTCTGTAATACAATGTTTTTCATGGGACATCTTTCTGATACCCCTGATATGTTGTGCAAAGATTTAAGGTAGCTTGTTTTCATAGGTCATCTTTCTGACCCCTCTGTTATACATTGTATAGCTTTAGGGTAGCTGATTTATTGAGCAATTCATGTGATACCTCTATATTACAATGCATAGATGTAAGGTATCTGTTTTTTATGCGACATATTCTGATGCCGCTGCTACACATTCTATATTTAAGGTAGCTGATTTTCATGGTCATCTCTCTTATATCTCTGTTGTAAAATGTATAGGTGCAAGGTAACTGGTTTTCATGAGTCATATATCTGAGACTCTTGTATACAATTTATAAGGGCAATGAAGCTGGTTTTAATGTTCATCTCTCGGATATCTCTGTTATACAATGTATTGATGTAAGGTAGCTGATTTTCATGGATCATCTTTCTGAGACTCTTTTGTACAATTTATAGTTGAAATCAAGCTGATTTTTATGGTCATCACTCTGATATTAATGATGTACAATGTATATGTGTACTGTTGCTGGTTTTCATTGGTCATCTTTCGCAGACTCTTTTGTACAATTTATAGGCGCAAGGAAGCTGGTTTTCATGGTAATCTTTCTTATACCTCTGTTATAGTTGTAAAGAAACTGATTTTCATGAATCATTTTTGTGATACCACTGTAACACAATGTACAGATGTAGGGTAGCGGTTTTTCATGGGTAGTGTTTCTGATACCTCTGGTGTAAATTGTATAGATGTAAGGATGCTGATTTTCAATGGACATCTTTATTTTACCTCTGTTATACAATATGTAGATTTAGGGTAGATGTTTTTCATGGGACATCTTTCTGATACCTCTGATATGATGTATAAAGATTTAAGGTAGCTGATTTTCATAAGGGTCATCTTTCTGATGCCACTGTAATACAATGTATATATGTAGGGTAACTTTTTTCTTGGACATCGTTCTGATACCTCTGATATGCTATGTAAAGATTTAAGGTCGCTGGTTTTGGGTCATATTTCTGATTGTTCTGTTATATCTGTTATACACTGTATAGATGAGTGGTTGCCTATTTTCAATGTCATCTCTCGGATATCTCTGTTGTAAAATGTATAAATGAATGGTAGTTGTTTTAATATGACATATTTCTGATACCTCTATTATGCTATGCAAAGATGCAAGGTTGCTGCTTTCCATGTGTGATCTTTTTGATGCCTCTGTTATACATCGTATATAGATGTAAGGTGGCTGATTTCCATGTTTCACGTTTTAAAACATTTGTAATGCAAATATATAGATGTAGGGTAGCTGATTTTCATGACTAACCTGTCTGATACCTCTGATACGCTATGTAAATATTTAAGGTTGCTGGTTTTAATTGGTTATCTTTGTGATACTTCTTTTATACAATGTATTGATATAAGTTAGCTGTTTGTCATGGGGCATCTTTTGAGACTCTTTTATCTAATTTATAGGCGCAAGGAAGCTGGTTTTCATGGCCATCTTTCTTATATCTTAGGGTAGTTGATTTTCATGAGTAATTTATGTGATACCTCTATAATACATGTTTGGTAGCCGATTTTCATGGATCATTTTTCTGGTGCCTCTGTTATGTTGTCCATTGTATAGATGTAAGGTAGCTGATTTTCACGGATCACCTTTCTGGTGCCTCTGTTATGTTGTACATTGTAAAGATGTAAGGTAGTTGATTTTCATGGTCATCTCTTTGATATCGTTTGTAAAATGAATAAATGTAAGGTAGCTAATTTCCATGGTTCATATTTTCAAAACATTTGAAATGCAAATATATTGATGTAGGGTAGCTGGTTTTCATGACTAATCTGTCTGATATCCCTGTAATGCATTGTACATATTTAAGGTACTAGTAGCTGGTTTAATGGGTCATCTTTCTGATACCTCTGTAATACATTGTATAGATGTAAGGTAGCTAATTTTCATGTAGCTAAGGTTGTAATGCAATGTATACATGTAGGGTAGCAGATTTGAAAGAGTCATTAATGTGACACCTCTATAATTCAATGTCTTGATGTAGGGTAGCTGTTTTTCATAGTACATCTTTCTGATACCTCTGTTATACTATGCAAAAAATGTACGGTAGCTGATTTTCATGGGTCATCTTTCTGATATCTCTGTTATGTTATGCAAAGATGTAAGGTAGCAGATTTTCATGGGTCATCTTTTTGATGCCTCTGTTATACATTGTATAGATGTAAAGTAGCTAATTTTCATGGGTCATCTTTGTAATCCATTTGTTATACAATATAATGATGTAGGGTAGCGTATTCTTCACAGGACATCTTTCCGATTCCTCTTATTATGCTATGCAAAGATGTAAGAAAGCTGATTTTCAGTAGTCATTTTTCTGATTTCTCTGTTGTACAATGTATAAGTGTAAAGTAGCTGTTTTTCATGGGTCGTATTTCTGATACCTCTGTTATACATCGTATACTAGATGTAAGGTAGTTGATTTTCATGGATCATGTTTCCAATACATTTGTAACGCAAATATATAGATGTAAAGTAGAAGATTTTCATGACTAATCTTTGTAATACCACTGTAATACAAGTTTTTATCTATGGTAGCTGTTTATGTGACATCGTTCTGATAACTCTGTTATGCTGTGCAAAGATGTATGGTAGCAGATTTCCATGGGTCGTCTTTCTGATGCCTCTGTAATACAATGCATTCATGTTGGGTAGTTTTTCATGGGACACCTTTCTGATACCTCTGCTATTCTGTGTAAAGATTTAAGGTAGCTGGTTTTCATGTGACATTTTTCTGATACCTCTGTTATACATGGTATAGATGTAAGGTAGCTGATTTTCATGGGTCATCTTTCTAATACGTTTGTTATGCAAATAAATAGATGTAAGGTAGCTGATTTTCATGGGTCATCTTTCTAATACGTTTGTTATGCAAATAAATAGATGTAAGGTAGCCGATGTTCACGAGTAATCTGTGTAATACCTCTGTTATACAATGTATATATGTAGAGTAGCTGTTTTTCACGGGACATGCATCTTTCAGATATCTCTGTTATCCTATGTAAAGTTGTAAGTATAGCTGATTTTCATGGACCATCTTTCTGATACCTTTGTAATACAATGTATAAATGTAAGGTAGCGGATTTTCATGGACATCTTTTTTGATACCTCTGTGAAACAATGATTTTCATGGGACGTCTTTCTGATATATCTGTCAGACAATATGTCTACTTGTAGCTGATTTTACATTTCTAGTCTCTTGAGACGTTAGAGACGGCTCAACTATTTTGATATCACACAACCTGTTAGAGACCTACTTTCATTATCATACTTTTGCTTTTGATACTGGTGCATTAAGTCATGAGATGGTGCTAACTTTATGGTTGATTTTATTTTTTTAATATATTAACAGCAATGCTAATTTTGTAAGAAAACAGCTAAAGATGGAAAGCAAGTAGCTATTATTTATTTAAAACAAACTGTTAACAGATATGTGCAAATGCCCAAAACACATTAATAGAAAATAAAATAGGGGAACTGGTGTTCATGTCATCTTTCTGTTACCTATATCATACCCTAGCAGCTTATTCTCACAGCCTGTTTCTGATATCTGTATCATACAATCAAGAGATGTAAGGTCGAATATTCAAATGATCGTAGTCGATTTTTATAGAAAAAATTTCCAATACTTTCTTCATACAATGAGATATATTGTGGCAATAAGGGATAAGGTAGCTGATTTTGATTTGAAATATTTCATAAATATACATCTCGCCATAAGTTAAGCAACACACTTTTATTTTTCCATGGATTCATTTAAGATTTTATATATTTTAATATTTTTTTTTTACAAAAATGACTATTTATTGAACATTCGCTTTACCTATTGTTTGATGAAAAAAATGTTCAAAGCAAAGATATAAAAAACAGTGCAAATATAACTTTCATTAGTCAAAAAATAAGTTTGACTGCATACTTCAATTTCATAAACTTTAGTAAACACATCATCACAGATCAACGTTTAGGGAAAGAAAAGTCACATTTTGACAAGCAGGTGCTCTATTATTGATTTTACGGCCAATGATATCCCACAAATGTTCAATTGGATTCATATCGGGTGACATGGATGGCCATGGAAGATGCTCAATAGCTTCCCTTTCGATAACATCACGTACAATTGCAGCTCGATGAGGTCTTGCGTTGTCATCCATAAAGATGGGTCTGTTACCAAGTGCATGATTGTCAAAATTTAGCACAATAATAGCGTTATTGACGTCATTTCGATATTTTTGCCCTGTCATTGTCCCATCAACCACATACAGATTCAGTTTACAGTCGTATGAAAAGTCTCCCCACACTGTAACACCACCACCGCCAAACGCTGTAGTGCCTATGATGTTGTTCTGGTTTTAAGCAGTGCATCGTTGTCTCCAAACGCGCATGCGCCCATCAATATGATGAAGAAGGAATTTGCTTTCGTCGGTCCAGTGTACTCGTCGCCAGCTTTGAATATATCAATGGCGGTGATATCGTGCCCACTGTAAACGTGCTTGGCGATGTCTCTGTGTCAACAGTGGACATTTCAAGGGACGACGAGCTCTCAACCTTGCATTGTTTAAGCGCCTGTTAACTGTTCGAACGGCGACTCTGGTTGCAATATTCCAATCGCAGTGGCAAAAGGGTGGCGTTTGACTACACGAACGAGTGCTCTATCCTCCCTTTCAGATGTTTTTGGTGGTCGACCTGACCTAGGACGTTCCTCGATAGTTCCATCATCTCGATGACGTTTCAGAAGCCGGGATACAATACTAAAGTGAATGCCAAAGTGTTGTGCTTTCTGACGCAAGCTCTGTCCACGCATTCCAACGATCTGCCACTTCTCATCTTCACTTAATTTCCGTCTAGGCATTGTAAAATGTAAAGATGAAGTCGAAAAAGACCAGGACATGAACACTAAATCGTTAAGGAAAACAAGGCTTTTAGGCGTGCTCGACTACCCTATGACAAACTGGTTTTGCTATTTAAAAATTTACCAGAGGAGTTAATTAAAGTAACTTTCCCGTGCCCGAATGATGGCTTCAGTACATAAATTACACAAAGTTAATATTCATTTAGATTTTTGAAATTATAAAAAAAATGTAGGATGGCGAGGTGTATATTATGAAGCATCTTCTTTTCATTAATCACTTTTATTATCATTATACTTTTAATTCAATTGTATTGTCATTAAACTGGTGTTTGTGACAAAACATAAAACAAACAAATCTATATTTTCTTGGGTAATATATTGTAAGAGACCCCTTTTTCTGCTCCTGCTGTATGCGCACGCACTTTATCATGCCAGAATGTCTTGTTTTGATGACGTGGGAAATGTGGCATGATATGTTGGTCGATGTATCTAGCAGCTGTTAGATTGCATCTTCCTGGGTCAAGGTTCTGTAAGATAGCTGTACCAAGTTTTACGATTCCACCTCATGATGTTTAATTCCTTAACAGGGAATTTCTCCCTTCTCCCTCCCCTCTTCTTCTTTCGCCCTTCCATCTACTCCTTTCTCCCTCCCCTCAGCTCCTGTCTCTCCGCCCTCTTTACACTTCTCTCTCTCAAAAACCCCATAGCAATCATCTGCTGTAGATATGCACTAAAGGTTTTATCAGAAAAGATAAATGTTACGTCATTGCTAATTATGTCAATTTTGTTTGCTGCAAAACCAATTAAAAGCGTGCATGTCCGTGTCAGGGTGTTAAAACAGGCCCTCTGTTTGGACGATGACATCTAGTGTTGACGACAGCTACGGTGTATTCGACGACTAACTGTATTAGCACTAATTGGTCGCTAGTTTGTTCCGAGATAATGTCTTACAGTTTCAGAAGCTGTGGCGAACCGATTCATCAAATGGTGAACAAAATGCCTATGTTCTGAAAACTTGTGGCCGATTATTTGTGGTGTTTGTAGTAAATAGTCCTAGTAGCGAAGTTCAAGTCGTTGGCTACAACTCTAACGGACTGCCCATCTTGCAGTCTACCAATGGCTTGTTCTCTCAGTTGTGGACTCATTAAATTTGAAGACCTTTTTATACCCATGCCAAAACACAAAATTCATCAATATTTAATTTTTCAAAATTTTTACCACGAGAGACCCAAGGTACAGCGGTTCTTTACAGTGAAAAATCATTCAAGCAAAAATTTAATTGAAATATATAAATTATATATATATTTATATTGTAGACGTATATAAATATTTGGTATTAACCCTGTATTTCTGATTTTTCAGAAATCCGCTTATAAAGTTGTCACAATACTCTGTCGTTTGTATATAATTTACTTAATGTGACTGTATGACAGGTAACTTTGTAATCCTATATATATATTAATAAAATGTCGAGTTAGATTACCGTCTGATTAATGCTTTCATAGCTTCCTGCAGCTCTTCAGGCGACAATAATGTTAACAGTCAGATTTCCGGTGAAACTATAACAATAGAATCGGAGCTCTCTATTATACAAGGTACAAAAGTTATGTACCCGTGTTTATTCGGTTGCCATGCAAATTAAAAGTTATTTAGCGCATTGACTGACAAAAGTTTTCGTTTACTATCTATTCGTTTTAAAATTAAAGACAACTTTGCAAAGTTACAAGAACAACGGATATTTAGTACCTCTGTTTTGATAAGAAAACATGAAAAACAGGGGGTGTATTCTCAACTGCTGCAAAAAAAATGCACCAATTTTAATTTCGATGAAAAAAAAATCCATAGATTTCTGAAATATTCATCTTTGACATGTGCAATTTTTGACTTGTGACGACCTTTCGTTTTCGAGAAAAAAAATTTCAATGTCGAGCATTATTTCTGTTACTGTTCATTCATGTGTGATAATTTTCGGTGTGTTCGTATATGTAACAGATGAACAAGGTGCGTGTGATTTGCCATCAGGTTATGTACAAATGCTCGTTTTAGTGCGGTACATTTTATTTTAAAGGTGTTTAAATTTGAAAATAAATAGAGTAAAAAAAATGACAATAATATCTATTTTTTAAAAATGAAGTAACACATAAAAATAAGCGTTTTTTGCAAAACACAGTAGCATTCGTCACCAGGGTACGATTATTCGCTCTAGTTCTCTATCACCAAAATTTATTGAAATATCAGCCACTTCAAGCCACGGATCGTTCCCTCTTTTTCGATCTAAATTGGTTTCTATTACACGATGATTGTGTTGAAAATATTTTAGCAGTTTAATTTCTATAACAACCGAACATTTCATTGAACGTTTTATAACATTTTTAATCTGCCGTGTCTTGTAGTTGTACGTATCTTAAATGCGTCAAAGTAAGACTTATTATAAACAATTGCTTGTGTATATAGCTAATATGTTGGTAGAAAGTGTATTATTTTATTTTTTTTAAATTCTTCAAATAGTTCGATAAAATAATTGTTCGCACAAATGGCACAGAACAGCGATCCCTGTATGACTAATAATTATTTTTTAGTCAGAGAATCCTCTGCCGTCTAATGCTTTTTTGCATGGGCAAAAAAAAAAAGCATTGGATAGAGGGTTCTCTGACAATTTATTTTCATGCAAATGCTCCATTTTTACGTTTACGTGGGGACACCAAGGCAGAAAAATTCACACCAGAAGACCAACATCTTATGTGCAAAACGTGGCACGGACTTAATAAGTCGCAAGACAAAACCTTTCAAAATGATATAACTTTTAAGAAAGAAATTCAATTCACTTTGACGTAAGTGATTTGCACTCCTTGCTGTATATTTCTTTAATAAATATGAACGCCCCCCCCCCACTTCGTAGAACAAACCAGAAAATAAACGGCCAACAAACATATATAAATGTAATTTGTGCATACAATATTTGTTCAAATCAACTTTTAATGTTTAAAATGCGAGGGTTTTTTTTTAAATCACGACATTTAACATTGCTGAAATTCCGAATCTGCATGGTTATGGCGGGGGGGGGGATGCTAAGATTAAGAATGAAATGAAGAGTCCAAAATAACATTGCAAAATCTGCTGCTCCTTCCATCATGAATCTTCCACAAGTATATGTGTCTATGGAGTATTATCAAAACTTTCCCACTATGCAAGTACTCTAAAACTGTTGTCTGTAGATTGGTTTCTCCCTATTCATTATAGCCAAATACACCAAAAAAAAACCCACACACAGTCATAAATGCCAGCAACACATTTTAGAAGTCATCTAACAATTATGCTCTACTTGAATTAATTTGATCAGATTATTTTGTGCCTGCACTTTTTTCAGAGTTTATCAATCAAGATTGTAAAAAAAATGAAACAATTACTTGCATTTTATATTTTATTTTCTATTTTCAGTCACTGACATTTGGTTGTTTGGTGGCTACAAAATATTATCTGATTTTATACTAGACACCATAAGATAAGGATAATTCAGACCAACTTAGCTTCAATTTTGCAAAAAAGGGTTTCCGAGTAGATTTTTTTAAACAAAAGCACATGAAGTGAATTTTAAACATAGTCGATTGATTCAAAAATTAAATCCACCCTTATAAACTGGGGGTTCTGAAACCTATGGGTTTTTCATCGAACCATAAAATGACCAGGCCAATGAACAATACTCTAAGATAATGGCACATTAAAGTCAGGTTGGAGAAATAACTTAATTAACACACATTTAAGAAGAAAGTTTATTAAGAACTTTGCAAAACTGTTCAAATTTTTAATTTTGGAAATCACAATCTTTTTCCTGCATAAGACCGTCTCCTGAATATGCATTCTCAAGCACATTCAATACGTCAGTAAAGTATTAGATGATTGGAAGAGGTGGTACAAGTGGTTTCTATACAACCGTGGCTAGTTAGGATTGTGCATGATGACGCCTTCTAGTATAAACCATCTCCAGACCTTGATAGTACAATTGCAGGTTACCTACATACAGAGCATCTCTACAAAATGAAAAATTAAGATTTACAATTAGAAAACAAACAGTAAAGGACAATTTAAGAATCTGAAAATAAAAAAATGTTACCTGACAATGAAATTGTTTCTAAATATTTATATGAATATAATTTCGGAATTCAAATTATTTTAAAGTTATCAGTAATAGCCGAAATAGGATTTTTTTTACAAAACATTTTTAGCCTACACGGCCTGCCATACCACAATCAATTACCGGACGTGAATCACTTGACCGTTACATTACTTTTAGACTTGTCTCCCTTAATTACTTGACAACGGACACATTTAAGTGCTGCGATTTTTTGCACCACGTTAAAATTACTTCAAACAAACTTAAATCAAATCTATATATAATTACCTTTGTCCCATAGAAGATCCGATTTGTGACTACATCGGGAACAGTGTTTTAAAAATTTTCAAAGGTCTGCCAACATTTTCTAAAGTTGTTCCTTGACGATGGAAAAATGTCTATAGCTACTTTTTTTAGGTGGACTGTAATTTTCTGCTGTAATTGCTCGACGGAGGAAGCATTCGCGTCGTAGAATATCATAGTATTGTGTATTCCTGAGTTGAACTGTATTAGCTGTGTACATGTTTCAAGTCCAGTCAAAAACTTCGCGTCAATACGAAAATGGCTGTCTTTCCAAGTGATTGCATCTCATGAATATTTTGAAGGGAGATAATTCGATGTCACCACAAATCGGACTGTTAAGTTAGATGCCGACTTGTTGGCTATTTCTTGTGTTACATAAGCTACCAACCAGTACACTTATTACGTATCTTTAGTTGTTTAGTATACAATGACATAGATTTTATTAACTTAATTATTCATTTTTTTAAATCATTATATTATACAATTATCACCTTAGTTGGTGTGTAACCCGGTGATTTCTATCCCCGAGAAAGTAAGGTCACCCGTGGGCTTGCCCCGAGGGTGACCTTACTTTTCGAGGGGAAAGAAATGCCGGGTCACATATCATCTAGGGTGATAACTGTTATATTATTTAGTGGGACCTCATTCGCCTATACAATTTGTATACAGTTTAGCACCCCGGGCCTTTTTGTGGAATGTGCACATGCAGATTAAAAGATTCACTTGCAGTTTGCAGTCAGTTGACAATTTATGTTCCTGTCTCCATTCTAATTAAAATATCTTAATAAAAGTTCCCATTTCAAAAGTAGTAAATTATTAAAAATAGTTTTTGTACATATGAAACTAAGCTGATTGGCGTTTTTAAATTTTAACTAGGTAATCAAGTAACTTTGTTTTCGAGTAAAAATAGCATATATGAAGTGCGTAAATTGTTGCAAAAAAAGAAATAAGACACATGAAATACATATATATTTACATAGACGCGTGGGTATTTTTTAAATACATGTTTATTCACCATTGTTGTTTTCAACTTCTGAAATAGCCTTTATTGGGCCTGTCGCCATTCACGAGCAGTCAGGAGATGAAGCTCTAATTACAAAAGCTCATTTTGTTATTAACATGATTAGTTTCGATATCAGATCCGTCTCAACTTTAATATGTTGAATATTATAGAAAAGGCACACAATAATTTCACATATTTACAAATAATTTTATCTTTGTTTATTTTGTTTTATTTGCATAAACTATAAACCGCATCAATGTCATAAATAACAAAACAAAATACATGTATCTTTAATTTCTTCTTGTTTACGTCATGGCTAGTATTTATACACACATAACTGTAAAAAAAATATCATGTTTGAAAAGTCCAAGAAAAATTTCATAAAGAAGATACCTGGTTATATTATAGTAAAATGCTATTTTTGTTGGATACAATTCGCAGCCTTTAATTATTTATTGAACCCTCCCTACATTAACGAATCTTTAATAAACTGACATCAATTCTCCACTATATTCAAGTATCAGGAATAGTACGTTAATTAATGTTTCTTTTTCTTTCGATATTTTTCTTAAAGTGTTTACTTATAGTTGATTTTCTACTTTATGTCCTGTCTAAGAATTCTGGGTCGACTATCTTTTAAAGATAGTACTTGTTTTTAAGTTATACCATAGATTATATCATTTCTTAGGAAGTGTATGTGACGTATAAACTTTATAATGTATCGTGTAAAGTATACTAAATGCATATATATATACATTCTTTAATTCCTATTTACAGAGATATAGGTTACAAGTCAATATTATTAAAATCGCAAATAGATAAAAAAAAACGCATTTTATCAAAAAGTATTATACATAATATTAATTTTCTAATGAGAATAAATATAAAACATGACCTGCCATAATTCAGGAGTCCAAAAGCAGACCATGACCTGTAAAGAACGCTTCGTGTAAACTGATGGCTGTTTAACTAAATACTCATAAAAATATTTGTAATTTAATTAAAACTCTAACAATATTATCACTGAAAAAATATACACCCAAAAGTTTAAACATCATTAGCCCATAAAAAGAAGTGCATCGGGGGAAAATTTATTACTCTTACGACTTCATACAGATAAGCCATTTTCATAAGTAATACTAATTACACGGCGAGATAACTTAAGTTTTAATAAAAAACTTGGAGTTATTTCTCGGCACGTCAAATTTGGGTGAACATACTATGTAAACTTTAACCTTGTTATTAAATTTATTAATAAAAATATACATAGGGTGTCTAAAAATATTTGTTTGTATTCTGAGATATTTATGGCAGAACAAAATATTCACGAAGAAAAAATTCCCAACAATCATTTTGACTCATTCCACGACATAAATCCCAGTTGTGTAGTGTTATGTGTATAAATCTACAGACTAAAAAATGTGACTGCAGAAGAACAGATTTTCAGTGAATTAATTAACAACAGAACTCACCTTATGGCATTATGAATATTGAAATAAATATTTTAAAATAAATTTTGTAATAGCTAGACCAATTTAACTTCTTCTCACGGTATAAGGGAGATAAATGTTATACGTTTATGTATACGGTAGCTTGTTTTCATGGGTAGTCAGTTTTTAATATCTTCGTGGTATTAAAATTTACTACCAATGACTTCCGGTAGCTAATTTTCATGGGTAGCTTGATACTAATACGACACCGGCATCTGTGTGTGTTCGACTTTGACCTTTACGAACACTGCCAAACGTCAGAGGGTTTCAGGAGTTTCTCCTGTGCTCCCCAGATAAAACTAGATTGATTGATTGATTGGATGTTTGCTTTATTCAGGGCAAGGCCAAGTTAACAAACAATTAATCAACAGAAAAGGGGGTGGGATGGGACACAAGTAACACAATTAAGACTGCCACTGGAAAAGTACGGCGTTTTGAGTAGGGTCGGAGAATATAGCCTTTTGTAGGGCTACAATGAGCCTACTCTTTTTTCGAAATCTACACATATCGTGCTTGGGGAGTGGCAATTTTCAAACACATTACCCACTACTGTCAGCGGTCAGGCTTTCCGTCTTTTGACCTGATAACACTAAACGAGAGGGTCTCCCCTATCCGCCACCCGGGGACGCGCTGGGCTGTTCTGTGGTTTGATCACTGCGAACCACCTCGGTTTGGTCCCAGCAAAAACAAGACCATAAAGACGAACATTTGAAGTGAAGAAACTATTTCAGCAAGTAACAGATTAATTTTTTTCAACAAATCAATAACTGCTACTCATGAAAGACTGCAAAAAAAGATAGGGCTAATTGTTCAAGAACAATTAAAAAGGTCTTTCCCAGATACCTTTATGAAATTAATTTTTCTTCATCTCTTGTTGTGAACTTGACTGCATAAGTTACTGGACCATTTTTTAGGCGGAATAGACTATGATTGTAGTCCTGAGTAAAAAAATACATGGTTGTCAAGGACTTTTGTGGCTGTTGCTAAGGACAAAATGCCACTTCAGGTTGTAAAATGACATATTTAAGTAAAGTACATTATCCTAATTTAAAAAAATATATGGTTGCTAAGGACTTTTTGTACTGTGACCTGGTTGCTATGGTATGACTTTGACCTGTGACCTTTGAATTTGGGCTCAAATTGAAGGCCTTAACTTGATGATCATATTAAACCTATATACTATATTATCTGTAACGGTTTTCGAGTTGTATGCCAAAAACTGATTAACTGAAATGAGTCAAGAGCCCGAACTCGAAAACGGTTCATCGCACAGTTTCGGACCAAATGTATCAAATGAAGGCCTTGATGAGAGGAGTATTTTTCCTATTATTGTCTTCTTCTATCTTTTATAGTTTTTGAGTTGTAATGATAACAAGATTGGAGGCCTAAGGTCGAGGTCACTTCTGAACTTTAACTTTGAGATTTTCTTTAAGGACATGTCACAGGATGATAAATGGTGAAGACCTTTTGTGATTTCGACTTACGGTTTGTGAGTTTTTGTGATAAGCGGAGTCCTTGAAACATTCAAGGTATGCCGCTCGCCTTCGCTAGTCTGAAATTTTTATCCAAATATGTCATAAAGTTGTCCCAAAAGTTTCTTAACATTTGTCACTTTTTAGTTTTCTTGTATCTGTTATAGTTCCAGAGATTACGCGATAACGAGGTTTTTGGTGTTTGGGCAGGTAACTCCGTAAAGAAAAATGTTTCGATTTCACAGGGTGAATTCCGAATAGACTTTAAGTGCCCAAAACTTGTCGTGAAAGACCAAAATGATGTGTCGCGTAGTTTTTAAATTGTTTGGTTTTGAAGTTGGCGGGAAAAAAAGATAAATAATCCTAACAAAAACAATAAGGTCTTCCCACTTGAAGTGGGAAAGACCTTAAATACTAAGGAGAAATAATTGTATCAACAACGTGTACAACTTTTTAAAAGTACATTTTAAAAATTATTTTGAAGTAATTATTTTATTTTCTTATTAAATTATACCGATGGGCTAGTAATTCTAGAAGTACCTGTGTAGTTTAATTCTCTTGCTTATCATGTTTCGTGCTTGACAGAATATCGTACGAATAAAAGCAAACGACGCACTCGATTCAGTTGCATGCGATATATTATACAGATCGTCTGGTCTTTCTTTGGCATTTCCTTTGGAATAATTTTAATGATGTCTATTGCTCGTCAAAGTTGACAATAAGAAGACAATACCCATTCATCCATAACTATAAATGTATTTATTACATTATTATATTAAACAATATCAACCCTTGTTCTGCATGATCGCGGAAAAACACCGGATGGTGTCGCAAAATGTTTAATACACATTTTCTTTGATCAGCGAGGCGGCG
This sequence comes from Limnoperna fortunei, assembly GCA_944474755.1. Classification (NCBI taxonomy): domain Eukaryota; kingdom Metazoa; phylum Mollusca; class Bivalvia; order Mytilida; family Modiolidae; genus Limnoperna; species Limnoperna fortunei. The sequence goes on from OX104120.1 coordinate 58,931,240, forward strand.
AGGCGATATTATCTTTAACCTAATTAACAACATGTATCATTCTTTAAATTGTACATGTACAATTTCATAGTCCTAACTAAATTACCAGATCCTTTTAAACAACAGTAGATGCAGCTTAGAAAACAAACATTTTTGGAGGTTTGTTTTTGTAAATATTTTAATTGAAAGACAGAAAAATATAACGACTAAATATAACAATTTAATGTATGTAGACGTACTAAATAAAATACTAACAGTTTCCGCCATAATTAAAGAAATTGGCGATTTTATTGTATGTATTTTTGTAAAGCTTTGTCCGTGTTTTAAGAAAACATTATTGTACAAATGTATCAAAGGCAATCGTTAAAGGCTGCTCTTGATGAACAGGAGATGAGTAATACATTAACCCCCTCTGCCATCGATGCCACTAAAATGTTGTGACACAAAAGTAAACACATACAGTCAAGCGTTTGTATGACTTCTCCTGGTACCCCAAAGCACACGACTTAACGAGATGGATAAATAAATAAATGTGTCGTACACTGCGTACCAAATAGTGTTGTTTTTTTTTCTTACTGTTTTTTTAAATAAATAATTTAATCTTCTTATAAATTTTTTATGTGAAAAACAACTTATCTGCACGTTGTCGGAAAATATCAAACTTATTGTCAAATACAGGAACGAAAGCAATGGTCTATCGGGTGGTTCTTGCAGGCATGTAGTAAATACAAATTTATAAATCTACGTGAGACACATAAATTGTATATTTATTACGTTAAATACATGCATTTACTCTCGGTTTAGCTGTATTTATCATTCGAGTGATTTAAATGTAAAACTACATGAATTTGAAGTAAAAATTGTCCCCATCTGAATGTTTGTGCTTTAATGTAATATATAGAGCAGTCTTTATCCGTTATCGTTCTTCAGTGGATGACTCAGACACACTTAATGATTTTCTTCCCGTATATAGACTAATAAAATAGAAGTATCTGAAAAGGCAGACTCGCGCTTGGACATGCTAAGCATCCAATTCTACTTTTTACTCACAGATTCAATCAAGAATTGTTTTAATTATGGTGTTAAAAATTAATGAAACCCATTACCAGTAGAATGCAGGATGAGAATCAAAACTAACAACTTGAGCCTTTTAAATAAAGAAAGCCTGACGATTACTATAGTGGGTAACTTGTTTGAAGCATGTTAGCCAAAGACGCTATTAACAAGATCATATATTTTCCATCCAGATTTCCTTTATAGAGTGCGTATGATGACATACAAGTTATTTAACCAGGGGTTCACAAGGGCAAGAATAAAGACATCATTTCGAAAATGTGTAGGTCGACATAATAACTTTGTTGACCGTAACGGAATATCAGTGTCACAAATGACCATTTATGTGTTGCGTTTGTCGTTACCACTTTCCCTCTTTCTTATGACTACTCGTGGATATGACTAATTAGCCTGTTTTAACCCGAAGGATAGAAGAGTGAAAGGCGTGGGTGGAGCAAGAGTTCCGCAGGATCTCTATTATCCCCGGTTTCTGGTTTATGTGTTTGTCCATGACTTATTGTTTAATGACTACAAACTGGTTTCTTCGATTTTGTTTTCTTAACTTGTTCTCCTGATAAGAATGCAAATGTTTACGATTAAAAAGACAGTTTGGTGTTGCCTGCAAAAATGCAATGATTGCCAATGTCGACCTATTTTTGTTCTGCTTGTTTTAATGTTTTTGTTAATTTCATATAATTTGGTTTCGGAATATCATGTAGCAATATATGATTTTGTTTCATTTTTACGCTACATAAAACAGTGTAAAATAGAAATACGTTCATGTTAACAGATTCTTGGAACTGATAGGAGAATTTCAATTAATTTAATGGCATAATTTTCGTATAAAAGTCATTGAATCACTTTTTCATCATAGTTCTATTTACATTACAAATAAACAAATGTGACAGCTTGTACTTAATATAATTACATGTATTTACCTGTTTGTTTATAGTTGCCCATATGTAATAAAATTGGTCACGTGATTTAGCTTCCGTCTAGAATGTCATGTGATTCAGCTTCCTATTTGACGATATGCTATAAAAATTTTACATAAAAGGTATATATTTTTGTATTTTGTTTATTTTCTTAATAAATATTATGTATTTATATATTGTTATTTAACATTAACATGTAAGTTTATTTGAAACATGCAATCTGATGCACTTTCGTTTTCTATAGTATTATATTCGTGACGTACGACTAAATTCGTTCTTTTTCAGCATTTAGTACGAATACATTTATTTATTATGGTACGAAATGTTTTAGCAGAAAATTGCCGCGAATGTTTTAGGTAAAGGTATATGGGACACATATAATTTATCCAGTACGTATGAAATATTTATTCTTCATTGATTGCATTATTTAAGATGTCTTTAAGTAAACAGGCATGTAAATAGAGGTCTCCTAGCTATGGTCAAGTCTTCGTAAATGATAATGACGAAAAGTGGTTTATAGTTTCATAGTTCATAATTCCAATAACTTCGCTTTCAGAAAATAATTTAATAACAATTTGATACATCTGAAGCAAATATTCTTTTGTTTACAAACTCCCTTATTTTTTTTTATGACGGACACTATTATAGACTGTCCCTGGACGGACTAACCCTCCGCAGGAAATTGTTTTTTGAAACGGAACGAAACAAAATTTAATGAATACATACATTGAATACATAAAATGAATGTATATTTATAAATCTATCTCGTTAGACTTTTTATAGATTTATCCCCATTATACGAATTTGTTGTTTACTAATGCATTAAGGGACGTCGGTGGCCGAGTGGTTAAGGTAGTCATCTATTAATAATCACATGCCTTTTATCACTGTGGATGCGAGTTCGAGGCTAACTGCTGATATAGTATTCTCGACTCCAACCTTTATTGACAAGGATCAACAGTTTTCCCACTGAAAGTCGGGTTTTCTATGGCTTCCTTCCCAAATACAAACTAGACGCCATGATATAGCTAAAAAAATTACTGAAATTTGCATTAAACACCATTTAACAAGAAAAAAATGTCATCTAAGATACCAAGGTTACTTTCGGATAATGTTTTGACAGATTCTTTCAATACGACACAAAGTAAGTTTACAACTAATTTTATCAAACCAAACCAAGGCTAACAATATTTTTGTGCCCAACTCACTGACCAATGGACGAATAATTGTTTAACAAGCTTGGTCGCTATTAAATACTTTGCTTCAAATATTATCACTTTATTTAATTCATAAAAGTAAATTTCTTTTATTAAGGTCTTGCTATAACGAGTAAGTACGAGACGCCTTCAACAAATGTTTTAGAAATCAGCGAATCCTGCAGGGAACATAAAGAAAAGTTTAAAATATATTGCAAAAAGCACGATTGTCCATGTTGTAGGAAATGTGTTGTCTCCGATCACCAGACGTGTCAAGATTTAACCCAGTTAGAGGATATGGTTCAAAATGTAAAACACTCGTATGGTTGCCATGAAATTCAGCAAACAATGACTGACATGATAGATAATATTCAGAAAATTAAAAAAGACCGACAAGCAAATTTGTCCACATTGCAAGAAGATAGAAAATTGATTGAAAAAGAAATAGAGCAATTCAGGATAAAAATCAATGCTCAACTCGACACATTGCAAGAGGGTATAATGAAGGAATTGTATAAAGCGGAGTCAAAAGAGAGCAAGATGATTTGTCAGTTACTGAATTCAATAGAAAAGAACGCGAATGAGATCATAGAGTACCAGGAAAACCTTCTTAAGATAAAACAACAGTGTCAGACCTTCAAACATTCCTCGCCATGAAACAAATGGAATGACAGATGGCAGAGAAAGATGATTATTTCATCTCACTTGTAAAAAAAAAACAAGCTAAAGCGGGTAAGTTTGTCGTGCAAAATGAATGATGCCTTACAAAATAGCTTCAAAGAACTTCAAAAAATAGCGAAAGTAATAGTTAGTACCAGTTCTTGTGAGTTAGAGATTGTGAGAAAAAAAGAAAAGCAGGCTCAAATTGAGATAGCTCCGACTCGATATAAGTCAATTGACAATATATCAGTTACGTTACAAATGACTATAGATACAAACTTAGATGGTGTCACAGGTTGTGCGCTGTTGCCAGATGGTAGAATAATATTTTCCTGTATCCTTACAAAACGGGTCAGAGGATTTAACAAAGATGCTTCCCATGATCAAGATTTTGACATCAGTTTAGAACCAAACGCTGCTGTTGATATAACATGACAATAATACTATTGCTGTTACTGGAGAAGGACGTAGCCATAACATCAGTATCATCGATGGCAAAAGCAGGAAAGTCAAGGAAACTATTCCAGTCGGATCTGCCAATTTAGGCATAGTAAGCAGAAACAACACATTGATTTACGCTGCCAATGACTGTAGTATACAGATGATAAACCTGTCTGACAAATCCGTTAGTAACATCGTTACAAGGGAAATGTCATTGTTTGCGTATATTAATACCTTTGGTGACAAACTTTTCTACACAAACAAGGACACACATACCGTGACATGCTGTGATCTCCATGGTATTATACAATGGGAATTCAGTGATAAAAGTGTTTTGAGAAGTCCGTATGGTATCTCTGTAGACAATGCTGGTGACGTGTATGTCGTCGGGTACTCGTCTAGCAATATTGTTGTTATCTCCCCTGAGGGACAACGACACAGACAACTATTGTCTGGCAAGGATTGTCTTGTCCTACCACATGCGCTCCACTATGAGAGGTCTACTAATCAGTTATTGGTAGCAAATTACAAAGGAAAGGCTTTTCTTTTTAAGTTGGAGTGACGGTTTAGCCGATTTATTTCCACACTCTTGAGAGCGATATGCAAGATTCGGGTAGATGGTTATTTGACGTTGTAGTTTACATAACATTTGAACTGAAATTAACATTTGAATTGTGGCAATGTTATGGTACTTTTCTTTATTTTGTAGTGACATATTTGCACCAGAAAATATATACAAATTAAAATATGAAAGAACGTAATAGCACATCTTTGCTAGCCAAGTGTTACGATCAGGTCCCCCTCTCTTCACTCTAGGTCCAACCACATGCGCTCCACTATGCAAGGTCTACTAATCAGTTATTGGTGGAAATTCAACCTGATCGTAGGGTGAAAAGAAGGGGGACCTGATCGTAATTAACACTTCCCTGGCGAAGATGGTCTTTAGCGTGCAAGGAGCGTAGTACTCGACGAACACGTTTCCCATTGTGGTTCACGGTCAGGCTTTCCGTATTATAACCTGAAACCCAATATCTGCCACCTGGGGACGCTCTAGGCAGATATATTGATCAAGAACTATGAACTCGCGTAGTGTGGCCCAGACTTAATTCTGGGTTTTGTGTGTGTTGATTAATTACTCAATGTTTCTGTATTGCTGTTTTGCATTGGACAGTTTTTACTAAGTACCACATAGTGGGCCAGGTCGCTATGGACCTCTGGTTGAATTGTAGCAATATTGGCTGGAATATTCCCATATAGTTAACTAGAAAGGGGTCAAGTGAGTTTTTCAGATCAAAATATGCCTGTTGTCTGTCATCGTTGTCGTTGCCAACTTTTCTCATTTTCATCTCTTTCGCCAGAAATATTGGGCCAATTTCAATCAAAAATACACAAAGTATCCCTCAGTAAAGGGAATTCGGTTTTGTTGTAGTGATTGATTGATTTAATGTATGCTTAATGTCTTGTGCAATATTTCACCTTCATTCAAGAAAAAGTTAACAAACAATTAATAAACGGTAAAATGGGACATATGGGGCAAAAGTGCAACTGCCACTTGAGAATGAAGCCTTTTCTAGAAATTAAAATGAGTCTACTCTTTCAAAATCTACACAAACTATCTTTATCATGCAAGGAGCGTGGCATTCTATAAACATGTTACTTACTATGGTCAACTGTACTGACAACCTCATAATTACTACATACACTATGCTATTTTCCCTTACAGATGCGCTGGGCAGGTCTGTGGGTCGAGCACTGCAAACCCTCTAAGTATGACACGGGTTGTTCCAATAAAGTGCATGTAACTTATCATATCTTGTTTTAAAAGAGGCTTCATAAATCAATTAAATACAGCTCATAAAGTGTCAGGAGCCATGCTTTGTTGGTGGAAGCAAATTTTGATATCATTTAATCGCAATTCAGTGATCTTATATTGCAATGGAGTTTTTGACAAAAAGAGGTTTAAAGATTGAATAGAGGGGAGAAAGGAGTAGTAGGGAGGAATAGAGGAACAGAGCGAAGGGAGACGGGAGAAAAATCCCTCTTCTCCGCACCCTCAGTTATATTTGTTTGCATAATTTACGTTGGGGAAATATAAAGCTCATCAGACCAAATAATTAACAAATGAGGGGACAACAAAAACAAAACTATCGAAGCCCGTACGTGCCACGGAAAAAAAATTTATTACTTCTGCGCACGAGTTTTAATAACTTGAGCGCACGAGTTTCAAATCTTGAGCGCACGAGTTTCAAATCTTGTGCGCATGAGTAACTAAATTATGCGCACGAGTTTATAATCTAAATAATCCGCGTTTTGGCCTTTTAAGGGGCTTATCCATATCGGCCATGTTTTTATTCGATTGATTCAAAATGAGGATCGTTTGTTGTCATGTCATATATAATTTCTGCAATGTTTCAGTCATGTGGTTGTAGAGGAGAAGATTTTCGAAATTATTAACGGACGACGACGGACGAAATCGTGCGCACAAGATAGTCACTAGTGCGAACAAGATTTGAAACTCGTGCGCTCAAGTTATACATTATTTATTGCGTGGCACGTGTGGGCTTCCATAATTTGAAGAGCTTTTGTAAAAGTTGTATAATGAAAGAACTAGCTACAATATGTTAAATAAAAAATAGCAAAGAAAATCGACCGATCAACAAAAGCCAAAAGTCAAGGGACAGTTAAATTAAATAAAAACCATGGGTGCACTCAGGTGCTCTGGACGAGTAAGCAGTGTCTGCCTCTAATTAGACACCCGTCAAGTTACTCATTGTCATATCTAGGGAAAAATCAAATCCAGGAATAGGAAACACTACCTATGACTCAGCGAAAATGTCAGATCGTATTTGAGACACTGATTTCCCATAACTATCAATTAAGTCATGGTGACGACCATAGAACTTCTGGAGAGATAGCATCAATCTAGGTAAAACAAACCTTTGTTTGATTAGTTTAGCAGCCAACAACAGTGATCGGAATAGAGAATCGGAATACCGATCGCAGGATCTAAAATAACGCATAAGTTGTGAAATGTACACACCATACGCTGGAGCTGCTGGAATGTTGCTGTCGATGAATGGGAAGTTGACAATTGGAAAGTTTAAGTCATCACATTTGTCGTAGAGTCTAGTTTGTAGTTTTCCTGAGTCTATTTCTAGTAAGAAGCTGACCTTAGTGTATTGGTGTTGTCTTTAATTTCAAGCTCGCTAGGGTATATTGAATGTAAATAGTTGCCATATTTAGCATTATTGAGGGACAAATCATCATCAATTTAGCGGAATGTTAAATTAAAGAGCTGGGCCAGTGTCTTTTCTTTCTTCTTCAGCAGGCCTTCGAGGAACTAAGCCTCATAAGAGTACAAAAACAGGTCAGCGAGGAGCGGAACACAATTAGTACCCATTGGAATACCAACAATAAAAACATGTCCTCCAAACATAGCGAATATGTTGTCAATCAGAAAATCTAACATATGATAGTTTTGAATTTCAGTATATTTAGTATTAGATTTAGAGTCATTGATGACAAAGTAAGTTCTTTCATTACTAATTACCAGGTATTTATATCGTCTCTTTCCATTTTTCTTGAAACATCAGCGTTGTATAAGATCTTTAAGCCTAGTTTTAAGCTGCATGTGAGGCATGGCCTTATAGAGTGTAGAAATATCAAATGTTTTAATGCTGTTACAATGGAAAAGAGATCCAGACCACAAGATGTATATCAGGTCTTTTGAATTTTTTAATATCCACATTTCATTTATTCCACTCCTGGAGTAGAAAGTGTCGCTGTGTTTTTGAAGTCCCGTTTTTACTGTTATTAAAATAGTGGTCAGGAGTTGCTATAGTTTTTTGGTAGTACACTTAGACGATCCTGCTATGAAACGATGTTTGTATGGATTTTTGTGAAGTTTTGGTATAAAATACTATAAGGGGAGATCACAATCTTCGACTTTGATTTTGAGACCAAAGGATGCCAATAGCGATTTGTGATTTTCAAGAATCTCCTCTTTTGAAAGCGCAGTGAATGTGTAAGAGGATTGCCAAGTGAACTGTTCATGCCTACCTCATTAATTAAACCTTCTATGTAATGTTTTTGCAAATAAAAATATATATTGTTAGGGGCCTTATCTGCTGGCACAACAACATATTTGTCATGAACGACTTATTCTTATTTGATTCCATGACCTCAAGGCTTTTACCCACTCGGAAAAGGTATCAACCTCCTCTTGCTTTGCTCATTTTCTGCTGGCATAGTCCTCTATTGAATCAATCAATAACTTAAAGTTATAATTCCAGTTGATGGATTTATGTTCACGTTACTGAGGTCCTTTGGACAAAATATTGCGGAGTCTTTTATTGTCAACAATATAAAGATCTCCAGTTAACACTGACCTGAAGGACTATATATGAATAGGGAGTTGTGACAAGATCAGTCGGGGGTTGGGGGTGTTGGCTTTGAAGTCCTTAATCAAAAGATCCTGCAATTCACGTTTGTAATGGAAAATTCTGGGTGCAATGGGGGTAGTATAAGTATAAGATATAATAGGAACGGATTAGTTTTTGAAGTATGGTGGAATTTTGGAAGTAACAGACTTGGGATGCAAGATATTACCAAGATTGATAGAATCTATATCTTTGTTAGCAAAAAATAAAGAAAGAAAGGAACGAGGCTCTTCTTCATCATTGTGTGTGTTATTGGGTTTGAACAATCTTTATTTTCCAATGTCTAAAATAATAGCTACTAATCTATACAGAGTTGACGAATGGTGTTACAGATGACCGGAGACATAAATATTTCGATTTCAAGTACGTCAGAACTTTGAACGCGAAAAAACTACGCTAAGGTTTGGAAGTCTTTTCTGAGGTGTAAACAAGGACAAAAAGTAAAAAAAAACTTGTATTTAGTTTTGTTTTTAAAACATTCCAGATAAAGTCATTTTCAAATCACACATACTTTGCTCATTCAGTAAATAGTAAATTATGCATTTTATAACAGCATTTCTAATATACAGTTTTTCGCATAATTGTAAAATATACTTCCTGCTTTACGTACAGAAAAAAATTCATTGATAGGAATTTGTTTTCAACACGCATTATAATTGTTCTTGGATATATTTACACTAAGGTAATAACTAAAAACCTAACACTAAGAAATTGTTAAAGTCCGAGAAATTTATATTAGGGAAATTCATTAGAATGGTTTAAAAAAATATTTAAATAATAATCAGCAGAGAGAAGTTATCAAACAATCGTCGTCGGAGCTTCGCAATGCATATGCTGGTGTTCCTCAAGGATCGGTACTATGTCCATTATATTATTATAATAGAGCCAAAAATCTTGTTTCTGTAGACTTTTTGCACATGTCACCTCGTTCAGCTTTCCGAGTCGTAACATTTCACAGATACAATCTGTAATTGATCAAAATCTGAGAGAGCTAAACGATTGGTCAAGAAAGTATGATTAACTTTTATCAGTGATGCTAAGTGGCATATACATTTTGAAAATATAATATGCAGTGTTTCAAGACACCTAAACTTACTACAGAAACTTAAATGCAAACTTAATCGAAAAAATCTAGAAAAAATTATTTAGTCTTTATATGACCACTTTTTGAGTATGCTTGTGAAGTTTGAGACAATGTTACCGTGGGTTAAACTACAGCAACTGCAGCTAGAGGTTGCTCGAATCGTCACAGGCCTACCAAGTTTTACCAATACAATTAATATTTATACTGAAACTGTGTGGGAGCCATTGGGTGAGCGTATGAAACGTAGAAAGCTACAAATGTTTTATAATATACAACATAGCTCTGCGCCAGCATATCTTTGTAATCTAATACCACCAACTATACGAAGCACTTTGGTGTAGCCCTTGCGTAACGTGGTAATAACATCATGACTCCCTATTGTAGACTGTCCCTGACAACGAATCTTTCATACCATATTCGACAGTGGAACAGCTTAGATATGTCAATATGTAATGTCGAATCTATCTTTAAAATTCAAACTAAAACATGAACCCACGTAGAAAAGTTCAGAACCATTGTGAATATTGACAGCGGAAATTCAAGAGTGTCCTAATCCAACTAAGATGCATAGTTTCATTTTTAATTCTGATCTTTAAAGAGTTAATATTATTTCTGATCCATTCTGTCGTTATGGATCTTACCGTGAAGATTCGTGTCATTATTTTTTTTTTGCATGTTTTAAATATACTAATATTGGAGACAAATTAGTTCATAACCTTGCCTGGCTGATAAATTACTGTCCAGTTAATCTAGAAATGTTAACATCTGGCAACCTGTTACTGTCCACCGAGCAGAACGAACAAGTTTTTCAACATGAATTAGGGTATATCAAAGGGTAAAAAAGATTCCATATTGATTAATACATAGTACACAAGGTTTTCGAAGCACACAAATCATCAAATCCTCCTTAATCTTTAATTATTCTAGTATCTTTGCTATTAATTTTTTTTCTGATAATTCCCTCTATCTCATGTTTTGTACACATCTTGTCTTACACATGCTATACTATAATTTGTATTAAATTGTATGAATGATCCATTAATGTTCTTTTGCGACATATTGTATATTTGGAGAGGACTTCATAACTTTGTCTAACTTGTGTCTTATCCTATTTGCATATTTGAGCAAATAAAATATGACTAAACTAAAACTTGTCTAAGGCTTAAGTGGGGATTATAATAATAAAGGGTTCCTAAAATTATTGTTTTTTAGAGCACAAATGTCCAAAGTAAACCATTCATCTATATTTCTTGTTTTACTGTACACAATACAATAATATGTCTTTTTCAATCGTATATTTATTCTAGTGGTGAATTTGTAAGGAAAGACAGATTTGGATAGGGTTAAATGCTGCTTTCATCAGTGTTCACCTATATCACGGGTGGAAGTTTTGATTGACGTAGGATTTCAAAGTTATCGGGGAAGCGCCAAACCAAAATAAGTTAACTTGTATATACTATTGGATCCGGTTTCTATTCTAGTTGCATTTTTTTGTAATGTATAAAGCATTTATGTCTTTTATAGTTCTGTCAAGGATGTTCCTAATGTACGCTTTGGTTGTTTGTTTGAATGATGTTTAACGCCACTGTTAGCAAATTTTGGCTATTTCATGGCGTCCAGATTTTATTGAGGTAGAAAGCAGGAATTACCGGAGAAAACTCCCGACATTCGATAGAAAAACTGGCGATCCTTGTTAATTAAGAGTGTAGTCGAGGGCGCTTGCCCGCAGTGAGACTCGAACCCGCAACATCAGTGTTGAAAGACCATGTGTTCAATTGTAGCCAAACTATCTTATTCAATTGGCCACAGAGGACCCCCGGGATGTACGGTAATTAACAACAAATTAAACCTCGGTGTTCTTTCAGAAAGTTAAACTGTTCAGCTGGTTTTGTTTCCGTCAACTAACTTTAATCAATAGTTGATAAATTTGATATTGGAAAAACACGTTTTAAAGTAACGCCCTATACTACGTATTTAATAAAATGTTAACTATTACAAATTTCAATTTAGAAAATCTTGCTGCAGAGTTGTCATTTTGTTCTGCAAGTTTTCTTTTTGCCATACTTTATTTATCTGCATATCGTAGTCTTTTGCATAATTATGTACAGTACAAGTGTTGTATAACGACAGAAATTGGTTTGTTTGGGGACGTAACGTCACTTTTAACATATTTCCTTATATAACTTGAATGCCCAGTGAAAAACGGGGTTTTCGTTAAAGATTGGAGTCAAGCGAACCCTGCCTGAAGTAATGGTTGAAACCACAAAATCAGTTTCTAAGGCACCAAGCCTCAGTTTCATAAAACTTCTCAAATTGAGATTTGGAATTGTGTTATTCGAAAGCCGCTAAGACCATACTGTGAGGGATCACAATGCTCGACCAATGCACAGATTTGCCCGCGCGTCCCCATGTTAGCGGATAGAGATTGACCTCTCGATGGGGCGTTGTCAAGTCATAATACGGAAAGCTTGAAGCAGACCACAGTGTGTAACGTGTTTGGAGAATATCATGGTCCTTGCACAATGTAGATGTTGATAAGAGCAGCTCGTTGTAGCCGCTACAAAAAGATAACTTTCCGCCCCTTTAAATATCCCATACTTTCCGAGTTTTATTGAATTTTGTTTGTCTATATTTCCAAAATAATACGTTGTTTGTTAAATTGTTCTCATGCTGAATGTAGGTGAAATATTCCTCGTAGGACTTAAAGCAAACGTCCAACCAATCAATCAAAACCCACACTGAGCGAAGAAGACAACATCTTTTAATGCAATTTATGTACTTGTTTAAATGTGGTTTTAAACCACTGTCAGAAATTTTTAGCTGTTTCATTGCGTTTGTTTATTTTTTGATTTTGTGTGTCTGTTAATTTGTTTTTTTTAGTGTGTGTGTTTGTGTGGGGGGATTGAAATACTTTACAAGAAACCGACTGTCGACAGACAAATTATCAATCCTCTTTTGCAATTTTAACATTGATACTTGTAACTCTTGGTTAAATCTGGCCTCAATAGCCCGCCCTAATTATCACAGACATGCGACAGAGGCATATAAACCATAATAATCGCTATAACTATTTTTATTTATATTCTCCCTTTCTTGCCTAACTGCGGACCTAAGTGGGTAACGTGTTCAGAGTGTGCCACGCTCCTTGCAGGATAAAGAACCATTTTGAAGATGTCGATAAGAGTGGGTTCGTTGTAATTTTCCGCCCCTATCTAGTGGCATTCAAAATGTTTGCCCTTGTTCCATCTTTCCTGAATTGATTTAAAGCAGTTGGTACCCAGTTGGATTAAGAAAGGGGACCACAAATCTAAAATAATTAAAGACCATCATAGGAACCTTTGGAAAATATATTGAATTCATCTGGAAATCGGTTTCCAGGAAAATAGGTTAAAATTTCTTAAAAGAAGAACGCCGCAATGGCAGCAAGCTCGAAATTTTAATTAGTATAAAGGAAACCTCAAATTGAAAAGAGGACTTTTCTTGATTTATTTTTTTTTATTTTAGCACAATTTTTGACGAGGTTTTTTTGTATATTTCCCATAAAGTTTTACATTGAACTATCTTCGAAGATGGCAACCAGTTAGAATTTTTACCTAACACTCCAACTGGAAACTGGACGCCAGTTTTGGTCAATATACTACTCAAACAAGTATGTGTTGTCCATAGGTTAATCCCGTCGGAAGTTCTAAAGCCGTCGTCACGACTTGAGTGATCGTTATTGAAAATGCATGTCCGTATTCCAATCAGAAGTTTTGATTTAATATCCTGTAAACCTAAAATTTAACGCTCACCTGCGAATTTTGTGAAGTTGTTTCTCCTACCTTATTAAATCATAATAAGCTAATAAAAACGACTCTAAAACTAAAGCCAAGTAACTTAAGTAACGTTCAAACAGTACCTTATTGAGATCAGGTGATGTTCATTCTCTAATTTTAATGTTCACATCTGCAATTCAGTATTCAATTTTTTACTCGTGATTGGTATTATGTAGTATAAAATTTTCTTTTCACAGTCTTTACTAAAATGGTGTATTACGAATGAAAACCTCCAAACAGTAAAGGGGCCTCGGTGGCCGTGTGCATGGTTAAGGTAGTTCGTCTACTTTTGATCGCGTGATCTGTCGATACTGATGTTGCGGGTTCGAGTCTTGCTGCGTTTAGTGGGAATTGATTCTAATCTTAATTGACAAGGGATTGCCAGTTCTCCAACCTAAGATCGGGGTTTTCGACAGCTTCCGCTTGATCCAATAAAAACTTGACGCCATGATAAAGCTGAAAAATTGCTGAAAGTGAAGTGAGTTCGATTTAATACAAGCATCACAAAATAGTGATTGATTGATTGGATGTTTGCTTTACGTCCAGCGAGCAGTATTTCAGCTGTATTCAGGGCGGGAACAAGTTAACAAACAATAAATCAATGGAAAAAGGAGTGGGATGGGACACAGGGAACACAATTTTGACTGCCACAGGAAAACCACGGAGTATTGGGTAGGGTCGGAGAATTTATCATTTTGTAGCGGTAGCAATGAGCCTACTCTTTTTCGAAATCTACAAAAGGGGTCTTTATCGTGCAAGGAGCATGGTACTCTCCAAACACGGTATCCATGTTCCGCGGCCAGGCTTTCCGTATTATGACCTGACAACCCCCCAACGAGAAGGTCTCCCCTATCCGCCACCCAGGGACGCGCTGGGCTGCTCTGTGGATCAAGCACTGGGAACCATCCCAGTATGGTCCCAGCACAAAATAGTGGAATATCGTTGTATTGTTGAATTTGTTCGTGTATACGCATATTAATGTGTTTACAATAAATCCTACTGTTTACACTTTTGAACTCTCTCAAATTATCATAAATGTTCTATTGTGTATTATTATGTTGCAAACCCGTCATATAATATCTTTATATTTACAAAGCAAGCATTCTAATCCAATCTTACGAGATAGGAATTCCCAGTTTTCTTAGTGAAATTGGGGTTTTTCACAGGGAACTTCAGCCCTTTCAAACTTGACGCCATGATATAGCTAAACAAATTGCTCGAACAATTAACATGTCTTATATTTGAATCTTGATCTAAGAATGAGCATATTTCATTCCTTACAATGTAGAAAAACCCTTCCTTTGCGTTCACTCCTCAAAGCGATATCTTGCACAGTGGAAATTAAATCAACCTAGCTGTTCATCACTTAATATTAATCATTAATATTGCATACTAATTAAAATCGCGCTCAAAAAGCAATAACTATACTATTAAAAGCCTACCTCAATAGACAAAATTTAAAGGCCGGACACTATTTATTACGGACGGACAGACAGACTGATCACTATAGGGCTTTGGACATACAGTGACGGGCCATAATTAGCTTAACCTCACATGAAAATAGAGAATTGAGATTAAAATTGCATCACAAACGAAATTACATCAAGAACTTTCGTAATTAAAACAACATTCACGTAGCACCTGCATATAGAATTTATGAATGGCAGTTAATTTGATGTTCAAGAGCCTTTGCATCCTATAATCAGAGTATACATCCATGTAAAACACAATTTTAATACTGCGAAGCCATCATGCATAAAATGACAACGGCTTTACAGTATACAGTTATTTCATTAATGTCGAGTAAACAGTCAAATTATTGCTTCGAAGTGCTGGAGATGACTTGAAAACTGTCGAGTGCAACAGTTCCCATGTCATCTCATGCACTGAGGAGCAATAATTTGATTGCTACTAAAGCATGCATGAAACAACAGATTTGTTAACTTATAATTACTATCAGTTTGTTATCTCATGGTAACTATACGTGTAAAGATGTCGTAGCTAAAGCATTGATGTGTTTAATAATACGGTTTTTATATATTGACTTAATAACAAATAACAAGTGTGGAAAGTATTGCATGCGCAATAACAAGTTCCATACCGGAAAGTCAAAAGGTTATAACTTAGTCAAAAATCATCGGACCTGAACTAAATTTAAGCTTTATAAGTGTCTTATGATAATTGACACTGGTACCAAACACAACTCTAATATATTGTAACGCTTAAAAAATCTGGAAGACGTGTGTGACCTACGGAGTGCGAAGATATAGTTCTCCTCGGCGATGCTGATGGGGGTCTAAAAATACCGTGATTTGTTCTGAACATCCAAATCAGAAAGTCCGAAACAAGAACGTTGTTATTCACAACAACAGTCTTGTTTTGGGCGTTATGACTGGATGACCCACCGAGTACTGATGAGTGCTCGTGAGCTAATCTGTACTTGGTCATTTGTACCAGAAATTAGGAATTTTCGAAGAATTATAGTGTCCCCGCTGCTTTTGTTTCAGACGTAAATTAAGCATTTTCAGGTACCCATTTTGAAATATCGTAATAACTACTAATATTCAGGAAAAAATAATTAAAGTTCAAAAATAAAGAAAAAACGACCCGGATATGTAAATTGTGCGCACACATTCTTATACATGCGGACCTTAAATTATAAATTTTACGTATCTGGCCGTCATCACGTTCAAAACGTTCTTTAAAACGTTGATTTGGATACAAGTTAGGCACACATATTTGCTACAACATGCTTCATTATCTTTTTCTCTATGCAACTCGCCATAAGTTCCTGTTGCAGTAA
Organism: Limnoperna fortunei; assembly: GCA_944474755.1. Lineage (NCBI taxonomy): Eukaryota > Metazoa > Mollusca > Bivalvia > Mytilida > Modiolidae > Limnoperna > Limnoperna fortunei. The sequence goes on from OX104120.1 coordinate 58,947,645, forward strand.
AATGTGCCGTCCGGTTTCCAGAATTTATTGTTTGTTTGTAAACTAAAATGCAGCACACCCGGATGTTTAAACACTCATTCAATCCATCAACCTACTTGTATATTAAATGCACTCCTGATCACCACCCCACCATCACGTCGTGCATTTTAATTTGCAGTAATATTGTACTCTATTGGATTCCAGAGACGACAGCGCATTGTTTAATGTTAAATAACTACATCTTCCGAAGTTAGTATGACTACATTGTATCTACATCTTCACTTTTCTTGTTTAACAAAATTCGACTTAGATTTATAATGAACTGTCAACCTTTTCTGTCAACCCATGTCTATGTATCCCCGCAGAATTTTGTTTAGTGTATTTATAAAATGTCTGCAGAAATTAATGATTAAACTGTATACCATAGACTTGTTTTATTGTTAACCGTTCTCAGTATGTCCAAGAAAATTAGCTGGAAGCAAATATCTATTGATGAACTACATGTACACTGAGCATTATTTTTATGGTTATTAAACCACCATTTTATTGAAACTTTATTTTAGATGCGCATTACTTTTACTGGTACAATTGGTTTTCATTGCGGTGACTGGCAGGCGCCATTCAAGTAAACTTCAAACTAAAAGCCTTATAATCGCCGCCATATAAGCTTCAGCCATAGTTAAACTTGGGATTCATTTGTTTGGTTATAATGTTATAATATATAATTGTTCTATTGTTATTTTTCAAAATCTAGAATTTCGCCTTGCTGCTAAATTATGATTGTTTTAGATACGCTCATTTTAGGTTGTCTTAAAATTGCTAAACACAGTTCTGAATTTGTTAAGATTCTATGTCCTTGAATAATTGGTGAAATATTCTGATGATTTTTTTATACTATGTTGCCATGACGACGTCCAGAAGGGACAATTTTTTTTATGTGTGGTGCAGATATTGTGACACTGTTGTTTGATTGGTGGATTTTCCCATTGTTATATTGGGTCCAATTTTTATATATATTTGAAAATATTACGGATGAACTTACTGTTGCAAAACACAGATATATTTTGTGTGAACTCAGGCAGATATCTGCTAAAAGTCCCATTGTATATACATCAAGACTTTTATATTAGATTAGTCTAATTAGCATTTTGTGTATATCCCTTGATTTGAATATCAGATCTAAAATTGTGTAAACTACAAATTTAAAAAATTGTAGTCGGTTTTATTTGCTTGCTCTTGGTCTTGATTATCTTACACTTTCAATTCATGACATTTTTTAAATCTTTTTTAAAATGTGTGGTGCAAGAATTGTATACCTGGGAAATATTCAATTTACCTTTATGATTCTGTAACAGTTTTATGCAAAGCCAATAATATTTAGATAGAAAGCAAGGGATACACATAACATGCGCCAAAATCTACATGGCTGACAAGATTGTGTACAGTTTGAATAGTATTCTGTTAGTTTAAAAAAAATCGTTAAATTTGTTATATATATTATAATTATATTAAAGTTAGAAATATTAATTTTATGTTGTAACATTTCTCAGAGCTGCCATAGATTTACTTGCTAAGAGATGTGTATTTATACAAAGTTATTCAACAATCCAATTCTCATTTCTCATGTTGTAGATTTTTTTCCAAGATATAAGTGTTCGTTCAATGGTAAAGAATTTGAATAGAAAACAAAAAGAGGAGAGGGGCAGTACAGGCACCTATCTTTTTGTATCTGATACCTCAGTCTCCGATTTTCAGGTTTACAGTTTACAAATCTTTGATATATTGATTCACTTTTTCCTTTATTATTTATTATTGTATAATATCTATGTACAAAGGAGGACAACTCTTACATTTTGCAGACAATTAGAAAGCTTCAGTCATTAATTAGCTGAATTTATACTGTAGAGGTTAATAAATAGGAGATTCGTGTTGCTTTGAAAGTATTTGTGGTCTTTGCAAATTTTCCATCAGAGCTTGGAAATTTCAATTTAGACACCACAATTGGTCTAGTTACATGTGTATTTATATTCCATATTCAAACAAAATTCCTACTCAAATACACTGTAGTATCTTAGCAACCATTAGTTACCATAACATTCATTTTTGTTTATCTATTTTATTAGATATTTTGCGTTCTCCCAGTTACCGTTTTGTCTCATGTGTTTAAAAATCTGAAAAGTCAGCAATTTCTATTTTATGACAAAAAGGAAAAAGTTAGTAGATTTATACAGTGTTATGGTCATATTTATTGTATATCTACAATTTTTCTAATTGGTTCACACCGAGAATTACTTATGTGTTTTCAGTATGAATTCAAGAAGAACACACTTAAAAATTTACATGTTTATTAAGGTAATTAACAAATTAGTTTTTTCTAGTAAAAAATTTAAATAATACATTTATCATATTTAGCAATACATTAATGTCCCTGTTAGATTGGCAAGAATAGTGCATCATGGTATTTTACAAGCGATCATCATTTTTTACGGAACTTTTGTCTGTAATCCTTAATATTGTGAGGTTTTACTAAACGTTTGTATAGAAACTCTAACAAATTTGATATATACAAATACTTGGCTTGCATATTTAATCCTCAAGGCCTCTACATATAAACTTTTTGCTAGTCAATCTAGATTTTTCCGACAGATACCCATCCAAGATCATTTAATAACTTTGCTGACAGGAAATGATGAGAAAGGTAGACAACTCTTTGAATGAAATCAGCAAAATCATTTGATGACCAAAGTTTGGGTTTACCATTATTCTATATATTACAATGTAATGGGGTGTTCTATTTTAAGTCTGTCACATGATCAATATTTTGATCTTGTCTTTTCTGGTGCCATTTTGTATTGAACCAGTTGCAAACTTGACAGTTATTGCTGATACTAATTATTTGTTTTGCAAATTAGCTACAAAACAATTGTTAACAGTTACTTTGATTTTGTATGTCACATCAGATTATTATTAAATAATTAATAAACTTTGTTTTAATTTACACGATAGTTTTTGTTTGTTTATTTTAATACAAACATGTTGACATTTCTTCAAAATCAAATATGTAAGAGGAGATAAATCAACACAAATCTTACAATATTACAATTCAATTAATCACCAAGAGACATAACACAAAATCATTAAAAAAAAACAATGACAAGGGCATACAATATTTGTGATGAATAGTCAATCATGTGGCAACAGGGTTGAACAGGACTGTACCAAATGAAGGATCTTAAAATCTCATTGCCTAACATGAACCATACAGGCCTAAAGGTTCCCTTTTGGGACCATTCTATTCTTGATATATGTTATAACAGACAACTTGATTAAGCCAGACTGTTCGAGGTCATACTCTGAGGATAACTTTTAGTTAATGAACCAAGAGATTAATATGGAGTTAAAAGCTGTAACACATCATATTAATTAATTATTGTCAACACAGGGCCATTATGAAAATAAAAAATCAAAATGGCCAATATGTTTTAAGGTTAAAAACACTCCAAAAATATTTGTAATAAATTTAATTTAGTTATACTTTATTATTGTATGATTTGTATGGCATAAAACAATAATCGGGTGATTATTTTTTAATTAAATAACTAATTTCAATTAAAATCACGGTTACAAACTTCTAGGTATTTGTATAGTAACTTGGTTAACAAAAGTTAAGAAGTTAGTGATTTTATAATGGCCCTTCTAAATGTCTTTGGCCTGTAATAATGGCCACAGAAGCCTGTACTGTTCCTCGGCATTTCATCATTCATTACAGCCTCCCTCTGCCATTATTACACACATCAAACAAATAATGGGGCTATTATGAAAACACATATTAATCAATACTATACTAAGAAACACAAAATTGTCAAAAATAATACATGTAACAAAATTTTCTACTATTTAATTATATATAAGACAAATATATACAGAAAATGCAGAAAAACTATAATTAATATTGAAACAAATATTTAATGCCTAATGAATAATCCAAAAATATAATCCAAATGTGTTGCTGGGTACCTGATTTTGACATGCTTCATTTTGCCGTACTATATTTGTCGACAGGCTGTGCCTTGTTACTTATCCACCCTATGTACCTGGTTACTTGTCCACACTGCATATGGTTACATGTTGCATGGTACTTGTCCTCATGGCATCTGGTTACTTGTCCAAACACTGTACCAGGCTACTGGTCTGCACTGCATCTGGTTACATATTAACATACTGTGCCAGCTCATGTGTCCATGCTATGCGTCTGTTTGCTTGTTAACAGACTGTGTCTGGTTACTTTTTTACACATTGAACCTGGTTATTTTCTACACTGCTTCTGGTTACATGTTAACAGACTGTGCATGGTTACTTGTCCACATGGCATCTGGCTATGGCTATTGGCTACTTGATAACATACTGCAACTGGTTACCTGTTAACATACTGCATGGTTACTATGCATCTGGCTAATTGCTACTTGATAACAGACTACATGTTTACTTGTCCACACTACCTGTTAACAGACTGTGCCTGGGTACTTGTCCACACTTATAAATCTGGCTACTGGCTACTTGATAACAAACTATACCTGGCTACTTGTCCACAATGCAACTGGTTACTTGTTAACAGAGTGTGCCTGGTTGTTGTGCACATTGGTTGACAGACTACCTGGTTATTTGTCCACACTATGCATCTGGTTACTTGTTAAAATACTGTACCTGGTTACTTGTTCTCAAATTCACCTGGTTCCTTGTTAACAAATTTTACCTGGTTACTTGTCCACACTGCATCTAATTACTTGTTAACAGACTTTAACTGCCTAGTTTTCCACTCTGCATCTGGTTACTTGTTAATAGTCTGTACCTGCTTACTTATCCACAATATGCGCCTGGTTCCTTGTTAACAAATTGTAGCTGGTTACTTATTAACACTGCATCTGGTTACTTGTTAACAGAATGTACCTTGTTACTTGTCCACACTGCATCTGGTTACTTGTTAGCAGAGTGTACCTGGTTACTTGTCCAGACTGCATCTGATTACTTTTAAACAGACTATGTCTAGTTATTTGTCCACAATATACATCTGGTTATTTGTCAACACTGCATCTGGTTACTTGTTAACTGAATGTTCCTAGTTACATCTCCAGACTGCATCTGATTACTTTTAAACAGACTATGTCTAGTTATTTGTCCACAATATACATCTGGTTACGTGTTAATAGAAGGCCTGACTACTTGTCCACAATGCATCTGGTTACGTGTTAACAGAATGTGTCTGGTTATTTGTCCACACTTCGAATCTGGTTAAATTTCAACAGACTGACTTGTTACTTTTCCATACTGTGCATCTTGTTACTTTTAAGAGACTGTGACTGGTTACTTGTTCTCACTATTCATCTGGTTACTCGTTAACAAACTGCGTTTGGTTACTTGACCACACTGTGTATCTGGTTTACTTGTTAAACTGTGACTGGTTACCTAACCACACTTTGCATCTTGCTACTTAACAAACTGTGCTTTGTTAAATGACCACAGTATGCATCTGAATACTTGTTTATGGACTGCCTGGCTAATTGACCACACTATTAATCTGGTTACTTGATAATAGACTGCCGGTTACTTGAGGACACGATGCTTCCAATTAAGTTGTGCCTGGTTACTTGACCACAGTATGCATCTGGATAGTTCTCAATAGACTGCCTTGTTACCTGATCACACTATCCATCTGGTTACTTCTTAATAAACTGCGCCTGGTTACTTGCTTACACAATCCATATGGTTAATTGCTAACAGACTGCACATGGCTACTTGTCAACACTATGGATATGATGGATCTGGTTCCATGTTAACATACTGTGCCTGGTTACCTAACTACAATATGCTTCTGGATTCCTGTTGGCAGACAGTCTGGTTGCTTAACTACACTATGCATCTGGTTCCCTGTTAATAGACTGTGCCTAGTTACTTGACCACACTATGCAATCTGACAGACGATGTCATGGTAGAAACTGGAGTTGCATACCGATCCGGAGGACCTGGATTATCTACGGTATATATTGAGGTGTTTTTTTTTTGGGGGGGGGGGTTGTCTGTCCATGCTTATTGTTTAATGAATACGAATCGGTATCTTCGATTCTTTTTTCTTAATTTGTTCCCATGATTAGAATGTATTCAACTTGTTATCATAATTTGTACGGAGTTCGCGCAATTGTTTCTTTTTGTTTTAATGGTTTTGTAAATTATTAATCATATACTTTGGCCTTGAAATATCCTCTTGGCATTCTACGATTTTGTTTCATTTCTACACAGCATACACACATATATAAATAGAAAAACACTCTGGGAAATTAAAACTAGTAGTCTTATTTCAATTAATTTAATATAAAAATCATTGAGTTCTTTATACTTTAGCAATATTTACCTTTACAAATTAAAAATTTGTCCTGTAATTTGGTACATCAATATAAAATCAATTAAAGTCAGATATTTATGTTTGGTTTGAAGTGTTATTTATGTTATTTATGACTATAACTCATTCTATTCACGCATTTCTGTATATTATTTTTAATGAACTTAGTAAACTCCCCCCCCCCCGGCCAAAATTTCCCGCTTTTCATTTGAGTTGAAATACATGTTTTATTCAAGTTTAATTTCATAAAACAACAGTGAACATAAAGAAAAAAAATTATACTGCAAAAAGCACATGTTGTTAGAAATGTGTTGTTTTCGATCACCAGACATGCAAAAATTTAATCCAGTTAGATAATACAAAATATTAAAAACTCGTATGGTTTCCATGACATTCAGCAAACAATTACTGACATGGTCGATAAAATTCAGAAATTAAAAAAGACCGACATGCAAATTTGTCCATATTGCAAGAAAAAAGAAAAATGACTGATAAAGAAATAGAGCAATTCAGAATAAAAATCAATGCTCACCTTAATATATTGCAAGAGGGTATAATGACGAAATTGTATGAAGCGGAGTCAAAAGAGAGTAAGATGATTTGTCAGTTGCTGGATTCTATAGAAAAGAACGAGAAGGAGGACATAGGGTACCAGAAAAATAAGACCTTCAGGCATTCCTTGCCATGAAACAAATTGAACGACATATGGCAGAGAAAGATAAATATTTCACCGCACTTGTAAAAAATAACAAATTTAAGCGGGTAAGTTTGTCGTGCAAAATGAATGATTCCTTACAAAATATCTTCAAAGAAATTTAAAAATTTGGGGAATTAATTGGTAATACTAGTTCTTGGGAGTTAGAGATTGTGAGAAAAAAAAATGAAATACAAATTGTGATTTCACTCGCTCAATCAAAATCAATCGACAATATATCAGCTACTTTACAAGTGACTATAGATACAAACTTAAATAGTGTCTGAGGTTGTGCGCTGTTGCCAAATGGTAGAATGGTATTTTCATGTATCCGTACAAAACGTGTCCTAGGATTTAAAAAAGATACTTCTCATTATCAAGACTTTGACATCAGTTTAGAACCAAACGCTGCCGTTAATAAACATATATCTATGACAACAACATTATTACTGTTACTAGAGGAAGTAATAAATCAGTATAATTGATGTAGAAAAGAAGAAAGTCAAAGAAACTATTCCAGTGAGATCTATTAATACAGGCATAGTAAGCAGGTACAACACATTGATTTACTGTGCATGGGACCGTGGTAAACAGATGATAAACTTGTCTGACAAATCCGTTCGTAACATCGTTGCGTATATTACTACCTTTGGAAACAAACTTAGCACAAACTATCTACCTCATAACTTCACATGGTGTGATCTCCATGTTACAATACAATGGGAATTCAATGATACAACTTTTCTGAGTGTCTTTAAATGTTATGAATCAACCAACTGCGGAAAACTAATCCGGGACATATTGAAAAATATGAAATTATTTGTTATGACAATCAATTACTGCATCATATTAACATTTGAATTGTTACAATGTCATGGTACTTTTCGTTATTTTGTAGCGATATATTTTCCTCAGGAAATATATACAAATCAAAATATAAACGAATGTAACAACACATCTTCGCTGGAAAAGCGTTACGATCAGGTCCTAGGGTGAAGAGAGAAGGAATCTGATCATAGGGGGACCTGATCGTAGCACTTGGCTAGCGAAGATGGTACTTGGGTGAAGAGAGGGGGCTTGATCGTAACAGTTGGCTAGCGAAGTGGTCTCAGGGTGAAAAGAGGGGACCTGATCGTAAAATTTGGCTGGCGAGGATGGTAACAGCACTACATGTGGTTCGAGCCTAATAACATTTTTTAGGGTACACTACACAAAATGTTTTTAAGTGAGTAGGGGTGACCTGTTGGTTTGCTGATGATAAACTTACCTAAGTTAAACATTGTTTTTCACCCGAATTTCAATAATTACATTTGGCAGCAATGGATTATTTCTTTATTTTTTTTTCAGGAAAGATGTGTTTAGCATATTGCATCTGAAAATATTTAATTTTAATAATTTAAATCAAGATGAATAGATAACACGTGATTTAAACCGAAAACTGATTGAACCCCCAAAAATGAGGATGACATCAGATTATCTTATACTGTCAATTTAATATTAATAATAATATTACACGATATTACATTTGTATTTGTTTTTTTTTATATTGTTCTTTACTTTATTTGTTTGCTTTCCACCGCATGACTGTAAAACAGTAATAAAGTTATTATTTAGAAGATAAAGTGGATCGGTAAGAATTCTGTAACGAGAAACAGTTCTTAGGTGCTTTTTTATTTTATATTTTTTAGATGTTTCCTTTATATCCAGGGAGGAGTAGTTTAGCTATATTAAGGACGAGAACAAGTTGAAAAAAACAATAGAAAACAAGTCAGGCCAAACTTGTTAATGCCACTTTAAAAGTATAGAGTATGGGTATGGGCGGACATTTTAGCCTTTTGTAGCGGATACAACGAGCCTATTAAAATCTACTACAGAGTCTTAAGAGTGCAAGGAGCGTGGTACTATTCGAACACGTTACCCACTGTGGTTTACGATCAGGCTTTCCGTATAATGACCGGAAAGTCCTATCCGCTACCTGGGGACGCACTAGGCTGATATATTGATCAAGCAATGTGAACTAGCACAGTGTGGTCCAAGACTTAATTTGATTATGGTTTGTGTGTGTGTGGATTGATATCAACGTTCCTGTTAATTACTATCAATGTTTCTGATTTTCAGTTCTGCATTTGACAGCTGTTACCAAGTACGTGTACCACATAGTGGCCCAGGTCCCTCTGGTCCTCTGGTTGGATTGTAGCAATATTGACTTTAATATTCCTATAGAGTTAACCAGAGGTAAAGGTCAAGTGAGTTTTTTAGATCAAAATATGCCTGTTGTCTGTCATCAGTGTCGTTGCCAATTTTTCGTATTTTCATCTCTTTTGCTTGAAATATTGGGCCAATTTCAAGTGCTCGACCCACAGGCAGCCCAGCGCGTCCCCGGGTGGCGGATAGGGGAGACCCTCTCGTCGGGGGTTGTCAGGTCATAATACGGAAAGCCTAACCACGAACCATTGTGGTTAACGTGTTAGGATAGTTCCACGCTTCTTGCACGATAAATATCCCTTTTGTAGATTTCGAAAAAGAGTAGGCTCATTGTAGCCGCTACAAAAGGCTAATTCTCCTACCCTACCCAATACTCCGCACTTTTCCAGTGGCGTTAAAATGTGTTCCTTGGGTCCCATCCCACGATTTTTTTTTCAATTGATGTATTGTTAACTTGTTCCCGTCCTGAATATAGCTGAAATAAAGCAAACATCGAATCAATCAATCAATCAATCAATCAATCAGGCACAAAGTACTAGTATCCCTGAGTAAAAGAATTCAGATTGATTGATTGATTGAATGTTTACTTAAAGTCTCGTGCAATATTTCACCTGCATTTAAGGCAGGAAAAAGTGAACAAACATTTAATAAATTGTAGGGCATATGAGGCAAAAGTTTGACTGTCACTGGAGAATGAAGACTTTTGTAGAAACTACAATGAGCCTACTCTTTTAAAATCTACACAAAGGGTCTTTATCATGCAAGGAGCGTGGCATTCTCTTAACATGTTTATTACTTTGGTCAACACTACTGACAACCTTTTAACATTAGGCATACGGATCTGCAGGTCTGTGCTGTGGGTCAAGCACTGTAAACCCTCCAATTATGATCCCAGTTGTTTAAATAAATGGCATGTTACCTCGTCAAAGAGAAGATAATTAAGAATAAGATAAAAAAAAATGATGTCAACATTTTAATTTCTTCTTTTAGAAACTATTGTCCTAATTACAATCAAATTTGGCAAAAATATCATTTGTTGAAGAGAATTCAAGTGATATAACTGGGCCAACGTTAATTATACTATAAGTTTTCTGAAAATATACATTTGTGTGCATATTTTATATTCACATGTTCCTATCGAAGGTCAGAGGTTTATCTAAGAACTCCGTCCTCCTCCCCCAAATCAAAGCTGGACGAAGGTTGGTACAAGTGACGTTAAACACCATTCAAATAAAGAAACATACATTGCATGATGAACTTTCCTAAGTTTAAATATTTAAACATAGCTTTCCTCATTTAGGGTTCGGTATTATATTAATTCCATAACAATTACTTGTTTCAATAACATTTTCTGCAAATATCGTGGGAGGGTTTCCAGTGATCGACTCATAAAGCAGCCCAGCGCGTCCCCGGGATGCGGATAGGATAGATCCCCTCGCTGGGGGGATGTCAGCTCTTAATATGGAAAGCCTGGTCGCGGACCGTAGTTTCTACCGTGTTTGCTGATTGCCATGCTTCTTGCACGATAAAGACCTATTTTTTGTATATTTCGAAAAAGAGAAGGTTCATTGTAGCGCGACATAAGGTTCAATTTCGGCCTCTACCCAATACTCCAAACATTCCAGTTGCGGTCAAAATTGTGTTCCTGGTGTCCCACTTGTTCTCGGTCTGAATATAGCTGAAATACTGCTCACTGGACGTAATCAATCAATTAATCAATTCAATTACATTTTAATCAATTTATAGAATCTAAATGTATCAAATAATAAGAGATTAATATGCAATATTAGTGAAATTCAATTAAATAATATATCCAAACCATGGATTATTATGGTAAATTTTACCATTTTTTTCATTTTCCCCTGTTTGTGGCTTCGGCTAGACAGTTACACTCACAGGGGAGTGTTCTTATGTATACCTTAATTTGAATGCGATATTACAGTTTACAGATTAATCTTATAACATCTTCTAATATCCAGTACATATTGGTCCCTTTCAACAGATTCTATTAAATCTTGACAAATCTGCATTAATAAAACAATAAATTAGACTGAACTGCAACATACAACAAATAGTTTTAAATTTTGTAATTTTACTCAGATTTGATATTTGAAATTTACAATCGGGCTGAATAAAAACCTCGTGTACAAAACTACATCACCTTTCAGTAATGTTCTTGATGTGATCAATCAATTTTATCATATGTACCAGTTGGATACACTGCAAGATAAAAGAACTTTTTGGAAGCCGGTCACATGATATGCTACTCATATTTTGTTTTAAAAGGGGCATCATACACCAATTAAATACAGCTGATAAAGTGTCAGGAGCATTTTGATTTAATCGCAATTCAGTAATCTCATATTTCAAAAGAGTTTCTAACAGAAAGAGGTGTAAAGATTGAAGAGAGGTAAGAGAATATAAGTAGGGAGGGATAGAGGATCAAAGCGGAGGGGAGAAGGGAGAAAATAGACAATTTCCCCTTAAAGCCCCCTCAGGTATATTTGTTTTCACAATTTACATTGGAAAAATATAGAGCTCATCAGACCAGATGATAAATGAGAAAACGATAAGTCATTGAAAGACAAAACCATGTTTAAAAAAAAATGAGGGGACAAACAAAATAAACAAATGTTCAAAACGAAATCCAAAAATTGAAAAACACGAACCTAAAAACCAAGAATGACTCCAGGTTTACCGAATGTGTAAGCAACCGTTACATTATTCGGGTTGTAAAATACGGTAACCGGTCATTTCCGTGGAATAGGGGGCGGGGTATTCATAATACAGTTAGGAGTGAAAGTGGTAAAAGCAAAAGGAACACATCAATGGTCATTTGTAACAAAGTGTCATTAAAAGGCGGAGAAAAATGTGTTTTTTGACTGGGTCGAAATAATATTCACTTTTACGTAGTTTTTTACTCGTGACCGTAATTATGTTTCATGATTAGTCGAAAACCTATAGGACCGGGTTTTCGCCTGTTTGGTAAATTAGATGAACACTATGATTATTACTCTGTTCAGATCAATTTGATTTCTTATACAAGTATAACTCTGTTATTAAAAAAAAACTATCGTACCGGGACCTTACAGTAATCAGATGTTTATAATTAGTATCAAGTAAATGAAAAACAAATCTTATTGCTATTAGAAGACAACTGAGTTTTTTTTAAAAGAGGGTAAAATCCATTAATCCATTCCAACACGTATTAAAATTAGTTGCGTTTGACACAGTTTTTTATTATATCTGACAAAAGGAAACTTTAACTAAGATGTTTTTTTCTGAGAATATTTATAATTCTTGGTGTTCTGAGTATATTTATAATTCTGGTTGTTGTTCTGAGTATATTTATAATTCTGGTCGAAAACCTAGGGAAATATTAAATTAGATTGGCAGATTGTAGGTGCCACTTGACCTTCATCTTTAGATCTTTCAATGACACTATTTAACAACATTTTGTAATCAATTCCATCTCTGCACTTTAATAAGCAGAAACATTTGACCCACGTGGAAGAAATGACGTCAACATAATAAAATCTGGATGACAAAATACACAACATAACGATTACGTCATTACTATGCATCCTGGATGACAGCATTAATCATTATGCAACTTGGAACACAAATTTATTTGTGTGTTGGTTGTGTATAATAAGAATTTAAGATACAACTGAAATGATGGCATCTATTTCCTTGTAGTTTATATATACTAATGCCGTAACATTTAATGTTAAGAGTTACATTTACAGTCATGTAATTACTGTTTAATGTGTTTTTATGTTTCGAATCATATCTAACAAATGTCAGGTCGACAAACATGTTTTGCAGATTTGGAAATCAATGAGTTATTTACCTCACTGTGGCAGATCAACAAGTTATTTCCCTCTCTGTAACTTTCTAGTGTAATTTATCGATTTAAATAATTATACGAAATTGTCTTATCATTAATTAGATATTATTTTTATTATATTGCCTCCCTTGTCTGCTTATATTTTCAAAATGCCATGTTCGTCATATCTTGTTTGTACATGTATATATCTTGCTATTCTTTGATAAGGAATCTTGAATCAAGAATCTGTCTTAACCGTTGTTATTAATAAAACTTGTATTTAATTTTCTTCATAACATTGAATTTTAAACACATAATATATATATTTTTTAACTTTCCGTTTTTTCTTATTTAACTATGCTTTAAAAAGCATACACTTGATCTTTTTTCTTATATACCAAGCTATTTGGTACAATGATTTTTCTTTGGTCCGTTTAAAAGTGGTTCCAATGATAACAAAACAGGTCTGATACAAATGAAACAATGTTGTTTTCAAACTTTTTGAATCCAAAATTATCTAGTTGTATGAGTATTTTGACAGAAGGTGGCAAGCACATAGGATAACTTGTACCATGAACATGTCGAAACGTAATATTTAGTATGGCAAGCTTTTGTACGTTCTAAAAAACATAAATTAAATAGACCAAACATGCACATTGTACATCATGTTGATACGACCCATTTTAGGTAGGCATGTGATGCTTGCAGAAAAGTTTTTTATTCAATGTTTTCCAGCTGTGTTAATTAGTACTAGTAGATATGCATATGTCTTAGTACAAGAGTTCTTTATTCCGTAGCCAAAATAACGTTTTCGGATTCGGTGACATGTCTGCCAAAATAAGCTGTATTAAACATATTTTTTCTTTGCGATTGAAATGCCCATTCAACTACGTTAGACGTTCATTTTGAGGGTAAGTACAGTAAATCATACATGTGAACATATAACAGTCAATGACTTAGATGATTATATTGTTTATTATGAGTGTTGCATTCATTCTGTTTGGTACATTAGATGAACACTTTGATAATTACTCTGTTCAAGTCAAGTTGATTTCTTATACAAGTATAACGCTGTTATGAAAAACAAGAAAACTATTATACTGGGAACTTACAATGACCAGATGTTCATAATTAGTATCGAGTAAAAGAAAAAAAGTTACTGCTATTAGAAAACTAATGAGGTTTTTTCTAAAAGAAGGGTGAAACCCATTAATCCATTCGAACACGTATTGAATTCAGCTGTGTTTAACACAGTAATTATTATATCAGACAAAAGGAAACTTAACTAAGATGGTTTGTTTGCTGTTTATATTTGTAATTCTGGTTATTGTGAGCATATTTATAATTCTGGGGAGAACATAGTGAAATATTTAATTAGATTGACAGAGCATGACAATCTTGTAGGTCTTACTCTTACTTGTATCTTTAGATCAGTGGCTACAAAAGGACATTTTATATATAGCTACTGACATGTTGCTTAAAAATGAAGAGTTGTCCACAATTGTTAAAATGTATCTTTTTACAAACGTGTTTTTATTTTGACACACAAAAATGTCTCTTTTTATTAAGAAATGTATTTAATGTTATTAAAACTACCAGTTATGATTTACTCGGGTATGCATTTCAATATACGTGCTATAAATCCTTACATACCAATCTGTTATCTGCCTTAAAGGATGGCAATATTTATTTTCAATGACACAATTTAACAATTGACCCCCATTTTTTTGCAAGAAATATGGTAAACAGAATACAATCTAGATGACAAAGGTAACACGACATAACGATTACGTCATTACTATGCATCCTGGATAAGGATAATTCAACAGAGAACACAAATTTATTTTTGTGTTGTTGTATAAAAGAAGAATTTAAGATACAATTTAAATAATGAGATCTATTTCCACGTAGTTTATATATACATTTTGTATATTAATTTTGTCACATTTAAAGTTAATAGTTACATTTACAGCCATATGATTACTGTTTAATGTGTGTTTTTATGTAGATCAATGAGTTATCTCCCTCTCTGTAAGTTTCTGTTGCAAATATGCAATTTTTTTCATTAATAAGACAGTATTTTTTAAAATTATATCTGCTAATATTTTCAAATTTTCATGTGCTTCATATCTTGTTTGTACATGATTATATCTTGTTATTGTTTAGATTTGCAGTCCATATTGGGACTTGAATTAATAAAGAATCTTGAATCTTGAATCTCTCTTGACAGTATTTATTAAAATGTTTTTAATTTTCTGCATAATTTTGAATTTTAAACACAAGATATTTATTTTAATGTTTGTTTTAATTTTTCTTATTTAACTATGCTTTACAGTTTATAGAGAATACTTAATTTTTTTTAATATACTAAGCTATTTGGTACAAGTATGTGTCTTTGGTCCATCTAAAAGTTATTCAAATGATAACAAAACAGGTCTGAAAGAAAAGAAACAATGTTGTTTTCCAACTATGTGAATCCAAAATTATCTAGCTCCAAGAGTATTTTGAGAGCAAGTGACAAGCACATAGGGCAACCTTTACCATTAGTCGACGTTGAAATGAATATGTCAAAACGTAATACATTGTACTTATTATAACACGCGTTTAAGCGTTCTAATAATACATGAACTAAATAGACGAACATAAAAATTGTACATCTTGTTTATACGACTCATTTTAGGTAGGCAAGCAATGCTTGCAGATATTTTTTTTAATTAAGAGACATCCTGCTGTGTTAATTAGTACTTGTAAATATGCATATGTCTTAGTACAAGAGTTCTTTACTTCGTGTCGAAAATAATGTGTTTGTATTCGGTGACATGTCTGCAATAATATGTTGTATTAAACATAAAAATTTAATTTTTCTTTGCGATTAAAATGCCCATCCCCATAACAAAATAAAGTAATAAATTATCTGTTTCAATATATGTATACATCCTTCGTACGACGTTTCACTGTCCCGTAAACTCTTAAAAAGTATTAAAAAATTTCCTTATTCCTAAGTGCCTTTGTTCATGTTTTACATTGACCAAGAAACACGGTAAATGATTTCTTTAATATCAACAAAGTTAGACGTGCATTTTGATGGTAAGTACAGAAAATCGTACATCTGAATACATAACAGTCAGGGACTTGGATGATTATATTGTTAACTATGAGTGTTAGATTTATTGTGTTTGATATTACACTGATTATTACTCTGTTCAGATCAAGTTTTATTCTCATACAATTATAACGTTATAATGTTATAAAAAGACGAAAATTATTGTACTGGGACCTTACAGTGATCAGATGTTCATAATTAGTATCAAGTAAAGAAAGAAAACTGTTATCGCTATTAGAAGACAAATGAGGTTTTTTGCCGGATTACGATGTGAAAGATCCCGGCGGTAAAACAGGATTACCTTCTGTATTAAGTCGCAGTCGAACACATCGTGCCCACGCCACAGTAAGGCCGAACCAGCAACCTCAGTGTCGACATGTGATCAATAGTATAGCTGCTAACTACTTTAACCACTCTGTCACCGAGAATCATTGGAAGTAGTGTCTTTAAAAAAACATCAAATTTTCTCCGTGTACTCCTACTTCCTCCCCCAATAAAAACTGAACGCCACGAAAATAGCTGACAAAGTGCTGAAAGTGGCGGTAAACACTAAACAAACACACAAAACCAATGCGAGACGTGTTAATCATTGAAAGTAGTGTCTATAAACAATCAGCATCATGTTCTAGCATCTTTCTTGAGATCCAAATACCAATACACACGTCAAAATGTAAAAGGGAGGGGGAAACAAACAAATACAAAAAGGTAAGCAGATTATATCTCCCAATTACTGCCTGGCAAATGTAACCCTTCATCATAATTCAATTGTCCCAGACCTTTTTGAGGATATAAAGAAGGTAGCAAAGAACTTTCCCGATTGTAACCTCCTCGCGAAAACCGCGATAGCTTATATCACGCGAATTTACTTTATTTACAGTATAAGTGAGTTAAAGAAACAATTTAACAGGCAAAAATATCAGCACGTTTAAACAATTTTAACAAGAATTTTAATGAATGGCGTAATAACACGCATGCGACTAGTTCCGGTCAAAGTGGGTTTAAAGCGGAATTCCTGATTATTTTAAGAAATTTAAAAATAGCCGTGCAATATCATGTTTTGTAAATATAACCATGCAACTTCACACTAATATCAGCTGTTCTCAAAGAACTTTTCCAACTATAGCATGTAACATAAAGCGATATACAATATTCACTCATTGTGGAACCTATAGAAAGTCCGACTGAATTTAGGCCAATTCTGACAAATTTCACTAGTCAAGTAAAAGTCAAGAACAATTCAATATAAAAACTAATAAGTTGAGACTTTGAATGTTTTTAGAGAAATTGTGTATAAACTGTGATGCATGGTGCACCATATGGAAAAATACACACCAAGAGCACTAATAGCGTCAGCAGTTCCAAGTAGTCTCTAGAGATTATAATAGGCTGTTGTTTTCATAAGTGTCTCAAGAGGTTTTTTAATATAAAAACTTTACAATTTTACAACAAAAAAGCTCTGTTCGCCTTTAAAAAAATGGTGAGGTTTAATGCAAACACAATGCATCACTTACAATTGAACAGGGATGTCTGAATTTGTAAACAAGGAAGAACTTGAACACAATTGCATTTAAAAAAACATATTTCAAAAGCTGCATTGTAATATAAAACTTACTCATCGAGTTAGCCATTAACGACCATAACTGAGTCGCTGTCAAATTACATACTCGTGTTGGTTCTGATGCAAGGACTGGCATTAAACTTGAAGGGTTTTTAGCGCTAGAACCAGGGGTATGCTCAGCTCGTCGTCAGGGTTGTAGATAGGCTAGGCATTACTCTTGTTGGAACTTTCAGGGAATAATAGGGAACAAATGCAGTCGTAACATAAACGACTGGACATGTAAAAACGCAAATCTAAAACTTTTTAGGAGTTGTAATAATTCGTAAAAGAAGTGTAAAATTTTGGTCGTAACAACCGTGACTATACATGGTTGAATGTATAGCTATTGCTATTTTACAATACATCAAAAAAATTATTAGAAAATTGCTAAAACGGCAAAAATTAAAATGAAGAAAAGTTTTTTAACAGTTTTAGTGGAAGAAACAACTTACCAAAATACAGCTTCTTTTGTTGATTTGTACAAAAATTTAGATTTATGAGTACGTCATAATACTTATGATAATGTAATATTAAACGCATGGCATACACAATTTGTGGCAGCCAACACTTATGCCAAATGTCAGGAAAATAAGTTTTGGAGGTCCATTAGACCTCATCTTGGTTTCTTGTTACACTTTGCAACGCGCCTTCTGGCAAAATCATAGTTCAAATCTGAATTTCCAATTATTAGAGTATCGTTTTTACTCAAAGGACGGGTGTAGGTTTTTTCATCTAAAAATAAAAAAGCACTATATTTTATTGACACTTTCTTTATTCGTTATAGGTCTCAAACCCCAAAATATAATTATCGCACACTAAAAATCGCACCAAACGAACGCTACGTCTAAATAATTTATGTTCAATCTTACAAATTGTCAATTAATCGCAAAAAGGTCTTGATGGACGACTGAATGATGAAGGTTACCTATCTACTATTGATTATGTAACTGTTAACACTGAGGTTGCGTGTTAGAGACTTACTGAGGGCAGTGTGTGTTCGACTCCAGACTTAATTGATACGGATTGCCATTTTCTTCTTTTTGCATGTGAGTAGTTTCACTGAGTATTTCGGCTTGCTCCTGAATAACAACTGGATGCCATAAAATAGCAGACAATTGCTGCAAGTGGCGTTAAACCACTAGCAAAAAGCGAAATACAAATTATTCTTCGTAAGCTTTTTTGATTCTTTATTTTCTTCGGAAACTAATTGTATAATTTTTACATCTGGTTTTGAACTTTTCACATCTATTTGCGTATTTAAAAATAACTTTTGCACTCTTATTTCAAGAGCAGCATTCTTTGCTCCTAAGACTAAGGTACCGTCATCAATGTTTATGTGGTCAATCACACGGTTTCACTGCCTTACTGATTTAATAATAAATATTTTATCAATAGGTAATGGACTTGTACCGTGAAGACGAACGAATAATAGAAATAAATTAAATTTAGCAAGAAGGCTGGTAAGACAAGTTATTTATATAGTATACAAAAAGATTAGAAAAAGGAGCACTATCATGTTTTGTTTTGCTTCAATTTAAAGATGTATTCTAGATTCACGTGTTTTATTGTTGTTCTTTTACCACTAACGGACCTTGAAATTCTTATCTGAAGAATATCTCAACCGGCTAAAATTAGGTAACATGCTGTCTCATTTATTAGGAAAAAAGCTTCGAAAAATAATGTTGTTCATTCTTATGAAAATCACTAGGTTCAGGTAAACAGTAGCTGAGATATATATAACATGTTTTCCTACCGAAAGTCGGGGCTTTTATCCAGACACTCTGGCAATAAAAACTGGACAGCATACTTTATCTGAAAAATTGCCTAAGGTGGCGTTAAACATCACTCAAACAATATAATTTTGCCTGCTTTTAATTCGGCTATATAAAACTTTCGAGTCACGATAAATCGCAACAGTACTAAAATTACATAAAAAACAGGCTTAAACTGGAAAAAAACTAGGTTAATATTGGATTCCACTTGACTAATGTGCAAAGGAATCGAGTATTGACCTGGTTTTTACCAGTTTAAGCCTGTTTTTATAACTGTTCCAACATTACTATAAATTTCAATGTTAGTGGTCATTGAATCATCTGTAATTATAAAATATACTGTTAGAAAAATTTAAAGAATAAAATAATAGACTTTTTCAATATTTGAAATGTGATTAAACTGGAATTTCAGAAAATCAATATCAATAGGCAGTTTTAACAGTTAATAGTAAGGGTAACCAGCATTACAACAATTACAAAATGTAAGAATCTTGTTTTCTAAAGAAGGAAGATGAAATAAAACAATTACTGACCTTGATATACGGTTGCTATCAGGATTTCTCAGCACTCAAAAATGTATATTCACCTCGCCAAGTGACTTGGTGAATATTACATTTTTGGGGGGCTGATAAACCCTGATAGCTACCTATATCAAATTCATTATTTGTATATTTTCAAGACGTCCTGAAATATTACTTGCTGGACGTTAAACATCAATTAATCAATCAAAAACAAGTCCTAAAAAGTGTGTCTCGCTTGGTATATTGTGTTCGACCAAACGTGAAATATTGTGTGCAACCCTACAGAATTCAGCTAATAAAGAAATCAATCTGATAAAAAGATTTCATAAAAAGCTTGAGAGCGACTGTAAATCTGTTGTGGGTTGGATAAACGAACAGCCAAACAAATAATGTGTCAGTCAACTCTCTTTGGCTGGAAATAACAAATATTTAGCAATTTTAGAGACCAGTTGCTTTCCTTTTCATACAGATATTGAGGCGGCCGAGTGGTTAAGGTAGTTAAAAACAGATATTAATGTCAAAACATCACATATCGTTATAAGTGTAGCCATTGACCATTGACGACGTCGGTTTTTAAATTTTCTGTGGCTTTTTTATTCACAGTTTGACATTCATTGCGTGCGATGTCTTTAAACTTGTACCACTTTCTGAGTCAGCATAT
Organism: Limnoperna fortunei; assembly: GCA_944474755.1. NCBI lineage: Eukaryota > Metazoa > Mollusca > Bivalvia > Mytilida > Modiolidae > Limnoperna > Limnoperna fortunei. The sequence goes on from OX104120.1 coordinate 58,968,400, forward strand.
TGTGGGACCAGAAGAAGCGGTGAAAACGAGACGATTGATGTGCACGATATCAGATAGTTTAAAATATGATGACAAGTTCACCATAATAACAAGTGGAAGTATTGGAGAAGGACTAGACATGGAAGGTAGTGATTTGGATACAATGATGGTATTAAAAAAAATTATCGTACACGAAAACGCAAATAATATCAAACTTGACCTAAATAAATTTAACTTAATCATGGAAATGCATGACACGAAACCATGTTATACTAAACTACGAACCGTAGATTTTTATGATGGTATAGAAAAAATATTTGTACAAAGAGGCAATTCATGGTACATGTCCAGTGATCTTTTCAAACTCTTCTTCCTAAATACATCTATAGTACCTAATAAAATTCATGGACCATGTATATCTGACTTAGAGGAAAGTAGGGATGTGGCATACTGTTTACACAATCCACATTGGATACAAGCCGCTAAAAATTGGATAAGCAGGAGACTGATATCATGGCCGAGTAGTGACGTCAAATCAGATATAATAAACCATGGGGTACTACTTGTACCGATTGGCTGTAAAGGATCTGTTAATGAAACACTGGAATGGCGCATTTCATTTTCCGTTGCCGAGAAGCTGTTGATATACTCATTTAGTCATACACAATTACTGTGTTATGCTCTGACGAAAATATTACTTAAGGATGTAATAAACAGCAATATCAATTGTAAAAATCTACTTTGTTCATATTTTATCAAAACAATTATATTCTGGGTGTCCGAGGAAACACCAGTGACAGAATGGAGACCAGAGAATCTCATACAATGTTTCATGAGTTGTTTTAGAAGGTTGCTGTACTGTGTAGAATACTCAATGTGTCCTCATTACTTTATTCCAATCAATAATATGTTTGAAAATAAAATAGAAAAGCAGTCGCAGAAAATGTTACTAGAACATTTAAACACATTATTTAGTTTCGGTTGGCGCTGTTTGTTTTTCTCTGAACAATTAAACAATTTTTCGATCTATTCAAATGCATTTTCGAGAACATCAGAAAAAAAAATCGCACAATTTCGACAATTTAGCCTGTGTTATGATTTCTATAATATACGTAGGTGTAACCAAATTTTACCTGAATCGTACATACGATGTATTCGAATATTTAATATGTACAAGTCTTCCGTTATCAAATTGATGCACCTTACCTTCATGAGCGAAAGCTGTACAAGAAAGCAAAGTACTGCTATTCCTTCCGATATAAACAAAAAGATGTACTCTCAACGTCGGGAACTTGTGGCGTACCTTTTACAAAGTATACATTATGATGCTGTATCTGGTTGGATACATTTAGCGGCATTTTTCTACAAAACAAAACAGTACAGCAATGCTCTGTGTATACTGTCTTATGCAATGATGAAGTGCACACCAGAGAAAGTGTACAGACCGGGAGAATATCTATCACGAATTCAAATAAACTTCATCACATCCACAACAATGCAAGAACTTGGAAAATTGCGTGTTTTGAAACTTGTAGCCATGTTTAAGCTAATATTTTATCAAGATTCTGCATACCTTCTGCCAGAGGAATTGGCATTGGACTTTGTAAGATGCATGATTTTTCCCCCAGTTGCATTTGCTCATTTCCTTTGTTTTTTGTGCCATTATCATGTTAATGATATAGAACAGTGTTACACGTCTATCAGAGATTTACAGCTTACTATTGACGAAAAATATTTTATCGCGAATTCACACGAGTTAGAACAAAGCTACTACCTACTTGGAGTAGCTCTACAGTTAGTTAGACGGACAGATTTGGCTAAACGTGCTTTTACGAAGGCCATTCAATACAACCACTATCCTACGATAAGTGTAGCAGTTAGGCGACTTTCGATGATGCATGCTTTTGAAAAGGAATAAATGAGGATCCTTAATTATACTGTTTGACTCATTAATAATGTTGTTTGTTCCTTTTTCTTATCTAAAATTTTGCTGTAAGTATACACAAACTATTTGTTCCAACGACATGTCTATTATTGATAAGTATACCTTGTTTTCTGTAAATATTCGAGCAATGCGCATTGGTATTGGTCATATTTAACAAAATAAAGAACATTATTGTTGTTGACAAAATTGTTATAGATGTATGTGGGTTACCAGATTGTAATAATTAAATGGCAATCTCCAAATAAGTTACCATGCCAACGTCCCACGTCCAGCGTTTTGCTGAAAACCAAAACGAGAGTACATCACGTATCCCTCCTCGGGTACGCTATGGGTTGAACCCTTCGAATTTCTCAATGCAAAGAGACAGGGAAGGGACTGTTGCTGAAAATTAAATTGACATAAAAGAAACTGCATCGATTTAATTTATATTGTGATATTTAAAAATGTTTTCATTAGAAGTGTTGGTTGTTGTTAATAATATCTAGGGGTTAATAATAATAAATTTATTGTCATATAAACACATAAACATTGTTTGTTCCCCATGTGATCAAGTACATATAAACAAAGGATTAAAACACAACAAACGACAGATTAAAGAGTCTCATGGGCACAGTTACATGAAGTTTGTTAAACCCTAATTCCTACCCTGGACCTGACAATAATTCGTTGGATTAAAAATCAGTTAAATTCATAGTTTTACATATTCTTCTATTTTTCATTCTCTTAAACATTTTCCCTTTAAACCTTGATTTTTTAGGACACTTTAGTAGAAAGTGAATTTCACCATGTATTTGATTTTTAAAACAAAATTTAATATCGTCTACTAAGTAATTAATTAGGCGGTGATGACTGGCATACGTTATAAATTAGGCAGCCATGCCTGGCGTGAGTAATAAATTAGGCATCCATGCCTGGCGTAAGTAATTAATTAGACAGCCATGCCTGTTGTAAGTAATTAATTATGCTATCATGCCTGGGTTGAGTAACTACTTGGGCGGTCATGCCTGGCGTTAGTAATTTATTTGGCAGCCATGCCTGGCGCGAGTAATTAAATAAGGCGGACATGTCTGGCGTAAGTTATTAGTTAGGCAGCCATGCCTGGCGTAAGTAATTAAATAGGAGGTCATGACTGGCGTAAGTAATTAATTAGGCGGTCATACCTTGCGTAAGTAATTAATTAGGAGGTCATGACTGGTGTAAGTAATTAATAAGGCGGTCATGCCTGGCGTCAGTAATTAATTAGACATCTATGTCTGACGTAAGTAATTGATTAGACGGCCGTGTCTTATGAAATTAATTAGTTAGTCGGCCATGCCTAGGGTAAGTAATTAATTAGATGGTCATACCTCGCGTAAGTAATTAATTAGTGGGCTTAGCCTGGCGTAAGTAATTGATTTAACAGCAGTGCCAGGTGTAAGTAATAAATTTGTCAGCCATACCTGGTGTAAGTAATTTCTTAGGTGGCCGTGCCTGACGTAAGTAATTAATTAGGCGGTCATGCCTGGCGTAAGTAATTAGTTAGGGGCTGTGTCTGGTTTAAGTAATTTATTATGCGTCCATGCCTGGTGCAAGTAGTTAATTAGGCTATAATGCCTTGGGTGAGTAACTAATTACGCGGTCATGGCTGGCGTTAGTAATTTATTTCTCAGCCATGCCTGGCGTAAGTAATTAAATAAAGGGATCATGCCTGGTGTAAGTAATTAGTAAGGCGATCATGCCAAGCGTTAGTAATTTTTTTGGCAGCTATGCCTGGCGTAAGTAATTAAATTAGAAGTTCATGCCTGGCGTAAGTAATAAATTAGGCAGACATGCCTGGCGTAAGTAATAAATTAGGGAGTAAGTAATTAATTAGGAAGCCATACCTGGTGTAGTAATTAATTTGGCGGTCATACTTGGCGTAAGTAATTATTAGGCAGCCATGTCTGGTGTAAGAAATTAATTAGGCGGTCGTGTCTCATAATTAGTTAGTCGGACATGCCTGCGTTAGTTATTAATTAGGCGCTCATGCCTGGCGTAAGTAATTTATTAGCGGCGGAGCCTGGCGTAAGTAATTAATTAGGCAGCAATGCCTGGTGTAATTAATTAGGCAGCCATACCTGGTGTGAGTAGTAAATTAGGCTATCCTGCCTAGTAAGTAATTAATTAGGCGGTCATGCCTGGCGTAATTAATTAATTAAGCAGCCATGCCTGGTGGAAGCAATTAATACGGCTTATAAGGATATCATGCCTGGTGTAAGTAATTATTAAGGCGCTCGTGTCTGTCTTTCAGTAATGTAGTTTCAGCTATATAATGGCGTCTAGATTTTATTTTTGGGGGAAGCGGGAATACCCGGAAAAGCTTCCAAACGTCGTTTGCAATCTTTTTCAATGAAGATTGGAGTCTAGCGCATCATGTCCGCAGTGAGACTCGAACCCGAAATCACAGTGTTGACAGACCACATGATCAATAGTAGACGGCCTATCTTAACCTTTCGGCCACAGAGGCCCTTAAACAACTTGAAAAATACAGCAAGACTGTTTGTTGTCATACTTTGGGGATGCTTTAGGGATGACTTTTAATTATTGAACAAGAGATTAATATGACCTTATGTGAAGTTTAACACAGTTGGGCCATACTTAATTCAATAGTTCGCATTTTTATTTGCTAATAACAACTGGTACTATCTGATTAGCTTCTAAAACTATAAAATTGACTCTTGGCTGTTCTATATGAGGGATGATTTCAATCAATTGATGGGCGTCGATTTTGATTGTAATTTTTTTCCTTTCTGAAACATTGCACTTTTAAGCCAAAATTCAATTAAAGAATTCTTTCAAAAGTTGTATTTAGTAGATACAGTTAGCACAACCACTATCAAATTTTATTGTATGATTAAATGGCAGACCCTCCAACTTGAAAAAAAGCTTAAATTTCAAACATTAACCCGGAAAGTTTGACTGGTTCGTGAATCCTTTAGTGTGAGGATTTCAAACGTATATGAAAGTTCCTTTAGAGTAAATTGTCAACTTAGAAGAGAATATTTTTAGATTAGTTTAATATGTATTACTGACCTTTCATTTACCTTTCGTGTTAATATATGTTGTAGAATGTTACTGTAAAAGGATAAACGAAAATATAATACGGATCTCCGTCAACAGGCAGACCCATGCTTGAACCTGCAAAGCATCCGATCATATTTGTTAATCATCGAAATAATTAATAATTGTTTTCATCATATTTCTATAAATGCAAGAAACGCAGTAATAGTAGAATACAGGATGAGAATCAAATAGCACAACTTTAGCCAAAATCAAAATTTTACAATAAAGAATGGTAGACGACAGTAAGTATCATGTTTGGAGTAAGTTATGCAAGGACCCCTTAATGACTTCGAAAACGACACTTTAAGTCTAATTGTAACGGTTACAACAGACTAAAATATCCGGCCCTATCCAATATTATGTTACTATTAGACCATTCCTTTCGCGTTCTGTCGAATTATTGTTTGTTAACACGTTTCATGTATTTCCTATCCAGTTTTCCTTGAAAGAGTGTGTCTGCTGACAGAAACGCAATTTAACCAGAGGTTCATAGTGGAAAGAATGAAGTCATCACTAAAAAATGTATGACTGAGTTTACAGTTACGGAATATCTGTATCACAATATATAAGGGCGGTGCATAGGAGCTAAAAATATATGATGATGTATATAAAAGCTAACAGGCATCTTATGTCTGTATTTGGCAAAATGCATAAATGCTTTACAATCATACACGGTGCACAGCTGCAAAATAGATAAAAACCAATAGGACAGTTAAAAATTAAAACGTATGTCATTAAGAGACATGCACGCTAGATCATTTATTTGTTGCGTTTGTCGTAACCACTTTCCCTCCTTCTAATTCAAGTAATTTTAAATTGCGTTTGTTTTTAGGAGTCCTTGGTTCAGGACGCACGTACCAAGCAGTTATCACAGTCTGCTAGTTCACCAGTGTTTCCTGGACTTGCTGGCTTTCCTATATTCGGTGGTAGCCATCTTGCATAGATGACACAGATGCCAGGGGTCAAAGAGAGGTCGGAGCCTCAAGGCGATGATGGCCAGAACAGTAGCATTATGTTTAACATCTTCAAAGTACGATTGTTATTCTGTAATTAATTTAGTTTAGAAATTGACAGTTTGTTTATATATTTCTTCAAACTTTTACTATTTTATTATCATTTTAGTATTATATTTCATGTTATTTTGCTACAGATATTTAGAACTAAGTAAAGTCAAGATGAAAAGAAAATAAATTTTAAAACAGATATTTAATTGAATAACTGTAAAACTTTAAATCTTCTTTTATAATATAATGATATAAGGTTTGTAAAACTTCTTCATAAAGCAGTTTCTCTGCCTTCGGGTAAAATGTTTGGTTCCAAAATAATTCTGTCGCCGAAAGACAAACCACATCTCGCCAACCACATGTGAAACGTCAAATGAACGCTTTTATGGTTGGGTTGGCCAGATAAGGAAGAAGAACAATTCATTCTGAATGCCTGTTCTGATATGCACATCTCTAACATAAGTAAAATTCTAGGTAAGGAAGATAAGGAAGACTTGGTAAACTTAAGATACGTTTATGTTGGGTTTTGATACATAAATCGGTTTTCCCGGTTTTTAAAAGATTTTGTTATAATAAGTTCTATCATTGGTTATGGCTTTTTAACAGACCAAGACCTAAGATGACTTGCATTGTTGATGGAAAAAAATTACGCATTTCTGACTATAAACTGGTAATGTGGTCACGTAGACAAGATATCAGACGAGTCTGGTGTTGAAGGACTGTTAAATAATGGGAAGTAAAATGCTTTGCAGACATGATTTTTTCTAATTCAAAGCAGAATTCTGCTTACTTCTATATACATATATATATTACTATTATTGTTTCTTATTTTATGCATTGGCCTTAAGGGTTAAGTAATTAAGGTGTCTGACATCAAATATTGATCACTTACCTATCAACATTGAAGTTGTAAGTTTAAGTCTCGCTGTGGGCATCTTAATTGACAAGAATTAATAGTTTATCTTTAAGAGGGTTGGGTTTTTCTCCGGGTATTTGAGTATCCGCCCCAATATAAATTAGACACCACAATATAGCTGACGAGTTGTTGTAGCGTTCGGCTCCATTCAGCTAACAAACTGGGTACATGCCTGAGGTTTTGAGCTCGAGCTTGACTCCATGTAGGTTTTGCAACACTTCAACGATAACCAACAAACAACCATATATTTTGCTCCAAATCGGTTGTCATTAGGCATTCTTTGGTCAAGATCTGCTCGATTACAATCTTAATCAACAAGAGTTGTCAGTTTTGGTGATGAAAATATGGTGTTACCATATTTCTATGGTTCTTAATCAGTTCTGTAGCTTCTTTAACTTATAAAAGTGCCATTCTTGATATAACATTCTTGATATAACAAAATGACTGCAAGTGAAATATAACGACATTTAAAACAATAACAAACGAGCAAAATTATAAAAATTATATGATTATAAAATAAAATTGATAATATATGAAAAATTCAATTGAAACATGTTTTTGTTTTAAACATTGAAATTATTTTTTTAAATAGCATATTTTTCCTTATTTTCTATAAGGAGGCACTTCATCGAGGTCATCATTTGACAAGGTAACCCAACTGTGAATGAAACTTCACCCTTTCACAACATTCATCATAACGATGAATGTATTCAAAATGGCGATGACAAAATGGACTGTAGCTATGATGAATTCAGTGACAATATAGACGCTTCATCAGATATAAGCGGTGAAATGCCATCATCAAATAATTCATCAAGTTTAAACAGTTCTCATGGTGTGATGTCATAATCAACTAACAGCAGGGTCTCATATTTTTTTTTAATAAATTTATTATTAAGAGTGCTTTAAATAACCGTATAAACTATAGCATGTAGGTAGTGTCCAATACACAGTGACTTAAATAAGTTTATAAATATTGTTGTTTTATTAACATATTAAAGATAAGTCCCTGTACACATATTTTTGTCAAAAACAAAGACATATTAGTCTTTGCTTTCTTCTAGAAATGTGAATTTTATAAATCTTTAAAAAATGTTTTCTTATAACCTCACTTTCAGTACAATAACCACAATTTTAAAAGAAAACAAAATTAGTATTTTTGAATATCACATTATAAATGTAATTCTTAAGTTAGTGTATGTTTTATTTAATTATTAATCGTCCATCAGAGTCGAATTCTGGACTTTTTTTTACTAAATTCTGTGACTGTAGACACTTCCATGACGATTTTTTTCTTTTTATTTGGTGCTAGTTCTATATATGATCGCATGACTGTACACATGTTTGTTAATTATATTTGTGTTAGTGCTTCTGTGTCATAGATCATTTCCTGTCGTCTGCCATCACTTGGGATTCATTTTTGTTTTGTTATAATGTTATAATAATTGTTCTTTTGTAATTTTTCAAAAACTAGAATTTTGTCCTGCTGCTAAACTATGATTTTCAGATTTTTTGTTAGATACACTCATTTAAGGTTGTCTTAAAATTAATTAATACAATTCTGAATTTTTTAGGCTTCTATGTCCTTGAATAAATATCATTGGTGAGATATTCAGAAGGCTTTTTTATACTATGTTGCCATGACGACGTCCAGAAGGGACAAATTTTTTTATGTGTGGTGCAGTCATTGTGACACTGTTGTTTGATTGGTGGATTTTTCCAGTGTTATATTGGGTCCAATTTTTATATATATTTGAAAATATTACGCATGAATTTACTGTTGTAAAACACATAATGAAATATTTTGTGTGAACTCAGGGAGATATCTGCTAAAAGTCCCATTGTATATACATCAAGACATTATAAATTGAACCTTTTGTCTCATTGTTTGAACAAATTTTAGTAATTATGCAAATTCAAATTAGTCTAATTAGCACTTTGTGTATATCCCTTGTTTTGAATATCGGATCTAAAATTGTGTAAATTACAAATAAAAAAATAAATATACAATTTTAGTCAGTTTTATCTGAATGCTGTTGGTCTTGATTATCTGACACTTTCAATTTCTGATATGCTTTTTTAAAAGGTGGGATGAAAGAATAGTATACCTGGGAAATATTCAATTTACCTTTACGATTCTGTAACAGTTTTATGCAAAGCCAATGGTTTTTAGATAGGAAGCGAGGGATACACAGAACATGCCCTAAATCTACATGACAAGTTTGTGTACAGTTTAAATAGTAGTATGATAGTTTTTAAAATAATTTTTTTTTCGTTATATATATTATAATTATATTGAAGTTAGAAATATAAATTTTATGTTATAACATTGCTCAGAGCTGCCATAGATATACTTGCTAAGAGATGTGTGTTTATACAAATTTATCCAACAATCCATTTCTCATGATGTAGATTTTTTTCCAAGATATAAGTGTTGCCACAATGATAAAGAATTTGAATAGAAAACAAAAAGAGGAGAGGGGCAGAACCGGTACCATTCTTTCTGTATCTCGTACCTCCATCTCTGATTTTCAGGTTTACAGTTTACAAATCTTTGATGTATTGATTCTCTTTTTTCTTTATTATTTATTATTGTTTATTGTCTATGTACAAAGGAAGACAACACTTACATTTTGCAGACAATTAGTAAGCTTCAGTCGTAAATCAGCTAACTTTACACTGTAGAGGTTAATAAATATGATATTCGTGGTGCTTTGAAAGTATTTGTGGTCTCCGCAAATTTTTCATCAGAGCTTGGAAATTTAAATTTTGATACCACCACTGGTCTAGTTCCATGTGTATTTATATTCCATATTCAAACAAAATTCCTACTCGGATACACTGTAGTATCTTAGCAACCATTGGTTACCATGACATCCATTTTTGTTTGTCTTTTTTTTATTATTTATTTTGCATTCTCCCTGTTACTGTTTTGTCTCGTGTGTTTTAAAAATCTGAAAAGTCTGCAATTTCTATTCTATGGCCAGACAGAACAAGTTTGTAGATTTATAAAGTTTTATGGTCATATTTATTGTACATCTCCAATATCTATATTGGTTCAAACTGAGAAATACATTTGTTTTTGCAGTAAGAATGCAAGAAGAACACATTAAGAATAAAATTTACATGTTTTTTAAGATAATTAACAAATTAGTTTTTTTCTAGTCAAACATTTAAATAATGCATTTATCATATTTAGCAATACATTATCGTCCCTGTTAGATTGCTTTTTTGCTTCAAAATTGACAAGAATAGTGCATCATGGTATCTTACAATCGAACATCATTTTTTACGGAACGTTCGTCTGTAATCCTTAACATTGTGAAGTTTTACTAAACTTTTGTTTAGAAACTCTAACAAATTTGATATATACAAATATTTGGCTTGCTATATGAAATCCTCAATGCCTCTATATATAAACTTTTCGCTAGTCAATCTAGATTTTTCTGACAGATACCCATTCAACATCATTTAATAATTTTGCTGACAGGAAATGATGAGAAACTCTTTGAATAAAATCAGCAAAATCATTTGATGACCAAAGTTTTGGTATACCATTATTCTATATATTACAATGTAATGGGGTGTTCTATTATTAGTCTGTCACATGATCAGTATTTTGATCTTGTCACATGACTTTTCTGGTGACATTTTGTATTGAACCAGTTGCAACCTTGACAGTTATTGCGGATACTACTTATTTGTTTTGCAAATTAGCTACAAAACAATTGTTAACATTTACTTTGATTTTGTATGTCACATCAGATTATTACTAAATAATTAATAAACTTTTTTTAATTTACACGATAGTTTTTGTTTGTTCACTTTAATACAAATATGGTGACATTTCTTCAAAATCAAATATGCAAGAGGAGATAAACCAACACAAATCTTGCAATCTTATAATTCAATTAATCACCAAAAGACACAACACAAAATCACTGAACTAACGAAAAACAAATAACAGAAAGAAAAGCTACTTGTATGAATAGTCAATTATGTGATAACAGGGTTGAACAGGACTGTACTGAATAAATAATCCTTACATCTCATTGCTTAATCTGAACCACACAGGCATCACGTTCTGTTTTGGAACCATTCTAGTTTTGTTATATGTCAACTTAATCTTGACTGTTTGAGGTTATACTTTGAGAATAAATCTAATTTAATTGAACGAGAGATTAATATGGACTTATATGCTATTATATAGCTGGGGGATATTTGATTCTATTGTTATTAAATTGGCAATGTGTGTCTTCTGTGGGATCACAGTTTGTGACAGGAGGTATCATGTAACTTTATACAGCAAACACGATTGAATTAATCTGTCATTCAATTGACACTGTACGAATTTATTCTGTACAACAACAAAACTGTTACTATCTAGTTAGCTTTCTGAAATGAAAACAAATAAGTGCAATGCTGTCTCAGTGAAAAAATATTATTACATTTGATAAGCGAACTGAGTATTTTTTGGTAAATACGCATGTGCATTAAATTGGCAATGTGTGTCTTCTGTGGGATCACAGTTTGTGACAGGAGGTATCATGTAACTTTATACAGCAAACACGATTTAATTAATCTGTCATTCAATTGACACTGTACGAATTTATTCTGTACAACAACAAAACTGTTACTATCTAGTTAGCTTTCTGAAATGAAAACAAATAAGTGCAATGCTGTCTCAGTGAAAAAATATTATTACATTTGATAAGCGAACTGAGTATTTTTTGGTAAATACGCATGTGCATTATTACGGTGAAAACAGGGACATTGCTTAAATTTTTTTAAATTAAAAATATTCAGTCTGTTAAAGGACACTCCAAAAATGTTTTAATACATTAAATTCAGTTATACATGATTATTTGTACCCTCAGCGTTGCCCCATCTATTACAGCCATTTTCTGCCATTATTTCAGACCTTGGAAATATAACAGAGCCATTATGAAAACACCCATTAATATATACTGTAACAATACACACAATTGTACAACAATAGTGACCAAATATTTTCTTATTTAATGCAGTATAAAACACAATATAAACAATGCAAAAAATACACAAACCAACAATTAATATTGAAACCCTTATTTCATGTCTAATAGATTATTAAAAAATATAATCCAAATGTGTTGCTAGAAACTTGTGTACATTATTTACTCATTTTAAAAAAAATGCTACTTTTTCCTGTCAGTACTATATTTGTCCACAGGATGTGCCTGGTTACTTATCCACACTATGTGCATGGTAACTTTTTCACACAATATACATAATGAGCCTGGTACCATTTCCACACTATGGCTAACTACTTGTATCACTATGCTGTATGTACTGTGACTGTGCCTGGTTACTTGTCAATACTATTCATCACATCTGGTTAGTTGTTAACAGACTCTGACTGGTTACTTGTCTGCACTATGCATCTGGTTACTTATTATCAGTCTGTGTCTGGTTACTTTTCCACATGATGCATCCTGGTTAACAGACAGTGTGTGGTTACTTGTCCGCATGATTCATCTGATTACTTGTTAACAGACTCTGACTGGCTACTTGTCCACATTATGCATCCTGGTTACTTGTTGACAGACTCTGACTGGTTACTTTTCCACACTATACATCAGGTTGATTGTGAATAGACTGTGCCTGATTACTTTTCCACACTATCCATCTATTAACTTGTTAACACACTGTGTTGGCCACTTGTCACACTATGCATTTGGTCACATGGTAGCAGACTGTGTCTGTGTCTGGTTACTTGTCCGCACTATGCATCTTGTTATTATACCCCCAGCAAACTTGTTTTGGGGGTATATAGGAACCACACTGTCTGTGCACATCCCTTGTAAGCGCAACTCCTCCTGAACCGCTTTATAAAATTTAATAAAACTTAGCATAAAGGAATTACATTATATGTAGATGTGAATAAAGGATTTTTATTGACCTCGGATATCATTAAGGGGAGATAATTGGACTTGAAATCGAAGCGGGGTATCCCTTTACAGTCCACACTTGTTTATGACTAAAGTTTCATTAAAATATACACAAGGAACAAATTGTAAAGGAAAAAAATTAAATGAAGACCAATAGAAAATAAGCAATATAAAACTGGTTGATTAGTCATACGTGTATAATGTTCTTTAATTATAACGTTCACACTATCTGTTGGTTTGTATGTAAGTGTTTTGGAAACATACCCGCTGAACAATTGCTAAAGGGTATTTTAATTTCAAAATCGAGTGTTGGCTTTTCTATACTGGTGGTATGATGAATTTGATTTGCCTCGATTTTGATTTGAATATTTTCTTTCTGAAATATTGCACTTCTTTTAAACCAAATTTCAATTCAAGAGTTTTACACATACTTTTGGTTTTTCTAGGTCATTAATATCACCTGACGAAGTTCCATTTAACTAAATTAGAGTGGTTGATTCTTACATAGTTCTTTATCACAATTATTTTCTATTGGCCCACCTTTCGTTCAAGATGGCTGCTTCCTTAAATCTTTAACATTAACAGTGGTACCCCCCACTTTAAAAAAAAATGTTTCAATAGTAACACGTGCTTGTACTTAATATAGACTATTTACCTGTTTGTTTAAGGTTACTAATAGCTATTAAAATAGGTCACGTGATTTAAATTCCTGGCAAGGGATATGCTATAAAAATTGTACATAAAAGGTATACTTATATATATTTTTTTGTCTTGACTTTTTTTAATAAATATGTATTTTTATCACATTTACATGCAATTTTATTTGAAACCTGATCCACTTTCGTTTTCGATGGTATTATATTCGTGACGTACGATTTAATCCGTTTTCAGCATAATATTTATTTATTATGGCACGAAATGTTTTAGCAGACAATTGTCGCGAATGTCTGACGTAAATGCATATAGGACACATACGATGCCCCCTTTTATCCAGTACGTATAAAATAATCATTCTTCACTTATTGCATTATTAAAAGCTCCTTAAAGTAAACGGGCATGTAAATAGAAGTGTCCTAGCTATGTTCAAGTCTTCGCAAATGATAATGACGAAAAGTGGTTTATAGTTTCATAATCTAATCACTACGCTGTCAGAAATGATTGAATAACAATTTGATACATCTGAAGCAAATATTTGTTTGTTCACAAACTCCCTTATTTTTTATAATGGATCCTAGTATAGACTATCCCTGAACGGACTAACCACCCCGGCATATATTGTTTTAAACGGAACGAAACAATATTAGGAGTAACTAAATGAATACATATATTCAATACTTAAAATGAATGCATATTTAGACATCTATCTCCTTAGTCTTGTTTTATAGAATTATCCCCATTATACAAATTTGTTGTTTACTAATGCATTAGGGGACGCCGGTAACTAGTTAAGGTAGTCATACGCCTTTTATCACTGTCGTTGCAAGTTTGAGGATTACTGCGGGCAGGGTGTGCTCGACTCCTACCTTTATTGACAAGGATCGACAGTTTTCCCACTAAGAGTCGAGGTTTTCTATGGCTTCCTTCCCCCACACAAACTAGAGGCAATGATATAGCTAAATAATTACTGAAAGTTGCTTTAAACACCATTTAACAAGCAAAAACTAATACTTTGGGATAATGTTTTGACAGATTTGTTCAATACGACACAAAGTAAGTTTACATAAAATTTTGTCAAATCAAACAACGGCTAACAATATTTTTGTGCTTAACTCACTGACAAATGGACGAATTATTGCTTAACAAGCATGTTCGCTATTCAATACTTCACTACAAATATTCATTTTATTTAATTCATAAAATTAAATTTCTTTTGTTAAGGTCTTGCTATGGCCAGTAGGTACGAGACGCTTTCAACAAATGTTTTAGAAATCAGTGTATACTGCAGTGAACATAAAGAAATGTTTAAAGTATACTGCAAAAAGCACGACTGTCCATGTTGTAGGAAATGCCTTTTTCCGATCACCAGACGTGCCAAGATCTAACCCAGTTACAGGAGATCGTTCAAAATGTAAAAACCTCGTATGGTTTGCATGACATTCAGCAAACAATGACTGACATGGTTGATAATATTCAGAAAATTAAAAAAGACCGACAAGCAAATTTGTCCAAATTGCAAGAAGAACGAAAATTGACTGAAAAAGAAATAGAGCAATTCAGAATAAAAATCAATGCTCAACTGGACACATTGCAAGAGGGTATAATGAAGGAATTGTATGAAGCGGAGTCCAATGAGAGCAAGATGATTTGTCAGTTGATGGATTCAATAGAAAAGAACGAGAAGGAGATCACAGAGTACCAGGAAAACCTGCTTAAGTTAAAACAGCACGCGTCAAACCTTCAAACATTCCTTGTCATGAAACAAATGGAACGACATATGGCAGAGAAAGATGAACATTTAACCTCACTTGTAAAAAATAGCAAGCGAAAGCAGCTAAGTTTGTCGTCAAAATGACTGATGCCTTACAAAATATCGTGAAAGAAACTCAAAAATTTGGGGAAGTAATAGTTAGTACTAGTTCTTGTGAGTTAGAGATTGTGACAAAAGCAAGCTCAAATTGTGATAGCTCCCGCTCCATGTAAGTCACTTGACAATATATCAGTTACTTTACAAGTGACTATACATGGTACAAAGTTAAATGCTGTCACAGGTTGTGCGTTGTTGCCTGATGGTAGAATGATATTTTCCTCTATCCTTACAAAAAGGTCAGAGGATTTAACAAAGATGCTGCCCATGATCAAGACTTTGACATCAGTTTGGAACCAAACGATGGTTTCGATTTAACATATATCCATGACAACAATACTATTTCTGTTACTGGAGGATGTCTCAAATGCATCAGATTTATTGATTTAGTGACAAAATTTACCACCCAAACCATGACACAGAAACCGTGATCTCCATGGTACAATACAATTTGAATTCAAAGATAGTTTCTGAATCATCCACGAGGTATCTCTGTCGACAATGCTGGTAACGTTTATGTCGTCGGGTTCACGTCTTTCAATGTTGTTGTTATCTCCCCTGATGGACACGAAACTGACAACTATTGTCTACGGAGGACGGCCTTTACTCACCCCAAGCGCTCCACAATGACAGGTCTACTTATCAGTTATTGGTGGCAAATTACAGAGGAAATGCTTTTCTTTTTAAGCTGGAGTGACGGTTTAGCCAATTAATTTCCACCGTCTTGAAAACGATATGCAAGATTCGGATAGATGTTTATTTAACGTATAGTTTGTAGTAGTGTACATAACATTTGACCTTATATATTTGTAATATCTATAAATCTTATAAATCAACGAACTGTGGAAAACTAATCAGGGATATTTTGAAATAATATGAAATTATTTGTTATGATAATCAAATACTGCATCATAGTAACATTTGAATTGTAATGTAATTGTACTTTTCGTTATTTTGTAGCAACACATTTGCCTAGGGAAATATATACACATTAAAATATAAACGAACGTAACAGCACATCTTCACTAGCCAAGTTCGTTATCCGAGTGTTACGATCAGGTCCTAGGGTGCAGAGAGTGGGAACCTGATAGCAACACTTGGCTATCGAAGATAGTAACATTACTACCAGTGGTTCGAGCCTAATACCTTTTTTTAAAATAAACTGTAATATTATTTTAGGAGAGTGGGGTTGAGTTGTTGGTTTGCTGACGATGAACTTACCTCAGTTAAACTTTTTTTCCACCCAAATTTTAATAATTAAATTTGAACAGCAATGAATTATTTCTTCATTTTTTTTCAGAAGAATCTTTAAATATATTGTATCTGAAAATGTTTAATTTTAATAATTTAAATCAAATGAATCGATAAGACATGATTTAAACCAAAGACTGATTAAACGGCAAAAATCAGAACCACACCAGACTATCTTATACTGTCATTTTAATATTAATATTACATGATTTTAAATTATTTTGTATTTTGTTTTTTAAAATTATTCTTTTAGTTATACTGTATTATTTGTTTGCTTTGACCCACGTGACTTTAAAACAGCAATAGAGTTATTATTTATAAGGTAAAGTCGCTCTGTAAGAATTCTTTAACGAGAAACTCTTCTAAATTGCGTATTTTAGATACAGTAAGGCGCCCAGTAACCAGTTGTTATCTTCTCTGGAACTACATGGCCAAAAGATTGTTTGAATGTTTGTTCTACATCAGAAGTCGTTCAGCTATGTTAAGGACGAGCACAAGTTAAAAAACAATAAAACAATTCGGGCCAAAATTTTGAATGCGAGTGGAAAAGTATGGGTATGAAGGAACATTTAGCCTTTTCAGCGGCTACAACGAGCCTATCGACATCTACAATAGGATCTTTAGCGTGCAAGTAGCGTGGTACTCTCCAAACACGTTGCCCACTGTGGTTCACGGTCAGACTTTCCGTGTTTTGACCTAAAACCCCCCTATCCGCTACCTGGGGACGCGCTAGGCAGATATATTGATCAAACACTGTGAACTCGCAAAGTGTGGTCCCAGACTTAATTTTATTCCGTGTTTTTGTGTATGTGAATTCATATGTTTCTGATTTGTTGTTCTACATGGACAGCATTTACCAGTTACCACATAGAGGCCCAAGTCCCTCTGGACCTCTGGTTGAATTGTATCAATATTGGCTGGAATATTCTTATACAGTCAACCAGAGGCAAAGATCTAGTGAATTTTTCATGTCAAAATATGCTTGTTGTCTGTCATCTTTATCGTTGCCAACTATTCGTATTTTCCTCTGTTTCGCCAGAAATATTGGACAAATTTCAATCAAACAGGCGCAAATTATCCATGAGTAATGGGAATTCAGTTTTGTTGTAATGATTGATTGATTGAATGTTTGCTTGATGTCTCTTGCAATACGTCAGCTTCATTCAAGGCAGGAAACGTTAACAAACAATTAATCAATGGTAAAACGGGACATATGGGGCAAAAGTTTGACTGGAGAATGAAGCCTATTGTTAAATCATACACTGAGCCTACTCTTTCAAAATCTACACAAAGGGTCTTTTTCATGCAAGGAGCGTGGCATTCTCCTAACATGTTAACTACAAGGGTCAACAGTACTGACAACCTCTTAACATTAGGCTTCCCTTACAGATGCGCTGGGCAAGTCTGTGGGTCAAGTACTGGAAACCCTCAAATTATGATCCCAGTTGTTCAAATAAAGGGCATGTAGCCGCGTCAAAAAAAGATAATTAAGAATAAGATAATTGTAAAAAAATTATGTCAACATTTTAAAGTCTCCTTTTAGGTACTATTGTGCTAATTAAAATCAAATTTGGCGAAAGTATCCTTTGTTGAAGAGAATTCAAGTGATATAACTGGGCCAACGCTCAAATTATACTAAAAGTTTTCTGAAAATATACATGTGTGTGCATATTTTATATTATTAAAAGAGAACAAAACACTACCATTGACCTATATGTACAAAAATTAATAGACCACGAATTGATGATAAGAGACCAAGGTGCAACTATTATTTAACTTAAACAAACACTTTCTGAATTACAAAACGAAACTGAAAACCTTAATATTTTAAATAATGAATTAGAACAAAGACTTCACGAACAAGAGCAATATTCGCGTAGAACGAGTCTTAGGTTCCATAACATTCCCTGTACCGATAGTTGAAATGTTAAAAAGATTAATACAGATCAGATTGTTCTTGATATCTGTAATAAACACTTAGGCTTATCTCTGTCGCTTAATGACATCGGAAGAACTCACCCTATTGGGATATGCAAAAATAAAACACCAGTGATCGTTCGTTTTCTGAGCTACCGACAGCGAAGTGCAGTCTTCGGAGCATAGAGTAAACTTAAAAACAATCAAGACGGCATATTTATAACAGAAAATCTTACCAGTAAACGACAAGCCATAATGGACGAATTAAACTATCTTAGATTAATAAGACAATTCAAGCTTGCTGGTCAATGGATAGAAGATTGTTCGCCATCGGTAAAAACTGTAGTGCCACAACGCTTGTCAGATCGTTTGATGACATTCGTCGTCTACTACAGAATAGTCCTCCTAACGTCCCAGATAATGGCACCATTTCAGGGGTCGATGAAGCGGAATCGACTGCGCACACTTAGTTTTATAGCTTATATTTTCATATTACTTTGACACATTTAACTCTTGCTGCAAAATTCTGTTTGGTATCTATATATGTTTCGTATCGCTGTTTGTAGTAAATAATTTTCATAGTGTGGGACTTTAGTTATTGCTCTTAAAGTTTTCTAAACGTTAACATTTTTGTCAGCATTTGGTACTTTGTTTTAATACACATTGTTTGTGTATCTATGTTTTCAGATACAATCGTATTTTCTTTATATTGAATTACCGATGGAATTCCGCTGAATTTCTATGTATTTATTCACTTAGCTATTTATTATTATTTTATTATTATATAAGTAAGGATACAATCATCAATAAATCCATTATCATATGTATGTCCTCAAATAAATACTTCATGTAGAATTCCTAGCCGTTTATTTACAGAAGGAAAAGAAACGAAAGCTATGTATACATGGTATAATTTTTTTGATGTATTTACATATCTTGCTTTGTACTTATTTTCATATACTTTTTTGTTGAATTGTCCTGATATTTACTGTTTTGTGATCCATTTGATGTACTTTTTTCAGTACCTGTCGTCGGGTTGCCAAAATGTCATTTGCCTTCGATAATGGATAATGAAATAGGTTGCTATAGAATGGCGATAGGTTTATTTTATATCAGATTAAGACCGGTGGCTTAAAAAAGTTTATTTTACTTACCCAAATATATTATTGACACTATTTGTTACTTTATTAAAATGTATAAAAAGAAATTCTAAAACTCTGCCGGTATTTATCAACCTTTTTTTGTTTTAAATTTCAGTGGAAATATCTTTTTTATTCTTTTTCTTCTGCAACTAATACTGCTCGGTCATGATATAGCTGAAAACCCGGGACCAAATTCAGCATGTGGTGAAATTCGAATATTTCACTGGAATGCGAGAAACATTGGACATAAAATCTCATATTTGCAAACTATTATATCTGATGCTGAGATCTTGTATATTACAGAAAGTCACATTGACGATAAAATAAGTGACAGTGATATTTTGATCCCAGGTTATCATTCGGAAATTTTTAGAATGACAGAAACTGTTTAAGTATACATTGCCGATTTCCCCCATTGGCTACGAAGAAATGATTTGGAATTTTCATATGGGGAACTGATCTGGTTTGAGGTTATCTTTCCTCAGTAAACGATTCTTATCTGTGCTGTTTACAGATCTCCTGGTGCTACTAATGAATTTTGGGAAAATTTTGAAATTACTATAGAAAAAGCTCTTGAAAAAATTCTAGAATAATTATAACAGGTGACCTCAACGAAAATCTTCTAAATGTCCAATTGAACACTCATCTTATGCATATCATGATTAACTTTAACTTAACAAATGCCATTAGCGCACCAACACGAAATGAAGCGTTACTCGACCCAGTCTTGTATTCTGATGAATTTGAATTAACCTTCTCTGAAGTAATACAAGTTGACACGTCAGTTAGTGACCATAAGGCTACATGCATTGCCATTAGTATTTCTTTAATTTTAAACCAGTCATATACAAGAGATATTTGGCTTTACAGGGAAGCACACTTCAAATATTGATGAAATGACCCTTAACTTTACAGAAAAATTTCTTCAGATCGCAAAAGAATACATTCCTTCAAAAATGGTCATAATAAGACCAAGCGATAAACCATGGTATAACTCAAAAATTAGGGCGGAATCGAGAAAACGAGCAGGTTACGTAAACAGGCCAAGTCAAATGTTCATTATCAAGATAGGTACAAGGCTCAGAGAAATAAAGTGAATAACATGGTGCAATATGCTAAAGAGCAGTTCTTTATAAACGCTAATGAGCTACTATATCGGGATCGGAATGTTAATCCGAAGTCGTACTAGAAAATAGTTAAGATGTTAATGGGTAATGGGTCGATTTCGTCTAACATACCTCCTTTATTAAACACACAAACTGGTAAAATTGAATGTAATGACACAATTAAGGCAAACATATTGAATAATTTCTTTTGCACTGCAACAAATATTCAAGGAGCCGAAAATTCTCCCACCAATTTTGCAAAACGAACTGACTCTTTATTTGACATTGAATCTGTGACCGTCGATGAAATCAGGGATATTTTACAAACTCTACAAGTTGGTAAAGCAATAGGATGCGATCAGATTAGTCACCACATGTTAAAATATACGGCAAATACTGTATATAAACTTCTGCACATAATATTTAATTTTTCTATACAATATTCAACATTTCCTTCTCTCGGGAAGTCAGCTATAGTAATTGCATTGTTTAAAAGGAGAAATAAATCTGATCCATCTAACTATAGACCCATCTCGCTCTTGAGTTGTGTTGGGAAAGTTTTCGAAACAGTAATTTTTAAACATATAAACAACTTCCTGCTAGATAACAATTTGATATATAAATATCAACATCTGTTTAGCGATGGAAAATAAGGTAATAATTTGTGCTGTTTTCTGTGATATATCAAAAGCCTTCGATATGGTTTGGCATCGGGGCTTAGTTAAAAAACTGGAAGCATATGGAATCCCTGGCAAACTGCTAAAATGGCTTGAAAATTATATATCAAACAGAAATCAAAGAGTTGTTATTAAAAATTGTGTTTCTAATAAAAGTATGATTAAAGGCGGGGTTCCTCAGGTTTCAGTTCTGGGGCCGTTATTATTTCATATTTACATTAACGACCTTATTGACAACACTGACTGTCTGTCTAGACTTTTTGCAGATGACATATCCCTATTCTGTTCAGCTTCAAATGTTCAAGTATTAGAAAATAAAATTAACAAGGATTTGAAGGAACTATACAACTGGTCTATGAAATGGTTAATATAATTTAATCCTCTAAAAACTGAATGAGTTTTTACCTCCCAAAAAAACATTGTCAAACCTTTAGTGATATTCAACGATGTTAATGTCAAATTTGTTCACGAACACAAATATTTTGGTGTATATTTTTCAAATGATTGTTAATGGAATTGTCTTATTGATTATGTAGTTAGCAATGTGTCCAATAAATTGTCAATGCTACGTAAACTAATGTTCACATTAAATCGAAACAATCTCAAAAAAAATACTTTACTTACATTCTTCCTGTTTTGGAATATGCATGTGAACTTTGGGATGAGTGTGGACAAACAAATCTCTTAAAAATTGAACATACACAGCAAGAAGCGGCCAGAATAGTCACTGGACTTCCCAAGTATTGTAGTATTGAGTCCTTGTATTTTGAAACTGGTTGGGAACATTTACATTCTCGTCGTATACGAAGAAAGCTTCATTTATTTTATAAAATACACAATCATAATGCCCCTTCTTACTTAACTGATTGTCTTCAAACTTTTAGGATAACAAATAATAATTACCAGTTAAGAAATCAACAAGACTATGGAATCCCACTTACAAGGCTCCAATTATACGTTTATGGAACGAGTTGAGCTCTGAGATTAGAAATTCACCTACTATAAAGTCATTTAAAATGAATATACGTGACAATGTAACTAAACCACCTAAGTACTTGGACATTGGTAATAGATATTTAAATATCATTCACACTCGTTTAAGACACTGGTGCAGTAACTTAAATGCAGATCTCTTCCGTATTAATTTCAAAACCGATCCTAAATGCAGTTGTGGTTGGATTATTGAAGATCCAATTCATTACCTTTTGGAATGTCTACTATATTATGAAGCAAGACAATTATTAATCAACAAACTTCGTTTTCTTAAGCAGTTAAATATAGAATGTTTGCTTCTTGGCGATAAATCCTTGACTGATGATCTAAATGAGAACATCTTTAAAGCAGTACAACAGTACATCAAACAAACGAAAAGGTTCAAAGATCACAATGACAATTGCATATAATTATTACGTGTACAGTTCTAATTGTAGTGTGTGTGGGGTGTGAAGGGTGTATGTTTGTGTGTCTGTGTGTGTATTCATGCTTAAATATGTAATTGATAATGTTCTTCATATATTTACTGCTGATTCATGTATAAAAAATGTGTAATAATGTTATGTATTTCCTGGAGCGGACGTTGCTAAGTTGATATAACTTGTGTCCAATCCAATTGTATTATTTACAATAATATACGTTTAATCTAATCTAATCTTTTATATTCACATTTTCCTATCAAAATCCGATGTTTTATCTAAGAACTCCGGCCTCCTCCCCAAATAAAAGCTGGACGACCACGATCTAGCTGAAAGGTTGGTACAAGTGACGTTAAACACCATTCCAATAAAGAAACATACATTGTGTGATGAACTTACCTAAGTTTAAATATTTAAACATTGCTTTCCTCATTCAGGGTTCGATATTATATTAACTCCATAACAATAACTATTTATTTCAATTCCATTTTCTGCGAATATAGTAGGATGGTTTCCAGTGCTAGACTCATAAAGCAGCCAAGCGCGTCCCCGGGTGGCGGATAGGATAAATCTCCTCGCTGGGGTGTCAGCTCTTAATATGGAAAACCTGGTCGCGGACCGTAGTGGCTAACGTTTTTGCAGATTGCCACGCTTCTTGCACGATAAAGACCCATTTTGTAGATTTTGAAAAAGAGAAGGCTCATTGTAGCCGCTACAAAAGGTTACAATTTCCGCCCCTAACCAAAACTCCGAACTTTTCCAGTGGCAGTCAAGATTGTGTTCCTTATATCCCACTTGTTTTCAGCCTGAATATAGCTGAAATACTGCTCACTAGACATAACACAAACATCCAATCAATCAATTAATCAATTCAATTACAATTACAATTTAATCAAATTTATAGAATCTAAATGTATCAAATAATAAGAGATAAATATGCAATATTAGTGTGGAATTAAACATAATTCGAATAAACAATATATCCGAAAAATGGATTATTATGGTAAATTTTACCATCACATTGTTTTCCAGTTCCCCTGTTTGTGTCGCCGGCTAGAAAGTTACCCTCACGAGGGAGTGTACTTATTTATACCGTAATTTGAGGGAGATATTACAGTTTACAGATTACTCTTATACCATTTTCTAATATCCAGTACATATTTGTTCCCTCTAACAAATTCTATTAAATCTTGACAAAGCTGCTTTGATTAAACAATAAATTAAATTGATCTGCAACATACAACTACTCGCTCAGAAATAGTTTTAATTTTTTTAAATTTGGCTCAGATTTGATATTTAAAAATTACAATCAGGCTGAAAAAAATCATCGTGTAGAAAACTACATCACCTTTCAGTAATGTTCTTGATGAGATCCATCAATTTTATTCTATGTACCAGTTGGATACACTGCAAGATATAGGGACTTTTTGGAAGCCGGTCACATGATATGATACTCATATCTTGTTTAAAAAGGGGCATCATACAGCAATAAATTCAGCTGATATAGTGTAAGGAGCAATGCTTTGTTTGTGAAATCAAATTTTGATATCATTTTTAATCGCAATTCAGTAATCTTATATTGCAATAGAGTTTCTGACAGGAAGAGGTGTAAAGATTGAAGAGAGGAAGATATTATCAGTAGGGAGGGATAGAGGAACAGAACGGAGGGAGTAGGGAGAAAATTTCCCCTTTCCGCCCCTCAGTGATATTGGTTTGCACAATTTACATTGGGGAAATATAGAGCTCATCAGACCAGAGGATAAATGAGAAAACAATAAGTCAGAGATAGACAAAACCATGTTTAAAACAAATGATGGGACAAGAAAATAAACAAATGTTCAAAACGAAATCCGAAAATTGAGAAACACGAACCTAAAAACCGAGGATGAGTCCAGGTTCACCGAATGGGTAAGCGACTCCTACTTCACGCATGGCACCCGTTACATTATTCGGGTTATAAAATACGGTAACCGGTCATTTCCGGGAACGGGGGTAATCATAATACAGTTAGGAGTGAAAGTGGTAAAAGCAAAACGTAACACATAAATGGTTATTTGTAACACAGTGTCATTTAAGGGGGAGGGAAATGCGTTTTTTCTAACTTCGTCGAAATTATATTCAGTTTTATGTAGTTTTTTACTCGTGACCTTAATTCTGTTTCTTGATTACTCGAAAACCTATGGGACCGGGTTGTTCGGAGAAGTGTAATAAGATAACAATGGGCTTATAAATCCTTGTTATTATCGATCGAAATTTTTAGATTTTGTCGTCTTATGCTTATGTTATTATTTATTTGGCATTATGAGTCTTTAATATGGAAGTCCGTACATGACACGGAAAAAATAATTTATAAGTTGTGCGCACGAGTTACTATCTTGCGCGCACGAATTTAAAATCTTGTGGGCACAAGTAACTAAATTGTGCGCACGAGTTTATAATCTCAATAACCGATATTGTGACCTTTTAAAGGGCTACCCATAAAAGGGGTCATCTGATGACTTCGACCCAATGTAGAGCTTCTTAAACTGAACATCTAAGCAATGAACAGCTTTTATATAGCTGTTATATATGGCAAAAACATTCAAAAGGTGATTTTTAACCTTTAAATGGCGTATAAAGGGTCATCTGACAACTTCGACCCAATAGAGGCTTGAAGCGCTTAATGAGCTGAAGATTAAAGAAAGCAACACAGCTTTTCTCTATCTTCAATAGTTTTCATTTATATTTAGGTTTATAGGGGAAAAACATGAAAAACTAAATGTTTACCTTTAAAGGGCCATAACTACTAAAAGAGCTCACCAGGCAACTTCGCGCCAAAGGAAACTTATGTAGAACTTTTTCATTCTGGAGAGCCTATATGATACATCATATTCTCCCTATCTGTTATAGTTTCTAAGTTATAAGCCATTTTTTTTAGATTTTACCATATATTCGTTTTATAGAAACATCGGCCATGTTTTATTGGATCGATTCAAAATGAGGATCGTTTGTTGCCAGCATGTCATAATTCATTCCTGCAAGTTTCAGTCTTGTTGCTGTAGAGGAGAAGATATTTGAAATTATTAACGACGACGACGGACGCACAATGATTGCATAAGCTCAAATGGCATTTGGAGGAATCATACCGATTTAAAAATCGTGCGCACAAGATAGTAACTCGTGCGCCAAAGTTAGTAACTCAAAGTTATTATAACAATCGTTTATGCGTTCTAATAAAACATAAATTCAATAAACGAAACATAATTATTGTACGTTATGGTTTATATTAGGTAGGCATGTGATGCTTGCAGAAAAAATTTTTATTCAAAGTTATCCTGCTGTGTTAGTAAGTACTAGTAAATATTTAATATGTCTTAGTACAAGAGTTCTTTACTCCGTGTCCAAAATAATGTGTTCGGATGCGGTGACATGTCTGCAATAATATGCTGTATTACATATAAATATATTTTTTCTTTGTGATTAAAATGCCCATTCCCAAAACAAAATAATAATATATCTGTTTCAATATATGTATACATCCTTCGTACGACATTTCGATTTCCTGTAAACCCTTAAAAAGTATTTAAAAAATCCTCATTGAAGTGTCTTGTCTTTGTTCACTTTCGCATCAAACAAATGTTTGACATTGCCCAAGAAACACGTACAGGATTTCGTTAACATCAACTGAGTTCATTTTGAGGGTAAGTACAGTAAATCATACATGTGAACATATAACAGTCAATGACTTAGGTGATTCCTTATACAAGTATAACGACGTTATAAAAAAGAACACTATTGTACTGGGACCTTAAAATGATCAGATGTTCATAATTAATATAAATTAAAAGAAAAAAAACTGTTATTGCTATTAGAAGACAAATGAGGTTTTTTCTAAAAGAAGGGTAAAATACATTAATCCATTCCAATACGTATTGAAATCAGTTGTGTTTAACACAGTAATTATTATATCTGACAAAAGGAAACTTTAACTAAGATGGTTTTTTTGTGTTTATATTTGTAATTCTGGTTGTTCTGAGTATATTTATATGACAATCTTGTAGGTGTCACTTGACCTTGATCTTTAGATCAGTGACTGCATCAGAACGTTTGATATAATGCTACTGACATGTTGCTTAAAAGTGAAGAGTTGTCCACACTTGTTAAAAATGTATCTTTTTTACAAAAGTGTTTTTATTTTGACACATGAAAATGTCTCTTGTTTATAAAGAAATCAATTTTATGTGATTAAAACTACCAGTTGTGATATACTGTTGTATGCCTTTCAATATACGTGCTATAAATCCTTACATACCAATCTGTTATCTCCCTGAAAGGATGGCAATTTATTTTTTTTAAAAGACACAATTTAACAACAGTTGTAATTATTTCCATCCTTGCACTTTAACAAGCGGCAGCATTTGCCCCCCCCCTCTTTTTTTGCACGAAATGACGTCAACAAGATAAAATCTTGATGACAAAGGGACACGAGATAACGATTACGTCATTACTATAATCATAATGCAACTCAGAACACAAATTAGTATGTGTGTTGTTGTGTATAGAAGTATTTTAAGATACAATTTAAATGATGACATCTATTTCCCTGTTGTATATCTATATACATATTGTATATTAATATAGTCACATTTAATGTTAATAGTTACATTTACAGCCATATAATTACTGTTTAAAATGTTTTATGTTTCGATTCATATCTAGCAAATGTCAGGTCGACAAACATCTATAACAGATTTGCAGATCAATGAGTTATCTCCCTCTCTGTAGCATATCAATGAGTGATTCAGTAGCGGATCCAGGGAGGGCGTACGCCCCCTTTAAAAAGAAGGAAAGAAAAAAACAGAAACAGGGAGGATAACAACCAGCGCCAAAGGCAAAAATGTAATCCCCGCTCGTACTTGCCATAAATCAATGCATTAATGGTACTAATTCGTTTATTATGATATCTCTGTTGTATACTGTACCAAATAAAGGCTACTGAATACTATACAAACCTTGTGTTAAATTCATGTTGATGCTTGGAAATTGCAAGAATGCAGGATTTTGCACCATTTTTTCGAGGGCTTCTGGGGCCCTTCCCGTAAATGCGCCTCTGCGAGGCGCGGGAGGACCACTTCGTGGCCCTCCTTTTCCGTGTTTTCAAATTTCCATGTTCTTCATGTCTTGTTTGTACATGTATATATGTTGTTATTGTTTAGATTCGCATCCTTTATTTTGGCTTGAATTAATAAAGAATCTTGAATCTCTCTTAACAGTTGTTATTAACAGAACTTGTTTTTAATTTTCTGCATAGTTTTGAATTTTAAACACAAGATATTTTTTTTTTAACTTTTATTTTTTTCTTATTTAACTATGCTATAAAAACACCTACAATTTATGGAGAATACTTTATTTTTTTCTAATTTACCAAGCTATTTGGTACAAGGATTTGTCTTTGGTCCGTCTAAAAGTTGTTTAAATGATAATAAAACAGGTCTAATAGAAAAGAAACAATGTTGTTTTCTAACTATATGAATCCCAAATTATCTAGCTCTAAGAGTATTTTGACAGCAAGTGACAAGCACATATGATAACTTTTACCATTAGTGGAAGTTGAAATGAACATGTCAAAACGTAATACATTGTACTTATAATAACAAGAATTATGCTTTGTTAAGAAAAAATAAATTAAATAGACGAACATACAAATTGTACATCATGTTCATCATATATATGCTTGCAGAAAAAAATTTTCATTAAAAGATATCCTGCTGTGTTAATTAGTACTATTCAATATGCATATGTCTCAGTACAAGAGTTCTTTACTCCGTGTCGAAAATAATGTGTTCGGATGCGGTGACATGTCTGCAATAATATAATATTTTTTCTTTGTGATTAAAATGCTTATCCCCAAAACAAAACAAAATTATCTGTTTAAATATATCTATACATCCTTTGCACGACATTTCTATGTCCAGTAAACCCTTCAAAAGTATTAAAAAAATTTCCTTATTCCTAAGTGTTTTTGTTCATGCCACCAGTTTCACATCAAACAAATGTTTTACATTGCCCAAAAAACTCGGTAAAGATTTCTTTAACATCATTTAAGTTAGAAGTTCATTTTGATGGTAAGTACAGTAAATCGTATATAACAGTCATGGACTTAGATGATTATATTGTTAACTATGAGTGTTAGATTTATTCTGTTTGATATATTAGATGAACACTTTGTTTATTACTCTGCTCAGATCAAGTTGAATTTTTATACAATTATAACGAAGTTATATTGTACAGGGATCTTACATTGATCAGATGTTCATATTTAGTATCAAGTAAAAGAAAAACTGTTATTGTTATTAGAAGACAATTGAGGTTTTTTTAAAGGAAGGTAAAATCCATTAATCCCTTCCAACACGTATTGAAATCAGGTGTGTTGAACACAGTAATTATTATATCTGACAAAAGGAAACCTTAACTAAGATGTTTTTTATATTTGTAATTCTGGTTGTTCTAAGTATATTTGTAATTCTGGTTGTTCTAAGTATATTTGTAATTCTGATTGTCCTGAGTCTATTTATAATTCTGGCTGTTCTGAGTATATTTGTAATTCTGTTTGTTATGAGTATATTTGCAATTCTGGTTGTTGATAGTATATTTGTAGTTCTGGTTTTCCTGATTATATTTGCAATTCTGGTTTTCCTTAGTATATTTTTAATTCTGAATTTCCTAAGTATATTTGTTATTCTGGTAGTCCTGAGTAGTTTATTTTGTAATTTTGGTTTTAATGATTATATTTGTAATTCTTGTTGACCTCATTTAGGTTGGAATAAAAACAATAGACCCACTACATTTTATTTTAAATTGATGAATTAATGTCAGTCTTTCAGTCGGCAGTAAAACCAATCGGCAGGTAGTCCGAATATTCCTTTTCTGGAGATCACTAGTTTTAATGCAGTAATGTTACAGACTACACCGTTTTTTATACATGTTATGTCGTTCATCACTTCAATTTTAATTCGTATAATATACATTATGAGGAAACCGTTCAGTTTCTTATATATGCTGTTAATTCACCTGACCGCATAACAGATATCTTACGGAGAACAATATTTTCAATCAGTTCATCTCCGTCCGTATGCATAAATCAGGCTAAACAATCACATATAAAACATTTAATCTTTTGTTATTGGTTTAACGTCACTGTTAGCTATTTTCCAGCTATATTATGGCTAGTTGCAAAACCGTAGCTCTATAGGTCCTTTTGAATATTTATGATTTAGCACACCATAGAGTCCGCCAAAAAGGAAAAGTCAAAGGACCTGAAGAGCTATATTATGTCGCCCAGTTTTGATAGAGGAAGTTTGCCGGAGTACCAAGTGATTAGCCCGGCAGTAAAACTGGCAATCCTGAACACATCCTGCCCACTCCGCAGTAAGGTCGAACCCACAACCACAGTGTCGATAGGCATGTGATCAATAGCATATTGCTAACTATTTGACCACTGTCACCGAGAAGCATGGGAAGTAGTGTCTATAACAATCAACATCATGTAAATCATGTAAATTTTCTCAGGGTACTCCTACTACCTCCTCCAATAAAAACTAGACACCCCTAAAATAGCTGAAAAATTGCTGAAAGTTGCGGTAAACACTAAACAACCAAATCAAACCAAACCAAATCAAACGTCAAAATGTAAAAGGGAGGGGGAGGGAATAAACAAACAAATACAAAAAGTAAACAGATTATTTCTCCCAATACTTACTGCGTGGCAAATGTAACCATTCTTCATTATTCATTTTCCCCGACCTTTCGCGGATATAAACTTCCGCGATTGTAACCTCCTAGCGAAAACGACGAAAGTTTATATTACGCAAATTTAATTTGTTTACAGTATAAAAGAACTAAATAAACAATTTAATAAGCAAAAATATTAACAAGTTTGAAAAATTTTAATAAGGATTTTAATGAATGGCGTGATAAAACGCACGCGGCTATTTCCAGTTAAAGTGGGTTAAAAGCGGAATTCCTAATTATTTAAAGAAATTTAAAATTATCCGTGCAATATCATGTTTTCTAAATATAACAGTGCAACGTCATTCTTCTATCAGCAGTTTTCAAAGAACTTTTCCAAATATAAAATGTCATGTGACAGGGTTTACACAAATAAAATTTTTCAATAATATCAATGAATAACATAAAGTGATATACAAAACTCACTCATTGTAAAACCTATATAGAGTCAGACTCAATTTAGGCTAATTCTGACAAATTTCAGTAGTCAAGAAAAAGTAAATACAATTCAGTATAAAAACTAATCTGATTTTTAATGTTTTTAGAGAAATTTTGTTTAAACTATGATACATGGTGCACCATAAAGGGAAGATATAACACCAGAGCACTAACAATGTCAGCAGTTCTAAGTAGTCTCTAGAGATTATAATAGGTTTTTGTTTCCATAAGTGTCTCAAGAGGTTCGTTTAATATAAACACCCAGTACCACTTTAATATTGTCACGATTTTACAACAAAAAAGCCCTGTTCGCCTTAAAAAAACTAAATGGAGAGATTAAATGCAAACACAAAACACAATGCACCACTTACAATTGAACAAGGATGTATGAATTAGTAATCAAGGATGAACTTGAACACAATCGCATTTAAAAAATATATAGTTTACTCTTTGAATTAGCCATTAAAGACCATAACTTAATCGCAGTCAAATTTCATACTCGTGTGGGACTAAACTGGCAGGGTTTCAAGCGGTTGACCCAGTGATATGCTCAGCTCGTCGTCAGAGCGGTGGATAGGGTAGGCGTTACTCTTGTTGGAACTGTCAGGTAATAATATGGAACAAATGCAGCCGTAATGTAAACGACTGGACATGGAAAAACACAAATCTAAAACTTTTTAGGAGTTGTAATAAATCGTGAAAAAAGTGTAAAAATATGTTCGTAACAATCTGGACTAGACATAGTTGAATGTATAGCTATTTCACAATACATAAAATACTTTTTTTAGAAAATTGCAAAACGGCAAAACTTAAAAAGTTAAGAAAAAACTCATTCTTGGAAAGTTTTTGTTTTTTCAATTTAACAGTTTTAGTGGAAGAAACAACTTACCAAAATACAGCTTCCTTTGTTGATTTCTACAGATATTCAGATTTATGATTACGTCATCATACTTATAATGATGTAATATTAAACTGAGGTACACAATTTTTGGCAGCCAACACTCATGCCAAATTTCAGGAAAATAGGTTTTGAAGGTCCTTTAGAGCTCATCAAGCTTTCTTCTTACAATTTGCAACCGCCTTCTGGAAAAATCTTTTGGTTAAAATTTGAAATTCCAATTATTCGAGTATCGTGGTTGCTCAAAGAACGGGTAGAGGTTTTTTATCTAACAAATAAAAAAAATACTATATTTTATTGACACTTTCTTTATTCGTTACAGGTCTCAAACGCAAAAGATAATTATCGGACACTAAAAATCCCCCCAAAACGAGCCCGACGTCGTTTATGATCAATCTTACAAATTATCAATTTATCGCAAAAGGGCTTTGATGGACGACTGAGTGAGGAAGGTACTTATCTACTATTGATTATGTACTTGTTAACACTGAGGTTCCGTGTAAAAACCTTACTGAGGGCAGTGTGTGCTCGACTCCAGACTCAATTGACATTTTTCCGTTCTCAGGTGGGTGGTTTCACCGAGTATTCCTGCTTGCTCCTGAATAAAAACTGGATGCCATGAAATAGCAGAAAAATTGCTGCAAGTGGGTTTAAACCACTAGCAAAAAGCGAAATACAAATTATT
Source organism: Limnoperna fortunei (assembly GCA_944474755.1). Taxonomy (NCBI): domain Eukaryota; kingdom Metazoa; phylum Mollusca; class Bivalvia; order Mytilida; family Modiolidae; genus Limnoperna; species Limnoperna fortunei. The sequence goes on from OX104120.1 coordinate 59,001,072, forward strand.
TTTGTAAAATCTTTTTTGATTTTTTATTTTCGTCGGAAACTAGTTGTATAATGTTTACATGTGGTCCTGAACTTTTCACATTTATTTGCGTATTTACTTTTCTTGCAAGAGAAGCAATCTATGCTCCTAAGAGGCAGATTCCGTCATCAATATTTATTTGGTCAATCACACGTTTTCACTGCCATACTGCTTTAATAAGAAATATTTTATTGATAGGTAATAGACGTGTACCGATAAGACGACAGAATAGTAGAAATCAATGGAATTTAACAAGATGGCTGGTAAGACAATTTATTTATATAATATACAAATAGATAAGAAAAAGAAGTCCAAGTATCATTTTCAGTGTGGCTTAAATTTAAAATGTAGTCTATCTGCACGTGTTCCTTTGTTTTTTAACCTATAGACGTGTCGTTTTTAGCCTTATATATATATATATATATATATATAATTAAACATTTGTTGGTATTTTGTCAAATCATCTCATGTTATCTTTTTAGCTCCTCATCAGGTAGACAACATTTATATTACTTTTGCTGTACGTCAATCTGTCACGATATCTGCCGTAGTATAACATTGCATTGTATAGCCATTACGAGCCAATCCTCACTACTAAAATCCAATTCTAATGCAATAACTTTATCACGTGTTATATAAGTCACCAAACTAAGAACATAATATTATCTCTTATTTTAGCCTCTAGATACGATAAAAAGTATCTAACACTGGTGAGAGGGCAAGACAGGAAATCTCAGACACCCAAGTGATAAGATTTCAGGTCTCCAACGATGCTTTGCCCTACCACCGGTGTTTGATTCTATTTCGCATTAACTCGTTAAAAAAAAGCTCGGTGCTGTTATGTTGGACGATGTCAACAAATAGAGTTATTTATCCTGAACGTAATCTCCGTTTACATTTGTTGCGTCAACGTGTTTGTTTTGATGTGCACCGCTATCATATTGTGGCATAAATTGGGTCATGGAAGCTCATATAAAAATTATGTTGTTTTCATGTCAATATTTAAAGAGGCCGTGTAAACAACACAATTAAAGCAAATGTTTTATTTATTTTTATTGCTGAACCGACAATTGACGTCACAATACATTTTTACGGGAAAAGGACCGTGAAATTCTTATCTCACCCACGGTTTGAGACAAGGATACAATGTATCTCAACCGGCTAAAAATAGGTACCACGCTGTCTCATTAGTGACAAAAGCTTAAAAAAATTAATGCTGTAAACTCACATGAAAATCACAAGGTTCATTTTTGTAAACAGGAGCTGACATGTATATTATATGTTATACTACCGAAAGGCGAGGGTTTTATCCGGGCACGCCAGCAATAAAAACTGGACCCCATTCTATAGATGACAAATTGCTGAAAATAGCGTTAAACATCACTCAAGCGAACAAACAATATAATACATGTTTATTATAGATTATTATCTTCTCAAAACAAGTCCTGAAATGTGTGTCTCGGCAACATTGATGTCTCGCTTGGTACATTCTCTTCGACCAAGCGTGAAATATTGTGTGCATATCTGATAAAAAGATTTCTTAAAAAAGTTTGAAAGCGACTGTAAACCTGATGTGCATGGGTCGGACGAACGGACGAACGAATGGTCAAACAAACTGTGTGTCCCCCAATTTTCTTTGGCTGGACATAACACATATTTAGCGCATTCAGCGCTTTCAAATATAAGATAAACATGTTAAAGTATCAAAATAATAGCAGTCAATAAAAAGATGCAGATATCTTTCATTTCAAGCAGATATTGAGGCGGACAAGTAGTGAAGGTACTTAGTAAACTACTATTGATCACCTGGTCTGTCAACACTGAGGTTGTTGGTTTGAATGTCACTGCTGGCAGGATGCACTCAATTCCAATTTTAATTGAAAAGGATTGTCAGTTTTCCTACCGCAGGTCGGGTGTTTTCTCCAGACACTCCGGCTACCTTCCCATATAAAAACTGGACACCATGATATAGCTGAAAAATTGCTGGAAGTGGTGTTTAACACATTGAAACAAACAAAAATACAGATACACATATTGTTATCACTGTAGCCATTGACGACGTCGGTTTTTAAATTTTCTGTGGCTTTTTTATTCACAGTATGACATTTCATTGCGTGCGATGTCTTTACAATTGTACCACTTTCTGAGTCGGCATATTGTGGGACCAGAAGAAGCGGTGAAAACGAGACGATTGATGAACATGATATCAGATAATTTAAAATATGATAGAGTATTCACAATAATAACAAGTGGAAGTATTGGAGAAGGACTAGGAATGAAAGGTAGTGATTGGGATACAATGGTTGTTTTGAAAAAAAATATCATACACGAAAACACAGATAATATCAAACTTGATCTAAATAAATTTGACTTAATCATGGAAATGCATGACACAAAACCAGGTTATACTCAACTACGAGCCGTAGATTTTCACGTTGGTATGGAAAAACTATGTGAACAAAGAGGCAATTCATGGTACATGTCCAGTGAGCTGTTCAAACTATGCTTTCTGCAAAAATTTAACAGTTTATCTCCATTACCTAGTAAAATTCATGGACCTTGTATATCAGACTTGGACGAAGATAGGGATAATGCGTTTTGTTTTCACAATCCAAATTGGATACAAGTCGCTGAAAATTGGATAAGCAGGGGACTTACATCATGGCCTAGTAGTGACGTCAAATCGGAGATTATTTACCATGGGGTTCTTCTTGTACCTGTTGGTTGTAAAGGATCTGTTAATGAAACACTTGAATGGCGCATTTCATTTTCTGTTGCCGAGAAGCTGTTGATATATTCATTTAGTCATACACAATTAATATGTTATGCTCTGATGAAAATTTTGCTTAAGGATATAATAAACAGTAATATCAATTGTAAAAATCTACTTTGCTCATATTTCATCAAAACAATTATATTCTGGGTGTCCGAGGAAATACCAGTGACAGAATGGAGACCAGAAAATCTCATACAATGTTTCATGAGCTGTTTTAGAAGGTTGCTGTACTGTGTAGAATACTCAATGTGCCCTCATTACTTTATTCCAATCAATAATATGTTTGAAAATAAAATAGAAAAACAGTCGCGGAAAATGTTACTAGAACATTTAAACACATTATTTAGTTTCGGTTGGCGCTGTCTGCTTTTCTCTGAACAATTAAAAAATTTCACGATCTATTCAAATGCATTGCCGAGCACATTAGAAGTAAAATTCACACAATTTCGATTCTTTAGACTGTGTTACAATTTATTTCATTTACTTAGGTTTTTCTACATTAGACCTGAATCGTACAGAAGATGTATTCGAATATTTAATATCTACAAGTCTTCTGTTATCAAATTGACGCACCTAAGCTTCATGAGCGAAAGCTGTTCAACAATTCAGAAAATTACTGCTTCTCCTTCAGTTATAAACAAAAAGATGTACTCTCAACGCCGAGAACAATTGGCGTACCTTTTACAAAGTACACACTATGATGCTGTATCTGGTTGGATATATTTAGCGGCATTTTTCTACCAAACAAAACAGTACAGCAATGCTCTGTATATACTGTCTTATGCAATGATGAAGTGTACACCAGAGAAAGTGTACAGAGAGACAAAAAAGCTATCACAACTTCAAATAAACTTCATCACATCCACAACTTTGCAAAAACTTGGAATATTGCGTGTTTGGAAACTTGTAGCAGTGTTTATGCTAGAATTTACTAGATATTCTGCATTCCTTTTACCAGAGGAATTGGCATTGGACTTTGTGGATAGCATATATTTTTCTCCAGTTGCATTTGCCCATTTCCTTTGTTTTTTGTGCAATTATCATCTTAATGATATACAACAATGTTACACGTCTATCAGAGATTTACAGCTAACTATTGACGAAAAATATTTTATCACAGATTCACTCGATACAGAAGAAAGCTACTACCTACTTGGAGTAGCTCTACAGTTAGTTAGACGGACAGATTTGGCTAAACGTGCTTTTACGAAGGCCATTCAATGCAACCCACATCATACGACAAGTGGAGCAGTAAAGCGACTTTCGATGATGCATCCATTTGAAAAGGAATGAATGAGGATTCTTTATTCTACTGTTTGACTCAATAATTATGTTGTTTGTTCCTTTTTCTTTCCTTAAAATTTTGCTGTAAATAGATAAAAACTATTTGTTCCAACGACAGGTTTATTATTGATAAGTATACTTTGCTTTGTGTAAAAAATCGTGCGATGCGCATTGTTATCGGTCAAATTTATCAAAATAAAGAATAGTATTTTTGTTCACAAAATCGTTTATAGTGTATGCTACTCTGGGTTAGCAAATTGTAATAACTAATTGGCACTCTCCAAATTAGTTACCCTACCAATGTCCCACGTAACGCTTTTCCTAAAAAATCAAATGAGAGTGCATCCCTTAACCCACTTGGGTACGCCCTGAGCAACTCTATGGGTCGAACCCTCCGAATTTGTCAATGCAAAGGGATAGGGATGGGGCTATAGGTGAAAATTAAAGTGTTGACCATGCCTGGTGTAAGTAATTAATTAGGCAGCCATTCCAGGCGTAAGTAATAAACTAGGAAGCCTTGCCTGCATGGTGTAAGTAGTAAATTAGAAGTCATGCCTTGCGTAAGTAATAAATTAGGCAGCCATGCCTGGCGTAACTAATAAATTAGGCAGCCATGCCTGGCGTAAGTAATAATTTAGGCAGCCACGCCTGGCGTCAGTAATAAATTAGGCAGCCGTGCCTGGCGTAAGAAAGAAAGTAGACGGCCATGCCTGACGTATGTAATTTATTATTCAGCATGGAGTCCTATTTATTAAAGGCAAAAATCAACGAGTCCAACGGTTTCAAAATTCTTGTCAACACATTCTTGTACGGAACTTGCTGTGCACAAAGATATTAAATTTTACATTTGATATGACACTGAATTTTCTATGGTTACAAATTCTGCCAAATCATTAATGATGGCCTGACTATTTGACTGGTTCATATTGTTTTCATAAAATTAAAATGCGCTAAATATCAGATAATTCCCGTTATTATAGTTTTTATTTATAGTGGGGAAAAGAGAAATGGAAAGACTGTAATACTGTTCCTCTTTTAACACAGATAACCTTATGACTAATATTGAAAACAAATGTCTTGGGGATCAACATTTTATTATATGGGACGCTTATCTTTAATCTCGTCTTAATACTAATAAATCTTGACTTCTATGTGACGTAAATGTTAGAAGAATAATGCGTGAATAATACAAGAGTATTACCATAATTGCAAGAAAGTTAAATGCGCGTTGTTATACGGGACATTTTAATTCAGACAATTGTGTTACAATTTACAATTGATCCAAATATTCTACGTTTATCAAATACTTCTCCCACATTTCAATACAGAAGTAATATTAAAAAAGAAACAGATGGCTACTATATCTTAACGTGCACATGCGTCAGAATCTCTTCTACACATCACACTTATGTTAAAAGTTACAGATTGGATCGCAATCTAAATTAGCAAATTTTTTTATTTTCAATTTATTTAAGTTCTGAAGATTTATTGAAACTTTACCACTTTAATAGAGGAAAATTGACAAAACTGTCGAATGTCGATTCCTCTAAGCAAAAAAAGAATCGAAGATACCGAGAAGATTTAGAAAAAGATAAGTCAAGAAAGACAAAACTATAATTAAATATGAGGGGAAAACAATAAAATAAATAGACAAACAAGACAAATGAAAATAAAGCCAACCCTACTTAAAACCAGATGAATCCAGGTACTCCGGACGATTCAGAAACTTCTGCTCCATTCAGGCATCCGTCATGCTGCACACTCTAAAATCCGGTATTTACATGTAGTCATATCCGTGTATAGTCATAATCCAGTAAGAAGGAGAGATCAAACAAACGGAACAAATAAATAGTCATTTGTGACACAGATATTCCGGCCAAGTAAGTACTGATGGCGACCGTACAATTTTCTAAGTGATGACTTCAATCTAGCTTTTCTGTCAGCAGACACATTTGTCAAGGAAATCTTATAGGAAATATAGAGTTAGATGACCTAAATGCTTAAGCAATTTAAAATTCTGAAACAAAAGGTCGTTTTCTTCTATAAGTAAAAACAATTTACTTTTACCTTTTAAGGGGAATAACCCTTAAATAGGGTCATCTCACTGCTGCGGTCCAAGGAGACTTTTGTAGTTGACCTGAACATGTAAGCAAGCAACAACTTTTCTCTATCTGCAATAGTTTTCATACAATAAGCAAAACAAAAAAATCATTTTTGAACTTATATAAAGTGGAAAATTTAACAGATAACTACGGTTGAAATCGAGACTTTTAAGCAAGCAACACCTTTGAAAGGGAAAACACTTAAAATGGGTCATCTGAATACTACACTCCAATGGCTACCTTTGTAGAGCTTGAGCTTAACATTTCAGCAAGCCACAGCTTTTCTCTATCGGCAATAGTTTTCATTCTAAAATGCAAACACATTAAAAAACGTGATTTTTAACTTCGAAGGGCATAACCCTTAAAAGGGTATCATCTGACAATTCCGACCTAATGGCGACGTTTGTAGAACTTTTAATTCTGAACAGCATAAGATCCATCAGATTTGTCTTATCCGTTATAGTTTTTGAATTATTTAAGTGTTTTTACCATATGTTCTGTTTTCAATAACAGCGGTCATGTTTTCATTGGATTCATTCAAAGTGAGCATCTTTTGTTGCCAACCTCCCATATATAATTCTTGCAAAATTTATGTCAAATTGGTTTAGTGGTTTCAGAAGAGATTTTTATAATTGTTTACGGACGACAGACGATGGACGGCGACGGACGCATAGTGATAGCATACGTTCACATGGTCTTTGGCCAGGCGAGTTAAAAAATTGAATTGTATTGGCCAAGTGGTGTCAGAGAAGAAGCTTGTTTAGAGTGTTTACCACAGACAGATGACGGACGCCTAGTGATTAGGTGATGAGAAAATGTAGAGGGGACTGTATTATCCGATTAAGAAAAACTTACTGCATATATAGTAGAATGGTAAAACATTTTTGATGCAATTTATCTCTTAACTGGAGTTTTCTGTAAATAATTGTAGTCTCGTTCAATTAAATAAACGAATTGCACTTGTGAAATGATTTTCAGGTACACATTAAATGATATATTTGTTCTATTTATGTCTCCCTATATTTCTTACTTTTTCCTTTCTCCGCCCTCTTTCTCCTTTCTCCTTCTTGTTGCTTCTTTCTCCCTCCCCTTTACTCTTTTATCCCCATCCGTTCCCTCCCCCTTTCTTCCTGTCTCCAACTACCCTGTCGACCTCCTATATAGATGCATAGTGAAGAAAATACTTATTTGTTTGAGTCTTTTGCAAGACAAAAACTATTCCATAATATCGGAAAACACCAATTTTAAACCTTTACTTTAATCTTACAACTTTAGCACTGGACTGTGTATTCATTATTATTTAATGAATAATTTTGCTATATGGTAAGTGAACGAAAGCAAAATGTTCATGTTAATAGTGAAATTCCTAATCATGACATAATAAAAATCGTTATAGCCTCAGGGGATACCTCAAGGTTCTGTTCTTGGACCATGCTATTTTATATTTATATATATATATTTGATATATCTCAATAACATAATACACAACTTGATTTTTTTGTGTTTGAATGTTGTTTTGACGCCACTTTCAGCAATTTAGTTTTAGTAATATCTTGGCGTCCAGATTTTATTGCTGGAGGAAGCTGTAATACCCGGAGAAAGCTCCCGAACTTCGATGGCAATCCTTGTCAATTAAGATAGGAGTCTAGCGCATCCTGTCCGCAGCGAGACTCTAACCCACAATCTCAGTGTTGACAGACCACGTGATCAATAGTAGACGGAATACCTTAACCTCTCGGCCACAGATGCCCTTAAACAAGTTGAAAAATACAGCAAGACTGTTTGTTGTCATACTTTGGGGATGACTTTTAATTATTGAACAAGAGATTAATATGTCCTTATGTAAAATTTAACACAGCTGGGCGATACATAATTCAATAGTTCACATTTTATTTGCTAATAACACAACTGGTACTATCTGATTAGCTTTCTAAAACGATAAAATTGCTGCCTTTAACAAAGAGTATTATTAAAAATATAAGGAACACAGTGGTACACAAAATTGCTCAACAATAGTATAAAAGGTCAATAGTTTCGACCGTTTCCCTCGCGTGCTCTGACGTCATTTTGTCAGTTTAAAATAGCAAAATGACTGTTTCCTTAATTTTTTTTGGACGAAATAACAGAGAAAAACAATACGAAAACATACAGACATATAAAATGTTGGCGGTGTGACATAGTTAAAAGATTGTTAAATCATGAGAAAAGTTTAATTATTAACATTTTTGCAAAGCTATTTTCTTGTTCCTTTTTTTCTGCACGTACTGTTAAAACAATAATTGATCAGGTAATAAAACAGTTATTTCATATGTGATTTGGGAACAGACAAACTGTTGTCCCTCGGAGTCAGTGATAGTGTTTTGAACTGTTGCCCGAGGCCGTAGGCAAACAGTCATTTTGCTATTTTAAACTGACAAAATGACGTCAGAGCACGCGAGGGAAACAGTCGAAACTATTGACCGGTCAACAGTTCTCGAACATTGACGTTTTTATAATTTCAGAAAACAGTAAAAAATACCAAATTACATTTATATAAGGTATCAGATAATAATAAAAACTGTTCTCTTATTTAATGATATAAATCACTACTTAAACAAAATAGAAAAACAAGATCTATAATTATTGTTGGAACCAATATTTCATGTCTAAAAATGTACAAAATAGAATCCAAATGTGTTGCTGGATACATTATCTGTCTGGTTCCATTTTCACACTGTGTCGTTGCTATGCGCCTGGTTACTTGTCCACATTGTGTACCCTAATTATTTGTCCATAGACTGCCTGGTCACTTATCATCAATATGTGCTTTGTTAACGTCGACACAATGTACCTTGTTAGTCGTCCATATTATAAGCCAGGTACCATTCCCTCACTGCGCCTGATTACTTGTCCAATCTATTCATCTGGTTACTTGTTAACAGACTGTGTCAGGTTACTTGTTCACAATATACATATGTTTAGTTGTTTCTTTGGCCCTAAATTTTTAACTGATCAAAACGTGGATGCTACGAAAAATTCTGACGTCACAACTGGAATTTACGTGGCTTTTAGTCAATTAAGACGCACACAATTTAGCAATTTATTTACTTTTATACAAAACATGATAACAATAATTATAAAACTAATGTTGTGACAAAATTTGAGTGTAAAAATATTAACAAATTTTATCATAGTGTGGGCAATGAACAATAACTCTAATCTGTCGTTCGTATTATATCCAATAAATTTACTTACTGGTTATTAAATTAACACGATATTTTTCTTTTATACACATATTAATGTGTTTACAATAAATCTTACTGTTAACATTTTTGAACTCATTTAACATAGAAGTACAATGTCATGTCCATAGGAATGTACATGCAGTTTCATGACAAGATCGACCGTCTTTAATAAATTGGTGTATTACGTACAAAAACCTCCAAAAAGTGGGGGTCTAGGTAGCCGTGTAGTTAGGGTAGTTCGTCTACTATTATTCACGTGGTCTGTCAGCACTGAGGTTGCGAGTTCGAGTCTTACTGCTTGCAGAGTAAAAAGACTCCAATTGACGAAGGATTGCCCGTTTTCCTACCGAAGGTGGGGATTTCCTCGGTTTCCTCTCAATCCAAATAAAAACTTGAGGCCATGATATAGCTGAAATATTGCTGAAATTGGTGTTAAATACCATTCAAACAAACAGGAACCAATGAGTAAAGCGTGCTTACTGCTATTTCGAGTTCATTGGATTTTTTATGGTATTGTTGATAAAACTGTGTTCATAAAATTCAAAGACTACAATATGGTTTAAAGCGTCAGTAATACTATAATCCAACTTTGGTCGATCTTTACCCAAAAGATCGTTAATGTCTGAAACGGAGCAAAAATAATCGTTCAAGACGTCACATATACGGATAATTCGAATTCTGAACTAGATTTAGGAAAATAGTGGAATATTACTGTGTTGTCATATATGTTCCTGTATACGCATACATGTGTACAATAAATCTTACTGTTTACACTTTTTAACTCCCCCAAATAATAATACGAGTTCTGTTGTGTATTCTCATGTTGTAAATCCGTTTTCTCATATCTTTATTTTTACACGCAAGCATTCAAATCCAATCTTATGAGATTATAATTCGCAGAATGATCATATAATTCCTTCCTTCCGTCCTTACATTGTAGAAGACCCTTCCTTTTCGTTCACTCCTCAAAATGATTTTTTGCAAAGTATAGATTTTTGCGGTTTGAAATTAAATCAGTGTAGTTCATCACTAAATATTAATCATTAGTATTGCATACTTATTAAAATCCCCTTCAAAAACAATACCTATACTGTCAAAAGCCTTCCTCAAAAGACAAAATTTATAGGCCGGACATGATTTCTCACCTACGCACGGATGGAAAGACAGACTGATCATTATATGGCTTCGGACATACAGTGACGGGGCCATAATAAGCTTAACCTCACATGAAAATAGAAAATTAATTGACATTACAATTGCATCGCAAACGAAATTACATCAACAATTTTCGTAAATTACCAAACAACATTCATGCAGCTACAGCATATAGACTTTAAGAATGTCAGTTAATTTGATGTTCAAGAGCCTTTGCATCCTATAATCAGAGTATACATCCATGTAAAAAAATAAACATAATTTAAATACCGCGAAATTATTATGTATAAAATGACAACGGCTTTACAGTATACAGTTATGTCATGCATGTTGAGAGAACAAATTATTTCTTCAAGGTGCTGGAGATGGCAACAGTTGCCAAGTCATCTCTAGCACCGAGGAGCAATAATTTGCCCGACTGCTAAAACATGCATGAAATAACAGTTTTATTAGCTTATAACAACTGTCAGTTTGTTATCTCATGGATATTGTCACTATACGTGTAACGATGTTGTAGCTAAAGTTTTGATGTGAATAATAATACGTTTTTTTATATATTGACTTCAAAACAAGTGAAGAACGCATTGCATATGCAATAACAAGTGCCCTACCAGCAAGCCCAAAGACTATAACTTAGTCAAACATCATCGGCCCTTTTGTATGTGTGCAAGTTGGTTGTTTTTATTTTGGAATTAAAGGAAAGTCAGGATGCTCTCTTTTAGAGTAAGCTTTTAAATAATAGGACAAAATTAGGATTAGGGACCTCGGTGGCTGATTGGTTAAGGTAGTTCGTCTTCTTTTGATCACGTGGACTGTTAACACTGAGGTTGCGGATTCGAGTCTCACTGCGGGTAGGGTGTACTCGACTCCAGTGTTCTCTCCAGGAACGCCGGCGTCCTCCCGAAATAAAAACTGGAAGTCATGATATAGCTGAAAAATGCTGAAAGTGGTGTTAAACCATTCAAATTAGTTTGAATTTTGTTTTGTTTAATGCACACATAAATGGTGCACACACTTTTTAAGGGTGGCAGTTATAGTAATCTCCTTATCTTATATCAGAGCCAGCTGCTTTATGTTTACGATTTGTTTACTGTTTCATTCATAGTATTAGATGAAAGGTTAAAGGTTAGGTTTTCTCAAGTTTCGGTAAATATACTCTGTCGGCCAAATACATTTCACTTCTGTAATTAACAGCGAACTGTGCACTTGTAAAATAAATTGTTGAACTGTATGAGTTGTTCATGTAAAGTTATTACATATTTGGCGACGAGGATTAAAGAGGATTATATAAATAAAGAATTATAGAGAATTATTGAACCAACGCAAAATGCCAACATTTGGAAAATTGGATGCTTATGAAGAATCAGAGGATTGGATACAATACGTGGAACGTTTAACTTGTTATTTCAGCGCAAACGAAATAGACGATGACGACAAGAAAAGAGATATTCTACTAAGAGTTTGTGGACGGAAAACATACAAGTTAATGAGAGATTTACTTGCACCGGATAAGCCAAATACAAAGACATTTGATGAATTAACAGAATTAATTAAGGAACATAAACATCCAGAGCCATCTGAAAGTATACAGAGGTTCAAATTCAATAGCAGAACGAGGCACAGTGACGAATCGGTCCGATCGTATGTAGCGGAACTGAGAAGTCTGGCAGAACACTGCAAGTATGGTGACACTTTAAATGCAATGTTGAGAGATCGCTTAGTGGTTGGGATAAATAATAATCGAATTCAAAGAAGACTCTTAGCGGAACCACAACTTGACTTTGCAAAAGCTTTGGATATTGCAACAGCCATGGAGACCGCAGCAAAGAATGCACAAGACATTCAGGCTAGTGGAAGTGGACCTGTAAAAGTCATTAATAAAATATCAAGACACCAACCAAAAGGACAACAATTTCAAGGTTATTCTGGGAAACGGGACGAATGTTACCGTTGCGGAGGCAACCACAAGGCACATGAATGCAGATTCAGGGAGGCGAAATGTCATCATTGTAAGAAAAAGGGTCACATCGCAAAGAAATGTAAAAGTAAACAGGTCAGTGACACTAAACACTCTGTTAAGACTGGGGCATTTCAAAAGAAAACAAATTATGTTGAGGCTACAAGTTCAGGTGAGGAAGAACTATACTCAATCTACTCAGTCGGTAGTGAAAGAACGGATCCATACAAAGTTAGTGTTAGCGTTAATGGGAAAGAAATCGAAATGGATATTGATACGGGAGCCAGTGTGACTGTGCTCAATGAGGACACTTACGATTCTATTAAGCAGGAAGGTGGATTGACAAAAGTAAAGGGAAAATTGCGTACTTATTTGGGACAGCCCTTGCCGGTTTTAGGAAAAACGGAGGTGAGTGTTCAATTTCAAGACGAAGATTTGGTTAAACTACCCGTAACTGTGGTAGCACACACAGGTCCGAATTTGTTAGGCCGAGATTGGTTGGCTAAAATTAAGTTAGATTGGAAGCAGATATTCAGTGTTTCCAAGGACCACACTTTAGAAGAAATTTTTTTTGGAAGAAAACAAAGAAGTGTTCAATGATGAACTCGGATGCATATCATCGGTGAAAGCTAAAATCTATGTTGATGAGAATGCAACTCCGAAGTATTATAAAGCTTGCCCGCTAGCTTACTCATTGAAGGATAAAGTTGAAAAGGAACTCGAGAGACTTGAAAAAGAAGGACAAATAGAACCCGTGGAATTCTCGGAATGGGCCGCACCTATAGTTCCAGTAGTGAAAGAATCCGGTGAAATACGAATTTGTGGTGATTACAAAGTTACAGTTAATGCAGTCTCTAAGTTGGATAACTATCCGATACCAAAAACAGAAGATCTCTACGCAGCGCTTGCGGGAGGAAAGGAATTTACAAAGTTGGATTTAAATCAGGCTTACCAACAAATTCAGTTAGATGAAGATAGCAAGAGATACGTAACTATAAACACTCATAAGGGTTTATTCACATATAATAGATTGCCGTATGGTGTGTCCTCGAGTCCAGGCATCTTCCAAAGAACGCTCGAAAATGTTGTTCAAGGAATACCTAACGTTCTAGTCAGAGTGGACGATGTTTTGATAACTGGTCGAACACGTGCTGAGCACTTGAAAACTCTGTCAATTGTGCTTGAACGATTCAAGAAGGTGGGCATTCGACTGAAAAAACGTAAATGTACATTTCTTGCTCAGGAAATGGTTTATCTAGGTTTTAAGATAAACAAAGACGGAATTAAGCCAGTAGAGAGCAAAGTGGAAGCGATCGATAAAGCTCCGAGGCCTACAAATGTGTCCGAATTGAAAGCATATTTAGGAATGCTTACATACTATAGCAGATTCTTGCCAAATCTGTCAACACTATTACATCCGTTATATTCATTATTGCAAAGTACAGTGAAATGGTCATGGGGAAAAGAACAAGAAAAATCGTTTGTAGAGTCTAAGAAGTTATTGAAATCAGCATCTGTCTTGGTACATTATGATCCATCAAAGGAGCTAATCGTTGCGTGCGACGCCTCAGCCCACGGAGTCGCAGCTGTATTGTCACACAGAATGAGCGATGGAAGCGACCGACCGATTGCTTTTGCATCTAGGACAATAACTTCCGCAGAAAAGAATTATTCAGTGTTAGAACGTGAGAGCTTAGCTATAATTTTTGCGGTGCGTAAATTTCATCAATATTTGTATGGGAACTTTGTTACTATAGTAACTGACCATAAGCCGTTGGTAGGCTTGTTTAGAGAAGATAAACCCATTCCCACGATGGCAGCGTCTCGAATACAGAGATGGGCACTAACACTTTCAACGTACCGTTACAAGATTGTTTACAGAGAAGGTCGTGATAATAACGCTGATGCATTAAGCAGATTACCAATTGCTGAAAGAACTGAAGTGGAAACAAAAACCCCTGGAGACACGATTCTGACACTTCAACATTTCGAACGCAATACACCTGTCACTGCCAATCAGATTCAGAAATGGACAAACAAAGATAAGGTCTTATCTGAATTTTTGAGATGTGTACTGCATGGGTGGCCAAGTGAATGCTGTCGGGAGGAATTAAAACCATATTTCAATCGCCAACATGAAATTAGTTCTCACGATGGAATTTTATTGTGGGGAGGACGAGTAATCATACCTGAAGTTGCAAGAGAAGTCATGTTGACCGAACTGCATGAAGGTCATCCTGGAATTACACGAATGAAGCGGCTAGCAAGAAGTTATTTATGGTGGCCGGGATTAGAAAGCGAACTAGAAAAGACAGTGCAGCATTGTTTCAGTTGTCAAGAAAACCGCCATGCACCTGCAAATGCACCACTTCATCCATGGGAGTTTCCAAGTAGGCCATGGTCCCGTTTGCACGTTGATTTCGCAGGACCTTTTTATGGGACATACATTTCTTATTATTATTGATGCTTATTCCAAGTGGCTGGATGTGCATATCATGAGTACCATGTCAACAGAGGCAACGATAAGTAAATTGAGAAGTACATTTGCTGTGCACGGATTACCCGATATGATAGTTTCCGACAATGGAGGAACGTTTGTAAGCGCAGAGTTCACAAATTACATGCAAGCGAATGGAATTAAACATCGTACAACTGCACCGTGGCATCCATCATCAAATGGATGTGCAGAACGCGCAGTCCAGGTATTCAAAGAAGGAATGAAGAAGATAAAAGATGGAACCGTCGAAGAAAAGTTACAGAAATTCCTGTTCCATTACCGTATTACACCGCAAAGCACAACTTTAATACCACCGTGTCAACTATTGATGAAAAGGCAATTAAAATCACGCTTAGATTTGATTTTTCCGGATACTCGTGTTTCTGATAGAGTCCAAGAGAAACAAGCAGAACAAAAATTGTATCATGACAAATCATCAAAGGAAAGAATTTTCACAGAGGGAGATAATGTGTTGATACGTAACTTTACACCAAATGCTACGATCAAATGGATAAGAGGGAAAGTAATAATGAAAACTGGTCCACTGTCATACAAGATAGAACTTATGGACGGAAAAATTGCGAGAAGACACATTGATCATATTCGAAAATGTTGCGAGAACAATGACCCGAGTGAACCAGATTATGAACCAGAAATAGAAATTCCGATAAAAAGTGACAATGCTCTAAAATCGACACCCGCCGAAACCGCCGAAATTCAATTATCGCCAACTGTCACTCTTCCAATCAGACAACATCCTATCCGAATCAGGAAAGAACCGTCTTATTTGAAGGATTATGTTCGGAAATAATGTGAACAATGTTTTATTGGTAACATGTGCAACGAGTCATAATAATACTCTTGTTACCAAGATGTGCATTTAGTACATCAATTTTGAAATGTTCTTTTGATTAACTATATTGCGTTAATTCAAGTGGATTATCCAATATCTTGCGAACTTTATATTTTTCAAAAATATTAAAAATTTGACCGTGTTGATTGACTGTACACATTTAAAGTAATTAACAGATTTTTTATTTTTGTTTACACATGTTGATCAGACTGTAAAGATAAAGTGTTCTGTTAAAGCGATTAGTTGTAATCTAAGGGTGGAGGTATATAGTAATCTCCTTATCTTATATCAGAGCCAGCTGCTTTATGTTTACGATTTGTTTACTGTTTCATTCATAGTATTAGATGAAAGGTTTAAGGTTAGGTTTTCTCAAGTTTCGGTAAATATACTCTGTCGGCCAAATACATTTCACTTCTGTAATTAACAGCGAACTGTGCACTTGTAAAATAAATTGTTGAACTGTATGAGTTGTTCATGTAAAGTTATTACAGCAGTTACTTCAACACTCTCTCTGCCCCAAACGTAAACTTTATCCGATTGCAACGAAATGACAAGTTAGGGTAAGGACCATTTTTGGCCCCCTCTTAAAAATAATCCATCGTTGCAGTAATTTGAGCATTCAGACGTAGCATCAAAAATATGGTCTTATTTTAGTGCTATCGTGCGCATGCGCGATACACTTCACGTGCTTTTACGCTTTCCAAATCTATAGGCTCTTTTCAATTCAGCTTTAATTTGAAGATGTTTTCAGTAAATTAACTTCTGTTCTGCTCACCAAATTTTCACCAAATGTTAACACAAGACGTCTAGATACGTGCTACAGGCAGGTTCTGGTTTAAGTAAATCTAGAAAAACTTTTTCTCGTAAACAAAAATTCTTTTCTCATGCAAAATCTTTGCTTTTGAGAATTACAAGCTTTTTTAAAACAAAAACTTGGTAATCACAATTTCTTCGTCAAATTTTTTTACAATATTAAGTGAAAGAATATACAGACAGAAGCTAATTTTAAATAAGGCTGTCTGGGTTAAAAAAAATTTTCTGTTGCTAAAAAAGATGTAAAACGTAATAAAAATATAGATTTTTAGTCAGAATTACTTCCCTTGTTAAAGATTTAATTTTGATTATTTATGCCTATACCGAACTCGTTATATCGAAAACTTTGTGTTTAAATCATTATTAAATAGATTTGATAGTAATGTTGTAAGTCTGTCATATTATTTTATAATTTTATGGAAATTATGAGTTAAGAATGAAAGATATTAATGTTAATTTAACCATCAATGAGATATCTCTTCTGAGATCCAGAAAAAACGGAGAATGGTGTCCTGCATCCACTCAAGTCAAACCAATTATTTTGTATGACCTTACTGGTAAGACAAACTGTTACACAATTATATAATCTAATTTGTATTACGTTTATCCCAAACATAATTACTTTTAGGAAGATAGATCCGTTTAAAATGTACATTTAAATTCTATTTGATGTCCTACCATGCATAGTTACAGCGAAACTGACATAATCCAGAAAACTTTAACATATTCACTGGACCGAGGTCAATGTCAGTAGACGATTTCATTTTTTAATCATCAGCAACTTATACAAAATGTCCCCAACTTAAAAAAATGCATTGTTACAAAGACATTGGCCTAATCTAAAATGTAAATGTTGTCACCGTAAAATCGAGATCATTATGACTTCTAGACTGTCATATATTATTCAACAGGAACCTAAATACCAAGTATTGTAATTACACAATGCATAGTTACACTGACTTAATCTAAAAACTTTAACGTATTTACTGGACAATGAAATTGAAGGTCAAGGTCAGACACCTGTACTATTTAACAGGAACCAATATGCATGCCACATATTCATCCTACCATGCATAGTTTCAACAGAAGTGACCTTATCCAAAAACAATAGCGTAGTCGCTAGATTATGAATTCAGGTCAAGGTCAGGTGACACCAACCAGACTTACATGTATTATTTATCAGCAAACTATATAGAAAATATTGTAATCATACAATGCGTGGTTACTGAGAAACTGATGGGGAGGGGAGCCGGAGTACCCGGAGAAAACCCTTGACCTTGGTTGAGAATTCGTTTAACCCTTCATGTCTTTTCCAAGTCAGGACCACACTGTAAAAAATGTGTTTAGGGACCTAAACACTTTTCTAAACACATTTCTTGTTATAGATTTTGAGACATGTTTAGGCTCTCAACACATCTTAAATCTAAACATGTTTAGAAAAATGTTCAAATTCTAAACATGTTTCATTATTATGTGTTTAGAGTAGAAACGTGTTTAGATTGTATGTGTTTAGAGTAGAAACGTGTTTAGATTGTATGTGTTTAGATATAGTCTGAACATATTCCTCTTGCTATGTATGTGCTGAAGCTGTATGTAGAAAAACTGCTCACAGGTTTAACCCAAATGGAATAGGTAACTGTAAATTGGTGGGAGGTTCAGGTAGTATAGGCATCTAGGTGACCAATATCAATCCTTGATTGATTACAACCATCAGTTTTCTTCCATATTTCGTCTCAGAAAGATTTTGTTTTCATTCTTTTATACCCTCCGCAAACTTGTTTTTTTTTTTTTTTTTTTTTTTGGGGGGGGGGTATATAGGAATCACCCTGTCTGTCTGTCTGTCCACATCCCTTGTAAGCGCAACTCCTAAACCGCTTGATGAAATTTAATGAAACTTAGCATAAAGGAAGTACATTGTATGTAGATGTACATGAAGGATTTTTATTGACCTCGGATGTCATTAAGGGGAACTAAATTGCTTAGAAACAAAATCAAGTTAAACAGATGAAAACAAAATTGAATTCAGACATAGTTTACTTTTACTGAAATTATATTGACCAAGAACATTACAAATATTCACTGAAACCACATTGATCATGAATACCACAAATATTCACTGAAACCATATTGATCAAAAACATTACAAATATTCACTGAAACCATATTGATCAAGAACATTACAAATATTCACTGAAACCATATTGATCAAGAACATTACAAATATTCACTGAAACCATATTGATCAAAAACATTACAAATATTCACTGAAACCATATTGATCAAGAACATTACAAATATTCACTGAAACCATATTGATCAAAAACATTACAAATATTCACTGAAACCATATTGATCAAGAACATTACAAATATTCACTGAAACCATATTGATCAAGAACATTACAAATATTCACTGAAACCATATTGATAAAAAACATTACAAATATTCACTATTGATCAAGAACATTACAAATATTCGCTGAAACCATATTGATCAAGAACATTACAAAATCCTATGTATATACAAATGTCTAAATATTGCAAAATCATATCTACCCTGCCAATTTCCAAAGCATCAGAAATACAGGTTTTTCACCAAATATATATACACGTATGCAAATAGTTCAGGTCAAATGGCAGTATATGGACAGGTTGGTGGCGCTTCTGTCCATATAATTTTTGGAGCCTCAAACTGGTCCATATACATTTTAATATTTTTTTGTGCCATGAACTATTTTTTAAATTTAAACAAATTAATTAGAATTTAAAGTGTCCTCAAGTTTCTTGCAAAATTTTAAATAGTTTGCAGACATATGGAATTTATTCTTTCTGTCTTTTAAAATGTAATGTTGTACAAGTCCAAGTAGCTGGTATTGATTTGGATAGGACAAGTCCCAAACATAGTAACAGAATAGCAGTCTTAAGACTGCTTCTTTGAGGTTATGCCCCACATCCACTTCAATTCCCTCTCCAACTACAAAACATTGATTAAGTGTTCTGTCACTATTTTCTGCTATAACAAGCCTTGGCGCCTCTGTTTTCTTTGAGGAAAGGTTCAGGTTGTTTGACTGAAAAAGATCAATAGTATTAAAAATTAAAGCCTTAGTAAAAAAAAACTTGCATTTAAAAAAAAGGTCAGAATGGTTTACTGTATTCTTACAAATCTGCAACTAAACTATCTATACTACTAAATCTACAAGATGCAAAATTGTACGTAGCTGGCATACAGTTTTAACCACATGTTTAAACTGCGACCATGGTACAGATTGAAACATTCATCCTTCCAGATCTTTTTTGTTTTCCTTGTTTAATAATTACAGGTAATTAATGACTCCGGATCGTAAACCAAAACATTTTAACAGTGTGTCAAAGGTAATTTCTGGTACATGAGAAAACAACAACATCAAACAAGATGAATCCAATTATGTTACTTATACTCTCCAGTATGTCTCAATTGAAACTCCAGTGCCCAGTAAAATGATCTTTAAATCCTCTGTCGTTGTACTTTCATTGATTTCATTCTATAAAAACAATTAACACTTATTTAGATTAGTTTAAGAAGTCTGATTTTATTAAGTTTGAATACAGGGAATATTTTAACTTTCATCTTAAATTAATCAAATCCTATCTGTTATCATGTGATAAATTAATATTATTATGCTAACATATGGAATTGATTAGATGAGGATAATTAATTTTCTTAAAAATAATTTCATAGGTCGTTATTTTAGTTTATTTTCGAATTCAAACCATAACTGGTTTTGCGGGCTGCCATGTTATAGATCATGTGATCATGAGTCAGTCACGTGATTATCGTACACAACGCGGTCGAAATTTGTCATATTTTAAAAAACAACGGACTGGTGTTGATTTCTTTTTGTTTTATATAAAAAAACAACGAAAAGATGGAAAGATAGGATAACGTGACTTTTTATACATTTTATTATAAAATAAAACGTGTTCCCATTAATGTTTAACAAGTGCATTGTCAAAAAAAAAACATGTAGTGGTCGATTAGCCCTACAAACTACAAAGTCGAAAAATGCTTTTGGCGTTAAATTAAACGATAATAAATAATAAACACGGATACAACACCAAAATAGTTATACATTGCTTTAGATCGTGCATCTTGACTGAGCGTGCATCTCCTTCTCAAATGGCATACATCTACATTAAATTTACTAGATCTATGTAAAAATCATTCAAATAAGCGAAAAATATATATAATTGCTTTTCTTACCTTGATATTCATTCGTATTTTGGCTCTCTGTTTTCAAACTGGCGAGAAAGACAATCGTAGCGTCTGGCGGGAAACATGTGGTCGCTAAACACATTTATCTATGTGAAAGTCACTTGCAGTGTCGTTACATGCTGAGGCTCTAAGCGTTTTTTGAGATAACATGTCTAGTTTCTAAACATGTTTACAATGAAGATGCTAATGAACTACATATGCTTAGTTTCTAAACATTTTCCTAAACATGTTTAGAGTAAAACATGTTTAGAATACGTTTAGGCTCTAAGCACAATTTTTACAGTGCATTGTTGTAATTACTGCATTTTTGGTTGTTGGTTCTGTAGTTTGCCGGTTTTTCGGACTTTGATTTGTTGCTTGTCTTTTTTGACAGTTTATATTATACTATGATACCCACTTCTCTGGCGGGATTACATACAACTGGTGTTCGAAAATCTAAATTGGACTGCACTATGTTCTAGGTAACATTATGTCCAAATCCGCGAAAGATGACAAAGATCGGTCAACATTCAGAACATCATAAACTTGAAATACGACTGCCAAAGTAGCAGTAAAAAGTACTGAAATTATTGTATCTGCATGTTTAGGAGAAACTTACATAGATCAAAGCTGTAGTGTTTAATTAAAAAGTATTAAATTCACATATGTAATATGATAGTTTCTGATATCCATAAAAAATTATCTCACGTGGCATTACGTGATGTTAACTACAAACACAAGCCCGAGTAAAAAACTGCTAACGTCGAAATAATATTACAATATAATGTAGAAAATAAAAAATCTTCATTTATGACAGAAATATCCCTCGTTACACGTAAATTATTATTTAATCACATGTAATAATACCGGTATATATTTAGATAATCTACTTTTACAAGGTTACAAAATATGCTCGCGCTGGCATTCGATCCTTCGATTTTCACTGCCTATGTAAAAAGTGCACGGAATAACCAATTATAATGAAACTATTAACCTTAAAGTAAATAGTGTTTCCTTTCAGTTTAATTCGCGAATTTATTGAATACTAAAACAATTTGTACGCTAAACAGACGAATTCAATGCGTAAAATTATATGTATTATAACTAAAATGTGTAGTAACGTACAAGTACTCGCGGTGTATAATATTCACAAGCTACGAGTTAAGCAAAAACGCCACATACACACAGACATTTTCATTCAAAAACGACTTATTTATGCGTAATACAAGGCCGTAGACAAAAGAGATCGATGCACTCTTTGCACCTGTACTCCCTAGTCCGAGAATCCTCTGTCGTCCAACTCTTTTTTTACTTTGATGGGAGCGTCCCACTCTCTCAAAAAAGTTAATAAAAGCGTTGGACGTTAGAGGATTCTCGGACTACTTTACTTCTATGTTGCAAAAAAAACACCAAAAACCTGACTTGAGGAAAAAAGTGATAAAGTTTCATGACTAAATGTTATGGGTACACTGAAGAGTAAAATCTTGACTACGGCACTGTCATATTGCAGACTTTATATATTTGTTAATAGATTAGTAGTTTTTTTATAACATCTATAATTATTGGGTATAAAAATAAAGGTGTAAAATAACATTTATTGAGACATATCAGGAGGAGTCGGTCTATTTTAAAGTTCATGAATATCTTGCTGATCTCTCTGATCACTGTCAAATATCATGTATGATTAAATGCAATTATAACATTCTTAATAACATAAATAGTGAAATTAAGTTAATGCCAGATAAATATATTTGGAATGAAGACTCTGCAAATAAATTTTTGGATGCTTTAAATTCAAATAGTATTAATAATAATATAGGTTCAATCGTTCTAACGAACGATTAATAGGCTTTCCACTTAAAAGAACACCTAAAATAAATGACCTTGAAAATAAAAAGCTAAGCAACATACGTAATTTGTCTATATCAATTAATACGTACAAAAATATATAAAAAAACTATTTAGATATCTTTCAAAATAAGAAAGGTCATTAAATAGGACGTAAAAAAACTTGAATGACCTTGACAACTGATCTTATGATCTAAGTATATATTACTTATTGACAATAGCATTTATAAAAATAAGACATTTAAAATACATAGTACCATGAAAAACATTTAAAAAGGACTTTGACCTTGACTCTTACAGCATGACCTTGACCATGTTGAATGTCAACGGTGATCAACATTGAAGATTTTATGCCACTATCTCTTATAATAGTTGAAATACGACTACTTTTAATAAATACCAAAAATTAGAAGATGACCTTGACCTTTGACCTTGTATTAGTTTTCAAGGTCAAGGGTCCTTATCGTCTATAGTGAAGACCCCATGCCTCTACTATCAATAGTTGATAAGTAATTAATGAAAAACCAGTTATCGACGTGTTTAATGGGGGACAACTCCTATAAGATGAAGTCGGATCCTTGACCTCAAAATAGAAAAAAGTTGCGCCTTAATGAGACCAACATTTTATCCATTATAACTTATTGCCTATCTTTTACCGTTTCAATGGAATAGCGATGACAAGACAATGTCAAAATTTCAAACGTGACCTTGACCTTTGACCTTGCGTCCATTTTCAAGGTCAAGGTGAATGATGACCAATGATATAAGGTTTCATATATATATATCTGTTATAGTTACTGAGATATAGTGATATAATACATTTCACAATATATTTTATTGGTCTAGGGGAGATAACTCTTATAAAAATGTCAAATAAAAAAAGTGACGATTCAAGATCTTAATATGATACACATTTTGGTAAAGGTTTCAGTTCTCTATCTATTATAGTAAAGGAGGAGATCTGCACACAACCAAGGGTCAAAAATTAGAACATGACCTTGACCTCTGATCTTGTGACCTTTTTCAAGGTCAAGGTCAATGATGACCAACTGTGAAATATCTAGTCTATATCACCACTGGTTCATGAGTTACAGTGGTACAAAATGTACTTCCAATAAATAAGGGGAAATAACTCCTACAAGAAGGTGAAAAATTCTTTAATGCGACATGTTATAAAGTGTCGCAATCCTTAGCTGAACATTTTGGAACAACTTTCATTGCGAAATCTTTTACGGTTTCATAGTTTATCTGCACACAAGCTTTTTTATGACAGGGGAAATAACTCCGTAAAGAAAAAGTGTTCGGTCAGCCAGGGTTAACTGGGAATGCGTAATGTCTCATACATCCATAGTACAAAATGTCTTTACGACATGTCGCGAAACAAAATTTATAATGGGATAAGAAAACTTGGCGGAAAAAAAATAAGAATAAATATAGGTTCAATCGTTCTAAAGAACGATTAATAGGCTTTCCACTTCAAAAGAAGACCTTAAATAAATGACCTTGAAACCAAAAAGCTAAGAAACATACGTAATTTGTCTATAGCAATTAATAAGAACAAAAATAATTAAAAAACTATTTAGATATCTTTAAGAATAAGAAAGGTCATTAAATAGGACGTAAGAAAACTTGAATGACCTTGACAACTGATCTTTTAATCTTCGTAAATATTACTTATAGGCAATAGCATTAAAAGAAGAAGCCATTCAAAATACATAGTACCATGAAAAACATTTATAAAGGACTTTGACCTTGACTTTTACAGCATGACCTTGACCATGCTGAAGGTCAACAGTGATCAACATTGAAGATTTTATGCCAATATCTCTTAAAGTCATTAAGATATGACTACTTATAATATATACAAAAAATTAGAAAATGACCTTGACCTTTGACCTTGTATTTGTTTTCAAGGTCAAGGGTCTTAATGATCCATAGTGAAGACCCCATGCCTCTACTATCAATAGTTGATAAGTAATTAATGAAAAACTAATTATCAATGGTTGAAATGGGGGATAACTCCTATAAGATGAAGCCGGATCCTTTCCCTCTAAATAGAAAAAAGTTGCGCCTTTATGGGACCAACATTTTATCCATTATAACTTATAGCCTATCTTTTACCGTTTCAAAGTAATAGCGATGACAAGACAATGCCAAAATTTCAAACGTGACCTTGACCTTTGACCTTGTGTCCATTTTCAAGGTCAAGGTCAATGATGACCAATGATATAAGGTTTCATATATATATCTGTTATAGTTACTGAGATATAGTGATATAATGCAATTCACAATACATTTTATTGGTCTAGGGGAGATAACTCTTATAAAAATGTCAAATAAAAAAAGTGACGATTCAAGATCTCAATATGATACACATTTTGGTAAAGGTTTCAGTTCTCTATCTATTATAGTAAAGGAGGAGATCTGCACACAACCAAGGGTCAAAAATTAGAACATGACCTTGACCTTTGACCTTGTGACCTTTTTCAAGGTCAAGGTCAGTGATGACCAACTGTGAAATATCTAGTCTATATCACCTCTGGTTCATGAGTTACAATTGTACAAATTTTACTTCCAATAAATAAGGGGAAATAACTCCTACAAGGAGTCGTCAAAATACTTTGCGCGATATGTAATAAATTGTCGCAATCCATAGCTGACCATTTTGCAACAACTTTTATTGCGAAATCTTTTACGGTTTCATAGTTTATCTGCACACAAGCTTTTCTGTAACAGGGGAGATAACTCCGTAAAGAACAAGTGTTCGGTGTGACAGGGTCAACTGCGAAAGCGTAATGTCTTATACATCCATAGTACAAAATGTCTTTACGACATGTCGCGAAACAAAATTTATAATGGGAAAAGAAAACTTGGCGGAAAAAAATAAGAATAATAATAATAATAATAATAATAATAAGAAACAGAAGAATAACAAGAAGGCTTTCCACTGGAAAGTGGAAAGCCTTAATAATAAGAAACAGACTAATAACAGTAAGTCTTTCCACTGGAAAGTGGAAAGCCTTAATGATTACTGTATTTAAAAATAGCATAAACATGTCAGACGATATTGAAAAAGTTACATCTGATTTCAATGATATCATTCTCAAATCAGCTGATATGTCTCTAAAAACCAAACCCAATAAGATAAAGAGACATTGTATAAAACTAAAGAATAAGCCTTGGTTTGATGGTAATTTACAACAAATGAAAACAGAGCTGTACTATAAAAGTAAAAAACTTAAAACATGTACAGATCCAGTTGTAAGAGGAGGGTTCTTTAAATTACTGAAAAAATATAGAAAATGTAGAAAAAAATCTAAAAAAGATTTTAGAAAGAATTTAATTGAGAATTTGGATAATTTATATAATGAAAATCCAAAAGAATATTGGCAATTAGTTGATAAAATTAAAAATGAAAACAGACAAGCCCCTCCAGAAACTAATGTTCATATTTCAGATTGGGAGTCTCATTTTAAACAACTAAATGATGTTAGTAATAAGAATAATATATCTGTAAATACAAATAATGATTTATCAGAGATGCTATGTACAATGGAACAGGAAACTATTTTTAATGAGTTAGATTATAAAATAACAGAAAAAGAAATATCTGAGGCAATCAAATCCTTAAAAAATGGAAAAGCTGGTGGGTTCAGTAAAATACTGAATGAAATGTTAAAACATGGACAAACAATATTAACACCTATTTTGGAAATTTTATTCAATAACATTTTTATTAACGGATATTATCCTAATTTGTGGTCATTGGGTTATATAGTACCTCTCCATAAGAGGTATAACTATTAGTGACAATGTTAGCAAATTATTTAATAAAATTTTAAATAACAGATTGGTTAAATTCTTTAAGAAGTCAAACAGTATATGTAAATAACAAATTGGTTTTACTGCTGGTTGCAGAACAACAGATCATATGTTTGTTTTAAATACTTTAATAAATAAATATGTGAAAAATGGATCAAAGAAAAAACTTTATGCATGTTTTGTAGATTTCAAAAGTGCATTTGACTCTGTACCACATATTGGATTATTCTACAAACTGAAATCTATTGGAGTAGGATGCAAATTTTAAAGTATTAAATCTATGTATAGCAAAATCCAGCTTTGTGTAAAAATTGATAATTTTAGATCAGATTTTTTCTCATCAAATATAGGTGTAAGACAGGGTGATAACCTAAGCCATAGTCTGTTTAATTTATACCTCAGTGATTTACCATCATATTTTGACACTAAATGTGATGCTGTGTCCTTAAATGGTGAAAAAATTAATTGTCTGATTTATGCAGATGACTTAGTTCTATTGTCAGAAACTGAGAGAGGTCTTCAGTACTGCCTTGATAAACTATCTTTTTACTCTGATAAATGGCAGTTAACTGTTAATACAAACAAAACAAAGGTTTTAATATTTAATAAGGCTGGTCGTTCAATTACAAAAAACTTTAGATTAAATGATAAAATTGTAGAATCTGTTCAGAAATATATATACATGTACCTGGGCAATTGTTTTTCAGCCTCTGGTACATTTTCTTATGCAAAAAATGAATTATATCAAAAAGGCCTTAAAGCTTCTTTTAAGCTTATCAAAGCATTCAACTCATCTAAACCAAATGCATCTACACTTATTCATATTTTTAATCATACAGTAAGACCCGTTTTATTATACGGGTCTGAAATATGGGGAAGTTTCAACGCCTCTAAATTTATACAAAATCCTGAGAAATACATTACTATGGAATTAGATAAGTTAGTTCTTGAAAAAGTACAAACAAAATTTTGTAAATTTATTTTGGGAGTTAGTAAAAAAACCAGTAATTCCGGTGTAAGATCAGAACTCGGATGTTTACCAATTCTTTATTATGTACTAACAAATATGCTCAAAGATTGGACTCGACTCCAAGAAGATGAATCAGATAAAAATTTTATTCTCAAGGCAGCTCTAAATGAATCTTGGTCTATGCATCAAAATAATAAAGAATCATGGATAAGTTGTATTTATCATTTACTAAAATTTTTAAATGCCAGTCATTTATTTAAGAAAAAGGTAGAATTTAAAAGTAAATCAGTGTTTAATATTTTAAAATATAAAATACACTCTAAATTTATGGAACTATGGGCTGATAAACAAACAAATGAGGAAGGTAAACTAAGAACATACAAAAAATTTAAATCCCATCTCCAACTTCAACCATATCTAAAGTATGGTAATCAAGACCAGAGGAGACTGATGAGTAAATTTAGACTCATAATCTCAAAATAGAAACAGGACGTTACACTAAAGTTGAATGTAACAATAGAATTTGTGATCTTTGTAAAAATAATATTGAAGATGAGATTCATTTTGTCATAGAGTGTAATGCTCTTAACTGTATAAGAACACACTTTTTATCTTTTTTTGAGAATAAATGTAAGAACTTTAGCAAATTATCATCTACAAATAAATTTATTTGGCTGTTAAGCAATTAAGATAGAGAAATCATCATAAAATTATTCCAAATGCTAGAAGAACTATTCTTGAAAAGAGATTCCTTACTTTGTGTTAATCAAGTGTCTTCGTAAAGTATATATATTGTATAATTTATAATAGTATATTAAATATTCTTATAAGTTCCAAAGATAAGAGCTGCACCCTCCCCCAAACCCCTCATCCAGACAGAGACTAAAATTAATTTGTTTTTATCATAAAACTGTTTTTTTTATATGTAATTGACTTGTTACTAAAACTAATTAGACTAATCACATGTTTTGATATTTTGATTTTTACTCATTTTGTTTTGTTATGAATAATTATTCTGCCTCTCCGGGGGCTCCATAATTGGATTAAATAAAATTTGTCTTTGTATTTATCAAGATGTGATCGCTGAAGATTTTCTACTTAAATAAAAATGACTTGTACAACAGTCTTATCATTTTGTTGTTCGAGTGTATACAAACGACTTAAACAAAATTCAATTCTTTTAAATTCTTTACATTACATTTACTTCGTCGGAACGTGTGTTCCGCGCATGTCATACGCATCGTCCACTTTCGGTATTAGTTTAGACACATAATTTCTTCAACCTTTTACGGACTAACTGTGTTCTTTAAAATATTCCATTTTCGGACACTTCATTCTCATTTATCATACAAACTTTCTTAAATATGTAGACTAAAGAAAAAGAAACAAACAAAACGACGGGACTTGAACCAACGTTTCGTAATCTATAACGACAACAATCTGCGAGCTAACCAATTACGCCATCTACGCAGATACGTCTTCTTACGAAAATAAGACCTATTTATGCGTCAAATTGATGACGTGATATAGTTCTTGATAGATTACATCAGTTTTTATACCATTTATACCATTTATACCATTTATTATTATTACGTGAAAAAAATTCAAAAGGTGTAACTTAACATCTATTTAGACATATTAAGATGTTATCTCTGGAGATTTTTTCATCAATAACAATGTCTGGAGCAGTCTTTTCATTTTGTTGTTTACGCGTGTGTATTCAAACGAGTTCAACAAACTCTATTTTTCTCTGATGTTTGCCCATCCGGTGACCCCGCGCATGTTCCACGTATCTTCGACTTTCGCTGTTATTGTGGTAAAATTGATTTCAACCTTCTATTGACTAATTGCGGTCTTTAAATATTCCATTTTCTGACGATTAAATTCTGCAACTGAATTTTTTCACAGTTTTGCTTCTTTAAATATGATAAAAAGCTACGCTGAAACACACGATCTTTCAAGACTTTTAATCAATCTGGAATATAAGCTATATCAATACCTGCTAGATGTATTTATTTTATTATCAAA
Source organism: Limnoperna fortunei (assembly GCA_944474755.1). Taxonomy (NCBI): domain Eukaryota; kingdom Metazoa; phylum Mollusca; class Bivalvia; order Mytilida; family Modiolidae; genus Limnoperna; species Limnoperna fortunei. Next base: position 59,030,649 of record OX104120.1, read on the forward strand.
ATTTAGCTGTTTCATCACAATTAAACGTTTAAATTATTACAAATTAAATTATTTACTTAATTTATCCCTATACTGATTTTTTTACACATTTTTATCTGAGTTTGTCAACGATGTTTAACTATTACCAGCATAAATAGATGCATCTGCAGATCCGGAAATGCAAGTCCGGCCCGGTTGTAGGCTTACATACTATGCTGAACAGTACAAAACTCACGCGAATTTGTGGAAAAAATATTAATTTTCAACATGAGTGGACACGTACCACAAATATATTTTAAGAATTAAAAACTATGCAATCGTTATAACAATTGTTTGGTAGTATTAAAAAAAAAATTCCAGCAAACACATGACGTAAATCTAACGTAGGTTATAAGTTGTGAGAAATGTCGGACCTGACGTTACTTATTTAATACAACGTAAATGCAACGTTGTTGTTACGTCTTTAATTCGTAACGTAATTAAGCACGTTTAACTGACGTTGTTAAAACGTTGTCAAATATAGCAACATTTGTATAACATTGTGTAAACGTTGTTAAATCACGTAAAACATTACGTTATTCAACGTGTTTTTTTTTGCGTTACAATAAACTTTAGCGAACATATTTGCAACGTTCTTGTTACGTTTATTAGTGTTCGACTTATTAAGAACCCATTTACGATTTTTGGAAAAAATTGTGTTGGGTTGGGGTCGATGGGGATTAGATGTAAATATTTTACAGTTTAACACGTATGTTCTATAATAAAGAATATAGTTTAAATATCTGAACTATTTTAAAATAAATGAATTAAACAATTTTTTTCTGTTTCAAAATCTTTCCTGGATTGAGGAGGGTGAGAGGGTTTCGACATAATAAATACTTTACATTTTAATAAATAAATGAATTTCCCCCAAAATTTAATTAGCACGTTTCTCCTCAATCTTTAATTAGAATTATGTCTCTTACATTGGTTTTTGTTCCCTGGCGATTTACGGGGGTGGGGCATTGCAACATAGATACTTTACATTGTATCATGTTTTACGAATTTCAACCAGAATTTAATTAACATTTCCCGGCCAGTTTCATTCGCTTTATTTCTCAGTATATCTCTAAGAGTGTTTTTTTTTGTTCTTGCCGATCGAATGTAACTAGCAAGGGTCATGAAATTACACAAGGGTTGTTAAACCACACGAGCACGGGTTAATTGATATTTTTTGTGAGTGTTTGCTATTGAAACAAAGAAAACTTTTTCATTCGTCACATGGAAAGAAAAGACACAGCTCATAAGTAAGTATTATAATATATAAAACAAAATAGACAAAATTCATAAGAAAACGTTTAAACATATTTTGAAATGTAATAATTCTTCTTTTAATTCTTTGAATATTGTATATGTTTCGTTGCAACATTCGCACAATTTAATTCTCACGTTCGAATATCTGAAGTTTTACTATACGCACTTGAGTCCTGTAAGCGCCTATCGTTTAACTGAAAACAAGAATGAATAGGAATGACTGTATAAAATGCAGTAATATTTTAGACCTATTCATGTCATACATGTCAGAGGAAAGCACACACTGGATGCTCACTCTGCAGATGTAAGACCTCGACGATAGGTCAGAGTGCGGAAACGCTCCTATCCATGTCGGGTACTGGAGTAGGCAAACGTTACAACGGAGCAGCACGTCCGCTAGAAGGACATATTCTGCCGGGATCTTCGACTTGGTATCCCGAAGGCCGAGCTTCGACAAACCCACCATGGTGGAGTCCATGGACTACTAACAACTAACAACAGTCCGACCGATGGTATTTATTTATCAGTGTAGGACATTAACCCCCCCCCATCCCCCCAACATTTGGGTCGTACAATGCATTTAAAGTGGATCTTATTTCGGGAAATGTGTCCTTAACTCATTTCAGCCAGTCGATATTTTCTTATGTACATTTGGACCCCAAACTGAAATATTTTGTAAACATATACAGGAAATAATCGGGTTCCTATTATTCTTCTTTCATTTTTGCAGATATTTCAGTAGGATTAAGATTATATATATAGGAAACTCATTTATTATTATTTTTTATCGTACAGCTCAAGCTGCTAACTGCACTGGGAGGTAGCTTTGGGACACAATACGGTGAATGATGAAGACAATTGACAGCAATGCATTATGGTCTGACTACAGTTTAAGAGAAAAAAAAACTGCCATAACTGTGTGTTGTCAGATGGTGATACGTAAGTTATTTTGCTAAATCATTGTATTATAAATAATAATCAATCAACAACACAAGGATGTTAAGTGTTACATGATTGTATACAGAGATGCTTATATGAAAGGAAGAGCATAAATGGTTTTGTCAGCACATTTAAATAACTATTAATTGGACCAATATGAAACTTTAAACCCTGAACAATCTTTGCAAACGAACAATTTATCGAAGTGGAACTACTGTTAACCAGATGACCAAAAAAAAATACCGACAGATTTATTAATTTTCTTATTCAGGCATACAGAAACAATCATCCGTAAGCAACAGTAATGGATGCGGCAGAGATTATAACAGAATGCATAAAACATGCCCCTAATAGGCCAGGCATCCGCATATAAGGTAAGTTTAATAATTGCTAACTTAGGGAAAACCAAATAATACTGTATTCAGAACACAGATTGTCTCAAAACATTTTCAGATTGTGTTAGTTTTTTTTAAATTGTAGTTGACGCAACTTTCAGCAATTTTTTAGATGTAACATGACGTCCGGGTTTTATTGCGGGAGTAAAAAGCCCGAACAACCCACAATCCTTGTCAATTAAGTTTTGTATTCGAGCACACCCTGCCCGTCTTAAGGAGCGATCCCGCGATCGCAGCGTTAACAGACACGTGGTCAATAGAAGAGGACTAAATACAATAACCACGCGGTCATCGACGCCATCGTTTCGAAATATTAGCCTACAGAGACTCACTGATATAAAAAGTTTTATCCTGGGATGAAAATTCATGAAATTACAGTATATTTTAAACATGTTTTGTAGGGCTTTACACACACTTCAAAATTGACCACTGCTACCGAGCCATATAAAACATGTTTTAATGTACTCAATAAGATTAGATAATGTAGCAGATAGTTTAAAGAGTCAGATAAAGAAAATATATTGCTTTAATTCTTAGGAAAAATGTGGGAAGATGCAAGACATTTTATTTATTTTTTTTTTTATTTATTATTATTTATTTATTAATTTATTTATTTATTTATTTATTTATTTATTTATTTATTTATTTGTTTATTTGTTTGTTTGTTTATTTATTTATTTATTTATTTATTTTTATTTATTTATTTATTTATTTATTTATTTATTTATTTATTTATTTATTTATTTATTTATTTATTTTTAGGTGCCAGTATCTAGACAGCAACCAGTTGTAAATGTATTGCAGAACTCTACATGTACAAAAACGTTTTAAAAGTTAATATATTGATTGATTGATTGTATACAAAATCCTAAGATCCGATGTCGTATAGATCTTTGTTGTGAATAATCTGCTTTTGTATTATTTGCTCTCTCTACAACACTTTTGTTATTTATTTGCTATGTGTATTGACTGTAAGTATTTGTTGAACATATGTTTTAATATGTATTGCCTTTGTGTGTTTTAATTAATGTAGCTGTATTTCGCTGTACGTATTAATGTCTTGAACCAACTACGCGTTATATTTTCTTTGTGTCTTCTTGTACACCTGTGTGTCAGAGGCTTAATTAACTGTTTTGTCTTGTAATATTTAAACAATAAAAAATAGGAAACTAATTTATTTTTCTGTATTAATTATACAAGTAATTTTCATCGTTTTTCCTTTGAAAATGGTCTTCCATATTTCTTTCGAGGGGAAAACGGAACAGTAATTTTCAGGTGGACATTTTTTTCATATATACAACAATTGCTTGTTTCAGTTACTTTAGACAACGTCTGTGGAACGTGTTATGTATTATTTTTAATGTTGTGACAACGTTTACAGAACATCTTCGTCAAAATAATTCGCAGTCTAAATGTTTGATGTACGTCACGATTTTTTCGTAACGTTTGATGAATGTCTGTTAAACGTAGTAAATTGGTTGGAAAAAAAACGTTAAAGCGACGTTAAGAAAACCATCCATTTTTTTTCGTAAAAATAACGTTATATAGTAACATTTTGCAACAAAAAACATACATTTAAACGACGTTTCTACGACGTAAAATTGCTTGCTGGGATTGGATCAAGAGATTTGTTTTGTTTGTTTGAATGGTGTTTTAACGCCACTTTCAGCAATTTTTCAGCTATTTCATGGCGTCCAGATATTTTTGGGGAGGAAGCCGGAATACCCGGAGAGAACCCCCGACCTGCGGTAGGAAAACTGACAATCCTTGTCAATTAAGATTGGAGTCGAGTACACCCTGCCTGCAGTGAGAATCGAACTGTTGATGACCTTTCTTCGAATGTAACAGAATTGTTTTTTTATTGTATTATAAAATACATTTTGCAAAATTTCATTTAGCTTTTTAAATTTTTGTTTGTTTTACAGGACTTCATTTACTATCCTAGAGGTATTTTAAATATAATTCTATAAGTATCTAAATATAACTTGCTTCTTTAAAATACATGTAGTTCATAAATCATGAATTAAATAAAAATCCATATCTTTTGTGCTTTTTTTTAATAAAGATATTTATTTTCCCTATAAATGTCTATGACATTTTTTACTGATTAAGAAATCTTTTTTTAAATAACATGCATTTTTAAAATCTACATGTAATATTCGTATAAAAATCATAATCTTAAGTAGCATTTTCGCGTCATATTATTTGAGTCTTTCATTTTTACCTTTCATTAAAGTTCAGTGTCATAAATCAGCAAATAAACAAGGCACATCACAGAAATATCTCTTACCCCTGCACCCCCCCTCCCCCACTCAAACCATACACACACACGCCGCGTTCTCGGCCAATCTCGTGCGCGAGAGTTTGAGATTTCGCAATCGTCAATAATCAAAACCCAGGGAAATTAAATTTAATGTTCAAGATTGACTAATTTTCTACATAAAAGTTCCATGTTCTACCCTATAAATTATGAAATAATATCCAGAAATAATACTTAAACTAAATTATCGATCAAGGATTTCTGATGAGTGGTCACAAGCGCGCTAAAAATACTTCTTCATCGTCGGTCTGATGATGCTGCACGAGGGGAACGTCGTGCATTACGTAAAACTACAAAATTTTAAAATGCGTCATTATTATCAAATAATCTTATGAATTCATATAAAACAAATACAGTCAAATTTATAATCATCTACATTTTTATGTAAAGATACGAATGCAAAAAAAAAGATATGAAGCCTGCTTTATCAATCGTGAAATAATCCAAACAAAACAAAATATATATGATAAAATTGAACCGAACAAGTCTTTCTAACATATACATTACAATATTACGGTCATTGCGGAATATAACGTAACAAAATCTAAAAATGTCTTTTTATTATCAAATTATCGAACTAATTCATAAAAGAAACGCATATATATACATTGTATTATGTAAAGATAAGAATGCATTAAAATAATAAGAAGCATACCCTATAAATCATGAAATAATCCAAGAAATAAAATTAAAGTAATCGATTCTTTCTGATCCTATCTAGCTTAGACATGAGAGGTCAAGAGCGCATTAATATACAATCTTTACTACTCCTGATTAGATAGATTTTAATGCTCAAACTAAGAATGTCATGTGACCGACTTTGTTTGTGGATGAGAGGGCAATTTTTGGGACTTAACAACGAACGGAAACGGGCTATTATACCCTAATTATCACATATTTGGTAATATGAACATTTTTGCATATTTGATATAACCGGAAGTGATGGATCGATATCAGTCCTCGGGTCTAATATCGATATTAGCCCCCGTGGCTGATATCGGTTTTTAGCTTCCACTTTTATTTTGCACTTCCGCTCTAATGTCAACAAAGCAAACTTCAACTAACAAAATGACGGATGACAGGTTTGTTACTGGCATTGCAGAAAACACGTCTACATTTGTTGATAGTATGAAATATGAAAATACCTTACAAAAAAAATAATGAATTTTTTTTAGTGACACATCTGTGATAAATACTTGGTTTCTTGTAAATTAATCTATTGTATTTAACTGTTTAGAGTTTTGTATATGTTTTTGTGTTTCATTACGTTTTTTTATAATATTAATCTGTTTTCATCTCCTTTACGTTCGGTTAAAAGGTTGTCTAGTGACCCTGGTATCAGCCCTCGACCCATATCAGCCCTCGAGCAAGCTCTCGGGCTTGATATCGGCGTGTCGGGCTGATACCATGCCGATATGGAAAATGCCATGTAATAATTTATAAATATAAATGTCGATACAGATTTGTGTTAATAGTTAAGAAGTTCTCTTAACAGATTTGTAGATTCTATGCTAGCTATTTAACTTCAGTTGTCTGCAGTTGTAATACGCAAGGAAAATTGTGTAGTACTTCGATCATTTAATGTCAATCTCGCGGTCTGTATAATACAAATAACAATAACCTATCCATGTGTTTTTAAACTAAATATTTATGTATAGATTCCCGGAAGTGCGATTACTGTATTGGTTGGGTTTTCTGCATTCAGTAGGTCCATATTGTATGGACAATCCCAATTGTGCGCATTCGGTAGTAATTATTACATGGTAATTTCTGTATATGCCCTGGTGTAAGTCCCGATACTCCCAGATCACGATCGAGGGTTTTAATCCGATGGTTATGGGTCGATGGTCCCTGCTGTGTTCACATGAAACCGAGTTCCTTGTAATAAAATATATCGCATTGATATCTAATAATAAGCTATATTTTTCTCAATTTCTTGATTCACTATAGTCAACAGATATTACAGATATACAAAATATTTGTGTAAAAAAGTAAAGACAGCTCCACGATGCAGAAAAGTCTTTGTCAATAGCGATCGCTTGCACATCTTGCAAACATATGTTTGATACTAAAATAAAACATATTGTTTTACACTTATTAATAAAGGTATTAACTTGTACGTCTGGACTACTACGGAAGTGTATATTAATAAACTACTACTGTAACATCGTGTCTTATTTAAGACATTTTATCGTTTTTCGTTACATTAAAATGTGTTAATTAACGGTGTTTAATGTTTACTAAAAATAATAGCTCTTATTTAAAACACTTTAATTTAAATAATATTTAAGAAATTGTAATTAAGACGCTCATAACTCTTTTTAAACAACAAAACAAATTAATTATGACAAATAGCTTCCATAATATGGCAACATGGCGTCTTATTTAAGACATGTTATCGTTTTTTATCACATTAAAATGTGCTAATTAACGGTGCTTAATGTTGACTAAAAATCCTAAAAATTCCACATTTTCGCATTTTACTGAAAAACCGTAAATATCGCCTCAGATTGTTCGTATGTCACACTATAATGTAAATTAATCAATAAAAACAATTAAATATCAGACCCAAGAACTGTTTGTTTACATATGGATGGATGTTCTAACAATATTGTTTACAGCCGTGGGTGTTATACTTACATTTGATGTACACTTTACATGTATAAGGTATATACACATATACAGTAAATGAAAACTCAGTACGTTTAATATCAATAGAATTGTATATGCCTTGAATAAAGACGGCAGTTGTCGAAAAGTCGGTAAAATATGCAGTTTTTATTTATTATTATAAAGTCTTCAAAATCAATAAAAATCAATAGAAGTATGTGAATGTTTGTGTTACTTTCATCTTTCTTTTTATAACGAACTGTTATGATGTTAAACTATTAAAGTAAAGAGGATTGGTTGCAAGATAATTTATCTTATAAGTTTTTTTTTATTGTGTTCTTCGTGTGATGTGTAGATCAAATTATATATTTATGAAACTTGACGAGCAAACAGAATTATCTGTGGTAACAAACCATAAAAAAATTGGAAGCTACGATACTCATTAATATCACATTATGTTTTGGTTGTCATTTTGTGCATCATTACTACTAAAAATCCAAAGTGATAATAAGCTTTTAAAAGCGAGCAATCTTTCTATATAATTTTAAAAAATAATATACTCAATATGTGTTTAGTTCTACTTAAATGTGTGCTTTTCAATACAGATACAATAATAAACTTCCATTGAAATGATAAATCCACTGTCTCTGCTTATCTTTCAGTCCCCTCACAGACAAAAGCTTATTTAGATTTACAGAGTTGTTGTCAAAATGAAATCACGCTATCTTTTTCTTATACTGACATTCTGTTCTCATTATTCCGAGCTTTTTAATAAGTTATTTGAAAATAAAAAGAAAATTTCTTGTGTCATATTTTTAGCTAGATGATTATTTTAACGTTTACAACAAATACATGTTGTGACAAGGAAAAAAAACGAAAGTCGAACAATAAAAACTGAAAGTCAATGGATGATTATTGACTTCGCATTTAGACGAACATATACAATACGAAATAAAAATCGAAAAACACAAAAAACAATAAGTGAGTAACCCAATCCCAAGTAAAACTTTGTTGCACTCATGTGCACTGGACGAGTTGGCAGCGCATTCATATAATTAGACACGCGTTATATTCGGAAACCTTAATGTTCGAAAAAAAGGTCGGTAACTACATAATTAATTCGTATTTTAATTATATATTAATAGTGTATGTTATATACTTTCATTTTTATTGGAAATTAAACATCTTCTCATATATAATCTCTGTAATAATGACCCCAAAACAATAGATAAACATTTTCTAAGCTTAACAAGTAGCAAAGAAAACCCACCGAACAACAAGAGCCAAAAGTCAAGAGACTGTTACAAATCCGGATATAGAAAAACACAAAACAAAAACCAAAAACATAAAACACAGAACGAGGGTAACCCGAACCCAATAAAATCCATTTTTGCACTCAGGTGCTCCGGACGAGTAAGCAGTGCCTGCATCTAATTAGTTACCCGTCGAGTTACTCATTGTCTTGTCTGGGGAAAAGTAAAATCCAGGAATAGGAAACACTACCTATGACTCAGCAAAAATGTCAGATCGTATTTGAGGCATTGATTTCCTTAAATGAGACCTTTAATTATTAGTGAACCCTACGTTTTCAAAACCGAAATAAAATATGCCTCAAAGTGTTTTATTAACATTTTTCACAAATGTCTATTAGAAAATGCTTGAACCCAATGTACATTAAAGTGTTTTCATAATATATTTGTATATTTGCTTGTATATGTTTTATTTAAACGTAAAGATATACAAATAAATATATTTAAACTAAAGTGTTTTTATAAAGACGGAATTTTCAAGTATAATTTATGACTATGCGAGGTTATAAATTTTTGGGAAATGTCACTTTCCGCATAAGAATTGAAATAAATGGTAACATGAAATAAACATGTATTTAGGATTACATATCCGGTTATTGTTAACAGTTATAATTCCAATGCATCTAAATATGTATTTCTTTCTTTCTTTGTACATATTTATATCTGATTCCATCTACACATATTACACAAACCCATTTCCTAATGTTCCCGTTATATATCTGTCACAAGACGTTAAAGCTGAGGTGTTCACAAATGGTCAAAAAAATTGATAAAACGATGCATTGGATAGTTTTTCAACATTCTTAAATAATGAATAATAAAACAATTATCACTAATTTACGGATTTTATATTCCTTTTATTGTAAATGTTGATTTGATTGAATTATTACTAAAAGAAAATACATTAAAGTCATATACAATTGTAGTTTCTTACTTATATTACACAGACAAGCCATGTATTTTGAAACATAATATAAATGTATTGAACTAAAAACTATTCTCATAAAAAGCTTTTTTAATTATAGATGCAGAAACAATCACTATTTTATGAAAGTTTGAATTACAAATGAGCAACGAACAAACTCTGTATAAACAAATAGTAATAACTGACTCAAAAAAGAAAACATATATTTTTGTCGAGATCTGAGTAGTTATAAAAATTTGTTTGAGAAAAATATAGGTAATCGACCAATCATTAAAAAAAAAATTTAGTTATTTTTTACTTTATTGACTGTAAACTACAATTATTACAAAAAGAAACAAATAATAATATGCATAACATACCTAAAATTACACAACTTACAAGTTCGTTCATTATGGCATGATATTGGTTGCAAAAATTCAAAAATTTTATTTAAATTTGTCATGTTTTGAAGGTTTTTTTTCCTTTAAATGGTATATTTTTGCGTTCAAATGCAATAATTTTCATTTACATTGGTACAATGTTCCATTGAATTGCTATATTTTCCATTCAATTGGTATAATTTTTCATTTATATTCTATATATTTCATTATTTCATTTATATGCAATACATTGCATTCAATTGGTATAACTTTTCATTTATATGCGATATTTTTTATTTATATGCAATCAATTTTATTCAAGTGGTATAATGTTATCACTTTTATGCGATTGTTTTTTTCATTCATATGCTATAATTGCATGCTGGGAAATATTTTTGACGTTACTGGGTTGAATCTGAAACAATGTTTGTGATTAAGTTTAAACCAAAACAAGCAGAATAACTTTGGAATAGGTGAAATTTCGTCTAACAACTCAAAGATATTAATACAGCACACAAAATGAGGTAAGACTAAGGCGGCTTATTTATGTATCACATACATCCCTTCACATTTAAACCCAGTGACGTCGAAACGATTTCCCACCAGGCACTTATAGAATATTAATGACAAATTATTGCATATAAATGAAAAATTATACCAATTGAATACAATTTATAGCATTTAAGTTAAAAAATATCGCATATAAATGAAACATTATACCAACTAAATAAAAATTATTGCATATTAATAGAAATATAGAATATAATGAAAAATTATACGGATTGAATAAAAAAATATTCCATATTAATAAAACACTATACCAATGTAAATAAAAATAATTACATTTAAACGTAAAAATATACTATATAAACGAAAAAAATATACCATCTAGACATTAAAAATTGATTATTTCTCCACCTTTCTATTTCAACTATTTCTTTAATTTGATTTGAGTAATCTAGATCTTCATTGCATGATTCTGCCAGCTTTGTTAAAAGAACGAATATTTTTTGTAAAGAGCATTTCGTACCCCAAAACCTTTTTGATAATGTGATTATGTAACTTTTGTTTTATTTGTATACTTACTTCCTTACAGCTAACTAAATATTGACACACCCTTAAATAAGAACAACATTTATCGTCGAATACTTTTGAGAGAATTCGGCTATTTAAAATTTTATCTTCCTGAATTATCTAGTTTTAATATTAATTGAAATAATATTTCGGCCAACTGTGTTGTACCACTAAGAACGAGTCGTGATTAATACGAAACAGTCTAATTTTTATAAATATTTGTCATGGAAATCTAGCAGTTTCACCTTATATCATATAGGCTTTTCAGAAATGTACCCCTTTAATAGCATACCTCTTTTTACATAATCATACCTCTGAGACATTCTGGAGAATCGGTGATACCGTGCATTCAAACAACTGTTATTGTTATTAAATTACCTTGTTTGTAATAAGCGTACAAAGCTTTTTCTGAGTGTTCTTCTAGGTCCGTATTGCATTTGTATTTAAAGATTACGCCTTTCAGAAACAAGAACCTATTATGTCATCTATGCATTTTTTGCGTGTGAAAAAAATGGAAATCTCAGTAGAAAAACATGTTATTTCTCTTCTTCGTTTAGCCGAAGAACAAGTTCAGAAAGAATGTCGGGAATATAGAAGATTACATGGACCACTTGATGAAGGGGAAGTATTCCTATCTAGTCTTGGAAATCTGAAGTGCAAAATGATTATGCATGATATTGGTCCTGATTGGAACAAACGCCCAGGCAATGAAGATACACTTTTTAACTAAATGTGTATTTGAATTTCTTCGGGCCATGGACAGGAATCAATTTAAAACAATCGCCATTTCTGCTTTATCTGCTGGGCATTTTCAATATCTAGTTGATGATGCGACTAAAACTATTCTGCAAGCTATAAGAGAATATTTCAGAGATTATAGGAGAAGCTTTGTAAAAACCATTTACTAATGTGATAGTGCAGAAACGACAGCTAATTCTTTTTGGATGCTGCAAGTATGTTTTTCAAAAGTTCAGAAAGAATATCGGTTTCATCTGATTTAGAAGTTAGTAAATTGCAAGTTAATTTGCTTAAATAAAAGTCTAGCAATTTATCTGTATTCTAAAAGATACCAAACTGTTGAGGGTGATTTTTTCTACGTTTGTTCTGTCAATGATTGTATAGTCGTTAACGCTATATTTCAATATAAAACGTTAAACAAAATGTCATGCTCTTTTTAATTGCTAATGTGTGCTTTGTACCAGCCCGAAACGCTGGAATATAGAATAGATACGTGTCTCAATTTTTTATCAAGCCCCTTCATTAATCAATATTTCCTCTCCAAGGTGCAAAAATCTTATTAGTAAAAGATTTTATTGAGAATCTAATTACCCAAATTCGAAGCAAACCCAGCCTGAATTGTAACTACCCTGTGTTAAATAAGTCTGTTAAAATTTATATTTGTATATGTCTTTGAAAACTGTCTCCGAGCTCGACTAAAATTTGCATTTTACAAATATGGTAAATGTTTAAAATCCAGAATCCTTTGTGGCAACGATTGCATAAATCAGATATCGTTTAGAGCACTGTTGGAATCAATGTTTAAATAATTCACGGAGGACCATAAAAATGAAGCCCTAAATCTCCCGTAGTGCGTTTGATCGCGCTACTAATCACGTCAATTTCAACATAACTTTTTAACAAATATATTGCTTGAATCGACTAACATGTACATGGGATTAAGATAATTCCTGCACTTTAAATAAAGGTCGATTTATTTGGTGTTTTAAATTTATGTTTTTGCTCAAAGTACATGTAAAGCGAAGCAGTTCATGGTAAGGTTAAATAAGAAATATGTTTGTTTTGCAAAGTTTGGAAGATAAAAAAAGGTTTATAAACTGAATTTATAGTGGATATACATTATTGCAGTTTCTGATTGATTTAAATCATCTCGTCTGAGATTCTCTTTAGAATTTTGACATAAGTTTTTTTTTGTTAAACCATGCATACCGCAATTGCACTTAGTTAAAAAAGACATTGCCAAAATGGAGGTAACTATTTTATTGATATAGTATTAGCACCAAAAAGTTGTATGATAACTACTGTTAAAAATAATAAAGTAACTGTATTGATAGAGATACTTTTTGGTCCCTAAAATACATTTATTCTTATATTAAACTATTAGCTTTTAACATGGTTTGCTACATCAACTAATTTTAATATTGTATGCAAAGCAATGATCACATTTTTATTATCCCTTTGTGTAAAATGTTATCAGTTATGATCAGTTTTTTAATATATATTTTAATGTACTTTATAATATCAATTAAAAAATATTAGAACGTATATAAAATTTGTTTTGAAGATTCATGTTCTGTCAAATTATAATAGTTTGTTACGATTACATGTGTAAACAGAAAGCTTAATAACATTCTTTTGAAATACCAACTTTCACTTTTAACAAATGCTAATAAAACAAACCCAGTTGTACACTAAGTTTACATTTACTCTACAATCTTGTTTATCATTGACATATCTCTGTTTATAATTAGTTAAAAATAAAAAGAGTAATTTTATAGTTAAACGAAAATTATAATTGCCAATTACTATTTCAATTACCTTTCATATCGATAATTGGGTCCTCGCTGGTCGATTGGTTATGATAGTTAATCGACTATTGATCAAGTGGTCTGTCAATACTGGATGGTGGTTCTAGACTCACGGCAGGCAGGGGGCACACGACTCGAATCATAATATACAACGATTTGCTAGGGTTTTCTACTGAAGGTCGGGGTTTTCTTTCTCCACAAAAAACTGGATTTAACACCATACAAACAAATAAACAAACATATCGATAGTTAAAGATGAGATCTTAGATATGTATCGGGTACCAAAATAATTAAAATGAAAAAAATGCGGTGCGGGGTATACTTAAAGTAGGTTGAACTACTATTGTTTTCAATATGTGTCAAACTAAAACAACAATGTCAGTATTGGCAAACAATACAGAATTTCCATGTTATAGATAAACTACACTCTCATTTTTCTGAAGGGCTAAGCTTTCACGCAAAAGACGGATTATATGGAACGCCGTAACTGCCTTATGTGTACCTGCTTTTATATATGCACATACTTTTTCTCTATATGCACATACTTTTTCTCTATATGCACATAGTTTTTCTCTATAGTCATATACTTATCTATATATGCACATACTTTTTCTCTATATGCACATACTTTTTCTCTATATGCACATACTTTTTCTCTATATGCACATACTTTTTCTCTATATGCACATACTTTTTCTCTATATGCACATAGTTTTTCTATATATAGACATACTTTTTCTCTATATGCACATACTTTTTCTCTATATGCACTTACTTTTTCTCTATATGCATATACTTTTTCTCTATATGCACATAGTTTTTCTATATATAGACATACTTTTTCTCTATATGCACATACTTTTTCTCTATATGCACATACTTTTTCTCTATATGCATATACTTTTTCTCTATATGCACATAGTTTTTCTATATATAGACATACTTTTTCTCTATATGCACATACTTTTTCTCTATATGCACATAGTTTTTCTATATATAGACATACTTTTTCTCTATATGCATATACTTTTTCTCTATATGCACATAGTTTTTCTATATATAGAAATACTTTTTCTCTATATGCACATACTTTTTCTCTATATGCACATACTTTTTCTCTATATGCATATACTTTTTCTCTATATGCACATAGTTTTTCTATATATAGACATACTTTTTCTCTATATGCACATACTTTTTCTCTATATGCACTTACTTTTTCTCTATATGCACATAGTTTTTCTCTATATGCATATACTTTTTCTCTATATGCACATAGTTTTTCTATATATAGACATACTTTTTCTCTATATGCACATACTTTTTCTCTATATGCACTTACTTTTTCTCTATATGCACATACTTTTTCTCTATATGCATATACTTTTTCTCTATATGCACATAGTTTTTCTCTATATGCACATACTTTTTCTCTATATGCATATACTTTTTCTCTATATGCACATACTTTTTCTCTATATGCATATACTTTTTCTCTATATGCACATAGTTTTTCTATATATAGACATACTTTATCTCTATATGCACATACTTTTTCTCTATATGCACTTACTTTTTCTCTATATGCACATAGTTTTTCTCTATATGCATATACTTTTTCTCTATATGCACATAGTTTTTCTATATATAGACATACTTTTTCTCTATATGCACATACTTTTTCTCTATATGCACTTACTTTTTCTCTATATGCACATACTTTTTCTCTATATGCATATACTTTTTCTCTATATGCACATAGTTTTTCTCTATATGCACATAGTTTTTCTCTATAGTCATATACTTATCTATATATGCACATACTTTTTCTCTATATGCACATACTTCTTCTCTATATGCACATACTTTTTCTCTATATGCACATACTTTTTCTCTATATGCACATAGTTTTTCTATATATAGACATACTTTTTCTCTATATGCACATACTTTTTCTCTATATGCATATACTTTTTCTCTATATGCACATAGTTTTTCTATATATAGACATACTTTTTCTCTATATGCACATACTTTTTCTCTATATGCACATAGTTTTTCTCTATAGGCATATACTTATCTATATATGCACATACTTTTTCTCTATATGCACATACTTTTTCTCTATATGCACTTACTTTTTCTCTATATGCATATACTTTTTCTCTATATGCACATAGTTTTTCTATATATAGACATACTTTTTCTCTATATGCACATACTTTTTCTCTATATGCACTTACTTTTTCTCTATATGCACATAGTTTTTCTCTATATGCATATACTTTTTCTCTATATGCACATAGTTTTTCTATATATATATGCACATACTTCTTCTCTATATGCACATACTTTTTCTCTATATGCACATACTTTTTCTCTATATGCACATAGTTTTTCTATATATAGACATACTTTTTCTCTATATGCACATACTTTTTCTCTATATGCATATACTTTTTCTCTATATGCACATAGTTTTTCTATATATAGACATACTTTTTCTCTATATGCACATACTTTTTCTCTATATGCACATAGTTTTTCTCTATAGGCATATACTTATCTATATATGCACATACTTTTTCTCTATATGCACATACTTTTTCTCTATATGCACTTACTTTTTCTCTATATGCACATACTTTTTCTCTATATGCATATACTTTTTCTCTATATGCACATAGTTTTTCTCTATATGCACATAGTTTTTCTCTATATGCACATAGTTTTTCTATATATAGACATACTTTTTCTCTATATGCACATACTTTTTCTCTATATGCACATACTTTTTCTCTATATGCACATACTTCTTCTCTATATGCACATACTTTTTCTCTATATGCACATACTTTTTCTCTATATGCACATAGTTTTTCTATATATAGACATACTTTTTCTCTATATGCACATACTTTTTCTCTATATGCATATACTTTTTCTCTATATGCACATAGTTTTTCTATATATAGACATACTTTTTCTCTATATGCACATACTTTTTCTCTATATGCACATACTTTTTCTCTATATGCATATACTTTTTCTCTATATGCACATAGTTTTTCTATATATAGACATACTTTTTCTCTATATGCACATACTTTTTCTCTATATGCACATAGTTTTTCTCTATATGCACATAGTTTTTCTATATATAGACATACTTTTTCTCTATATGCACATACTTTTTCTCTATATGCACATAGTTTTTCTATATATAGACATACTTTTTCTCTATATGCACATACTTTTTCTCTATATGCACATACTTTTTCTCTATCTGCACATACTTTTTCTCTATATGCACATACTTCTTCTCTATATGCACTTACTTTTTCTCTATATGCACATACTTTTTCTCTATATGCACATAGTTTTTCTATATATAGACATACTTTTTCTCTATATGCACATACTTTTTCTCTATATGCACATACTTTTTCTCTATATGCACATAGTTTTTCTCTATAGCCATATACTTATCTATATATGCACATACTTTTTCTCTATATGCACATACTTTTTCTCTATATGCACATAGTTTTTCTATATATAGACATACTTTTTCTCTATATGCACATACTTTTTCTCTATATGCACATACTTTTTCTCTATATGCACATAGTTTTTCTATATATAGACATACTTTTTCTCTACATGCACATACTTTTTCTCTATATGCACATACTTTTTCTCTATATGCACATAGTTTTTCTCTATAGCCATATACTTATCTATATATGCACATACTTTTTCTCTATATGCATATACTTTTTCTCTATATGCACATAGTTTTTCTATATATAGACATACTTTTTCTCTATATGCACATACTTTTTCTCTATATGCACATACTTTTTCTCTATATGCACATAGTTTTTCTATATATAGACATACTTTTTCTCTATATGCACATACTTTTTCTCTATATGCACATACTTTTTCTCTATATGCACATAGTTTTTCTCTATATGCATATACTTTTTCTCTATATGCATATACTTTTTCTCTATATGCACATAGTTTTTCTATATATAGACATACTTTTTCTCTATATGCACATACTTTTTCTCTATATGCACATACTTTTTCTCTATATGCACATAGTTTTTCTATATATAGACATACTTTTTCTCTATATGCACATACTTTTTCTCTATATGCACATACTTTTTCTCTATATGCACATAGTTTTTCTATATATAGACATACTTTTTCTATATATGCACATACTTTTTCTCTATATGCACATACTTTTTCTCTATATGCACATAGTTTTTCTCTATAGCCATATACTTATCTCTATATGCACATACTTTTTCTCTATATGCACATAGTTTTTCTCTATATGCACATAGTTTTTCTATATATAGACATACTTTTTCTCTATATGCACATACTTTTTCTCTATATGCACATACTTTTTCTCTATATGCACATAGTTTTTCTCTATAGCCATATACTTATCTATATATGCACATACTTTTTCTCTATATGCACATACTTCTTCTCTATATGCACATACTTTTTCTCTATATGCATATACTTTTTCTCTATATGCACATAGTTTTTCTATATATAGACATACTTTTTCTCTATATGCACTTACTTTTTCTCTATATGCACATACTTTTTCTCTATATGCACATAGTTTTTCTCTATAGCCATATACTTATCTATATATGCACATACTTTTTCTCTATATGCACATACTTTTTCTCTATATGCACATACTTTTTCTCTATATGCATATACTTTTTCTCTATATGCATATACTTTTTCTCTATATGCATATACTTTTTCTCTATATGCACATAGTTTTTCTATATATAGACATACTTTTTCTCTATATGCACATACTTTTTCTCTATATGCACATAGTTTTTCTATATATAGACATACTTTTTCTCTATATGCACATACTTTTTCTCTATATGCACATAGTTTTTCTATATATAGACATACTTTTTCTCTATATGCACATACTTTTTCTCTATATGCACATACTTTTTCTCTATATGCACATACTTTTTCTCTATATGCACTTACTTTTTCTCTATATGCATATAGTTTTTCTCTATAGCCATATACTTATCTATATATGCACATACTTTTTCTCTATATGCACATACTTTTTCTCTATATGCACATACTTTTTCTCTATATCCACATACTTTGTCTTTATACTTTTTCTATATATGCACATACTTTTTCTCTATATGCACATAGTTTTTCTCTATAGGCATATACTTATCTATATATGCACATACTTTTTCTCTATATGCACATACTTTTTCTCTATATGCACATACTTTTTCTCTATATGCACATACTTTTTCTCTATATGCACATACTTTTTCTCTATATGCACTTACTTTTTCTCTATATGCATATAGTTTTTCTCTATAGCCATATACTTATCTATATATGCACATACTTTTTCTCTATATGCACATACTTTTTCTCTATATGCACATACTTTTTCTCTATATCCACATACTTTGTCTTTATACTTTTTCTATATATGCACATACTTTTTCTCTATATGCATATAGTTTTTCTCTATAGCCATATACTTATCTATATATGCACATACTTTTTCTCTATATGCACATACTTTTTCTCTATATGCATATAGTTTTTCTCTATAGTCATATACTTATCTATATATGCACATACTTTTTCTCTATATGCACATAGTTTTTCTATAAATAGACATACTTTTTCTCTATATGCACATACTTTTTCTCTATATGCACTTACTTTTTCTCTATATGCACATAGTTTTTCTCTATAGTCATATACTTATCTATATATGCACATACTTTTTCTCTATATGCACATACTTTTTCTCTATATGCACTTACTTTTTCTCTATATGCATATAGTTTTTCTCTATAGCCATATACTTATCTATATATGCACATACTTTTTCTCTATATGCACATACTTTTTCTCTATATGCATATAGTTTTTCTCTATAGTCATATACTTATCTATATATGCACATACTTTTTCTCTATATGCACATAGTTTTTCTATATATAGACATACTTTTTCTCTATATGCACATACTTTTTCTCTATATGCATATAGTTTTTCTCTATAGTCATATACTTATCTATATATGCACATACTTTTTCTCTATATGCACTTACTTTTTCTCTATATGCATATAGTTTTTCTCTATAGCCATATACTTATCTATATATGCACATACTTTTTCTCTATATGCACATACTTTTTCTCTATATGCATATAGTTTTTCTCTATAGTCATATACTTATCTATATATGCACATACTTTTTCTCTGTATGCACATAGTTTTTCTATATATAGACATACTTTTTCTCTATATGCACATACTTTTTCTGTATATGCACTTACTTTTTCTCCATATGCACATAGTTTTTCTCTATAGTCATATACTTATCTATATATGCACATACTTTTTCTCTATATGCACATACTTTTTCTCTATATGCACTTACTTTTTCTCTATATGCATATAGTTTTTCTCTATAGCCATATACTTATCTATATATGCACATACTTTTTCTCTATATGCACATACTTTTTCTCTATATGCATATAGTTTTTCTCTATAGTCATATACTTATCTATATATGCACATACTTTTTCTCTATATGCACATACTTTTTCTCTATATGCACTTACTTTTTCTCTATATGCACATAGTTTTTCTCTATAGTCATATACTTATCTATATATGCACATACTTTTTCTCTATATTCACATACTTTTTCTCTATATGCACATACTTTTTCTCTATATGCACATAGTTTTTCTCTATAGTCATATACTTATCTATATATGCACATACTTTTTCTCTATATGCACATACTTTTTCTCTATATGCACATACTTTTTCTCTATATGCACATAGTTTTTCTCTATATGCACATAGTTTTTCTCTATATGCACATAGTTTTTCTCTATATGCACATAGTTTTTCTCTATATGCATATAGTTTTTCTCTATAGTCATATACTTATCTATATATGCACATACTTTTTCTCTATATGCACATACTTTTTCTCTATATGCACATAGTTTTTCTCTATAGCCATATACTTATCTATATATGCACATACTTTTTCTCTATATGCACATACTTTTTCTCTATATGCACTTACTTTTTCTCTATATGCACTTACTTTTTCTCTATATGCATATAGTTTTTCTCAATAGTCATATACTTATCTATATATGCACATACTTTTTCTCTATATGCACATAGTTTTTCTCTATAGTCATATACTTATCTATATATGCACTTACTTTTTCTCTATATGCACTTACTTTTTCTCTATATGCACATACTTTTTCTCTATATGCACATACTTTTTCTCTATATGCACATAGTTTTTCTATATATAGACATACTTTTTCTCTATATGCACATAGTTTTTCTATATATAGACATACTTTTTCTCCATATGCACATACTTTTTCTCTATATGCATATAGTTTTTCTCTATAGTCATATACTTATCTATATATGCACATACTTTTTCTCTATATGTACATACTTTTTCTCTATATGCACTTACTTTTTCTCTATATGCATATAGTTTTTCTCTATAGCCATATACTTATCTATATATGCACATACTTTTTCTCTATATGCACATACTTTTTCTCTATATGCATATAGTTTTTCTCTATAGTCATATACTTATCTATATATGCACATACTTTTTCTCTATATGCACATAGTTTTTCTATATATAGACATACTTTTTCTCTATATGCACATACTTTTTCTCTATATGCACTTACTTTTTCTCTATATGCACATAGTTTTTCTCTATAGTCATATACTTATCTATATATGCACATACTTTTTCTCTATATGCACATACTTTTTCTCTATATGCACTTACTTTTTCTCTATATGCACTTACTTTTTCTCTATATGCACATAGTTTTTCTCTATAGCCATATACTTATCTATATATGCACATACTTTTTCTCTATATGCACATACTTTTTCTCTATATGCATATAGTTTTTCTCTATAGTCATATACTTATCTATATATGCACATACTTTTTCTCTATATGCACATACTTTTTCTCTATATGCACTTACTTTTTCTCTATATGCACATAGTTTTTCTCTATAGTCATATACTTATCTATATATGCACATACTTTTTCTCTATATTCACATACTTTTTCTCTATATGCACATAGTTTTTCTCTATATGCACATAGTTTTTCTCTATATGCACATAGTTTTTCTCTATATGCACATAGTTTTTCTCTATATGCACATAGTTTTTCTCTATATGCATATAGTTTTTCTCTATAGTCCTATACTTATCTATATATGCACATACTTTTTCTCTATATGCACATACTTTTTCTCTATATGCACATAGTTTTTCTCTATAGCCATATACTTATCTATATATGCACATACTTTTTCTCTATATGCACATACTTTTTCTCTATATGCACTTACTTTTTCTCTATATGCACTTACTTTTTCTCTATATGCACTTACTTTTTCTCTATATGCATATAGTTTTTCTCAATAGTCATATACTTATCTATATATGCACATACTTTTTCTCTATATGCACATAGTTTTTCTCTATAGTCATATACTTATCTATATATGCACTTACTTTTTCTCTATATGCACTTACTTTTTCTCTATATGCACATACTTTTTCTCTATATGCACATACTTTTTCTCTATATGCACATAGTTTTTCTCTATATGCATATAGTTTTTCTCTATAGTCATATACTTATCTATATATGCACATACTTTTTCTCTATATGCACATACTTTTTCTCTATATGCACATAGTTTTTCTCTATAGCCATATACTTATCTATATATGCACATACTTTTTCTCTATATGCACATACTTTTTCTCTATATGCACATACTTTTTCTCTATATGCACTTACTTTTTCTCTATATGCACTTACTTTTTCTCTATATGCATATAGTTTTTCTCAATAGTCATATACTTATCTATATATGCACATACTTTTTCTCTATATGCACATAGTTTTTCTCTATAGCCATATACTTATCTATATATGCACATACTTTTTCTCTATATGCACATACTTTTTCTCTATATGCACTTACTTTTTCTCTATATGCACTTACTTTTTCTCTATATGCATATAGTTTTTCTCAATAGTCATATACTTATCTATATATGCACTTACTTTTTCTCTATATGCACTTACTTTTTCTCTATATGCACATACTTTTTCTCTATATGCACATACTTTTTCTCTATATGCACATAGTTTTTCTCTATAGCCATATACTTATCTATATATGCACATACTTTTTCTCTCTATATGCACATACTTTTCTCTATATGCACATACTTTTTCTCTATATGCACATAGTTTTTCTCTATAGCCATATACTTATCTATATATGCACATACTTTTTCTCTATATGCACATAGTTTTTCTCTATAGCCATATACTTATCTATATATGCACATACTTTTTCTCTATATGCACATACTTTTCTCTATATGCACATACTTTTTCTCTATATGCACATAGTTTTTCTCTATAGCCATATACTTATCTATATATGCACATACTTTTTCTCTATATGCACATACTTTTTCTCTATATGCATATAGTTTTTCTCTATAGCCATATACTTATCTATATATGCACATACTTTTTCTCTATATGCATATAGTTTTTCTCTATAGCCATATACTTATCTATATATGCACATACTTTTTCTCTATATGCACATACTTTTTCTCTATATGCATATAGTTTTTCTCTATAGCCATATACTTATCTATATATGCACATACTTTTTCTCTATATGCACATACTTTTTCTCTATATGCATATAGTTTTTCTCTATAGCCATATACTTATCTATATATGCACATACTTTTTCTCTATATGCACATACTTTTTCTCTATATGCATATAGTTTTTCTCTATAGCCATATACTTATCTATATATGCACATACTTTTTCTCTATATTCACATACTTTTTCTCTATATGCACATACTTTTTCTCTATATGCACATAGTTTTTCTCTATAACCATATACTTATCTATATATGCACATACTTTTTCTCTATATGCATATAGTTTTTCTCTATAGCCATATACTTATCTATATATGCACATACTTTTTCTCTATATTCACATACTTTTTCTCTATATGCACATACTTTTTCTCTATATGCACATAGTTTTTCTCTATAGCCATATACTTATCTATATATGCACATACTTTTTCTCTATATGCACATACTTTTTCTCTATATTCACATACTTTTTCTCTATATGCACATACTTTTCTCTATATGCATATAGTTTTTCTCTATAGCCATATACTTATCTATATATGCACATACTTTTTCTCTATATTCACATACTTTTTCTCTATATGCACATACTTTTTCTCTATATGCACATAGTTTTTCTCTATAGGCATATACTTATCTATATATGCACATACTTTTTCTCTATATGCACATAGTTTTTCTCTATAGGCATATACTTATCTATATATGCACATACTTTTTCTCTATATGCACATAGTTTTTCTCTATAGTCATATACTTATCTATATATGCACATACTTTTTCTCTATATGCACATACTTTTTCTCTATATGCACATACTTCTTCTATATATAGACATACTTTTTCTCTATATGCACATACTTTTTCTCTATATGCACATACTTTTTCTATATATAGACATACTTTTTCTCTATATGCACTTACTTTTTCTCTATATGCACATAGTTTTTCTCTATAGTCATATACTTATCTATATATGCACATACTTTTTCTCTATGTGCACATACTTTTTCTATATATAGACATACTTTTTCTCTATATGCACATACTTTTTCTCTATATGCACTTACTTTTTCTCTAAATGCACTTACTTTTTCTCTATATGCACTTACTTTTTCTCTATATGCACATAGTTTTTCTCTATAGTCATATACTTATCTATATATGCACATACTTTTTCTCTATATGCACTTACTTTTTCTCTATATGCACATAGTTTTTCTCTATAGTCATATACTTATCTATATATGCACATACTTTTTCTCTATATGCACATAGTTTTTCTCTATAGTCATATACTTATCTATATATGCACATACTTTTTCTCTATATGCACATAGTTTTTCTATATATACACATACTTTGTCTTTATACTTTTTCTATATATGCACATAGTTTTTCTCTATAGGCATATACTTATCTATATATGCACATACTTTTTCTATATATGCACATACTTTTTTTCTGTATGCACATATTTTTCTCTATATCCACATACTTTGTCTTTATACTTTTTCTATATATGCACATACTTTTTCTATATATGCACATAGTTTTTCTCTATAGGCATATACTTATCTATATATGCACATACTTTTTCTATATATGCACATAGTTTTTCTCTATAGGCATATACTTATCTATATATGCACATACTTTTTCTATATATGCACATACTTTTTTTCTGTATGCACATACTTTTCTCTATATCCACATACTTTGTCTTTATACTTTTTCTATATATGCACATACTTTTTTCATATAATTACATCCGCAGTTTAGACAACTCCGACCGTATAAGAAGAAAACTATGGTCGTATCAGAAAACAACTCGGACCGTCGGTGATTTTCATTTTGTCAAATATTAAAATCAATACCCCTCGATTGGGGACATATATAGTATATAATGCCCTTGCCTCTACTGGTGAATGAAGAAAAACTTTGTAGAAAACGGGGCGCTAGAGTGGGCCCATTAACAGGTTAACAATATTTCTATTTTTCCCGAAACAGATAACAGTAAATTTACAGGAGAAAACAGAAAATAGTGAGTTCAAAAATTGAAAAAAAAACAGATAACCGCAGAATGTCATCGAAGTGCAATACTATTAACAGCAAACATAGTTTATATTTTCATTATAACAGTTAACAACAATTTCATTTTTTAAGGAAACAGATAACATCTAATGGTTGAAAAACAGTTAACAATTGCTTTATTTTAGAAAAAACAGTTAACACACATGTCAAAATGCCCAATACACATCAACAGAAAATATCTCCCCCCCCCCACGCCATTATAGATTCTAAAGGAAGAAGACTAGAGATTATAATCTGGATATAAACGTTCTTTCATTTGATCAATTGAGTGGATAAACATTCCTTTAAAAGTCATGATTTAGCATGAAAACAAACTGGATAGGCTTAAAAAGAATAAGATCTCGGACTCACACTGATCAAGCGAATTATATTATTTTGGTTAAAAGTAGTATGACACGGTGAAAAAAGATCTAAACATTTTTTATGATTTGAATTTAATACAGGGAGTAAAATATTTTAAAAGACGATTAAGCATAGATATGAGAATAGATATATTAAGTTCTTTAATCTTTTTTTTTGTCCATCTAATTTAATGAAATAAGCGAAAAAAGCAGATGTCGAATATTAAAAGGATAAAATCACCTTTTATGATAATCTTTTCAGTATATAGAATATTCATTTAGCTGTCGTTTTGTGCCAAAAGTGTATCTTTAACCTACTGCATTAACAATATTTATTTGATTTTAATTGCATAGCCAGAGAAAGTAGGATTCGGAATAAACCAGCTTAATGATACGATTAAAACCAGAAATATGAGTTTTTTAATACTATTAAATACTGCTAATCGATTGCATAAGGGTGCTCTTTATTTATTTGTAACGTAATAACCTACTGCGTTTAAACAATATATTTTAAATATTGATTTTCTGGGTTTATATAAAGCGAAGAGTAAGATATGCAAATTAATTTTGATTGTTGTGCCTAAAATATGCAATGTACAAATTGCGATACACAATAACTGTCGAATAAAAGCTTTGAAACTATGCTTAGTGTTTGTATACATTTGAATGTATGCACCTCTTATTCAATTATGTATCTCAAACGAAGTTGGAAGACATATTGCTTTTGTCTGACATTTTACTTCCCCTTCTTTTCTTCTCTACAGCTGATATTGTGAGCTAAATTTCACTGTAAGTCGCATCCTAATACACTTATAGGTTATATTAAATAGGCATATCTAGTAGTGCATTCCACTTTTCAGGAGGTTCATAGTGGGTTTTTGGTGAAAGAGGTTAAGGAAGGTTGCTATATTGTTATGAGTCTGTCCGTCTGTCAGTCCGTCCACAACAAATCGTGTCCGGGCTATAACAGGTAGACTTGTTGATGTTTTGACATGTGGGTAAATAATAAGCAATTGATGCATCGCATCGCATGCCATGAATGATGACCTTAAACTTTGAACTCCAAAGGTCACATAATTGCTTTTTAGTGACTACTTCGTGTTTGCTATATAACTGTGTTGTTTTTGGAGATAGGTCTTTGATTGTTTTTTGCGTGTTTGAACGTTGTTTAATGGCAATTTCAGCAATTTTGCAGCTGGATGCAAGGCGTCCAGTTTTTATTGGTTGAGGAAGCCAGAGTACCCAGAGAAACTCCGTCTTTTCTAGACCGGTCACTGCTGTTAACCTACTAAAACAAGGGTTCGTTGTACCTAGGTTGATGTTATACTTCCATAAGTTCTACGGTCGTTAACATGACTTAATTCATCCCTATTGGAAAACAATCTCAAAAACGATCGGACATTTTCGCTGAGTCATTGGTTGTCTTTTATATTCCTGGATTTGATTTTTTCACTGCTTACTCGTCCGGAGCACCTCGGTGCACCTATGGTTTTTATTGAGTTCGGGTTACTCACTTTCTGTTTTTGGTTTTTATTCTGGTAATATATGTTTGTCTATATCAGGATTTTTTATTGCCCCTTGACTTTCGGCTCGTGTTGTTCGGTCGGTTTCCTAGCTATTTTTCGCCCATGGCTTGGGACCTTTGACCTTAAGTCCGATCACATTTTCGCATACTGAATGACAAATGAGTGTCCTGGATTTAAGCTTTTTGTCTTTTGAGGTGGGCGTTTGATATATATTTGGGCTATTTGGGCATGTGGATAGACTATTGGAATTTAACATGTTTGATATTTGTGTTGGTGACATTTGAACTCATACTTCAACCTTGACATATTTCCTTATTTATTACATATCCTTGTCTGGGCTTTAAGTTGTTTTTCATTTTTGAGGTCAAATCACAATCTATTTACAGCGGGTCCCAAAAAAGATGATCTTCCTGATATTTAATTTCATGATTAGGCAATAAGCGGGTATTATACATTATTTTTCAGATCAATGACGTAGAGAGATTACGAAAGCCGGGAAACGTTTGACGACTTTTTAGGTATGCGCGTCAAAAAGGAAGTAGTGGTCCAATGGTCTTCAAATAGTTGACATCATACAATGCATTATTATTAATCACCTTATGAAATATCCAACCTTTCCGACTAACGAAAGCCGAGAAATGTTTGACGGAATTTGTTTTACGTATATGGCGGGCAAGAAGGGAGTAGAGAGCAGACGGTGAGAGTTGCGTATAACTTACATGTACAACCTATTAGTAAAAAGAGCCATACTAAACATTAAACCATTCCAATTTACAAAAGACGAGAAATGTACGACTAAAATCATTGTAACGCACATCGGCTACCAGGAAATAGGAGTCCGAGATTTCTGAAAACAGACTATAACGCACCCATATGCACAAATTACCATATCAATCATCAAAATGTTTTAATTAAAGAAAGCCTAAAAGAATTACGAAATTATTTGGACATTGGAACTTATTGTACGTAGCGACGGACATTATTAAATCTGAATGCTACCTTCTCCTGTTGGGCGCTAAATAAAAATAGAAAAAAAAATTCTATGACATCGGTAAAAGCTGGGTTTTTTTGTTTTTTGTTTTTGTTTTATTATTTATTTATTGATTGATTGATTGATTGATTGATTGATTGATTGATTGATTGATTGATTTATTTATTTATTTATTAGAAATAACAATGAACAATAACGGGTGGTTAAAACCATAAATTTTAAATGATTTTTAATAAAACGATGTAGATTTGTGTTAATAGTCTCTTTCCAGATTCGTGAGTTTGTTGTGTAACTTCATGTGCCCACATGTGTAATACGCGATAAAAATTATGTACTCCGCTAAATTAAGACCAATCTTGCGGTCTGTTCGAATGATATAATATTGTCATTTAGTGACTACATCTTACACGTTTTCCTTTTAAGTTTGTATGTAAAAGATAACTGCAGAATTCTCAAAATACCTGCAACCGATAATGTTTCAAATAATTAGACATAGAAAGTCCCAGTGTTACATGTTAACATGACGAATTCATGCTTGAGATAATTCATACCTTGTACTTGGAAGTTTACATAAATATATTGGTCTGCCCAGTAGATTTTTATGTTCGTATTGTTTCGTTCTTATTGTATTTAATGTCGGCATAGTATGAAATATTTGTAAAATTTAATTGCTAGTTATGTTGTTATTTGTTGATGGCTTCGAACTCACTGGTAGCGGGTAAAGCATTATCGATATACAACAAAGATTACCGCTTAAGCCCTCTTTTATGATTGTCTTAATTAGAGCATTTATTCTATGTTTAATGCCTCACTATGGTTTTAAGATGTACTAGAGCTGCTTCATTGCTTATCACTTTTTCCAAATGTTGATTTTGGGTCAGGAATGTATACACCAAGGTCTTCTGTAGTAACAATTGTGGACTTTTTGTTGAATATTCAAAGATATACACACATTTGTTGTACATAGAAATGTTACATTTGGAAGTATACAACTAATAATTTGGAGAAATTAAATCGTGTCAAGGACCATTTATTCATCGTATCATTATAAAAACATGAGCTGGTTTTTGTTTCCGTAAATACGTAAACAAACTGGAATGAGAGGAATATTTTTGGCATGAAAGAAAGTTAGAAAAATGTTCTTTCAAACAAAAACACTTGATATAGAAATATATTTTGTAAATGCGTAAATTTTGCATTTATTTGTTAAAATTTGTTATCTAAGTACATTTCTAAAAGATTTTCAGATTTAAAATGATAATATAAGTTTAAAAATAATTGATTATGTCAATTGACAAATATATGCTAAATCCTTTTTTACTAAACTGTATTTACTATAGCGAGGTTTTAAAATAGAAATTCGAAAAAAGTCACCTGTATATTTATATGTCTTAACTTGTTTAGATCTTGATTCATCGTGTCATAGAACTTTTCACCAAAATGATTCATATTGGTTGATCGGTGTGGGGCTAAGCGCGGTAATAAGTTATGTCACTTTGGAGTTAGTCTGGTTCCCGGTCTATCATCTTTCGTTATATTTGTATATTCCGAAGGCATACTGAATATTACGTCGGGAACTAACCTTCTTTGGAGTATACTAAAAATAGTTATAAATAAAAGCAAAATTACAGTTTTAAGGTTACGGGGATAAGACAGTTTTTTAAGATTCCTGAATAAATTTCTGAACATATATAAGATAGTATTTATGGTTACTGGGTAGAATCAGGAACATATATACAAATGTTTAAGGCTACGGGGTACAATCGGGAAAATATACAAGAGAGTATTTAGGGCTATGGGGTAGAATCAGGAACATATACAATTTCAAAATATCAAAATCTGAGATCGCTGGAAAAAGATGGGATGACAAAATATGGTAGTTCACAACACTACTGTCTTGACATGTTTTTTGCTAATGCAAATATCGTGTCCAATTCTAGAATCTTTTGAGAGGGATTTTTTAAAATAAATTTTCAAAATCCTATAATTTCGTTATAAGTTCATTAATATCATTTAAAAAATCTAAAGTTCGACTAAATAATCATCTGGTATTACAAGATTTTCTAGGTATAGACGTTTTGGAATTAAAGTCTCTGACAAGTGCTAAAAATAGTGTTTTCTTAGAAAAATATATGATTTCGTCTTCTAATTCTGAGAAAGCATTCTCAGATAAATATTTTGACTGTTCTGGTGGGATGTATACATACACAATAAATAGATTTTCACCTTTTATTCATGAAATGCCTTTTGATAGTGTTTTTCTCATTCTTTCCTATAAATTATACCAATGCTTAATGTTTTTCTTATACAGGTTCTGTTTTTCTAAAAAAAACAACTATAGCCAATCGGTACTTCAATAATATCATCATAGGTTAGTTTAGTTTCACATAGAAAAAATATATCATATCTTTCAACTACATCAATAAAATCAGGAAATAACAATTTCGATTGTGACCACACACATTTAGAAAAGTACAGTTAATTTTATTTCTAACATTTTTTGTTTATCCGATGCGTTGTCCTAATCATAAATTCTTTTTAGCGGATCCTCTTCTCTTGGTATTTGAATGTTTTGGGGAGGTTCCCCATTTGGGTACCAAATACCATCAACGTATAGCTGATCAAGTACAATTTTGACACGCCTTTCTTGTTTATACTCCCTCAGTTTCGGATATAACTCTTTCCTGTGATCTGCGATTTCATGGGGGTATTGTTGATATACTGTATATGGTTTACTTTTAAGATTTTCTGGTACATATACTACTTTGATCACTTTGATCGACGTAACGGAAAAATCTGGCAACTATTGCCATTTGTGTTCTATCTCTCGTTTTTCGTAACCTGTGTACATTTTGAAATGCAATATTGTCATCTATTTTTAATTAAGATTTTATTAACTCTTTTACAACCGTTTCAGTATTCTCATTTTCAGTTTCGATAAGTCCCTCGAAAATCAGATTGTATTTCATCGAATGCGTTTGCAGTTTTAACAGTTCTTCGTTTAATTTTTCGTTCTCTCAGAGTAAGTAAACTCGGTCTTCATCCACTTCTTGCAATCGTCTGTCTATGTCATCATGGTGTCTTTTCTCATTTTGTAATGTGTTGCCGTGTTTACGAAAGTTTTTTTCATACTTTCGATGTCGTGTTTAATATCGTTAAGCCCACCCTGGAATGTAATCAATCTCTAGTTAAAAGTAACTAAAATGTGAAATTTTGACAACTGTTGGCTAATTTAGTGTTGAAAATGTTCAAATCAGTAAGTTTTGACATCAGCATATCGAACGCAATGACTGGTTGGTTGATATTTGTAGGTTATGTTGATATACAAGATTCGAGGGTGGAGGTCTCATGAACTGATACTACTGAGATCCAGCTTGTCCAACTGGTAAAGCCGGTGAGCTTTGATTCGGTGATTCACCCGAGGTCTGTTGAAAGAAGGGGGATGTGCTGGTGTAGCTGTCTCATGCGTGTCAAAGGGGTTCGTTAATTTGAAACTGTTCATACCATGTAAGTCATTGGGTTGATTTAGAAACTGTGACATGTCGTGGAATTGTGGCGTGGATGTAGCCATTATCACTGGTTGTTTAGTTGGGGGCGTCATGTGTGTGTTCGAATTTGTGTTCCTTCTCCTTTTGCTTTGTTTGGAATTCTTGCCAATTTACCTTTTAACATTTAGTCTCCTTGAGCGGTCTTCTTTCCATTTTTTCTAGTATCGTTCAACCCCCTTTCTAACATAGAGACTCATATCTCAGCTCATAACTCTATGCCGTAAATTTCGAGTCTGCTCAGTCCGCCATATTTAATCCCAATCTGGAACATATGTAACAGTTTTTTAAGGTTACGGGGTAGAATCAGGAACATATATATATGACAGTTTTTTAAGATTCTAGGGTAGAATAAGGAACATATATAAGGACATATTGTCTATATATATTTGTTACTGATTCTGCGCCGTAAACCTTAAAAATGCATCTTATATATGTTCCTGATTCTACCCTGTAACCTTTAAAATGTCTTATATATGTTCCTGGTTCTACACTGTAACGCTTTCCTAAATAAGACGTTTTATATATGTTCCTGATTATATGCCGTAACACTTAAAACTGTCTTGTATATGTTTCTGATTCTACCCCATAACCCCTAAATATTGTCTTGTATATTTTCCCAATTGTACCCCGTAACATTAAACAACCGTCTTATATATGTTCCTTATTCTATCCCATATCCTTAAAACTGTAATCTTTCTTTTATTCATAACCACTTTGGTTTGATTTATAACAAGTAAAAATCATCAGGAAATTCTACTCGTCTATGGGATTAAATCAGGACACTGTCAGGATTCTGCAATATATTTTTAGTATACTCCAAGGTAACATAACTTCACGTACATAACTTAGCCAGAGATCTTGTTCTTTTTAAGCTTGTTCGGGTTGTTTTTAAGCTAAAACATTACTTTTGAAGGAATGTTAAGTCAATCAATTGATCAAATGACAGACCTTTTATAGTCAGATAATAACCTCTCGTCTTCTTCCTTTAGAATATACAAAGTTTTCATTCTTTCACCAGTAGAGGCAGGGGCATTATATACTGTATATGTCCCGAATCGAGGGGTATTGATTTTAATATTTGACAAAATGAAAATGAACAAATCACCGACGGTCCGAGTTGTTTTCTGATACGGCCATAGTTGTCTTCTTACGACGGCTCATTCGTGCCAAACAACAAAAAGAAAAAAAATATTTCGTTTGTACGGTTTATTAAATCGTTTGTACGGTTTATTAAATCGTTTGTACAGTTTTTTTAAATCGTTTGTACGATTTATTAATCCGTTTGTACGGTTTATTAAATCGTTTGTAGGATTTATTAAATCGTTTGTATGGTTTATTAAATCGTTTGTGCGATTTATTAATCCGTTTGTACGGTTTATTAAATCGTTTGTATGGTTTATTAAATAGTTTGTACGATTATTATCAGGGACTATTGGGACCACATCGAAGTAGTTGGCCATCTACTATTGATTATCGGGGACCAAAGGGACCACATGGTCTAGGTAGTTCGTCATCTACATTTGATTATCAGGGACTATGGGGACCACATGGTCTAGGTAGTTGACGATCTACTTTTGATTATCAGGGACTATGTGGACCATGTGGTCAAGGTAGTTGGCCAACTACTATTGATTATCCGGGGCCATAGGGACCACGTGAACTAGGAAGTTGGCAATATACCATTGATTATCAGGGACCATAGCGACCACATGAAAAAACCGTTCAAACGAATTTATAAACCATACAAACGATTTAATTAACCATACAAACGAAGTAATAAACCGTTTAAACGATTTAATAAACCGTACAAACGGTTTTAAAAATCGTACAAACGATTTAATAAACCGTTCAAACGATTTAATAAACCATACAAACGATTTAATGAACCGTACAAACGGATTAATGAATCGTACAAACGATTTAATAAACCGTAGAAACGATTTAATAAGCCGTACAAACGGATTAATATAAACCGTACAAACGGATGAATAAACCGTAAAAACGGATTGATAAATCGTACAAACGATTAAATAAACCGTACAAACGAAATAAATATTTACCGTCTCCCATGGGAGACGGTATACATAGTCAAATGACGATCAGTCTTCGGAGTAAATGACTCTCTGTTACTTGATTGGGTGGTTTACTAAATCTATAAATAGTTTTGTCATTTCATCGGTTACGTCAGGATTGCACTAGTATGAGTACTGAAATTTCGATATATTCTTAGGTTGAATCGGGGTTGTAATCAATATTTTAGTACAGTAATGTTACGTTTCACATATTGACTTCTATTTCATTTAATGCATTGGTCAGTGATCAATTATAAGGTAAACATTGTACCAAAATCTCCTTACTTTATAAAGCTGTATGTTTTATATCTTTTATTTTCGTTAATCAGTATTTTAGTGTAGTAATGTTACGTTCCACATATTGACTTCTATGTCATTCAATGCATTGGTCAGTGAACAATTAAAAGGTAAACATTGTATTAAAATCTCCCTACTTTTTAAAGATGTTTGGGTTGGGAAAAAATAATATGTTCTGTATCTTTATTTCCGTTCTGATATTGATTCAAATTTAACAAAACATATTTTTACCGCTACTTTTGAACATTTGTTGTTTAGGGAGTCAACTTTTGTTTAATTATTTTTTAAACAGCACGTGTAAAGTGACGACATGCATTTAAATCTCTCAAGCACCATTGGATAATAGGTTAGCGTAAGCAATGTCATTACAAGATACATGTACATTGTTGACCTATCTTACATATAAATTACAAAAAAAACCCAGATACTTTAATAAATCCATAAAATTTGTAATGCAGCTAAGAAACGGTTAGCTTTTTAGAAAAGCTAAACTTGTTTTTTTCTTTTTGTTGTTCGGCACGAATAAGCCGTCGTATCTTCTTATATGGTCGGAGTTGTCTTTAAACTGCGGATGTAATTATATGAAAAAGTATGTGCATATATAGAAAAAGTATATAGACAAAGTATGTGCATATATAGAAAAAGTATAAAGACAAAGTATGTGCATATATAGAAAAAGTATAAAGAAAAAGTATGTGCATATATAGAAAAAGTATATAGACAAAGTATGTGCATATAGAGAAAAACTATGTGCATATATAGAAAAAGTATAAAGACAAAGTATGTGCATATATAGAAAAAGTATATAGACAAAGTATGTGTATATAGAGAAAAACTATGTGCATATAGAGAAAAAGTATGTGCATATATAGAAAAACTATGTGCATTAGAAAAACTATGTGCATATATAGAAAAACTATGTGCATATAGAGAAAAACTATGTGCATACAGAGAAAAAGTATGTGCATATATAGAAAAAGTATATAGACAAAGTATGTGCATATATAGAAAATCTATGTGCATATAGAGAAAAAGTATGTGCATATAGAGAAAAAGTATAAAGACAAAGTATGTGCATATAGAGAAAAGTATGTGCATATATAGAAAATCTATGTGCATATAGTGAAAAAGTATGTGCATATAGAGAAAAAGTATGTGCATATATAGATAAGTATATGCCTATAGAGAAAAACTATGTGCATATATAGATAAGTATATGCCTATAGAGAAAAACTATGTGCATATATAGATAAGTATATGCCTATAGAGAAAAACTATGTGCATATAGAGAAAAAGTAAGTGCATATAGAGAAAAAGTATGTCTATATATAGAAAAAGTATGTGCATATATAGATAAGTATATGGCTATAGAGAAAAAGTATGTGCATATAGAGAAAAAGTATGTGCATATAGAGAAAAATTATGTGCATATATAAAAGCAGGTACACATAAGGCAGTTACGGCGTTCCATAGATTATTTTAATTTTAAACTTTTGGGGTCATATCGTCTACCTTAATTAAAAAGAAACATTAGCACTACCATATTAATTGTATATTACATAGACAGTGTGATATTTCTTACAATTAATTTTTATAACTCGTATATGTTTGATTTAACGGATTTTGCACTTTTAAACAAAAAATGTCAGAAATAAATTAGCACTGGCAATATTGTTCGTATTAAATACATTTAATATATTTAAGAAATCTAAAACTCATGTTCTGTACTTTGTTTTTGAGATGCTTAATAAGTGGTTTTAATTGATCAGCAACTTCAATATAGTCAGATTTGTTCTTTTACAAGGTTGACGTCATTGTAAACACGACACGTCAGAATCTAAAGCTGAGCTCAAGTGGCCCTGTGTCTCTTTCATTGATCAAGAAAGGAGGTGAATCTATCTAACAAGAATGTCAGAGAAGATACGGCAAAGGAATTCAGTATGGAGAAGTTGCCATAACATCTGCAGGAAAACTTCCACTTAAATACATATTTCATGGTGCTTACCCGAAGTGGAATCAAGATGGATCTTCCTTGCATGTAGATAAATTTCATAAAATTAATGTAAAATGTTGTTTTAAGCAATTGTCACAGGTGGATAAATATCTGAACAAATATTTAGAGAAAACATTTGGATTGACGTTTGTTAAGTCTTATACTATCAAATTTCTATGAATGTTTCTGCATTAGTACCAGGTATCTTTATATTTCATGTCCGGGAGGGTATTTTTCACAAATACCCCTCTCAGACATGATTTATATATGTTTAATTACACCAAATTTCATGATTTCAAGTGCAGTGATACTAGACCACATGCCTATTACTCTTTGCTATCGGAACGTTTCCGAATGAATTTTTCTGAAATAATAATATGCGAGGGTTATTTTTACCAAATACCATTGCACAGAGGGTAACTTTTGCCGAATACCACGATGATGACGAAATCTATGCAAAATCAGGAAATATGCAAAAATACACTGTCTATTGACCAATCAAAAGCCATTATTTTTATATGAGGTGTAATTAATGTATATGTCATCTTTAATTACGTCCTTTACACTTTATGTTATTTGCTTTACTGCCATCTCATAACTTTTTATAAAATTTTATTTTTAACGCAGGTTCTTAAAATGTTCGTAATGAACTGCTTGCAGACGGCTGCTGAAAAAGGATGTATTTCAATTGCATTTCCATCTCTTGGAACTGGACGATCGAACTACCCGCCATGGCATGTGGCTGATGGAATGTTCGATACTATTGAAAACTTTTATCAGAAATATCCTAAGACAGCACTCAAGGACGTGTATTTCGTTTTGTATCATAAAGACGATGACAATATAACGGTAAATATAACATTTATTGATTGATTACATTATTGTTTTATATGTATTATGCATTTGCAGGTTATATTAATGACAGGAAAAACCAGTAATCGAAGACTCATAGTTTCTTACATACAGTTTTTTTTAATGACGGGGTGGTCTTTGCGCAACTTGGTGGAACTAAATTTTCTGCAACTACCCGCCTGCAAATACCTTTTTACAACTAAGTTTTGATAACTGTCAAAAATTGTACATGTTCAAATATAAACAAATATGCACTACACCTTGTGGTTTTCCAAATTTTAAGTAGTACTGAACTATTTATTTGTGACGCATTTACAAGATAATGCAGTTTTGCGTATTTTTCTCTTTGTAATAATATACTCCCAATCTCAGGATGTTTTCTCTCGCTGTATTCCAAATTGAATTTTAGGACGGGTTGTTTCTGACAGTTATACAGGACAACACAGAAAACCTAGTTAGTGCTTGGGTTATTCAATGTATTTCAATTAACTACCTTTGCACGATTGACAATTATTACTATCAATCGGTCAAGAGACAAACCTGAATTAAAATTGTTTCTGTGAATCATAAACAAAGCGTTTTTAACGTTAAAAATCAAGAAATTTGGATTCAGACCTTACTCTGCAAATATTTCTGTTAATATATCATTTAAATAAAAAAACTTTAATGTACATGCTTTTTAAATACTAAGTTATAAAATCTAATAAATCCGATAGTTTGGACAAAATGCAAGCGTGTATAAATGAAGTAACCTATGCATTGAAGTGTTTGCATCAAGACTGAAATGCGCAGGTCGATCAGTAATATCTGTTCCGCTTGATGTCAGCTTCAGCTTCTGTACCCTTCACTCCTTTCTCGTTTTCACATGATTCCAATATAATCCATTGTATTTACTTGCTCTCTCCACGTTGTAAAACTGATCAAAAATTAATGTTTATTGTAGATAAAGTCAGCTTTAAATTTACTAGTTAATAAAATATTTGGCATTATATATATTAATTAAGGCGACTTATTGTTTTTGCACCGTTTCTTATTATGGCTCCCAAACGAAAGCTATACATTGTATAAGCTTTCCGAAATGAAGAAGAACGATGACAACCAAGGCAAATGAATCGAAGAATGGACAGACTATAAACTACTTTTGTATTGCTGAGAAAAACAAACATTTTATTTCTACGAAACATACATGTAAGCTGTTTAGTTTAATCCTTGTTTTTAAATTATATTGAAATATAAATATATTCTTATAAACACATGACTGTATGGATATATGTGTGCACTTGCATTTATAAAAGTAAAAACTTCACATGCTACATTATTTTATTTAAAATGCCAGCATCGAGAGCATTATAATGCTGTAACGCGTACACTTAATTGAATAAAAGATACACTTACATATATAATCCTAAATAGCTTTACATATGTCTTTCTATACTTAACGACTGGATTAGATTGCTTTGATTTATTGGTCAATTTCGACTAAAATAGTGTTGTTGTTTTCTAAAAGTACCAAGTATGCCAGAAACTGTCACAGTAAGGCTTAAACCAAAATATTTCAATTGCGTGTTGTAAATAAAAAAAACCATGACATTCCATTTCTAACATCGCATTGATTTCTTAAATAAATTGGAAAAAAACTTCGAAAGTATACTATTGGCTTTATTTCGAATCTTGTTAAGTAATGACATTTAATAGTTTTACTATAGATACCATTTCTTTCTTGATAAATAATTATATTTCGTTTGAAAGGTGGTTATGATGCCCACCCATTTCATCAAAATCACCAGCTCACACACTACACTCAATGAAGCGGGAGGTTTGGCATGCCATACAGCCTGGTTTAACACATCATTTCCTTTCAAATGCAAGTTTCAGAATAATTGCTGTAGAATTGTTGCTTTGTTTTTTGATTCTCAAGTTTGCCAGTTTCTTGGATTTGTGGAGTGTCTTTTTGACAGTTTCCTTGCTGTCTGAAGGTTGTTTGTTTTTAATTTCATTTATAATAACTGTGTCCATTTCTCTGCTTTTGGAAGAATATTCTCATGGTTATTGCAATATAACGACTTGAAAGCATTATAAATAACGAAATATCAGAGAACAATATATACCGGCTAGAACGTCACCCGTCAGTCCTGTATTGCTACACAATGGATATATTAGAAAATCTACCTTAACCACTCATCCACCGATTGTCCTGTGAAAGTGCAAAACTTAGTATTTTTCCTATTTGTTTATGTGTTTGATAAACAAAACGACATACAGTAACATGAGATCATGTTTCAGGTGCCAGAATATACATGATAATTAGATATATATGTGCTAA
Organism: Limnoperna fortunei; assembly: GCA_944474755.1. NCBI lineage: Eukaryota > Metazoa > Mollusca > Bivalvia > Mytilida > Modiolidae > Limnoperna > Limnoperna fortunei. The sequence continues at coordinate 59,070,294 of OX104120.1, forward strand.
ACCAGACTTTGATAAAACTAGATAAAAATGAACGACATGATAAAGCTGAAAAGTTGCTGAAATTGGCGTGGAAAACCATTCAAACAAACAAAAAAAAACCACAAAAAATACACTAAGCTTTTTTGTATGTCTCGATTACACATATATACATGATTTAATCGATTGAGAAAAAAATCACAATGTTTACTGTAGCGATCATACGGAAGCCGTAAGGGGACATAAAAAATAAGAAATTTTTTTTTAATTCGAGATCACGATAAAACGATATTGTTATATCGAGATCTCGATAAAAAATATACCGTTAGCTCGATAAAACCAAATCGATATATCGACGTCTCGATAAAAAAGTCTCTCGTTATCTCGAGAAAACAATATTGTTATATCGTGATTTCGATATAAAATAAATGGTTATCTAGAGAGAAAGATATTGTTATATCGTGATCTCGATAAAACAAATACATCGTTATCTCGAGAAAACAATATTGTTATCTCTAGAAAACGATATTGTGAAATCGGGATCTCGATAAAACAACTGTATCTTTATCATGAGAAAACAATAACCATACCGTTTTCTAGAGATAACGACCTTTTTTATCGAGCTCTTTGTATGATAAAATCTCGGGATGACGATCTATATTTTATCGAGATCTCGATATAACAACATCGTTTTCTCGAGATAAAGATATATTTGCTTTATCGAGATCACGATATAACAATATCGTTTTCTCGAGATATAGATTTATTTTATACCAAGATCAAGATATAACAAGATCGTTTTCTTGAGATAAATATATATTGTTTTATCGAAATCTCGATATAACAATTTGGTTTTATCGAGCTCTCGATATACAATAATCGTGATCTGGAAAATTAAAAAAAAACATTACGGCTTCTGTTAAAATCACGTATGTATGTGACCATGTGTAAAACAACATTCAAACAAACAAACAAACAAGACTTATTTATGTGACGTCACTTTTCGACGTTCTAGAAATTGCTACCAGAATTTGTAAAGGTTTTTAAAATTCATGTCATGGTATTTACATTCGCGCAAAACATCAATATAGGCTTCATGAAATTTATGTTGTTGCTTAAAATGGGATGTTAAATATGACTGATTAAAAGATAATATTTCAGCAGTAGAATCATTTCGGTTACGTACTGGACGCACGTCTAATGGTTCCAGATTATGTAAAACGCGTTTCTGCCTAATTTACGGTTCTAATTTGATGTTATTCAAACGCTTTGGAAACAAACCATGAGGCTGTTCCAAACATTTAAAAAATTACCACCCCCCCCCCTCATTTGCTCAGTTTTTGCTTGCATTTTTTTTATTCCATATTACGTTCTTTACAACAGTTCGTCTGTTTTCGGTGACATTTAAATGTAATCGGACAAACCGCGAGACTTATGCCGCCTCAACTGCAAACGACGTGGCCTGAACAGTTTTATACAGACGAAAATCGTCTGCTTATAGCTTTTATTTCTGTTCTAATTTCGGTCAAAATGTCCTGACGAAATGAATTTGCTGATTAATTGTAAAAAAATAATTGTTTATTTAAATTTGCACCGTTTGGGATCTACAAAGGGAGCATAAGCTCGACCAAATGTGGTAACCAGTTTTCGTTTATCACAAAAAAACAGCAACACTGTCACAGGCATGGTTCCAAATAATGAGAAAAAATAATTTTGTAACAAGAAAGGATCTCTGAATAAGGAATAGCCATTACCGATGCATGCCCTAAATTAAAAATTTCTATATTTTCATATCAGAATGAAAATAATTCATTGCTGCCCCAATTTTGTTATTAAATAATCAATTAAATTGGGGCAGCCATGAATTATTTCTTAAAATTAAGATCCAGTTTTGGTCAGCAAGGAAACATAAAAGTGTATCCGATTGTGTGGCATGTTATTTTCAGAAATCTGAACATTAATATTGTCATATTCGTTTTAAGACGTATGTTAATGATAAACATACAAATAATCAATCGTCTTATTAAATAATAACTCTAGTTTATATTTTGCTAACTCGGATCCACAGATAAAGTAAGCGTGTATAGTTATCTTAATTATCTAAACAAAATTCAAATATTGAAAGAGTTATTTCCTGGTTCCGTATCCTGTATCGCAAACCTCTCGGAACGTCTCTAGTATATTAACTTAAATATATGATAAACAGTACAATACATGGCGAAATCCGTATCGCATGCTGTATCACCACTTGACCAACATCAGGCCTTGGGCCAATAGGCCCTAAGGCTGATATTGAGCCGTCGTGGTGTAACAACATGCGCTAGGGATTCATGTATTATTTTATATGTAAACATATTTTAATTGGCGTTTAATTGTTGTTCTAATCAACAACAGTCGGTCAAACGACAAGTGTGTCACTTGATTGTAAGTCAACAACTAGGATAGGAGATTGCTTCAACATATTTCATTTATTGGGTAGTTTATTAAGATACCATCAAGAAAACAAAATTTAGAAATAAATGAATTCATTTCTATAATTAATCTTTGTTTCAACACTAATACACTCAATTTAGCACAACAGATCTTTTTGAATTCACGAATTTATGATTCCATCTAAATTGTTTGTTTCCTGAATCAACGAAATTTTTAGAAAATACTTTTACATTATTTTCATTACAAAATGTACAAGTACCTATCCAGAAAGCATATACCAGTAAGTAACTTGTATCAAATGGCAATAGTTTTACACGTGCAAAGAGTAAGATTGATGAATAACAGTGGTGATGTTTGTTTAAATGGGATTTAACGTTTAGCGTCATTTAACACCATTCTCAGCTATTTCGCTGCATCTAATATTTATTTATTTAATCCTTGTCAAGTGATGCTGGAGTCGAGCACACCCTGCAAGCAATATAACTCGAACTTCCATCCTCAGCGTTGAAACGTCGGCGATCAAAAGTAGATGATTAACTTCCTCAACCATTCAACCATCAAGACTTCTTACAACCCTGATGATTGATTATATGTTGCTTAACATACATATAGCTATATTTCAGTTGTTATTTATCATCTGTTTTTCTTCCCTTAAAAAGCCCTTTCCTTTGGCAATGATCAGTATGGCAATATAAGGCTCATTTACGTGATGCTATAATATTAGATAATAATACATTATGACGTCTAATAAATATTATTAATCAGTTAGCTTTATTAATGCACAACTTGTTTTTGTTTTTAAAAATATCAACGAACATATTAAAAACCATAGAATTTGACGACGATTATTTGTCATTTCCATCTACTGAAATAACGATTGATTGATCGATTGGATATTTGTTTTTCAGCCATATTCAGGTCGAGAACAAGTCAACAAACAATAAACAAGGGTGGGACATTGGGAACAAAATCTGGACTACCACCAGAAAAGTATGGAGTATTGGGTAGGAGCGGATATTTCAGCCTATTGTAGCGGCTGTTATGAGCCTTCTATTTCTTGAAATCTACAAAAGGGGTCGTTATTGTACAAGAGCGTGGCGCTCTCCAAACACGTTACCCACTGTGGTCCGCGGTCAGGCTTTCTGTTGTATGTCATTGATAACCCCCTAAACGAGACCCTCCCATTTCCATCACCCGGGGACACACTGGGCTGCTCTGTGGGTCAAGCACTGAGAACATTCCCAGTTTGGTTTGAAATTACGTCATACGACATTGATAGTTACCAGACCAGGGCAGGGTATTAAAAACTGATGGAAACGGTGTGAAATTGTAAAACGGATGACATCATCTAAAAACTCGTCATCGGTAACACACTGCTGATTCCATTCCGTTCCTCACTGTCTCGCCCGTGGGGAATATTTGCTTGATTATATACTCACTCAATAAAGAAAAAACAACGTAAAAAAATTAGGAATTTTACTTCATATATTATGTTAACAATTTATCATATAAATAATTGATACAGAAATGTAAAAATTAGCACACTTCTTATTCATGAGTTCTTTTACCATGGAATAATAGTTTGTCGCATATTGTACATAAATCACGCAAAAAATGTCAGTATCTGTTGTTGCCACCATTTGCTTGTTTGTAACACAGCCCTTACTCTTTTTGGCATGGATTCAATTAAACGCTGAGTACGAACACGCGGTATCCTTTGTCTTTCATACAGAGGTACCTGCTCTAATTGTTGCAGATTTGGCGGCGGTGGTTGTCGTTGGCGCACGCGCCGATCCAGTTCATCCCACAGATGTTCAATTGGGTTAAGATCCGGAGATCGTGATGGCCAGCGGATCAGATTGACATTCTGTTGCTCTAAAAAATCTACTGTTACACGTGATGTATGTGGCCGGGCATTGACGTGTTGGAAAATTTCTCTTTGAAGGTCAATTACGGGCAATAAATGCGGCGTATAATTTCGTCTCTATACCTAACAGCGTTGAGATTGTCTTGGATATGTAGCAGTTTTGTGTTCCTGGCGTAAGAGATAGTGACCCACATCATAACACTGCCTCCGCCAAAATTGTCTCTTTCTACAACACAGTTTTGCGCAAAACATTCATTTCGGCGCCTGTACACTCGTTTGCGACCATCTGGCTTTTCAAGGTGAAAACGTGACTCATCGCTGAACAACAGTTTTCTCCAGTTCTGTAAATTCCATACACGAACAGTAGTACACCATCTAACACTTGCTCGGCGGTGTTGGCCTCTCAGTGTTGCGACGTAAGGTCTTCTTGTCCGCAATCCATGAGAGCGTAACCAATTGCGTACTGTTTGTGGTAATATACGGCGCAACCCAAGGACGTGTACAGCTGTTTCTGATGCAGCAATAGTCCTGTTCCGTAGATGGAATAATCTAATGTAACGATCCTGCGCCCGAGTTGTAACACGCGGACGCCCTGAACGCAGTCGGTCTGTCGTAGTACGTAGCGTCTCCAAAGGCGTGAAATTGTGCTACGATGAACATTGTACGTTCTTGCAACAACATTCTGTGATTCTCCGGCCTCGATTCGACCGATAGCGATATTCCGGGTAGCAATATCTAACCTTGGCATAGCGTCACCTCATCAGAATTTTATTTTACTAATGCAGTCAAGAAAAAAAAATAGCGGGGTTTTTTACCGATTGTCTGAGTTAAAAAAATACCCATGATTTGCACGTGAAAGTCGACCTTGTTTTTAGCAATGCGTAATTCATAGTGTGTTCCAGATTTCGACAACAGTTGTTTACGGGTGGATGAACTTTACTTTCACCTGAAAATCTTTAATTAAGGTGTATCTATGATGTTGTGCATATATATTTGAATTTTTCTAGGTTATTTGTCCGCTTTTTTGAGTGAGTATACAATATATTTTACTGACTTATCAGAAGACATGTTTTTGTTTTGCTTTCAAAAGATTAATTTAACGAACTGCATACAGACATACCTACCTGACTGGTTAAAATATTTACACAATAAAACAATTCACGGTAAGCGGAGATATAGGCGGGCACTGACTACTCGTCCAGATCATCTGAGTGCATCAATGTTTTATGTTTAGGTTTTAGCAAATCATTTAAATCTTCTTTTTTTTTGTTTCTGGTGTTTTTTTACTTATTATCTCGTGCAAATCGCATACTAATACACGTTTAGGATATGCAAGATAGTTTTATCTAGTGTTACATTCTACTTTTCATTTTAGGAGGTTTATATTGTGGTTTTGGTAAAAGAGACAAAAAAAGGTCGACATATTGTTGTCTGTCCGTCCGTGCATCCATAATAAATCGTGTCCGGGATATAACTTTATCCTTTATCCTTTTAGGTAGGCTATTTGATATTTGGCATGTGGGTAGATTATAACTAAGCGATGTGTCGCATGCCATGGGTGTTGACATTTAATTTTAAATTTGATCCCCAAGGTTACATCAAGGTGCCTTTTGAGTGACAGCTTTGTGTCCGTGATATTTAACTTCAAAATTTAACCCCCCCCCCCCCCCAAGATCACATGCCTTTTAAGTCATTGCTTCGCGCTCGGTTTATAAAATAATTGTTTGACTGTTTGTTTGCTTGAATGAATGGTGTTTAATGCCACTTTCAGCAATTTTTTAGCTGTATGATGGAATCCAGTTTTTATTGGGAGTGGAAGCCTAAGTTCCCAGAGAAAACCAGACCTTCGCTGAAATAGGCTAAGCTTTTCGCATTTGTCATGTGGTTAGATAGTTACAAGACAATGGCCTCGTAGAAAACCCAATAGAGTGACAAAATTATGTCGAGGTACTTCTGCAAAACTGAATTTTTATGTCACCGCCCAAAGGCGAAGGTGGCCTTCGCATTTGGGCGTTGACATAAAAATAAAGACAATATTATTTAACATCGTTAAAAGCTGGGTCAATTAGGGTCAATCTCGCGGTCTGTTCGAATGATATAATATTGTCCTTTGTAACTACATGTCTTAGACGTTTTCCTTTTCTGTTTTAATGTAAAAGATAACTGGAATTCTCAAAATATTTGCAACCGATAATGTTAAAAATTATTAGACATAGGAAATATCCGTGTTACAGTTAAATATGATATATTAATTCTTGAGATTTAACTCTCATTTGTACGCTAATTAACCCAAAATTTTTTGCTCTGTGTTTTTATTATAAATTGTAGGCAGCACATTTGATAATGTTTGCCTAAATTCATACCTTATGATTGTTTATAGGTTCGAACTCATATGTAGAGCGTTATCGACATCTAACAGATTTCCGCTTTAGCCCTGATCTGGGTTTGTCTCGATGAGAGCATTTACTCTATGTTTAATTCCTCACGATGGTTTTATGATGAATTAAAAAGCTGCTCCACTGCTTGTTACCTTTTTCCATGTCTAGTGATTTGTGTCAAGAATTTATACATCATAGTCCTATTGTATTAACAATTGTAGACTTATTGTATAATATTCAGTGATATACAGATATTAGTTGTAAAAAATTATTGAAATGCCCCATGTGGAAGTATAAAACTAATCACTTAAGAAATACGTAGCTGTTTTCAATCGTGTCAAGGAACTTTTATTCATCGTGTCATTATAAAAAGATGAACTGATTTTTTCCGTATCATTGTTTCAGTAAATGCGTAAAGAAAAATGATTCAAACTCTCAATAAATTGCAATTGGAAGAATAATTTAGGTGTCAGAAAAAAGTTGGATAAATGTCATTTTGAACAAAAA